>MU269990.1:18021791-19479291 GCA_021432705.1 Caranx ignobilis
TTGGATGTACCTTGCATTTGCAATGGTGACGTACTGACTGCTTGAAGTCTTTACAAATTTAGCAAACTCACCAGAATGTGACCAAAAGTACCTCCAGAGAAAAACCGCACCTGCCGCTGATCTGGGTTCAAGCGACAGTTCCAAGCAACCCTCAGGCTAGTTTAGATCCAAGTTGAGCCAGCCAAGCAGCCATTTTCTCAAAATTTACAGTAGGCCAGTGGTAGGAGGGACATTCCATCAAATATGAGCCAGCTGGCTAGCAAGGTTGCTTTAAATCTTTTTGAAAAGCTTGTTCAATTGTTGCAACGGCTGGACTTTAACAGCTCCGCCCAACCTCTCCCTTGCGCAGCCCTCGCTGGTCGTTGACTTTTCACAACCTCACAGGGCTCGGCCATAGGGCAAAGCCTGCCAAAAATAGCTTGAACTCGTTGGTGTTCCTCTCCACGGAAGTCTTTAGTAAAAGGCGAAAGACTTGTGCGTTATGAAGAGAAGCCAGAGTCGGTACAGCCCCTCTCCGCCCAGACAGCCTAGGACCCTATCTGTCCCGGGCCTCCAGCTTCGCGGTTGCCACGTGCAAAGCGCCATCTGAAACTCTGTGTTTGGTCATGGCTTGGCTTTCAACAAGGCCAGAGAAGGGCGCACCGTTCCCGGCGGCACTGCAATGCCGGGTCGATGCGTGGAGTGAACGGAGCAAGCCCCTCTTTCAGCTCCCGGGTGCAAAAATCCGTTTAATATGTGGTCCCCGGGTAGAGGACGTATCAGATATTAAACTGATAAGAACAGATACTACACTTGATCTTAGCCAAAAGGCCGAGAAGCGATGGCGCCCAAGCGTCTGATTTCCAAGCATGCTTCTGGGCCCGGCGCCCACTCGTCGCGGCTCCCTGCCCGTGACACAAAAGTGACAATGGCTGCATTTTAGCAGCTCCGCCCAACCTCTCCCTTGCGCAGCCCTCGCTGGTCGTTGACTTTTCACAACCTCACAGGGCTCGGCCATAGGGCAAAGCCTGCCAAAAATAGCTTGAACTCGTTGGTGTTCCTCTCCACGGAAGTCTTTAGTAAAAGGCGAAAGACTTGTGCGTTATGAAGAGAAGCCAGAGTCGGTACAGCCCCTCTCCGCCCAGACAGCCTAGGACCCTATCTGTCCCGGGCCTCCAGCTTCGCGGTTGCCACGTGCAAAGCGCCATCTGAAACTCTGTGTTTGGTCATGGCTTGGCTTTCAACAAGGCCAGAGAAGGGCGCACCGTTCCCGGCGGCACTGCAATGCCGGGTCGATGCGTGGAGTGAACGGAGCAAGCCCCTCTTTCAGCTCCCGGGTGCAAAAATCCGTTTAATATGTGGTCCCCGGGTAGAGGACGTATCAGATATTAAACTGATAAGAACAGATACTACACTTGATCTTAGCCAAAAGGCCGAGAAGCGATGGCGCCCAAGCGTCTGATTTCCAAGCATGCTTCTGGGCCCGGCGCCCACTCGTCGCGGCTCCCTGCCCGTGACACAAAAGTGACAATGGCTGCATTTTAGCAGCTCCGCCCAACCTCTCCCTTGCGCAGCCCTCGCTGGTCGTTGACTTTTCACAACCTCACAGGGCTCGGCCATAGGGCAAAGCCTGCCAAAAATAGCTTGAACTCGTTGGTGTTCCTCTCCACGGAAGTCTTTAGTAAAAGGCGAAAGACTTGTGCGTTATGAAGAGAAGCCAGAGTCGGTACAGCCCCTCTCCGCCCAGACAGCCTAGGACCCTATCTGTCCCGGGCCTCCAGCTTCGCGGTTGCCACGTGCAAAGCGCCATCTGAAACTCTGTGTTTGGTCATGGCTTGGCTTTCAACAAGGCCAGAGAAGGGCGCACCGTTCCCGGCGGCACTGCAATGCCGGGTCGATGCGTGGAGTGAACGGAGCAAGCCCCTCTTTCAGCTCCCGGGTGCAAAAATCCGTTTAATATGTGGTCCCCGGGTAGAGGACGTATCAGATATTAAACTGATAAGAACAGATACTACACTTGATCTTAGCCAAAAGGCCGAGAAGCGATGGCGCCCAAGCGTCTGATTTCCAAGCATGCTTCTGGGCCCGGCGCCCACTCGTCGCGGCTCCCTGCCCGTGACACAAAAGTGACAATGGCTGCATTTTAGCAGCTCCGCCCAACCTCTCCCTTGCGCAGCCCTCGCTGGTCGTTGACTTTTCACAACCTCACAGGGCTCGGCCATAGGGCAAAGCCTGCCAAAAATAGCTTGAACTCGTTGGTGTTCCTCTCCACGGAAGTCTTTAGTAAAAGGCGAAAGACTTGTGCGTTATGAAGAGAAGCCAGAGTCGGTACAGCCCCTCTCCGCCCAGACAGCCTAGGACCCTATCTGTCCCGGGCCTCCAGCTTCGCGGTTGCCACGTGCAAAGCGCCATCTGAAACTCTGTGTTTGGTCATGGCTTGGCTTTCAACAAGGCCAGAGAAGGGCGCACCGTTCCCGGCGGCACTGCAATGCCGGGTCGATGCGTGGAGTGAACGGAGCAAGCCCCTCTTTCAGCTCCCGGGTGCAAAAATCCGTTTAATAGGTGGTCCCCGGGTAGAGGACGTATCAGATATTAAACTGATAAGAACAGATACTACACTTGATCTTAGCCAAAAGGCCGAGAAGCGATGGCGCCCAAGCGTCTGATTTCCAAGCATGCTTCTGGGCCCGGCGCCCACTCGTCGCGGCTCCCTGCCGGTGACACAAAAGTGACAATGGCTGCATTTTAGCAGCTCCGCCCAACCTCTCCCTTGCGCAGCCCTCGCTGGTCGTTGACTTTTCACAACCTCACAGGGCTCGGCCATAGGGCAAAGCCTGCCAAAAATAGCTTGAACTCGTTGGTGTTCCTCTCCACGGAAGTCTTTAGTAAAAGGCGAAAGACTTGTGCGTTATGAAGAGAAGCCAGAGTCGGTACAGCCCCTCTCCGCCCAGACAGCCTAGGACCCTATCTGTCCCGGGCCTCCAGCTTCGCGGTTGCCACGTGCAAAGCGCCATCTGAAACTCTGTGTTTGGTCATGGCTTGGCTTTCAACAAGGCCAGAGAAGGGCGCACCGTTCCCGGCGGCACTGCAATGCCGGGTCGATGCGTGGAGTGAACGGAGCAAGCCCCTCTTTCAGCTCCCGGGTGCAAAAATCCGTTTAATATGTGGTCCCCGGGTAGAGGACGTATCAGATATTAAACTGATAAGAACAGATACTACACTTGATCTTAGCCAAAAGGCCGAGAAGCGATGGCGCCCAAGCGTCTGATTTCCAAGCATGCTTCTGGGCCCGGCGCCCACTCGTCGCGGCTCCCTGCCGGTGACACAAAAGTGACAATGGCTGCATTTTAGCAGCTCCGCCCAACCTCTCCCTTGCGCAGCCCTCGCTGGTCGTTGACTTTTCACAACCTCACAGGGCTCGGCCATAGGGCAAAGCCTGCCAAAAATAGCTTGAACTCGTTGGTGTTCCTCTCCACGGAAGTCTTTAGTAAAAGGCGAAAGACTTGTGCGTTATGAAGAGAAGCCAGAGTCGGTACAGCCCCTCTCCGCCCAGACAGCCTAGGACCCTATCTGTCCCGGGCCTCCAGCTTCGCGGTTGCCACGTGCAAAGCGCCATCTGAAACTCTGTGTTTGGTCATGGCTTGGCTTTCAACAAGGCCAGAGAAGGGCGCACCGTTCCCGGCGGCACTGCAATGCCGGGTCGATGCGTGGAGTGAACGGAGCAAGCCCCTCTTTCAGCTCCCGGGTGCAAAAATCCGTTTAATATGTGGTCCCCGGGTAGAGGACGTATCAGATATTAAACTGATAAGAACAGATACTACACTTGATCTTAGCCAAAAGGCCGAGAAGCGATGGCGCCCAAGCGTCTGATTTCCAAGCATGCTTCTGGGCCCGGCGCCCACTCGTCGCGGCTCCCTGCCGGTGACACAAAAGTAACAATGGCTGCATTTTAGCAGCTCCACCCAACCTCTCCCTTGCGCAGCCCTCGCTGGTCGTTGACTTTTCACAACCTCACAGGGCTCGGCCATAGGGCAAAGCCTCCCAAACACAGCTTGAACTCCACCACAACAAGGGCGGCAGATCAAAATGTGGAAACGCTTCACGAATTTGCGTGTCATCCTTGCGCAGGGCCATGCTAATCTTCTCTGTATCGATTCCAATTTAGTATACGCACTTGCCTAAGCAAGCACACTGACTCTCGTGTGATGGCTGCCCTTTAATCCCCAGTCAGGAAGCCCGACCCTCCACTGCCGGTGCGCCCTCAAGGGTCCCTGTCCCTGAAAGTCGGCACACCTTTCACCTAAAGGCTTGTGTTTCCATTTTGGATGTACCCTTGCATTTGCAATGGTGACGTACTGACTGCTTGAAGTCTTTACAAATTTAGCAAACTCACCAGAATGTGACCAAAAGTACCTCCAGAAGAAAAACCGCACCTGCCGCTGATCTGGGTTCAAGCGACAGTTCCAAGCAACCCTCAGGCTAGTTTAGATCCAAGTTGAGCCAGCCAAGCAGCCATTTTCTCAAAATTTACAGTAGGCCAGTGGTAGGAGGGACATTCCATCAAATATGAGCCAGCTGGCTAGCAAGGTTGCTTTAAATCTTTTTGAAAAGCTTGTTCAATTGTTGCAACGGCTGGACTTTAACAGCTCCGCCCAACCTCTCCCTTGCGCAGCCCTCGCTGGTCGTTGACTTTTCACAACCTCACAGGGCTCGGCCATAGGGCAAAGCCTGCCAAAAATAGCTTGAACTCGTTGGTGTTCCTCTCCACGGAAGTCTTTAGTAAAAGGCGAAAGACTTGTGCGTTATGAAGAGAAGCCAGAGTCGGTACAGCCCCTCTCCGCCCAGACAGCCTAGGACCCTATCTGTCCCGGGCCTCCAGCTTCGCGGTTGCCACGTGCAAAGCGCCATCTGAAACTCTGTGTTTGGTCATGGCTTGGCTTTCAACAAGGCCAGAGAAGGGCGCACCGTTCCCGGCGGCACTGCAATGCCGGGTCGATGCGTGGAGTGAACGGAGCAAGCCCCTCTTTCAGCTCCCGGGTGCAAAAATCCGTTTAATATGTGGTCCCCGGGTAGAGGACGTATCAGATATTAAACTGATAAGAACAGATACTACACTTGATCTTAGCCAAAAGGCCGAGAAGCGATGGCGCCCAAGCGTCTGATTTCCAAGCATGCTTCTGGGCCCGGCGCCCACTCGTCGCGGCTCCCTGCCCGTGACACAAAAGTGACAATGGCTGCATTTTAGCAGCTCCGCCCAACCTCTCCCTTGCGCAGCCCTCGCTGGTCGTTGACTTTTCACAACCTCACAGGGCTCGGCCATAGGGCAAAGCCTGCCAAAAATAGCTTGAACTCGTTGGTGTTCCTCTCCACGGAAGTCTTTAGTAAAAGGCGAAAGACTTGTGCGTTATGAAGAGAAGCCAGAGTCGGTACAGCCCCTCTCCGCCCAGACAGCCTAGGACCCTATCTGTCCCGGGCCTCCAGCTTCGCGGTTGCCACGTGCAAAGCGCCATCTGAAACTCTGTGTTTGGTCATGGCTTGGCTTTCAACAAGGCCAGAGAAGGGCGCACCGTTCCCGGCGGCACTGCAATGCCGGGTCGATGCGTGGAGTGAACGGAGCAAGCCCCTCTTTCAGCTCCCGGGTGCAAAAATCCGTTTAATAGGTGGTCCCCGGGTAGAGGACGTATCAGATATTAAACTGCTAAGAACAGATACTACACTTGATCTTAGCCAAAAGGCCGAGAAGCGATGGCGCCCAAGCGTCTGATTTCCAAGCATGCTTCTGGGCCCGGCGCCCACTCGTCGCGGCTCCCTGCCGGTGACACAAAAGTGACAATGGCTGCATTTTAGCAGCTCCGCCCAACCTCTCCCTTGCGCAGCCCTCGCTGGTCGTTGACTTTTCACAACCTCACAGGGCTCGGCCATAGGGCAAAGCCTGCCAAAAATAGCTTGAACTCGTTGGTGTTCCTCTCCACGGAAGTCTTTAGTAAAAGGCGAAAGACTTGTGCGTTATGAAGAGAAGCCAGAGTCGGTACAGCCCCTCTCCGCCCAGACAGCCTAGGACCCTATCTGTCCCGGGCCTCCAGCTTCGCGGTTGCCACGTGCAAAGCGCCATCTGAAACTCTGTGTTTGGTCATGGCTTGGTTTTCAACAAGGCCAGAGAAGGGCGCACCGTTCCCGGCGGCACTGCAATGCCGGGTCGATGCGTGGAGTGAACGGAGCAAGCCCCTCTTTCAGCTCCCGGGTGCAAAAATCCGTTCAATAGGTGGTCCCCGGGTAGAGGACGTATCAGATATTAAACTGATAAGAACAGATACTACACTTGATCTTAGCCAAAAGGCCGAGAAGCGATGGCGCCCAAGCGTCTGATTTCCAAGCATGCTTCTGGGCCCGGCGCCCACTTGTCGCGGCTCCCTGCCGGTGACACAAAAGTGACAATGGCTGCATTTTAGCAGCTCCGCCCAACCTCTCCCTTGCGCAGCCCTCGCTGGTCGTTGACTTTTCACAACCTCACAGGGCTCGGCCATAGGGCAAAGCCTGCCAAAAATAGCTTGAACTCGTTGGTGTTCCTCTCCACGGAAGTCTTTAGTAAAAGGCGAAAGACTTGTGCGTTATGAAGAGAAGCCAGAGTCGGTACAGCCCCTCTCCGCCCAGACAGCCTAGGACCCTATCTGTACAGATTATAAAGTACTTTCTAGAGCTCTATCAAATAGACTTAAAGACGTCTTGGAAATGATTGTCCACACAGATTAAACATATTGTGTGCCTGACAGGACAATCATGGACAACATTTTCCTCGTTTGAGATGCTATTGATGCTTGTAGGTTCGACACTAATGTTAATTTTGGTATTGTGTGTTTGGACCAGGAGAAGGCTTTTTACAGGGTGGATCACTCATATTTATTGTATGCACTCAGAGCTTTTGGTTTTGGTGATGGGTTTCTGGCTTGGATTGGTTTATTGTACAGTGGGGCACAATGTTTGGTGAAGACAGGTGCAGGGCTGAGTCGGCCAGTCCCTGTACAGCGAGGGATCAGGCAGGGCTGTCCTATTTCAGATCAGCTTTACAGCTTGGCTATTGAGCCCTTGCTGTGTAAATTGAGGGATTGACTCAGTGTTCTCTTTTTGCCTGGGTCCTCGGATCTTGATCATCCCCTAACTGTGTCTGCTTATGCAGATGACGTCAGTGTTTTTATTAAAAATTAGGGGGATGTTCAGTGTCTGCAGGACACCCTGTCCCTGTATGAAAAGGCCTCAACTGCACGGGTGAACTGGGCTAAAAGTGAAGCTCTGTTGGTGGGACATTGGAGGGATCAGGCAGCGCCTGGTCTGCCTGGAGGACTTCAGTGGGGAAAGGAGGGGTCGAAAGTGCTGGGTGTGTTTTTGGGCACAGAGGGCTTTCAGGGTAAGAACTGGGAGGGTGTTAGGGAGAAAGTGTGCGCAAGGTTGTCTAAATGGAAATGGTTGCTACCCCAGTTGTCATATAGGGGAAGAGTTCTAGTTGCCAATAACTTGGTTGCCTCGGCCCTTTGGCACAGGTTCAACGTTTTGACACCACCAAAGAGCCCGATAGAGGATATTCAGAGGGCCATTGTGGATTTTTTCTGGTCAGGAAAGCACTGGGTTCGGGCAGCAGCCCTCTATCTGCCTGTGGCTGAGGGGGGACAGGGGCTGATCGATATCCAGTCCAAGATTGCCTCCTTAAGACTCCAGGCTGCGCAAAGACTGCTGTATGCTTCTGGCTCAGTACAGCTCGTCTGCTGTTGGGGAGAACTGGGCGCCTGGGCTATGATAAACAGCTTTTCCTTTTGAAGCAGGAAGATGTGGATTTTATTGGACTGACACCCTTCTACAGCTCAATGTTGCAGGCATGGAGGGTTTTCAAGGCTGCACGTGCCCCAAATTAAAGTCGGGGCACGTGTTAAAGTTGTTTGAGGAACCCTTGTTTTTTAACAACTTTTTGAGGACTCAGACGATGCAGTCTACCAGCCTGCGAGCCAGCCTCAGAGAAGCTGGCTGCACCAAACTGGGCCATCTGATGAAGATGACAGTGGACACACTGAGAATGAGGAGCAACATTACTTCTGTCAGGCTCATTAACAAAGTGGTGCAGGAAGTCTGTGCTGCCCTGCCGCAAAACTTGAGAGCGCTGGCAGAAAGTCGAACTCTGTGCGACCAATGGACTGAAGAGGGTGAATACAGCTTCCCCTCCCTGCTCATCACCCCAGCAGTGGGGGACTGGCAGGGAGGAGGAGGTCAGTTGCTGTCTTTTGCAACCCCTCGCCTGGACACCTTCAAAGATGCAGGGAAAAAGGCTCTCTATCACTTATGTGTGAAGGTTCTGAACCCTCACTCGTTGGCAGGGCTGAAGGAGTCGAGGTGGACTGAGTTTCTTGGCACAGACGCTTCTCCGAAAGGCAGCTGGTGGTCCCTGTACAAGCTGCCTGTTGAAAAACAGACAGCAGACCTCCAGTGGAGGGTTGTACACGGGGCAATAGCTACAAACAGATACAGAGCGCACCTGGATCCAGGGATGGGGGAGGAGTGCATTTTCTGTGGTCAGAGGGAGACTCTGTTTCATTTATTTGTACAGTGTTCCCGGCTGTCAGCTTTGTTTGAACATTTAAAAGGGTGGTTTCAGGGGCTTGGGGAGATTTTTTCTTTCACCTTGTTCATCTTTGGCCCAAAGTACTGTGCACGGAAGAAAAGTCTTCCTCTGTCTCTCCTCCTGTCTCTCCTTTGTCTCCTCTCTCCTGTCTCTGTTCCACTGTCTCTTCTCCTTTCTCTCATCTGTCGATTCTCTCCTTTCTCTCTTCCCATCTCTCCTCCTTTCTCTCATCTGTCTCTCTTCCTCTCTTTCTCCTCCTTTCTCTCCTGTCTCTCTTCCTCTGTCTCATTTCCTGTCTCTCCTTTGTCTCCTCTCTCCTGTCTCTCTTCCTCTGTCTCTCCTCCTTTCTCTCCTGTCTTTCTTCCTCTGTCTCTCCTCCTTTTTCTCCTATGTTACATCTCTCCTGTCTCTCCTGTGTCTCTTCTCTCCTGTCTCTCTTCCGCTGTCTCTCCTCTTTTCTCTCTTCCGCTGTCTCTCCTCCTTTCTCTCCTCTGTTACTTCTCTCTTGTCTCTCTTCCTCTGTCTCTCCTCCTGTCTCTCCTGTGTCTCTTCTCTCCTCTCTCTCTTCCGCTGTCTCTCTTCCTTTCTCTCCTGTCTCTCTTCCTTTGTCTCTCCTCCTTTCTCTCCTGTCATTTTCTCCTGTCTGTCTTCCTCTGTCTCTTCTTTCCTGTCTCTCTTCCTTTCTCTCCTGTGTTTCCTCTCCTGTCTCCTCCTTTCTCTCCTGTCTCTCTTCCTTTGTCTCTCCTCCTTTCTCTCCTGTCTCTCTTCCTCTGTCTCTTCTCCTGTCTCTCCTTTGTCTCCTCTGTCCTGTCTCTCTTCCTCTGTCCCTCCTCCTTTCTCCTCTGGCTCTCTTTCTCTGTCTCTCCTCCTTTCTCTCCTCTGTCTCTTCTCTCCTGTCTCTCTTCCTCTGTCTCTCCTCCTTTCTCTCCTGTGTCTTTTCTCTCCTGTCTCTCTTCCTCTGTCTCTTCTCCTGTCTCTCATTTGTCTCCTCTGTCCTGTCTCTCTTCCTCTGTCCCTCCTCCTTTCTCTCCTGTCTCTCTTCTCTCCTCTCTCTCTTCCGCTGTCTCCTCTCCATTTTCTCCTCTGTCTCTTCTCTCCCGTCTCTCTTCCTCTGTCTCTCCTCCTTTCTCTCCTGTCTGTCTTCCTCTGTCTCTCCTCCTTTCTCTATTGTCTGTCTTCCTCTGTCTCTCCTCCAATCTCTCCTTTGTCTCTTCTCTATTGTGTTGTAGTGAAGGGAGTGTGCATGGAAATTGGGATCATAACATCACATCATAAGTGATGTGTTGAATAATGTTGGGTTATGTCTGTATTTGGTGCAGGGAGCTGTGGAGATAAAGCAGGGTGCCTGTCTGGTGTTCAACGTCAAGTAAGTGTCAGTTCTGTGTGCAGAGGTCATGTGTCATGTGATTGAAACATTTTAATGTGTTAGTGTTTGGTTTTAACAGAATGCGGAAGAATGTGGTTGGCTGAGCTGGTTGTGGTGTTTTCAGTTGAATGTGTGTCGTTTTAGTTTCCTGAGACCAGGACCAAGAAAGGCCTTAGTCCTGGATCAGGACTGGACCTTTAAACTTTGATCCAGTTCAGTCCTGAATCAAAGTGTTGGAGTCAGTGTTCAGTCCAACATGTCTGATCAGATATTGATTCTATATTGACAGACCGTCCTGAGGTCAGCAGCAATGATCAATCAGTTCTGACATGAAGAGGTGTATGAATGTTGTTCTTCTTTTATTCTTTATTCAGATTGTATAACTGCAGTTTGTCAAAGATCAGCTGTTCTTCTCTGGGCTCAGCTCTGAAGTCCAACCCCTCCCACCTGAGAGAACTGGACCTGAGTGGAAACAAGCTGCAGGATTCAGACCTGAAGGATCTGTGTGATCTCCAGAAGAGTCCAGACTGTAGACTGGAGACTCTGAGGTCAGTCAAATCTGTAGCTGTTTCCCTCCAGATCAATCAGCTCATGAAGGAAAAGTGTTTCTGGGCAGTTTAACTGGTTTCTGGAGTTTTTTTTTTTTCATCATGTAACTTAGATCCACAACAAGACATTTAGACATATAGACATAGACATATAGACAGGATGTCATAGCTGAAGTTCAATGAAACAAATGACTTAATGAAGAAACAACAAGACAAGAAGCAAAACCAACAGAGTGTGGAGGCTGGCCAAACAGAGTCCTAAATGTTCCAGTATCAGGTAAAGGTGTTGTGGTGTTAGGACCAAACCAGGAAGTAGGAGCCAGACGTCCTGTTGCATCTATCACTCATATCAGATTGACTAAATCCATGTTGTTGATCTTTGCTTTAGAATAATGTCAGTCTGCAATAAATATGGAGAAGAATGTCTTTTTGTTTTTCTGGACAAACTACGTTCCAGCAGATGCAGTGGATCAACTTTAGTGGAAATGACCAATAGAATAGTTTCTGTGTGAAATGTCAACAGCCAATCAGATGCTGTGGTCCCACAGGCACTTGATAAGTTTGAGCTGTAACATGAGCTGACAGGTAAGAGGAGGAAATCCCTCACTGAAGTGTTGGAGCAGTGATGCTGCAGTAAATGCTGCACATTTCACTTGAGTTCAAAGTCATTTCAGTCTTTGTTCATATTTCTACACAGTTGCTGCACATTGAAATCAAACACAGCAATATAGTGTGAAAAGGTGTGAAGGTGTGCAGCTGAAGCTCCAGCTGATTCCACCTCCCCTCTCTACACAATGTTACAGGAAACGGCAGCACTCTCACTACAGGCCAATGTCCAGTCACTCAACTGCTGACTAACAACAACTGACACATCTGGTCTGAACAGGACTGAAGTGGCTGCTGCATCACTGACTCAAGAGTCTGTCATTCATCACCTCTCCTCTGTGTGTGTGTGTGTGTAGGTGGTGACTGCCAGATGAACCAGCGGAAGTGGAGGTGACTCCCAGCGCTGCAGTCTGAACTGATCTGAGAACAGCTCCACTGTCACACACAGAGTCCAGTCCACCATCATCCCTGTGTGTCCTCTGGACCTGACAGAGCATCATCAGTGTCTCTGGACTTAAAGCTCATAAAGCTGCTCTGAGCTTCACCTGTGAATGTTCTATTGCTTTGTTATCTTCTCCCTCCCTGCCTGAGGGGGGCGCTGTCCTTTGCCCTGTTTCCATTGGGCCTTTTTTTCTTGATTGGAGCCCAGTCTGATGTGACCGTCATGTCACCATGGGAGAAGCAGCCTGATTCACCTGCTGCTGGGAACAGACATGGCTTCACCCAGCTCTCGGAGCCAAACATTGATGTGAAGCTTTTACTGACTGTGAAAGTTTAGTTGCTCCAGATTGTTGAAGACTCAAAAAATGTACATTCATGCCACCTGGGAATACAAACCAACAGCTGCGGCCACACTGTTGTGAAGGATGGCTGAAAAGGGAGCTTGGACCTATGGAAATCCATGGTCATTTCCTTTGTCTTTGAGGTGTTCAGCATGAGGCAGTTTTTGTGACTCCAGTCACTGAAGGCTTTTATCAAATCCCCATATACCGCAGGTCCTTCATTCCTCACTCAATCAGACTCTACAACACCTGCACAGCCTGAATTCTGTTGTAGCTTACTTTTTTCTTCCCTTTTAATGTGAAACACCTGTTCACCATGTGCAATATCTTTTCTGAGCAATAGTACTTAAATATTTATTCCACTATTCATAGGCACCATAGGGACATACTGTACTTTGTTGTGGCATACTGTATATTGTTGTAAATCTGTGTGTTCTAGTGTGTATATATGAGGATATATTGTATATTTTTTGTTATCCTTTATGCTGCTGCAACAAGTGAGTTTCCCCACTGTGGGATAAATAAAAGTGTTCAATTCAATTCAATATTCAGATTCCTGTCCATTCCTAACACATGCCACAGTAGCAGTGTCATCTGAGTATTTCTGGATGTGGCAGGACTCAGAGTTGTATTTAAAGTCTGCTGTATACAATGTGAACAGGAATGGAGCCAGAGCAGTGCCCTGTGCAACACAAACAGTCATCCCTTGTGAGCTTGACATCATTTTTTAATGTTAAGTCAACAATTTTCTAATTGTCAGTTGCTCTGACTTGAATTTATAAAGCTGATAAACCGTAATTAGTTCAAGGCCAATTAGCAGCACAAATATTCTGCACTTAGCATATATTTTAATAGTTGAATGAACTAAACAGTGGCTGTAAAAATATGTTTTTTATGTTCATATGTTCCATTAAATGAAGTAACTGTGTTCACTTCACACAACAAAATCACGAACTTACAACAAGAACTGCAGCGTTATACTGGACACAAGGATGTCGTGCTGTCTCAACATCAAACTGACAAAATTTACACACATACTGTTCATACTGTAGCGCCCCATGTGGGCTGAGGACACAAAGACTTTTGGTTGTTGGGTTAGTGCTGCAGTCATGTATCAATAATGTATCTGTAAACAAAGTGATGTGATAATGTGTTAATATATTCATTTGTTCTGTGGTTAAACTGGGAGTGATGGTGTGTGTTCTGCTCTGTTAAAGACATGTGAGCTGTGACTGTCTGTATTAAGACCATGTCACAGTACAATTCCAAAAGTGTCAGCAGAAGTTCAAAGGTTTCTGTTAATTGTACAAAGTATTTGATCATTGGATTAAAAACACTGTGATCTACTGATATAAATCTCTGGTCAGATGAGGCTCATTGGACACATGTATGTGATGTCAGCTGGACTAGAACTGCAATGTTACTATAGTGAAAAGTTTGCTGTGTAAACTGTTTCAATGAATCTTTGAGTAGAGTGAGCAGACTGGGATTTAGCTGAGTCATGATAAATTATAAATTCATTTGACTTTAAATGACACATGGTTTTGTTTGTGTCTAATAAACATCAAATCAACATTCAGCCACCTGTTGATTTGATATCAATATGGTGCATATTGTTGTCTGGTCAAAAAGCTTCTGTTGAACTGACACACATTTCCAGTCAGATAAGGCTCATTATGACATCACAGATTTCATCTGACTGTCTCCACTAAACTCAAAGTTTTGCTGTTTCCACTACATTTTGAAGTTGAGTGAGAGAATTAAAATGACAACTAATGTGTTTTAATGAGATAAACTCTGACTTTATCTCCAGCTTCATACAAACAATGTTGATGATGGTTGTGACAGAGAAGTGACTTGATACAGGTAGAATGGCTCCATCTGCTGGACATCTCCTGGTATTACACCTGTATGGATTCATTCAATGTGAGACCATATATAATACAGAGACACCTCGCTACTTCGCGCTTCGGTTATCGCTGGTTCACTGCTTCGCGAGTCAAAAAATATTCAATTAAAATTAAAAATTATTTAAAAATATTAAAAATCAAAAAAAAATCCAACGGATGCTTCCCGCAACACCGAGGAACGTTTCAGACAGCCAAGATTCAAGCCGATTGGCCAGCACCCCTTGAGATCTCGGATGCCGATTGGCCAATTCATATCGCCCAAGCATCTTTCATACCCCCACTCTGCGTTCCTCTCTGCATCTCTGCAGTCTGTGTATAGATCGCGGTGAGAAGAGTTTGTGTCTCGCGGTGTGGGCCCCTTAATAAAAAGAAAATATTAGTTTACCTTTAACATCTAACCGTTTTCTATTTGCTCTCTCTCTCTCTCTCTCAGTCGGTAAGGACGTCATCTCGAGGTAAGTTTGACCCTTGGGGGCTTTTATGAAGGGGCGTCGCTACTTCGCGGATTTTCACGTTTCGCGGGGGGTTCTGCCCCCCATTAACCGCGATAACCGAGGTAATACTGTATAGTAAGCTAAATAGTGAGCTAGGATACAGCAGTGGTAGAAATAAAAGCTTCAACTTCTTGTGACCAAGAAGTCACCAGGAGAAAAAAGGATATAGTTAAAAGACCTTGTAGTTCACAGGCCATGACAAAGATGGCAGGTGGTGACCGTGTTGGCATGAACGAGGAGGATTATTACTTCATCATCCGTGTCTTTAGTGATCAGAGATTGATAACATTACTGTTAGCAGACGCGTTACCTTAACATATAACTCTCAGTAACATTATACGGCAACGTTATACGGTCTCGATGTACAGTAACGTACCGCTGTACAGTAACAGTAACGTTATACGGTAACAGTAACGTTCTACAGTAACGCTAGTAGCTGATGTTAATGCTACGTAAAGTTAATGTTGGTAGCTAACCAATGTGTTACTACATAACGTTAAAGTTACCATTTAGCTGAACCTGGTCCAATAACACGTTAGCTTTAACCACCTAGCAATGCAAAAAACAAACCTGGCTTCTACGAGATGGCCGCTCCGTGCCGCTCCGTGAATAAAAACTGAACATCAAACTGTTTATCAGACACTTAGACTGGTTTTGTGTCGTTGGAGCAAAACGGGATAGAGTAATCGGGATCACTGCTGTACTTCACCACTAAAAAGCAAGAGGCACAGCCATTACAAAGAAGGAGGCTGATCGGGACCAAGATCTCCTCACTATCAGCTAGCTGGTGGCCCTGTTTGAGTCTTCACCCATGTCTTCCATGTTTTCCAAGCTGTGAGAAGATTTGATTCTGTTTTCAGTCTTAGCCAATAGACTATTGGCTGTACATCTGGTTTAGTGGTCTGTTGCTCCATGACTGGCATCATTCTTCCTGGATTGTCTTCAGGAAAGTCAACATATAGTCCATCTCGTGTGCACATGATATTGGCTTTCATGGGGCATAAAATGTCTCTCCCCAGTAGATTGATGGGTGTGTCTACTGAGTAGAGCAGTGGTGCAGGAACATTCTGTCCTGCGATCAACACTGGAACCGGCTGTGTGACAGGTATTACTTATGTCTTCCCAGAATAACCTATGGTCTTGATTGATGAGCTGGACAGGGGGAGTCTCAAGCCAGTTCTTCCTATACAAGAGTAGGTGGCACCAGTGTCAACCATAAAAGGAATATCTTGATTTTGTATTGTTACTGTTATTGTGGGCTCATCCTTAGGTTGACCAGACAATGCTGCTGCTACAGTCTCCCCCCTGGGTTCCTCTGGGCACCCCTATTGCCACTTAGATGTTGGGCCCGTCCATGAGTTAGTGGGACAGTCACTGCGTCGGTGTCTTTTTTGTCCACATCTCCAGCAGTACATACCATCTGTTGGTCTGTCATTCATTTCACCATATGGTGGAGCTTGTTGAAACTGTCTCCCCTGGTTCCTCCATGAGCCACGGCGATTTGGACCTCCCCTTGCCATTGACTTTCCTCTTCCTGGGAACGTTAAATATTCTTTCTCTGCAGTACTCACGTGCACATGTATGGGTGGTAGAGGTGGCCCTGTTGTCGTTGGGCTGGTTGGTGTTGGGCTCGCTGCTGATAGGCCGGTGACTTGAACTGGAGCAGGTGTCACAGGCATCTGTGGTTCTGTTGTTGCTGGTGGTGGAGGCGGGCTTGGCTGGGTTATTGTTACAACTGGTGCTTGTGTTTTTGCCTTGTCTTTCTTGTTCTTGGTGAGCTCTCCAAGCTGCAGCTGGGCTAGTTTTGTCACCAGCTGTCTGTTCATGTCCTCTTCCTTCTTCTTCTCCTTCCTGTACTGTTCTACATGGTGCACTATATGTTCTGCAAACAGTGACCATTCCATTTTCATCAATCCCACCACATTATCCAATCTTTTTTGCACATCAGCTGGCATCGCCTTCTTCACCATCATTTTAAACCAGCTTTCTGTGGTGCGATTTGCATTCCAAACGCTTCCTGTTTCATCTCTCCATTTTCTTTGAAACTCTCTCAGGAATTTTGCTGGGCACTCTGTGTTAGACAACGTCTCTCCTTCCAGTTTTGTTGGGTCCAGCTTCTCTGGATATTGTCTTCTGAGTTCAGCCCACACTCGATTACGATGTCCTCCAAATCCCACATGATCTGTTCTGTTTCCATCCACCACACCTTGAAGATCCACTGCATGAAAGATGTCTTCTGTTATCTGTTTGTCAATCACATGCATCAGCAGGGCTTTAACATCCCCCAGGGCCAGCCTCACACCTGCAGTGCTCGTGCGTCCTTTGGTATGTTGGTTCTTCTCACGCACATGCTCCATCTCCATATTTTAACTTCATGACTTCTTCTTTGAGTACTTTAAGTTCTTCTCTCTCTTCTTGTAGTCTTTGTCTTATCCTCTTTGCTTCTTCATCACGTGATGTCATTGTCCCTTCCGGGTGTAGTCTCACTCTCTGTTCTCTGTATCACAGTCTTGAGAATATGGGTCAAAAAGTTCCTTCCGATTTCTCATGCATTTCTGTATTTGTCTTTGATGATTTGGATGCTGCTGTTGAATCACTGCCACTGGGGTTATCATCCCAAAGTCTCCTTTCCTCAACCCTGCTCCCATGACTCCCTGTATTATTTTGCCTCTAGGCACCTCTGACTCACTATCTTCAGGCCTAGTTCTTATCAACACTCCTACTCCTCCCGCTGTGATAGCGGTCTTGCGTGTCTTTTTTCTAGTGGAGTTAAATTCTACTCTCTCTGTGCTGTCTTCCTGTGTTGTTTTAACTGTGCATGCAAATTTGCCTGTTTCACATGTTACCTTCCTAGGAATGACAGAAATACAAAGTCTTGGATTTGTTGTGTTTTTGTGTACATCTTGTATTACATACCCCTCCGGGATTTTGAGGATAGGTGTTAATGAAGGAGTTGAAATATTTTGTGGATCACTGCACAGCCGCTCCAGCACTCCGTCCAAAGCTTTAACGTTCCACAGTCTCCTGATGACCTGCTCCCACGGCACCTCTGGAAACTCCCTCTGTGTCTGCCACAATTTTAGTTTTATTCCCTGATTATCCTGCCAGTATTCTACACCACTTTTATCTCTGTATGTGCGTTCTCTCCAGAAATGTGTATTTAAACCCTGTGTTTTCTTTACTACCAACTTCGCTTATGTGTTCTAAAGTTAGAATCTCATCCTCACTCTCACTCCCCTCATTCATTCATTCTTTAATAGACTTCAATCATTCTCCAAATCACTCTGGCCAAAAAGATGGTAAAAGCTAAAACAGTTAATGTTCCTAGGAAACATGCCCCAGTTCTGTTTGATCGCATACATTTTCGAATGATTCTATTTTGTTGGATTTATCTATTTACATATTTTCGCATGCATATACACCATATAATTTAGTTGCACAGGATTAATAAGGTACTATTTTCTATATTCTATCTATTTTATATATATATAAATTTAGAAGTACTTCACACACACAGACACAAAGATACACACTGTGCTATGCTCTATATCACTACTCACACTATGACAATTATTGCAATATACACAGGCTTGTTATTTTACAGTTACATATGCATACACATACATGTGGCCACTTTTTACAATTGTACAACAGACGTATTGTTTTACAAACCTCGCGCATACATCTGCTTTCATCACCTCCCCCTCTTGGAGAGTTCTACAGATACAGTAATTCTCTTACTTCTCCAGATTCCTCTGGTAATCAGACCTCCCGTATCATTGGAAGGATTCAGCACTCAGCTGAATCATTACAACCATTTGGAGCGGAACCCTCAGAGGTTATCGCTTTGACTCTCCTGATCGCGCAGACCTCCCTCTCTCGGGAGCGGCATCCACAGGGGTCGGGCCGGCTTTCCACGTACGTATCAAGCTGTACTGGATTCTCTGTCACCCCTTCTTAACTTATGACAAATTCATTTAGTTAGATGTCAAAGCTTATCAGAACACTTAATTGCTCACAACCTCTAATAAAAACCGTCAGTTTGATTCTTCAGTGGCTCTGCTGGAATATTCTGTTCATAGGTTAACTGATCTATAAGTTTCCTTCCATAGCTTTTGAAAATTTATTAGATGGATTTTCAAAGGTCTAGCACTTATCAATAGGGTAAGTTATGTATTAGGTTGCTTTTAGGATTCCTTTCTCTATCTTTTAAGAAATTTATACCATTTCTCAAAGGTTTTACTTCCAAAGTTTTGTTCTTTTTTTTAGTTATTTTTCTGTCTTGTTTTCTAAGAAAAAACAACTGTTAGTCGTTAGTTTTCTTCAAACCATGCAGAGCTGTCCATATTAATCCTCCTAAGAACACAATACACACCAGCCCCCACAGTCCTATCAACACTCTTAGGGCTGTTTCATTCATTCGCTCCGCGCCATGGTTTCTTCCTATCTCATGCACTAGCTTATCTCTAGCACAGCGCACACAAACACAGCGCACACAGACACAGGACACTGAGACACAGAAGTCACAACAGTTAGACACAAAACATACAGCCTGCTCCAAGCTCTATTTTTAGTTTAACTATATTAATAATTTTAAACTGACTATGTTAATCAATTTCAGCTAGGTTCTTTAGGGGCAAGCTTCTATCTGAGTTAGTCTTACCTGGGCGGAGACCTGCACCCAGTCACACAAAGAAGAAAATAAACTGCTTACCTTCAATTTGTGGCCACACGTGTGCTGTGCAGCAGGTCAGTCCACCCAGGCAGATATCCTCAGTTGCTCGCAATCCCTCCTGGCTGGCTCACCAATTATGTTGGGTCAAAATAAAGGTCCAAAAATGGGCCAGTTGTGATCAGGGACCATTTATTTCTCCAACATTAAATGATACAAAATCAATGTCTCAAAGGATGTTTAACAGGTCACAAAAAAGATCAACAAAGTGTGGAGATAACCCCTTCAAAATGATAAGAACAGACAGAGCTTGGTGCAATAGAGTCTAACCCAGTGAACAGTGAGGTCAAACCCGAGTCAGATCCAGATCAGACTGAATTGTAGGTCTCTGTACCCTAGGGTTAGGTTTAGGCATAGAGAAGAGGGTTGGTTATGGTTAGGGTCAGAGAGGGGTAGGTCATAACTATTTCATTAGAATCCAATTAATTAGGTTTAGGCAAACATCTAGGTGAAGGGAGGGTTAGGTTTAGGCATAAGGGAAGAGGGTTGGTTAGGGTTAGGGTCAGAAAGAGGTAGGTCATAACAATGTTATTACAATCCAGTTAATTAGGCTTAGGCAAGCATCCGGGTTAAAGGAAAGTTAAGTTCAGGCATATGGAAAGGGAGTTGCTCCGGGTGAGAAAAAGGTAGGTTATAAATAAATAAATAATTGCAAAAAATTAATTTAGGCTCTGAAATACAGTGTCTCATTACACCAAATGGTCTAACCCTAACCCCTGTAGCTTTTGTTCTTTTACAAAGTGCACAACCTTTTATTTAAATTAGGGGAGGTTTCCTCCCTTATTTTTCTTAAAACTAATATTATGTGTCCAAACAATAATGGTGTCATCTTTCTCTTACTAGGCCCCTGCCCTAAACCGGTTCGGCCCCTTTTGATTTTAATAGTGTCACATTCTCTCTACTCGTGCATTGGTTTTTCTAAGTTTGAGTTGTTATTGTTGGCACACTTCGCCTCTGCACCTGATGTCCGCACCTGCGACCTTGAGGCTTTGGTATTTTCCCAGGGGTGGACACTCACCCCTCCCTTCACATTCTCTCTATCTGCACAGAGCTCAGTTTTGGTTTGTTTCACATACACTCACCCCCTCCCTCTCACTCTCTCTACCTTTTCGAAGCTCAGTGCATTTTCCTTTTTTTTTTACCCAACATCAGTCAGTCAGTTGTTCAGTCAGTCAGTCAGTCAGTCCTCCCACTACACGTCCGCCGGCCCCAACACAACCACACACACCACCCTCGCCTGCCCCCGACTTATCCCTCACTTTTCACCCCTTTCACACAACCACACACACCTAGGACCCACACACATGCCCCTCACCCTTCTTACCCAATCACAAACTCACACCTAGCCCACACGCACCCCCTGACACGCCCTATGCAACTCCTTCCACATTACCATCTGCCAACATTCATTTGCTTCT
This sequence comes from Caranx ignobilis, assembly GCA_021432705.1. NCBI lineage: Eukaryota > Metazoa > Chordata > Actinopteri > Carangiformes > Carangidae > Caranx > Caranx ignobilis. The sequence continues at coordinate 18,042,232 of MU269990.1, forward strand.
CAAGGGAACAGGCTTCCAAAAAACATCTGCCCTTCCATACTTCCACCCCCCATAGACCCCTATTCATTTGCCCTTCATAGTCTATCCAACACTGCCACCTACTGAAGCTCTTTTTTTCACTTCCAATTTACCACTAATTAGTACATAATCTCAGAACCTGCTTCCAAAACCAATCCAAATGAATGGAGATCTCCTAACCCCAACCTAATAATCTAAAACTAAATCTAAAGCCCCCTAGTTAACCCGATCTCGTGCCCGCTGTACCCAAACCAATCTAAACTAACCCAAATTTGACCAAAACCCAAATAATTAAATACAGCCAGAAAAAGGGAAGAAATATAAAGAAACAGAGAGGAGGGAAAGTGAAGCTAGGGAAAGGTACAGTGCCACATGGCCTAACGAGGCTAAGGAGAGGGTGAAGCAAAGGAAAGCCAAGGAGGAAGGGAAGGAGAAGTTGCTTTGAGGGAAGGAATACAGCCAAGGGAAAGAGGAGAGTGAAGAAGGGGAAGGAGAGAAGGAGAGGTGGAGGTTTAGAAAAGACAGACACAAAGGACAGACACAAAGGACAGACATGGGACAATAAAACAAAACAAAACAAAGTCGGACCAGACTACACATAAACACAAACATTCATTAGACAAGTCACACTGGACTACACAAAAGACACAAATACAAGACACAAGACCAAGACAACACGGATTGACCAACATAAAACAATATAGAAGAGACAGACGTAAAAGACAAGTCAAATTGGACCACATAAAAACATAAACATCTACAAGACAAGACAATACAGTCTGGACTACTGTTACAGCCTGGCTCTTACAGCCATGACAAAAAGAGGGGAAGACGCGCCGTGAATGCGAAAATAGATGTTTATTTAACAAAAGACACAAATTAATGAAAAAATACTAACTCGTGGAGTGTGAATGTCAGTAGATAGGCATGTGAAGCATGTTGGATGTGTGGAGTGAATGTGTGCGCAAAGGACAAGTCAAATTGGACTACATAAAAACACAAACATTTACTAGACAAGACAATACGGTCGGGACTACATAAACAACACACATGCGACAAGACACAACATAAAACAACATAGAAGAGACAGACGCAAAGGACAAGCCAAATTGGACTACATACAAACATAAACACTTACTAGACAAGACAATACGGTCGGGACTACATAAACAACACACATGCAACAACACAGAGGACTGGACAAACAACAGGACGGACACCAACGGGACAACATAAAGGACATACGGATTGGACAACACAAAACAACATGTATTGGACAACATGTAGGAATAAAGACAAATGGGACCACATCAAAGGACAAAAATAGCTTTATTGGTTTACATTAAGTTGAAAATAACTCAAATAGAAGGTATTTTAAATTAAAATAGCATACATGTACCCATATTTACAAACTCACATGGAAACACACACACACACACACACATACACACACAAATACGCACACACACACACACACACATATACACACACAAACACATCACATACACACAGGACTACAGACAAAGGTAGGGGAGGAGAGAAGGAGAAGTGGGAGGAGTGAAAAGGGAAACGCCTACGGGTAAAAGGAGCCTGAAGCCAGAACAGGCAAAGCGTACCACATTTTGGATCAGCGTGCCTGAGGAAGGCTCAGCTCAGCCGAAACATTGCGCAACGCTGATCGTAATTAAGGCCATAGGTCTAATTTTTTAAAAACCCACCACTTTAGAGTGGTGGGAATATTAAACTAAAGTATGGTTAACAAAAACTAAACTAAACCAATGTAAACTGAATTTAAGTGCATTTAAACTAAACTAAGGTAAAATAAAACTAACCTAAGTTAAAATAAAACTAATTTAAATGTTTTGAGCCGGGGGGGGGGGCTCTGCCCAGGACCCCTTAGGTCAGGGGTGTCCAAACTTTTTTCAAAGAGGGCCAGATTTGGTAATGTGAAAATGTGTGAGGGCCAACCATTCCGCCTGACATTCTTTGAACCAAAAACATCAAATACAAATTAACTATTTTATAATTTTTTTATTGCAAATGCATACTTTTTGGCACATTTTTCCATTTTCAAGCTTTTACCAAAATCACCAAAATCATATTTGAAGACCACAACAAATGAGGAAAAGGTCTGTCTGGAAAAACACTTTTGGGAAGATTAAACATATCTAACTTCATTAGAAACATTGTATATTATTCACTATTAAATGCTCACTGTAAACTTCTAAATTCAAGAGTGATCAGTGCATATTACCTCAGAGGACTAAACAAATATCTTGCCTGTACTAATGTGAAGGGTGATACTGAGATCTTGAGTGCAGTATGTAGTCCAGCTCTAGCTCAAAAACAGTGGTTTTGAACACTTTTGGGAAGATTAAACATATCTAACTTCATTAGAAACATTGTATATTATTCACAATTAAATGCTCACTGTAAACTTCTAAATTCAAAAGAGTGATCAGTGCATATTACCTCAGAGGACTAAACACTGCCTGCACTAATGTGAAGGGTGATACTGAGATCTTGACTGCAGTATGTAGTCCAGCTCTGGCTCAAAAACAGTGGTTTTGATGCGCAAGACGTCACGCAGGTGAGAGTCGCTTAGTCTCGTCCTCACGCGGCTCTTGGTAATGTTCATAACCGAGAATGTCTTCTCGCACAAGTATGTCGAGCCAAACAAGCTCAGCATTTTCTTAGCAAATGTTCGAATCTCTTGGAACCTGCCTTGATCCAGCTGGTGGTAGAAGGTGACGAGAGGGAGCTGTTGGTGCCGACTGCGACACTCGGCGTCACACTGCAGCTCAATAAGCTCCAGCTGCAGGTGATCTGGTGCGTCATTGGGGTTCACGGAGAAGGGTGAGGAAAAAAGCGTGATGTCCTTTTCAATAGCTGCAAAGTCCCTAAAGCGCTGTTGAAACTCCTCAACAAGAGATGAGATGTCTGTTGCATACCTCCTCATTTGCGCACTGATGCTGTTCTGTGGGAAACTCGTCATAATTTCCTGCAGCGATGGGAAATGTGTAGTATTGGGCTGCGCTTGTGACAGGTGCTTTTGAAAAAGTAGCAGCTTGATCCGAAAGGCTTTGATGTGTGAATACAGCTGGTTTACCATTGCATTTTGCCCCTGTAGACTTGTGTTCAGCGCATTCAGATGTCGTGTTATGTCAACTAAAAATCCCAAATCAGCCAGCCAAACAGGATCAGATAGTTCTGGCATCGGTTGTCCCTTTTTTGCCAAGAATTGTCCAATTTCCTCCCTAAGAGAGTAGAAGCGCTGTAGTGCAGACCCCCGACTGAGCCATCTTACGTCGTTGTGATAGATCACATCTCCGTATTCAGCCTGGATGTCGAGCAAAAACTGTTGAAACTGGCGGTGGCACAGGGCTTTGGAGCGAATGTAATTAATCGCCTTTATGAGCGGTTTCATAACATGATCATATTTCAGATGTTTGGCACAGAGAACTTCTTGATGAATAATACAGTGGAGTTTGATAGCTTTGCCTCCTTCTTCGCTGACTTTGTTACAGACAAGAGTTGATAATCCACTTCGCTCACCAGCCATGGCAGGTGCGCCATCTGTAATAATCCCAGTGACTCTATTCCACTGTAGTTTCATGTCATCTACAGCGGAACAAACAGAAACAAATAAATCTGTTCCTCTTGTCTGGTCCTTCAGGCTCTGGAGGTCGAGAAGCTCTTCACTCACGTTCATGTCATTGTCCACTCCTCTCAAAAAAATCAGTAACTGAGCGGTGTCAGATGCATCCGTGCTTTCATCACAGGCTAACGAAAAAAAGTCCAATCCCGCTCCTTTTGCTTCTAACTGTCTCTTAATATCTAATGAAATGTCTTCAATTCTCCGTACCACAGTGTTACGAGCCAGGCAAACGTTGGCAAACTCTTGCTTCTTCTCAGGACAAATTTTCTCAACCATTTTCATCACACAGTCTTTAATAAATTCCCCCTCGGTGAAAGGTTTGCAGTGCTTGGCAATCAGCGTAGCCACCTCGTAGCTCGCCTTTGTGGCATTTTCATTTGACTCATGGGCTCTTGTGAAAAAGCGCTGTTGTGCTGTTAAAACAGCTTCCAGTTGCTTCAATTTTTCGCTGCGTTCGTCCCCAGTTAGCTTGTCGTAGTTAGCATGTTTCGTCTGGTAGTGCCTCTTGATATTGAATTCCTTGAAAACAGCCACAGTCTCTTGGCAAATTAGGCAGACACAGTTGTTTCGTATTTCCGTGAAAAAATACTCCAATCTCCACTTGTCCTGGAAACGTCGGCCCTCTCTGTCAACTTTTCTTTTTTTAGCTGCGGTCGCCATGTCAGAAATGGGCTGGTTGGAAATGATCGCACAAGGCCAAGGATCACGGCGGCCACATGGCTACTGCCATCTTCTGGTGAAAAGTAAAATAGCTTTTTTGTACACATGTATTTTAGACTGTGGTCAACAGTGCTGGTGGGCCGCATATTATTGATTTGATAACTGAGGCTGCGGGCCGGTGAAAATTTGAACACGGGCCGCAATTGGCCCCAGGGCCGGACTTTGGACATGTCTGCCTTAGGTGGACCGTGCACCACCTTCTCCAGGGCAGGGCCCCAGAAGGACGGTTTTCCCCTAACTCCTAACCCTAACCCATAACCCTCTCTTACCTGGATGCTTGCCTAAACATAACCAATTGGCCTTCGGTCTGAACAACCGGAAGCAAAAAACCCGAGCCACGACCATCAAGCAGCTGCAGGCAGCGGTGAGGACAGCCGCAACAGATTCCCGGAGGGGAACATCTTGATCCCGGTAATCAACTTCTCTCCAGACCTGCTGACAAGAGACAGAGAGAACTTACAGACTTTGAACAACCACATCCTGAGAAACTTTGACTCTGTTCCAGAACTGCCCAGCCAAGACTTTGACACTGAACCGGACAATGTTCACTGGACTCGCCCTAGGGCAACTAAAATGTTTCAGCATTGGATGAGGCAGTTAAACTAACAGACCCCAAAAGCCTGTTCTTCCAGGAGGGGTTTAAAAATGTTATGATTCTATCTAAAAAAAATCAAATTAACTACGTCCCAACTATCCCTGCTTAATAGAGGGCTAAATTTTATACCCACAAGGGGCAGCAACAAAGATATAAAACCACAATCTAGGCTTGATTTACAAAATTATCATAGACGTTTAAAGTTATGGGCGTATTATGATGACAAAGAAATCTCGACCAAACAACCATTCACTCCGGCTTCCAGCTGGACCCCCCCGGATCTTAGCATACCTACCCATATCCGGGATTTAATCAAACTTTATTTGGAATATTTTGAAAATTCATTTAGGACGCTAAGAATTAAATCAAACAGACAAAGAATTACTAAAATTATTAGAAATTAATCTTACCAGGAATGATTTTGAATTCAACAGTAAATTCTATTTACAAATTAAAGGAACGGTAATGGGCAAGAAATTTGCGCCGGCCTATGCTGACATCTTTATGGTCGCGTGGGAGACGGCAGCGTTAGATTAATGTGACATTAAACCCCTCTACTATTATAGATATCTACATGACATTTGGGGAATCTGGACTCACTCTGCAAAAGAATTCGAAACGTTTCTAGATATCTTAAACAATCACAACCCTTCAATCAAATTAAAGGCCACAATAAAAATACAGTAGACTTCCTGGACACCGACACGCATGCTCTGCTTCATATGAGCAGTTATCACCCTAAACATACCTTTGCAGGATTAATTAAATCACAGCTGCTCAGATTCCACTGCATCTGTACACAGACGGAGGATTTCAGACGAGCCACCAAAGTGTTGTTCACAGCGTTGTCCAGTAGAGGGTACTCCAGGACTTTCCTTAGGAACTGCTACAAGGTCTTCCTGCAGACCAAGCCCGTCCAGCCGACCGCTGCCCTCCCGTTCGTGACCACTTACTTGCCGTCCACGGTCCAGCTGGTCAAACAAATCAAAGACAATTTAGAAAAAAACATTTAATCAAATCAACCTAATACAGAACTAAGAATTATTGCGGCCTTCAGAAAAAATAAAAATCTACAAGACCATTTTGTCAGAGCAAAAATTAAAAATCCAATAGAAAATCCCAGATCTGGCTCTCAAAACAATCATTTTAAACAAATTAAATGGGTGTATGATTCCTCAAAACAAAAAGTTTATCAAACGGCAAAACAAGGAAGCATCCAGACAAAAACTTGTGTTTATTTAATCACCTGTAGGCAATGTGGAAAAGGATATGTAGGAGAGACAGGCCTTACCATTCAAATTAGAGTCACATGCCACAAATATAATATTACTGGACAAAAAAATGTAGACCGGCATGTTGTGGAACATTTTGTCTCACATGGATGTAACGCGGTGCTAAATAGGTCCCACAACCTATCTTTGGCCTGTGGCACTTTCCTATGGGAAAACTTTAACGCCAAATATTGCGAGAATGGTACGTCCTAGAGACTTGGAACCTACATCTGTCTGCGATAATTCGACCACGCTGAACACGCCCATATGTGTATCATCTCTGTGCGTCCTTCCCTTCCAGAGATACACACACTTTTTGCGTTAAAGTTTCAAGTCTCTACGACCTTCCTATCAAAAGTTATTTAACTTTTAAACCCACATTCCAAAGGGGTTCTTTGGTGGCAAAACTCCCTTAACCCTAACCCTGATTAAAGTCCAGTAACATTTAGCTGTCGTAAAACATGATTTTTGTGCTGCTGGTTAGGGTTCTAACCCCGAAGGGGTAGAACCCTTCTAAAATCCCACCGGTTTATTATTATTATTAGGGTTCTAACCCCGAAGGGGTAGAACCCTTCTAAAATCCTACCGGTTTATTATTAGGGTTTTAACCCCGAAGGGGTAGAACCCTCCTAAAATCCTACCGGTTTATTATTAGGGTTCTAACCCCGAAGGGGTAGAACCCTTCTAAAATCCTACCGGTTTATTAGGGTTCTAACCCCGAAAGGGTAGAACCCTTCTAAAATCCTACCGGTTTATTATTAGGGTTCTAACCCCGAAGGGGTAGAACCCTTCTAAAATCCTACCGGTTTATTAGGGTTCTAACCCCGAAGGGGTAGAACCCTTCTAAAATCCTACCGGTTTATTAGGGTTCTAACCCCGAAGGGGTAGAACCCTTCTAAAATCCTACCGGTTTATTATTATTATTTGTCGTCTGCCGCTTGAGCTCAAATTCCCGTGAGCTGGAATAGGCCAGAAAGCTGAAACTTGGCCCAATGATTGGAAATGATGTGCATCAACTTCTATTAAAATATGAGCCCAGTTGGCCAGATGGTGGCGCTGTAATTAAGGTTTAAAAATTATTTTTTTGGAAGGCCACGCCCCTCACACCGTAAGTCCGATTGACTTGAAATTTGACACACAGGTCCAGCTCAATGTGCTCTACAAAAAAGCCAATGGAACCATTAAAGTCCGCCATGATAGATTTTTTGCTAATTTGCATAATGTGAAAAACAGTAAAATGAATAGAACTTGTGAAAGATTGACTCTATCAACACCAAATTTGGTATACAGCCTCAGGGGATGAAAATACAAATTTCTATTATAAATGAGCTAGATCGGATCAAAAATATGGCCGCCACGGACCAATGAATCTCCGCGATGGGCGGAGCCTAGAAATGATTGGCCATAACTCCCACACCCCTTGCCCTATCATCACCAATCTTGGTGGGTAGGTTCACAACGGGACTGGGAAGCTGCCTACCAAAGCGTTTTGAGCTCAGCCTATAGGGGGCGCTATAAATGCCACACATGCATATCTCAAAGACCATTGAACAGAATTTCACCAAATTTGGTATGCATACTCTAGGGGGGACTGTTAACTTATATCTTGAGTGCCATGTTGATTGGTGAAAGTGGGCGTGGCCTGTTGGTCGTTAACTGCTGTTGTTTAGTTTTTTTGAATTTATGATGAGCTGGAAGGACCTAGGGACATGAAAATTGGTACATGGATTATAAATGACATGCAAATGCTTGTCAAAAAATTTGACCCCATTCGGCCTAACGGGGGCGCTGTTACATGGCGTGTGAACTTCAAATGGCTCTCCCCGCCCAGATATGAGTGCTATTGACTTGAAATTTTACACACATGTCCTCCTGATGGTCCTCTACAAAAAAGCCTCTGGGACCATTAGGGTGATTATGACGGATTTTTCAATAATTTGCATAATGTGAAAAACAGTAAAATGAATAGAACTTTTGAAAGATTGACTCTATCAACACCAAATTTGGTATACAGCCTCGGGGGATGAAAATACAAATTTCTATTATAAATGAGCCAGGTCGGATAAAAAACATGGCCGCCACGGACCAATGAATCTCCGCGATGGGCGGAGCTTAGAAATGATCGGCCATAACTCCCACACCCATTGCCCTATCGTCACCAATCTTGGTGGGTAGGGTCACAAGGTGACTGGGAAGCTGCCTACCAAAGCGTTTCGAGCTCAGCCCATAGGGGGCGCTATAAATGCCACACATGCATATCTCAAAGACCGTCGGACAGAATTTCACCACCTTTGGTGTGCTATTGACTTGAAATTTTACACACATGTCCTCCTGATGGTCCTCTACAAAAAAGCCTCTTGCACCATTAGGGTGGTTATTAGGGATTTTTTTTAATAACTTGCATAATGTGAAAAACAGTATGAATGTGAATATAGGGATTTGATAAAAGCCTTCAGTGACTGGAGTCACCAGAACTGCCTCATGCTGAACACCTCAAAGACAAAGGAAATGATCATGGATTTCCGTAGGTCCAAGCCCACTCTTCAGCCAGTCAACACTTATGGAGTGGACATTGAGGTGGTGACAACCTATAAATATCTAGGTGTTCATCTTGATAACAAGTTGGACTGGTCTGTTAACACAGATGCACTCTACAAAAAAGGGCAGAGCCGCCTCTTTTTCCTTAGAAAGCTTAGATCTCTAAACATCTGTAATAAGATGCTGCAGATGTTTTATCAGTCTGTGGTGGCAAGTGTTTTATTTTATGCTGCAGTCTGCTGGGGAGGAAGTTTAGGAAAAAAGCAGGCAAAGAGGCTGGATAAGCTTTTCAAGAAGGCTGGCTCTGTGATGGGAGTAAAGATGGACTCTCTGGAGGAGGTGGTGGAGAGATACACAATGAGGATGGTGGAGGCCATACTGAACAACACGGATCATCCACTTCATAACACCTTGATGGATCAAAGAAGCAGCGGTGGTGGACGGCTCCTATCTCTTGGGTGCAGGACAGAAAGATACCGTAGATCTTTCATATCCACAGCCATCAGACTGTTTAATTCTAATGCAAATGGAAGATGAGCTAAAAGACAAATCAATTTCCCTTGGGATCAATAAAGTCATTTCTATTCTATTCTATTCTATTTGTAGTGGATGTGATAATAGCCACATATATAGTTTTTTTTATTAACGGACACCCCCCCTTTTTCATTTTAATATTCAAACCTTTTATTTTTTACATTTTGTAATAACCGTTTGCACCAGCAGAGGGTGCTCCAAGACCAGTGGATCCAAGCATTCTCTGCTCTGCTCTGCTTGCTCTGTGCGGGCGCAGACAATAGAGGCGCTCAGCGGAAGCGACAGTAGGTAACGAGGGAACGTGTCCTATGTTTGGATCCACAGGTTGGTAAAGTGTATGGTTGATACAGTTTTAAGTTGAAATGAGTAACAGCATGTGTTAAAGCACTGAAGTTAAGATGAATGCTTTAAGTTGTGAAACACTTACTATATTGTCATGGTTCGTGATCGGACGTTCACGTCCCCATGAGGTCGGTTGAACAAGAATGTGTGTGTGTGTGCTTGAGAGTACTAGTAGTTGGTACAGTATGTTGTAATGTTGATTATATGGAATGTGAACTTTGAAGAGCGGGCGCAGACGATAAAGGCGCTTAGCGGAAGCAACAGTAGCTAACGAGGGACCGTGTCCTATGTTTGGATCCACAGATTGATTGGTTGCTCAGTCACACCGTAGCTCAGCCGCTCAGTGCCCGCCGCCTGAGCGGTTTATGCTGCCGGCCAGGGACCCCTAGCTCTGGCGCCGGTAACATATTCTATTCATTTGTTGTTTCATGGTTTCATTTCATATCACAGCCACTAGACTTTGCTTCTCCCAGTTGAAGCGCATGTTCTGAAAGTATGTGACTCCCAAAACATTTTGAACTGGGCCAATATGGGGTGTCACAAATGTGTGACCGAAAACCCGGTTTGGAGATATCTGGGCCTGGTAATGGGTGTGTATCGCGTGGAGCCTTTAGGAACGGAGCGGGCGCTGTCGTCGACCGTGGCCGGCGAGGGTCGGGGTGGCCGGTTTGGGCCTCAACAGGTTAGAACCCGGGGATTGCCGCTTGCGGCTATATTTATTATTATTATTTGTCGTCTGCCGCTTGAGCTCAAATTCCCGTGAGCTGGAATAGGCCAGAAAGCTGAAACTTGGCCCAATGATTGGAAATGATGTGCATCAACTTCTATTAAAATATGAGCCCAGTTGGCCAGATGGTGGCGCTGTAATTAAGGCTTAAAAATGACTTTTTGGAAGGCCACGCCCCTCACACCGTAAGTCCGATTGACTTGAAATTTGACACACAGGTCCAGCTCAATGTGCTCTACAAAAAAGCCTCTGGGACCATTAAAGTCCGTCATGATAGATTTTTTGCTAATTTGCATAATGTGAAAAACAGTAAAATGAATAGAACTTGTGAAAGATTGACTCTATCAACACCAAATTTGGTATACAGCCTCGGGGGATGAAAATACAAATTTCTATTATAAATGAGCTAGATCGGATCAAAAATATGGCCGCCACGGACCAATGAATCTCCGCGATGGGCGGAGCTTAGAAATGATTGGCCATAACTCCCACACCCCTTGCCCTATCGTCACCAATCTTGGTGGGTAGGTTCACAACGGGACTGGGAAGCTGCCTACCAAAGCGTTTTGAGCTCAGCCTATAGGGGGCGCTATAAATGCCACACATGCATATCTCAAAGACCATTGAACAGAATTTCACCAAATTTGGTATGCATACTCTAGGGGGGACTGTTAACTTATATCTTGAGTGCCATGTTGATTGGTGAAAGTGGGCGTGGCCTGTTGGTCGTTAACTGCTGTTGTTTAGTTTTTTTGAATTTATGATGAGCTGGAAGGACCTAGGGACATGAAAATCGGTACATGGATTATAAATGACATGCAAATGCTTGTCAAAAAATTTGACCCCATTCGGCCTAACGGGGGCGCTGTTACATGGCGTGTGAACTTCAAATGGCTCTCCCCGCCCAGATATGAGTGCTATTGACTTGAAATTTTACACACATGTCCTCCTGATGGTCCTCTACAAAAAAGCCTCTGGGACCATTAGGGTGATTATGACGGATTTTTCAATAATTTGCATAATGTGAAAAACAGTAAAATGAATAGAACTTTTGAAAGATTGACTCTATCAACACCAAATTTGGTATACGGCCTCGGGGGATGAAAATACAAATTTCTATTATAAATGAGCCAGGTCGGATAAAAAACATGGCCGCCACGGACCAATGAATCTCCGCGATGGGCGGAGCTTAGAAATGATCGGCCATAACTCCCACACCCATTGCCCTATCGTCACCAATCTTGGTGGGTAGGGTCACAAGGTGACTGGGAAGCTGCCTACCAAAGCGTTTCGAGCTCAGCCCATAGGGGGCGCTATAAATGCCACACATGCATATCTCAAAGACTGTCGGACAGAATTTCACCACGTTTGGTGTGCTATTGACTTGAAATTTTACACACATGTCCTCCTGATGGTCCTCTACAAAAAAGCCTCTTGCACCATTAGGGTGGTTATTACGGATTTTTTTAATAACTTGCATAATGTGAAAAACAGTAAAATGAATAGAACTTTTGAAAAACATATATGGTACTGCCTCATGCTGAACACCTCAAAGACAAAGGAAATGATCATGGATTTCCGTAGGTCCAAGCCCACTCTTCAGCCACTCAACACTTGTGGAGTGGACATTGAGGTGGTGACAACCTAGAAATATCTAGGTGTTCATCTTGATAACAAGTTGGACTGGTCTGTTAACACAGATGCACTCTACAAAAAAGGGCAGAGCCGCCTCTTTTTCCTTAGAAAGCTTAGATCTCTAAACATCTGTAATAAGATGCTGCAGATGTTCTATCAGTCTGTGGTGGCAAGTGTTTTATTTTATGCTGCAGTCTGCTGGGGAGGAAGTTTAGGAAAAAAGCAGGCAAAGAGGCTGGATAAGCTTGTCAAGAAGGCTGGCTCTGTGATGGGAGTAAAGATGGACTCTCTGGAGGAGGTGGTGGAGAGATACACAATGAGGATGGTGGAGGCCATACTCAACAACACGGATCATCCACTTCATAACACCTTGATGGATCAAAGAAGCAGCGGTGGTGGACGGCTCCTATCTCTTGGGTGCAGGACAGAAAGATACCGTAGATCTTTCATACCCACAGCCATCAGACTGTTTAATTCTAATGCAAATGGAAGATGAGCTAAAAGACAAATCAATTTCCCTTTGGGATCAATAAAGTCATTTCTATTCTATTCTATTCTATTCTATTTGTAGTGGATGTGATAATAGCCACATACATAGTTTTTTTTTATTAACAGACACCCCCCTTTTTCATTTGAATATTCGAACCTTTTATTTTTTACATTTTGTAATAACCGTTTGCACCAGTAGAGGGTGCTCCAAGACCAGTGGATCCAAGCGTTCTCTGTTGGTGGGATGTATACAAGTATTGTTTTGATTTGAAAAAATGTCTACTGCCTGAGTCTTCATCTATATCTCCAGCTCCTCATTATTCTTGTTGGGCAGAGAGTTGATATTTTGCATGATGACTGACGGCAGAAAGGACCTTCACTTCATCTCCACTTCCAAGCCTTTAACCTCTGCACCACCAGCATAGCAACCACGAAAACACCTCCTCATCCCAGATGGAACAGGGTGTCATCCTCCTGAAGAAGAATCCTCTCCCCACAGAAGTATCCATCAGTAGTTGAGAAAAACATACATTGACACAACAAAATAAAGCAAAGGTTGAGTAAAAACTCACAGCCACTAGACTTTGCTTCTCCCAGTTGAAGCGCATGTTCTGAAAGTATGTGACTACCAAAACATTTTGAACTGGGCCAATATGGGGTGTCACAAATGTGTGACCGAAAACCTGGTTTGGAGATATCTGGGCCTGGTAATGGGTGTGTATTGTGTGGAGCTTTCAAGGACAGAGCCGGTAAAGTTATTGGCTAGAGAGTGAAACATGTCTCTCAGTTGCAGATGTCTCTCATTCTGTGAAATTTGCTCAATATGTTTGATGGTTTCCCAAGCCTACAACATAAGTGACACAAGGATAATGTCTGGACATTTCCCTTGGAAAGGGTGGCACATGTGTTTTAGATGTAGTTAAATGCCTTAAATAATGTCCTTGGAGCTCCACCTGGTTGAACAATACAGTAAATACTACTATTTTGATTTCTTTTTATTTGGACTCATTAACATTACATAACATTTTTATGGAACAGTGGCTGTTCAGGTGGGGTTGAGAAAGATAAACAGAAGAAGCCATATGTATTGTAGGAATTGAATTAATCAAGCATAGAGAAAACAATGACATAGAGTTGGTCTACCCAGGCCTATCCAGTTTAGGTGTTTATTGATTGTTCTTTTAATAAATGTTTCCAGAAAATCTGCCCAGCCAGTACTCGTGCTACAATACCCACTGTGATTAGGAGAGTTGAGAACATACAGCTTTTGGGTGTTATTAAGAAGAGCACTTTGGAGACTGGAGAGTCACTATTCATCTGTGCTGGTTGCCCAGGCTAAAAGTCATTGGAAGACATTTTTTTTGTTGTTTTTTTTTAATAAAGATGAAGAAGATGAACTGCTGTTTTTGACCAATAAATAAAAGCCTTACAACATTTTTTTTTTATTTTGTTATTTATGTTCTGTTATTAAAAACATTGGTGGAATAATCTTTTTCAGTGAATACATTTTACTTTTTCCACAATAAATTATTTGTATTAATCATTTATCTAATAAATCTGATTTCAGTAATGTAATAACAGTTAAGAAGAAATACAAAATGCAACATGAAAATAAAAAGGCTCCATATACTTTGTTTATTATACTATTCCAAATGATGAATAATGTCTTTTTATTTATTATTTTAAGTTGAATTTAAAACAAACGAATAAATAAGATTTTATTTAGAAAGTATCTATTATGACCCGGAAACAGTCACGTATGATCTGGATAACCTGTGTCTTCAGTCCGGTCAACTTCCTTTTCAACTTCACTCCGAAGAGGTAAGTCGCACATGGCTGTCTTTGCTGTCACAACATTGTAGATTTAACCACGCATGACAAATATCACTGAAAGCCACCTATATTGTGACGGAGTGTGTTTATGGTGTGTATGTGATGACACTGAAGTATAAACCAACACAGTTGTAAAGACCGTGACGCGGTCTCAACTTGTCCGGTTTTGACTGCGCTTGTTAGCGATAGCATTAGCTTACGTGCTAACGGTATAATTAGCTTCCGTGCTAACCGTAGTATTAGCTTACGTGCTAACCGTAGCATTAGCTTCAGTGCTAGCGGTTGCATCGATATGCATCCGCCCCGTGAGCCGAGTTTCTTCACTCGCCTGGGCAGCTGTCGTTTTAGCTGCAGCATCGCTATCCCTCAGTCCTGAGAGGCGAATAGCTTCACTTACAAGGCAGCTGTAGCTTTAGCACTAGCAATACCATGCATTCGCTGTGGCTGGCCAGTGTAACGGACGGTGGCAGAAAAACAAGCGATGTCAGAAGCCTTCAATATTATTCAGTCAGCTAAATAACTTTTTGCTCAGTTGTTAAGAAAAAATTCCCAGTCCCAAATACACTTAAGTGGGAAATATTAACTCTGTGTTCAATTATAATGTTGGACATTAATTTAAAAATGTCAGCATTTTATAATAGATACCCACATGTAAGGTTATTGTGCCTTTTAATTATTAATGGTAATTAAACAATGTAAGGAAGTGGTTAAATGTTGATTCCAATAGGGAACGGCTTAAGTCACAACCTCTCAACTAGTATCAATAAATGTGTTAATTCCCTAAATCATTACATATTTAGTTATAAGTTTATACTTTTGTCTAAATTTGTAGATATGATTATGAGTAATCAGTGTTGATGGTGCTGGTCACTTCTTTGTCAACATGTTTTAATCAGTGTTCGTCAATGTGGTGTGATTAAAATGTAACTGTTACTCATGCTGTTTAATTTTTCAGTTGTGCATCATGTCACATGAGTGTGTATTGATACAGGTTTTGTCTGTCACTGATTGGTTCATTTTCTTTTTCCATGCCTATCTTCTGTCAACATCATGGTCTGAAAACTTGCCTCAACAAACTTACAGGTATGTATCAACAGTGGTGAAAGAAGGGTTCTTATACTGTTAAGATTAGTAATACCTGAGTAAAAGTATTTTAGGCTTATCTGAATGTACTTAATGAAAAATTCAAGTTTTCTTTCCTGAGAGTTTAAATTATCACACAAAAGTGCAAGTTGTAGGAAAACATGTAGGGGGGGACTTAAATGCCTTTATTTGACATGACAATAGTTTTTAAAGTGTGTTTGTGACCAGCAACATGTTAAGACCACCACTGGTCTTCACTAGGGCTTTTTTCAGCAGTTAGTTACACACCTGCACACAATCACTGTCATGAACTGAAGGAAGGAGTTTCCTTGTTTCCTCCTCCTTTCCTGGGCCTGGTAATGGGTGTTTATTGTGTGGAGATTTCAAGGATAGAGCGGGTAAAGTCATTGGCTAGAGAGTGAAACACGACTGTTGTATTGCTGCCTGGATTAGAACTTAAGAGGCCATACCTACATGAGTGCTGGTTATTTGTGTTGCTCATGTTAATAATTAATGAACATTAAAGAACTTCAAGTTTATCATTACAAATACCAAGAATATGTTTGTGTATATCTTGTGCATGTCACACAAGTAAGTAGTGACTGAAGAAGTGATCACTGCCCTTCTTCATCTCTACTGCATGTCACTGATTGTTTCATTCTCTTTTTCCATGGGTATCTTCTGTCAACATCATGGTCTGAAAACTTGCCTCAACAAACTTACAGGTATGTATCAACAGTGGTGAAAGAAGGATTCTTATACTCTTTAGAGTAGTAATACCTGACCTGAGTAAAAGTATTGTAGTCTTATTTGAATGTACTAAATGAAAAATTCAAGTGTTTTTTTCCTGAGAGTTTAAATTATCACACAAAAGTTTAAATTGTACAAAAACATTGCAAAGCAGATTCTATGATTGATGGGGGAAAAAATAACTTCCTTTATTTGACATGACAAGTTTTTAAAGTGTGTTTGTGACCAGCAACATGTTAAGACCACCACTGGTCTTCACTAGGGCTTTTTTAAGCAGTGAGTTACACACCTGCACACAATCACTGTCATGAACTGAAGGAAGGAGTTTCCTCCTGTCCTGGGCCTGGTAATGGGTGTTTGTGTGGAGATTTCAAGGATAGAGCAGGTAAAGTCATTGGCTAGAGAATGAAACACAGCTGTTGTATTACTGCCTTGATTAAGAACTTAAGAGGCCATACCTACATGAGTGCTGGTTGTCTGTGTTGCTCATGTTAATAATTAATGAACATTAAAGAACTTCAAGTTTATCACTACAAATGCCAAGAAGATGTGTGTATATCTTGTGCATGTCACACAAGTAAGCAGTGACTGATGAAATGATTACGGCCGTTCTTCATCTTTACTGCATGTCACTGATTGGTTCATTTGCTTTTTCCATGTGTATCTTCTGTCAACATCATGGTCTGAAAACTTGCCTCAACAAACTCACAGGTATGTATCAACAGTGGTGAAAGAAGGGTTCTGTTACTCTTAAGAGTAGTAATACCTGACCCGAGTAAAAGTATTTTAGTCTTATCTGAATGTACTTAATGAAAAATTCAAGTGTTCTTTCTTGAGAGTTTAAATTATCACACAAAACTGTAAGTTCTAGAAAATCATTGCAAAGCAGATTCTATGATTGATGGAAAAAGAAAAACTTTAAATGCCTTTATTTGACATGACAATAGTTTTTAAACTGTATTTGTGACCAGCAACATGTTAAGACCACCACTGGTTTTCACCAGGGCTTTTCTCAGCAGTGAGTTACACACCTGCACACAATCATTTTCATGAACTGAAGGAATGAGTTTCCTTGTTTCCTGGGCCTGGTAATGGTGTTTATTGTGTGGAGATTTCAAGGATAGAGCAGGTAAAGTCATTGGCTAGAGAGTGAAACATGGCTGTTGTATTGCTGCCTGGATTAAGAACTTAAGAGGCCTAGTTTTTTAAAGCATGTTTGTGACCAGCAACGTGTTAAGACCACCACTGGTCTTCACTGGGGCTTTTTTCAGCAGTGAGTTATGCACCTGCACACAATCATCTCTTCTCGTCTTGTTATCAGCATGTAAATAAAAATTTTGAATCACATTGATTGCAATTGGATTCAGAGTCATACTTATGAGTAATGATGTGGGAATGGAAGTATAGTTATAAATAATTGGTTGCTTTGTCCATGTGTCTTTCAGATGCCACCCAAGGTGAACCGCGTTCAGAGCGCATGAGGAAGACCTGGGCTGCCCGCAAGCAGTCCAGTGTCGACCCTCACTCTGATGACCCTGGCTGTTTGGGCACTGGAGAAATCCATCCCCACCAGTACGCTGTGATAGCGAGCAAAAACTCTGACAAAAATGCTGAAAAAGCGCAAAACTCTGAGAAAAACTCTGACAAAAACTCTGAAAAATCCTCTGAGAAATCTCTGAAAACCTTTGAACAACCTCTGCCTGTCTCTGATCACTCTCTGCCTCTCTCTGCTGAACCTCTGCCCAACTCTGGCAATGCTCTTGAACAGAATCACATGTCTGATGTTCCTCTCCTTAAGCAATGTGTTGAAATGCAGATCCCTACTACCATGACTGAAGCTGTTGAGGTGCCTACTGCTGAATCCAACGTTGCAGAAAACCACCCTGATGGAAGTCCTGATGGAAACGGTATTGCCCAGGGACCTGTAAAGTTTTTCATACAAGGGTCTTTTTCACAGCTCCACTACCAATTTGGGGATAATGCAGGTAAACAGTGTGTAGCTAACAGTTTAGCAGCAGTGATGATGAATGAGTTGAAAAGCATAACAACATGGAGTGATGACAAGAAGAGTAATGATGTTGACACTGTTCTTATTGAGGGCAACAAGTTGTACACTACTCTTAAAGATGGTGGTCAAATAAGTGGGAACAGCAGATATCTGTTTCTTGACGAGCTGCCAAATGCATACGTAATGAAAGATGCACACTTCACAATAAATTGTGGTCCAGCTTTCAGCGGAATGGTTGGTGTTTTTGATGAGCCAGATGATTCAGATATGAGAGATATTCATGTACCACTGGACATAGCAATCCAGAGAGCATTGATGGATCATGATGCCTGCTTTGTCACTTTGGGTCAAATACAGCAAAATGGCCACACTGTTAACAAACCACTGTGTATTACCCAAACGCAACAGTCAAGGTCATGTGGATGGAAAGACAGGTAAAGCTGTGGTTGTGTATCACTCTGATTACAGAGCACTGTATGAGCACATGGAGAACCTGGCCCAACAACTGCTTCCCTGTTTCCGCACACTTGAAGACATGCCATTTGAGGTCAGAGGAGTCAAGGTGAGAATCACAGGTGAAATGGTGCAAAATTGTGACATGCAAACCACCAAGGAAGACACTGTGAGAAACGGTAACGAAAGCCATGAAGGCAGACCACTTTACAGTGCTGTGTTAAAGGGAGAACATAAGAGACCTGCCCCATGCACCAACTCTTTGTATGAACACGTGGCCAAAAAGAAAAGAGATGACTTTGAAGCAACTGATTCTGATGTGCAGGAAGTGGTAAACAACCCACCAACTGTAAGTGCTAAGAACACATCACATGGCAATGACATTGATAAAAATACAGATGTTGCAATAACAAAGGTATCCAAGATGTCATTTTCATACAAGCCACTGAGTGCAGTGACAAAAGGAAGACTTTGTTCACAGATGGGTGTGAGAAGTGAGAATGCAAAGCAGCTACCACCTCAGGAAATGCCAGCTATGGGAAGAGTCTGTGAAACTAAATCAATTGAAGGTGATGGCAATTGTTTCTTCCGAGCTTTATCCTATGCCATTTCAGGAAGTGAGAATGGACACATGAAACTGTGCCGGGGAATTGTCCAACACCTGGAAACACATACAGTAGAATTCCGCAGCTACTTGAGAGCCGGACATTCCTCTATTCCAGATCATTTAAACAGGTCAAACATGAAATGCTCAGGTTCCTTTGCCACTGAGATTGAAATCTGGGCAGCTGCTAATCTACTACAGGTTGACATATACACATTTAATGCAGACAGATGGAATCATTACCCATGCATTTACGTACCAGGTAACCATCAAGCAGGAAACAGAAGTGCTGAGGCTATTTACCTGAACCACAAGGATGGCAATCATTACGATGTTGTGACATGTGTAAAGGATGCACACAATGACTCCAAATGTGCATTGTCTGACAAACTGGCCAATCACAATGAACAAAGTTCAGATGGAAAGACAAAGAAAGAACAATATCATGCAGATCGTTGGTCAAGAAAGAGGAAATTGAAGGCTTTGAAAGAAACCTATGCAGCCAACAAAGAGGAGATTTCAGATAAGAGAAAAGCAACATGTGTCACGAAGAAAGCTGAACATCTAGAAAGAAAAAGAATAAGATATGCAACAAATGACCAGTACAGAAATTCCACTATAAATGCAAGTCACAAAAAGTACCATACAGACATGGAGTTTAAACACTATGCTCGTGAGCAGAGTAAGGCAAAATATGCTTCAGACAAAGTGTTTCAACAGCGTGTCCGTGAGCACAGTAAGAACAAATACGCCTCTAACGAAGCATTTCAACAACATGTTCGGCAGCAGAGTAAGAACAGATATGCAACTACACCGGATCTGAAGAAACGACTATGTGAGGCAACAGTGCATAAGTATCACACTGATGAAAAATTCAGACTATCAGTTAAAAGTCAAAAACACATCAGTGTTCAAAAACAAAAGGACAGGAAATTTGACATTACTTGTGTCATGGAGGACTTCCGTAAAACTGTAAAGCATGGGCCTGAATATGTCTGCTGTTGTTGCCACAGACTTCTCTTCAGGAACCAAGTCAAAGGCTGTATGAAAAACACATACTCTGCAGTGGGTTCTGATGGCAGTGCACTTGCTGATAAATGTATAACAAGTACATATTTGCATGTATGTGATAAATCCTGTGGAAAACCTTGCAGTTTTCAAGATGAGGCTTTTTCCAAAATGTGGATCTGTCATACATGTGACAGACATCTTCTCAAGGGTAAAGTGCCCGCCCAGAGTGTTGCTAACAACTTGCATTTGAAACCCATTCCACCTGAGCTAGCATGTCTCAATGAGTTGGAACAACACCTAATTTCTCTGCACATTCCCTTTGTCAGACTCATACCCTTGAAAAAAGGAGGCCAGAAGTCTGTGCAAGGACCAACTGTGTGTGTGCCATCCAATCTATCCCACGTGACCAGCATTTTGCCAAGAGATGAAAGTGAGGATAAAATGGTGAGAATCAAACTCAAACGTAAATTGACCTACAAAGGACACTATCAAGACATGCACGTGGATACTGGAAATATCAAAAATGGTCTGAATTATTTAATACTCAATAATACATGGTACAAGGATGTGAGTATTAACCCAAACTGGATCAACACATTAGAGGAAACAGAGAATGAAACAATTGAAGATGAGATGACTGAAAGTGATGGAAACGTTGAGACTTGTATTGATAATGACATCTCTGACAAGGAGGATGATGATGCAGCAGCAGAAATACAAGATTTTTCACAACCTGTCGATTTGGGTCAAGAGATACTAGATCAGCATTTTGATGGCATTTTATCAATTGCCCCAGCAGAAGAGAATTCTCCAATTAGACTGTTGTCTGATGGCACAAATGAACCCAAATGTTTCCCAGTCTTATTTCCAAAAGGAGCACCTACTTTTCACAATGAGCGCCCAGAAAGAATAACTCTATGCAAATATTTCAATCAACGAATACTTAATGCAGACGGCCGTTTTGCTCGAAACACTGACTATTTATTCTATGCTCAATATATGTCAGAACTGAAACAAATTGTGGACCATGTGTCAATAGCACTGAGAAAAGGAACAGACAAAGGTTTGACGCAAAAGGTTACCACAGACATGCTCACAGACCCGGAATCTTTGAGAAAAATTCTGCATTTTGATGAGGGCTACAAATTTCTCAGGCCTATCAGAGGAACACCTCCATTTTGGCAATCAGCACAGAAAGATGTGTTTGCAATGATAAGGCAGCTTGGTATTCCTACTTGGTTCTGTTCATTTAGCTCTGCTGACATGAGATGGCCTGAAATGCTGAATGCTATGCTAAGGCAAGAACGTAAACAAGTGAACCTGGAAGACCTTTCATGGCTCGAAAAATGTGCATTATTAAAGCGCAATCCAGTAACTGCAGCCAGGATGTTTGACTACCGATGGCATTGCTTCTTAAGAGATGTTCTCCAGAGCCCTGCAGCACCAATAGGCAAAATCACAGATTACTTTTATCGAGTGGAGTTTCAGATGCGTGGCTCACCCCACATACATGCATTATTTTGGGTTGACAAAGCTCCAAAGATAGACAAAGACTCTGATGCAAAAGTTGTAGAGTTCTGTGATAAATATGTCACATGTCAAATGCCATCTGATCCGGAACTGTTGGATTTAATTGATGTGCAAAAACATAGTGAATACCATGCAAAATCTTGTGACAAGAACAATGCAAAGAAGAAGAAGAAGAAAGGAGAAATACATTGCAGATTCAACTTTCCGAGACCTGTCTCAGAGCGCACATTTATCAGCAGACCAGGTATTGATGCAGAATTTAAGGGAAAACAAGAGACTGGCTCTGAAAAAAGCAAAGAGGAAATTCTCGACCAGCCAAACATCCACCCAGTTGTCATGCCAATTGAATATGTCGAGAAACTGTTTGAGCAAATGAAAACTGTCCTCTCAAACCGTGAACAAAGAGAAAAGTTCCACTCTGCTGAGCAATTTTTTAAACATTTTGGCATATCACAAGAATTGTTTCAGAAAGCAAATTGTCAGCTTACCAAACGGACAAGCATCGTACTACAACGGAAACCACAAGATGTTTGGATAAACCAGTACAATCCTGATCTACTTCGCTGCTGGCAAGCAAACATGGACATTCAGTTTGTTGTAGATGCATATTCATGTGTCGTGTATATTATTTCATATGCCCTTAAAAGTGAACGAGAAATGGGACTGCTGCTTGATCAGGCTCAAAAGGAGGCCATGAATGGAAATTTACAAGCCAAGGAGTCAATGAAAAAAATTGGCACAGTTTTCTTGCAAAGCCGACAAGTTTCAGCACAAGAATGTTGTTACAGATTGACCGGCCTACCACTCAAACACTGTTCACGTGGCACGCAGTTCATACCAACTGGTGAACATCCTGTCAGAATGAGTGTACCACTGAGTCAACTTAAACAGCAACATGATAACAGTCAGACTGACGACCAGCAATTATGGATGAAAAATATTGTGGAGCGATACAAAAACAGACCAGACACGCCACCATTTCTAAACATGTGCCTCGCAACATTTGCCTCCGAGTACAGAGTTCTGTCTAAATCGCAGATCCCCAAAGGTGATAACAGTCATGTGGTCCAGTTGAAAAATAAATTTGGGTTCATTACCAGAAGAACTAATGAAGAGAAACCTGCTGTGATCCGTTATGTGAGATTGTCACCAATAAAGCAGTCTGAAGCTTACCACCACAGCATACTGCAACTATTTTTGCCCCATTACTTGGACCGCCAACTGAAACCTGCACAGTTTGAAACGTACAAAGACTTTTATGACCATGGTGCTGTGAACAATGAGGACAACACATTGGAAAATGTCAAATCTATAGTGAATAGAAACCGTGCTCTGTTTGAGAAAGAAGCTGACAAAATAGCTGACGCGGAAAAGATGTTGAAAGAAAATGGGGAACTGGAAGATGCATGGGCACAGATTTGTCCTCAGGCTGAGCTCGAAAGACTGGAATGTCAAAAATTAACAGAAAAAGACACAAATGACACAAACGATGAGCAGTGCAGTAATGATAACATCCCAGATCTACAGCCAAATAAATCTGTTTACACAGTAGAGGCTAACAGAACTCAAATGACAAGAGCTGAAGCTTTACAGTTGTTACGATCTTTGAATGAGGAGCAGTCTGCAGTTTTCTACAAAATACGACAGTGGTGTTTGCAGAAAGTCAATGGTGAGAATCCTCAGCCCCTAAAAGTATTCATTACCGGTGGAGCAGGAACAGGCAAAAGCCATTTGATCAAGGCTATTTATTATGAGTCAACTAGAATTCTCAAAAGACTCCATCCTGATCAACCAGATGCCACTACTGTTGTACTCACAGCCCCAACAGGTGTAGCTGCCTACAACATCAATGCAAATACTATACATAATACATTTTCAATCGGAACAGACATGTCCCTACCCATCAAAAACTTGACAGAAGAAAAAATTAACTCTTTGCGTGCAAAACTAGGAAACCTTGAAATATTGATCATCGATGAAATATCTATGGTTGACCACAGACTTTTAACATATGTACATGGAAGATTGAGACAAATCAAGCAACCAGGTGACAACTCTCCATTTGCCAAAGTGTGTATTCTCGCAGTCGGAGACTTTTACCAGTTGCCCCCAGTGAAAGGTTCTGCTTTGTACAATGACTTCAAATACATAAACCTATGGGAGGATGAATTCCAGATCGCTGAGCTCACTCAAATAGTCAGACAAAAGGACTCAGACTTTGCTCATGTCTTGAATCGTATACGCACTCATACAAAGGACACACCTCTCCAAGACCGTGATATTGAAATGCTCAAAAGTTGTGAAACTGGAGAAGACAACGACGCATTACACATTTATGCTACAAATAAAGAGGTTGATGATTATAACCTGAAACGCTTAAATGTGACCTGTCAACAGTCTGTCGGCATAGAAGCACATGACTATGAGAGAAATGCTGAGACAGGAAGACTACAGATAAAAGATGGACATCATCAGAGAGTCTACAATACTTGTCTCCAGAAATATATCCATGTAGGAATAGGAGCTCGTATCATGTTGCAGAAAAACATTGATGTTTCTGATGGACTCGTAAATGGTGCTTTTGGAACTATTGCTAAAATTGTGCATGCTAATCAAGATAGTGAGGAGAAGGACGAAAGTTTCCCAACTTCCATCCATGTGGCATTTGATGACCCCAAGGTCGGGCAAAAACAGCGGGCAAAAACACGCACCATCGACCCTGAAGGGAGAATGATAACCATCCTAGAACCTGAGGAAGAAAATGTTACCCGTAATGGAGGCGTACGCATACAATATCCAATAAGGTTGGCATGGGCATGCACTATCCACAAAGTACAAGGCTTAACCATTGACAGAGTTGTTGTTTCTCTCAAAAAGATTTTTTCCTCTGGCCAAGCGTACGTTGCTCTAAGTCGTGTTACAAGTCTAAGTGGCTTAACAATTGAGGACTTTAAAGAACCTGCCATTTATTGTAATGCAAAAGTATCAGAAGCAATTGGCAAAATGCAGCCATTTATACCACCTCTCTCTTCCACCAACAACAAACCATCTGCTTTTACCATCATATTGCACAACACTCAAAGTCTTAAGGCTCACTTTCCAGATGTTGAAACTAATACTGTCATGAATAATGCTGATTGCATTTGCCTTACAGAGACATGGTTAGGAGTTGATGACCCACCACAGCAGTGTTGTCTTACAGGCTTCCAGTTCACGCATGTTTCTCGAGGTCAAAGTTATGACAATACTCATTCGCAATTGCAGCACTTAAAACAAGACTGTCATGGTGGAGTTGGAATGTATCATTCAGTGACAAAAGATGTTCTAATATGGCCTACAAAGTGCTACAATATTGAATGTTTGATGTTTCAAGTGAAGAGCATTAACTTGACTGCTGCAGTTGTTTACAGACCCTCAAGTTATCCTGTTGCCATCTTTTGTCGACACCTGAAACAACTGATTGACCTCATCGATCGATGTCCTGGTATGAAAATCATTATGGGAGACTTCAATGAAAATGCACTGGATAATGGTAAGCTGGTGAGATTTTTCACTGAACATAATTACACCCAGTATGTTCATACAGCAACAACTGACAAAGGCACTTTGATTGATCATGTTTACGTGAAAGACGGTGCTAACATACTTGTGGATGTGCTGCCAGTGTATTACAGCTATCATGAAATGGTACGTATTGCAGTTCTGTAGATTTGTCTTCATCTTCCTGTACATATTATTGAATATTGCCATTATCATTGTCATCTGTCTCTAAGTCTGTGACAGGTTTACACATGCATTTTCTAAATAATTTTCAACATAACTTAGTTTTTAGGACAGACTGTACTATGTTTTTAAATGGGATTGTCTTTATGTCATTATTCTCTTTCTTGCACGAAACAAAAACTATATGTGATTTTTTTTTTTTTGCATGTACACATCTCATGTACCCACTTCCCTTCTATATTTGAAACATTCACTTGACATAATTGAGCATTGTTCTGCTGAAAAAAAAATACCTTGGGAGACTCCAACGGACCCCATAAAGACTAGCGACCACTTTGTTGGAGCTAGTGGGGATCCAAATGAAAGATACATGGAGTCTCCCATTATTTCAATGCAGACATGCTCAGCCATGAAATACACTCTAAAGTGTACGTTCTTTACTGCCAAATGACTACATGAATGTAAGTGATCACCTGTACATCCAAGACTGCTGATGCTCCCAGTATATTACAGCTATCATGCCCGGGTAAATCATGCACTTCTATGGCCTTTCTTTCCCCCACTGTTAATAATACCCTTGTGATTGTCATTTGCATATTTAAAGAAACTTACCACATGCACACACACACACACACACACACACACACATTTCTTGAAACATCACACTGAGGCAGCATCCCATATCAATCCAGAAACTAGACGACTTCTCCTTCAACAGGTAAACCTCCATCAGTTAAGTTATCACATATTTCTTATTTGTATGACTGGCTGTTAAATTCATATGGTACAGTTAACTTGTTTCAGAGAAACAATCATTCATTATTCCTTTCTGAACCTGCTTTGCCTTCTGTTTTATATCATGACATATGTCTTCAAAAATATCTCCTTATTACACACATTTTCTTACAGAAACTTTAACCTCTGGAGAAGCATCCAATATTCCCCATCAAAAGCTGTGTAACCTACACCAGGTTGAAAACCACATCCTAACCCAAAGACTCATGTGAAGCTCAAGTTTTCCAGAATATCTTCAACCAAAGGTTTAAGACCACATAAAAAGGTAAGTAACTCACTTTAACACACTGATCACATTCACATGCTTTTCATGCTAAATATGTCATTTACAATTCGTAATCCTATGTCTATCTACTTCAAATTGTTTCCATAAATTATAGCCATGTCTGTAGGAGCCCAGACATCATCTCCAAATTCACCTGTAACCCCCCTGGGCACACTGTCAACTATGTACAGAAAGCCCTCCTCATTACTTTGGCCACTTCAATTCTCCTGCTGCACTACAACAATCAACATGCAGGATTTTGGCCTGTTCGATCGGGAAAAGGTAGGCCATCACTCAGTTACCTGTTTGCTGACCTTGCCCATATATATGCCATAATTACTAATTCTACAAATGTTTTCTGTTTTCTTTCAGACTTTCCCGAGCCAGTATTATGACATACAACATCAGAACTGTGGGCAAAGATAAAAGGACTCATGATTACGTGTGCGATACAATTACGTGTGCTCTACCATGTTTGGGTCAAAATAATCAAATATCACATATTCAGCACTTACTGAATCTTTCGGGAGATTGACTTAAGACATACAACATCTTGAATGTTTTATTTGAACACTGAATTTTGTAAGGGGAAATTTTGGATGCACCAGGTTGTATTCATACATATATTTAAAAATAAACAAAACATCTGTCAAGCCACCATATATATTTATGCTTAAAGACACACACAATCAATCAATGTGTGTTTTGGTATTTATCCAAAAGGTTCTTGTTTATAATCAAGTTTTTATTATTTCATTCTCTTTTATAACAGTATACCCATACAATGACTGTTTTCAATGGGTTGTTGACTTTGATGTTACAACACACTACTTCATTGTCCTAACAAAGACATGTATTACAATAATGGATACAATGTGGAACTGCCGTGCTGCCTCGCTGTGGATGTATGGACACTCATGTCATTTCAAATATAGTGTTGATTAATACTTTGAATTGTAAGGAAAACAATGTATTATCATATTATTTCATCTTCGCATAGCTCATACTTTACTTTTTTTTCTCATATCACTGACACTGCCATATGTTCAAATGAGATGTATTTCAGCTGTTTCTGTTACAGTGTGAAACTCTTAATACAAGTAGTTCAAACTAAATGGAATCCCTGTATTCACTGATCATCACACAAACTCTGCAGATTTAGAAAACAGATTTAACCCAGAACCCAGACAAGTTCATTTCCTGTCAGGCTTTTACTGTGAAATGTGGCCAGGAAAGTATTCCAAAAATTATATCAGTGACAGAGCATAAAAAATAATTAACAGTATAATAACATGTTGTGTTAAAAAGAAGTTCATAAAGAAATAGGAAAGTATTGAATAACAAAAATGAGCTGTAGCTCCAATTTTGCAATCACCCCTTGTGTCCATTTTATGTTACTACAAAACAATATAGTTTGACTGACATATGGATGCAAATGTCTGCTACGACTTCAATGTCAGAAATTTGGATTCAATGAGTTATCCACTGCAGTAGCATTGAAAATAGCATAATTATAGTGTTGGATTTATTAAGTAGGAAACCTTGGGACCATTTCTGTGCATACACACAGGTCAAACTAGGAACTGTTTTTCCACCAGCAAAGCAACACTACAAACCCTCTCTCTCCCTGCCTCAGTAAACTGTACACAGGATGTATGTGAATGTGTGTGTGTCTTTAGATAGCACAATGATAATACTATGTCTTACAATAGCGTGTAACACTGATCAATCGAATGAAAAAGGAAGAAACCACATGCTATCAAAAGAGTAATTTATTTAATGAACTCCAAAGAAGGTGAGCCCATATGTACATTGTATATGAGGCTGCATACATAAGATTCATGGCAATTAGTTGGTGATTGTAGAAAAATCTAACCTCATTCCAAAACAACCAACTAAATACAGAAAATACCCTCTAACCTTGGGCTCAAAAGCTAATGGCCAAGAGATAATGATGTTTTGATCAGACTGTAGTGTACAGACAAAACAGCCTGACAATGCTCCATTCAGCCAGGTACCAGCCATCTTCTCTACAAAGGTTCTCCAACACTGGCAGACAGAAGGAATTCCAAAGACAGCAGGATGCCTTCCTCCACCCATCACATCTGAAAAGTACATCAAGGATAAATTAACTAAACAAATAAGCATTAGACAACATTTCTTGTGACAAGATAATAAAATGACTCATTGTGTACATGTGACACTAATGCCTTGACATACTAACACAGTACCTTGGAATACACTTCAGCATGCACCATGTGCATTGTGATGACACTCCTCCTGCTGCTGGTCATGGTGATGTCTGAAGATCTGGGGTTAAAGAGTTGCATCTTCAAGACCTGTGTGATTGCAAGATGATTACCTTGATCATATATATATATATATATATATATATATATATATATATATATATATATATATATATATATATAATGCACACATTAGCTTAGACACAGCATAACTGTCCAAACCATGCTGTGCCTAAACCTTTTTGAGAACCATACTCACATCAGTTGAGCATGTGGCCCACAGTGGACATCCTGGAACACATTTTTGGTGGACTCACACACTGTCCTGCTGATGATGGCCATGCTGTTCTCTGAAGACCTGTGCTTAAATGAAGCACAAGGGCTCTCCTCTCCTAATCTGTCAATGATAAATCATGAATAATGACATTCAATGTACATCTACTAATCAAACTCAAACTGTGATAAAAGTCCACTGCATCATCACTGCATGATATTTTAATAAAGCCTGAGTGAACTGGGACAGTGACACTTGTCTGTAATATTTCACAACACATACACACACCAGACTTAACCTCCACACATACTGGGCCAGCAATTCTAGAAATCTTTGAACTTACACCTGCTCAATATCAGACAGGGTGATGGCACCATTCACCGCCACAGACCCATCAAATATATACATATGTCTAAAAAAATCACTGGCTAAAGAACAAAACCAGCCGTCTACGTGTGTATGTGTTCAAGTATTTGGAACGTGTATCTTTTCATGTGCACCGGCCTCGTCTAACTGTCTGAAAGGTTGTACTTGACTTTATATCATTTCAATCGTCTAGCTGTGACTCTTTGACGGGACACCTGCGTCTCATGTCACTGTGATGTTTGTTTCAACTTCAATACACATGTAAAAGCTATATAAAGGCATCTTGAGCATCAAGCCAGTTCCCCCAAACCTGACAACGCTACCATGGCATCTCCACGCGCTGGACAGCGGACCCCCGACAACACCGAATCTGCAATCGGATACATCCACAACGTCTCATCGGTGAAGACATCCGAGGCCAAAAAGACAAGATATTTCAACGCCATTCTGCAGACAGGAAGAACTGAATACCACGATATGGTGGTTTTTCAAATGGAATTACATCGCCAATTCACCCAGGCGGCGGACAATCTCACATCTGTAAAAGGTGACAAATATCACCAGATGTTTAAGTAAGTATAGCCTGCAAAACAGACTTGCGTCTTTGGAATGCTTAATTTAAAATATTTATCGCACTTTAGCTTTACTAACCTTGCTTTTCCTCTTCAGGTTACAGAAATCCCAAAGGATTCGATTACAAGACCTGTCGATTCACAAAAGTCGAAGTGACAGAAGTCTCCTTTCCTCACAAAAAGCCCGACACCTGTCAAACAAAGAAGATCGATGACGTCAAGGATATTCCACATTCCCATTATGTAAGTTGATTATGAACACAATTATACCTATTACAAAATCAAAACCAACCAAGAGACGAAAACAACAGCATCCTCACCTGTCATTTTCATTTCCTACAGCGGTTGTCTTCTGTGCTTTCTTTCAGATTGGCAAGATCGAAGGAAAGGTCGTAGCCATGGGCTCTTCTCCTAAGACGATCCAACGCCGGGGGTCGAAAGCAACATCCTTAGCATCGCCATCGCGGATGAAAGTGCACAAATTAAACTGCAGCTCTGGGACGCCCAGATTTCGGCAGTCAAGATGCACACCTCCTACGCCTTCAGCAACCTGTCCGTGAGGGAGTACGAAGGAGAAAAATTCCTCACCACAACAAAGAATTCCGCCATTGTGGAGATCGACAATGTCTCTGTCCCAGAGACAACTGTCCCACTCACCATAGAGAACGACGACACTCTTCACACAATCGACACCGAAGTTGTCGCTGTCAAGCTGACCAGCTACTTCAACTGCAAATCGTGTTACAGGAGGCAGTCCGCTTCCTTCAACGCCAGTCAGCCCGTTCAGCGCTGTGAAGGATGCCAGCTTCTCCGCAAAAGCTCCCACTTCTTGGCCACAACCAGCGGTGTCCTGCACGTTCCCGTTGACGGGGTGGAAATAGCATTGACTGTTAACAACTCTGTTTTGAAGTCATTTTTGGAAACGAATCATCTGGCACACTTACTGGAGGACACGGAAGGACTAGAAATGCACTTCTTGACTTTGGAAAAAGTCAACATCTCTTTCAACGCGGAGCGTTTCATTACGAAATTGTCCCACACCGGCCAGGGTCCCACTGGCGCACCTCTTCCGGCTCCCGCTTCTTCCACCACCGCTGCCCACAGTTCCGACGCTGAGTCATGGGAAGATCTGGATGACTTCTTTAAAGACTAATGTGCTAAAACGTGCCTTGTTCATAGTTCTCCGTTGCTGAAAATGTTCATTCCAGTGCGTTTCAGGTTTCCCTTCAATGTCAGTTTGATTTCAGTGGTTAATGTCATCTGGTTCTTTTCTTCTCTTTTTTTAATACTTGTTCAATTCAGTCACATTTTAGCACTTTTACAAATTGTGTCGTTTTAACGTCATTTCCGTTCATTACCAATTCGACATGTTTCGACCTTAAATCGCCTTAAAAAATTATCATTCATATTTACTATGGTTTTGTTCCTCATGCATTTAACCATCTTTTTCAAATGACTGTTTATCATCATTGTTTGATTGTTGGATTATCTCAAAAATAAATGTTTCACTTTTTAACGTTCAGAAAACCTAGTCATTCATCCGTACGCATCTTTTTACTGAACTGAGGACGACACTTTCAATTTGTTCTCTCATAACCAACCAAGCATACTTTAATGCAACTATCAGCTATTTGCCTTAATATTGCAATTACAGAAAATTATCATGTCATCCAAAAAGTTGGGCTACACAATGAATTCCACTCATTTCATATCAAGCCCCATTTACGTCTCTTTAAACAAACGGGGGTGAAACAGCCGATTCGTTCTGTGATATCCATTACGTTATGCTTTTGTCCACAAACACTTATGACATTTGGGGAAATTTCATGACATAAAATACACATGGCATAAAGTCAGAAAATAAAACAAAACAAACAAAAACAATTCATGAATAAACTACTATCTGCTAAGACATGTTGTGGAACAATTAATTTATTTCCTGCCAGAGGCTTTTGCTATGAAATGTGGCCGTGAACAGGTTGCTCACATGTGCCAATCGCCCCCTTGTGACATATCACAAGAGTTACATGTTGCAGTATGAAACTGTTAATACGAGTCATTCCAACTAAATGGAGTCCCTGTGTTCACTGTTCATCACACACCCTCTGCAGATTTAGAAAACAGATTTAACCCAGAACCCAAACAAGTTCATTTCCTGTCAGGCTTTTACTGTGAAATGTGGCCAGGAACGTATTACAAAAACATATAAGTGACAGAGCATAAGAAACAATCAACAATATAATAACATGCTGTGTTAAAAAAAAGTTCATAAATAAATAGAGTTCATAATAGTTCAAAATGGTTCAAATGTGTGATGGTTAAAAACATACATATTATATGTACAGTTTAATAACACAATTTACAGTTAAAAGATAAATTCATATAAAGGTCTTTAAGTTCATTACGTCTGTAAACATCTATGATCCCAGAGAAAAGGAGAGAAGAAGAAGCTGTGTTTACACGCGTAACCTAACCTGTTACCTATCACCTGTCAATCATTTCAGTCCTGTTTTGCCTTTGGTTGTGTCAAGACCTCACGAGCAAATCAGAGTGAAGTCTGTGTGTGTGTGGCGGGACTAGTGGCGCAGGATAAGTTCAGGAGTCATGAGCATGCATAAGGAGAGAAACAGACGCTATCTACCACAGAGCTGAGACAGGAAGCATCGTGTGGGGAACAATTAAGTCTTATTGTGGAGATCGACTACTCGTGGTCCTGATATAAACTTCCGTTTGACCTGCAAGAGGTGAATATGATATGTATGCCTATATTTTATGCTATATCTAACTGTTATAGTGAAAAGACACTGGATGTGTAACGTGCAGCACGCAGCAACGTGCTAGCTAGTGGTAGCATTTGGTGCTAATGCGCCTGCATGTCGTAGCTTTAGCATTGTGATGTTTCTGAAGCTAAACCAAAGCTAATGCTAATTCAACATGACATACCGTTTGATATTGTGGCTTAATTCGGATCATATGCTTTAAGGAGACGGACCTTGGAGAGGTAGAGACGGCTTTCCAACCGATGGCCCTGCTATGTTGTCTTTTTCTTCCTTGTGACTTCGCTAGTGACTCCCAGTATCTGTAAAAACAGACTGGGAGGTAGAGCCCTCAGTTACCGGGCTCCTCTATTATGGAACCAGCTCTCTCCAAGAGTCAGAGAGGCAGACACTCTTTCTACATTCAAGCCCAGGCTTAAGACCTTTCTCTACGACAGAGCTTTTAGTTAGGGCTGGCTCAGGTAGTCCTGATCCGTTTTATAACTATGCTGCTATAGGCTTAGACTGCTGGGGGACACATCAGGTTACATGGAACCCTATCTTTCCTCTCCTCTCCTCTCCCCTCACACATTTTGAACTATATCAGTGTTGTAGAGAGTAAAGCTCATGTGGCGTCAGTAAAAAAAACAAAAACAAAAAGCCCTTCAGCTCCGTCAGAGACACAGCAAAGAGTCTGAACACAAACCCTCCAACACCTGACACTGTCACCATCAGCAATTCGAAACAAAACAATACACTCACTCAGGAACACGTGGCAGATGAGAGGAAATAAACTGCATGTGGCAAAAATGATTAAGGAAACCCAGGGCTTGACTGATGATTACGTCACTGACAAAAACATCAGTTGATGGCTATCAGGAATGTGAAGAGTTAATGATCTGCAGGTGACAGGTACAAGCTGTATTCACATTATGGTGCAGGAGCAGTGGAGGATAAACACTGGGGGAATACAACTCATCACATTTAGTTAGATCAGATTTAGAGATGCAATTTTTTATAGTTTTTTGCAGATGTACTGCCACAAATTCTTAAAGGCAGGTGTGTCAGAACATCAGCTCAAAATACAACAGCGCTTATTAGGTTCTGTGTGCATCTTTCCTCTTGTTTCTTTAATTAAGTGAAAATGGACACAACACAGGAGGAGCTCCTGCACTGACATGGTGAGGGAGTTTCAAAAATTTACCAATACACACTGGTTTTAACAGATATAGAAAATTGTCTTGCCTGTTTTTAATGGTGCTGGAAACGACAGGCGAAACACTGATTTTCAAAAAAAAAAAAAAAAAAAAACTTGCACACCAGAAATAAAGTGAACAAATATTTAGCAAAGAGGTTAAACTGTTTGTTTAACCTCTTTGCTAAATATTTGTTCACTTTAATTTCAACTCAAAACTGTTTAACTTTAGCCTGTTAGTAACAATACAGCACACTACTCATTTCCACTGTAGCCATTTTTCTTCTACTTTTTCTAACACCAAACTTTAGTAAACAAGAATAACTTGACTGTTTGGTGCCTGAATGAGGGTCACAAATCTTTAGAAAATACCCCCCAATATTAGAGCTCTGTGTCCCCAGCTGGAGGATCAAACAGCAGCCTCCTCTTATTGCAGGACATCACTCCATCTCCTGCAGCAGACTGACTAGTCTTTGTGGCCTCCTCCCCTATGACGGTCTTGTTCTGAAGCTCCATAACAGGACTTGTCAGCGTGGCCTTGGAGTTCACTTTGAGGCTCTGGCGATCATTATTTGTTGCACTTTGTAGTCTGGCCTTGGTTTCTCGCGCTCTCTCTGTGTTTCCACAGTTCTCTTCAGACTTCCATCCCCCGCACCAACCAACCAACTGCTGCCTCCATCACCTCGTTTCCCCTGCTGTCAAACCGGTCTGCACTCCCTGCTCATGAACCAGTCTGCCGTTAAGTGGTCCCATTAAACTGGCCTTCCCTCCCTGCCCACCAGGAGCTTCCTTCATCATTTTCTGTTAACTGACTGATTCCATTTCCGTGTTTTCCATATTCCACGTTGTAAACTGTTTCTTGTCTGTACACAACATCCACTGCGCGTCTGCCCGTCCTGGGTGAGGGATCCCTCCTCTGTAGCTCACCCTGAGGTTTCTCCATTTTTCCCTGTTAAAAAGGGTTTTCTTGAGAATTTTTCCTCAGTCGATGTGAGGGTCTAAGGGCAGAGGATGTTGTCATAATGCTGTGTAAAGCCCTTTGAGACAAACTGATTGTAAAAGGGGCTAGACAAATAAAATTGCCTTGCCTTGCCTACCATGCCATTGTCCTTGTGTATGTTTGGATTGTGACTGCCACCGCCATTGCCATTATGATCATGAGACTATAACTTGAATAATTCTGTGCATTTCATTTTATTTTATGCTAAAATATATTCTACTTTTATTTTGTGTGAATAAATACCTCTGAAGGGATTTCTGCATTTAAAGTAAAGCTGTGTTGTCGTTATTCAAATAGCAAACATTATTAAAGGGAACACATTCTTAAAGTAACATTTAACACAAAAAGTTGTATTTTCCTACAATGAGCCCAGTCCCATTGTATTACCCACTCTGGCTTTATTATTTAACTACATTGAACCTGGATTACACATGTATCGCGTGGAGCCTTTAGGACCGGAGCGGGCGCTGTCGTCGACCGTGGCCGGTGAGGGTCGGGGTGGCCGGTTTGGGCCTCAACAGCTTAGAACCCGGGGATTGCCGCTTGCGGCTATATTATATAATATAATTTTAATTGCAATGTATAGTATTTGTGTACAGTGTGTATTTGTGTATGTACAAAATATACAATATATTAACAACTGTGATATGACCACATTTGAAATGTAGTTATTGTTTGCCTTATTTCTTGTCTCTTTTTATCTAGTGAAGGTAGCTAGGATTTTTGTGCAGTCTTAAAAAGTAAAAATTTACTTCTTATATGGTCAAACGAGAGGTTTTAACTGCAATAGTCATTAATACAGTACCAGACTGTAGACCATGTTGAACAGGATAATTGTGATCAAACAACATGTGTTATTAAGCCTTCATAAGAAATACACTGTGTGAATGGTAGCAGTAATGGTTGTACTTGTGTCATGTCTCAGTAATCACTTGTCTGTGGAGTGTTTATCTGTGTTAATTATAGATTATTGCTGTTTTGTATGTGCAGTATGAAGCTATGGATCCGGCTGTTGGCAGGCCAGCCCTCTATGGCCACCTTGTAAGGGTGCATGGCAGGGCCATGTCCCTCCTCATTCGTGAAGTGTGGCTAAGGAGGGCCGCCGAACAAAAGGCGGCCCTCCTTAGCCACCAACTCCAGGAAGAGAAGAGAAGGGTGGAGGTACTTGAGGCGTCAGCGTCATTCTTGGACGATGGTGAGTGATGGTTTTTCAGTGTCAAATCTGTAGCTGTCATGGTACGCTGGAGTCATATTACTGTGATATTTATGTTTTGTGAGACAGTAGCCTGTAGAAACAATTCACAAGGAATTAATTTCATCTTCAATTCACACTATTAGTCAGCTTTACATATTGCACCTGTAGACTTACCATGTAATGTGATGTGATTTATTGATGAACAGATTTCTGATCAATACACCACAATGTATCATCCATAAAAAAGTACAACTTCACAGTAAATGTGTTTGTGTTTCCTCTGTCATTTGTCTGCAGATGATATGGAGGAGACACTTTAAAGACACTTTACATGACTACAAATTATAAAATCGATCAAAATGTAATGAGTTAAACATAGTCTTGTGGTCAAGACCAAATAACCTGAGACCAAGTCTAGACCTAGACCTAGACCTAGACCAAGACTTTGAGGGAGTCAAGATTAAGTCAAGACCAAGACCAAGGAGGGGCAAGACCAAGTTCCAGACCAAGACCAAACCAAGGCAAGACCATTACTGTATTCAGTACCAGTACTCATAATAATCATATGGGTTTATATTTACATTATTCCTCCTCAGCTAAAAAGAAAAAGGTGATTTTATATTAAATCTAAACCATATTTAAGTGAAACAAAGTCTGGATTGAACAGAAGAACACAACACAATATAAACTAGTCTTGTGACAGTGAGATTCATCTTTACTTCCTCCACTGCTGAAATTAGTGCAGTTTAAATCTAACATGAAGTTATTTACAAATTTTAGCTTTGCTGGATTTAAAAAAAAAAAAAAAAAAAAAAAAAAAAAAAAAAAGAACATGACAATAAGGAATAGGAATTGGAATTACTTTATTGATCTCCAAAGGGAAATTCATTTGGCTACTTGTCCGATGGCTGTGGGTATAAAAGATCTTCTGTATCTCTGTCCACCACCACTGCTTCTTTGATGCATCAAGGTGTTATGAAGTGGATGATCCGTGTTGTTCAGTATGGCCTCCACCATCCTCATTGTGTATCTCTCCACCACCTCCTCCAGAGAGTCCATCTTTACTCCCATCACAGAGCCAGCCTTCTTGACAAGCTTATTCAGCCTCTTTGCCTGCTTCTTTCCCAAACTTCCTCCCTAGCAGCCTGCAGCAAAAAATAAAACACTTGCCATCACAGACTGATAGAACATCTGCAGCATCTTACTACAGATGTTTAGAGATCTGAGCTTCTTTAGGAAAAAGAGGCAGCTCTGCCCCATTTTGTAGAGTGCATCTGTGTTAACAGACCAGTCCAACTTGTTATCCAGGTGTACCCTGGACATTGTTCATCATTTCATTCATTGGCATTGTTTTTTATTATTATTATTGTATTGATATTATTTCTGTTATTAACTGGGCCACTTCCATGACACGTGACATTGACATATTGAAAAGTCATGAAACAGGTGAAGTCCGCTCAGCTTTACACATTTTTACTCCAAATCAACAAGTAAATGAGCACAATGTTCAGCAGCTGTTTACAGCGTGTCCCGAGTATGAGGAAATCCATGCCCAGGACTTTGTCAATAGTAAAACAACTGGGAAATTGGAGTTGATGAGCGGCCATCACAGCAAGACACCTAACACATATTTAGATGAGAAGTTGCTGTTGGGCAAAGGCGCTCGGGTGATGTTGATAAAAAATGTAGATGTCGTTGACGGTCTGGTGAATGGGGTTTGTGGCACAGTTACTGATATTGTTTATCAGACTGGCTGTAAGTTTCCTCAAGTGGTGTTTGTCAAGTTTGATGATGATAAAGTTGGTGCCCAGAGGAGGAGAAAAGGTACACATACCACACCAGTTGCAGCTGGCTCGACAGGGATTGAACCTGAAAAAGAAAGAGCCACTGGTAAAGGTGGGATGCGCAGGCAATTTCCATTGAAACTTGCCTGGGCATGTACTGCACATAAAACACAGGGCATTACTGTAGATGAGGCAGTGGTCTCTCTCAAAAAGATATTTGCTCCTGGACAGGCCTATGTCGCTTTGAGTCGTGTTAGGACTCTATCAGGTTTGATAATTAAGGATTTTTCAGACAAGGCCATATTCTGTAATGACAGAATCAAGGATGCAGTTCAAAGCATGCCTCAGTTTTTAACTGAAAACATGGCCAGGCCTAACATGGAGTCAAATACTTTCTCTGTGTTTCTGATGAATGTGCAGGGTTTATCTGGACATGTTGCAGATTTGGTGTCATGTACACAGCATTTACAGCTTAACTGTATTGCTGTCACAGAAACGTGGCTGCCTGCACAATCTTCACTAGCACCAGTCCAGATAGATGGTTATAGTTTTCATAGTCGTCATCGAAGTCTGTCATACACTAGTACTGATCCAGTATTAGTGGAACTACAGAAACAGCAACATGGTGGTGTTGGCTTATAGTGTAGTAACAGTTTAGACTGCAAAGTAGTTCAGCCACCAAAAGTGAACTTGGAGTGTTTGGTTTGGGCTTGTGATAGTGTGGACACAGTGTTAGCGGTGATTTATCGACCACCATCATACCCTGTGTCCTTGTTTAAGGCAAATCTCAGCATCTTGCTTGAGTGGTTGGACTCCTTTGGTAAAACGCTTGCGGTAATGGGGGACTTTCGCCATGATGTTAACATCTTCATCTCTTTGTGGCTTTATGATGGAGAAAGGATTTGTGCAACATGTGACACAACCCACAACAGAGAGAGGCATACTTACTGACCATGGGTACGTCAACACATCAGTTTAATGATGTACAGTCACTAGTGTTGCCTGTGAATTTGAGTGACCATGAAGGAGTTGCTTGTTCTTTTAAGCTCAGCAGTGTTATTGATGAATAATGAATCTGCATGTAGTTTTAAATGTGGAGTGTAAAGTAATATATTATAGTGCTGCTAACATATCTGTAGTACATTTTTAATTATATGAACATGTATTAAATGTATGAAATGAGTATTAAATATAAGATGATTAAT
Organism: Caranx ignobilis; assembly: GCA_021432705.1. Classification (NCBI taxonomy): domain Eukaryota; kingdom Metazoa; phylum Chordata; class Actinopteri; order Carangiformes; family Carangidae; genus Caranx; species Caranx ignobilis. Next base: position 18,081,410 of record MU269990.1, read on the forward strand.
AGTAGTAACATGTATCAGTGTATGAAATGATTAATTGTAGTCACATGTATTAAATGTTAAACATGAATTAAAATGTGGACAGTGTGTATTTGTGTGCATCATGTGTTCCCTGGCTGGCTCTGTCTCTTCTGTGTTTCAGGTGGTTCCAGCCCTGTTCTTCTAGCATCCTCTACCTGGACTGCAGAGCTCAAGCAATCTTTTTGATTGTTTTTTGAAGTGATATTCTTGTCAAAAACAGTCATGCACATCGCACGTTCTCTCTGTATCAACCCTCTCTCCCCTCGTAATCCGATCTTGCTGTTAGTGATGTTATACTACAACACTGTTTCGTGCATAATAACGTGGAAGTATTGGCTGCGTTTCAGTTGCTACTTCAGCATGCCAAAAAAAAAAGACAAACAACAAAAAAAAAACAAAAACAAAAAAAAAAAAAAAAAAAAAAAAAAAAAAACAACAACAACAACAACAACAACAACAACAACAACAACCAAATCCATCAATCACGTGACTGCTCCAACCAAGGCCTTTTTCTGCCAGACACATCGAGCTGCTTTGAGGGAATTTCAGATGGGCCGGGCTCGTCAATCTCAATGCATTAAAAAAAAAAAAAAGGTTTGAATCGCCCCTAAAACAGCACTTTTTACGTTACATCTTTGAACGTTACACAAAGCCTCGTCTCACACTAATCGCTGTCCTGGTTGCATAATATCCTTTATTTCTACCAATACCTATATAAAAATAGTTCTTCAGCTGATAATACTAATTAGAGAGTTAGACTCCAACAAAAACAGGCACTCACTAGTTGACCTTATATTGCAACATTCCCCTTTCAATATTTCAGGGTTTCTGCAGGTACCAGCAAATCTAATTTAATGCCATTTCAAACATTTTTAATGCCCATGACTAACTGCAAATACTACACTTTTCCCTCTGTAGCAGCTGTGCTGGAAGCGGTCACTGCAGCAGCAGTTCAGTCAGACAACTCAACAACGTGATAGTAAGCAGTAGCAGCAGCAGCAGCAGCAGCAAAGACAGCAGCAGAAAATAGCAGCAGCAGCATTGCCAGGATAGGTGGGTAAACTTGGGGGTTTAAATAGCCCGCCCTATTTGGCAAGGCGAGCATGTGACTGATCAGCTGATTAGGATGGGTGCAGCTTCAGTTTTCTGCCTGAACTAGCCTCACAGGCTTAACATCCTTCGTGGTAGTAGCAGCAGAGGTTGTGTTGCTGGTTACAGCAAATAAATTTGGCACAGTTAACTGCTGGCTTCTTTTTACCATTGGTTTGTGGTTCTCCGATAGCACATGGGATTTGACGGCGTTTACACCCATTTTGCAAAGCTTAAAAACCTTTTTACACACGCTGCAAAATCCTTCTCCAGGTTTAAATCATTCCTCTTCCAACCACTTCTGCACTTTCCCCATTTTCCTCTTTTCTCTGCCTGTTCTCTTCACTCTGCACAGAATGGGCATGCTCAGAAACGTTGCATACTTCAGGTGTTGTGGAGTTGTGCACTGGCTGTAAACACTTAACCCAATTACATGGTTCCGCATGTTTATCACACCAATATACTTTCCATGCAAAATTAATGTTTATATACACCAAGAATAAATTGGTAATATGCCAGGCTAGGTGGCTCCGCACCAACTAAGGACTGGCCTCCATAGTGCGGAGTCTCGACTCCAACTCACTAAGCCTCGGCTCCTGAGGGCTGTTCCAGAAAGCGGGTTGTGAAAACTCTAAGTTAACCTTGAGATGAGGGAAGCTCTGGGTTTTCTGTTCCAGAGAGTGAGGTAACTGAAATGCTGAGTCAGTCACCATGGTAACAGACTCTGTGAACATAACCTGCTCGCTGGCAGGTTATCTTGAAATAACCCTGAGTTTCTTTGCTCCTCTTGCATAAAAATCGCTTTGAGACAACATGGCTCGTCCACTCCTCCAAAACCCGACTGACACTGGAGCACAAATTATTATTAGAAACGCTTTGCGCCGTGAGAGGCCGGTTAGAGTTTTGGCTGAGGGCCATCACCTCAGCCTCTGTCAAAGTGGGTGGAGGTGGCCCTCCACCCGTTTTCTGGGCCTTTGCCTTCTATCTGTTGGCTGAGCAGAACTCAAATGTTATTTTGAGACCGGAAACTCAGATTTTCTTGTCTCAGAGTAAGTTAACTCAGAGTTGAGAGATAGACTCAGAGTTTGTTGAACCGGCTTTCTGGAACAGCCCTCTGGACTACAGCCAGACTACACTTGTACATTTACCATTATCGCTAAAGGAGGCAGAGCAGTAACTGGACATCAGGCACACAGAGCAGGAGAGAGAGGGAGAAGCCATAGCTAATATGCTAGGTAAGCTAGCGTCCCTCTGACATCCTGTCAATATGAAAAACTGAAAATGCAGGAAAAAAAAAAACCCAACACAGAGTCTGTGCTTGGCCCATGTGTTGAAGCCTGTGACCTAGGTTTGAAATAGTGGTGGAAAGTCAAATGTTTCAGTATTGATCCCTTGGGCAGCAAGGTGTTGGAGAAAGCTCAGAGCAGCTTTCCTCCTGTAACCGGTGCACTGGGAAAAAGCAACAGTGAACGGTTGCTTTTCCGTCTTTATTACCCGACTGATGTTGCTGGGGACCCCAGTGAGTGCCTGGCCTCAGCCAATGTCCATGCAGCATTTACAGTCAAGCTCAGATTCACACTGGAATTGTGGGGGTCGAACAAATCTGGCTCAGGTTTTTGGAGGGGCATGTACAGTAGGCCTTGAAAACATGTCTTGAGATCCTACATGTGATCAGTGTGTATATGCCATAGGAAAATATGGTACGTTCACAGTGCAGATTTTAGCCAGAGGTTCTCATACCAGAACTCGAGAGCTATATGTCAACTGTCCACGTTCCCACAGGCTTTCAGAGCCATAAACGCTGCTCAGTTAGACCATCATGCAATGTCCAAAGTCCAGCTCAGATGTATGTTGGCTACTGAACATTACTGTAAATGATTGGTTCACTAAATGTGAAGAGCTGAAAAGGAACCATTCCCATCTAAACACACTTACCAGTGTAACAAATGAAACAGCACATCAGTGAACAAAATGTACATGTATTCTTATGTGAAACTTTTGCAATGCTTGTTATCATTTTGATGCAAAATCCAAAAGAACAGTTGTATAGTTTGTACTGTACCAAGTTTTTGTTTTTAAATGCTTCCTTTTATGTCAAGCTACAATAAAGTAATATAGGGGTTTGGGGGTTAATATCTCCCCCAGCTGTACAAGCACTGGCTGGGGGTGCAGAGGAAAGTGTGTGTGTGCGCACCATGTTCGCTGTGAGTAGTTTCTTTCCATATTTAACATGGAGTAAAAATGATTACATGATTCAAAGATGTCAATTGTTGTTTTCATGATTTACAACAACAACAACAACAACAACAACAACATTTTCTGTGGACAGCATACTTCTGCCCATGCCGCCCGTCTAAAAAAGCAGCTTGAAAGCTGGATCAGACAACGCTGAAAGAACATCCCCAGTGTGACCCCATCCCAGGTAGTGAGAGACTACCATGGATGTGTTGTCACTGCCAGCGAGGACCAGGAGATACATGGAAGAACCAGTGAGGAGGAGACTGGATACATGTTCTTCAGAAATTATAATAAAAAATTAAAAATAGAAAGTGTGAGTTCCACCTAGAGATGAAGACTGTTGGCAGGATGATCAATGACTCAAAAAGCAACACAATGTGAAGCCAACGTGCTTCACTATGGAAATGGTAGAAGAGAGGTGTCATTCTCTTTCTAACAAGAAAAAGACCGAGGTGAACCAAGAGCTCTTGTTTGACTGTCGAGTCAATGAGGAATCTTTAGAGGAGAATGTACATGTCCCCGACCTGGTGAAAATGTACCAGACAGTGAACTGGGGGTCCTTTGTCTGCCCCACTCTCTTTAGAACTCCTAAGACTGTATCACACTGCTTTACAGATTTAAAAATGGATCAGGGGTTTGATCGCAGATCCCAGCATCCTTTTAGGTTGCTTTCACACCAGAGCCGTTTGGTCCACTTGAAAACGGACCAGGGTTCTTTTCCAGTGATAGTCCTCTTGGTTTGGGGCAGGTGTGAAAGCTCATCCCAACTCTGGAGCAGACCAAACAGAAGAACCCTGGTCCTCCTGAAAACGTGGGTTTTGGTTCGCTTGCAAGTGAACTGTGGTGCGGTTATATGCAGTGTGAACGCTCACCAGAACAATCACAGGACCAAATGTAGAAAATGTCACAATACACAGTGCAGCTGTACAGTGTGTCTGTGTAACGTTAGCAACACAAACAGGAGCAGTCCAGGAGGGAGGGGTTTCCCCTCTAGATGTGTCCAGTTGACAAGCACCCTTTTCAACTGTGTGACGTCATTCTGAAAGATTGGTTCGCTTCAGAAATGGCAGTGTGAAAGCAGAACTGAACCAAGTGATGAATTCAACAGTGTTACAATCAAACCAAGTCCTTCAAGTTCATGTTACTTGTCACTGATGAACTCAGAAAAGTAGGCTGCTTTGGCAGTTGAGAGCTCACTTGTGTTTCAGCACACACATGCCACTGGACATAAAGCTTCAGATTTCAGATCTCCTGCAGGTCTGCTTTAGGTCTCCTCACTTAACCAGGCTGGAGACCTCTTTTATCAGTTAACTCTGGTATCAAGTGGCACAACTGAGTTTGAAGATGAAGCTGTTTGTAAAAAGCTGCCACGACCCCCCTCAGAATGTCTAGCCATCATTGAAAATGTAGGTTCAGTTCAATTGCTACAACAAGTGTAAGGGTTTTGGCTGGTGTTTTAGTAGCTGCTTGTCCCTCTGCCATATTTACTTAAAAATAAGTAGTTGTAGTCCAAGTCAATGTATTAGGTCAACTTAGTGAGAAGGGGAGACAGTCCCAACATCACAAGTCAACAGTCTACACTGAGGGAGTGTTCCTGATGAAGTGTTGATTCTGGAGTAGTGGACTCCACTGCCACACAGCCTATGACCCCAGCAGGCTCTCTAATCTCCTGTGACCTGCTGCTCAGTAAATTACTAGTGTCTATTTCTAGACCAAACTGCAGCACCTGCTCTGGTAAGATGCACCCCCACCATGTTGGGCTGACAAAGGTGAAGGAGACAAGGGGGAAACAAAATGAATGCCTAAAAGAAGAAACACATTGTCAACTCAGATTTCATTCTAAAAGAAACCAACAACCAAAGAGCCAACTGATGGTGTTGACTCTCTGAAGACACACAACCAACTGAGCAGGGCACAGTGAGCACCTTATGAAGCCTCCCAGCCTGGCTGATTGCCTTCAGCTGTGGAGGAGCATCACAGCTGCTCCCAATAGCTCCTAATGAGCAAGGACCCTGTGATCCAGATTCTACATCTCTGCCCCAAACAACCCTCTCTCCAAAGAGCACAGATCCAACAGCTGTGTTGGCCATACATTCATTCAACTCCAACGTCAACACAAGAACAAGTAAATACAAGTAAATGTTACTTACAGCAACCAAATGGCTCAAAGAAGCTTGGAACAGGCTCTAAACCCTATAACATACAGTCACATGACATGGTTTTCCCAACATACAGCTTCACTCAATGTTTCTGTTCAAATCCACATCACTTGTATCTAAAGCCAATAGAAGCAAATGATGGGTCCAAAATGAAAACATGTGAGAACACCTCCACTGGTCCAACTAAAATATTTGATTCTCACTTTGCTTACATTTGGATTTCTATCCATTTTCAAACTAACACAACCCAACTGAGACTGTGACAACATGGTAAAGTTTGTTTCAACAGCTCGTTTGACTCCTGACAAAGGATCAGTGGTAGGGTAGAAACCCCCTCCATGAGTCAAACCCTGAGGTGGGTGGTTAGGGTTAGGCTAACTGTACTTCTCATATCCATGCAATTTCATAAAAGTCAAACCTACATCATTAGGTCATAAAGGTGAAGGGAATCAAAACAGAAATAAAACACAGTCCACTTTAGGTGTCATGCAAATAAAAGGTTCTGAAAAAAGGCAAAGATAAACACAGACTTCTGTTCACTGGGGCAAGATTTTAAACAGCTGTTTTTTCTTTAATAAAATAAATCAAATCATTTAAAAAGTATAAATGAATATGTGTCATTCAGGCCCTGAAGGACAGAGATCCTCCACCTCTCTCTCCTTTGGCGTTGGGCTTTCAACCAGTTGTTGCTGCTTTCCAGACCCAGGTCAGTCACATAGTTTGGGCCATGTGCCTTCAAATGGTTCTATAAAACCCTGGACTGGATTCATCTGCATGTATCTGATTCATTTGTGGTCAGGATAAGTGTGGTGCTGCTGTGTTTTTTCATGTGTGTGTGTCTCTCTCTCTGCCTCTGCTCCGCCTACCTGGGCTGAGGTGAGCTCAGATGAGAGCAATCACCTCGTTGGCAGAGCAGGTATAAAAGGAGACAGCAGCTCACACAGCAGATGTGTGGTTGGGAGAGAACTGATCCACACGATCACCCTTGCTTTATTTGCCATCGGCTCCATTTCCACTCATTTCCTCCCTCTCTTCCAACTTTCACTTTATATGTCTTCCCAGTAAGATAAGATAAGATAAGATAGTACTTTATTGATCCCACGACGGGGAAATTTGTGTGATACCACAGCTCAAGTACAGGAAAGACAGAAAGTAATTAAAAAAAGTATCACAATATGTCAACAAAAAAAAAGAGAAACAATATATACACTATACAATACTATGTACAAATACACCAAGCACAAACAGTATGCAATTTTGGGTTGTGGAGGTATTTAGAAAAATAAATAAATATGTGTGTATCGGCTGTAGATGTATGTATGTAATATAAATATGTGCACTGTGTGAGTGTGTGAATTGTCCGAGTGACTCTCAGCGTCATGATGCGTTGTAGAGTCTAACTGCTGTTGGGATGAAAGACCTGCAAAAGCGCTCCTTCCTGCAGCGAGGGTGTTTCAGTCTCTGACTGAAGTAGCTGCTCAGCGCACCCACGGTCTAATGTAGAGGGTGATGGGAGTTGTCCATGATGGATGTCAGCTTCGCTAACATCCTCCTCTCACCCACCACAACCACAGACTCTAGGGGACATCCCAGCACAGAGCTCAATCTCCGCACTAGTTTGTCGATCCTGTTTCTGTCTCTGTCGGTGCATCCGCCCCCCCCCCCAGCAGGCTACTGCGTGGAAAATGGCAGATGCCACAACGGAGTCATAAAAAGTTTTCAGCAGAGTCCTGCAGACTCCGAAGGACCTCAGTCTCCTCAACAGGTGGAGTCGACTCTGGCCCCTCTTGTACAGGACATCTGTGTTTGTTGATTAGTCCAGTTTTTTATTGAGATGAACACCCAGGTCCACTGTCTTTTCCCTGGATGTTCACCAGTGTAGAGGGGGGTGACTTCCTTCTGAAGTCTATCACCATCGCCTTTGTCTTGCCGGCTCTGATCTGCAAAGCATTGACCTCACACCAGTCAACAAAGTCCCTGATGACCCCCCTGTATTCCCGGTCGTTCCCATCCGATACGCATCCGATGATAGCCATATCATCCGAGAACTTCTGTAGGTGGCAGTGGTCCCAGTTGTACCTGGAGTCTGAAGTGTACAGGCTGAACAGGAAGGGTGAGAGGACTGTGCCCTGTGGCGCCCCCGTGCTGCAGACTACCACATCAGACACACAGTTCTGGAGCCTCACGTACTGTGGTCTGTTGGTGAGGTAATCAATGGTCCATGTGGTCAGTTGCTCGTCCACTCCAGCTGCCTCCAGCTTCCCTCTCAGCAGTGCAGGCTGGATGGTGTTGAAAGCACTGGAGAAGTCAAAGAACATGACCCTCACAGTGCTCCCCACCTGCTCCAGGTGTGAGAGGGATCGGTGTAGCAGGTAGATAACGGCGTCATCCACCCCAATGCCAGGCCGGTAGGCAAACTGCAGGGGGTCCAGCGCTGAGCTCACCAGTTGGTGGAGGTGTTGCAGAATGAGCCTCTCCATGGTCTTCATCAGGTGCGAGGTCAGGGCCACAGGTCTGAAGTGACTGGGCTCCTTGGGGTGTGCGATCTTTGGCACTGGAACCACGCTGGAGGTCTTCCACAATTCAGGAACCCTCTCCAGACTCAGGCTCAGGTCAAAGATATGCTGGACCACCTGACAGAGCTGGTCTGCACAGTCCCTGAGCAGTCTGGGGCTGATTCCATCCAGACCTGCTGCCTTCCTCATCTTTATCCTTCTGAGCTGACTCCTCACCTGATCAGCTGTGAGGCGGAGGCTGAGCTGGGCTGGGGGAGGGGATGTGGCTGGCTTTGTTGTGGGTGGATATGTGGATGGGGGTGAAGCAGGGTGATGTGAGGACGGTGCAGGTAGCAATAGCACAGCATGGGGAGGGGGGTTGATGGATGTTGGAGGGTGGGGGAGGTGTTGAGTGACCCAGAGTCCAATCTGTTGAAAAACAGATTCAGTTCGTTAGCCCATCCCCGGTCAGCAGAAGCTGTGGCTCCTCCACTGTCCTCAAAGTGGCCAGAGATTTTATTCATATTTCTCCAGACTTCTCGGACTTTGCTCTGCTGAAGTTGTTCCTCCATCTTTCTCCTGAAGCTCTCCTTGCCCCCCCAGATCTTAAACATAAGATCCTTTTGCACCCTCCTCAGCTCCTCTTTGTTTCCGGATTTGAAAGCCCTCTTCTCATTCAGCAGGGCCTTCAACTCCAGGGTCACGCACGGTTTATTGTTGGAGAAGCACCGCACCTTTTTGGTTGGTACAGTGTTCTCCACGCAGAAGTTGATGTAGTCCGTTATGCAGTGGGTGAGGGCGTCGATGTCCTCACCATGGGGCCTGCAGAGTTCCTGCCAGTCTGTGCATTCAAAACAGTCTCTCAGGGCTTCACTGCAGTCCTCAGACCACATCCTTATCACCTTCTTGGTGGGGGGTTTCCTCTTCACCATGGGGTGTATGTGGGGTGAAGGATGACCAGGTTGTGGTCTGAGTGGCCAAGTGGGGGGAGGGGTGATGAGCTGTAAGCCTCCTTTGTGTTGGCAAACAGCAAGTCCAAGGTTCTATTGTCCCTTGTGTGGCAGTCAACATACTGAGTGAAGTTGGGGAGAGTGGTGGAGAATGAAGCATGGTTGAAGTCCCCAGAGATAATAATGAGGGACTGTGGATGTACCGTCTGCAGCTGAGAGACAGTGGTGTGAATGTCCTCGCAGGCTGTCGTAGCATCGGCCGAGGGCGGGATATACATAGTCAACACAATAACATGTGAAAACTCCCGAGCCAGGTGGTCTGGCCGAATGCTAACCGCTAGCACTTCAATGTCGGTACAGCGCTGCTCCTTCACAGTGATGTGTCCTGGGTTACACCATCTCTCATTAACGTACATCGCCAGTCCCCCACCTCTCCTCTTACCACTCTCCCTCGCACTCCGATCCGCTCTCACCAGTTGAAAGCCATCCAAAGTTATGGAGTTCGGTGTGTGTGGTCCGTGGGCCAAGTCTCCGTGAACAGCAGGAGGCTGCTCTGCTGGTACTCCCACTGCAGTCTGGTTAGCGCTGTCAGCTCTTCCATCTTGTTGGGTAAAGATCTTACATTACCCATGAAAATAGATGGAATGCTCGGTTTGTACCGTCTCCTCCTCTCCCAGTACTTCGCTCCAGCTCTGCAGCCCCTTCTCCGACGCCGTAATTCCTTGGGAATTTCGGGTCGCTCCTCTGGGAGTACCCTCCTGTTGCTCCACGCTAACAGCTGTAAACAATGGGGCGGCTCACAGGTTCCGCTGATGTGGTGGCGAAAAGTCCCAAAAAGAGTAGAAGACATGCTCGCTTTTTATGAAGTTCAAGATGAAATAAGCTTGACGTGACGTCGGTTTCTGTTTTGTTACAACAGCATCTCTATCCTCCAGGAAATACCTACTGTAATAAAACTACATAAAATAAACCCTCAATCACCAGCGTGGTGTGCGCACAGACACAAAGAGATATATATATATATATATATATATATATATATATATATATATATATATATATATATATATACACACACACACACACACACACACACACACACACACACACACACACACACACACACACAAACACACAACACATTCACACAAAACCATACATATCACTTTAACACACAGAACCCACAACAACACCAAGCAAAAAACGACCCCATGACACCAAATACCCACTCAAACAACAAACCCGACTCCGTTCCTGTGGACCTTTCTCACTTGACTCAAGCTCTGCAAAGAACACACGCATAGGCACCTCCAACTGCTTCCCTAACAATGCTCTGCTTATGAATATTGAATGATTGATTGATTGATTGATTGATTGACTGGGGGATGAACTATCAACGTGTCATAACTTCATGTGATGTTTGAATTGGCCCAAATGCTACATGTGTGATAATGGTCCAACTCTGAACACAAGTGCATGAGTCTGTCTGCGCACACTCATAGCGCCACCTACTGACAGGAAGTAAGTCTCTACTGACTCCCTCGTGTTTTGTTCATGTTAACTGAAGTTTTAATTGTGTAATGATGTTCCTTCCCTGAGGCGAGTGAGTGCTGCTATCTGAGTACAGTCATAGTGTTGCCTTGTTAAAATAGGAAGCAATGTTTTATTGTTTTTTTTTCAGTTCACTGATTTCAGAACATGTGCTTCAACTGGGCCACTTTGTTCTGGTTAGGTTGGGGAGGCGCTATCATGGTTGCTGTGTTGGTGGTTCAGAGATTAAAGGCTTGGAGCTGGAGATGTAGTGTATGTCCTTGCTGCTGTTAATGATCATGCAAAATGTCAACTTTATGTCCAACAATAATGGGGAGCTGTAGATATAGGTGAAGACTCAGAAAATAGATATAAATAATAATAAAACACTTGTGTACATCCCACCAACAACTACTGCTGAAGTTCCATGTGAAGGTCTCCATGAAGTCGTTGCTAGGATACAGACTAAACATCCTGAGGCACTTGACTTCAGTCATGTCTCCCTGATGGACTCACTGAGGATGTGGTGGAGAGATACACGCTGGTGGAGGCCATTCTGAACAACTCAGATCATCCTCTTCATAACACCTTGATGGACCAAGAAAAGAGCGGTGGTGGACGGCTCCTCTCTCTTCACTGCAGGACAGAGAAACATAGAAGATCCTTTGTACCTTCAGCCATCAGGCTTCTTCATTCTTCTGCAAATGGTTGATGAGCTGACAGACACATGAATTTCCCTTTGGGGATTAATAAAGTCATTTGTGTGGTATTGTGTTGGATTGATATTTTGCTCCTGAGATCTGAGGCACAGATAAGCCACCACTTTTTTCCATGGTCTTTGAGCCTACCTAGTGAACAAGGTAGAGAATACACAGAGAGATTCAATTTACTGACTTCTCCAAATATTCTCCTAAGATGTCCAAACTGTATTTACATGATAACAGTACACCTCTGATCACATCTTCATACTCAAACCAGTTCTTTTCACAGTGCCATCTACTGAAAATGGGAAAGAATTTTTTGCTGACATCTTTTTTTATTACAGCTGTATAATTTTTTGTCACTTATCAGGTCTTCACTTTGGTAATTGTGCTTACAACAGCCAATGTTCACACAGTCTAACAGACTAAAGGCAGTGTTTTTTTTTTTTTTTAATCCATTTTTGTACATACTATCTTTATTGTATGCTTTAGTTTTGCTACAAAGTGACAGCATTTCAAATGTTATTGTAGTATTATTGCGCAATAGCAATGAAGTTTAATGTTAAACAAGTTATTTTTTCAGAGTTTGTTGTCAAATTCACTGGGAAATTACCTTGGCACCATGGTGAAATTCTGTTCTCTGCCAGCGAACATTGGTTTATAATTCCAACTATTCATGTGTTATTACTGTCTATGTTACTGTCTTAACCCATGTTAAACTCACAGCGCCACTTGATGGACAAAAGCAACATCTTGTTTCATTCTGTTATTCAGCACTCCCAGCAGATTGTTCTTTTCTTCTTGCTTCATGTAGTACTTCAAGTCTTGATGATGATTTGTTGCAAACATTACGGATGTTGAATTTGTTTCCTCTCATAATAATACATGGGTGTGGCTTTTCAGAATAAGACGGTTCCGTTTTTAATGCACATATGTACTTTGTTCAATAATAATAGAATCATTGGAACTTTAATGCATAATGGCTCAACTTGCAAATTTCAAAGAAAATCTCAAGACTGCATTCTGTTTTATAATAAAGTTTTTATTTAAATTTTTGAACTGTAGAGGAAGTGACCCAACAGTTCCCACAAAGAGCAAGCACTAAGCAACAGTGGAGAGGAAAAACTTCCTTTTAACAGGAAGAAACCTCCAGCAGAACCAGGCTCAGTGTGGATGGTCATCTGCCTCCACCAGTTGGGTTTTAGAGGAGAAAGAGGGGGATCAGGGAGGAGAGAAAGGGATGACAAAGAGAAAACACAAACAACACAATACACATTAACTACACAAACAGCTATATGAACATGACAAGTTTTTAGAAAGAAAATATGAACAGCACTATATGGTCTTTCTACATGACTTGACAAGAATAATACATTGCTTCAAACAAACAAACAAGAAGAAACACTTGAAGGACAACAAATGCATAAATATGGTTTGAGCTCTGCTGTCCAAGTAGATGGTGGAGGAACAGTGCTGGAACCACCTGAAACACAGAACAGAACCTGGCCCAGCCAGGGAACACATATACAAATACACACTGTACACATAAATACTATACATTGTAATTAAAATTATATATAATATATATATATATATATATATATATATATATATATATATATATATATATATATATATATATATATATATATATATATATATATATATATATATATATATAAATATATATATTATATACTATACTGCTATGTTACACATCTAAATTTACAATACTCAACACTACACATGTAAAAGTTAATGTAATCAAACCCTTTGCTCTTCAAAAACACTCATGAGCCTAAAAGAAGAAACAATTCCTTCATGGTCACTGAAATATACTGGCAACACTAATGACTGTACATCATAAACTGATGTTTTGACATACACATGGTCAATGAGTGTGCGTCTCTCTGTTGTGGGTCGTGTGACATGCTGTACAAACCCTTTCTCGATCATGAAAGGACAGAAAGACGAACCTGTTAAAACATTATCATTGAAGTCCCCCATTACTACAAGCATTTTACCGAAGGAGTTCAACCACAAAAGCAAAATGTTGAGATTTGCCTTAAACAAGGACAAAGGGTATGATGGTGGGCGATAAATCACTGCCAACACTATGTCCACAGTATTAAAGGCACAAACCAAACACTCCAAGTTCACTTTTGGTGGCTGAACTACTTTGCAGTCTAAACTGTTACTACAGTACAAGCCAACACCACCAAGTTGCTGTTTCTGTAGTTCCACTAGTACTGGATCAGTACTAGTGTATGACAGACTTCTATGACAACTATGAAAACTATAGCCATCTATCTGGACTGGTGCTAGTGAAGATTGTGCAGACAGCCATGTTTCTGTCACAGCAATACAGTTAAGCTGCAAATGCTGTGTACATGATGCCAAATCTGCAACATGTCCAGATAAACCCTGCACATTCATCAAAAACACAGAAAATATTTGACTCCAAGTTAGGCCTGGCCATGTTTTCAGTTAAATATCGGGGCATGCTGTCAAGTGCATCCTTGATTCTGTCATTACAGAATATGGCCTTTTCCTCAAAATCTGTGATTGTTAAACCAGACAGAGTCCTAACACAACTCAAAGCTACGTAGGCCTGTCCAGGAGCAAATATCTTTTTGAGAGAGACCACTGCCTCATCTACAGTGATTCGCTGTGTTTTGTGTGCAGTACATGCCCAGGCAAGTTTCAATGGAAATTGCCTGCGTGTCCCACCTTTACCTGTGGCTCGTTCCTCTTCAGGTTCGATCCCTGTCGAGCCAGCTGCAACTTCTGGGGTCTGTGCAGTATTTTTCCTCCTCTGGGCACCAACTTTATCATCATCAAACTTGACAAACACCACCTGAGGAAACTTACAGCCAGTCTGATAAACAATATCAGTAACTGTGCCACAGACCCCATTCACCAGACCATCCACAACATCAACATTTTTAATCAACATTACACGAGCGCCTTTGCCCAACAGCAACTTCTCATCTAAAGATGTCTGAGATGTTTTGCTGTGATGGCCGCTCATTAATTCCAATTTCCCAGTTCTTTTACCGATGACAAAGTCCTGGGCATGGATTTCCTCATACTCAGGACACGCTGTAAACAGCTGCTGAACATTGTGCTCATTTACTTGTTGATTTGTAGCAAATATGTGTAAAGCTGAGCGGACTTCACCTGTTACATGACTTTTCAATATTTCAACGTCACTGTTCAGCATTGGAGTGCCTTTTTAGTATGAGTTCTGAGCCGATTCAACAAATCAGCAAACACAGTGTCCTTCTGCCTTACAATCGTTGTCAACTCCACAACCTGAAATACACTGGACCAAAGGTTCACAGTCACATCATCAGTGTACAACGATTTCCCTTTAACAGGAGGCAGCTGATAAAAGTCTCCGACGGCCAGTACACACACATTACCAAACGGTGAAAAATCACCTGTTTGTTTGATCTGCCTTAACTGTCCATGGATATAAGCCAGGAGGTTATGATCTACCATGGAGATCTCATCAATAATCAAAATCTGCAGATCACTAAACTTAGCTCGCAAAGAATTGAGCTTTTCTTCCCCCAGAGGAGTGTACGGCAAGCGCACATTCTTCCCTATGCTAAATGTGTTGTGTATCGTTGCTGCATTCAAATTATATGCAGCAATGCCTGTCGGAGCACATAATAAAACACATGTGCTATCAGGATGACGACTAACGGTAGACAAAAGTCTCCCGGCCTCATACTGAATAGCTCTCATCAAATGGCTCTTACCTGTGCCAGCACCACCTGTAATAAATACATGGAGTGGATCTGGCTTTTTACCAGCAACTCTATCTAAACACCACTGACGGACCCGATTAAAAAATGGACATCTGGGTCTCATTCAGTGATCAAATTAATGTCAAGCCCTCGCGTCTGGTCATGACATTATTTCGCTTTTCTAAATGGGAGACCTGTTGCCTGTTAACAGACAAATCAGGAATATTTTCCTGATGTTCATCCGCAACCTGTGGATTCTCCCTGAGTTCCTGCAGACTTTCTAACCGTTCCTGCTCTGCTGCTGGACACAGTTCGCACCAGGCATCCTCTAACACACCCTCATCAACTATCTGATTCTGAGCATTATCCAGCTCATCTGCTTCTATCTCAAAGTGATGCCTATTTGAATTAACAATAGACTTCACAGAATGCCTGGACCCATCACTAAACCTCACATAACCATTATTGTAAAAGTCTTCAAATGTTACACAGTTAGCCGTTTTTAGTTGGGAGTCTGTGCGATGTGGCAGGAACAACTGCAAAATGCTCTGATGAAACAACTCTGGACTCTTAGTCTCAGAGAAGCGAGCATAACGAACTACAGCTGGTTGTGTCCGTGTTCTCTTGGCTACAAAACCATAATTACCTTTTAACTTAATGGCGCCTTTACTTTTCTCATTTTTAGTGAGAACACAATACTCAGACACAAACACAGCCAAACACATGTTATCAAAAACATCATCATTAGGTCTGTTCCTGTACCGGTCAACAATGCTAGTCATCCACATGTCTTTGGTGCTAAGATCATCTGATGACGCTGAGGATGCCTTCTGTTTTAACACACTTATAGGCAAACTCATCCTAACGGTACTGTCCCCTGTGGGAATGAACATGACCTTCCTGGAACACTCTTTGAGATGCATGTTAGTGAGTCTGTAAACAGCCTCCTGGGCTGACACGTCTCTATGATGAAGGTAAACACTACCTAACTTCTTGAGAGCCTCTTGAGCACTAACATTACCATCTTTAGAGACCTCTTTATGTGCATTGCCCAACAATAACCCCATTTCCCGCTCAGCCTTGGAAATGTAGGAAATAATATAAACAACACAAGCATATGCATCAACAACATACTGGATGTCCATGTTGGCATTCCAGCATTTCAACAAAGGCTTGCTGTAATGGTTAATCCATGTCTCATTAACCTGCCTTTTCAAAACAACCTGAGTGCTCCGAGCGCAGTTATTATAAGCCTCTTCAAAAGCTTCCTGAGTGATCCCTAAATGATCAAACAGGTGCTGAACACTATCAAATCTGCTGTTCTCATCTGACAAAGCCTCCTTAATGGCTGTCAGAGTTTCCTTGGCCTGTTCTTTTATACGCTTCTTGTCAGCTAACCGCTTCTGACACGGACATGGTGCTGGGAACGGAGGATGAGTGCATGGTTCAACTTCCTCATCAGGTTCACGCCGACTAATAAATGTCCTAGCTGACACAGGCCTGGGGAAGTTGAAACGACAAACAGTGTTTTTCTTTTTACAGGTCTTTGCATGTTGTTTCGAATGTTGCTGAACAGTAGTAACAATGTCAAGCAACTCCCCATCTGATGATGGTAGTTCACAAGTCACATATTTGTCAATGAACTGGACTACCTCCTCATCAGTGTTCTTGTCAATCAGCGGAGCGTTCTCTACCCAGAACAAACAATGGACATGAGGAGAACCTCGCTGCTGAAACTCAACCCTGTAAAAGTAATCTTTAATTTTACCGATGGGTTGAGCCGGAGACATGAGCACGTCCCTAAGGAAACAATGCCACCTGTGATCAAACATACGAACCGCAGTGACAGGATTCCGTCGCAACAAATCACACCTCTCAGCCCACTCTAGATCCTCTACAGTGGCTGTTTGACCCTCCTGCTTCAGAATACTAGACAGCAGATTGCCCCAACGCATATCTGCTGAACTAAAAGAGCAAAACCAGGTGGGAATGCCAAGCTGACGCACACAGGCCAGAAGGTCACGCTGTGCTCCCTGCCAAAAAGATGGAGTGCCTCTAATGGGTTTAAGAAAACGATAGCCATCATCAAACTCAAACATTTGCTTCAAAGAGTTCTCATCTTTTAAAATGTCAGAAACTTTATAGGACCTTTGACCCCCTTTCCCTTTGCGTAGAGCAATGGACACGTTAGATACGACCTGCTCTACTTCAGACATATATTGAGCAAAAAAGATATATTCGACATTATTCGCAAACCTGCCATCTGCATGCAAGATCCTATTATTAAAGTATCATGACAAAGTCAAACGATATGGCCTGTGCTCATAAGTGTTTCTGCCCTGTGGAAACAGCCCAGGGAAACACTTAGCTTCATTTGTAATGTCACTGAGCAGCTTTACGGGATTGTTGCCTTCTGCTGGTGCTACATTCAAAATATCATCAAAATATTGGTCAAGGACTTCCTGACCAATATCAACAGGCATGAAACATGTGTCCTGAAACATGACATGTTGCTGTCTATCATGCAGAAGCTCATCCTCCGCTGCAGCAGCAGCAGCATCAGCATCAGCACTGTCTACAGAATCTGATGCCCCAGGAACCTCAGCTTCCTGTTCCTGGCAAAACTCATTTAACCAAGCCTCATTAAACACAATGTCCTTATAGTAACTATTCATCTGCTCTAAACTCTGCAAGGCCTGTTTAATACGCAGAGTTTCAACAAATTGATATTCATAGTGACCTTTATAGGTCAACTTGCGCTTTAACTTAACTGCCAATAAAGACCCCTCCATATTGGAACGGGGCAACAGGTTACTGGTCTCTACGATGTTAGCTGGAACACAGGTCACTGGACCGTGTACTCCATTCCCCCCCCCCCTTAGGCAAAGCTAACATCTTCATAAAAGGAATGTGTAAAGCAATCAAATGCTGCTCTAAACTATTCAAGCAAGACAGCTCAGGAGGGATGGCCTGAACTGTTAAATTGTTAGACCAACATTCAGGGGGCATTTCACCTCGATTGATCTTGTAATGACAACTATAACAAATCCACAGCTTCCCTCTAGCTGTGTCTAACACCAAACAGGGCACATCACAATATTCATTACAATGATGTAAGTAGTTCTCAGTTATGCAGTTTGCTGCTATTGAGGCTACTGTCCCTGTTTTACTATAATCTTCCCTTTTTTACAATGCAGAACCTGGTGCTTAAACAGTCTGAAACACACACAACAAACAAACTCTGGCCCATCTGCCACCTTCTCTAAAAACTGCTGCATTACATAGTCAAACTGACTCATCTTCTCTTTCCTTGCCACCCTCTGGGATTTAACATTAGATATTACACGCATCTTATGTTCAAGATGTTGATGATATTTCTTGATTCTTGCAGTCTTTACACTCTCTCTATGAGACTTAATGAGCCTATATTTAGTTTTACTCATTGCTTTAACTCTTATGTAAAATATTTCTCTGATATTTACTAATACTTAACGCCTTTACACGTGCTTTGTGTGTAATGTCATGCTTATATTTACTCATACTTAACGCCTTAACATGTAGCTTATGCACAACATTATCCTTGTATTTATTTACACTAAGGGCCTTCACCCACATCTTATGTAGGATATTTTCTTTATATTTACTAACACTCAAATGCTTTGTATGTTCTTTATGTAATGGTTTTTGGTGATATCTTTGTTTGGTAAATTCCTTTACATTTATACGACGTAATAAATTTTGTTGATAGTCCATTATAAATTTCAAATTATGTTCCTTTTTCAAATATTTTGATTTATGACGTTTTACAGAACTCAATGTATCTACAGCAGAAACATTGCTCTCGGTTTTACTACGCAATTTAGAGATATAGGCTCCAGAAACAGATGAGTCAGTTTTACAGTAACTATAACAGCTCTGTGTTTGAGGCTGCTGAACACAGACAACTGTTTCATAATGGTTATCGTTAACATTATGTAAATACACAGCTTCATTTGACACCTTGTGACCCTTACAACTATATTCAAGCCAGCGATCGTTACAAAATATAAACACACTAACACCCAAACAGTCAGCTGTGGCTTGCATCTCCACATTAGTGGCAATGCTGCCAACGTAACGCATCCTTGACATACAAAGGTAGCCAGCCACATCCAAGAAAGAGTATTCCCTTCCCAAAAGACCCTTATATACCCCAGGATGGCTTTCTAACTGTTTGACAACAGCTAATCGCAGCTTTCTATGGTACTTTTGTGTACCACTAAAGGCCTGACTAACAGCCCTGAAAAAACTATTCCCATCACCCTCTATCTTTTCTGTCTTGCAAGGAGGCCCCAGTGGACCAACTGCACACGATGTTGCATCGACCATCTCTGATTCCACATTTAACTGTTTACACAGAGCAAGAGCAACATCTTTTAGACAGAGGTTGAAGTTCAAGATTTTGAGTAGCAACAGTGACGAGAGTGTTGGGTTTACAATAACCATAACAGCTGTGTGTTTCAGGATGCTGAACACAAACAACATTCTCATAATGATTATTATTAACATTAACCAAATATATGCCCTGATTGGACACAAGCTTACTAGTGCAACTATATTCAATCCACTGCCCATTATAAAAAGTAAAAACATTCACACCTAAACAATTAGCTGCAGCTTGAATCTCCACTTCAGTGGCCCAAGTGTCAACATAACGCATCCTGGACACACAAAGGTAACCTGGAATATCCATGGAGGAATACTCTCTTCTCAGAATACCTTTGTATGCCCCAGGATTGCATTCTATCTGCTTGACCACAGCCCCTCTAATCTGGCTATGGTAACTCTGTGTACCAGTAAGAGCCTGACTAACAGCCCTAAAAACAGTTCCCATCACCAACCACCCTCTCTGTCTTGCAAGGTGTCCCTAAAGGACCAACTGCACAAGATGTTGCATCAGCCATCTGTGATGTTAAATTTAAATGTTTACACAGACCCCAAGCAACACTTTTAGAAAGAGGACGAAATTCTAAAATTTTCGTCTGAACTTCACTGACATATAAACAACATCAGTGTCCACTTCAGACGGATCATTAATATCACTTGTTTGTGATGAGGTGCTGTCCAAGGAAACTTTACGCTTCTGACCTCTTGAGGTGTCTGTACAGGCAACGACCTGAACAGAGCTTTCAACAGTCATCGAACTACAAGGCTGCTCCTCACTGGACTCAACAGTTCCAGTAAGAGCAGAGGACACAGTAAGCACATCACTTTTACGTTTAACATTAGACACAGCAGCAATCTCAAACAACTTTTCGGAACACTGCAAACCATCTGCAAACTTGCAAACACATGATCAAGAGAACTAAAATAAAGAACAACACTCTTCCCTTCAGGATCTACCATCCCATCAGCATCACGAGCATGAGAGTCAACCACAGCACACTTTCCATTTTTACAAATAATAGCACATGCATAGCCACCCAATGTCAAAATGCAAGTCTCATATGTCTTGCACATTTGCTCCAGACCATCACGAAAAGAGCTTTGCTTGGGATCATTAAACGAGTCTCCCTTAAGCTCACCCAAAGCTCCATATCTGTGGTCAGGATATTCAAAATCCAACTGCTTTCCCTTAATGACCCACTGCTTTGGTAAATCAGGAACACAAAGATAATTTGACTGACCCTGAATCATTCCACTGTCTTTCAAGTGAGTGTATAGCGCATCGCCACAAATCACAACTTCATCTAGATCAGCGGATGTCCATGAAAACACACTTTTAGATAAGTGTGTTGCTAATGCTACAAAGCTAACAGCAACACATTGAACTCCCTGGTATTTAAATTGAGTATCTCCCTGATGGAAAGTTCCCTGAATGGAAGAAGCAGGACGTGTGGAAACATTACCCTCCACAGACACACTGCCTGAATCTTTCCCTACTGACACCTTTTCTGAATGGATAACAGAGATACTCTGACCTTTGCTGACTCTCTGCGTCCGTTGCTTCACATCCTTCCTCTCCGCTTGCTTCTTTTGATGACGAACCGCAGGCCGCACCACATGACTTGAGGTACCGGGCGCATCACATCCAGACACCACACTCGCTGTTGCCTCACCCTGAACAGAAAAATGCCTTTAATCAAACACACATACAGCATAACAATAAACAAGACAATTCTTCACCGTATAATTTCCTTCTAAATTCTACTGTGCCATTATTTCAGTAGGATTGAGGTGCATTAACTTGTCAGCAAAACCCTTCAAATGAAACAACACAAATAGCACCAACCTCAGGCTCAATTAATATTGTATGCATTGCTTACAAGCTGCAAAGGAATTACCTGTTTGCTTGTTGAAGCAACACCTTCAGGGGTGGATGGAGCCATAGCTTCCATAGCAGCTAAGGCAGAGCTGGAGAAGTGCAGAGGGTTCAAGGGGATATAACAGTCACGCACAGTCACAGGACCTGCAACAATCTAGAAAAAACAAACAAACACATTGGATCAAATATAAGCCTTTTCTAAACCATAAACTCAACAGTAACAGTCACATCATTCCATTTTGTCACTGTTACTAGCAGCAGATACTCCAAAACATCATCTGTTTTCATACAGAAATAATAAACAATGTCCTTACCCCCTTGCCTGCTTCCACCACTGTCCACTCAGAAGGAGGTGGACGAGTCGCAGGGACCTCCCCCTTCACAACTACCCATGGAACAACCCTTGGCACTGTTGTAGGAGATGCTGGGCAGGCGCCTGGGGCTTAGGCTGTGGTGCCTTCAGTTCCTCGTAGGCTGAATTCCACAGGAACCGTGCAAGGATCGGCATTCCTTTGTCATCACTGAGATGGACCTGTCCAGATCACAAAATAACATCCATATTATCATATACCCACCGCCTTTACCATCATACACACTGTTTTCCATAATTTGTCCAAATAGCTGGTTCTACTTACACCATCAGGACACCACAGCTCCAGGTCATTCAGGGGGAAATTGTCAGACAAATGCAGATATTTCACACCTATTGAACAACAGACCACAGTGTGACATTCACATACAGCTGCATATATGTATATGGTTTATGGACATGACGTATATCTGCAATTTTACTGATGACAAACATAACTACCCTACTTATTATTAAAGATAGTTTTAACATTGCATAAAACAATACCAATCACAAAAATTACCATATACATACCCTGACGTGCTGCCGCACGATGGTATTCCTGACGCAAAAGCTCCTGGTAATCACTCTGGACCGTCAGACGCGGGACAAAATCAACCACAAAAACCTACCGACGACACACAAAACCAGTTCTTGCTTACACATTTTTGATCTCATGAAAATGTGTGTGCAAAATGATGACAAACCACACAAACCTGTCCTCAAATGACCTACCTTAGTCCAACGACTGCAGACAGCCATGAGGTATTTCTCAAAAGAAACACCAGCCTCTGTGATGGTCCTGCTGCTAGACAGATTATTACCAGGAGCAAGGACACACACAGCATCAGGAGTCCGAGGCACTGCAGCATTCAAAACCTCAGTCCTGAGCTGGTCAGCTGAGGCCCCTGGAGTGCACAACACACCAAACGACAGGAAGCCCCCTGGCATCTTCACAAACCCATCAGCAATGGAGCGAAGATGAGAGTCGCCCACAAGAAGAACAACCTGTCACAAAAAGAGGAGAAATTAAATTTGAACACCACATTATTCTTCATCTTGCAACAAAATGAAAGCATATGACTACCTTCTTGTCAGATGACTCAGCAGGAATGACCATTTTGTGCTTAAGTCCAGAGAACTCAGAAAATGGCCACTGCTTCACTTTGTGCCTTCAACCAGTGCCACGAACTACAGCCAGACAAAAACACACAATTGTCATGACCAATGCTCACCCACACCATCATTTTACTGCAATGAAATGTATTATAGACACAAATAATACAGTAAAGCAAATTCTCATTCAAATAAACACTGTGAATGACATGCAAATTACTAAATAATTGACAACATACGTGGACTAGTCTCAGGGACAACCCTCTGCTGTGCTAGCACCTCAGTGCGTCGCACCGCCATCCGCCACCTGGCAGCTTCAGAACGACGATAGTTCTTACCATGTGGCATCTGCAATTATGAAGACACTATTAGTACAAAAAACACAAACACTACAACAGAAATATAAGTACACATGTTAAAATGCACACAAAACATTCTGCCATTCACAAACAACCAAATTCCACAACAAACTCTGACAGAATACTAAATAAAACAACTGTGACCAAAACAACCCCTCCACCTGCTTTATTCATCTTGCTGTACACACAACTACAAACTTGAAAGAAAAGCTGCTAACAAAAACATATTAAAGGAGCAAACTGATCTATTGTAAATACAAACTCAAACCTGTCATGTAATAATCTAGCTACAACATTGAGTGAAACGACACCTTTTTAAGGACTCTATTAACGTTACATCAACCATTTTGACTACAGTGGATACTAGCTTAAATTGGTTTAATTCATACATGATTCACACATGAGTTGGATTGTAATTTTATTTTAATTTCAGTTTTTATTAAAGTGAGTGACGCGGTCTCCGTCTAACGCTCACACAGTACAGGCGTCTATAGCACACACGCACTCATTACACACAAAAGCCAGTGCTGTCCATGGTGCTGGAACACTCGGTTGCTGGCCCGGAACCGACTGGACCTGCACAGTACAACTCTTCATACTACACGGTCATGAAAACAAAGACAGTGACGCCGTGCGCGCGAGACAAAAAAGAAGACCAGACCCCTCCCACACACACATACACACATGCGCACACACACACACAAACATGCACAAACACTCATCCAGGGAAAAAGATGGATGAACGTGCAGTTATAGTCATCTTGTGCCAACGACAGAACTACATTAGTTTATTTGGGTCTTTTAGCTCTTCCCTCTAGAGCGGAAAAACACACGAATGAGATCATGAATCAATGAGGGAAAAACAACATAACTCGAGGATTAGTTCACTAAAGACGAAATTTGACCAATCAAATTCGACTATGAAAATCCTTACTCGCAGACAGTCCTACATCATTACCCTATAGCCTATAAAGTAATATATAAAGCTGTCTGAGGTTGGTTTCGCGCGCTCGCGCCAGCCGCCGCTAAACGCGAGACAAACAATTACGCGCGGCCTACAGAAGTTTCAAAGTCCGCACAAGCATGTTTGTTAACAAGAAATGATTCTAATCATTTCTATAATTCACAGACCATTTTTACTCAACGAAAATAAGCATAAAAATCAGTTTTTAGAGCTTCACCAAACAATTGTTTAAACACGTGCATGCTCGAGTGTGTGTGAGCGAGACAAAAGAACCAGGCGGGACCGGTTCTCCTGCTCCCGCAGACAAAGAGCTGACTCAGGTGTTAACTACTGTAGGGTCAGGGCTTTTGTCTCACAACGTACAGAAGGCTACTTACTGTACTGAAGTGAAATATCTACATTTCCAGAAAGAACCGGGTCGAAACTAAAAACTATAACTTTTGTCCGTCACACATTAACAAAGAGCATTTGTGTCGGCCTGCCGGCACCGCGGTCAAGCTGCGTGTGTTACAGGACTGACTACAACACATAACGTAAACAATGTGACTAAAAGCTATTTAACTGCGTTTCACACAGAATGCTTCGGAATTTAAAGAAAGTGTGTGAAAGGCCTGATTTATAAAGGATTGCAAAACGAAACAATGACCCGACAACACAACAACAGACAGTAATAATTAGCGCTACACAATTTCAGCTTACACTGAAATATAAACAAAGTCAAGCAGACTGCAACACACAAACAAAACAAACAATAAAAAATAAAACAAAGGCTACTTACTTTTCCTGGATACTGGAAGTTGCGTAGAGAAGTGGAGAAAAGTGTAATGTAGAAATAAGTTGCTTGCAGACCAAAGACTGACGCAGCAAAGCTAATGATACGGCACCACCCGAACAGATAGAACCAGATTCAACAAAGCTCAGCGTTGCTACAACAATCACAGCCAACAGCTCGAAAGTGTTTCCCTTGAAGAAAGGAAACGATAAGGAGCGCGTCTACCGCTCTTGTACCGTCTCATCATAGTCTTACAAACCAATCAGTTGCCTCCGATCACTTAGGGGCGTTTCCAATTCGCACAGTACATGACCTGATGTTACGCTATATAAAAACATTTATATAATTATCATTTATATATTAAATTTAACTTGATCTAAATTAATGAATTATTACCAAACTTCACATTAACAAAATCAAAACATTGCTCCAAAACATTGATCTACTATTTAACAGGTAACTACTTCACTAAATGACATCAAGCTTTTAAACTTAACCTTCCTCATAGATTAGTATCAGCACCAGTCCATTTTTAAGTTTTTAATGCTAAACATAAGATACATTTGTCCAGAACCTCTATTTAAACACAATAAATAACCCCCCCAAAATTCTAAAATGATTTAGCAACTATTATGACATTTGTGGTATTACAGTCAATTCCAATACAGTTATAAGGAAAAAAGCAATAATCAAAGTTAAAACTGAAATCATAAATGCAAAATCAACCTCATGGATAAAAAACCTCACAACATAACAAATAAATGAATAACAAATAAAATTATAAATGATTGTTTTTATTTGTTTAACAACTTATTTAAGACTTAGACCATAACTAAATCTAACACAAAACAGGATAGCAGAAAGCTAAAAAGAGAAAAATTAAATTGAACTCAAAGGATGTATTAACAAAAACAGCCCAGGAGCCTAAACCAAAAACATTCAACCCAGCACTTGCATGGATAATAAAATATATAACAATATAACCAACAGGGGAGAAAAAAAACTTGATTTAAATGTTGGGGAGAAAAGCTGATTTAAAGCAACCTTTAAAATCAACTCTAACATAGTAACAAAACCTAAAACATAGCAAAGGTTAAGCAAAACACAACCTTGCTATCTATAATAAAACACATTTATTTCAACCTGTGGAGTTGCACTTGTATAACACACAACACAGTCTCTAAAAGGATTTTCCTTAAGATGAGTGTCCATAAATATGTGCCAAATATTCAAGTCATACTCAACTCACTCAGTACATCATAAATACACTAGATACCTCCACTGTTCATTCACAAAGCCTCCATATTAATTGAGTTATTCAATCACACAAGTAACACATCCCTGCCAGTTCCTACTGAGGTGTTATAACCATTTGGCCATGCATTGCCTTTGGATCCAAAATGCTAATTGTATTTACTTGAGGAAGTTAGGAGCAGACAAGAAAAGTCACAATAACTTGAAAATAACATTAAACACTATATTGCTTTAGAGTGGAGGTCACCAGACTATCTGGTTCCAAGATTAACACCTCCAAAAAAACAATAGCACATAAGGACACACACAACCAAGTAAAGAAATCATTGCTAATAGAATTATTAACACCAAACACTGAAACCTATCAAACATCTGTGAAAATGTTCTAACCATATGGCATAATCATAATGACGTTTTGAACCATTGTGACCACTGTGCTAATTATGAAAGCAAGTTCCAACACCCCAAAATCTTAATCTGGAAACAGACACTGTATTTCTTTAAATGTCAATTTAAAGTACCTCAAGATCCATGATAAATTCCTGAAGACAATTGTTACTGTTCTGAAACTTTTACACTTTTCTTGGTTGAACTTAAATTGCTGTAAATAATCAAATGTCACACTAAAATGTAAGAGATATTCACCAGAAATAAAAACTCATCATTATTCCATTCTCATATGGTTCTGAGAAAAGTTTAACATCTCATATCATGCAGTCCAACTGATAAGATTAGATAAGTAATCATATGCACTCCTCTCTCTCTCTCTCTCTCTCTCTCTCTCTCTCTACCCCAACCAGGACAAATGCTTATTTAAAAAAAAATTATTCACACCTATGACTCAAGACAGTGGCAAAAGAGAACAAATGAAATTTTAATGCACAACTAAACACACATAAAAACAACCTGTTTATTAAAACAGACCAACAAATGCAGTTGCAAACTGGCTGCACACTTTCATGAATCTGATAACTCACCAGATTACAAGTTTTAAAATCCCAACCAACCGCATCTCTCTCCATTCAAGTTCCAAGTGTTGAAGTCCAAATCAACACAATCCAGACTTATTTTCACCTCAAACCAGCAAATCCAGCCACATTGCTCCGCTGGCCCAACTACTTGAAACTATGCTCTGTAACAATCTCTTCCGCCTGCATTTCCAGTACCAGTGACATCACTAACACTTTATTATAAAACTCATCATTGACCCCATTTATACAGTTAAAACTTCAAATTGTGTTTAACTGTGTTGGTTGAACAGTGACCTCTGAATAAAACTCAGAATCAAGATCATCTCATTACCGTTTCACACGCTTTCCTCTTATGTTTACCATTACCATGCCAACACATGCTGAGGGAGAAGAAGAGGGCATGTAGAGGTGAAACAGGAGGAGTGGGTTGGACTTTGGAGGGAGATGAAATTGTTTATGTTCACATTTTTGTGCCATACTGTATCAAATGCCACAGAGGAAAGACTAGCTTTAAAACAAATAAACTAATTTCACATTTCTACACTGTGACTGAAACAGAATAATAATAATGACGTTAAACAAGCCTGCTACCACATTTAAAACTACAACAAAACTTTGTGAATTATATGTTAAATGGAAACAATGCAATCTTTTTTTTATTAGCACATTACACTTTTTAACAATAACAAACACACACATATCCACCTTAACCATTTCATGCAACATACATCATGTACACCTTCCACAACAATATTGCACATGCCCAACTACTTATTGCTTCAACATCAATCCCTCATCACTAAAGCACATTCATTCATTCCAACTGAACTCTTGCTCACCTTCCCAAATGTCATATATTATGTGTCTTTTGCTCTTTTGGTTTTAAAAACATTGAAAAGTATTCCATAACACCACACACCTCTTTCATTAACTCTTGAAAGAAAGCTAAACTACATTGTAAACTCTATACAGACATCCTAACACACTAAGGAATCTCTAGGAATATACATCAAGCACCAAATTGCCAGCTCACACAGACACCCCATACTGTTCCTGACACCTATCATTAACATTAACATCCACACTTGAAATCTCATCTTCCCACACCATTTGGTGAATGCCTCCACCCTTTATTCATGTGAACACACACCACATACATCCTGAGCAGTCTGTCCCATTGTTTAATTTAATTCCCAGCTACAGATATTCCAGGTATCAGCCTTCTTTAAAATGCCTTACCACATTCCAAATTAACAACATTCAATATATAAACCAATACTACTTTACTGTTACACTTCAAAAGCCACAACACCACACAACATATCACAAACACACAAAATGTGTTACATTTATTCAATAGCTTGCATTGTGAAAATATCATTCTTTATTTAAAACATATACTGCATGTAGGCAATTTCAGCACCAGTTGCTTAATTCAAAGCCTTGAATGCGCTACCATGAAACACTGCCTGTTTCTACTTATCCTTCACTCTCCACATAGATGAAAGAAGACTAACATATTTAAGGTGGAAATACATTCTCTATTTTGCCATTATATAGTTATGAAGCTATATGAGTAAAATAATGTCCAAGACTGAATCTACACAAAAACATTCACACTATAACTAAATATAACAATAATAATCTGCTTAACCAAATAAAATTGTTTATCTCTGTTTTTTTTTTTTTCAACCTACAAAATAACAAATGCCAACATTTAATACCAATATTGTATGACTGGTTCCAACCACTAACCATCAGCTTTATGATTATATATTAAACTTATCACTTTTTGGAATTTGTCTTTCCTAACTAATAGTAAAAGACCTGATGACATATTCAATGAAACATGGATCTAAAACACAAGATGAAGACACACCCCTGAGGCTCACATAACAAAGCATTGGTCCTCCAGGACTGTGTCACTTTCACTTAAAAAGGCACACCTCCCTCATGAGTCCTCAGTTCTCTGAAGACCACCATCAAGACCAGTGTTGACACCAGCAACCCAAGTGCCTCCTCCTCGTCGTCTCACTTCATCACAGCCTAACCACCAAGACCTTTGCTGCACACCAAAACAAAAGGTAATCCACAGTTTCTGTCAACTTTCCTTACTCTTGTATTTTATAAAATAGTATAATACCTTTGTCTTGTACTCCTGTCTCTAAAGTAGTTCTCCACTACTTGTTCCATTAATCTCATAGCTGCAAACAGTTGAGAGCATTATTGTAGCTCTATATTTTATTCCTAGTTTTTGTTTCATTCAGTTACTCACATGCCCACTGACGTACCTATATATAACTTCACTCATTTAATCAACACTGCACTCCCAACTATTCTGTATATTCATTTTTTTGAGCAATTCTCCTACTGTTGTTAACCTTATGCTCTATTATGTCAGCTCTATTGTATGTCTATAGTGTATTTTATAAATATTCTATTATCATGAACTTTTACCCTTGCTTCTGAAGTAGTTTCACACTGCTTATTCCATTAATCTATTAGCTGTACACAGTTAAGACTATTATTGTAAGTCTGTATATCATTCCTAGTTTCTCTTTGATTCAGTTATCCACATGCTCACTGACATACCTATTGTAAGTTCACTCAATTAACACTGCATTCCCATCATTTCCATATATTAAATTTTTTTTTTTTTTTTTTTTTTAGCAATTTCTCTACTGCTTGTTAACCTTAAACTATATTGCATCTAACTGCACTGTGATTCTATGTAATCACATTATTTATTGCATGTACTGACTAACAACATTAATGATATTATGTTTAATGATATATGTTCAAACTCATTCTTCCTGCCTATTTAAAGTCTGTTTACCTCTTTATTTTATTTATTTTTTAAAAACATCAAACACTAACCACAGCAAACATATTATCTTAACTACAACAGGACAGTGTGAATATTGGCAATTACTTATCCCTCCTGTCATATCCGCCTTCTACCCCTTACTTTAGTGTTCCCAGTCAAAATTGACCAGTCTGTTTTAACTGCTCTTAAAGTCCCTGTGTCTTTCCACCCAACAGCAATAATTTGATCACTACTAACTGCATTCATGCTATGCCCTGTGGTTATAAGACACTCACCACTCATTCAAATTAACTAATCACAACTATCTCTGTTTTTTTTTTTTGTCAACAGGATGCATACAACCACTCAACTTCTGGGTTTTCTACTCTGGCTGTTGAAAGCACAATGCCACACACAAACTGTGATGCCAGGACCGCCTTCTGGAATTGTGCTCAGAGACCAACCAGGACTACTCATCACCGACTGCCAAACACACACACAAAGAATTTATGTGAAGCTCAGTCCCACTACAATGCTGAGGTCCCACTACCCTCGAAATCTTAAGCCCAGCTCTGCTGGCACACAGAGGGCCCACAATGCCGTCAAACATGCCGAGGCGGATGTGACCAACATGCTCCAGCAACTGGATAAGATGACAGTCACACACACTGACCTCAGAAGACAACCTAAACGCTCCAAACAATTCATTGGTGCTCTGTTAGGAGCCACTGCTGCTGTTGGGACACTTTTCAACATTGGCCTGAATGCAGTCAACACCGTCAAGATGTCAACCATTCACCGTCACGTAAATGAACTGCAAGAGGAAATCCCCCAGCTGCAAAAACAGTTGGCCACACAACATGAAAATCTCCAAACCCTTGGACAATCATTGAAAGGAACAATTGTTGTTCTCAACACACACACACACACTAGAGCCCTTAACTACACCATACATACTGTAAACACCCTACTTCATGTGATCCACCACGACTACGCCCACACTCAAATTGTGACATCTTTAATGGAAGATATGCTTCGCCAAATTGCCTCCTCAGTGGACATGTTAGTGATGGGAAAAGTTCCACCCTACCTTGTGCCTCTCAGCTTGGTCGAACAAATCCTCACCAACACCCTGTCTACACAATGGCTGCCCATCCAAATTCATCTTGCTTATTCATTAGGAAGTGCCATTCCTTTATATGTTAACCCAAAAACCCATGAATTAGCATTTCTTATATCTTTGCCAATTGTTAACACTAACAACATATACCGACTGAAAGACATTGTCAATGTGGGCTTCTGGCAAGACAACACACACATGCGTATCCACACACCCCGTGTGGTGGCCTACCATGACCACAACCCACAGCTTTACCTGACCCCAAACCTGCGCATGTGTGTTCTTACCAAGGACATCCACTACTTGTGTCCAAGCAAGCCCTTTATTAAAGACAACACTGCAGGTATCTGTGGCCTCCAAGACATGACCTCTCTGTTCCAGTGTTCAGCAGATGCCACACATCGACGTCTGGTGACAAACACTGCAGCTGAGATCATTGGAAATCGATGGCTGATCAACACCCCTATGCAACATGCAACTCTCACATACAACCAACATGGCACATCCACACAGATTCCACTACCCAACCAAACCTTTTGGGTCAATGTTCCAAACAATGCCATTCTACACATACATGACCTTGCTTTATATCCTCTGCCAAATGAAGACTACGAAACTGAATTGGAACTCCCACCATTTAATGACAACCACGACATCAACATCGATCCAGACTTACAAGAGCACATAGAATTTACAGGAACACAAATTCTAGACTTGACTCCAGTAAAACATGTCATAACAGCTGCTGCAAGAACACTTACCACTGCTAAACCCGGACTACTTCATGCATGGTCAGCTGCTGACACCGCCTTATGCATTTTCATCGCAATTGGACACATGCTCACAATTGGGTTGTCTTGCATGCTATATCACAAATATCAAACATTGCAAAAACCTAAAGCAGGTCTTAGACAAACCCCACCTTCTCCATCAATACCTACCAACCTCAACAACCCTACTCCTCCCATGCCCCTGATCGACATGACACAATAATACATTTACAGCATTTACACAAACCCAAATCACTGTCTATCATGTCTTGACTTGAACACTCTTTCCTCAGAGTGAATTGTTTTTATACCAATTTTCATTCTTGCCTGTATTCTATAGACACACAAAACAATAAATATTACCACCTTTGTATGTTTTTCTCTATTGTTTCCTCATTTCTTATCACTTACATGTTTCTTATATTTCATTAAATGTGTGTACTATTCCTTACATATTATACATCCCTTTGTAACTACAACATTGATTTGTCAAAATAAAACTTTCTCTCCATCCCTCTTGCTGTTTCACATTATAGTGACAATAAAGCATTGCTATTTACACACTCCTTCTCCTGCTCCTCATATTACAGCTTATTTTCATTCTTACATACATACTGAAACACCACAACATTCATCACTAACATGAGACACCACACCCACTTAACCCTTAAGAGTTCCTGGACACATTTCACACCATTTCAATTATTTTTATTTGCATGTCATTTTGGCTGTGTTGAAAGAATACATCTAAAAGTATGACAGAGGATAATCATTATTGATACATTTTTGGATGGTGGTCAGCATTTTTTAATTTAACCTAAAATAGCTGATAATGCAAAAATATCTTCTCGTATTCCTTCAAACAAAAAATGTCCCATAGAAAACCATTATAAACACTTTTTTTGATTCCACATGTATCATAAACTAATGCATCCCTTGATATTAACCTATTATTTCAAATTACAGACCTTAAAATTGTAGTTTCTATAGTTGTCCACCAGATGGCGCAACTTTTCCACTTTCAAAGCAAGGAGCGAACATTTAGACTTTTTTTTACTGTTTTCTCCTGAAGAAACCATTATAAACACCTTTTTTTGCCTTTGTTTTGATCCTACATTTATCATATTATAAACTAATGTATTCTTTGATATTAGGAAATCATTAGGGATTAAGTATTACTGCTTGTGCCTTTCATGTCCAACTTTGTAAATCTTTCCTCTTCACCACACTTTAAGTTATAAACTAATTCCGACTAAAAAGCCTCTCAGCACATCATACATACCTCAAACATGACAACGAAAACAAAGTTGGACTTTCTTTTGGTTCTTTCTCAGGTAGTTTTTAAAAGGGAAGAGACAACTAAAATAAAGTCCTACTTTGTTTTAGTTCTAGCACTAGTTGTTTATGCAGATACACTGCAGCCACAAATATAAATATAACATTAGTGAAGAAGGTGATGAAGTAATCACATCGCCTCTGACCAAGTGGAAAAATGACAGAGAGAGTGAAGCTACATCAGCTGCTGCAAGAATTGTCACACATCTGTAGTATACTACACCTGCACAGTTTTCAGAGGATGCCACCCTGTTCAAACTGGTATTAAGATGTACTTTCATGGTTGCCATGTTGGTGGTGCAAAGTGGCTACTGCTGAAGTTCCATATGAAATTCTACATAAAATCGTTGCTACAATACAAACTAAACATTTTGAGACACTTGACTTCAATCATCTGAACAACTCAGAACATCCTCTTCATAACACCTTGATGGACCAAGAAAACAGCAGTAATGGACAACTCCTCTCTCTTCAGTGCAGGACAAAGAAATATAGAAGATCCATTGCACCTTCAGAAATCAGACTTCTTCATTAATCTGCAAATGGTTGATGAGCTGACAAACACATGACTTTCCCTTTCCCAATAATTTTCTTCATTATTGTTATCATAACGAAAAATGACACAAACAAGTTTTTTATTAAATTACCCGAACTTTATCTTTATAAACATATAAAATCCAATCAACATACATTTATTTCAAAAAAGACAGATGAACACAAACATGAATGAACACAAATGAAATTAAATGAAACACTAACCTCACTAACAATCACCACCACAATCAGAAGAAGGGGCATGGGAAGGGGAAACACAAGGGGAAATAACAGACAGAGGGGTAGGGGAAACAGAAACAGCAGGAGCAGACACCTGGGTATGGGAAGGGGAAAGGGCAACGTCAGGAACAGGGGTAGGGGAAGGGGACAGCGCAACGTCAGGGACATGGGAAGACGCACGCTTAGGGGAAGGGCACAGGGAAACAACAGGGGCAGACACAGGGGTCTCAGAGGAACAGGACGCTTCTGGAGAGGATGGTCCAGGGAATTCAGAGTCTTCTCCAGAGAAATGACAAAGAAAGTACAAACATTAATTGTAAATGTATCATAATAGTAGAACCAACCACTAATGTGAATTGAAAATGAATTTATTACTTTGTAAACTGAAAAATGTTACATTATATAAGCTACTCTCTCAAACGCAGATAAATAATATCACTAATAGTAATATTTACAGTAATATTACTCCACCATGACATGACAACTACAGATTAACACCATGAAACAAACACTCACCATCCAAACAAAGGGCAAGCGAAGACTCCAACACCTCCACCCGTTCTTTCGCAGCCTGCAACTCACGGGACAGCAGAACATTTTTTTGTTCTGCTGCCCTACAGCGCCTTTCTTTTTTAACAATTAGGCCCATGGCTTGGCCATGGACCTTTAACAGCTGTGTGTACAGCGCTGGCCTACCGATGGCACCGTCCATTGCTGCATACTGCTCATACAAAACAACAATAATGATTAACACTGATAAACACAACACAATCAAGGATTACTAAAACATGGAACAAAACAATTTCTACTACAGTATTCAAACACTATGTTTGTTATAAACAAAGAATAACACATGTATTAATCACAATTATCATATTCAACATATCCCCAAAACACTTCAATTAAATAATTTCAATTTGAATTTTACAATAATTACAGTAGCACAAAATACAGCACCTAAATTGCACAAATTACATGAAAATGTAAAATGAACAATGATGGTAAGTTAGGAATTTTAACCACATCGACCTTTTACCACCAGTTAGTTCCACTGCCAGTTCACAGCCAGTGCCTCTCACACATCTAACATGTGGCACACACATTTACATTCTATCTCACACTCTCACACCACAATCTGTATTGAATTGTATTATAACTGTACTTAAATGTGTGAAATGTTCAAAAAGAACCCATGTCAAACATTGTTGACAAAGCATTACCATATAGATAAATAATGATTGGTGATATGTGGTATGCCTCATGACAGCAAAAATTACTATTGCTTCATCAAGTGAGAGAATGGTTATAATAGGTAATACAGTAATTGCTCATTGGTGGCCCTGTGGGCAGCATAAACAATGAAGATTTTTATTCATGTCTCATAGGCCACACAACCACACACAATGTTACCACAGCAGATTAACCTGTGTGTAACAAAGTGAAAATGTCTTAAGTGACATGATTGTCTCGAGCATTTCCTCCTGTTTTCAGTAGTTGGTGTTGAATTAACTGAATGTAAATATGCAGATATGTTAAATGTGAGAGTGACATCAACTGCAAAGAGTGAATGATTTATTATGGAATTAATCTCACTTCCTGTTTTGAAGTTAACAGCTCATACAAAACTCACACAGTTTCACAGAAACTTCACAGTTTCAATATTGAAACTTTGGCAGGGAGCTAGCATCACAAAATATGAGGCACAGTGAACAAAGACTTTCAGTACAATACAATACAAATTACTTTATTAATCCCCAATGGGAAGTTCATTTGTCTGTCAGCTCATCAACCATTTGCAGAAAAATGAAGAAGCCTGATGGCTGAAGGTACAAAGGATCTTCTATATTTCTCCATCCTGCAGTGAGGAGAGAGGAGCCGTCCACCACTCTTTTCTTGGTCCATCAAGGTGTTATGAAGAGGATGATCTGAGTTGTTAAGAATGGCTTCTGCCAGCGTGTATCTCTCCACCACATCCTCAGTGAGTCCATCAGGGAGACATGACTGAAGTCAAGTGCCTCAGGATCATAGGCCACACAACCACACACAATGTTACCACAGAAGATTAACCTGTGTGTAACAAAGTGAAAATGTCTTACGTGACATGATTGTCTCCAGCATTTCCTCCTGTTTTCAGTAGTTGGTGTTGAATTAACTGAATGTAAATATGCAGATATGTTAAATGTGAGAGTGAGAGTCAAGTGCCTCATGATGTTTAAAAATTGAAAAAAAAAAGAAGTACCTGCAGAACACGGAGGCTGTGGCGCGAAGAGGGAAGAGAGGAGAAACCTGGAAAAAGTGGACAAAATGCAATGTTCGGTTCATCCACCAGGTGGCACTACGAATGTTGCCAGACCTGTTCCAGTTCATTGAGGGGCAGACCCTCATCACACACGTGAAGTCTGGAGCAAATCAGACAATGCATGAAGGAGTTACAGCAAGTTGATGGGTCCTCCACCAGGTGGCGCTTCGAGCACAACCAGACATGCGCAGGTGCATTTGGGGGCAGACCTTCATCACATGTGAAATTTCAAGCCAATGGGACAATGGATGATGGAGTTATAAGGATTTGATGTTCCATGGCGAGGCATGAGAAATGGCGGCGCCATAGCGGCCACGCCCCTTAACATAGAGCAAAGCCGTGGATAAGTTTTGATCACAAGGGTCTTGAGATGATGTTCATGCAATATGAAGTCAATCGGACGAAATCCCTAGGAGGAGTTCGTTCAAATATGAGGAGTGGAAATGGTGAAAAGTTTACAAAAAAATCAAGATGGCCAACTTCCTGTTTGGCTGTGACCATTGGTGCGAGAGACTTTTTTGTGCATCTGGACAAGTTAGACATGTGTACCAAGTTTCAAGTTCCTACTCCAAAAAAACCCCTATGGGGAGGGTTTTTTGAAATTTTCAAGGTGGCGCTGTTGAGGCATTTGGTCCCGCACATGGGCGAGCCGCCTATCAAATGAAAGAGCTCGTCAGTCTCGACCTGCGTGTCAAATTTCACGTGGGCACGAGTTTGTTAAAGCCATGAAAAAGCCAATCATAATTGGTGGCAAGGGATCGTAAGCCGCGGCGCCGCCACACGGACGCCATTAGTCATAGCTTCACAAGCTTAATAATGTAGCTTCACCATCCTGTCCTGCATGTATTAGGAGTGGAACGAAGTCGATGGGGTGAACTATGTGGTATTTATTGACGTTAGAGTAAAAGCTGCACACTTCCTGTTACCACCGGGGGGCGCTATGAGCAAGGTGGGAATTCAATACCTCGGAACGTTTAGGGCGGAGCCATCGACATGTCCAGCAAGTTTGAAGCTGCTGGGATGAAGTATGTCGGCGTGAGAGCCGTTCGAAGTGAAATTGCGAGAAAACGAAAATTCGCCAAACTTTGTCGGGCCCTAGCAGCCACGACCTTTGACCTACAGACATTCTTTTGATAACTTTTGATGAGCATGGTCTCTAGATGACCTGTACCAAAAGTGAAGTCGATCGGGCGAAATTCCTAGGAGGGGTTCGTTCAAATACGAAAAACTACAAATCAAAATGGCCGACTTCCTGTCGACATTTCACCACGACGTTAATGGACTTTTTTGTGCGTCTTGGGATGGTAGACGTGTGTACCAAATTTCGTTCTCCTACGACAAAAAAACCCCAATGCGGAGGGGTTTTCGAAAATTTCTAGGGGGCGCTATTTCGCCATTTTGCGTCGACCCTGTGCAGCGACCCAAAAATATGAAATTTTAGCAGCATGTCTGCAGAAAGCCACGTTTCTGTTACAGCAATGCAGTTAGGCTGCAAATGTTGTGTACACGCTGCCAAATCTGCTACATGCCGAGCCAAACTTTGCACATTCATATAGAACACACTTAAAGTTTGAGGACTAGATGTGTACCTTGGAATATCGTCCTTAAGAAATGGACGCATACTATCAATAGCATCTTTAATGTCATCTTTACAATATACACTTTTTTCCACAAATTCTTGAATAACTAACCCTGACAGACTCCTAACACGGCTTAAAGCCACATATGCTTGCCCAGCTGCAAATATTTTCTTCAGAGAAACTACAGCACTATCAACAGTGATGCCTTGTACTTTATGTACTGTACAGGCCCAAGCAAGTTTTAATGGAAACTGACGTCGCATTCCACCCTTTTTTGTGGCCCTTTCTTCCTCAGGTTGAATGGCTACAGACTCAGCTAAATCTAATGACACACTTTGACTTTGTTTCTTCCTCTGTGTACCAACACAATCATCATCAAACTTAAACACTTTTGAAGGAAATCTACTCTTTTCTACAAAAACAATATGAGTAACTGTACCACACACACCATTAACAAGCCCATCAGCAATGTCAACATTTTTACATTACATTACATTACACGAGTGCCATTGCCTAAAAGCAGTTATTCTGCCAAACAAGTGTTGGAAGCTTTGGCATGATGACCTAATAATTTCAGTCTCCCTGTTTTTTTTATCATTAACAAAGTCTTGTGCCTCTACAACAACACAGTCAGGACAGGTCTTTAACAACTGTTGATCATTGTGCTCATTGACTTGTTTATTGGTTGCAAAGATATGCAAGGCTGAGCTGACCTCGCCAGGTCAGCCCACAACAGCGTTTTAACAACTCTACATCACCACCCAGCATTGGTGTCCCCTTTGAACGAGTTCTAATCCTATTCAACAACTCTGCAAATACACTGTCTTTTTGCCTCATTATTTCCTTCAACTGAACAACTCTGAACAGATTATACCATAAACTACTAGCAGCACCATCAACATACAGTGGCTTCCCTTTAACAGGAGGCAACTGGAAAAAGTCTCCAACAGCAACAGTAACATTACCAAAAGGGGAAAAATCACCGGTTTGTTTTATCTGTCGTAACCGACCATGAATGTAGGACAACAGATTGTGATCTACCATGGATATCTCATCAATAATTAACAGCTGTAGATCACGATACTTGACACGAAGAGAACTTAACTTCTCTTCACCCAAAGGAGTGTATGGTAGGCGTACATCTATACCAATGCTAAATGTTGTGTGAATTGTTGTTGCCTGCAAATTGTATGCTGCAATTCCAGTAGGTGCAGCCAACAACACACAAATTGAATCTGGGTGACTACAAGTTGGTGACAACAGCCTCATTGATTCGTATTGAATTGCCTTTTTTAAATGACTTTTTCCAGGACCTGCACCGCCTGTAACAAAGACATGCAACGGTTCAGGATTTTTGCCACTGATCTAAAACTGATCTAAACACCAACATCTAATTTGATGAAAAACATACAACTGTGTCTCATTGAGAGACCTAACAAGAGCCAAACCATCACCTCTAGACAAAATGTTACTTCTTTTTTCTATATGTGCAACTTGTCCACTACTATCAGCCAGGTCTGGAATGTTTTCCTCCTCCCCTTCTCCTGCTTGTGCTGTCGCCTTCAACTCATCCAGACACTCCAGACGTTCTAACTCCTGCTCTGGACAGAGCTCACACCAGGAATCTTCAATTATCCCATCATCATCAATTGTGTTCTGAATATTTTCTAATTCGTCTGCATCTATTTCAAAAATGCTTCTATTTAAATCAACTATTGACTTAACAGAGTGTATGGATCCATCACTAAACCTGACTTGCTTGCATTTAAAAATCTCCTCAAAAGTTTCACAATTGAAATATGTTAGCTTTATATCACGTCCATGTGGCAGAAACAATTGGACAATACTGTGATAAAACTTCTCAGGATTCTTTGTCTTTGAAAAACGCGCATAACGGACTACTGCTGGCTTTGTTCATGTTCTTATTCATTTAACGTATCATCTGAAGGTAGTTCACATGTTACATATTTATCAATAAACTGAACTACCTCTTCATCTGTATTTTTATCTATTAAAGGCGCATTTTCCACCCAAAACAAACAGTGCACATGAGGGGAACCACGCTGCTGGAACTCTACCCTAGGGCTGAACGATTAATTGCATTTGTGATAATATCGCGATATGATAAAACGAGATTTTCTACCC
This sequence comes from Caranx ignobilis, assembly GCA_021432705.1. Classification (NCBI taxonomy): domain Eukaryota; kingdom Metazoa; phylum Chordata; class Actinopteri; order Carangiformes; family Carangidae; genus Caranx; species Caranx ignobilis. The sequence continues at coordinate 18,121,263 of MU269990.1, forward strand.
GCAAAGGCCGCGATATGACTTGTCACGTGATCTGGCGACGTGACTTGCGAGTGAGCCGAGCTGAGCAGAGCAGACAGGGCGAGAAGTCAGCGTTTTAACCTGTTGCACAATGGCCTCAGGCTCAACAGAAGTAGCTGACACAACTGAAAGTTTGGTACCAAAAAGAGGTAGCACATCAGTTGTGTGGAATTATTTTGGCTATAAAAAAGAAGATGCTGCGCAACGTCAAGTACTGTGCAAAACCTGCCTGTTCGTACCTCACGAGGGAACACTACGAACCTTTTTCAACACTTGAAAAACCACCACAAAGCCATGTACAATAGTTGCATGGCTAGAATGCCAACGGCCAGTGCTTCCACATCAAGTAAGCAAAGTACCAGCCGACAGGGATCACTGACCGAACTGTTTGAAAGTATTACTCCGTATGAACATAATTCTAAACGGCACGTGGATGTTGAAGATGTTGAAGAGGTAAAGCCACAGATTTGTTTGCTTTATTGTTGTAATCTGCACTTTAAATAAATCTGATATTGTTTATTATGACACAGTGTTTGAAAAGTACATGAGAAGAGGACCTTTAAAATAATCGCATATTAAATCGCAATCGCAATATTGAGGAAAAAAAATCGCAATTAGATTATTTTCCAAAATCGTTCAGCCCTACTCTACCCTATAAAAATGATCCTTTATTTTACCAATGGGATGTGAAGGCGACATCAGAACTTCCCTCAAAAAGCAATGCCAATGAAAATCAAACATCCTGGCTGCAGTAACAGGATTACGACGCAGTAAGTCACACCTGTCAGCCCACTCTGTTCAACTGTCTCTGTCCTACCCTCCTGTTTTAAAATGCTAGTCAAAAGATTCTGCCAACGCATATCAGCAGAGGAAAATGAACAGAACCATGTGGGGATACCAAGTTGACGCACACAAGCCAACAGGTCTCGCTGTGCTCCCTGCCAAAATGCAGGAGTTCCTCTAATAGGTTTTAAAAAACGATAACCATCATCAAACTCTAACAGTTTTTTCAAAGACTCTTCATCCTGCAAAATATTAACTTTATCAGATGTGCCACCCCCCTTCCCTTTACATAAGGCTATTGACACGTTTGAAACAACCTGCTCAATGTAAACTTACATATAGCCCACTATTATTTTTACTCTGTTGTCTAAAACTGTATCTTTTTAAAATAGTGGTGTTAATTTTACAATATCCATAACAGGTCTGTTGCTGAGGTTGCAGAACACAAACAACATTCTCGTAATGATTCCCATTAACATTGTCTAAAAACACACCCTGATGTGATAAATTTGTATTGTTACACCTATATTCAAGCCAGCGATCATTGTAAAATGTAAACACACTAACACCCAAATAATCAGCTGTAGCTTGAATCTCTAATTCAGTTGCCCAACTACCAACATAGCGCATCCTTGACATATCAAGGTATTCTGACATGGAGGAATACTCACTTCTCAGTATACTCTGGAATGTCGCAGGATTGCTTTGTAACTGCTTCACTGCTGCAAGTCTAATCTTCCTATGGTACTTCTGCGTACCACTAATGGCCTGACTAACTGCCCTAAAGAAACAGTTACCATCGGCCACAACCTTCTCTGTCCTCCAAGGAATCCCTAAGGGACCAACAGCAGAAGATGAAGCATCGACTCTCTCTGACTCTATGTTAAACTGTTTACACAGAGCGAGAGCAACGTCTTTAGAAAGGGGATGAAATTCTAAGTTTTTACAGGTTACATCCCCAACAAACACAACATCTGAATTTACTTCTTTATCAATACTCTTTGCCTTTTTAGATGTGCCATTTTTTGGTGCCAGTTTGCATTTCTCACCTTTCCTAGTGGCTGCACAGACCACTCGGCAACAGGACTGTCCACAGCAGGAGCAATAACCTGTCCCTCTCTACACTCAACAGCTGCACTAGCACCCAAGGACAAAGTACTTCTTTCACTTGGGCCTTTCACATCGACACCACAGATTTCAAACATCTTATGAGTTGTTTGAATAAGTCTTTCAAACTTACTAAAGTGCTCAAAAAGATGCTGGAGCGAAGTGAAGTAGAGCACAATGCTCTTCCCTGCACCATCGACCATCCCATCAGCACTGCGAGCATGAGAATCCACTACAGCATACTGGCCACTCTCACTAATAATGGCACAAGTATTGCCACTTAACGTGAAGTTGCAGGTGTTGTATTTTGTGCACATTGTAGTCAAACCATCAGAGAGAGTGCTGAACACAAATTTAAACTCTTCATCAACAACACCAGCGTCTCCAAATACAGGGTCACTAAACTTTAAATCAAATGTCTGTCCCTCAAGAACATACTGCTTGGGTAACTCTGGAACACAAAGGCATTCAGACCCAGCAGCAATCAAGTTGGAATCCCTCAGAGATGTGTATAACTCATCACCTGAGACCACAACCTGGTCCAGTGTGTCAGGCTGCCAAGAAAACACACTGTGTTTGGTGTGTTTCACCAGAGCAACTAAACTAATGGCCACACACTGAACACCACCATATAGCAGGCTGGACAGGCTCAGGGACAGGAGAGTCCACCACAGGATGGGTAGCCACATCCAGAGGAAGAGCGGTCGTCGACACAAGGCCTGGTGTCGCCTCCACCTGCAACATAAAGAGAATAAAAACATAAACAAGGACATACACAGACATGATCATACAACTATCACTCTACTACAATAGCCACAACACTACACAGCTTCACATGGACCCTTTAAATAACTTGACTTACCTTCTGCTTCAACACCTGGACTTCAGGATGAGCAGTCAGCATGGATGTAGACATCTCAACCTAGAGAAAAAAAGAAAACACATACATTTTCAAGCTTCACTTTCTTCACTTGTACATCTTGAACAAAACTGCACCTACCTTCTTCCTTGCCATCTCCTTCCTGACACTGGTAGACACCTGAGCTCTTGGTGTCGCCACCACCTGCAAATACAAAAAATAAAAATCGTAAACAACCTCATAAACATACTGAACCACTGACTTCATCTTTCTTGCACAACAACTTAACACATGTTAAATATTAATTGCTGATTAAATGCTCAACCTTCAACACAATCTCCATAACATTACATACCTGCTTCCTACCACGTGTGGGCTTCAGGGAAACAGGTTTGGAGTGGCGCTCCACAAACACTGGCTAATGTGAAAAAAACAAATGAAATTGTCAAATATTTGAACAACAATCCCTTGTAAACAAACACCACTGGCTTTTATCAAGTCTATAGATGGGGAAGCAAATTTACTAAAATGTTTCATCTATCACATATAATTTTCAGGATAATTACCTTGTTGCCTGTGGGAACACCACCATGAGCTGATGGAGCAGCTTTCTCCATGGCAACCAACACCTCTGGTGAAAAGCAGGCAGGATTCAGTGGAATGAAACACTCCCTGAAGGCCATTGGAGCGCCATCCACCTAAATGACAAACATGTACATTATTTCTAACACTGAGCATTTTCTTACACAAAGCACAAAAACTATCACTGTCATGTAAACATAACAATTCAATGAGAGTATAACATACCATATGATGAACCACTTGTCTCTTAGATGAACCAGAGCCACACTCATGTCCATCAGAGTGGTTCCTCTGTAATGACAAAAAACACAAAAAATTAAAATCAATTCACAGCTTCCTTATTCCTTTCATGAAACCGTATTTTCAAAGTTCACCCTCTTACCTTCCTGCCTGACTGCACAGTCATCCACTCAGGAGGGGGGGGGGGCGTGGAGTTGCAACCTCCCCCACCACAATCACACGAGGAACCACCCACGGCAAAGGCTTTGGTTTCGGCTCGGAAGACACAGGACATGGCACCTGAGGCATAGGTGCTTGTGTCTCCAGGTGCTGTGTGGTGGCAGCCAACAGCGACTCCACGAGGATAGGCATCCCCATGTCGTCACTGAGGTGCACCTACAAAGAGGAAACAAAGAAAAAATGATTAAATATCATTTTAGAAGTGTAAGTTTGACTGTGAAGTATACTGTGTTGTATAATTTTATATTGGTGATATTAAAATGATATTCTACTTACACCATCACGGCACCACAGCTTACAGTTGCTCAGGGGAAACTGGTCAGCATGGTGATAAAATTTCACACCTTAAAAAGAAAACAAGAAAAACAGATTGTTGAACACATTTCAAAAAAAACAATGCCATTCAAAAAGGATAATGGATATAATATTATAAATAATAATTATTCAATGATATAATTATTGTAAACCATCATGCAACTGTTCAAAGCCACATATAATCTTACCAAGACGCGCTGACACACGATGAAACTCCTGTCGAAAAAATTCTTGGACATCCCCTGGGACCGTCAGGCGTGGAACAAAGTCAACAACAAAAACCTACACAAATAATAATGGTTAATGACGAAATTATATTGACCTGTACACACCAGCCTTATTGAAGATATATTTAAGATACTTACCTGAGCAGCCGGCCAGACGCTGCAGACAGTGGCCGGGTATCGACCAAAAGCAACGCCCCCTTGTTCAGGCGTTTGACTGGCTGTCAGGTTGTTGCTCGGGGCAATGACACAGACAGCATCAGGGGTCCGAGGAAGAACAGCGTGTTCAACCTCAGTCCTGAGCTGGTCCGCACACGCCCCTGGAGTGGACATGATGCCAAAGGTGTAGCGATCCTCTGGCATCGGCACGATCCCATCTGCAATGGAGCGTAAATGGGACGCCCCTACAAGAAGAACAAGCTGGAACAAAAGACAGGATTTCTTTTTAGTCTGAATTCAAACAATTAAAACTTGTAATCATCATTGCATTCTTTATGAATTATACATACCTTCTTGCCTGAGACCTCAGCTGGAATGACTAACTTGTGCTGGCGCCCAGTGTGCGCAGAAGTTGGCCATTTGTGCACTTTGTGGCGCCACCCTGTGCCACGAGCTGTTGAACAACATAAAAAGACCAACTTGAAACTTCGGGCATTTAAACACAGTATATCAACATTTCAACACTGTGACTATACCACAACTAGGAGTTAAGTCAATCATACAGCAAGAACAAACATGGACAGTTGATTCAAAATGCCGCTCCACCATCCTCCTCCTAGCTGCCTCAGAGCGGCGGTAGGACTTACCACGGGGCATCTGCAAGTTAAAAAACCCACTTATTGAGCATATTAAATATAAATACTGCACAGTTGTACACAACCTATAATATTTAATTGAAACCCCCCAACCCTATTGCACTAACCTACCTACACAATGTATGTTTCACTTATTTCACACATGCAAAGGTATTAACTCCATGGCACAGTAAAAACAAGGGTCCTCCAAGGGGGGGACTTAAGTTTCATCGAAACTCCCCACCCCCCACCGACACAACGTATTGTCAAGAAGCGCGACACGACACTCCGCCATTTTGTCTTGTATACACACGATAAAAGGGCGAAGTGATGCTTCACAAAACACCACACTACTGTATTTGCAGCTGCTTAAACAAAGCACATTAACAATTGGCTGCAAGCTGCACATACAAACTATACCATAGTCTATCACTTCATAACTCTGAAACAATTACTGTGAGCTCACAAAACTCCATAGTTATCAAATGCCTGTGTGCTTGGATTCAACGTCCCCCACCCCCACCATATATTCTCAAACAAAACAACAAAACACCCCACCATTTTGTACAGGAGAATAAAACCTCAATTTAAACTCTTACACTTAAAACTCCACACACAGCGTTTTCAGCAACATCAAGCTCATTAAAAATAGCTGCGAATGATGTGGATATACATCGTTGCTGCAGGTACCGAATATTCCACAGTTTATCACTCCATGACTTCAATAACAACAGCGTGAGCTTACACAACACCGCCCTCTCCTGTTAAGAATGACTAATGTTACGGGTCCCGTGGACGGGGACCGCGGAGACAAATAAGGTTACCTGTAAAAGCAGGTGAAGAGCGGAGTAAGGAAGACACGAGGCTTCTCTGTGTTCCTCCAGAATGTGTCTGAGTCTGATTTATTTTCCACAAAATAAAAGCTCTGTAAACACTAGACATAAGTCTTCCTATCATTCACTGGTTCCTTGTTCACATTACTTACATTTATCCACAACTCAAGTGAAACATTTTCCCTTTAACCTTTTCCAGTTTCTCTAATCATCACATTTCTTTTCACACATAGAAGTTATATTAAATAAACCTTATCAGTACATATGTTACATGTTGTCTTAATCAGTAATTCACTGATAGAAATCACTATTCAAAGTGCATTATGAAAATCCAATATGCTGGACCACCGTTCAAGTGCATCTGCTAGCTCCACAGAACCGCCAAATGCCCGTGCCACATCAGCTTAACAGCTCAGTCACTTTTAATATAAACAGTAAACATTAACAAAACAACATAACAAAAATACATGTTACCCAGAAAGATACACATATTAACTCGTGAATTTCAGAGTATGTACAGCGTACCGGCTCTCTTTAACGAGCGCTAAACCACAACGAGCTCGGCTGTAATGGCGGCCGTGCGGGAAACTTCTCCCGTCACCAACTCGTATTTATCTGTAACTAACTCGGCCGAATCATCTTAAACTCTCTTGTTTACATTAGCAGGGGTAATAGGCAACAACACAAAACAATATTTACCGGTGCTCACACCGTTACCGACCTGTAAAAGCAGGTGAAGAGCGGAGTAAGGAAGACACGAGGCTTCTCTGTGTTCCTCCAGAATGTGTCTGAGGGAGCAGCGGAAGGTGGCGCTCTATTACCGTACCCCCGAACACCTGAGGCAACCACAACGTTCCGCCCCACCGCTTTTAAAATAAAATAACCATTTTCTGTATGTTTTTCTGGTTTTGTTTTAAATAAAATAAATACATTAAAGAAACGTGTCCCATTAACACATAATTTTACATGACATAATATTAATGTGGCCATACCCTCTCAGGGTGCCACACTAACTACTATACTACCTTACTGAACTGATCTACACTGTAATTAATATACAGAACATACAAAATTAGTTAAACACACAAGAGCACATATAATATCACGAGCACAACGAACATTCAGAACATACCGATACAAGCAAACTCCAAACACGATGCACTTACTGTAATAAGTGGTGTGTCCTTCGATAAAAAAATCCAATGAACGGAACTCTGGGTGGTAAAAATCAGCAGTGTGTGATGTGTAGTGTGTGTGTGTGTGTGTGTGTGTGTGTGTGTGTGTATAATGTGTGATGAAATTTTCTCAGCAAAAACCCTCCAAAATTGTTTTCCTCAGCGAAAAGCGTCAAAAATCGTTTCTCTTAGCAAAAAGCCTTGAAAAGTGTTTGTCTCGCTCTCTGAGTCTCAGTAGCCAACACCAGGTGTGCTCGTCAACTCGGAAGTTTGAAACAAACTGAATGAAAAAAAGAAGGGATGAGTATTTATACGGCTTAATTTGCATTTATCGCAACCAATCAGAACACGGGGGATGGACAAGAAGCGGACTAAGCCCCGCCCACCGTGGTTACTGTTGTTATGTTTCTCAGGCTTTCACTGCCACCAAGCTCTTTATATGACAAATATGAACTTTCACAAGTAAATATAAGCAATTTCTTAGAACAGCTGTTCTAAGATATCACAAAAAGCAATTAAAAAATTATTTAAGATGTTGTAGATAGATCAAGCTAGTGGAGGCCATTTTGAGCAACTCAGATCATCCTCTTCAAACCACCTTGATAAACCAAAAAAAGGGCGGTGGTGGACAAATTCTCTCTCTTCCCTGCAAGACAAAGAAATATAGAAAATCCTCTGTACCTTCAGACATCAGACTTCTTCATTCTCCTGCAAATGGTTGATGAACTCACAGATGAATGAATTTCTTGTTGGAGATCAATAAAGTAATTTGCATTGTATTGTATTCAGCAACTTCTGTGCTGTGTTCTTATGTTTAATCCAACCTTGATGCAATAACATATGGTTTACATTTTCTATTAAATATCATTCCCCTACAACTAAAGAATAATTGAAATAATGCACCACATCATAACTACTGCTACTGAATATAGTAATAGTCTCAAAAATATTCTTACATTGATTTGGTCTCAGACCTAGACTTCTTCTTACGCCCCCTTGGTCCTCATCTTAATTCAGTCTCAAAACATTCAAACTCTTCATCTTGGTCATCACTTGATCTCAAGTTAAGTCATCTTCACCACAACATTATGTTTAATTTATTACATTTTCATCTATTTTATAATTTGTATGTATATAAACTGACTTTAAATATTTGTAAAGCACTCCAAAACTAAAATGAATTCTTTTCCTTATTGGTATCACAATGAATGATGATACAAACAAATTTTTTATTACATTATCCAAACATTTTTTTTATATATATACATATGAAAAAACCTAAACATAAATATACTTATAGAACAAAATATATGTCTTATATATATAAATATGAAACACATGCACATAAATATACTTATAGAACAAGAAAATATTTTTTATATATATAAATATGAAAAAACATGAACATAAATATACTTACAGAACAAAAACATAAACAAAACCAGCATTAACACTAAACCTCAAAACCAGAACCATGGGAACTCACATGGGAGGAGAAGGACAAGGTGAAATATCAGAGCCAGAACCATGGGGAGACACAAAGGTAGAGGAAGGGCAAAGTGCAGGAGCAGACACACAAGGAGAGGAAGGGGAAAGGGCAGGAGCAGACACACAGGTAGGGGAAGGGGAAAGTTCAGGGGCAGACACACAGGTAGGCGAAGGGGAAAGGTCAGGGTCAGACACAAAGGTAGGCGAAGGGGAAAGGTCAGGAGCAGACACACAGGTAGGGGAAGGGGAAGGAGCAGACACAGGAGTCGGGCATGAAGGAAGAGCAGGTGAAGAGGGTCCTTCTGTGGAGGCAAATCCAGCAAACTTCGAGTCTTCTCCAGACAAACAACAAAGGAAAAACAAACATATTCACTGTAAATGTATCACAGTATGTAAAACTAATCAATAATATGAATTGAAAATGAAGTCATTACTTTGTAATCTGAAGAATGTTCCATTATATAAACTACTCTCTCTCAAAACACAGATAAATAATATAAGTCATAAAAATATTAACAGTAATATTAGTCCACCATTCCATGACAACTACAAATTTAACACCATTAAACAGTATCTCACCATCCATACACAATGCCAATGAGGCCTCCAACACCTCCAGTCGCTCCTTGGCTGCATTCAACTCACAGTTCAACATAGCATTTTTCTGGTCTGCTGCCCTGCACCGCCTCTCCTTTTTAACAATAAGGCCCATGGCTTGGCCATGGACCTTCAAAAGCCGCCCATAAAGTGCTGGCCTGCTGATGGCATTATCCATAGCTGCATACTGCACATACAAAACAACAACAATAATTAACACTGATAAACACAACACAAAAAACAATTAATAACACAAGACACAACCATTACTAATACAATATTCAAACACTGAATTTCTTATGAAGGAAGAATAACAAATTTATTCACCACAAATATCATATTCAACATATCCCCAAGACACTTCATTAAAATACTTCTTGGTTTGAGCATTACAGTAATTACAGTGACACGACATACAACACCTAAATCACACAGACTGCACTGCATTGTCTTATTGTAACAATCCCTGTTCTATTGCCACTCTTGTGAGTTTAACATGAAAATGTAACATGGACAATGTTAGTAACTTGGGAAGTTTACCCACATCTACCCCTTTTCCACCAAACCAGTTCCACTGCCAGTTCACAGCCAGTGCCTGATTTCACACCAATTCTTTACTTTTAAGCCAACTTTGCTCTCCACATATCGACAAGTAACACAAACTTTCACATTCTATCTCACACTCTCACACTATTCACACAACTCTTGTATCAAAACAAAATGCTGTAATACTCATGTAGGCTGTTCATGTAGGCTTTCCAACAACTCTCATTGGTGTGCAATGTTGATTGACAGTTGCTGAACACACAGCCCAAAGCCTGTGTGTAACCTGTTAACCAATACAGCAGCGCAATAGCCAACATCACAACAGCACTGACATGCTGCTCCAAAGTCCTACTTGATATAAACTCAAATTATAATCATAAAAGACAAAAACTCACAGCACATGCCTGTTCAAATTACTCAGTAGTGCAAAAATCAAGCATGTGGGAGCCTCCTTTCATATATTAATATCTGACAGTACAACTATCAAAATAGGCCTACAGACACAAACAGACATAAATGAACATGAAACTGTGGCCTAAAAGAGGCCCATGATGAAGCAGACAAAACACGTCCTTGATCCAGGCCAAAAGGTTTAAAAAATGAACTCTATTTCTGCTCAATAGCCACAGCTCCCCAATAAACCAGTTTCAAACACTCCATCCATTCTTGCCATTAAAATGACAAGAACCTCAGTCAGTACTAAATGTGCTTTTTTATCTTTTTTATCTGTTTTTCATTTATTTTCTTCTCAAAGTAAACCAGAACGCTTCATTTACATGTTAAAATCACATATCTTTGGTGTAGCACAATGTGTGTATGTGACAAACACAACATAAGTATTATTATTTATATTATTATTGATACTCCCCAACAAAATCTACTCCAACCAGAAACGAAAACTTAACAACCCTATTTTAAACACAAACTCCTGACTCTCAAAACTGCATCCAGACAAGCATCATCTCCTTGCTGGTCTACAGCTAAGAACCGGTTCCTCTAGCGGCTGTGAAACGGAACACCTGACCAACATGACCAGTGAAAACATTTCATAGACGTTACCATACCGTATCAAGTTCAATTATCTGCTGTGTCATCAATGTAAACACAGTTGAAGCTAAGTAACCGAGCTACAGGCAGAGGCTAACAACACCTAACGTTCATATTAAAACATGTCACCGTTAACCGGAGTCATCGGTTGCGGTAACTACAACGATGAAGCCTTCCCCTTTTCTTTTTTCGATCGAGTTCGAACTAACAAGTAGATGGACCGTCTTCAGTCCAACCTTCAACATTCGTGGATCTGACCAACTTTTAATTTTCATGTTTGTCCATAACAGTATCAAACAGCACAATAACAGGAAACTCCTGCATGTAAAGCGTGGACTTACCTCGTTAACAGTGGAAAAGCAAACCAATTCTTATAATGAAATAAAAAAGTAATAATAGTAGTAATAATTTGTAAAAACGTCCTACTTACAGTAGCCAGCTGCAACTCCTGCCGCACACCCTCGGCTTCGGGATCGTTAATCCGTGGAAATTTTGTCGGTGAAAGGTCCTCCATGTTTTAAATTAACTTTTCCACGTTTCATCCACACCCCTGTCGATGCCAAACCGTAGACCGTCTGCCACTGCCGTTTCCCAAAAAGTAATGGCGATCTTGCACACTGCGCATGTAAGAGTCGGTTCTTTTATTGGAAGCCCAAGAACAAACCGGAGAAATCTTCAGTTCCCAGATGAAGAATTTATTCAGGTCACAGGTAAAGTACAGCAGCGCTGGGTGCGTAGTGACAGAGCTCAGTCAAGATCTCAGCCAAAATGAACACAGCTTTGAGAAAACAATTCACATTTATAGTTCACAGTATCTTCTTGGGCCGGTCCTGCCCGATGCAGAGGTTGGACTTTATGATAGAGTATGATGAGTCAGATGATGCTGTCCACTCTTGGTTTATGATGTATGTGCAGAATATGTGTCAAGTATGTGTGTGAATTTGCTGTGAGTCAGGCGTGTATCTATTGCAACAGACCTAGCTGACAGGGAGAGAAGACACTACAGTTACATCTTGTACTTGCTTATCAGGTGAGAGTCACCGCTATCTGGTGTCGTAGGGACACTCATCAGGTTATGTGCGTTCAAGCACAGGACAGAGCACACAGTGTCAGATCATCTATTTGTAACAGAACACTGCATACATGATGTCAAATCACAGTCAATTGAAACATTACTAAATAATGCATATATTATCAAATCATAGCTTAAATATAGCATCAAATTATAACTTATTCATAACACGCATGTGTATCACACTTAACCTGAGAGGGCGGGGCATTGATCATGACGTTGAATCTACTACATTAAAACAAATTATACTTTTCTTTTAATACTTAAAAATTAAAAAATTAATTAATCACATTGACCTGTACACATCAGGCTCTTTAAAAAGAATATATCAATAACCTACCTGAGCTGTCGGCCAGACGCTGCAGACAGTGGCCAGGTATCGGCCAAAGGCAACGCCCCCTTGCTCAGGCGTGTGGCTGGCCGTCAGGTTATTACCAGGGGCAATAACGCAGACAGCATCAGGGATCCGAGGAAGAACAGCGTGTTCAACCTCAGTCCTGAGCTGGTCCGCACACGCCCCTGGAGTGGACATGATGCCAAAGGTGTAGCGATCCTCTGGCATCGGCACGATCCCATCTGCAATGGAGCGCAGATGTGACGCTCCCACAAGAACAAGCTGGAACAAAAGACAGGATTTCTTTTAGTCTGAATACAAACAAAACTTTGAATCATCAGTGTGTTCTTTATGAATTGGACATACCTTCTTGCCTGGGACCTCATCTGGAATAACCAACTTATGTTGGCGTCCAGTGTGCGCTGAAATTGACCACTGGTGCACTTTGTGGCGCCACCCTGTGCCACGACCTGTTGATGAGCATAAAACAATAAGAAAAAAAAAAAAAGACACCAACTTCAAGCATTTCACCACAATTTCTGAATATTTCAAGACTATGGAAATACACAAAGTTATGAGTTTAACTGTCATACAGCACATAAATGAAAGGTTGATTTTAATCGTGGAAGACTACATACATGCACCAGGATCAATGGGGGCTGACTGAGGTCCAAGAACCTCAGTCCGTCGCACCGCCATCCTCCACTTCGCCGCCTCAGAGCGACGGTACGACTTCCCACGGGGCATCTAAAAGTATAAAGACCCAGTCAATCAATTAATCACATTACACAACTTCAAATTGATGAATTACTTCATTACTTCAAGTACTACAACTACTGAATGACAGTCAGTGAATAAATATACTGTTGATATTAACATCTTGATAATGAAGTAGCAACAACCATATCTCCACAAGCACTTTCAAACCATTTCAATTTCACCACCACACTGTTGTTACTTCATTTGCCAGAACACTCAATTAATATACACACTTTTGTATTATATCACTTCTAGCCAGCTTTAAGTGCACAGGAACATACTCAATTAAACACAGCACATGTCAAGGCTAGTGTCAGACCACTCTGCTGTTCTTATAATATTTACTTAGTGCAAAACACAGCTAGAACCTCTGACCAAGGTTTGACTTAAAACAAATAACAAAACACACACACACACACCAACATCACACTGCTAATGCTTTTGAATGATCAAATACAAAATAATTTCACCCCCACACTACATTTTGACATGTTTCATTACTATACACTTGTTTTATTAAATCAAATATCTCCAGCAGCACAGCTTCAAGTGGACAAAAACATGCTTAGTTAAACAGCACATGTCAAGGCTACTGTCAGGCCTAGTATCACACCTCTCTGCTGTTGTTAAATACTGACACTGAGATTTGCTTTTAGTCAATAAATCAAAACACGCACACACACACAAACACCATACTGATATAGTTTTATGACTGACACAGCCAAACAAGTTACACCACCACACTGCATTCTGACTTTTTCTTCCACTGCACACTTTCATCATTAAATCAATTATCTCCACAAACACATAAAGCTTTAATATCACTGGAAGATGCTGAGCCAAACACAGATATCACAGATAGTCTCAGGCCACTCTGTTGTTCTTATAACATTTGCTTCATGCAAAACACAGCTAGAGCCTCTGAGGTTTAACTTTAAAAATGTCATAAATGAAGCTTTTCACTTACAAAGCCAAAACAAATTCACCACCACAGACAATTCACATTATCTCCATAAGCATTTATAGAGCTTTAAGCTTTAAACAAAGCATTTTTTTTAATAGCTGTTAATTTATTGATAATTTGGATATACACCATTACTGCACATACTGAATATAACACAGTGCATCGCTCTATGACTTTGAAACAACCAGTGTGAGCTCAGAGCACTCACACCCTCCCTCACCTGCTGAGAGGAGGCTGGCAGCTAACTAGCCGCTGCTCTAACTAGCCGCTACGCCAGCTAAGCTAAGGTAGCGACAAAACACCGCAATTAATATACAGCACGTACACGCTTAGTCATACAGACACGCAAAAACACAAATAATGTCACAAGCACGAGCAACATTATCAAAATAACCATGCTACACGCTAGCTCCAGCGACATTTCCATTGAGTCCTCAATGCACTTACCGTGATAGACTCGCTCGTCCTCCGGGAAAAATCCAATAAAACGGGACTCCGGGTGGTGAAAGTCAGCCGTGTAGAATCTGTCGCTGTTTTCTCAGCAAAAGCCTCGAAAATTGTTTATCTCGCTTTCAGAGTATCATTAGCTAACACAAAGTCTGCTCTTGAACTCCAAAGTCTGAAACAAACAGGGCGAGCGGAAGGAGCCGCTGAGTATTTATACGGCTGGGTTTTAAATTCTCGCAACCAATCACAGCGCAGCGGAGATAAACAGGAAGCTCAGAACGGAATGTCATAGGATAAAAATAAATTAAAGCCCAATATACTGTTTTTAACTGTATCGCTGATTAAAAATTATTCCGTTTAAAATATATTTGAAATAATGATAATAATGATAATAATAATATATTTTATTTTTCATTTTATTTCATTTTTATTTTTTATTTTAAGTGCTGGGGAAGACCCAGGACACGCTGGAGTGACTACGTCACCCGGCTGGCCTGGGAACGCCTTGGGGTTCCCCGGAAGAGCTGGAGGAAGTGTCCGGGGAGAGGGAAGTCTGGGGATCCCTGCTCAGACTGCTGCCCCGCGACCCGGCCCCGGATAAGCGGAAGAAGATGGATGGATGGATGGATTTAAAGTTCTAGAATCAAGGAGGAAGTTAAACAAGTTTTTTTTTTTTTTTTTAGTCAAAATAAAAGCAAGAAACAATTACACATTAAAAGATTTTTTTTAAAAGATAAATTTTGAAACAGATGGTGTCCCATGACAATTACATGGACATGAGAAGCCTCCATTTTCTCATATTCACTCTGACTCATGTCGTGCACCTGTGGAAACACAACGCAATGTTTTACACTGACATTCACCACACACACCGTAAAGCCCATTCACTTCATTACATAGTCACACGACGATCACAACGATGACGATGCTCCAGCGATGTCCGAGTGAGATCATGTGACGCACTGTTGATGGAAGTGGCAACTTTCAATCCCTCACCATGGAACATCACCATACATTCTATCCAATCAACTTCAGATTTGGAGGACATTATCTCAAGCTTTGTTCTATGTAAAGGGGCGTGACCGCTATGGCGTCGCCTCTGAACACACCAGCCCACGTCTAGTTATGCTCGTACTGCCCCTTGGTGGGTGAACCGTCAACTTGTCCCACGCCATGGAACATCAAGTCCTTCATCCTCCGTCATGCATTGTCCCATTTGCTTGAAACTTAACGTGGGATTACTCATTATTACTCATTACATTTCGATCTATTTTAGATTTTGGAGCCAAGTAAAGAGTCTTTCAGTATCTGTAAAAGCACTATACAAATGAAAGTGTTATTAACATATACACCAACAATCACTGAAACCAGCTGATGAACATGAACATATTTATTATAGAGAACAAAAAAAAACACAACACAACAACAACAAAAACAACTCAGCCCTGAGTGTCAGCTGGTGATGGTTGGGGGGGGGCAAGGGGGTGGGGGGTTGGGGGAGGCAGTGGGGGGTGGTGGTATAAGGGTGGGAGCAGGGGGTGACTCAACACACAAACACATTTACTGTGAAGTTGTACTTTTTATGGATGATACATTGTGGTGTATTGATCAGAAATATGTTCATCAATAAATCACATCACATTACATGGTAAGTCTACAGGTGCAATATGTAAAGCTGACTAATAGTGTGAATTGAAGATGAAATTAATTCCTTGACAATTGTTTGTAGAGACTACTGTCTCACAAAACATAAATATTACAGTAATATGACTCGACCGTACCATGACAACTACAGATTTGACACTGAAAAACCATCACTCACCATCGTCCATGAATGACGCTGACGCCTCAAGTACCTCCACCCTTCTCTTCTCTTCCTGGAGTTGGCGGCTAAGGAGGGCCGCCTTTTGTTCGGCGGCCCTCCTTAGCCACACTTCACGAATGAGGAGGGACATGGCCCTGCCATGCACCCTTACAAGGTGGCCATAGAGGGCTGGCCTGCCAACAGCCGGATCCATTGCTTCATACTGCACATACAAAACAGCAACAATCTATAATTAGCACAGATAAACACTCCACAGACAAGTGATTACTGAGACATGACACAAGTACAACCATTACTGCTACAATTCACACAGTGTATTTCTTATGAAGGCTTAATGATACATGTTGTTTGATCACAATTATCCTGTTCAACATGGTCTACAGTCTGGTACTGTATTAATGACTATTGCAGTTAAAACCCCTCGTTTGACCATACAAGAAGTAAAACGTTGTTACTTTTTAAGACTGCACAAAAACATGCCTAGCTACCTTAGCTAGAAAAAAAGAGAGAAGAGATAAGGGAAACAAAATAAGTACATTTCGTATGTGGTCTTAATATCACAGTTGGTAATATATTGTATATATTGTAATGATTTGTCAACGTGTGTCCTATTGTCACTGGTTTTAGCTCCACATGTCTGTGTAAGACGGACATTGCTGGTCAGTAGGAAAACGTCCCGGCTATGCTAACCACATGGTGACCTCAAGCTAAAAGCTACGGACCGTAAACTAGAGGCAATTCAAGGATGAGGCTCACCGTTACACCCACGCCAACCACGCAGTAACAATGAGGCTCACCGTTACATCAACGACAACCACGTGGTAACGATGAGGCTCACTGTTACATCAACGACAACCACGCGGTAACGATGAGGCTCACCGTTACATCCACGAAAACCACGCTGTAAATGGTATTTATCCTGTCTGAAGGTTTTCATGGCTGTGTGATGTTCTTGAAGTAATAATTTGTAATAAAAACGTTATACTTACGGTGGCCAGCTGCAAGGACTGTCGGACAGCCTCGACCTCCGGGTCGTCAATTCTTGCAAATTTACTGGGGGACTGGGATGCCTCCATTTTCTAAAATAAAAAAAGAACAAACCATTAACCACACGGTTCCATGAATCGCAAGTAAAATGTGAAATGTTTTAGCTTGTATGCTAATAACCATGCTATAAGGAAACGTATGTCTCTCCCTGCCTCTGATTCCATTGTAATGATGCCGGTTGCGCAGGTGTTTCTGTATTTATACTGAAGGCGGGGCATAGATCATGACATGGAATCTGCTGCATCAATAAAAGAAACAAACATTTTACATTTAATAAATAATTTTCAATGTCTATTAATCACCGATGAGGTTGTAAATCATAATTTCCATGCCAGCCGATGATAAAAAAAAAAAAAAAAATCAATATCATAACAAATAACACATACATATATATAAATATGGCTCTGTGTGTGTGTAGTTCGTCAGTGGCGGCTGGTGACTGAAAAAACTGGGGAGGAAAATAAGCCCAGGGCGTCATGTTATTTTATACTAGTTGAGTACTTGAGTAGTATTTATCAAGGATGTGGAAAGTGTTCAACAGCTGTAAACGTCACGGTGGGAATTTTACACAACACCCTCTGATTTAAAAAGGAAAAACAAAAACCATGCAAATATACGAATACGAATTAATTTATTAATCCCAAAGCCAAATTCATTTCTCTGTCAGCTCATCCACTATTTACAGAAGAATTAAAAACTAGAAAATCCTCTCTGGGAAATTTTGAAAGGGCCATGGGGGGCTACTGCCGGGGGTACCATCTCTGTCAACATGGGAATCAAACCCAACCACAAAACTAATCAGACAGACACATGATCATCTTGTACTGAGCACTGATATTGAGGAGCCATAATCACATTAAGTCACTTGTGTGTGTGTAGCTGTAATCACATGAAGTTACCTGTGGTGTGTGTGAGAGAGAGAGAGGAGTGCGCGCATACACGTGCTTGTGTGTGTTGGTGTCTGTGTGTACCTGTAATTGTAATGACATTAAGTTACCTGTGGTGTGTGTGTGTGTGTGTGTGCGTGTGTGTTAGTGAAAGAGCCACAATAACATGTAGTGATAAAAATCGTAAATGTAAGTGTAATAATTTGAAGAGTTGAAGTCTGCTGCAATACACTGGGGAAAAAATGTAAGTCTACTCAAACACATTGGAAACTGAGAGCAAAAGAACATTGTAAGAAATAGATAGATAGATAGATAGATAGATAGGTCTGTGTGTATGTGTGTGTGTGTGTGCATGTGACTGACTTGATACTCAGATCTATAACGAGCTGCATGTGTCAGTCTGATCTTAACGAGCTCCACCTGCAGCCAACTGGTGGTTGCCAATGACGACAGAGCCACCCTAGCCAGAGACAGACAGAAATGTGGAGAAAAAGGGTGATTTTCTCCCTCTGCGCTGGTCTCACATTTGGGCTTATAGCGACAAAACGGTAGCTCCTATCAGAAAAAACAGCAGACCCTGGGCGGCGTAAGGACTTCCTGAACACTTTGATATGCTTTTGGTGTTTCTACAGTAAATATTTTAGAGATGCAGGCGAGTTTCAAACAGGGGTCCCTTCTGCTTCTCTCGGAAAATCTTTGTATTGGAGTCAATGAGGAGCAGAGAGAGATGTGACCGCACTGAGAGGCTCACAATTTAAATTCTGTAAGTCTCTCTGCTTTGATGAGCACATTGTCAGAGACACAACAAGTTTGTCTACAACTGTGGAAAAAATCATGTGTGTAGAGTTTAATTTGTGGCCAGGAGGACGAGAGAAAGAGAAAAGTTTCAGACAATTTCAGACAACTTCTCTCACTCTAGCTGATGATGTCACCCACTCTAACACGAACATTCCGTGCAATACACACCAATTATAATCTTAAAATTTCTCCAAAAATGATCATGGTCATCGAACGATTGATCAAAAACTATATGACCTATCAAAACGTGGATTAAGACACCAACACACAAGACTTGTGTCTACAGTTTAAAGTTTAAATGAAGTCTCTAGGTGAAAGTATGCCTGAGCTGTAGACGTTTGAAAAACTCCAATGATTGTTCTTTTTGAAGAATTACGGCCCTGCAGCTATTTTATAGCTGTAGGGCCAGTGCCTCGGTGCGTTGCCCCGTGGCCCTAATTAAGAAATTATTAATAACAAAGCCAAGTGTTCCATCAATTTACATACACACGTATACTTTTAAAGCTTTTACCTGGGCTTTTGGGCGATTCTCCAGCCAGGAACGGTTCTCATTGACTGTAATGCAGCGGACATCATGATCGTTGAGATGACCTGATCATTCGTGAGTTCAAAGATGGGGAAAATTCACAGTCCATGTTTCTGATCTGTACAGTGTCCGGTGGCGTTGTTAAACCGATGTTTTGCCCCCCAGCTGCGTGGATCATGTAACTGAAAACTATGAATGATCTTTGTGATGCGTCTCTCTGATGTCTCCAAAAGGTTTGTCTTGAAATGTGTTAATATCTCCTTTGAAGCCGATGCCAGTATTGCTGAAAACTCCATATATTTCTTATGCAAGGAGCATGGCTGGGAGTGACTTAAAGCATCTAACTCATGATGATTAATACATACATACATTCAGCCATTAAGAATATACTCACCGTGAGTCAAGGGCAAGTCCGCTGAACCAGAACCCGTGAAATGCTCCCATGAAAATGGAAAATCCACTGGACACTGGTTATGGAAATCAGTGGTGTAATGCAGGTATGTTGTATAGCTACTACAATAGTCCAGTCTAAAATCAGGTGTATTGTGTTGTGTTGTGTTCTTCTGTTCAATCCAGACTTTGTTTCACTTAAATATGGTTTAGATTTTATATAAAATCACCTTTTCTTTTTAGCTGAGGAGGAATAATGTAAATATAAACCCACATGATTATTATGAGTACTGGTACTGAATACAGGAATGGTCTTGCCTTGGTTTGGTCTTGGTCTGGAACTTGGTCTTGCCCCTCCTTGGTCTTGGTCTTGACTCAGTCTTGACTCCTTCAAAGTCTTGGTCTTGGTCTAGGTCTACACTTGGTCTCAGGTTATTTGGCCTTGACCACAACACCATGTTTAACTCATTACATTTGGATCTATTTTATAATTTGTAGCCAAGTAAAAGTGTCTTTCAGTATCTGTAAAAGCACTATACAAATGAAATGTGTTATTAACATATACACCAACAATCACTGAAAGCAGATGAGAAACATGAACACATTTATTAAGAACAAAAAAAACAGAACACAATAACAAAAAAAAAAGTCACCGTTGGGTGTCAGGGATTGGTGGTGGTGGGGCAAGGGGGGAGGCTGAGGCAGCAGGGTGGGACTCCTCCATATCTTCTGCAGACAAATGACAGAGGAAACACAAACACATTGACTGTGAAGTTGTACTTTTTATGGATGATACATTGTGGTGTATTGATCAGAAATCTGTTCATCAATAAATCACATCACATTACATGGTAAGTCTACAGGTGCAATATGTAAAGCTGACTAATAGTGTGAATTGAAGGTGATATTAATTCCTTGTGAATTGTTTCTACAGGCTACTGTCTCACAAAACATAAATATCACAGTAATATGACTCCAGCGTACTGTTAGGGAAGAATTTCACTTCTCCGTATAGTTTGTGTAGTTAAAGGTCAATCCCTCTTCATTTATAGGTGAAAGTTGAGAATTAGATGTTTCCTTTTAGATATATTGCTAGAGACAGTTTATCTGACCTGTACTCTCTCCTAGGGCATGCCAAGGCCAAGTTCATTCCTCTGGCGCCTTCACCAGATAACACTCTGAGTGAGAGAGACTGTTGTTGTTCTCGCGTCACCTAGATGGTGTGAGTCTTTATCTTAATGTTTATGCCCAATAGCCAATGGAATGTTAGCACATCTCCCTTTGTGGGCTCGGTCCACCTTCCTAGTATATGAATCTGAACTTTGCAGCTTGGCCCTCAGAATTGAGGTGGCATCACGCACTCATGTTGTGTCGATGACTCTTCTGTTCTCCTCGATCGAGTAAATTAAACTCCTTCAGTATAAGACATCCAAGACTCCGGTGCTTCTTCTTCTTCCTGCATCATCACAGAATTTCTCCCTAACAATTGGCGTCACGAACAGGATCTCAACAGAACAACGACTCGGTAAGTGCATATGTATAATTTTATATATCATGCCTTACCTTGTCTGAGTTTGACGAGATCATGAACTATAATGTTAAAATGGGAGACTAAACATTTGCCATTCTATTGAAGTGATGTATTAATTTTATTATTAATTCTGTGTAAGAGAAATGCTTTAATTTAGAGTGAAATTAGACCAATTTCGCAAGTGCATGTGGGGTGTGAGGAAGAGCGTGAGGTGAGCTATATCACCAGCAGAGCCACTGGATGGTTACTGCGACCGTTTCTGGGTGCGGTTGAAAAACCAGGCCCGACACAGAGGGACCGAGGTGCGATCTCTGGCTATAGAAAAAGAAATTTTTCGGGGTAGAATGAAATAAGGTCTACTTCGCCGAGGTCTAAATCCAGGACCACACACTCTGTGTCCGACGAGAAACAAAATCGCCCCGGAAGATAAGCCCGGAGGCAAGAGGCGCAAATAAATAGTGTATACACAGGACGGAGAAACCGTCAGTCCCTTCACACCAACATCACTGTAAATTTGTGTAAGCCCGGAGACTGTATGCTTCTGAAGTTGTTTTTTGTATGTTTGTCGTTCTTGTATGTTCTTGTATGTTGTATGAGTGTATTCGTTTAAAGTCACAATGGGAGGTCATCTGTCCAAAACAGGGAGTGAAACAAATTCTCACACCAAATTGGCACACACATCTAATAGACAGAATGACACAAATACACCACACTCCAACTCTAATCGAACTGATGTAGAGGCACATGGTGTAGGTTGTATGCAACCAGAACACCTCCAAAGAATATTCTCCTCGAGAACACCAGCTGGCGTAGTTGGTCGTTTAAAAGGTTGGAAATACGTGTATCCATTCACTAACCTCATGCAAGACTGGACACATGGAGAGTGGCCCATGGTTGGTTCGTTTGAAACAGATAAATTGAAAGTGATCAAAATGAACATGGACCCCGCCGTGGGCAATTCAGTATGGAGTTATCCATACATGAAAGAATGTGTACAGATGTGGATGAGTGTGGCAAATCAGAGGAATGGAATGGATGTGTGTAAAGAGGAGAACATTTCAGATGAACTGAGAAGTGTGATTGAGCAAACAGTTGAACGTGTGAATGTGTCTATGATGCCTGGATTGGAAGTTGGTTTACAAACAAGAGCGGCTGAAATGACAAGAACCAAAGAGGAACAGGATCTGAACAACCTTATCTGTTGCAAGCGGCTACTATTCAAATTTCCACTAATCCACGAGATGACCCATTTTTGCCTGTCCAGGTTAATGGCAATACTGTTGAAATTCTGATTGATAGTGGTGCAACTATTTCTACCATAAAATCCGATGAACATGTGTGTGTTCCCACAAATAACTTTGTCAAAACTGTTGGTGTTTCAGGTGTTCCACAGAAAGAGCCAATGTCCAAATGTACAAATGTCACAGTTGAAGGTAATGATATGGCACATTCATTTCTCATTTCTGACTCAAGCCCCATAAATCTCATGGGAAGAGATTTGCTCTGTAAGTTGCATGCATCCATCCACTGTACACCTGATGGTTTGTTTCTGAGTCTCCCTGATGAAAAAGCTCCACATGCATTTCAATTTCTAAAAACTGCAGCTGATTGTTTGTATTGTTGGGACCTGCCAAATTTCAATTTGCTCTCTATGTTCACAGTGCCCAGTATCCAAACTATTGCGAAAACCTCTCCTCCGTGTGCTGCTTTAATGTCCGGCATGAAGCCTATGCTACAGTGTCACTGCACAGCAGCCTTCAATCCTTCGGCGCAGTATAAACAGGTAGCTGACGCGGTAATAAATCAACAACAGGGTTTGGTGAGTGAGCAATGTCTGTTTGTTGGTCCACAAGGATGTGCAATTCCAATTCAACTTTCTGGTCGTCAAAGTGCATTGTTTGATGTTGAATTCTCTTCTCCCCATGTCACAGTTGCAGTATCTTCTGGCTGTGAACCAAAACATCTTGGAGCCATGGTGGCGCGGTGTCAGGCCTTGAGGAGAGCCGTATCTACTCTGCCAGCCCAAACAATCACATATTTGGGTGACGAATTGTACATGATAACACTGACTGAACACATTGACCTGACACACAGTGTTTTTGTTTTGCATAAACCACCACCTCCACCAATCTATGGCCCTCCCTCAGAGCTTGCTGAGGTTCCATCCATTTTGTGGGCTAAGCATAAAAATCATGTTGGTTTGGTACTTTCTGCCCCACCACATCATGTTACACTCAAACCTAATGCATCATTGCCACGTATCAGACAGTACAAGTTACCACCACAAGCCATTGCAGGAATTGAACATGTCATTCAGTCTCTTTTGGATCAGGATGTGTTGACTCCCACCACCAGTCCATGTAACACACCTATGTTGCCCATCCCAAAACCTAATCGTCCTGGTGAATGGCGTTTTGTGCAAGACCTTCAAGCTATCAATAACATAGTGATTCCTCCTGCTGTTGTAGTTCCTGACACAGTTTCCATTTTGATGTCATTGCCGTGCAATTCCACACACTACACAGTCATTGATTTGTGCTCAACTTTTTTCTCAATTCCTTTGCATCCAGACAGCCAGTATCTGTTTGCATTCACGTTCAAGGACAGGCAGTATACATGGAAACGGTTACCTCAGGGTTTCGTTTCGAGCCCCACAGTTTATGCGGCAGCGGTGAAAAGAGATCTGGATGACCTTACATTGCCGGGGGCTCAACACTTTTGCAGTATGCTGATGATCTTCTTGTCGCCTCACCATCTGAGGAGGCGTGTCGCACTGACTCCATCTTGCTTTTGAGGAGACTTGCTGAATGTGGACATCGGGCCTCCTTGGGTAAGTTGCAGTTTTGTAAACCTGAGGTCACCTACTTGGGTCATGTTCTGAGAAATGGTGAAAGACTCTTGTCGCCTGAGCGTGTTAAGCTGTTGAAAAACATGCCTCCTCCCACCACAAAGAAGCAAATGCTTTCTTTCCTGGGCATGACGAATTACTGCAGACATTGGATTTTTGAGTATGCATCTTTGGACTCTATTCTGAGAGCCGCTACAATGCAAACTGCACCCACATGCATTCAGTGGACTGATGAAATGCTTCAAGCCTTCAACAGCCTAAAACAGGCCCTCACCACAGCTCCAGCTTTGGGACTGCCTGACTATCAGCAGCCTTTCCATCTCCATGTGAACGAACGTGATGGCTACGCCACAGCCACCCTTGTGCAAAAGCATGGTTCTCATTACCGCCCCGTTGCATATTACTCGTGTCGTTTGGATGCCGTGGTCCGTGGTATGCCTGCCTGCCTTAGATCAGTGGCTGCGGTTGCAGCAATGATTGACAAATCTGCTTCCATTGTTCTGGCTCATGACTGTGTTGTCTATGCATCTCATGCTGTTGTATCAATCTTGACCACTTCTGCAACACAACATTTGTCGGCTGCACGTCGTTCTGGCTATGTAGCTATCATTCTTGCGAGCACAAACATCACTTTGCGACGCTCACCACCCTTAAACCCCGCCACGTTTCTTCCGATGATTGACGACGTTTCTGATCATGATTGTCACGCTGTGATTAGTGAATGCACCTCCCCCAGACCAGATTTGCTGCAAACTCCAATTCCAAATTCTGACATGATTCTTTACACTGACGGCTCTGCTAGCCGACCATCTGATAATGTTCATTTGGCCGGCTATGCTGTTGTCACTGATTTTGATGTTCTGGAAGCTAATGCGTTGCCACAACACACCTCTGCTCAAGCAGCGGAACTGATCGCACTCACGAGAGCATGCGTACTCGCCAGCGGGAAGGTGGCAACTGTTTACACCGATTCCAGATACGCTTTCGGGGTCGCTCATGACTTTGGCCAAATTTGGAAAATGCGTGGTTTTGTCACATCTTCTGGTAAACCGTTACAACATCACATGTTGATCAGTGACCTCCTGAATGCGATTTTGCTTCCCTCTAAACTCGCTATTGTGAAATGTGCTGCACACACGAACAGTAATGATCCTGTCTCACAAGGAAATGCACGGGCTGATGCTTCAGCTAAACAAGCTGCACTTTCCTCTTCCTCTTTGGTTCACCAATGTGTTTCCGCTCAACCTTGCGAGCCTATCTCACTGCCTCTCACTAATGACGTTGTGGCCCTACAGGGTCAGGCCGATGACAGAGAACGTAGTCTTTGGTTAGCTAAGGGTTGTGCTATTGACAAGGAGTCTGGCTTGTGGCTCCACCCTGATGGACGACCTGTTTGTCCTCGTGCTCTCCTACATGTGCTTGCGCGTGTTGCACACGGCCCATCACATGTAGGAAGAGGGATGATGAATGATGTCATACGCTCGCAGTGGTTCGCTCCAGGTATCACACAGGTATCTCAAACACTTGTAGATGGCTGTATGATATGTCAACAGAACAGAAAAATGAACAGCACTGTAAGACATGACCATTTAGAGCCTCCATCAGGTCCCTTTGTAAATATGCAAATAGATTTTGTACATATGCCAAACTGTCAAGGTTACAAACACTTGCTTGTGATCACTGACCGTTTTTCTAAATGGGTAGAATGCTATCCAACACGAAAAGAAGATGCGCGAACTGTTGTAAAATGTTTGTTGAAGGAACTGATTCCAAGATTTGGAGTGCCACGCGCAATTGACAGTGATAGAGGTCCAGCCTTTGTTTCACAGATCACACAGGCTCTCTCAAAAGCTCTTGGGTTCACTTGGCAGCTACATGTTCCATATCATCCACAAAGTTCAGGTCAAGTGGAAAGAATGAACTCAACCATCAAAGACAGACTGACAAAAAACAATGATGGCAACGGGTTTAAAATGGCCTGACGCACTGCCTTTGGTATTGTACTCCATCAGGAGTACACCAAATGCAACAACAGGGCTGAGCCCACATGAAGTGTTGATGGGCCGACCCATGTCCACAGGTGTAAGTCCTCCTTTGACACCAAGCAAAACCACTCTGATTTGGACAGATGAGTACATGTCTGACTATGTAAAAAAAGCTAACAGAAATTTTGAGAAAATATCACTTACAGGTGGCTGACAGACTCCCGAGACCTTCAGATGAGCCCATTCACCCCTTTAGAGAAGGGGATTTTGTACTAATAAGATCTCTGGAAAAGGTGTCTTTGTCTCCTAGGTGGAAAGGACCATACCAGGTGTTGCTGTGGACAAGAACGGCTCTAAAGGTTGAGGGCAAACCAGAATGGGTGCACGCTACAAGGTGCAGGTTTGCTCCAAGAGCAGAGATCGCAGCAGCAGCGAGCCATGGCTAGTGATCGGGGGAACAATTCTCTTTGTTGTTGTTTTGTGTGGATCTCTTTTGCTCTGGTTACAGATGGCGAACAATGAGAGTAAGGTGACAAACGGTCCATACTCCAACGACACTGATTCAGAGCTGACTGAGAGGGGAAGCTCCCAGCTGAGAGATCCTGCAGACGATGCAGGGACCTCTTGTGGTGAGAATGAACTGATGAACCCTCCAGCACCCCGCACTGACATAAATTTGAATAAAGATGTTGCATTTGACACAAATGACTATGCTGAGACGTCCACGGATCACACAGAAAGAAAGACTGTTGTTCATCTTCGATCCAGACGATCTCCAACCACCGTTGTGTTTCAAGTGAGAGATGTGTTTTGGTAGTTGTTATGTTGCTAAACCTGCAGTCCATCCCACAGGGAAAGCTTTTGGATCTAGCAGGAAAGTTATCAAAATTAGTTTACTGATTTAATACTCATACTCATACACATATCATCTCATTTAATCACACAATAGTTTAATCACGCATTTGGAGTAATAAAGTATTGCCATACATGGTTTGGTGTTTTGATGAAGAAAATCTGCAATCACCGAGATGGATTCCATACCACCATGCATCGTATGTGCTAGTAACCTCTCCATGGTGGTGGCCCTCTACTGTGCGCTTAGCACATGGGTTGAAGATCACTCCTCTGTCGACTGTTACTCTTACATGATGATTTTATCAGTAATTGTATTGTTGTGTTTTCATTTTGAAAGTTTCATTTTCTCTTTAATTAATTTAGTCTGACATTAATTAACTGTAAGTTAAGTTGCATCTTATATAATATTCATACACTTAATTATTATTGTTATTATTGTTGGTTCATGTGTTGATGGATCGCCCCTATGATATCATCTGGATGAGACATGACTTATTTGGGTTTTCCTCCCTGACACTGAGGTTTTTACCGTAGGTCTGTCTCCATGCTTAGTGTAGTTAGCGCAGGTGTCTTTTTCCCTCCTCTCGCCCATGACAGGGGGGTTTTTGGCTCCTGTGAGTAGGCCCATGTGACTGTGGTTTCCACCGTGAGCCTTTGAACACTCCAGTGTTTAGGGGTTCTTTATCCCATAGAGGGTTTGCCTCCAGCGGTCCTTGTTGACGGGAAGGTCGGATCCCGGGGTCACATGTTAGATAGGCGCAAATAATTCTGTTTGTTTGGATGTGATTTATTTTACAACACTATCTTGAGTGCTATTGAAGCATTTACTTGGTATGTTTACATATGTTGTGATTTACATTTTCACGTTTGATCTCTTTGATGCTCTTGTATTGCGTGATGTTCTTTGATTCTGACGGCTTGACTTTAACTCACCCTTAAGGTGCTAAAATGTAGGCTATTGATCTTATGATCAATAAGAGGGGATTGTTAGGGAAGAATTTCACTTCTCCGTATAGTTTGTGTAGTTAAAGGTCAATCCCTCTTCATTTATAGGTGAAAGTTGAGAATTAGATGTTTCCTTTTAGATATATTGCTAGAGACAGTTTATCTGACCTGTACTCTCTCCTAGGGCATGCCAAGGCCAAGTTCATTCCTCTGGCGCCTTCACCAGATAACACTCTGAGTGAGAGAGACTGTTGTTGTTCTCGCGTCACCTAGATGGTGTGAGTCTTTATCTTAATGTTTATGCCCAATAGCCAATGGAATGTTAGCACATCTCCCTTTGTGGGCTCGGTCCACCTTCCTAGTATATGAATCTGAACTTTGCAGCTTGGCCCTCAGAATTGAGGTGGCATCACGCACTCATGTTGTGTCGATGACTCTTCTGTTCTCCTCGATCGAGTAAATTAAACTCCTTCAGTATAAGACATCCAAGACTCCGGTGCTTCTTCTTCTTCCTGCATCATCACAGAATTTCTCCCTAACACGTACCATGACAGCTACAGATTTGACACTGAAAAACCATCACTCACCGTCATCACAAAAGGAGGCAGATGCCTCCAAAACCTCCACTCTGCCGCAGGTCCTGCAGCTGGCGGCTAAGGAGGGCCGCCTTCTGCTCTGCGGCCCTCCTTAGCCGCACTTCTCTGACCAGCAGGGTCATGGCCAAATGTCTTGCAGTTAAAACCCTTCGTTTGACCATACAAGAAGTAAAAAGTTGTTACTTTTTAAGACTGCACAAAAACATGCCTAGCTACCTTCACTAGGTTTTCATGGCTATGTGATATACTTGAAGTATATCACATAGCCAAGCAGCTGTAACGGGCCCTTGCGACCCCGTGGCCGCGACCCACGTCCCGCCACCCGTCCGCACGGCCCCAGGTCACCCGTTCCCTGCAGCCCCCACGGCCCCCGAGTCTCCCGCGACCCCGAGGCACCCGTGCTCTGCGGCCCCCCGAGTCCCCTGCAACTCCTCAGAAGCAATATATAAGTGAAATGACGCTTAGTGAAAGTTCAGTCAGGAAGATGATCTCTTTAAGCATGCTCACTGAGTCTATTTTATCTCTCCCGCTTCCGTCTTGATCCACCCCTCATGACTTCTCCTCATCCAATCCGAATCCGCCACATTTTCTCCTTCTCCAATCAGCTGTCATGTTTAAAAGTGCTCTCTCTCTACTCTCATTCAGCCGATTCAGAAATCTCTCAACCCACCTCCTCCCCTTCACCTCCTCAAGATCCAGGCCATCTCCATCTTCAGCCAGAGGCTTCCATGTCAGGAGGTGTCATCCCTACCACCACCAGCGTCTGGGCCTGGGGGAAGTCCTCTTCAGATAGAAGCTTCACATCCATCGATCTGTCTTCTAAGCTGATCTACTCCCTGGGGCCTAAGCGCCAAAATTATTTGTACACAATAAATGTCTTTCTGTGTCACATCTTGCCTTATTCCATTCTTAATAGTCTGTCCTGAACTAAACAACATCTAACATATATATATATATATATATATATATACACACATATACATATGTTAGATGTTGTGTAGTTTATGGTGATGATTCTGTTGGGTCAAAAATAAAGGTCCAAAAATGGGCCAGTTGTGATAAAAGACCGTTTATTTTCTCCAACATTAAATGATACAAAAAATCAAAGTCTTGAAGGGAGTTCACCAAGGTCACAAAAAATCAACAAAGTGCATGTTGGCCTCCGACAGGGCTGCCCTTTGTCACCGGTTCTGTTCATTATTTTTATGGACAGAATTTCTAGGCGCAGCCAGGGTCCGGAGGGGGTCCGGTTCGGGAGTCACCGTATTTCATCTCTGCTTTTTGCAGATGATGTTGTCTTGTTGGCTCCCTCGAGCCAGGACCTTCAGCATGCGCTGGGGCAGTTCACAGCTGAGTGTGAAGCAGCTGGGAGGAGAATCAGCACCTCCAAGTCTGAGGCCATGGTTCTCGACCGGAAAAAGGTGGTTTGCCCTCTCCAGGTCGGGGGAGAGTTCCTGCCTCAAGTGGAGGAGTTCAAGTATCTCGGGGTCCGGTTCACAAGTGAGGGAAGGATGGAGCGTGAGATTGACAGGCGGATCGGTGCAGCGGCTGCAGTAATGCGGTCGTTGTATCGGTCCGTCGTGGTGAAAAGAGAGCTGGTTCTCTACTCTTAGGGGTAAGGAGAATTTTACTGGCTCGCCATCTCCATCAACCAGGAGAATCCAGATCCACATCTAAAGGTTTCTGAGGGTTCTCAAAAAGCCTAGCCTGTATACAGACAGGGCTATCACTACACAGAATAATCAACTTCTCTTATGGCCATATCCAATACATAAATCTCCACACACTACTGGAACACAATAGTGATTAAATGAGTTATCTTTTTAACTGTACAGTTCTGTTTTTTCCAAGGTGAGTATTTTCACACAGTTTTAATCAACATTACTTATCTTCACCATTTAACCATGAATTATGATCATTATAGCTCAGTGTAAAATTCCCACATGAAATATTGTTCATTTCAATCTTTTTTTTTCCCATTTCACACATCAGAATAGCAACTCAGGGCTTCAGAGTCTGCCTTTGCGATAAATGAACATATTTAGCGGTCTTTAACAAAACACACACACACACACAGAGGAAAATAAATAGCACACCCAATTTGTTTTCATCAAATTATCGGAGCAAAACATGCAGCTTTAACTCTTGAAACACACAGTAAACAGTAGCGGCAAGTCACGTTCATGTACCAACAAGTTTTCTGCCCTCTCACAATATGGCTACTACAGTTAGCATGTGCTAGCGCTAGTTAGCGCGATCAACTCACCAAGTCTGTCGTAAATACTAACTCACGGGTCCTCGACCACCTCTCCGCCCCAGGTAGGTACACTCCCAAGGGCTATTCCGGGCTGACACGTAAGTTAATAACCACCGCTTTTCGTGATTTCTTATTGACTTCCCCTTCCGTGCTCCTCACCGGCCCACACCGCTGCTCTGACTCTCTGCTCTGACTCCGCACCGCACTACTCTGCACTGTGACTCTCGTGAGAATAGGGTGGGACTATTTTCTCTTAGTGAGTGTGCAAAATTAATATTATTTACAGATCAATGAACTAAAGAGGGTTAATCAATAAAAAATAATATTTTAAGGTGAACAACAATATTACCTGTTATCAGCTGGGTTACACAAGCCCTGGTAACAATGTGGCAGTCCTGTTTCAATGTAGTCTAGCTTTGAGCTGTAAGTGGTCGTTTACCTGTTATGCCTCAATTGATATTTGCAAAGCCCAATGTTTTCTGCCTCATACAGGTGAAATGTTTTTTTCCTTAAGATAGTTTGGATTACTGAGTGCTGGAGCAGTGCACAGATCCCCTTTTAACATTTGGAGAGCTGTTTCAGTCACTTAAGTCCATTGTAGCTTTGTGTTGACATCATTTTGACCTGTTGCTCTAATAAGAGCAAGCAGGGGTGACGTTTTTTGCACAGTCACCAATCCATGAACGACTGTATCCTGCCATTCCCAGAGAGGAAAATACTTCTGCACAGTTTTAATGACCTTGTGTTCTCGTTAACTTAAAGCATCTAACAAATTTGCCGTCTTTTTTCAAAACGTTCTTTGATGGGATTGCAAACCAACAAAGTTATCTGCATACTAAAACATCATGTAGTCCAGAGTTAAATGTTGTAAGTGCTTTGTCAGTACTTTGTTAATTACTGATGGATTCTTTACACAACCTTGTGATAGTATGGTGTATGTGTTGTTGTCCTACGTAGGTGAATGCTCACATGTGTTGCAAATCTGGGTGAACAGGAGCACTGAAACAGGCTGAACATAGGTTAATTAAACCATTCAGCAGCACGTGGTATATGTGAGAGTAGGGTGTGAGAATCTGGGACAATGGGAGTGTCAGACAATAAAGTTGACAGCTTTTAAATCATGCACTAGTCTATAGTCTATAATCTATAATCATTAGACTGATTTTCAGATTGGAAAATTGTGTTCTACATTTCTCTTTGTTTTTTACCAACACTTCAGCTTTTAACAGCCCTTTGACTGTTGGCTGTGGACTTTGTCTTTGGTATGGAAGGCAGCTCTAGGCTTTATCTTGATGCAGATCGGTTGGGCCAACTTCACATTTCTCACATCAGTTTTGTGTTGATGTTCAGTCTCTGTAGTAAATGTCATGTGTGAAGTTGTCGTTTTCGTCCAATAGAATTTTCTTTGTCATTTCCTCTTCTTTCTTTAAACATTTTCTGCTTAAGTAATCTCGCGGATTTGTTTTTCTTGAATTGCCACTGGTGTAGTGCACTTTGTCCTGTAGCGTAGTGGACAGCGGTGGCACTATAGTCACCCTCCTGGCTCCTCTGGGTTCTTCTATTGCTAATTTGGAGCTGGGCATGTCCACGGGTTTGTGGGACAGTTCCTGTGTTGGTGTCCTCTTTGTCCACATCCCGAACATGGTGCATCAGTCGATGGTCTGTCACTGACTCCTTCATAAGACTGAGCTCGCGTATATGATCTTCTTTGGTTTTCCCTTGGGGGTCCTCTTGGTGCTGGTCGCCACCTTCCTGGAGGATTCTGATATCCTCCACATGGTGTTGTGTCATGCACATGTATGGGTGTTGATGGTGCACTGACTGGTCTCCCTGTTGTCACTGGATTTGACATTGGAGAGTTGGTGCCTTGAGCTGGGGGTTACAGACAGTTGTGGTTCTGTTCCTGTTGGCTGTGGTGGCCTTGGTTGGGTCACTGTCACCACTGGAACTTGTGTTTCTTCTTGATCCTTCTTCTGCTTGGTGGATTCACCAAGCTGCAGCTGGGCTAGTTTGTGCACTAGCTGCTGATTCATTTCTTCTGCCATTTGTTTTCCAATCACATGGGTTAACAGGGCTTCCATATCCCCCAGTATCATCTTCACACCTGCTGTGCCTTCTTCTAGCTTCATGATCCACTTGTGTGCTTCTTCAGTGAGGTCTGGCAGCCTGCCAGCCAGTTCAACCATATACTTAAAGGACCATGGTTCATGCTGAGTTTGTCCACTGGCTCTTGTTGCTATCGGACGCACTGAGGCTGCTTCTTCTTCATCCTCCTGTCGGTCATTTGGAGTCCAAAAGTCTCGGAGGCCGAGTCTTTTTCCATTTTGAAGCTGCATTAGTTCGCTCATCAGTTGCCTTGTATTCAACTCCTTTGCATCCGCCTCTTCCTCTTTCTTCAGTAACTTTCGTATAATTGATTTAAATTCTTCTTTTTCTTCATTCAGCCGCTGTTTCTTCCTGCTTGCATCAGCTTGAGACATCAGTGTTCCTTCTGGTTGTACTTGTACCTTCTGTTGGTGTTCTGGTTCGTCACTGTGTTCACTTGAAGTGGTTTGTCTCCTCTGCCCCATGGCCCTCTCCCTCTGCCTTTCCAGCTGAGCCAGGCTCTATTCTTGTTTCAGTTGTTTTGGAGTGAGCTTTGGTTCAGGGAAGCAGGTTCTCAAGGTGCTGTTGGTGATTGGTTCTTCAGGGTCATATGGTGGTGGTGATGTTTTTATTGGCCACATGGGAGCCATAGGGATTATCTTTTGCTCTGATACCTCCAGCCTGTGTTTCAACTCCAACAGGGAAATTCTTTCTCATCGGTGATGTCAACAGGTGTGGTTTCAGGGTCTGTTGTCGTCGCTGTCCTTCTTGTCTGAACCACTGTAACACTTCTGTCTCTTTTGTTTGCTTGTCTTCTCTTTTGTCACTGGAGTCTTTTGTTTTGCACAGTTGGATGTTAAATGCCACTTCATTGCAAGATTTCTCACTGAAGGTTCCAGTTACAGGCCAGTGTGCCTCTCCAGCTGTTCTCCTATTGCTTTCTTCCATACACTTCTGTACTTGCATCACATGTTTTGGATGCTGGTTTTGTACTTCTTCCATTTGAGTTAACGTCCCACAATCTTCTTTCCTCAGTCTTGCTCTCATGATGTGTCCTCTTCTATGATAGTAAAATATATATATATATATATATATATATTATAATTATCTTCTTTTGTTATCAATCTTTATTATTATTTCTTTATAATATCTATTCACCCATGCTGGTGTGTGTATGTCACTTCATGCTAACTCAGTGGGAACTTGTCATTATGTTCCGGCCAACAGTGAACCTCTGTCACTCCATATAAACCAAGTGTGGACCTTTTTTCTGCAATGCAAAATAATAAATAAAATGCATTCTTATAGCTTGAGGATAGTAAATTAAAACTGATTGAAACCATGTGCTTTTAAAAAAGTTTTTATTATGAGATCTGTAATTCATATCAAAATAAAATAGTTTAACTCTTTAAGATAGATTCCAGCAATGCAAGATTTTATCCACATACTGTGTGCTGTCTGGAGCATTTAGATTATACACAATGTAGATTATAGAAGGTCCCCTCTTCCACTGCTAAGAATGACAAAGTCAACACAATTTATGGATCGGTAAGGACAGGGGAGCAAATTATCCTTATTAAGAAAGAAGAATTAATCAATATTAAAGCCCATGTAAAATCAATGTTGTTGCTAGTACTGCAGACCTTGATATTAGTGCTGCAGCTATGTCACTTGTGAATTGCATGCAAGAACATTATTTACTCTCAAATGTGGCCCTGATTTATTTATTTACTTTGTACTATCTGTATTACATAGACTTGTTTAAATAATGATAAAAGTACATTTTATATTATATTTTGTTTTTTTCAGAATGACCGGAAACATAAGTCCACTGTTGGCAGCCCACCCCGACAGCTCCCTGTTAACAGTGTTGGTTTGTATGTGTGTGTGTGTGTGTGTGTGTGTGTGGTGTGTGTGTGTGTGTGTGTGTGTGTGTGTGGTGATGTGTGTGTGTGTGTGTGTGTGTGTGTGTGGTGATGTGTGTGTGTGTGTTGGTTTTTATGGTATAGGCAGACTTTTCACCTGAATACGTACCGACATTACCCGGACAGGAGGGTAATATGTGGACCATGCCGATGTCCGCGTAATTCAAAGAGTGTATTTGCATTTGTTAGTGTCTAAACAACATATTTTCTCTTTTTCTTTGAAAGTCCTCATTTACCACTTGACCTGATTTTCAGTGTATCCCAGTGTATAGAACAGCGTACCCCATCGGTTGTGCCTGAATTGCAGTTTTTTACACATTTTTGATACACCGGAGTCAAATTTGGCGGGCTTCTCCGTGATTGGCTGGTTACAGGCTTGGGCGGACCCCTCCCAAACGCTGAGCTCCAAGCTCCGCCCACACCTCCGCTCTTTAAACTTTATTCGTGCTCAGTGGAGGAAGCTGCTGCTTTGCCTCGCCAGAGGACTCACGAACCGACAGGTAAACTGAAATAATACCTTAGTGTGTCTAATTTAATGAAGGTAACGCCAAGCTAGTTTAATCTGGATGCTTAAACGAGTCATTTTGCACTGGTTTAGATAGTTTAGTTGTCATTTGTCATTTTTTGTGACGGCCAACATGTGAGCTAGCTGCAGTTGTCTTCGCTCCGGAAAGACGTTTGTCTCTCAGGAAAGGTACTGTTTGCGAGGTATTGTGGCGTGTTTTGTGTCCTTTCTGCCACAGTTGCAAGTATGCTTGTTTTTTCAGTTTGCACGGAGGCACCGCTCCCTTC
Organism: Caranx ignobilis; assembly: GCA_021432705.1. Classification (NCBI taxonomy): domain Eukaryota; kingdom Metazoa; phylum Chordata; class Actinopteri; order Carangiformes; family Carangidae; genus Caranx; species Caranx ignobilis. The sequence continues at coordinate 18,156,958 of MU269990.1, forward strand.
CATAAGCCTTAATTAGATGCACCTGCGTAGTTGCGCCATGTTGACTGCTTCTCAGGATCACGGTGCAGGAGGGAGCTCGTTAGTTACTCAGGTTTATCTACAGGGAAGAAATAGGCATGATGTGGACCGGACATTTAACCATCTACGTGATTTTGTACTGCGGTTGACCCACTGATGCATGTTTGCGTCCTCTCCTGAGCGACGTCATATTAAGTACCGTGATTAAATGGCGAAATGGCTGCACCAAGCGTCCGCCTAGATCTCCCAGTAAAGATGTGCAGCTGTATCAGAGAGATCACGGGTTGGAGCAGATAAAAGTCAGTGAGATATTAATGCATATTTTTGTGTCCTTTCAGCCACAGTTGCAAATGCTCGTTTTTTCCGGTTTGCATGGAGGCACTGCTCTCCTCCAGCTTTAATTAGACGCTGCTGCGCAGTTGCGCCAAGTTGAGTTGCAAAGTTATGGCGTTTCCTTTTATTATTTGACATGTATTCATTTGTTAAAAAAATAAAGGGAAGCTATGGTAATTTTAGGTTACAGTTTAATATGGAGTTTACCATTACTGCAAATCTTTAGTCACTATTTAAGGAGAGGGGCAGGTATGGATTATGAGCATGGTTTCAAAAGCAACCACTATGCCAGAGTTAAATCATGTGTATGTGAATCATTGTGTTGAAGTGGTTCGTTGATTTTATTTTTTCTAGACTGAAGAAACTGAGGTAGGCTATCAATGATATTTTGAATGCCTTGTGTTGCTGAAATCTTTGACTAGTGAGTTGGTTGTTATTAATCATTTGAAATTGTAATAATTGCGGACTGCTATTATATTCTGTGGTGAAAAGGTGTTGCTACACTTTAGGGGAGAGAGATTTGCACGACATAGGTCTTAACCTTTTGAGTATGTTAACAAATGGTTTGTTTAGTGTTTGATTTTAGCAGTGTTACAGTGGTGAGCACAGCATCTGGCTTCTGTCCACATGATCCAAGAAGATTACCACCGTTATTCTACAAATTAGCCTCATAATCATGACAGCACTTTTCTTTAATGCAGGTTTTTGATTTTTCCAAGAAAACATGAAAAGAAGGCGGCGTATTAGTCCAAAGGATGATGCAAAATATCATGTCAGCACTGGAAAGGACAAACCAGGATTTGATGTCCAACACATTAGTGTTTTCAAAGGTTAGTGGATGGAATATTTAATCATGATTAAAGTGGAAATGAAGCAGCCAATCACATAAAATTATTTCACTTAATGGAATTCCACTGCGCCTAACAATTTATATGGAAAATCAAATCATGTGTAAGACTGGTTTTATGTTTTGTTGTAAGGGACCTCCCATCTTGCATTATGATAACCTGAGATGTCATTGGGTTGGTTTGCTCCCTTGGTAGAAATGATGAAAGATAGCAAAAGACGGAGATGAAAAAAGATAGTGAAAGATATAGACATGAAGGATAGAGTCTGTGAATTATTGAGACAGTGACACACAAATGTTAAAAACAGTGAAAGGTAATAACATTGAAAAGACATGTGAGGCTACCACTGTTACTCTTTTCACTTCTTCTATCAAGGTAGCAAATCAACCCTGTGATATCACAGGTTATCATACTGAAAGATGGTTGTGCATTCATGACAAAACATAACACTTAACTTCTTTTTCTTTTCTATATTTATATTTGGCATGTTAATGTAATTGTTATTTACTATGGATATCTGTCGAGTGAATTACATTAAAACTTTTTAGACTTTAAATATGGCATCTTACTTTGTTACATGTACTTGTGTATGTGTGAATTAGGTCGGGGGGTCTTCACTTCTGCCCCATTTGAAAAAGGAGACTTTCTACTGGAATATCAAGGTGAACTCATAAGCAAGCAAGAATGTGAGGGGAGGCAGAGACTTTACCACGACAGCCTGAAGGTGTTCATGTTTGAGTTCCAGTTTAATGGAAAACTCTGGTGGTGGGTATTATATTGTCATTGTCTAATCAGAACTGAATGACACATTGCTTTTGGTTTGCTGAACATATACTGTTAATGGAAGGCATCTAAGACAGATTAAATCATATTCCAAAACTATAAATGATTTTCAATTAAGTGTAACTTGTGCCTTTGCAGTGTTGATGCAGCAGAAGAGGATGGTACCCTTGGCAGACTGGTAAATGATGACCACGTGAACCCTAATGCCAAGATGAAATACATGATGGTAGAAGGGAAGCCCCATCTGTGTTTGTTCGCTACACGTGATATAAGCCCTGGAGAGGAGATCACCTATGATTATGGTGACTCAGACTGGCCGTGGAGATGCAAGGTTGCAATGGCTCAAACTCGTGTTTCTCATTTTTACTACATTATAACAATACAATTCTATGAGAGCATGAAGACACAATGGAACAACTAACAATTACTACTTGTCACATGATGGGTCAGAGGTCATGTTTTTTCCCACACTGCACTCTGACAAGCACAGAAATGACACCTTTCTCATGGTGTTACATAGGAAACATCTAGTATTCACAGAATTAACATTAACTTTTTTCTGCAGGGAGATGTTGAGAAGGCTACAGGGCCCCACCACACTAAGAAGGCGGACAGACCCCACCACACTAACAAGGCGGACAGGCCCCACCATACTGAGGTGGCTGCAGGGAGCCAGACTCAGACAAGTCCAGTTCCAAGTTCACCAAGCAGGGTTGGAAAGGTAAATTAAACCCTGCTTTATGATAATTTGACATTTTCAATTGGTGTAGTGTGTGTGTGTTTGTGACCTGAACACATGGTTTATATGGACAGTGGTATACAGAGACCTTCTTGTAAAGTGCTTCTCTTTGTGTAAGTCAGTATCAGATCTGTGTGTGTGACCTGAACACAAGGTTTATATGGACAGTGGTACACAGAGACTAGACCTGCATGATATGAGGAAAATTTGCCATGTGCATTGACACTGAATATTGTTTCATGGACCCATTTTTACTACAGTAACTTCTTAAGTATATTTTGGGGCTTTTTGCCTTTTTAATTGATAGGATAGTTGAGAGAGACAGGAAATGGGGAGGCAGACAGAGGGGCAATGACATGCAGCAAAGGACCACCAGATTTGAGATTCAAACTGGGGCGGCTGGAGCAAGGACTGTAGCCTCTGCATATGGGGCGCCTGCTCAACCCACTGAGCCATACGGTGCCCCACTACATCAAATTCTATAGAAGCATGGACACACTGAGTGGAGAAGCTAACAATCAGCTTCCACACAGACTTAAACAACTATAGTAAGTGAGAACGAGTCAGATGCTGCTTTAACCAGTCAAGCATTCATCAACATCTATAGACTGTAGGCATTTGTTAGTATTTGTCACATGACAGGTTGGGGCCATGTTTCTCCCACAATGTACTCTGAAAACACAGACATGACGCCTTTCTCTTGGTGTTACATAGGAAACATCTTGTATTCACGGTAGTAACTTTTTTTTTTTTCTGCAGGATGATGTTGAGATGGCTGACGGTGGACCTCAGCACACTGAGAAGGCAGACAGGCCCCACCACACTGAGAAGGTGGACAGGCCCCACCACACTGAGAAGGCGGACAGGCCCCAACACACTGAGGTGGCTGCAGGGAGCCAGACTCTGACAAGTCCAGTTCCAAGTTCACCAAGCAGGGTTGGAAAGGTAAATTAAACCCTATGTTCTGCTTTATGATAATAGGTGTGGTAAAATATCAAGTCAACCAACATTTTCAATTGGTGTAGTGTGTGTGTTTGTGACCTGAGCACATGGTTTATATGGACAGTGGTACACAGAGACCTTCTTGTAAAGTGCCTCTCTTGGTCTGACTGAGTATCAGATCTGAGGTGGGGGTGGGGAAGTGTGTGTATGACCTGAACACATGGTTTATATGGACAGTGGCATACAGAGACCTTCTTGTAAAGTGCTTCTCTTTGTGTAAGTCAGTATCAGATCTGTGTGTGTGACCTGAACACATGGTTTATATGGACAGTGGTACACAGACTAGACCTGCATGATATGAGGAAAATTTGCCATGTGCATTGACACTGAATATTGTTTCATGGACCCATTTTTACTACAGTAACTTCTTAAGTATATTTTGGGGCTTTTTGCCTTTTTAATTGATAGGATAGTTGAGAGAGACAGGAAATGGGGAGGCAGACAGAGGGGCAATGACATGCAGCAAAGGACCACCAGATTTGAGATTCAAACTGGGGCGGCTGGAGCAAGGACTGTAGCCTCTGCATATGGGGCGCCTGCTCAACCCACTGAGCCATACGGTGCCCCACTACATCAAATTCTATAGAAGCATGGACACACTGAGTGGAGAAGCTAACAATCAGCTTCCACACAGACTTAAACAACTATAGTAAGTGAGAACGAGTCAGATGCTGCTTTAACCAGTCAAGCATTCATCAACATCTATAGACTGTAGGCATTTGTTAGTATTTGTCACATGACAGGTTGGGGCCATGTTTCTCCCACAATGTACTCTGAAAACACAGACATGACACCTTTCTCTTGGTGTTACATAGGAAACATCTTGTATTCACGGTAGTAACTTTTTTTTTTTTCTGCAGGATGATGTTGAGATGGCTGACGGTGGACCTCAGCACACTGAGAAGGCAGTCAGGCCCCACCACACTGAGAAGGCAGACAGACCCCACCACACTGAGGTGGCTGCAGGGAGCCAGACTCCGACAAGTCCAGTTCCAAGTTCACCAAGCAGGGTTGGAAAGGTAAATTAAACCCTATGTTCTGCTTTATGATAATTTGACATTTTCAATTGGTGTAGTGTGTGTGTTTGTGACCTGAGCACATGGTTTATATGGACAGTGGTACACAGAGACCTTCTTGTAAAGTGCTTTTCTTAGTATAAGTCAGAATCAGATGTGAGTGTGTGTGTGTGCCCTGAACATGTTTGATATGATTTATATGGGCAGTGGTATATATAACCAACAACTTACCCTTCTACTACTTGTCGACTTCTCGCCAACAGTGTAAAAATCATCGCCTTGTGTTCACAACAGTATCCACCCTGGATAAGTGCTTTCAGTGTGTGGGACCTGTAACATCGTTGAAGTGGCTTGGCTATAAATGCAAAGGTGAGACAAGTGATTAAGTGTATAACTATTAGCAATAGATGTGCATACACAAATTTTAAAAGGGGCATGTAGCTAAAACTAAAGCAGCCTAGTTACATGTCAGATTATGTAGACATATAAAAGTATCTTTTTGACTAGAAATAATAAAACACAAAATAACAATGTCTGAGTATGTTGAGGTTTTTTCATAGTACAGGCTGCTGGACTGACACTTCCTGACTCCAGTTAGCATCTGTTCATGTCTTCAATCTGGGGCATTTTCCTTACTTGAAACCCTAGGATTCTACTTTTTGGTGCAGGCATATCATTTTATATGTTGTATATGGTGCTGTTAATCTTTGTTTTTTATAATCATAGTTGTTTCTGTATTTGTTTACCACATTTATATTAAAAGTACTACAGTGATGATTGTACAGTTGAACATTTTTGGAACCATTGAACAAACTAGGGTTGTCATAATTCTCGATACTTCAGTACCAAGTCGATGCCAACACGCAAAAAATACGTTGGTACCTGTTTTGTTTTTTTTCAGTGCAGTGAGTCCCAGATATACTTTGCCCTCGGTGGACTGTGTTAATTCCTGTCAGAATTCCTGATGCGGGCAGTATACGTGCATGAGTCTGAGTACGCGCCTGGTCTCGGTGCGGCTCAGTGCAGTTACAGTCAAACTCGCGGCCCATTTGTTATGTGAACACGTCCAGAACTCGTTCCGCTCCAACTGCCTGGTGTACGCCACAAGTTTGAGCTCATGTAAACATTACATGACACGTGTCTTTTTCCGGTCAGTCATCATGGAAACATGATGCTCTGACAGTAGTGCGGCGTTTGGACCATGGATGTATGGTCTGAAAACAAACGTGTGAACACGAATGTACAATCTTAAAAAATGAAACAGTGTATCATCTTCACATCTGTTAAACAGTCAAGTGAATTAATGAGAACAGCTGTTCTGTTGTTTAAATACTTGAAGGACACAAGTCATTACTTTCAAAACAGAAGGTCATGTGACTTTCTGTTTTTGTTGAGCTACGTTTACCATTTTATCACTGTTCTTAACTTCATGTTCCTGCCTGCACTTTAAATTCTGTGCAGGTTGAAAAGTTGTTGAAGCACAGTGGAGCTTAAATACAAGAAAGTTTGACGTGAAACAGTTTTGTTTTTTTTTGTTTGTTTTAAACAAATAGCCTATTGAATTCAGACGCACATGGGCTTTGTTTTTTTCTTTTTCTTTTTTATCATGGTATTGATTAGCTATCACAAATTGTGGAAATTCACTGGTATTGGTATCAACTACTGAAATTCTGGTATCATGACAAGCCTAGAGCAAACACAAACCATTACAACCTTTAGAGAGAAATGATTGCACTGCTTTCAGTGGAATACAACACAAACAGTTGTCAGGTACATACATAAAACCAGTGCACACATACATTTCAGTGTATGATTAATCATTCTTCAAAGTAACACCTATGAAAATTGGAATTGGTACACAACATACACTATTGTACCAAATATTTGTTATGAGTTAAAAGGTGTCATGATGAAACTGAATACAACAACACTATTGGCCATGAGAGATTGATGCAAGTGTGTGTCAGATTATCCAGGTTAATGTTTTATTTTGCATTATTGACACTGTTTAGATGTTTGCAGTGTCATACATATGGCTTACCTAAATGCACCTTTTGAATGTACAAACATTTATGTAACTCTTAAATTGTGAAACATCCTAGCTTTTTCTTGGCTGAAATACACAAAGCTGAAAGTAATGTATTGAAAATATGTTGCAGACTGTTCCGGTGTCTGGCATAAATCCTGCTTCAGTCAAATTGTAAATGATCAACTCAACCACCCATCTCTGGTGAGTATCCGCTTAGGCCTAGATCATGCCTGTTTACCTCACCTATGCATGTCAGTAGTGGAATCACTTAGTTGGTCACAAAAATTTAGAGCAGCCACCCACTCACTATGTGTGGTACACATTTGAGACACTGCTCTAGTCTTTTTTCTCATAAGGTATGTTGGTCCACTGCAAAAAAAAGAGGAAAAACTGTCGATAGTCATGTTGACCTTATTCTAGCAACATTATGTAAATCTGCCTGCTTTCAATAATATACAGTAGCTTCAACCTGTAGTCTAAGCAATTTATTGAGGTAGCTGTCGAGCATGGGTGAAGTCAGCAATGGCCGGATGTGGAGGTTTTTAGAATATTTAATCTATCTAGTGTCCATTGCTGGCTAAAATAATTTTTTTTACCATTACAGGAGAAACATTTTTTGCAGTCTACTAGAGACATATTGCTGTCAGATCAGGAGAGCGCACCACATTCAGAAGTTGATGAAATATCAGATGAGGATTCAGTCATGTCCGATGAAGAATATGTACCAGACTCTGAGTCACCTGAAGATTCAGATGTGAGCTTATCTTCTGGGCCACAGCACACATTGGCTGGAATCGGTCGATTAATACCTGATGCTGGAACATCTTTTGGATCTGACACAAGCATCACAGTTGTGGACAGCATACCAGAAGGGTCTCCACTTCTTGACGATCACATGATTCACAATGCTCCTGAAACATCAGACTTGGCACATTGCACCAAAAAATCATCAAAGGAAAAGTCAAAGGTTGAAGCACAGCTTCACAACCCAGAATCAACAGACTTGACAATGACAAAAAAAATTTTTGTTACATTTGTGGTAAGCCACAAAGTAAAATTTCCCGCCACTTGAAAACACACTCTACACATCCTGATATTGTATGTATTTTTTCACTTCCAGAGGAATCAAAAGAGCATAAAATACTACTTGAAAAAATGAGGAATAAGGGAAATTTTAAACACAACACTGCAGTTTTACAAGGTGGAACGGGACCGATAAAAGTGAAGAGAAAAACAAAAGCTAAAGCTGTGACAGGAAAGTTCATTCATTGTATGTACTGTCAGGGGCTGTACATTCGGAAAGACCTTTGGAGACATGCCCGCAGATGCCCCTGCAAGCCAGAAGATAAAGACTCTATTAAAGAACCTGGGAGATCCAGAGTACTGGCTTTGGCTTCTGCTCAAGAGTCTATGTCCTCTCATCAGATCTCCAGTGGTGTGTGGAAGCTACTTAGTACCATGAAACAGGATGACATTGCGTCTGTTATAAGAAATGACCTGTCTATTATTCAGTTTGCCCAGTCATTGTACAACCGACATGGACAAGACTCGACAAAGAATGAATACATGAGACAGAAGCTCCGTGAAGTGGGGCGGTTGATGTTGTGCCTGCGCACAGATTACTCAGTACATAACATGGAGGAGGCTGTTAAACCTGCTAACTTCCAGAGACTTGTGCAAGCTGTAAGGAAGGTTTCAGGTTTTGATGAAGAAAAACACACATATGAAACACCAAGCCTTGCACTGAAACTGGGACACACACTGCACAAAATCTCTGACATTATCCATTGTAGGGCGCTCATGGCAGAAGATGAAGACCTGATCAGGTCCAGTGATATATTCAAGAAGTTGTACACCTCCAAGTGGTCTGAGTTGGTGTCTCACAAGGCTTTGAACACACTGAGTGATGCAAAGTACAACAAGCCATCAACAATACCCTTCACTGAAGATGTTCAGACTCTTCATCGGTACCTTGAGAAATCTGCAGAAAATGCCATGCGCAACATGAAGGAGGAGGCCACCCCTCAGAGTTATGCTGAACTTGCAAAAGTTACACTTGCACAAATCATTGTATTCAATCGCAGACGTGCAGGGGAGGTTTCAAAAATGCGCCTCAAAAATTTTAATAAAAGAGACAACACAAAACTCCACGAAGATGTTGCAGCGGGCTTGTCAAAGACAGAGCAGAGGCTCTGCAACTATTTCAGCCGCATAGAAATCATGGGAAAAAGGGGCCGAAAGGTTGCCATTTTGCTCACACCAAGCATGTTGACTGCTCTCTCACTACTGACCAGTAGAAGGACTGAATGTGGTGTTTGTGATACAAATGTCTTCGTCTTTGCACGTCCAAAATCAATGACCTATTACAGAGGACAGGACTGTTTGCGAGTTTATGCAAACCAATGTGGAGCAAAGCACCCTGAGCACCTCAGATCAACACATCTCAGGAAACATGTGGCCACACTCTCACAAGTCCTTAATTTAAAAAACAATGAACTTGACCAGGTTGCAGATTTCATGGGTCACGATATTCATGTTCACCGTGATTTCTACAGATTACCAGTTCCTGTAACACAGCTGGCCAAGATTTCCAAACTGCTCTTGTCAATGGAGAAAGGGCAGATTTCCAACATCCAGGGGAAATCACTGGATGACATTGAAATTGAAGGTTAGTACTGACAGATATCGTATTTTCTGAGTCTTTGTTAGATGCAGTTCAGTGGTCACCACCCATTTCCAAGCAAATATTACTTTTCAAGCATTTTTCATTACAGTATTGTCCAAATATAAAACTACAGAGCCAGCAAGTTTTATTATATTTGTTTTGTTGTTCTGTTAGACTTGAAGTTGGCATCTCATTGCTCAACACCGACTGGTCATTAAATCACTGTCTCTAACTTATAACCTCCAGTCTGGTTTCAGTGACTGAGTCCAGAGGTCTGGACTGTGAAGCAGGTTAACAGTTATCAAGGTTTAACTAAGTTTTTAGCCCTACAACAGTGGCTCACTTGCTACTGGGGCAACTCACCATAGTAACTGGTGGTGAACTCTTAACCTGGCAGATTAACTTCAGAGAAATTATGACTAGTGTTTCTTCTTTATTCTAATCATGTGATCATATTGTTTAGAGAATGTCATGTTTTGATGTTGCTTTAAAGCCCCTACAAAGAAATTTTAACTGGCTATGCAGAAGTCTCTGGTTTCTGCTGATGTCTCTGTGTGACCTACAACAGCAAATGAAGCCATCAGTGGGAAGATAAGCTGTTTCTAAATAGTGTAACTCTTTACCTTTGGGAGGCAGCGGACAGGTTGGTCCACCAGACAAAACAATGTACGGCACTCAGACCGGAGGAGACGGCTCATTTGACGAGGCTATAAATTAGCATTGAGTTGTTGCTACGCTAGTGAATAAAAACCAAGCTCAATTTCATGGCTATATTCTCGCCACAAAAAGAAGCCTACTGCTTTTGTCCACAGTGGTCACCAAAATCGGCACAAAATGAAAGTTCTTTGTAGTTGCTTTAACGAAACTTACCTGCAGGTATCACAGTTTCTACTCGTGTCATGTTAAATACTTTATTCAAAGTTATGAAGGTGTTTATGTTGAACTCGTTTCATAGTACAGGTTGCTGGACTGATGGTTCAGTTGAGGGCCTCACACACAGTTTCCACCTTTTGATATTTTGATATAGACAAGAACACCACAGTGAATGGTGATGTAAAATTCTGTTTGTATATGTCCTTGAATAATGTTAGATCCAAGTCACAAAGGCTTGACTTTTTCCTGCCACTAGATTTAAGTAAGAAATGTATTTCTAATGTATTTTTTTATGCTCAGGTATTAATGTGACTTTTATTAATGCCATTTCCTAGATAGCATTGTGCTCAGTGATCATGAGCCCAAAGAAAATGAAAGCGATTCTGATGACTGTGAGAGTGCCGAGGCTGACTCAACCGTCGCAGACCAGGCCTGTGACAATGAAGGGTTCGGTAAGTTACCCCACAGCTCTGTTCATCAATTATTTTTTCCACGCCTAAAAACATTTGTTAAATTATGTTTAGCAGGAGCAGTATCACCATCAGCAGGAGCAGTGTCATCATCAGCAGGAACAGTGTCAACACAACACAAACCAACCCAACCCAGTGTCACATCATCAGCAGGAGCAGTGTCAACACAACCCAAGACCGCCTCTCTCTCTCTCTGTGAAGGTAAGCCAAGTTTGATTGTAAAGCACATCCACATCAGACAATATAAATATAAAGACATCAAAATTTCAGAAGAATGAGAGGCGACAGTATACAGTACTACACTGATGTGGTGCATTGTTGTTTAAACCAATATGGGTCCTGATTGTAACCTGCTGGCTGGCCAGGGCCTTTCTTTTTCGAGTTTTAATGTTTTCCTTGTGTCTCTGTGTACTTGTCCTGTACTCTGTCTTCTTGCTGGTGTCTAAAGACATGTAGGTTAACTGGCAATTTTGAATTGGCCATAGATATGAACATGACCATGAATGGTTGTTTTTCTCTTTGTCAGCCTTGTGATAGACTGGTGACCTGTCTAATAAACTAGCAACCTCCATAACTTGCACTCTTTGCACTCAGGACACTGTCTGCCTTAAGCTGGGGACACACTACACGATTTTCACAGTCATTGCTGATTTTGAAAAAACTTGGAGTACACACCAAACGAATGGTTTCAGCAAATTTATATGATGACTGGGGATCACACATTTAACTACTGAGAGTCGGCTCAAAACATTCAAACATGTCTGAATTGCTGCGACTGAAGTCAGGCAGTGTCTATTCGCCTCACATACTTGCTGATTTGAGTCTGTATCCCATCACACACTAACAGATTTCTGCGCCAACTTGCCATGCCAACTGTACCCAACTAGAGCTGAGTGGTGCAGACTAGGCCTGACTATGAATCGTGGGTAAAATTGGGCAAAAAACTGTGTAGTGTCCCCAGCTTTATGTGTGCATGCCTGCTGTGTCACTATGACCACATCTGTTTTTCTACATAGTTTGTCCTGTCCAGAGCAAGACACACACCCAGAGAGAATACCTGTAGATTTCTGCCACTCACCTGTTGAAATATCACATCTGGTGGAGCACATTTTCACATGCAGCTGCTAAAATTGTTGAAATATAATTATATAAATTTTCCAGATCTGGTATATTCGGGTTCAGCCTACACATCGTTATTACATTTTATGTAGTGTTGCTGGCATGATATCACTATAGTAGTGTAAGATGTTTTCACTGTGTTATTCTTTGTACTTCTTCCAGGAGAAGATGTAGTTAAAGAGCCACTAAGAATGCAGAAGAGAGGTTGGTCAAAGCCTGAGGTCACTGCAGTGATGCGGCACTTCAAAAATCACATAAGTAAAGGAAATTTAGCTACTAAAGCTGAATGTGACCACTGCAAATTGGTAGAGGGCCCAGTCTTGGCGCACAGAACGGTGCAAAATATAAGAGACTTTGTGCGGAACAGAGGAGTGGCTGCAAAGAGGCAGTCAGTCAAATAAATGTGGTGAATCATGTGCAGGATTTGGTTTAATGTATGCATAGTCATACAGAAATGTTGATGATGTTGTTTGAAGGACAATACTGTTATCCTACTGTTGGATTCAAGAAAATGCCATTGTTTATGGCATGGGCATTGTTTTATTTTTTGTTATAGGTTAAAAGATTATCTGCAGTATTAAATACTAGCATGTTTGATAAAATAAAATGCCTGTTACATTAATGCTGTGTGATGTCAGGTCTGTGTGTGTGTGTATTTATGTTAATGAGGGGAGGAGATTATTGTCCCTTTAAAGTCCTTATAATGTTTTTTTTGTGTTCCTGTAAGCCACATATTTTTCAAAAATGGACATGTCGGCCTAAACCACAGTTCTGTTAGGGTGGTGTGTATGAGGTTCTGTAGGGTGTATCTGAAATCTAAAGTGACCTAAATTTTTTTCAGATTTTTTGGAGTGTTTTGAGCTAACTCTCAAAGCTCTAGGACCTTGGGAAAGGGTAGTCCATCTAAACCACCACCGGGCGGGTTTGGAGAAATAGACCATCTAAACCATATAAACCCGTATAGGTGTGTGTGTGTGTGTGTGTGTGGTGATGTGTGTGTTTGTACTCCTATCTTTGTGAGAACCAGCATGAATTTTAAACCTTTGGAGTGAGATCCATTTTGCAAAGTGAGGACATTTAGGCCGGTTCTCACTTTATTTTCATTGAAATAGCTTCTGTAGGCTGTTTCTATGCATTTGGCAAAGTTTCAGAGTGGCCCTCACAAAGATGCCAATATGAGAAAAATGTGTGGAAAAAAATATTGTGTGTGTATTTCCTTGATACTCGCTGCTGCCCCCTAAAGTCAGAACAAAAATATTGCACGCAACTACTGCAATGATAGAAAAAGGAGTCACAGGGTTTAAATGCAATTAATTACACTGAATTAAATTACATGCATAACCAATTTACTTTTGTGCCATACATGAGTATTGAAGTTACAATTGCTATTACTTACTCCTAACAGTATGTGTACAGTGGAAGTAGTCCTACCGCACCTGAAAGCTACTTAAAATGTAAAGTGCTTCACTATCTGATTTCCAAACTGAGTTTCCTGTTTCTCTACAGCCTACAAGTGAGTAATGTACAGTTATGACACCAAATGAATACAAACTGTTTCTCCTCATATATACCCTACCTGTGAGTACTGACAGTAAAATTATGGCAAATCAGAGCAAGTGGGTGAACTTTCGTTTATCTTTAATATTGTCTGTTTGGACAGACAATATTACAGATAAATAATTACCAGTCCCAACATATATCAATATTATTTGCATTGTAGTGGTAGTATTAGCAGTATTAAGATAGTAAACCTTATAGATGTCTTACTGGACTAGGACAAATTTAACCCTAAAATAACTAACATCTAATTATGTAATATTATTACATAATATCTACTGGTTGCCCGCCAGCTGTGTGTCTTAGCTGCTGTTTCTTCTTTGTAACTTCTGGGTAGCTCGCCATCCATTTCAGTCAGTCTCCATTTTCTTCATCATCATCATCATCATCATCGTCATCATCAAGCCTGACACGTTTAATGAATAAGTAAACAATCACTCATCCATCCTTGTATTTTATTTCTCCTGGTTGAATGAATTAATACATCCATAGGCGCACTCAATTGCTCACCAGCGTCCAGTCAAATCCATCGTGAGTCTCCAGCAGCAGCTCAGCATCACATCATCCGAACAGAGCAGTTGAACTGTCAAACGATGGAGCGCACGGTTGATTAGCATCTGTACTACCGGCATTAGCGTCGGCCGCGGTAGCATTTAGCATGAGTTGCTCTCACTCGCCGACTCTTCTCAGGTGCCAACATGACATGAGAGTTTGTCCTGCTTCCTCCTACAGTCACCAACTTCTAGCTCCAGTCCTCCTTACTCCGTATTTCTGCTCTTATTAACGAACGTAGTAGCGTGTGGTTGACTGCTGGCTTGCCGTGTCAGCCGTCGGTAAATGGGACGGTCTGGTCTCCTGCGGCGTCGTATTTGCGTCGCCGTCAGTATCATTGCGTAACAAAGCGTCGCTCCCGCTGCCTAGCTCCCGTTGCCTAGCAACACTGAAGTCCACACAGCTGACGGGCACATCGAGAATCGGAGATAATAAAAAAAAAGAAAAGAAAAAGAAAAACAGACGATGAAGAAAGAAACATTAATAATTATATTCACAATCATGGACATTTTGCTTGAAGAGCTGGAGAAGCTTCAGCGCCTGCGCCGGCGTTTTGATGTTTGTTATTCTTTACTATCGTTTAGTTGATCGAGTGAGTTTATTCCCAATACTCACATTTAAATGTATAGACATTCGCTGATGCCGTTGATGCCGCTGACGCCGCCGACGCCGCCATGTCGTTTGTTTACTTGGCTCGCAATCCATTCTGGGATACGGTGGGCCGTGAAGGATCCAACAGTTGAGTCCTCACGAAAAGAAGGCTGCATTTCTCGGCCGCATTTTGAGGAGCCTTCGTATCGAGTTGAATTGGGACAGGTCTTGTCGCGATGCTGTGACGTAATCGGCCTTCAAATGCCGCCTCCGATGGCTGCAGCCGCTGAACTGGGACACAGCATAGTGTGCACAGTGTCTGCAGCGCATACTGTCTGTTGCACACTGTATGGTGTTGCATTGCAACAGTGCAATGCAGTGCACAGTGTGTTGCACTATGCAGTATATGCATTTGCACAGGGCATAACTTACATAAAATTATAACAGACTGCAGATGGCTTATCTTTATTTTTCAGAATGGGACTTTAATGGTAATTTGTTTTTGCAATTAAATGTGGACATAAATATGAATTTTATTTTATTTTCACGTCTCCAACCTGTTGAACAGGCCTGAGAATCAGAGCTGAGAAGTGGAGAATATTGTGTGCACTCTGTGTGCCTCCAGCTCAGCCTTAATTAATGGCCCATCAACGGGAGGGGCCCGCCCCCCTCTACCTGTAACTACTGCTGCTGCCTCTCAGCAGTGAGACTGGCCTGTTGCCTGCCCATCCCCCCCATCCAAATGAAGTGTATACAGTGCATAGATTCATGTTCAGAAACTTATTTTCTGTCCTGACAGAAAATTTTGTTTGTGAACATAAAAAAAAAAAAAAAAAAAAAAAATTCTACCGGAAAATACTTGGGTATTTCTCAGTAGTGCAAGTCATTAAAATGTCCAGTATTGAATTTCACTCAGTCAGGAAAAAATTGTAAAAAGCAAAAGTTTCTTCATCCACATAGTAAGCATCTTGTAGTCATTCACCTTACCTGCCTGCCATGTGTGTTTTTGCTTCACTCACATGATCTAGCATTGAAACAGCTAGTCTGATATAGCTGAGTAAGATGGGGAAATACACAGTTTTACATTAATAATTGTTTACATAGCCATGCATTTGGAGAAGAGTGTACTGACATACAGACAGGTGACAAAAGGGCTAAACCACATAAAGGCCTGTTTAGGCCTGGTACGCTATATGTCCCAGGTGAATTTATCACAAGTGAACCACATTAAGCAGGCGTTCTTCTCTTTGCATTACACTTTACATGAGGAGCACACTCATTAAACATGCTGTTCTGAATCTAAGCCACCTATCTACTGTCTTTATAATTTGCCCTCCTCACCCGGCCTATTTGTCAGATAAGGCTCGTATGTAACGTGCGTGTTAACAGAAAGCACAGCTCCACTATCAGCAGCAATAGGACAGGGATTATGTGTACAGCACATCATCTCAATGTGTGTGATGTCCTCAAGACCACCAGAGTGAGAGTCAGTACATACAGTCAGCTGCAGTAACTTTGGATAGCCAGAGACCATTTGTCCTGACATTAATGAGAATTATCAGTGTCCAGCCTACTGTTCCTAGGCTAGCAGGTCTCAGCTTCTTACTCCCTGTGATAGACACTCATGATTGTATATCTCACCAAAAATGATTGAATGATTAAAATATTATTTTGCTCTTCAGCTCACTTTATATTTCCCTACATACTGGTAACTCAGAGTTTGTGACGTGACCTTTTGATCCGTACCAGGGACACATTAACCAAAGGCATTTCAAAGATAAATTAGCAAGTAAAGAACATCAACCATCAGTATTCTATATGTTTAGTAAGAGATTTGGATAATTAAAAACCCCCAGTGCTCTGTGTTAACAGTACTGATTAACAATATGAATTTTATTTTATTTTCCCCTCTCCAATGTTTGATCCCACTGTCCACAGTAGTGTATGCACCACATGCACTGTGAACTGGACTGCAGTGTGCACAGTGTCTGCAGCACATACTGTCTGTTGCACAGTGTGCACTGCATGCAATGCATTGCATACAGTGCACATGCTGTGCATTGCCGTGCACACTGTGTTGCACTATGCAGTATATGCATTTGCACAGTGTCTGCAGCACATACTGTCTGTTGCAGTGTGCACTGCATGCAATGCAATGCATACAGTGCACATGCTGTGCATTGCAGTGCAGTGTGTTGCACTATGCAGTATATGCATTTGCACAGGACATAACTTAAATAAAATTATAACTGACTGCAGATGGTTTAACTTTATTTTTCAGAATGGGACTTTAATGGTAATTTGTTTTTGCAATTAAATGTGGACATAAATATGAATTTTATTTTATTTTCACGTCTCCAACCTGTTGAACAGGCCTGAGAATCAGAGCTGAGAAGTGGAGAATATTGTGTGCACTCTGTGTGCCTCCAGCTCAGCCTTAATTAATGGCCCATCAAGGGAGGGGCCCGCCCCCCTCTACCTGCAACTACTGCTGCTGTAGTTTGCTGAGCAGAGGAGCTTTGCGCGGTGTTCGAGGTTTGTGGAGGAGCGACGGCCGAGTTTGTGCAGGTAAGTCTCAAATATATCTTACTTCTTATTTCACATTTGAGTTAATGCTCTTTATGAAACTTATTTTGCGAGGACGTAACATTTCACACGTAAGACTTTAATATTGCGGTACGAGTTTTCATGGCGTCGTAAGTTTGATCACGTAATGAGTTCTTGTTAACATGTTTGAACATACTGAGTTTTTAATCTGTGAACATGACTGTGTCATTGTGTAGAAATTAGACAGAGTCTAGCAGCGTGGTTGTAGCAGTGTACAGACTTTATTCGGTTTTTCTGTGTCTGGTTTTCGCTTCGGGCGCAGCGGCGGCAGGCCTCGCGCACCTGTTAGCTCGGAGCGGTGATGTTAGCATGTAACGGTACATCGTGACTGTCGGTGAGGGCTGCAGGTTGTGTTGTGCTGCCGTGAGTCTCTGCTTGGGTCTAGTCTGTGATAACTCGGACACTGCGAGCGGCCTGTGTATGTTTTCTCCACATGGAAGCTACAACACGGACTCGTCCTGTATTTGAGTCGCCTGTAGATCCGAGTGATGCAGCGTAAGTCTGCCCGTGTAAAGTCGTCTCACTCGCGCCGTGTTTGCTATTTAAACTCGCTGGTGGTTTGACGCACAGACGAAACTGGGAAAACTCAGACACCCGGGCCTGCTTCACAAATAGGGATTAGCGGAAATTAAAGCATGAATGTTAAACCTGAGATGAGTGGAAACACTGAGTTTTCCGTTTCAATGTCGGTTCAGCTAATCCTGAGTCAGTTGCTATGGCAACATGCTCCGTGAAGTAATCCTGCTATCACAGCCCTCACCCTGCTTCTACTTGTAATTTATTAGCAGTGGACTATACATTTCATTGTACATACATCATTGCTGTGTCTGCCTTTATGCTAATGCTTTGTGTTTATACATGTTATTAAATGTCTGGATGAAGCTTATAAACTAGTTAATGGGGATGAGTACATGCTTCACAACTGATGTCATTTGCTTTAACCCATCCAAGCTTGGATGTTAAAGTGCCTGTTGAATTTTATGTCCACCTGCTGCTCCTACTTTTTCTCTCTTTTTAGCTAAAGGTCCTCTTGTAACTCTCAACATCTGTTGACATTCAGAACTCCCTGTAGCCTCTTTTCAGTTGGAGCAGTGCTGAAACAAAGCTGGATGGGCACTGAGAATAAAACTTATTCAGGGCAGGTAGCGCAGGCTGCTCTCTCTTGGCTGCTGCCCCTCTGGTGCAGAACTTCATGTTACATTAACACACAATACCTTTTTTCTCCTCCTTCTCTCTAATCCAGGGCTGTGTGGTTTTAAGTGTGTGTGACTGTTAAAAAATGTACCAAAAGAGAAGACAACAAAAGAGTGTGGGACAAAAAACATTTTTGCTTTTATTGTGGCAAACCAAACCTAAAAATGGCGAGGCATCTGGAGAGAAAACACAGCGACATCAAAGATGTCGCATATGCCTTCAGCTTTCCCATTGGTTCAAATGAACGAAAAGTTCTCCTAGAACAGCTGAGAAACAAAGGTGACTTCAAACACAATGCAAAAGTCCTGAAAAGGGGGAAAGGACAGCTAGTGACATGGAAGCAGCCCACTTATAAAGCTTCCATCAAAGATTTCTTGCCATGTCAGCATTGTTTTGGAATGTTCTCCAGGAAAGATTTATGGCGGCATCAGTCGTCTTGCCGAGTTAAAAAACTATGTAGCAAAGATGTACAAGACACAAAGAAGACAAGAGGAGCTGTACAAAGTCATGCTGCACGTCTGCTTCCCATTTCAACTCCCTCAAATGGATGTCAGAACATTGTAAACAATATGCGACAAGGTGATGTTTCTTTTCATATAAGAACTGATCCCTTAATTTGCAGCTATGGGGAGTCACTCTACTCAAAGCACGGCCGTGTAAAATCAAGACACCAGTACATAGCTCAAAGAATGAGGCAGCTTGGACAATTTGTGCTGGTTGCGAAAGAGATGGACAACACCGTGAGGGGTCTGAAAGACTTATGTACCCCAACAAAATTTCAGCTTGTTCTCCGTGCAGCCAAAAAGCTTGCCATTTTTAGCCCAAGAAAAAATGAATTTGGAAAACCTTCAAAAGCAGTGAAAATAGGATTTTGTCCGAAAGGAGCAGTGGGGGTCTTGATTGGACAGACTCTGATTGACGATGATGACCTGGCAGAGAAAAAAGCAAAAAAATTCTTGGAACTTCTCAACAGAAATTGGCAGAGCAGTGTCTCTGTGAGTGCTCATCAAACAATAGAGGAAAAAAAGTGGAATAAAGAAGATGACATCCCACTTACCAAAATGTGATGGCTCTCAAGAATCATCTCAGGATGGTAGAGGATGAGGCAAGGGAGAAGTTAAAGCGGAGGCTGAGTCTATCAGCGTACAAGGAGTTGAATCAGACCGTCCTTGCCCAAGTCATCATCTTTAATAAACGTCGCGAAGGCGAAGCATCTCGCTTGACACTAGAATCCTACAAGACAGGAAGTAGAAACCCCGTAAATCAGGACATTTATGAGAGCTTATCACCTTTGGAAAAGGAGCTGAGCAAGCTGCTCACTCGAATTGAAGTTCGTGGAAAGAGAGGACGTAAGGTGCCTGTTTTTTTAACAGACAGAATGAAGGAGTCCATTGACTTATTGATTGAATGAAGGAATGAAGCTGGTGTTCTTGCTGATAATCCATACCTATTCGCAAGACCGGGGGTGATGACCAACATTCGAGGATGCGACTGCCTTCGAAAATACGCTATGGAAAGCAAAGTGGAAAACCCAGCACTCCTTCGTTCAACAAAACTAAGAAAACAGGTTGCCACCCTGTGCCAGCTTCTCGACCTTACTGAACAGGAACTGGAACAGGTTGCCAGATTCATGGGCCATGACATCAGGGTCCACCGTGACTTTTATAGACAGACGGACAAGACTTTTCAAATTGCTAAAATAAGTAAACTTCTCTTTGCTATGGAGGAAGTGTCACGGGGTTCTTCAAACAAGTTCGTGATATGAAGGGATGATGGCGTAGTCAGGAAGTTAACGTTCGTAGTGCTTTATTTTAATCACCAAAGTGATGTGGACAGGCAAAAAAACACCAGGCAAAACCACAGCTGAGGAGCTCGACCCTAGCTCCCTGCAGCCACACACTCCACCAGACAAAGGAAAAGGGAGCCAACAGAGGAACACAAACCAGCCTCTTTTAAACTGTCAAACTCCTCCCACTGATCAATCAACCAATAAAGAAAAAAATAAAATCAAACCGATGCTTTGTGCTTGTATAAACAATATGATATTACAAGGATAATTTTTGTACAGTGTACCCACTGAAACATTGACCCCACAACGGCCGCATTTCCACAAGAATTAATTAAACAAACAATCATCCACACAATACCGGTCATATGACCAAAACCCGCCAAAACCCTCATATAATGTCCGGAAATCCTTTGTCCCGGTTTGACTGGTAACGATGTGGTGCGTCGTACGCAAGTGAAGGTAGGTGTATGTATGTATGCATGGGGATTACCACAGGGACCAAGTGTGCACCCAAGGTCTCGCTGCAGAGCTATGGAGGTAGGAAAAAGTTGCGTGTTAGCATGATTATTTACCGGGATAACATAAGCAGGGGAAAGTGTGGCGTGTGTGTGTGTGTGTGTGTGTGAGAGTGTTCGGGTGTGTGCGTCCCAGCGCGATGCACTGTCTCCCGTGCGCCATGCTAGGCACGGGATGTGACGGCGCCCCGTCACAGGAAGGCACTGGAAATTTGATGGGGAAAAACCTTGACACATTAGATCTCTGTGTCTGGTATGTATGTGCTATAACATGTTTTACAAACTTTTGATATATGGTTGTAATAGTAGGATCTTTGGAAAACTGAACACCAATATTTGATGGTTGTCTTTCATAGGTTTAGATGCTGCAAAAGGATCGATGAGTGATCCCCAAGGAAGGGAACCTCCCTGGGAGGTGGATGAAGGTAAATTAATTAAGTTCCTTTAAGTGATCAGAGTTTAAAGTTCAATTGTACTGTTATTTCCAACTGATTACTCAATGACTGAAGCCATTAGCCAGAAAGCTGTCAGATGGAACATGCCCCTTTTGGTGGTTCAACAGTGGTGGTTAGCCACTACTCACTTTTTGGTCCTGGCTAGGCATGTGCTGGTTACCAGGTTCAAGATATACCATGTTATACCAGAAATTCCTCAGGTTGTGTGAAGCTGCAGCGGAGCGGATTATCATGTGTGGTGCTGCAGCACTGCCACAAACACACCGACAGCAGAGAAGATGACGTGGAAATCTTGCGCGTTGCATTCAGACTGCAAACATTATTGACTGAATGTTGACTGGGAGTTGTGTCAATATGTGGATCGATGCCGATGTGACCGACGTGTTTCAGGCGCAGTATCTGAGAGATCCAGCAGTAGTCAGCCGCTGCTGCTGCTGCTGCTGCTGCTGCTGTTGTTGTTGTTGTTGTTGCTGCTGTTGTTATTTTGTGGTGTGGTGTGTTCAGGTCCAGGTTCAGATTACAGGTTAGAGAAGTGAGGCTGTGATAGCAGTTTTTTTTTGGTTTTTTTAACTCAGACATTTCAAAAGGACACGTTTTAGAGCTGTAATTCCAATACCGTAATACTGTGAAACCACGATATTTTTGCTTAAGGTTATCATACTGTCAGAAACTCATACTGGCCCATGCCTAGTCCTGACAGCTTTGACCTCTCCTTGACAAAAGTTAGTGGGTCTTTCTCATACATTGTACAGGATGAGGTGTCACTGTTTGTTTACTTGTTTTTCAGTTGGAGACCCTAGCATCTCCACCACAACTAACATGGACAACCCTATATTAGATGGTAAGTTTAATGACATTTATTATGAAATTCACAAAAAACCTCTCGATGAATAAATCTGATTATTTTTCATATTTGAAATATAACGATTGATCTCACTGTACCTCCCATTCATAAGTAGTATATAAAGTGGTGTTGGACTTTCTTTGGTCTTGCTTTTCAGATGGACAAACTGTGACCTGTCGGGCAAAGTCAGCCATGACCCACGACCTGACAAGGGGAAATCTACCTCAGAAGGTGAGTTTAAAGATATTTATTATAAAAATTGCAACAAAACCCTCTTTAGCTGAATAATCCTGATGGTTATTTCTCATGCTCAGACTAATCAGAAAAAAAAAATCAAATACAGTGTGACTGTATTTTCATGTGTGTTGAGTTACATTGGTCATAGCTGTATCCATTTTCTGCAGGACACTTTTGTTACATTGACATAGATCTTTATTGAATATTTAGTAGCTGTTAAATTATTGTAATGTTCACAGACACATGTCTGTTGCTGTTGTAGATGAGAGCGAGGGATCGAGCCCTGATAAGAGGCCCTCCCAGAAGAGAAGACGTAAACAAACCAGACCAGTGAAAACCAGAGATAAGTTCTTTAAAACTCAAAGCTGATGCTGACATCTTTGCACACATAGGATGTAAAATATCATGTGTGAATAATCTCAGCCTTCTCTGCAGATACAGCTCAGTGATCTCACTGTACCTCCCTTTCATAAGTAGTATATAAAGCGGTGTTGGACTTTCTTTGCTCTTGCTTTTCAGATGGACGATCTGACCTGTCGGGCAAAGTCAGCCATGACCCACGACCTGACAAGGGGAAATCTGCCTCAGAAGGTGAGTTTAAAGATTTATTGTAAAAATTGCAACAAAACCCTCTTGAACTGAATAATCCTGATGGTTATTTTTCATACTCAGACTAATCAGAAAAAAAAAAATCAAAGACAGTGTGACTGTATTTTCATGTGTGTTGAGTTACATTGGTCATAGCTGTATCCATTTTCTGCAGGACACTTTTGTTACATTGACATAGATCTTTATTGAATATTTAGTAGCTGTTAAATTATTGTAATGTTCACAGACACATTGACATCTCAACTTCAACTGTCAAGACTAATGTTTGTCTGTTGCTGTTGTAGATGAGAGCGAGGGATCGAGCCCTGATAAGAGGCCCTCCCAGAAGAGAAGACGTAAACAAACCAGACCAGTGAAAACCAGAGGTAAGTTCTTTAAAACTCAAAGCTGATGCTGACATCTTTGCACACATGGGATGTAAAATATCATGTGTGAATAATCTCAGCCTTCTCTGCAGATACAGTTGTATTTTTTCCATGTTAATGATTTTCTTGGGAGATTTTCCTCAGTTGACGTGAGGGTCTAAGGGCAGAGGATGTTGTTATGATGCTGTATAAAGCCCTTTGAAGGCTATTCAAATAAAATTGCCTTGCCTTACATGGTCAATACTCTGAATGAAATATATAAATGGATACTAGTATTGACAATACTGTACTGTCTACCATGTTTGTTCAGATGAAAGAAATGTTTATTCTTGTCTGTTTATTTAAAGTGGTATGCTTTTTTTCTGTCATTTGTAGAGTCACCCCCAGTAAAAGCGAGGAGGGGATGGAATGAGGATGAGAGAAGAGCAGTGCACAAGCACTTGAACACATTCCTCAGAGAACGCCGAGTACCAGGGAAGGAGGCGTGCATGAACTGCATAAAAAAGGAAAGATCCTTAGCAGATAGATCCTGGAAAGACGTTAAAAATTTTGTGTATAACAAATTGTAACCTTAAACCGAAGGTCTGCTTCTCGCAACCTTACATTTTGAATTGTTTTCACACCATGGAAAGTTGTTAAGGTTGTCACTTTAATGTGTCCTGTTGTCACATTGTCTTAACACGATGCTTGGATGCTGTTGATGTTCACGTGACACAAGGTATTTTTGTCACTCAGTCATATTCAAGTGAAGTCTGTGGATTCTGAGCTGCTTTGCACGTCACACCGATTTTTTCCATGGTTTAAGTTGATCTAGATGACCTGAATTAAACAAAATTGGTCACTGGAATTGATATCTGCAGCTTTATTTTACAAATGATTGTTTGTCCAACCTAGCAACAGTAACTGTGGAGGGCAGGACTTGACATAGGGATATGTGCTTCTGTGCAGTCATCTTTCAATTAACATTATTTTGTAAGTATGTCACTTGTTTATGAACCTCAAAATAATATATCACTTTTCAAACACATAAAAAGTGACATAGTAATACATAATTGGTCTGTGATAAAATATAAATGGTGACAAAGACTGACTGTAGAGCAAAAAAGGAAGATAAGTAAAATAGTCTAGCTAGAAACAAATCCAATATGGCGACCATGAAAAAGTTCTCACTTCACTAGTAAAGTGTGTTTTAATGCAGATTTTTCCCTTTGATTTTTTAAAGAATCTGAGGTGGGAAGTGGAATCAGGGGGTCATCTAGTGGGAAAAGTTGCAAGTACTTCTCTCTAAGTGTAGCAGAAAGGGTGGTCCTCACTTTGAGTGCACACTGTCTCGGATCTCACTATGATGCCCATACAGGAATGTGTGTGTGTGTGTGTGTGTGTGTGTGTGTGTGTGTGTGTGTGTGTGTGTGTGTGATGTGTGTGTATGTATGTGTGTGGGTGTGTGGGGGACGTGTATCTGGGTATGGGTGTGTGTGTGTGGGTGTTTCCCTAACTACTCTTATTTCACACACCCTCTACTGTGGGAGTGGCTATGTGTGTTTTTCCTGGTGGAGTTAAATTCTCTAGCCTCCAGTTTCTCCTTCATTTGTTGTCTAAACTGTGCATGTGCACCTATCATCTCTTGACTTAACTTTTACAGGAATGACAGTCACACAGAGCCCTGGATCCAATATGTTTCTGTGTTATCTTTGTTTTACATACCCCTCCGGCACAGCTCCCAGCACTCCCCCAATGCTCTGGTGCTCCAAGGCCTCTGCTGGTCTGCTTTCACGGCACTTCAGGGAAACTCCTCCTGTGACTGTGTCAGACTAACAAATCGTGTTAGATGCCAGAGTTTTTTGATTTATTTCTTGATTATACTGTCGATTATTATTCTCCTGTCTTATCTTTCTGGGTATTCTCTTCGAAACTGTGTTCGTATCTTTAATATTGTCTATATCTCTTCAACAAAGGTATTCTGATTTTAAAGCCTCATATTCACCACTACTTCTCTCCTCCATTCATACTAATATATTTTACTCATCCTCCAAGTTGCTCCAGCGAGGAACACTAAAATTTAGTATGCATACAGAAGCATACTGTTTGTTCACGCAAGTTCTCTATTTTGTTCGATTTAATGTGTTTATCCATATTTTCCCTTTTTTTAAAAAGTAAATCTCATGTATAAACTTAAAATTTTAATACATAAATTGTGACCAATTATATTTTAAAAATGCTGGATATATCAAATATGATACGAATGAAAATTAAGTATGTGCGAACATAATTTGATAAGGCAGGCATCAAAGGGTCAATACACTTTAGTCATTCTCCAAATTACTCCAGCAAGAAAAGTATAAAAGCTAAAACAGTTAGAGTTCCTAAAACAACATGTCCTAGTTCAGTTTGATCACGCAAATTCTCTAATGGTTCTATTTAGTTGGATTTATTTGTTTACATATTTTTCACATACATTTGTATCATGCTATTTGTTGAAAGGGATTAATAAAGGTACTATTTTACTCTATTTTCCATATACATATATACACATATATATATATATATATATATATACAGAGACACCTCGCTACTTCGCGCTTCAGTTATCGCTGGTTCACTGCTTCGCGAGTCAAAAAATATTCAATTAAAATTAAAAATTATTTAAAAATATTAAAAATCAAAAAAAAAAATCAAACGGATGCTTCCCGCACCACCGAGGAACGTTTCAGACAGCCAAGATTCAAGCCGATTGGCCAGCACCCCTTGAGATCTCGGATGCCGATTGACCAATTCATATCGCCCAAACATCTTTCATACCCCCGCTCTGCGTTCCTCTCTGCATCTCTGCAGTCTGTGTATAGATCGCGGTGAGAAGAGTTTGTGTCTCGCGGTGTGTTCTCGCGGTGTGTTTCAAGTTCAAAAGTTTGTGAAGCCCTTCGTCTCTCTCTCTCTCTCTCAGTCGGTAAGGACGTCATCTCGAGGTAAGTTTGACCCTTGGGGGCTTTTATGAAGGGGTGTCGCTACTTCGCGGATTTTCACGTTTCGCGGGGGGTTCTGCCCCCCATTAACCGCGATAACCGAGGTAATACTGTATATATATTTTGAAGTACTTCTCACACACACAAAGATTCACACAGTGCTATGCTCTATATCACTACTCACACTATAACTATTGTTGCAATATATACAGGCTTGTTATTTTACAGTTTAACATACAATGTTGCCACTTTTTACAACGCGTATTATTATTATACAATGTCTCAACTCTTGCACATTAATCTGCAGTCATCACCTCTCCCTCTTGGAGAGTTCTACAGATATCTCTCTAGATTTCTCTGGTAATCAGACCTCCCGTATCATTGAAAAGATTCAGCATTCATCTGAATCATTACAACCATTTGGAGCGGAACCCTCAGAGGTTATCTCTTCGCTCTCCTGATCGTGCAGACCTCCCTCTCTCGGGAGTGGCATCCACAGGGGTCATGGCTGGCTTACCACGTACTTATCAAACTGTACTGGATTTTCTCATAACTTGACAAATTCACTACGTTAGATGTCAAAGCTTATCAGAACTTTCAGTTACTCACGGCTTCTAAGAAAAACTCGTCAGTTTGATTCTTTAGTGGCTCTGTTGGAGTAGTCCGTCCATAGGTTAAGTTTATTCCATAGTAAGCTTTCTTTTAACTTTTGAGATCCATCATTCGTCTCTCTATAGCTCTTATTTCATTATCTCATAGGGTACTCATTAGGTTGCTTTTATAATGCTTTCTAGCTTTTGAGAATTTATAAGTATTTTCTCACAGGTTTTACTTTAAAAAGTTTTACTTTTTTATTATTATTTTATTATTATTTTCTCTTCTGCTCTGCACTCCTCCTTAACTCCTCCTTGCAAACACTACACACACACACACACACACACACACACACACACACACACACTGGTATAGGCAGATAGCGGCGCGGACAAACAGATAGCAGCACGGACACAAAACATACAACCTGCACCAAGCTCTGTCTTAGTTTAACTACCGTAAAATACCAAATAATAGCCGGGGCGTTTATTTGTTTCAGCCACTGAGCAGACCAGGCGTTTATTTGGGACCAGGCAGTTATTTGGGACAGGCATTTAATTCCTCTCTCATAAAAATCTTGCTTAGCAAAAAATGAAAAAAATATGGTAAATTTAATCAAATTATTTATTTACACCAGTATGAATATCACCTTTGTCAGGACACTCTCTCGTGGCGCTCATCCCGCATGCTTAACTCCAGCTCCTCACTAGTTTTCTTCCTACCTGCACCACACAGCCTGGCCCTCTTGCTGTCCTCCTCACAGAGACACTGAAGTTCAGTTATCTTTTCGCCAATCTCTCACTCTCTTGGGGTCGACAGAGGTATGTCGAGCTGCTGCTTCTCCCGAGTATTGATCAGCATATTTGATGACAGACAGTTTAAAGTTTAGGTCGTACTTTTTATTTTTTCGCTTCACTGGGGCCATGGCGGTCAGCAGCAATGTAACTGATGTGACTGGCCTCCTGATGTTAGTTTTTTTTTTTTTTTTTTTTTTTTTTTAAAGCACGTACAAACGTGAAAAGGGGAAAAACACATGCAGCGGCAGTGGCAACGTCTTCTTTGAGCTTTCAAATAAATTACACCCGGCGTTTACTCGGAACAGGTGGGTATTTATCAAAATGTACCGCTACACCTGGCGATTAATTGGGACCCGGCTGTTATTTGGTATTTTACGGTATATTAATAATTTTAACTTGACTATATTAATCAATTTCAGCCAGGTTTTTTAGGGGCAAGCTTCTATCTGAGTTAGTCTTACCCGGGTGGAGACCTGCACCCAGTCAAACAAATTGAGCAGAAAATAAACTGCTTACCTTCAATTTGTGGCCACACGTGTGCTGTGCAGCAGGTCAGTCCACCCGGGCAGATATCCTCAGTTGCTCGCAATCCCTCCTCGCTGGCTCACCAATTATGTTGGGTCAAAAATAAAGGTCCGAAAATGGGCCAGTTGTGATCAAAGACTGTTTATTTTCTCCAACATTAATTGATACAAAAATCAAAGTCTTGAAGGGAGTTCACCAAGGTCACAAAAAAATCAACAAAGTGTGGAGATAATCCCTTCGAAAATAATCCGCAAAATCCAACAGAGCTGGTGCAGTAGAGTTTGACCCACTTAACAGCGAGGTCGGAAACCCGAGTCAGATCCGGATCAGACTGACCCGGAAGGCTCTGCACTCACTTTTTATACTCCCCAAAGTGCACAACCTTTTAATGTAAATTAAAGGGAGGTTTCCTCCTTTATTTGTCTTAAACCTAATTTTATTTGTCCAAACAATCATGGCGTCATTTTTCACACATTAGGCCCCTGCCCTAAACAGGCGTGGCCACCTTTTAATATCACGTTTTCTCTACTCATGCATTGTTTTTTCTAAGTTGGTGTTGTCATTGTTGGCACACTTCACCTCTGCACCTGTGACCTTGAGGCTTCTTGGTACTTTCCCAGCAGTGGACACTCCCCCCTCCCCTTTACTCTCTCTCTGTCTGCACAGGGCTGAGTTTTGGTTCTTCCCACATACATTCACTCCTCCCTTTACTCTGTCTCTACTTCTCTCTTCACAGGGCTCTGTTTTGGTTTTTTATATCTACACTCACCCCTCCCTTCTCACTCTCTCTACTTTCTTGAAGCTCAGTGCATTTTCCTCTTTTTTTTTTTTTTTTTTTTTTTTTTTAACACAACAGACCCCGGTGTTTATGATGGTGGTCTCAGAGGAACTGTTTCCAACTCTTACTGTCTGTGGTCTGTCGGTGAGGAAGTCCAGTAGCCAGTTGCGTAGTGGAGTGCTGATGCCTATGTCACCGAGTTTATTCACCAGGTGTTGAGGGATGACTGTGTTGAAGGCGGAGCTGAAATCGATGAACAGCATCCGCATGTAACTGTTTTTGTTCTCTAGAGCATCCAGGCATAGGTGGAGTGCTGTTGCTATGGCATCGTCAGTGGAGCGCTTGGGACGGTATGCAAACTCGAACGGGTCAAGTGTAGTGGGGAGACTGGATGTTATGTGGGCCTTGACCAATCTTTCAAAGCACTTCATAATGGGAGTGAGTACTATGGGTCGGTAGTCATTCAGTGTTGTGGCTGGGGATCTCTTGGGTAGCGGTACGATGGTGGTGGCTTTGAAACCTGCTGGTATGATGGCTTGACTCAGAGAGGTGTTGAAGATATCTGTGAGAACGTCTGCAAGTGAGTCAGCACAGTCTCTAAGCACACACTTATGTTGTCAGGACCTGCAGCTTTCATGGGGTTCACCCTGAGTAGGGTTCTCCGCACATCAGCTGGGTCTAGTGTAAATGTTGCATCGTCTGAGCTGGGGGGGGGGGCTTTTGTTGGTGTGGTGGTGTCGAGTTCTTCAAACCGGCTGAAGAAGGTGTTAAGTGAGTTGAGGAAGTCTGTGTTGTCCTCACATGGCGCGGGTGTTGGCTTGTAGTCGGTGACTGACTGGATGCCTTGCCACAGGCGTCTGGGGTCTTTTGTGTCTGTTAAGTGGGAGTGAATTTTCTGTCCATAGGCGCGCTTGGCTGCTCTCACGCCCCGGTTCAGGGTGGCCCTGGCAGATCTGAGAGCACCTTTGTCCCCGGACTTGAAGGCAGTGTTACATGCTCTCAGGAGCTCACGTACCTCCCTGGTGAACCAGGGTTTTTCGTTGGCTCTTGTGGTGATGTTTTGATGACAGTAACATCATCCATGCATTTGGATATGTATCCCGTCACAGACTCTGTGTATTCTGTTAGGTTGACATGTTGGTTGGTAGTGGCAGCCTCCCTAAAAACAGACCAGTCTGTACAGTCGAAGCAGTCCTGGAGAGCTGTGGTGGCTCCCTCCGGCCATGTTCTGATCTGTTTCACAGCTGGCTTGCTTCTGGTTAACAGTGGTCTGTAGGCTGGAATTACCATGACAGAGCTCCCCAGGTGAGGGTGGGGAATAGCTCTGAATGCCTGTTTGATGTTGGTGTAGACCTGGTCAAGAGTGTTTTCTCCCCTGGTCACAAGTCCACATGTTTTGTGGTAGTGTGGAAGTACTGTCTTAAGTTTGGCCTGGTTGAATTTGCCAGCGATTATGTAGACCGAGTCCGGGTTACGATTCTGTAATGAGCTCACAGACTGATACAATGTGGACAGTGCGTCCTTTGTGTTTGCACTGGGAGGAATGTAAACAGCTGTGGTGTGGATGGCAGTGAATTCTCTTGGCATGTAAAATGGTCGGCATTTAAGTGTTAGGAATTCAATGTCCTCAGAACAGTAGCTTGTGACAACTACAACGTTTGTAAACCAGTTGTTATTGATGAAAATACACACTCCACCTCCCCGAGATTTACCGCTGAGAGCTTGGCTCCAATCCGCCCGGAATGTTGTTAGTCTGTCCACCTGAATGGCTGTCGTTGAACGGTGTGGTTAAGCCACGTCTTAGTGAGGATGATGGCGTTGCAGTCTCTCACCTTTCTTTGTGTGGTTAAATCCAGTCTGAGGTAGTCCATTTTGTTTTCCAGTGAACATATGTTGGATAGCAGGATGGAAGGAAGTGCAGGTCTGTATGGGTTAGCTTTTAGCCTGGCGCTGATACCCGCTCGTTTGCCCCGCTTGCTAGGTCTAGCACACCTCTTGCAGGACGTGCTGGGTCTCTCACACCGCTTTCGCCACCTCCAGTGTCAGCCAGTGGTGGGAGGAGAGTCCGCTGCTTTGCAGGCTCCTTGGTCTTCCCGATGTAGGATGCCTAGCTCGCTGAGTGTTTCGAGTTCCACAACCAGATTAATTCCAGAAAGATTTTTTGCAAAGTTGGAGTTTCATAGTCCGAGTAATGAGCTTCTGTCTTTTGTCAGTTGGCAGTGTCAATTTGATTTTTGATTTTTTGGAGTGGACACTCCCCCCTCCCCTTTACTCTAGTCCTGGTTCCTCCCACCTACACTCACTCCTCCCCCTTCTCTCTCTCCGCCTCTCTCTTCACAGGGCTCTGTTTTGGTTTTTTCCCCCCCATCTACACTCCCCCTCCCTTCTCAAAGCTCAATGCATTTTCCTTTTTTTTCCTCTTTATTTTATATATATATATATATATATATATATATATATATATATATATATATATATATATATATATATATATATATATATATATATATAGTTTTTTTACACAATCCCATGTGGTATTTTTTTAATTATATTATATAATCATATATTATTTATAATTATATAATTTACAAGTGATTAATAGACAGAGAAAATGAATTTTTAATTTTTGAATAGGCAGATTAAAGGAAAATTACAATTGAATATCTGAGATATTTAATTGTGCCCCCCCCCCCCCCCCCCCTTTGTTTTTAATGTAGCAGATCCAATGTCATGATCAATGCCCCGCCCTCTCAGGATAAGTATCGATGCACATGCGCAGTGTGCAGATTGCCATTAACTTGTGGGAACAGACAAGGTAAGAAGGTGTACGATCTGTCATAGTGCGGGTGTTTGCATACAAGGTAAAATAGTTCACATTTTATTTGCGTTTCATGGAACTATATTGGGTAATGGTTTGTTTTTGTTACTTAGAACATGGAGAACCTGTCACCGTCCCAGTTTCCACGGATCAACGATCCTGAGGCGGAGTCTGTGCGGCAGGAATTACAGCTGGCTAGTGTGAGTAGGACTTTATTACAAATTATGCTTTTATTTTCATTGTAAGAATTAGTTTGCTTTTTCACTAGGAACGAGCTAAGTCCACGCTTTACATGCAGGAGCTGCTTGTTATTTTGCTGTTTGACATAGTTATAAACGGACATGTAAATTAAAAGCTGTTTTGATCCGTGAGTGTTGAAGGTTGGACTGAACACGGTCTAATTCTCAGCTCGAACTTGACCGAAACAAAGAAAAAAAGGAAGCCGTCGTCGTCGAAGCCGCCGCTTCTACCGATGACTAGGTTTTAACGGCGACATGTTTTAATATGAACGTTAGGTGTTGTTAGCCTCTGCCTGTAGCTCGGTTACTTAGCTTCAACTGTGTTTACATTGATGACACAGCAGATAATTGAACTTGATACGGTATGGTAACGTCTATGAAATGTTTTCACTGGTCATGTTGGTCAGGTGTTCCGTTTCACAGCCACTAGAGGAACCGGTTCTTAGCTGTAGACCAGCAAGGAGATGATGCTTGTCTGGATGCAGTTTTGAGAGTCAGGAGTTTGTGTTTAAAATAGGGTTGTTAAGTTTTGGTCCCTGGCTGGAGTACAATTTGTTGGGGGGATATTATTATTATTATTATTATTATTATTATTATTATTATTATTATTATTATTATTATTATTATTATTATATTATTATAATAATAATAATAATAATAATAATAATACTTCCTCTGTGTTTGTTGCACACTCACTCACACACACACACTCACACACACACACACACACTAGAGCCCTTAACTACACCATACATACTGTAAACACTTCATGTGATCCACCACGACTATGCCCACACTCAAATTGTGACATCTTTAATGGAAGACATGCTTCACCAAATTACTTCCTCAATTGACATGTTAGTCATGGGCAGAATTCCACCCTATCTTGTGCCTCTCAGACATCCTCACCAACACCCTCTCTACACAATGGCTGCCCATCCAAACTCACCTTGCTTATTCATTAGGAAGTGCCATTCCTTTATATGTTAACCCCAAAACCCATGAATTAGCATTTCTTATATCTTTGCCAATTGTTAACGCTAACAACATCTACTGCCTGAAGGACATTGTCAGTGTGGGCTTCTGGCAAAACACACACACACACACACACACACACACACACACACACACACACACACACAGAGTGTGGTGGCCATGACCACAACCCACAACTTTACCTAACCCCAAACCTGCGCATGTGTGTTCTTACCAAGGACATCCTCTACTCGTGTCCAAGCAAACCCTTCATTAAAGACATCTGTCTGTGAATGTTCTCATTCCATAAAGCCAAACCAAAAATGTCCCATAGGAAACCATTATAAACTCTTTATTTGATCCTGCATGTATCATAAACTACTGCATTCCTTGATGTTAAGGTATCATTTTAGACTACAGGCCTTAAAATTGTAGTTTTTATAGTTGTCCACCAGATGGTGCAACCTTTCCACTTTCAAATCAAGGAGCAAACATTTAGACTTTTTTTTTTTTGTTTGTTTTCTCCATAAGAAACCATTATAAACACTTTTGCCTTTTTGATCCCACATTTATCATATTGTAAACTAATGCATTGATTGATGTTAAGATATCATTTTGAAGGGGTTAAGTGTGACTGCTTGTGCCTTTCATGTCCAACTTTGTAAGTCTTTCCTCTTTACCACACTCTGAGTTATGAACTAATTCTAACTAAAAAGCCTGTCAGCACATCACAGATACCTCAGCAGTGAGAACTAAAAAACAAAATTGGACTTTATTTTAGTTCTCACTGCACCTGCAAAAACTACCTGAGAGAAAACCAAAACAAAGTCCTATTTTGTTTTGGTTCTGGCACCAGTTGTTTATGCAGGTGCACTGCAGCCACAAATAAACATAAGCATTAGTGGAGAAGGTGGTGGAGTAGTCACGCCACCTCTGAACAGGTGGGAGATATGACAGAGACAGTGAAGCTGCATCAGCAGCTGCAGGAATTGTCACACATCTGCAGTATGCTGCACCTGCAACTACTGGCTACTGCTGAAGTTCCATGTGAAGTTCTCCATAAAATCCTTGCTAGGATACAGACTAAACATCTTGAGGCACTTGACTTCAGTCATCTGAACAACTCAGATCATCCTCTTCATAACACCTTGATGGACCAAGAAAAGAGCGGTGGTGGACGGCTCCTCTCTCTTCACTGCAGGATGGAGAAATATAGAAGATCCTTTGTACCTTCAGCCATCAGGCTTCTTCATTCTTCTGCAAATGGTTGATGAGCTGACAGACAAATGAATTTCCCTTTCCCAATAATTCTCTTCATTATTGTTATAATGAATGATCACACAAACAAGGTTTCTTTTAATTATCAGAACATTTTATTTATATACATATAAAAACCATTAACATACATATATTTAAGAACAAGAACATGAATGAAATAAAATATAACACCAACCTCACACTAAGTTTCACCGCCACAACCAGGAGAAGGGGCATGGGAAGGGGAAGGACAAGGGGAAAGGGCAGGGGCAGACACAGGGGTAGGTGTAAGGGGAAGGGCAAGGGCATGGGCAGATACAGGGTTAGGGGAAGGGCACAGGGAAAGGACAGGGGCACACACAGGGGTCGGGCAGGAAGGGGATCCTTTTGGGGAGGCAGGTCCAGGGAACTCTGAGTCTTCTCCAGACAAATGACAAAGAAAAACACAAACATAATCACTGTAAATGTATCACAGTATGTAAAACTAACCACTAAGGTGAATTGAAAATGAATTTATTACTTTGTAAACTGAAGAATGCTCCATTATAAAAGCTACTCTCCCTCAAACAGATAATATAATAAAAATGTTAACAGTAATATTACTCCACCATTCCATGACAGCTACAGATTTGACACCGTGAAACAATCACTCACCATCCAAACACAATGCCAGAGACGACTCTGGCACCTCCAGCCGTTCTTTGGCTGCCCGCAGTTCACAGCAGAGCAGAGCATTTTTTTGCTCCGCTGCCCTGTACTACCTCTCTTTTCACAATAAGGCCCATGGCTTGGACACAACAGGGAAGCAGCTCTGTGCCGTCCTGCAATAGACTCTCTACCAGCAGCATGGAAGATAAGGGAGATGAACCCCCACAATACACCGATAAAGCAGAGTCCAGGGTTCATGCACAGTTACAGAATCAGGAACAGTGCTCTCTGATGACCAAATGAGGGAGAGCAAAAAAAGGCGTGTTGTAGGAGCTGAATGTTAAAGATGATACAATTAAAGACATAGCTGCTATACAATGTCCAACAGATCCTTCACATGTTGACACATTTCATATCAAGTGCAATGACATGTGCTGCAGTGTAGGCCCATGTCAACCAGATATACCTTACCCAAAAAGTGCTGAGGGGCAGTCTTTCCAGAAACACTGGTTTTCTGGGAATGTGCGGCAGGAATACTCTTCCACTGCTAATTCAATCCACTGTTTCTGTTGCTTCTCAGAAGAGAAGTATAAAAACAGAACAACATGGACAAGTGATGGCATTAGAAAGTGGAACACTGCTCTCGGGAAAAAAAACAAAAAAAAACAAACAAAAAAAAAAAAAACAACAACATGCCATCACAGAGATGCACATGATGAGCATGGTCAGATGGACCAATTTCAAAAAAAAAAAGGCTCTACAGGCCCTATGCCCATCCTGGGTGAGGAATCCCTCCTCTGTTTCTCACCCTGAGGTTTCTCCATTTTTCCCTGTTAAAGGGTTTTCTTGGGAGTTTTTCCTCAGTGGATGTGAGGGTCTAAGGGCAGAGGATGTTGTCAAGATGCTGTGTAAAGCCCTTTGAGACAACCCATTTGTAAAAGCGGGCTATACAAATAAAATTGCCTTGCCATCACCATTGTTCAGAATCATGAACCATTGCCTTCTGAAAAGACACAACATGCTTCAACTTGGGTGATTCACAACCTGACGGAAGCATTTTCATCACCGACACGATCTGGCCGTGAAGCACCTCCCATACTTGCGTGACAGCACTGTATCCAGCCCTTTGGTAAACACTGAACTACAGTAAGGCTGGACCCATTGAGCTTTCATGAGGTGTAGCAACTGCTGTAGAAATTCAGAAGCATTTGCTACCGGCACTTCAACACAAAGTAGTGTCACATGTGTACATTGACTTCCATCTTCTTCATTTCCACATGCCCACCTGCTCACGTGCCATCTTGCAAGGGTCTCCATGATGAAGTCGAGGTGGAGCTGTGGCTTAATGCACCACCAGAAGATGAGATGTCTTCCTGAAGACACACAAATCTGGAATGACATGCAGCCTGGTTCTGAGCCACCTGCTGCTTTGAAAGCATGGGGGGGGGGGGCTATTGGGAAGACATATAAAGTGAAAGTTGGAAGAGAGGGAGGAAATGAGTGGGAATGGAGCCGATGGCAAATAAAGCAAGGGTGATCGTGTGGATCAGTTCTCTCCCAACCACACATCTGCTGTGTGAGCTGCTGTCTCCTTTTATACCTGCTCTGCCAATGAGGTGATTGCTCTCACCTGAGCTCACCTCAGCCCAGGTAGGCGGAGCAGAGGCAGAGAGAGAGACACACACACACATGAAAAAACACAGCAGCACCACACTTATCCTGACCACAAATGAATCAGATACACGCAGATGAATCCAGTCCAAGGTTTTATAGAACCATTTGAAGGCACATGGCCCAAACTATGTGACTGACCTGGGTCTGGAAAGCAGCAACAACTGGTTGAAAGCCCAACGCCAAAGGAGAGAGAGGTGGAGGATCTCTGTCCTTCAGGGCCTGAATGACACATATTCATTTATACTTTTTAAATGATTTGATTTATTTTATTAAAGAAAAAACAGCTGTTTAAAATCTTGCCCCAGTGAACAGAAGTCTGTGTTTATCTTTGCCTTTTTTCAGAACCTTTTATTTGCATGACACCTAAAGTGGACTGTGTTTTATTTCTGTTTTGATTCCCTTCACCTTTATGACCTAATGATGTAGGTTTGACTTTTATGAAATTGCATGGATATGAGAAGTACAGTTAGCCTAACCCTAACAACCCACCTCAGGGTTTGACTCATGGAGGGGGTTTCTACCCTACCACTGATCCTTTGTCAGGAGTCAAACGAGCTGTTGAAACAAACTTTACCATGTTGTCACAGTCTCAGTTGGGTTGTGTTAGTTTGAAAATGGATAGAAATCCAAATGTAAGCAAAGTGAGAATCAAATATTTTAGTTGGACCAGTGGAGGTGTTCTCACATGTTTTCATTTTGGACCCATCATTTGCTTCTATTGGCTTTAGATACAAGTGATGTGGATTTGAACAGAAACATTGAGTGAAGCTGTATGTTGGGAAAACCATGTCATGTGACTGTATGTTATAGGGTTTAGAGCCTGTTCCAAGCTTCTTTGAGCCATTTGGTTGCTGTAAGTGACATTTACTTGTATTTACTTGTTCTTGTGTTGACGTTGGAGTTGAATGAATGTATGGCCAACACAGCTGTTGGATCTGTGCTCTTTGGAGAGAGGGTTGTTTGGGGCAGAGATGTAGAATCTGGATCACAGGGTCCTTGCTCATTAGGAGCTATTGAGAGCAGCTGTGATGCTCCTCCACAGCTGAAGGCAATCAGCCAGGCTGGGAGGCTTCATAAGGTGCTCACTGTGCCCTGCTCAGTTGGTTGTGTGTCTTCAGAGAGTCAACACCATCAGTTGGCTCTTTGGTTGTTGGTGTCTTTTAGAATGAAATCTGAGCTGACAATGTGTTTCTTCTTTTAGGCATTCATTTTGTTTCCCCCTTGTCTCCTTCACCTTTGTCAGCCCAACATGGTGGGGGTGCATCTTACCAGAGCAGGTGCTGCAGTTTGGTCTAGAAATAGACACTAGTAATTTACTGAGCAGCAGGTCACAGGAGATTAGAGAGCCTGCTGGGGTCATAGGCTGTGTGGCAGTGGAGTCCAGTACTCCAGAACCAACACTTCATCAGGAACACTCCCTCAGTGTAGACTGTTGACTTGTGATGTTGGGACTGTCTCCCCTTCTCACTAAGTTGACCTAATACATTGACTTGGACTACAACTACTTATTTTTAAGTAAATATGGCAGAGGGACAAGCAGCTACTAAAACACCAGCCAAAACTCTTTCACTTATTGTAGCAATTGGACTGAACCTACAATTTCAATGATGGCTAGACATTCTGAGGGGGGTCGTGGCAGCTTTTTACAGCTTCATCTTCAAACTCAGTTGTGCCACTTGATACCAGAGTTAACTGATAAAAGAGGTCTCCAGCCTGGTTAAGTGAGGAGACCTAAAGCAGACCTGCAGGAGATCTGAAATCTGAAGCTTTATGTCCAGTGGCATGTGTGTGCTGAAACACAAGTGAGCTCTCAACTGCCAAAGCAGCCTACTTTTCTGAGTTCATCAGTGACAAGTAACATGAACTTGAAGGACTTGGTTTGATTGTAACACTGTTGAATTCATCACTTGGTTCGGTTCTGCTTTCACACTGCCATTTCTGAAGCGAACCAATCTTTCAGAATGATGTCACACAGTTGAAAAGGGTGCTTGTCAACTGGACACATCTAGAGGGGAAACCCCTCCCTCCTGGACTGCTCCTGTTTGTGTTGCTAACATTACACAGACACACTGTACAGCTGCACTGTGTATTGTGACATTTTCTACATTTGGTCCTGTGATTGTTCTGGTGAGCGTTAACACTGCATATAACTGCACCACAGTTCACTTGCAAGCGAACCCAGACCCACGTTTTCAGGAGGACCAGGGTTCTTCTGTTTGGTCTGCTCCAGAGTTGGGATGAGCTTTCACACCTGCCCCAAACCAAGAGGACTATCACTGGAAAAGAACCCTGGTCCGTTTCAAGTGGACCAAACGGCTCTGGTGTGAAAGCAACCTAAAAGGATGCTCGGATCTGCCATCAAACCCCTGATCCATTTTTAAATCTGTAAGGCAGTGTGATACAGTCTTAGGGGTTCTAAAGGGAGTGGGGCAGACAAAGGACCCCCAGTTCACTGTCTGGTACATTTTCACCAGGTCGGGGACATGTACATTCTCCTCTAAAGATTCCTCATTGACTCGACAGTCAAACAAGAGCTCTTGGTTCACCTCGGTCTTTTTCTTGTTAGAAAGAGAATGACACCTCTCTTCTACCATTTCCATAGTGAAGCAAGTTGGCTTCACATTGTGTTGCTTTTTGAGTCATTGATCATCCTGCCAACAGTCTGCATCTCTAGGTGGAACTCACACTTTCTATTTCTAATTTTTTATTATAATTTCTGAAGAACATGTATCCAGTCTCCTCCTCACTGGTTCTTCCATGTATCTCCTGGCCCTTGCTGGCAGTGACAACACATCCATGGTAGTCACACACTACCTGGGATGGGGTCACACTGGGGATGTTCTTTCAGCGTTGTCTGATCCAGCTTTCAAGCTGCTTTTTTAGACGGGCGGCATGGGCAGAAGTATGCTGTCCACAGAAAGTGGTGGTGGTGAAAACAAAACAACAATTGACATCTTTGAATCATGTAATCATTTTTACTCCATGTTAAATATGGAAAGAAAATACTCACAGCGAACATGGTGCGCACACACACACTTTCCTCTGCACCCCCAGCCAGTGCTTGTACAGCTGGGGAGATATTAACCCCCGAACCCCTATATTACTTTATTGTAGCTTGACATAAAAGGAAGCATTTAAAAACAGAAACTTGGTACAGTACAAACTATACAACTGTTCTTTTGGATTTTGCATCAAAATGATAACAAGCATTGCAGAAGTTTCACATAAGAATACAT
Organism: Caranx ignobilis; assembly: GCA_021432705.1. Lineage (NCBI taxonomy): Eukaryota > Metazoa > Chordata > Actinopteri > Carangiformes > Carangidae > Caranx > Caranx ignobilis. Next base: position 18,196,669 of record MU269990.1, read on the forward strand.
GTACATTTTGTTCACTGATGTGCTGTTTCATTTGTTACACTGGTAAGTGTGTTTAGATGGGAATGGTTCCTTTTCAGCTCTTCACATTTAGTGAACCAATCATTTACAGTAATGTTCAGTAGCCAACATACATCTGAGCTGGACTTTGGACATTGCATGATGGTCTAACTGAGCAGCATTTATGGCTCTGAAAGCCTGTGGGAACGTGGACAGTTGACATATATAGCTCTCGAGTTCTGGTATGAGAACCTCTGGCTAAAATCTGCACTGTGAACGTACCATATTTTCCTATGGCATATACACATTGATCACATGTAGGATCTCAAGACATGTTTTCAAGGCCTACTGTACATGCCCCTCCAAAAACCTGAGCCAGATTTGTTCGACCCCCACAATTCCAGTGTGAATCTGAGCTTGACTGTAAATGCTGCATGGACATTGGCTGAGGCCAGGCACTCACTGGGGTCCCCAGCAACATCAGTCGGGTAATAAAGACGGAAAAGCAACCGTTCACTGTTGCTTTTTCCCAGTGCACCGGTTACAGGAGGAAAGCTGCTCTGAGCTTTCTCCAACACCTTGCTGCCCAAGGGATCAATACTGAAACATTTGACTTTCCACCACTATTTCAAACCTAGGTCACAGGCTTCAACACATGGGCCAAGCACAGACTCTGTGTTGGGTTTTTTTTTTTTTTTTTTTTTCCTGCCTTTTCAGTTTTTCATATTGACAGGATGTCAGAGGGACGCTAGCTTACCTAGCATATTAGCTATGGCTTCTCCCCTTCTCTCCTGCTCTGTGTGCCTGATGTCCAGTTACTCCTCTGCCTCCTTTAGCGATAATGGTACATGTACAAGTGTAGTCTGGCTGTAGTCCAGAGGGCTGTTCCAGAAAGCCAGTTCAACAAAGTCTGAGTCTATCTCTCAACTGAGTTAATTTACTCCGAGACCGGAAACTCTGAGTTTCCGGTTCCAGAAAAGCTGATATGAATTAGTTAAATCAACTCTGAGTAGGTTCACCTTGAGTTACGCGTGTGCACAACCACTATAAAAAGCCATAGTCAATGGATCCCCGAAACCATGAGTGTCACCATGACAACAATCAAAGCAATCAAGTTACTTCAGCCCAATTGAGCTCGAGATCCTCCTGGAGGCATACGGGGACAAAGAACACATTTTTCGTCGGAAATCAAACACCGCTGCGGCGGTGAAGGAGAGAGAGGCGGCATGGGAAGACAATGCAGCCCGAGTCAATGCGTACGTTTCAACTATTCAATTGAGTTAACACTTAACTGTAAGATTGTCGCCTTTTTGCCTAGTTAAATAGGAATAAAATCTGATTTTCCTTTTTAGGTGCAATCCAGCGGGCGAGAAAAGAACATGGAAGCAGCTAAAAATGAAATATAAAAATGTCATACAAAGCGGTAAGGCATGTTTTTTTTGAAATGCCTTAAGTTGTTAAATATAAATTCAGTGGCTACTTCAAATAGTAAGGCAAATCACTAACAAAATGCTGTTTTAACATGCCCCCCCACTTAATACCTCAGTAAATGAAAACTTGATATGTTTAGCCTGTACATTTATAGTTTAGTAGGCTGCATTTCCAATGTGACTGTGTACATGAACACTCAATAAAATACTGTTTGAGAAGGAGGAAAAAAAAAAATTAACATTTGAGTTCTGCTCAGCCAACAGAAAGAAGGCAGAGGCCCAAAAAACGGGTGGAGGGCCACCTCCACCCACTTTGACAGAGGCTGAGGTGATGGTCCTCAGCCAAAACTCTAACCGGCCTCTCGCGGCGCAAAGCGTTTCTAATAATTTGTGCTTCCATGTCAGTCGGGTTTGGGAAGAACGGACAAGCCATGTTGTCTCAAAGTGACTTTCGTGCTTGAGGAGCAAAGAAACTCAGGGTTATTTCAAGATAACCTGCCAGCAAGCAGGTTATGCTCAGAGTCTGTTACCATGGTGACTGACTCAGCGTTTCAGTTACCTCACTTTCTGGAACAGAAAACCCAGAGTTTCCCTCATCTCAGGGTTAACTTAGAGTTTTCACAACCCGCTTTCTGGAACAGCCCTCTGAAGTATGCAACGTTTCTGAGCGTGCCCATTCTGTGCAGAGTGAAGAAACCGGGCAGAGAAAAGAGGAAATGGGGAAAGTGCAGAAGTGGTTGGAGGAGGAACGATTTAAACCTGCGTGTGTAAAAAGGTCTTTAAGCTTTGCAAAATGGGTGTAAACGCCATCAAATCCCATGTGCTATCGGAGAACCACAAACCAATGGTTAAAAGAAGCCAGCAGTTAACTGTGCCAAATTTATTTGCTGTAACCAGCAACGCAACCTCTGCTGCTACTACCACGAAGGATGTGAAGCCTGCGAGGCTAGTTCAGGCAGAAAACTCAAGCTGCACCCATCCTAATCAGCTGATCAGTCACATGCTCGCCTTGCCAAATAGGGCGGGCTATTTAAACCCCCTAGTTTACCCACCTATCCTGGCAATGCTGCTGCTGCTGCTGCTGCTGCTGCTGCTGCTTACTATCACGGTGGTGGTGGTGAGGTTTTGCAGACCCACCACCTCCCCAGCATCCACCGTTGGGCTCTGTCTCTATGATTCCTGGGTCTGCTTTCATTCCCTGTTAGGTCTGTCAAGCAGATCATTATTCAGGGAATGAATAACTGAGATGGAGTCTGATGCCAAACCTGCTGCAGCCATGCTCAAGAATACCTATGCTGTGCTTCAGCTTGCCGTGCTTATGATCTCAATAAATTATTTGTTCTCATTTCAAGAGTTGTCTGACTGAACTGCTGCTGCTGCTGCTGCTACTGCTTACTATCACGTTGTTGAGTTGTCTGACTGAACTGCTGCTGCAGTGACCGCTTCCAGCACAGCTGCTACAGAGGGAAAAGTGTAGTATTTGCAGTTAGTCATGGGCATTAAAAATGTTTGAAATGGCATTAAATTAGATTTGCTGGTACCTGCAGAAACCCTGAAATATTGAAAGGGGAATGTTGCAATATAAGGTCAACTAGTGAGTGCCTGTTTTTGTTGGAGTCTAACTCTCTAATTAGTATTATCAGCTGAAGAACTATTTTTATATAGGTATTGGTAGAAATAAAGGATATTATGCAACCAGGACAGTGATTAGTGTGAGACGAGGCTTTGTGTAACGTTTAAAGATGTAACATAAAAAGTGCTGTTTTAGGGGCGATTCAAACCTTTTTTTTTTTTTAATGCATTGAGATTGACGAGCCCGGCCCATCTGAAATTCCCTCAAAGCAGCTCGACGTGTCTGGCAGAAAAAGGCCTTGGTTGGAGCAGTCACGTGATTGATGGATTTGGTTGAGGTTGTTTTTTTTGTTTTTTTTTCTTTTGTTTTGTGTTTTGTTGTCTTTTTTTGGCATGCTGAAGTAGCGATTGAAACGCAGCCAATACTTCCACGTTATTATGCACGAAACAGTGTTGTAGTATGACATCACTAACAGCAAGATCGGATTACGAGGGGAGAGAGGGTTGATACAGAGAGAACGTGCGATGTGCATGACTGTTTTTGACAAGAATATCACTTCAAAAAACAAAATCAAAAAGATTGCTTGAGCTCTGCAGTCCAGTTAAAGCATGCTGGAAGAACAGGGCTGGAACCACCTGAAACACAGAAGAGACAGAGCCAGCCAGGGAACACATGATGCACACAAATATACACTGTCCACCTTTTTAATTCATGTTTAACATTTAATACATGTGACTACAATTAATCATTTCATACATTGACTACTATTAATCATCTTATATTTAATACTCATTTCATACATTTAATACATGTTCATATAATTAAAAATGTACTACAGATATATGTTAGCATCACTATAATATTACTATACACTCCACATTTAAAACTACATGCAAACAGATTCATTTATTCATCAATAACACTGCTGAGCCTAAAAGAACAAGCAACTCCTTCATGGTCACTCAAATTCACAGGCAACACTAGTGACTGTACATCATAAACTGATGTGTTGACTTACCCATGGTCAGTAAGTGTGCCTCTCTCTGTTGTGGGTTGTGTCACATGTTGCACAAACCCTTTCTCCATCATAAAGCCACAAAGAGATGAAGATGTTAAAACATCATGGCGAAAGTCCCCCATTACAGCAAGCGTTTTACCAAAGGAGTCCAACCACTCAAGCAAGATGCTGAGATTTGCCTTAAACAAGGACACAGGGTATGATGGTGGGCAATAAATCACCGCTAACACGGTGTCCACACTATCACAGGCCCAAACCAAACACTCCACGTTCACTTTTGGTGGCTAACTACTAGTCTAAACTGTTACTACAGTACAAGCCAACACCACCATGTTGCTGTTTCTGTAGTTCCACTAGTACTGGATCAGTACTAGTGTATGACAGACTTCGGTGACGACTATGAAAACTATAACCATCTATCTGGACTGGTGCTAGTGAAGATTGTGCAGGCAGCCACGTTTCTGTGACAGCAATACAGTTAAGCTGCAAATGCTGTGTACATGACACTAAATCTGCAACATGTCAAGATAAACCCTGCACATTCATCAGAAACACAGAGAAAGTATTTGACTCCATGTTAGGCCTGGCCATGTTTTCAGTTAAAAACTGAGGCATGCTTTGAACTGCATCCTTGATTCTGTCATTACAGAATATGGCCTTGTCTGAAAAATCCCTAATTATCAAACCTGATTGAGTCCTAACACGACTCAAAGCGACATAAGCCTGTCCAGGAGCAAATATCTTTTTGAGAGAGACCACTGCCTCATCTACAGTAATGCCCTGTGTTTTATGTGCAGTACAGGCCCAGGCAAGTTTCAATGGAAATTGCCTGCGCATCCCACCTTTACCAGTGGCTCTTTCTTCTTCAGGTTCAATCCCTGTCGAGCCAGCTGCAACTGGTGTGGTATGTGTACCTTTTTCTCCTCCTCTGGGCGCCAACTTTATCATCATCAAACTTGACAAACACCACTTGAGGAAACTTACAGCCAGTCTGATAAACAATATCAGTGACTGTGCCACATACCCCATTCACCAGACCGTCAACGACGTCTACATTTTTTATCAACATCACACGAGCACCTTTGCCGACAGCAGCTTCTCATCTAAACGTGTTAGGTGTCTTGCTGTGATGGCCGCTCATCAACTCCAATTTCCCAGTTCTTTTACTATTGACAAAGTCCTGGGCATGGATTTCCTCGTACTCGGGACATGCTGTAAACAGCTGCTGAACATTGTGCTCATTTACTTGTTGATTTGTGGCAAAAATGTGTAAAGTTGAGTGGACTTCACCTGTTTCACGACTTTTCGAAATGTCGACGTCACTGTTCAGCATCACAGTCCCTTTAGTACGAGTTCTTAGCCGATTCAACAAATCAGCAAACTGACTCCCCTTCTGCCTTACAATCGTTGTCAACTCCACAACCTGAAATAAACTGGACCAAAGGTTCACAGTCACATCATCAGTGTACAACAATTTCCCTTTAACAGGAGGCAGCTGATAAAAGTCTCCGACGGCCAGTACACACACATTACCAAACGGTGAAAAATCACCTGTTTGTTTGATCTGCCTTAACTGTCCATGGATATAAGCCAGGAGGTTATGATCTACCATGGAGATCTCATCAATAATCAAAATCTGCAGATCACTAAACTTAGCTCGCAAAGAATTGAGCTTTTCTTCCCCCAGAGGAGTGTACGGCAAGCGCACATTCTTCCCTATGCTAAATGTGTTTATCGTTGCTGCATTCAAATTATATGCAGCAATGCCTGTCGGAGCACATAATAAAACACACGTGCTATCATGATGACGGCTAATGGTAGACAAAAGCCTCCCGGCCTCATACTGAATAGCTTTGATCAAATGGCTCTTACCTGTGCCAGCACCACCTGTAATAAATACATGGAGTGGATCTGGCTTTTTACCCACAACTTGATCTAAACACCACTGACGGACCCGATTAAAAAATGGACATCTGGGTCTCATTCAGTGATCAAATTAATGTCAAGCCCTCGCGTCTGGTCATGACATTATTTCGCTTTTCTAAATGGGAGACCTGTTGCCTGTTAACAGACAAATCAGGAATATTTTCCTGATGTTCATCCACAACCTGTGGATTCTCCCTGAGTTCCAGCAGACTCTCTAACCGCTCCAGCTCCGCTTCTAGACACAGTTCGCACCAGGCATCCTGTAACACACCCTCATTATCAACTCGATTCTGAGCATTATCCAGCTCATCTGCTTCTATCTCAAAGTGATGTCTATTTGAATCAACAATAGACTTCACAGAATGCCTGGACCCATCACTAAACCTCACATAACCGTTATTGTAAAACTCTTCAAAGGTTACACAGTTAGCAGGTTTTAGCTGGGAATCTGTGCGATGCAGCAGGAACAACTGGAATATGCTCTGATGAAACAACTCTGGACTCTTAGTCTCAGAGAAGCGAGCATAACGAACGACAGCTGGTTGTGTCCGTGTTCCCTTTTTACCTTAATGGCAGCTTTACACTTCTCATTTTTAGTGAGAACACAGTACTCAGACACAAACGCAGCCAAACACATGTTGCAAACACAAACACATGCTGAAAACATCATCATTAGGTCTGTTCCTGTACCGATCAACAATGCTGGTCATCCACATGTCTTCGCCACTAAGATCATGTGATGCCGCAGAGGATGTCTTCTGTTTTAACACACTTATAGGCAAACTCATCCTAACGGTACTGTCCCCTGTGGGAATGAACATGACCTTCCTGGAGCACTCTTTCAGATGCATATTACTAAGCCTGTAAACAGCCTCCTGGGCTGACACGTCCCTATGGTGCAGGTAAACACTGCCTAACTTCTTGAGAGCCTCTTTTTCACTAACATTACCATCTTTAGAGGCCTCTTTATGCACATTTCCTAACAATAATCCATTTTCCCGCTCAGCTTTGGAAATGTAGGAAATAACGTAAACTATACAGGCATATGTATCAACAACATACTGGTTGTCCATATTGGCATTCCAGCATTTTAACAAAGGCTTGCTGTAATGGTTAATCCACGTCTCATTAACCTGCCTTTTCAAAACTACCTGAGTGTTCCGAGCGCAGCTGTTATAAGCTTCTTCAAAAGCTTCCTGAGTGATCCCTAAATGATCAAACAGGTGCTGAAAACGATCAAATCTGCTGTTTTCATCCGACAAAGCCTCCTTAATGGTTGTCAGAGTCTTCTTGGCCTGTTCTTTTTTTACTCCTTGTCAGCTAACCGCTTCTGACACACACATGGTGCTGGGGTCATAGGACAAATGCACGGTTCGATTTCCTCATCAGGTTCTCGCCGGCTAATAAATGTCCTAGCTGACACAGGCCTGGGGAAATTGAAACGACAAACAGTCTTTTTCTTTTTACAAGTCTTTGCATGTCGTTTCAATGTTGCTGAACAGTAGTAACAATGTCCAGCAACTCTTCATCTGATGATGGTAGTTCACATGTTGCATACTTATCAATGAACTGAACTACCTCCTCATCAGTGTTCTTGTCAATCAGCGGAGCGTTCTCTACCCAGAAGAGACAATGGACATGAGGAGAACCTCGCTGCTGAAACTCCCCCCGGTAAAAGTAATTTTACCTATTGGGTGAGATGGAGACATCAAAACCTCCTTCAGGAAACAATGCCACCTAAAGTCAAACATTCGAGCTGCAGTGACAGGATTGCGACACAACAAATCACACCTCTCAGCCCACTCTAGATCCTCTACAGTGGCTGTTCGACCTTCCTGCTTCAGAATACTATACAGCAGATTGCCCCAACGCATATCTGCTGAGCTAAAAGAGCAAAACCAGGTGGGAACACCGAGCTGACGCACACAGGCCAGAAGGTCACGCTGTGCTCCCTGCCAAAAAGCTGGAGTGCCTCTAATAGGCTTAAGAAAACGATAACCGTCATCAAACTCCAACATTTGCTTTAAAGAGTCCTCATCTTTTAAAATGTCAGACTTTGTAGGACCTTTGACCCCCTTTCCCTTTACGTAGAGCTATCGAAACATTTGAAACAACCTGTTTGACCTCAGATATGTACTGAGCAAAAAATATATATTCTACTTGCAAACCTGCCATCTGCATGAAGGATCCTGTTGTTGAATTATCGTGACAGGGTCAAACGATACAGCCGATGCCATGTTGTTGCCTATCATGCAGAAGCTCATCCTCAGCTGCATCTGCATCAGTTTTAGCTCTGTCTGCAGGATCATCATGTCCAGGAACTTCATCTTCCTGTACCATACAAAAGTCATTTATCCACACCTCATTGAAGTCAATATCAGCATAGTAACTATTAGTCCGTTTCAAATACTGCAAAGCGCGCTTGATGCGCAGAGTATCAACAAATTGATACTCATAGTGACATTTATAGGTCAACTTGCGCTTTAACTTCACTGCTAACAAAGAGCCCTCCATGTTAGACCGGGGCAACACATTTACTAGTCTCTACAATGTTAGCAGGAACACAGGTCACTGGACCATGTACTCCATTTTGCCCCCCTTTGGGCAAAGCTAACATTTTCATAAAAGGAATGTGTAGTGTTGTGGAAGTTTTTTGCCGTTCGCTGTTGGTGAATAATGATGGTGTTTCACACCTGGAGTTATCTATGGATAAGAGGTTAAGGGGTCTAGACAATATAAATTGCAAATGGTAAAAAGGACAAAAGGGTCTTGGAGAGAGAAGAGATGGGGCATTGGTGGAATGAAATTTGCAGTTACAAGAGAGAAAAGGAGGTGGGGCATTGGTGAAGTCAAATTTGCAATTACAATTCCTCCCTTTTGATTATTAATTAATCACAAATACAAAGTCATAATTCAATCATCATAACAGTTGTATTAAAAAAAAAAAAAAGAAAAAGGAGAAAAAGTAAGGAATTAAGGTGAGGTCAAGTGAGGCAGGTACAGGTTACAACAAAATGACAACAAAAAGAAAAAGGGTGTGATGCTAATTCTAAACATGTTCTAAACCAGTATTCATGCATGGAGGGGTACAGAGAGTTGTAGCTGGAGGTGATCTTGGTAGTGGTTCTGGAGTATAGAGATTTTCACATGGATTTCAGAGATCAGGGGACTGAACAGGTGATTAAAAAGCAAAGTACAAATTCAAATCTTAAATAACCCAATGACCCTAGATTTTTGTCAATCATCCAAAAACAAACTTGTGTATGTAAAAGATTGAAAAGAATGTAAAAGATTGTAATACAGTCACACGTTACATGCTTTGTTATTTCATGTCAGTTAAGACTTGAATAAACAGACAATGTTCAGTCCCATTGATGGCAGTGACGTTTTCCTGATGTGGCCAGAACGTAATTGTGCAACACGATTCTGTAAATTTGCAAGATCTTCAGTTGTCTATTCAAATTCTGATGTGATTCTGTAGCTTGAAACAGGGGTTTCAACAAATCTTGTCCAGGTCTTTTTCAGAGGGAAGTGGAGAGGAAAAATAGGGAGCAGAAAAGGGGTAAAGAGAATTGTTGTTTTCTCCACCATCATTTTTAGGTGGACACATGGAACAGTGTCTGACCATGGTTCAAGTTGGGCACAGTTTCTCAGTTGTGGCGGGTTTGGGCAGACAGAATGTTCATGGCTGGAGTTGAAGTATGGCAAGAGTCACAGAGTAACAGGAGTTCTTCTGCACACCTAACAGTTAGTGTTTTGGCTGTTGAGGGCTGTGGTCCATGAGTTGAGGTTGTTTGTCTCCTGGTGTTGTGGTAAGATGTAATCCACTTGGGCATGCTCTTCCTCTGATCTCTTGATGGTCGTATATATCCTGATGGAAATCTGTCTATCCATTGGGCCGTTGCGTTGCTCCTCAGCTCAGCTGGTAGTTGTAGGTGTGATGGAGACAGTTCTGCGCATCTGGATGGTCTTTGCTGAATCCACAGAGTTCCTCTTTGTGTTGCTCTGGTTGATGACGGATTCCTGTGTTGGCTCAGGAAACTTTCTGCAGTGGTTGGCATACACTGACGCTGCTCCTTTCAGAGGTCTTCACAGCTGGAAGTCATGGGGTGGTGTGGATGGAAAGGATGATTTTCATCTGCTGCATCTGTTGTACAAAACATACACAAACAAGACGTACAAACATCCACTTTTTGTGTAAAAGAGCTAGGGGACATGCACTGTTGTCATTGCATTGTTTGAGGGCTTGTTGTACTGTGTCATCTTTGTGATTTGCAATGTTTAGGTCATCCAGGTGGTTGTCTTGTATCTCAGAGGTTGCTGAGATGGTGTTGACACCTGATGGTATGTTAGGTGAGGTGCTATCTGGTTCTGGTGGCCCATGGACCACAACTCTGAGTTGTCTGCACATATCAGAGCTTGGATATTCGATTCCAGACCAATATGTATCTGCATCGGTGGATTTTGAGATCAGAGATGGTGATCTGGACTCCGTTGGAATTTAGAATTTTTGTCATGATGAAGCGGGGATCACTGTTTGGAGCAAGGTTTTTGTTGGTGGCAGTCACAACTGAGTGCCAATCACGTGGACCGCAGGGGTCTCTGCATAGGTAATTATCATATTTGGCATAGTATGCGCGTTGTGGAGTTTTCCGGGTACACAACAGGTGAATGTAGCATTTCGTCCTTCTGTCAAAGTGACAGTTTTGGCAGGGGTACAGGTGTAAGTCTTTATCATTATCGTCAAACATGATAGAATCAGGGTTAGGGTCAGGTAGTGCATGGTGTAGTCTGGTAGATAGAGGTTTTGTTATTCCTTGTGTCGTCCTGTCTCGCGCTCGTCCGTTCTTGCGTTGTCCGTCCTCGTCGTTCAGGTTGACAGTTGACTTTCCTCCGTTGGTTCAGGGACCTTCCTACAGTGGCTGGCGTGAATCCACGTTGCTCTCTCGGCAATCTTCAGAACAGTATACATTGTCAGGAGTATCTGGAATGGACCTTGCCAGCATTTGGAGTGCCAGTGCTTCCTTCTCAGGTCCTGTGTTATGTGTAGCACAAATCATACAGGAGTTACAAAATGTTTTCGGCATAAAATGAAAAAACCTTTGGTGAACCAGTGTTGAGCTATGGCATCCAACATCCCCCCTTTTGACACATGGTTTTTACCCATGTGTCACATTAGCAAAGTGAGAGCAGATTAGTGAGAGGAGAGTGAACCTAAGGGAAAAGTTTTGTCATTATTGACAACAGCAAATCCAACACTGTTGCAACCAGTTTGCGAGTCCTGTGAAGCAGATGCATCTACAAAAAGAACCAAATTTGGGTTAGTTAGTGGTGTTTCCTGAAGGTCTGGTCTTGGAGAGCAGACCTGTTGGGGGACAGCAACACAGTTATGTTCTTCTTCATCATGTGGTGTGGGAAAGAGTGACGGGGTTTAACACATTGCATTGTTTGACAGTAATGTTAGGCATGTCTAAAAGTACTGTGTTGTATATCAGCCATCCTGCTGTGGAGAGGTGAGACGTTTTTTTTTTTTTTGTTCGAGTAAAATCACAGACACAGCATGTGGAACCAGGAGAGTAACATCAGAACAGCCCACAATGTCTCTGGAAGCCATGTTTGCTTTCTCAGCAGCAGCTACAGCTCTAAGACATGTTGGCTGCAGCCACGGGATCAAGTTTAGAAGAGAAATAAGCTACCGGGCGTAGTTTATTTCCATGATCCTGTAACAAAAAAAAGAAGTCATGCATCCATTTTTTTTTTTTTTTTTTTTTTCATCGACTGAGTGAAGGATCTGGTGGGGTCTGGTAGACCCAGAGTTGGAGCGGTCTGTAAGGCAAGTTTTAATGTGATAAAGGATTGTTCTGCTTCAGGAGTCCATGTGATCTGATCCTGTGATTGTAGACCTTTTCCATGAATGAGGGAGGTGAGTGGAAGTTCAAGAATGACATAGTTTGAAATGAATTGTCTGCAATAAGAGCACATGCCAAGAAAAGACATGATCTGTTTTTTGGTGATGGGCTTTGGGAGGTTTTGATTGGCCTCAACTCTTTTTGGTGAAAGAGGTTTTTCCTTCAGAAGTAATGACGTGGCCTAAGAAAATGACTTTTTCCTGGACAAATTGAAGTTTTGACAAGCTGGCTTTGTGACCACTGTTAGCCAGATGTTTCAAGAGTTTGACTGTGTTGGCTTCACATTGTTCTTTGGTTGGACTGCAGATCATAAGGTCATCAACATACTGAAGTTAAAGCTTTGCCTGGAGAGAGAACAAGAGGTTCAAGAGTTTGTCTGAGAGCTTCACTGTAAATGGTGGGAAAACTTCATAGTAATCTTGGTGCAAGCATGTGGATGTGAAGTCTTGTCTACTGAAGCTAAAGACAAACCAAAATTGATTGTCTGGATGGACCAGAAAGACTAAAACTATCTCTGATCATTTTAGCATGAAAAACAAGAGTGCGCTCACTGAGTCATCACAGGCAACAATTACTCCTGCTTCTTTAAGAGACTCAAAGACCGGTTTATATCATCAATTGCTTCTTGTTTGGGTGAATTTTGAGCTTTGCAAGGTCTAAGATTTTGGAGTGATCTCAACAAGTTCAGTCTTTGATGAGGCCAACACCATACTGACTTATTGAAAACCCACAGTGTCTTAGGGACGTCCTGTAGAGCTGTAATAGTTGCAACTTGTTTTTCAAAGACAGACAGACAGACAAATTCAGAAAAGCTTTAAGGTACCAGCTGGATTTTCTTTGAATGTGCACAACAGATATTAAACTCTTAAGAGTAGCCCTGCAGTGATGGTAAAGATAGGGCAGATCGATCAGATGTTTCTTGCCAATAGGCTGCGCGCTGACATGATTTTATACATGGGCCCAAATCTTCCCAGTTATCTGATGTGTTTTGCAAGTGTGATGTGTGGGACAGAATGGTCTATGGTGTACACATCACACTGCGTTGGTGTAAGAGACACTGATATAGCAAATTTATGTTGTGTCCAATAAATGTGTGTCGGTGTGAGTATATTGAATATCTCTTTCAACCAACCTTCCTCATATGGCTCATCAGGTCCTCGTGACACATGAGAGGTGCAATGCAGGTTCTCTGGTGTCATGAAGTCAGTTGTTAAAACTGTTTTTCTAGCTTTTGTAACAAGCTTAGAGGCAGTTAATGGTTATAATTTCCATTGATATGCATATTGTAAGTTTGGGGTGTAATGAACAAAAGAATTTGAGAAATTTAGGTCTAGATCAGATAGTTTGTGAACTTTCACACCCCCTGGTGTTGATATCAGACAAAGACCTAATTTGCACATCATGTCTCTGCCCATCAGGTTAATGGGACAGACTTTTGAGAGCAAGAATGCGTGTTTGAAGCTTGTCTGTGAAGGTTCTCAGTCATCCAGGTCATCTTTATCCTGTGGGTAGTAGAAATAAGGCAACTGGACTTCTTATCTTGTTTGAAGACGTTTCGCCTCTCATCCAAGAGGCTTCTTCAGTTCTGAGACTGTTGCAGGAAAGCCAGGCATTTAAACCCTGTGTGGTGGTTTCGGGTGAAACTAGAGTCACATGACCAGAGTCACATGACCACACCCCCCGAAACGGGGGGGGGGGGGGGGGGGGGGGTCATGTGATGTTACCTCCACTCCCGGTTTCATGTAGCTCTGGAGTCATGGAGTCAGGAGTCGACACTCCTGGTTCCATGAGGTTCCTTTGAGACACATTTCCCCGGTGTGTTTGGGGTTTAAATTTCCTGGGGAGAGCTCCTAGGACTGCATTGTAGGTGGCTGATAGGTGGTGTCTTAGGCCCCCACCTCTGTTCAAAGACGGTTTCTCTAAGTGGACATAGATGGCTTCTTTGACTCCTCTCTCGAACCATCTGTCCTCCCTGTGTTTGAAGCTTGTGTTTAGTCCATCCTCACATTTGAGTGGGACAGTAACATTCTCTCTAATTGTTTGACCTGATGAACCAACAGAGTACACATAATCTCAGCTCAGTTTTGGTTTTGTAGTGAGTTCTAAAGCTTTTATCACAGAATGTGTGGCTTCTGAGTCAACTAAGAAAACAACATTTTCTTCTGCAATGGTCAGTGTGTTTCAGAAACTTCTTGAAATGATCCAATGTGTATTGGACATATGTTAGAGCAGTCGCATATCCATTGCTTGAGTTTTCAATAGATGTGTTAATTTGCTCAGTATGTATGTGTGAATGTGGTGCAGTACCTTCCTCAGACCTCACAGGTTGGTTAAGCTTGTCAGCAGAAATCCATCCCCTCCGACCAACCCCCGATCATCCTCAGTCTAACTTGTTTCTTGGAGTTGGTGATGATGTTGTGGGACAATCACGTACCTAATATCCATGTTGATCACAGTAGTAACAGATATTGCTGTCAGACTTATTGGCTCTTCTTGCCCAGTTCTTGTCTTAACCATGTCCTCTCCATGTGTGTCCATGACTTAATTTTCCATGTTCCTGGACTGTGTAGATGTCAGCCGAAGACCATTACACAGTAAACCAAACGTTGTAGTTTCAGGTCCAGATGCTTCAACCATTGACATGTTGAAGACTGCATTCTGTGGTGACACAGTCTGTGTGCAATCAGAGATGATAGATTGATTGCAGAATTTTGTGGTGGAGTAGATGTGTCAGGCTGAGGTGCTTCTGAAGTTGTTGTGCTGTGGCATTGTGAAGTGATCTGCTTCTCTTCTTTCGCTGAGTGTCGCAGAGTTCTCTGGTGGTTGAGCTGAAGGATGAATCGGTGGGCTGTTGGTGAGGTCTGGACTTCAGCTTCAAAGCTGCCAACTGTGGAAACAAAGAAGAGATCTGCAAGTCTGGTGTTCTTTGTGTGTAAATTTTTCTTTCTTTTAAAACTTTTTCTCTTTTTTTTTTTTTTTCTGAAAAAGGCAATTGTTCTTGCGTTACTTTCCTTTTTCGTGCTTTTACACTCTTTTCACATCAAAGATCTCATTGATCTTCCATAATTCACAAAGTTTTTGCAGATATTTTCTTTTCCCTTCAAATTTTCCTCTAATTTTGATATATATTTTTAAACTGAGGGATCCCCCTATTGGGAATCCAAACTCAGCTGTCCAGACATTTAAAAGCTTTTATCCCCATATTTCCTTCTCATGACATCCACAATCGGACCCTCCGGAGGCCCGGCCTCAACAGAGTTCCCCATTACCAGTTATGGGGGTCGTGCACGACAAAATCTACAATCCAGACGTCTCTGTAAGGATTGCTTCGTTAAGCTACAAGCAATTCAAAAGCATCCAAAGTTTTTACACTTTGACCCCTTGACCCCTTACACCTTGACTCAGTATCCCTGAGTTCTACACTCAGTATTACCCCTGAGTTCTACACTCAGTATTCCCCTGAGTTCTGCACTCAGTATTACCCCTGAGTTCTACACTCAGTATTACCCCTGAGTTCTACACTCAGTATTCCTGATTGTGGATGAGATGAAAAATGGAAATATTATGCTAATTTAAAATTCCAAATTAAAAAAGAAGAATTTAAAATGTCAATATTTCAAAACTCACCAAATGAATTTTGTTGAATTGCGTTCATGGAATCCCAGCGGCAAAGATCTGGGGCGACAGCGGTCAGTCCTATCTTCTCAGAAGAGAATTTGAGGTTGGAGGCTGGAAAGCTTTTTTTCTTCCAGGATGGCCTGTCACTGTCCGCATTCCGTCCCAGACGATTGCTCAAGGGATCCCACTTCTGACACCAAATTGTTGTGGAAGTTTTTTGCCGTTCGCTGTTGGTGAATAATGAAATAGAGACTTCTGCCGGCCGACAAGTTTTTATTTCCTTGCAACGAAAGGTCAGTCCTCACCCGAGCAGTAATGGTAAAGGAAAGACCCCGGACATGGGGTGAGCTAAACATTTATAGATGAGGAATGCCCCTAGAATGAGTTTCACACCCCTTTGTCTGGTTGGCGGTATCGGAGCCGCCACCCTGGGGTGTGTTTCACACCTGGAGTTATCTATGGATAAGAGGTTAAGGGGTCTAGACAATATAAATTGCAAGTGGTAAAAAGGACAAAAGGGTTGTGGAGAGAGAAGAGATGGGGCATTGGTGGAATCCAATTTGCAATTACAAGAGAGAAAAGGAGGTGGGGCATTGGTGAAGTCAAATTTGCAATTACAGTAGAGCTATCAAATGTTGCTCTAAACTATTCAAACAAGCCAATTCTGGAGGGACATAATGAACTGTTACATTATTAGACCAACACTCAGGTGGCATCTCACCTCTGTTAATCTTATGGTGACAACTATAGCAAATCCAAAGCTTCCCTCTAGCTGTATCTAACCAGTGACAGGGCAAATGACAGTCCTCAGTACACTGATGCAAGTAGGCCTCTGTTATGCAGTTTGCTGCTGTTGAGGCTACTTTATCAGTTTTGCTGTAATCATCCTGCTTACAGTGTAAAACCTGATGTCTAAAAAACAACCTAACACAAACACAACACACAAAATGGGGCCCATCTGCCACTTTCTGCAAAAACTGCTGCCTAACAAATTCAAACTGCCCTGACTGCTCTTTCTTAACCTGCCTTTTCAATTTTACATCAGCTGCAACACGCTTCTTATGATCAAGATTTTGCTGATATTTCCTGATGCTTGCAGCTTTTACAGTGTCTCTGTGAGACTTATAACTTATATTAACTTTACTTTTATGTTGAGCATTATGCCGGTATTTACGAATACTAAACGCCTTTACCCGTTCCATGTGCGCAATATTGTTTTTATATTTACGAACACTAAACGCCTTTACCCGTTCCATGTGCGCAATATTGTTTTTATATTTACGAACACTAAACGCCTTTACTCGTTCAATGTGCGCAATATTGTTTTTATATTTACAAACACTAAACGCCTTTACTCGTTCAATGTGCGCAATATTGTTTTTATATTTACGAACACTAAACGCCTTTACCTGTTCCATGTGAGCAAATATTGTTTTTATATTTACAAATACTAAGTGCCTTTTCCCGTTCCTTGTACGCAATATTGTTTTTATATTTACTAACACTAAATGCCTTCACCCTTGTTTTGTGTGCTAAATTATCTTTGTATTTACAAACACTGAAATGCTTTTTCTGCTTCTTATACAAAACATTTTGTTTGTTTGTTAAATTGCTTTACATTATTCCGACGCAAGACATTTTGTTAATTAGTTTTACGCTGTAAGTTATGTTTCTTTTTTAAATGATCCGATACAGCACATCTAACTGGATTCAAGCTATCAACGACGGAAATACTACTGTCATCTTTAGTATGACATCTAAAACTATAGCCTCCCGAACCAGGTATGTGAACTTTACAATAACTATAACAGCTCTGTGTTTGAGGCTGCTGAACACAGACAACTGTCTCATAATGGTTACCATTACAGTTTGCTACATACACACCTTCATGTGATAAACGCCTAGATTTACAACTATATTCAAGCCAGCGATCATTATGATATGTGAAAACACTAACGCCTAAACAATCTGCTGTAGCTTGAATTTCTAATTCACTGGCCCAACTACCAACATAGCGCATCCGTGACATACTGAGGTATTCTGACATGGAGGAATACTCACTTCTCAGAATACCCTGGTATGTCACAGGATTGCTCTCTAAATGCTTGACAACAGCAAGTCTAATTTTCCTATGGTACTTCTGTGTACCACTAATGGCCTGACTAACTGCTCTAAAGAAACAGTTCACCCACAATCTTCTCTGTCCTACAGAGTCAGAGAGAGTAGATGCTTCATCTTCTGCTGTAGGTCCATTAGGGACTCCATGTTCAATTGTCTACACAGAGCGAGAGCAACGTCTTTAGAAAAGGGATGGAACTGTAAATTTTTACTTCCTACATCCCCAACAAACACAACATCTGAATTAACGGAAACATCATCTGTACTTTTAACCTTCTTAAATGTGCTATTTTTCAGTGTGAGTTTACGCTTCTCACCTCGTGTAGTGGCTGCACAGACCACTGGTTTGACAGGACTCTCCTCAGTAGGAGTAGTAACCTGTCCCTGTGTGCAGTCAACAGCTGCACTAGCACCCAAGGACAAAGTATGTCTTTCACTTGGGCCTTTCACACAAACACCACTGATCTCAAAGAGCTTGGGTGTTTACTTAAGATCTCCTGCAAATTTGCAAAAGTGCTCAAAGAGATGCTGGAGTGAACTGAAATAAAGCACAACACTCTGCCCTGCACCATCTACCATCCCATCTGCACTGCGAGCATGGGAGTCAACCACAGCATACTGGCCATCTTCACTAATGACGGCACAAGTATTGCCACTCAGTGGGAAAAAGCAGGTGTTGTACTTTGTGCACATCTTACTCAAACCATCAGAGAGAGTAGTGTGCACACCTGCATCAATAAACTGTCCCTAAACAACATCAGCATCTCCAGCAACAAAATCACCAAACTCCAAATCAAATGTTTGTCCATGAAGGACACACTGCTGAGGCAAATCTGGAATACAAAGGTATTCAGACCCAGCAGAGATCAGGTTGCCCTCCCTCAGGGATGTGTACAGCTCATCACCTGAGACCACAACCTGGTCCAGTGTGTCAGGCTGCCATGAAAACACACTGTCTGTGGTGTGTTTCACTAGAGCAACCAAACTAATGGCCACACACTGAACACCACCATATTTAAACCGTGGGTTGCCTTGATGGAAACTTCCTCTAACGGAAGCGCGACCCTGGGATTGAGTGGGAGCCTGTGGAGCCATCAACACAGGAGCGCTGCAGACATCTCCCTCAGCAACACACTCCTCCACAGAGATCCTACTGACACCAAACCACTCTGCAGCTAACGACTCCTTCAGATTCAGGATGTGAATCATCAGGTCATTCCAGCACGTGTTAAACACAACAGCAGACCGACCAATGTCCGAAGCCAACCCCGAAGCATTACGCACCCCACAATCCACCACTACGAAATAGTCCCCGTGCTGAATGATCAAGTTGACTGCTCTGTGGAGGTTCAACACACACATCCCATCCCTCAACAGATGCTGCTGCAGCTCCTCCCGCAACTCAGTCCCATCATCAAACGCCACAAAGTCACGGTAAACGGCTGCACCAACATCCACCCTCCACTTCCGGTCAAACACATGAAGCTGCTGCCGGCTGAACCCACCACTTCCCCTCCCGACCCGATCTGCCAACTTACGCCCCTCGATGCAAACATGATCAATGTCTGCAGCACACCAGGTACAAACCGGAGCAATGTTATGCCTGGCTGCTGCAACAACACTACACGACACGTAAGCACCGACATCGAAATGAGACGATGCTGTACGCAGGCTGCTCCCTAACACTACTGCATTTGGCACCTTCTCGTTACACCCGCAAGGCAAAGGGCACTGACCTTGAGTGGCTCCTGGTGCGTCGCCCGTAGCTCCTGGTCTGTGCTGCTTCCCATGAACCATGTCCTCTGGCATGTCCTCTTAAACACATTCAGCATCAGCTCTCTCCAGCACTTTAGTACACGGACAACATTTATACATAATTATATATTATCTACATGATTTGCTTGTGTGTCTGTGACACTGTCTTCTAAATGTCATGTGATAACTCAATCATGTCCATGTGTCTAATGGATTTCATTTATACAAATGTATCATGACGCAGACAGTTTGGTGTGTAAATGATTCAGGGCTCAGCTGGAGACACCTCCAGCCTTAAACGCCAAGTGGAAAATGTCTATTACTACTAAATGTCATAAGCACGTACAATTTCAACACATTATTCTTTTATTCAACATCTCCAGACTTTTTAACAGATATTAAAGAACTGATGCAGCCTCTGACCTCCTGGTCCACTGTCACATCTGTGGCAGCAGGCTGGACAGGCACACTTGGAGGAAGAGCGGTCCCCGACACAGCACAGGTCGACACAAGGTCTTGTGTCGCCTCCACCTGCAACAGAAAGAAAAGGCAACAAAAACATTAACAATGGCACACACAGACATGATCATATCAATAACTAACAACAGAGGACTTTGCGTGGATCCATCCAATAACTTTACTTGCCTTCTGCTCCAAGACCCGGGCTTCAGGACGAGCAGTCAACACGGGTGTTGAGGTCTCGACCTAGAGAGAAAAAGGAAATAGGAAGAAAAAAAATAAAACCTCAACCACACAGGAAAAACATATTAATGGTTTTCATCTTGTACTTTCTGTGTAAATAATCACAGCATTTGCTCAAGTTCTGTGAAATCTCCACATTTTCAACTTTGATACATTACTGCTTCACATTCAGTTCACACTTTTTCATACATCATTATGAAAACTGCAACTACCGTCTTCCTTGCTGCCTCCTTCTAAACCCTGGCAGACACCCGGGCTCTTGGTGTTGCCACCACCTGGAAATAAAGAAAATCAAATCATCATAAATAACCTTATAAACAACCAGTGACTTCCTCTTTCATTCACAATAATTTAACACATTTATAAATTTTTATTACTAGTTAAATGCTCAACCTGCAGCACAAAGTCTCCATCTGGATTAAAACATCACATACCTGCTTCCTGGCATGTCTGCGCTTCAGGGCAGGCTTCTTCTGACGTTCCACAGCTGATGTCTAATGTGAGGAAAAACAAAATCAAACTGTCAAATACTTGGACAACAACCCCTTAGAGAAAATCACCATTAGATTATTTCAGGTCTAACGATGGCAAAGCAACATCATTAAAACATCTCATCTATCAGCTGTAACTTTCAGATTAATTACTTTGTTGCCTGTGGGAACGCCGCCCAGGGCCGATGGAACAACTTTGTCCATGGCAGCCAGCATGTCAGGTGAGAACCAGACAGGATTGAGTGGGATGAAACACTCCATAAAGGCCATCGGAGAGCCATCCACCTGTATGACAGACATGTAGATTATTTCTAACACTGGTCATTTTCTTAGATAAAGCACACAAACTATCACTGTCATATAAATATAACGGTTAAATGACCAGATAACCAGATAACAAACAGCACAAAAAATTAGGATCAATAAACAACTTTATTTCTCTTTCATGAAAGTAAATTTACAGGGTTCAGCCCCTTACCTTCCTGCCCGACTCCACACACCACTCAGGAGGGGGTGGCCGTGGGACAGGGACCTCCCCACCACAATGACCCGTGGAACCACCCACGGCAGTGGCTTTGCTCTGGGCTTTGGAGACACCGGGCGAGGCACCTGTGGCTTAGGTGCCAGTGTCTCCAGGTGCTGTTTGGTGGCAGCCAACAGTGACTCCACAAAGATAGGCATCCCCATGTCGTCACTGAGGTGCACCTACAAAGAAGAAGCAATACAAAAAAAAATTAAAAAATTAAATTATTTTGAAAAATGTGACTTTTACCCTCAAACACACTTGGTTGTACCATTTTTATATTGCTGATATTAAAATGATATTCTACTTACACCATCACGGCACCACAGCTTGCGGTTGCTCAGGGGGAAGCGGTCAGCGTGGTGGTAAAATTTCACACCTTAAGAAAAAAGAAAAAAAAAAAAAGAAAGAACAACAAAAAACAGGGATTATTGAAGAACACATTTCAAAACAGCCATTGTCAACTTTCTCATTACAAAACCATATGTATAATATTATAAATTATATTTAAAATGTTTCATTGTCATACAACTGTTTAGAGCCCTATAATTATTATTTTCAAACATACCAAAACGTGCCGACACGCGCTGGAATTCCTGCCGGAAAAACTCTTAGACATCCCCCGGGCCCGTCAGGCGTGGCACGAGGTCCGCAACGAAAACCTACACAAAATAATAATAGTTAATTAAACAAATCACATTGACCTGTACACATCAGGCTTTTTAAAAAGAATACATCAATAACCTACCTGAGCTGTCGGCCAGACGCTGCAGACAGTGGCCAGGTACCGGCCAAAGGCAACGCCCCCTTGCTCAGGCGTGTGGCTGGCCGTCAGGTTATTACCAGGGGCAATAACACAGACAGCATCAGGGGTCCGAGGAAGATCAGCAGGTTCAACCTCAGTCCTGAGCTGGTCCGCGCACGCCCCCGGAGTTGACATGATGCCAAAGGTGTAGTGATCCTCCGGCATCGTCACAATCCCATCTGCAATGGAGCGCAGATGTGACGCTCCCACACTGCATTTTGACATGTTTCATTACTATACACTTGTTTGATTAAATCAAATATCTCCAGCAGCGCAGCTTCAAGTGGACAAAAACATGCTTAGTTAAACAGCACATGTCAATGCTACTGTCAGGCCTAGTACTCTTTTCCCCCTCTATCCTGTACACTTGAGCTGGATGTTATTGCAACAAAAAGCAATTTCCCCTTGGGGATGAATAAAGTATTCTGATTCTGATTCTGATTATCAGACCTCTCTGCTGTTGTTAAATACTGAGACTGAGATTTGCTTTTAGTAAATAAATCAAACACACACACACACACACACACACACACAAAAAAAAAAAAAAAAAACACCATACTGATACAGTTTTATGACTGACACAGCCAAACAAGTTACACCACCACACTGCATTCTGACGTTTTCTTCCAATGCACACTTTCATCATTAAATCAATTATCTCCACAAACACATAAAGCTTTAAAATCACTGAAGATGCTGAGCTAAACACAGATATCACAGATAGTCTCAGGCCACTCTGTTGTTCTTATAACATTTGCTTCATGCAAAACACAGCTAGAGCCTCTGACTAAGGTTTGATTTAAAGAAATAACAAAACACAATCTCACTCACACACACACACACACACACACCATACTGCTTTAAACAAAGCATTTTTTTAAATAGCTGTTAGTTTGTTGTATTCATTATGTGCAGTAATAGTGTATATCCAAATTATCAATACAGTGCATCGCTCTATGACTATGAAACAACCAGTGTGAGCTCACACAGCACTCACACCCTCCCTCACCTGCTGAGAGGAGGCTGGCAGCTAACTAGCCACTACTCTAACTAGCCGCTACGCCAGCTTACTAAACTGAGCTAGTGACAAAACGCCGCAGTTAATATACAGCACGTACATGCTTAGTTCATACAGACACACAAAAGCACAAATAATGTCACAAGCACGAGCAACATTATCAATATAACCATGCTACACGCTACCTCCAGCGACGTATCCATTGAGTCCTCAATGCACTTACCGTGATAGCCTCGCGCGTCCTCCGGTGAAAAATCCAATAAAACGGGACTCCGGGTGGTGAAAGTCAGCCGTGTGGTTGTTGTGGTGATAGTTTTCTCAGCAAAATGCCTCAAAAATCATTTGTCTCGCTCTCAGAGTGTCAATAACCAACACAAAGTCTGCTCATGAACTCGAAAGTCTGAAACAAACAGGCCGAGCGGAGTCAAGTCAAGTCAAGTCAATTTTATTTGTATAGCCCGTTTTTACAAACAGTTTGTTTCAAAGGGCTTTACACAGCATTATGACAACATCCTCTGCCCTTAGACCCTCACATCGACTGAGGAAAAACTCCCAGGAAAACCCTTTAACAGGGAAAAAAAATGGAGAAACCTCAGGGTGAGCAACAAAGGAGGGATCCCTCACCCAGGACGGGCAGACGTGCAATAGATGTTGTATACAGACAAAGAAAACAATTTACAACATGAAATACGGAAATCATGGGGATGGAATCAGTCAGTTAACGAGAAACGAAAAATGATGAAGGCAGCTCCTGGTGGGCAGGGGGGGAAGGCCAGCTTAATGGGACTACTGGATGGCAGACTGGGTCATGAGCAGGGAGTGCAGGCCGGTTTAACAGCAGGAGAAAGGAGGTGATGGAGGCGGCGGTTGGTTGGTTGGTGCAGGGGGATGGGGCTCTGAAGAGATCTGTGGAAATACAGAGAGAGTGCGAGACACCAAGGCCAGACTACAAAGTGCAACAAATAATGGCAGTTCAAAATGTGAGGGGAGAGGAGAGGAGAGGAGAGGAGAGGAGAGGAGAGGAAGGAGAAGGCTCCATGTAACCTGATGTGTCCCCCAGCAGTTTAAGCCTATAGCAGCGTAGCTATGGAATGGATCAGGACTACCTGACCCGGCCCTAACTAAAAGCTCTCTCATAGAGGAAGGTCTTAAGCCTAGCCTTAAATGTAGAAAGAGTGTCTGCCTCTCTGACCCATGGAGAGAGCTGGTTCCATAATAGAGGAGCCCGGTAACTGAAGGCTCTACCTCCCAGTCTGTTTTTAGAGATACTGGGGGTCACTAACAGACCTGCATTCTGGGAGCGAAGTGCTCTGGTAGGACAGTATGGAATGACGAGGTCTTTCAAATAAGTTGGAGCTTTGTTATTAAGAGCCTTGTAAGTAAGTAGAAGGATCTTGAAGTCTATTCTATATCCTACAGGAAGCCAATGGAGAGAAGCTAGAATGGGAGAGATGTGCTCTCTCTTACTAACTCTTGTCAATACCCTCGCTGCAGCATTCTGGACCAGCTGGAGACTCTTCAGAGAGGTTTTTGGGCATCCTGACAAGAGAGAGTTACAGTAGTCCAGCCTAGAAGTAATAAATGCGTGGACCAGTTTCTCAGCATCACTCTGAGAGAGGATATTTCTGATTTTAGACATATTGCGCAGGTGAAAGAAGGCAGTCCTAGTCACATGCTTTATGTGAGAGCTGAAGGAAAGATCCTGGTCAAAAATGACTCCAAGGTTCCTCGCTGTTGGACTGGAGTTAAGGGTGATGCCATCCAGAGTAGCAATCTGATTGGAGAATGTGTCCCTGAGATGCTTGGGCCCATCACAATAACCTCTGTTTTGTCAGAGTTCAGTAGAAGGAAGTTAGAAGACATCCAGGATTTGATGTCTTTCAAGCAATCTTGCAGATTGATGAGGCGGCTTCTATCATCTGGCTCTATTGATAGGTAGAGCTGAGTATCATCAGCGTAGCAGTGGAAATTGATGGAGTGTTTACGGATTATATCCCCTAATGGGAGCATGTAAAGAGTGAAGAGAACTGGCTCTAAAACTGAGCCCTGCGGCACACCATACATAACTCTGCTGTATTTCGAATGGACATTATTAACATTAACGAATTGAAATCGGTCTGATAAGTATGAAGCAAACCATTTTAGAGCAGATCCTTTGATCCCGATTTCGTGTTCTAGTCTATGCAGTAAGATGCTGTGATCGACGGTATCGAATGCAGCACTGAGGTCCAGAAGTACAAGTACAGAGACAAGACCTCTGTCGGAAGCTATAAGAAGATCGTTGGAAACTTTGACCAGTGCTGTTTCAGTGCCATGGTGTTCCCTAAATCCAGATTGGAAAGCTTCAAAGAGCTCGTTACTGTGCAGGTGTTCATGAAGCTGCATTAGGACAACCTTCTCAAGGATCTTAGAGATGTAGGGAAGGTTGGATATAGGCCTATAGTTGGCTAATGCATCTGGATCAAGAGAGGGTTTTTTAAGCAGAGGATTAATGACAGCCACCTTAAAGGCCTGTGGCACATAGCCTGTGACTAAGGAAAGGTTGATCTGGTTCAGTATAGCAGCGTTAACTAAGGGGAAGACATCCTTGAGCAGTCTTGTTGGGACTGGGTCAAGCAGACATGTAGCTGATTTGGAGGAGGTGATTACAGAAGTTAAGTCTGACAGGTCGATGGGGACGAAGCTGTTCAAGTATGCACCAAGTCTGGGAGGTGCTTCCGTAGGGGCTGTAATCTGTGGTCCACTACTGCCGATCCTTGTTCTGATATTTACAATCTTTTCAGTAAAGAAAGTTAGGAAATCGTTGCTGCTGAGAGTCGGAGGGATGCATGGCTCAACAGCACTGTGGTTCTTAGTCAACCTGGCCACAGTGTTAAAAAGGAACCTGGGATTGTTTTTATTCTCTTCGATTAAAGATGAAAAGTATGGACTCCTGGTGCTGCGAAGCTCTTTTTTATATATTAATAAACTATCTTTCCAGGCTCGATGGTCTTCCTCGCGCTGGCTGGAGTGTGTTTTTCTTTCCAGCTGTCTAGTCTTCTGCTTCAAGATGCGCAGATTTGAATTGTACCAGGGAGCTATTCTCTTCTGGTTGATGACTTTCTTTCTCAGAGGGGCTACAGCATCAAGAGCCCCAAGGAGTGTCGCTGCAGTGTTGTCCACAAGATAATCTACCTGCAAGGGAGTAAGATCAGCATAGCTGCTCATCGTATTACCAGAAGGTGTGGCAGCAAGCTCTGCTGGAATGAGCTCTTTAAATCTAGAAACAGCAGTGTCAGATAAACACCTACTGTAGTGGTATTTTTTCCCAGGCGAGGTGTAATTTGTTAAAGTAAATCCAAAGGTTATTAGAGAATGGTCAGACAAGACCGGGTTCTGAGGGAAAACTGTGATGTGATCCACTTCTATTCCATAAGTAAGCACCAGATCAAGGATGTGATTAAAAGAGTGAGTGGGCTCATGTACCCTCTGGGAGAAGCCAATTGAATCTAAAAGCAACTTGAATGCTGAGGCCAGACAGTTGTCATCGACGTCCATGTGGACATTGAAGTCGCCCACTATAATGACTTTGTCTGAGTTCATTGCTAAATTTGACAGAAAGTCAGGGAATTCTTCTAAGAACTCAGAGTAAGGAGCAGGAGGACGATACACCACAGCAAGTAAGAGTGGTTTCTCTGCTCTCCAGTCTGGGTGGGAGAAGCTGAGCGTAAGGCTTTCAAATGAGTTATATGAAGCATTAGGTCGAGGGTTAATAGGCAGATCTGACTGATAAACTGCAGCCACTCCTCCTCCTCTACCAGTGTTACGAGGCACATGGTAGTTAATGTAGCTGGGAGGGGTAGATTCATTTAAACTGAGAAATTCATCCTGCTGCAGCCAGGTTTCAGTAAGAGTTAGTAAGTCGATTTGATGATTGGTGATCAAATCATTTACTAGCAGAGACTTGGATGAGAGAGATCGAATATTTAGCAAACCACATTTAATAGTTTTATTTGTTTGGTTTGCTGATGTAGCGGTTTTGATTTTAACTAAGTTGCTATAATTGGCTCCTCTAGCTTTGGGTTTAGGCTTATACAGCCTCGAGGCAGACACAGTTTTTATGGGGTATAAGCAGGGTTGGGTGGGTGGCAGCACATAAGAACCTGCAGAGGGGCGTGTAAGACTGCGACTCTGCTTGCTGGTCTGAACTCTGGGTGATTGTCAGGGGTTAGAATGACTAACACAACGTGCTATGTTTCTCGATAAGAGAGATGCACCATCCAAAGTAGGATGGACGCCATCTCTCCTAATCAGACCAGGCTTTCCCCAGAAACTCTTCCAATTATCTATATAGGCCACGTTGTTTGCTAAGCACCACCTAGACATCCAGCGATGGAACCACCACATGCGGCTAAACATGTCGTCACTAGACAAATTGGGCAGCGGGCCAGAGAAAACTACGGAGTCCAACATTGTTTTTGCGTAGTTACACACCGATTCTATATTAACCTTAGTCAACTCCGACTGGCGAAGTCGGGTGTCATTAGCGCCGACATGGATTACAATTTTACTGTATTTGCGTTTATTTTTTGTCAGCAGCTTCAAATTTGCCTCAACGTCGCCCGCTCTGGCCCCTGGGATGCACCTAACTATGCTCGCCGGAGTCTCTACCTTCACGTTCCGGAGGACAGAGTCGCCAATGACTAATGTCGGCTTCCCGGCGGCGGTGCCGCTGAGAGCAACAGAGCCAACATGCCGAGTTTGGGTCTCAGCGGGTGTGTCGCTGAGTATTTATACGGCTGGGTTTGAATTGATCGCAACCAATCACAGCGCAGCGGAGATAAACAGGAAGCTCAGAACGGAATGTCATAGGATTAAATAAAATTAAAGCCCAATATACTGTTTTTAACTGTATCGCTGATTAAAATTTATTCTGTTTAAAATATGTTTGAAATCATGATAATAATACATTTTGTTTTTCATTTTATTTCATTTTTATTTTTCATTTTAAATGCTGGGGAAGACCCAGGACACACTGGAGTGATTATGTCACCTGGCTGCCTGGGAACGCCTTGGGGTTCCCCCGAAAGAGCTGGAGGAAGTGTCCGGGGAGAGGGAAGTCTGGGGGTCCCTGCTCAGACTGCTGCCCTCCGGCCCGGAGAAGCGGAAGAAGATGGATGGATAATGGATGGATGGATGGATGGATTTTAAGTGCTAGAATCAGAGAGGAAGTTAAACACCGTTTTTTTTTTCTTTTTTTTATCAAAATAAAAGCAAGACACAATTATATATTAAAAGATTTTTTTTAAATTTTGAGACAGATGATCTCCCATTACAATTACATGGACATGAGAAGCCTCCATTTTCTCATATTCACTCTGACTCATGTCGTGCACCTGTGGAAGCAGAACGCAGTGTTTTACGCTGACATTCACCACACACACTGTAAAGCCCATTCACTTCATTACGTAGTCACATGACAATCACAACGATGACGATGCTCCAGCGATGTCCGAATGAGATCATGTGACTCACTGCTGATGG
Organism: Caranx ignobilis; assembly: GCA_021432705.1. Lineage (NCBI taxonomy): Eukaryota > Metazoa > Chordata > Actinopteri > Carangiformes > Carangidae > Caranx > Caranx ignobilis. The sequence goes on from MU269990.1 coordinate 18,225,075, forward strand.
AATTGGCAACTTTCAATCCCTCGCCATGGAACATCACCATAGATTCTATCCAATCAACTTCAGATTTGGAGGACATTATCCCAGAACACACCTGCCCACGCCTGCTTGTGCTCGTAGCGCCACCTGCTGGATGAACTGTCAACTTGCTGTAAGTCCTTCATGGATTGTCCAATTTGCTTCAAACTTAACATGTGTGAGGAAGGTCTGCGCCTGAACGAACCTGCCCACGTCTGGGAACCCTCGTAGCGCCACCTGGTGGATGAACTGAACATTGCATTTTTTCCACTTTTTGCAGGTTTCTCCTCTCTTCCTGCTTCGGGCCGCAGCCTCCGTGTACCGCAGGGGCCCCGCGGTCGCATGTGGCGAGCGAGGGCCCGTTCACAGCTGCTTGCAGCTTTAATTACAAGTTATTACTTCAAGAACATCACATAGCAATGAAAACGTTCAGATAGGATAAATACCATGTACAGCGTGGTAGTCGTTGACGTAATGGTGAGCCTTTTCGTTACTGTGTTGTTGTCGTGGATGTAACGGTGAGCCTTCGCCCTGAATTGCCTTTAGCTTTCGGTCAGTAGTCTTTAGCTTGAGGTCGTCATGTGGTTAGCATAGCCGGGACGCTTTCCTACTGATCAGTAATGTCCGTGTTACACAGACATTTGAAGCTAAAGCGAGTGACAATAGGACACACGTTGACAAATGATCGCAATATGTACAATATATTACCAACTGTGATATTATGACCACATACGAAGTGTATTTATGTTGTTTCCCTTATCTCTTCTCTCTTTTTTCTAGCTAAGGTTGGCAGGCATTTTTTTGTGCAATTTTAAAAATTCACAACTTTTTACTTCTTGTTTGGTCTAACGAGGGGTTTTAACTGCAATAGTCATTAATGCAGTATTAGATTGTAGACAATGTTCAACAGGATATTTGGGATCCAACAACATGTGTTATTGAGCCTTCATAAAAAATACAATGTGTAGATGGTAGCAGTAATTGTTGTACTTGTGTATTGTATCATTTATCACTTGTCTGTGGAGTGTTTATCTGTGTTAATTATAGATTATTGCTGTTTTGTATGTGCAGTATGAAGCCATGGATGCGGCCATAGGTCGCCCGGCCCCATATGGCAGGCTGGTTGGCGTCCATAGCAGGGCTATGGCCCTGCTGGTAAAGCAGGTACGATTGAGGAGGGCTGAGGAGCAGAAGGCAGCTGTCCTTAGTCGCCAGGTGCAGTCCTTGGGTGAGCGGGTGGAGGTCTTGGAGGCCTCAGCTGCGCTCCTGGGTGATGGTGAGTGGTGGTTTTCCGTGTCAAATATGTAGCTGTCACGGTATGTTGAGTAATATTATTGTGATAGTTATGTTTTGTGAGATAGTAGGCTCAACAAATAATTCACAGGGAATTAATTTCATCTTCAGTTTACAGTATTAGTCAGCTTTACATGTTGCACCTGTAGCCTTACCATGAAATGTGATGTCATTTATTGATGAACAGATTTCTGATCAATACAGCACAATGTATCATCCATAAAAAGTACAACTTCACAGTTAATGTGTTTGTGTTTCCTTTGTCATTTGTTTGCAGAAGATATGGAGGACCACAACCCTGCTGGCCTCGTCTGCGCTGTTGTTGACCCTGCTGCCCCAGCTTCCCCCCTTTCCTTCTCTTCTGCCTCAGGTTCCCCTGTTGCCCTCTCTGCTGCCTCAGCTTCCCCTCTTGCCCTATTACCCCCCTCTTCCTCTCCCCCACCACCACCAACCCCTGACACCTAAGGGTGATTCTGTTTTTTTTTTTTATTGTGTGCTGTGTTTTCTTGTTTTTAATAAATGTGTGATGTTAAGTTTGATCAGCTGGTGTCAGTGATTGTTGGTGTTGGTGTATATGTTCATAACACATTTCATTTATATAGTGGTTTTACAGATACAGAAAGACACTTTAATTGGCTATAAATTATAAAATAGATTCAAATGTAATGAGTCACAATTTGTGTTGTGGTCAAGACCAAATAACCTGAGACTAAGTCTAGACCTAGACCAAGGCCAAGACTTTGAGGGAGTCAAGATTGACTTAAGACCAAGACTAAGGAGGGGCAAGATCATTTTCCAGACCAAAATCAAACCAAGGCATTACTATAACTGTATTCAGTACCAGTACTGATAATAATCATGTGGGTTGATATTTACATTGTTTCTCTTCAGTTCAAAAGAAAAGGTGATTTTATATTAAATCTAATTCACATATAAGTGAAACAAAGTCTGGATTGAATAGAAGAACACAACACAATATAAACTAGTCTTGTGTCAGTGTTAGTCATATTTACTTCCTCCTTTGCTGAAATTAGTGCAGTTTAAATATAACATTAAGTTATTTAAAGGAACATGCGATGAAGGAATAGGAATTGGAATTATTTTATTGATCTCCAAAGGGAAATTCACTAGTCTGTCTGCTTCTCTACCATTTGCACAAGAATCAAAGAGTCTGATGGTTGTGGGTATGAAAGATCTTCTGTATCTCTTTGTCCTGCCATGAGGAGAGAGGAGCTGCCCATCACCACTGCTTTTTTGATGCATCAAGGTGTTATGAAGTGGATGATCTGTGTTGTTCTCGATGGCTTCCATCATCTTCATTGTGTATCTTTCCACCACCTCCTGTAGAGAATTCATCTTTAGTTTGATGAAAGAGGCAGCTTTTTTGACAAGCTTATTTAGCTTTTTTGCCTGCTCCTTTCCTAAATTTCCTCTACAGCAGAGTGCAGCATAAAATAAAACAATTTAGTTAAAGTGGCAGGGTAATTCGTAAAGTGGTTTTAGTGAACTATTATAAATGTCTTTGATCCGTAATTTATGATATCATAAATGAATGCATTCCCTGATGTCAAGATATCATTTTGGTGTACAGGCGCTCAATTTTTGATTTTTATAGTGATCCACTAGGTGGCGCCACATTCCCCTTTTTTTAAAGTATGAAGCAAAGTTTAAAACTTTTAAATGTTTTCTCCGTAAGAAGCTATGATAAATGCTTTTTTGTTTTTGTTTTTTTATTCTTTATTTATCACATTAGAATTTAAGATATCATTTTGGAGTACAGGCTTTTAATGTGTAGTTGTTATAGTTTTATGTATATATCTATATGTTTATTTATATTTATATATAATATATAGTTTTATAGTCAGTGGAAAAGTGAATGTGTAAATTGCATTGCTTCATTGTCACTATAAGGTGAAACAGTAAAGGGGATGGAGATTTGTACAAATCAATGTTGTAGTCACAAAGGGATGTATAATACGTAAGGAATAGTACACACATTTAATGAAATGTAAGAAACATGTAAGTGATAAGAAATGAGGAAACAACAATAGAGAAAAACATACAAAGGTGGTAATATTTATTGTTTTGTGTGTCTATAGAATACAGGCAAGAATGAAAATTGGTATAAAAACAATTCACTCTGAGGAAAGAGTGTTCAAGTCAAGACATGATAGACAGTGATTTGGGTTTGTGTAAATGCTGTAAATGTATTATTGTGTCATGTCGATCAGGGGCATGGGAGGAGTAGGGCTGTTGAGGTTGGTAGGTATTGATGGAGAAGGTGGGGTTTGTCTAAGACATGCTTTAGGTTTTTGCAATGTTTGATATTTGTGATATAGCATGCAAGACAACCCAATTGTGAGAATGTGTCCAATTGTGATGAAAATGCATAAGGCGGTGTCAGCAGCTGACCATGCATGAAGTAGTCCGGGTTTAGCAGTGGTAAGTGTTCTTGCAGCAGCTGTTATGACATGTTTTACTGGAGTTAAGTCTAGAATTTGTGTTCCTGTAAATTCTATGTGCTCTTGTAAGTCTGGGTCGATGTTGATGTTGTGGTTGTCATTAAATGGTGGGAGTTCCAATTCAGTTTGGTAGTCTTGTAGGATATAGTGCAAGGTCATGTATGTGTAGAATGGCATTGTTTGGAACATTGACCCAAAAGGTTTGGTTGGGTAGTGGAATCTGTGTGGATGTGTCATGTTGGTTGTATGTGAGAGCTGCATGTTGCATAGGGCTGTTGATCAGCCATCGATTTCCAACGATCTCAGCTGCAGTGTTTGTTACCAGACGTCGATGTGTGGCATCTGCTGAACAGTGGAAGAGAGGTCATGTCTTGGAGGCCACAGATACCTGCAGTATTGTCTTTAATGAAAGGTTTGCTTGGACACAAGTAGTGGATGTCCTTGGTAAGAACACACATGCGCAGGTTTGGGGTCAGGTAAAGTTGTGGGTTGTGGTCATGGTAGGCCACCACACGGGGTGTGTGGATACGCATGTGTGTGTTGTCTTGCCAGAAGCCCACATTGACAATGTCTTTCAGGCGGTAGATATTGTTAGTGTTAACAATTGGCAAAGATATGAGAAATGCTAATTCATGGGTTTTTGGGTTAACATATAAAGGAATGGCACTTCCTAATGAATAAGCAAGATGAATTTGGATGGGCAGCCATTGTGTAGACAGGGTGTTGGTGAGGATCTGTTCAACCAAGCTGAGAGGCACAAGGTAAGGTGGAATTTTCCCATCACTAACATGTCCATTGAGGAGGCAATTTGGCGAAGCATGTCTTCCATTAAAGATGTCACAATTTGAGTGTGGGCGTAGTCGTGGTGGATCACATGAAGGAGGGTGTTCACAGTATGTATGGTGTAGTTGAGAGCTGTAGTGTGTGTGTGTTGAGAATGACAATTGTTCCTTTCAATGATTGTCCAAGGGTTTGGAGGTTTTCATGTTGTGTGGCCAATTGTTTTTGCAGCTGGGGGATCTCCTCTTGCAGTTCATTTATGTGACGGTGAATGGTTGACATCTTGACGGTGTTGACTGCATTCAGGCCAATGTTGAAAAGCGTCCCAACAGCAGCAGCAGCTCCTAACAGAGCACCAATGAATCGTTTGGAGCGTTTAGGTTGTCTTTTGAGGTCAGTCTGTGTGACTGTCATCTTATCCAGTTGCTGGAGCATGTTGGTCACATCAGTTTCGGCATGTTTGACGGCATTTTGGGCCCACTGTGTGCCAGTAGAGCTGGGCTTAAGATTTCGAGGGTAGTGGGATCTCAGCATTGTAGTGGGACTGAGCTTCACATAAATTCTTTGTGTGTGAGTTTGGCAGGTGGTGATGAGTAGTCCTGGTTGGGCTCTGAGCACAATTCCAGAAGGCGGTCCTGGCATCACAGTTTGTGTGTGGCATTGTGCCATCAACAGCCAGAGTAGAAAACCCAGAAGTTGAGTGGCTGTATGCATCCTATTGAGAAGGAAAAACAGAGATAGTTGTGATTAGTCAATTTGAATGAGTGAGGCGAGTGTCTTATAGTCACAGGGCATAGCATGAACGGAGTTAGTAGTGATGAGGTTATTGCTGTTGGGTGGAAAGACACAGGGACTTTAAGAGCAGTTAAAACAGACTGGTCAATTTTGATTGGTAACAGTAAAGTAAGGGGCAGAAGGTGAATAGGACAGGAGGGATAAGTAATTGCCAGTATTCACACTGTCTTGTTGTAGTTAAGATAATGTTTGCTGTGGTTAGTGTTTGATGATGTTTTTAAAAACTAAATAAAATAAAGAGGTAAACAGGCTTCAAATAGGCAGGAAGAATGAGTTTGAACATGTGCAGTGTTTGTTGTCATTAATGTTGTTTTTTCTGTGCATGTCATAAATAATGTGTTAACACAGAATCACAGTGCAGTTAGATGCAATATAGCTTAAGGTCAACAAGTAGTAGAGAAATTGCTAAAAAAAAAAACAAAACATTATCTCAAGACCTTTGTGATAAAAAGTTATTAAAACCTTTGTTCTATGTAAAGGGGCGTGACCGCTATGGCGCCGCCCCAGAACACACCTGCCCACGCCTGCTTATGCTCGTAGCGCCACCTGCTGGATGAACCGTGAACTTGCTGTAAGTCCTTCATGCATTGTCCGATTTCCTTCAAACTTAACGTGTGTCATGAGGGTCTACACCTGAACGAACCTGCCCACGTCTGGGAACGTATTAACAAACTGGAGAAATTTGATATCCCGTTTTAGTAAGTAAATATGTATTTTCTGATTATTTCAAAATCATTTTCACATTCCCAAAGAACAATGCATGCTCTCCCGAGTATTCTCCTGTGTGTTGACCATGATTTTGACCGGAGGATGTGAAAGTGTCAACGGCTACAACTACTATTGGCTACTGCCATCTACTGACGAAAAGTAGCTACTACAACAATCCAGTCTGAAATCAGGTGAATGTCTCCACAAGCAGTAATAATCAGATAAATGAAGGAAGTTGCCCAGTTAATAACAGAAATAATACCAATACAATAATAATACAAATAATGCCAATGAATGAAATGATGAACAACGTCCAGGGTACACCTGGATAACAAGTTGGACTGGACCCTTAACACAGATGCACTCTACAAAAAGAGACAGAGCTGCCTCTTTTTTCTAAGGAAGTTCACATCTCTAAACATCTGTAGTAAGATGCTGCAGATGTTCTATCAGTCTGTGGTGGCGAGTGTTTTATTTTATGCTGCAGGCTGCTGGGGAGGAAGTTTAGGAAAGAAGCAGGCAAAGAGGCTGAATACGCTTGTCAAGAAGGCTGGCTCTGTCATTGGAGTAAAGATGGATTCTCTGGAGGAGGTAGTGGAGAGATACACAATGAGGATGATGGAGGCCATCTTGAACAACACGGATCATCCACTTCATAACACCTTGATGGATCAAAAAGCAGCAGTGGACAGCTCTTCTGTCTTTGTTGCAGGACAGAGAGATACAGAAGATCTTTTATACCCACAACCATCAGACTCTTTAATTCTTCTGCCAACGGTAGAGGAGCTGACAGACTAATGAATTTCCCTTTGGAGATCAATAAAGTAATTCCAATTCCTATTCCTTGTTCTCATGTTCCTTTAAAATCCAGCAAAGCTCAAATTTGTAAATAACTTCATGTTAGATTTAAACCGCACTAATTTCAGCAGTGGAGGAAGTAAAGATGAATCTCACTGTCACAAGACTAGTTTATATTGTGTTGTGTTCTTCTGTTCAATCCAGACTGTTTCACTTAAATATGGTTTAGATTTTATATAAAATCACCTTTTCTTTTTAGCTAAGGAGGAATAATGTAAATATAAACCCACATGATTATTATGAGTACTGGTACTGAATACAGCAATGGTTTTGCCTTAGTTTGGTCTTGGTCTGCTACTACTTGCCCCTCCTTGGTCTTGACTCAATCTTGACTCCCTCAAAGTCTTGGTCTTGGTCTAGGTCTACACTTAATTTCAGGTTATTTTGTCTTGACCACAACACTGTTTGACTCATTACATTTTAATCAATTTTAGAATTTGTAGTCATGTAAACTGTCTTTCAGTATCTGTAAAAGCACTATACAAACGAAATGTGTTATTAACATATACACCAACAATCACTGAAACCAGCTGATCAACATGAAAAGATTTATTTGAACAAAAAACAAACAAACATAACAACAAAATGTCACCCCTGTGTTTCAGGTGCCGGTAGGGGGGTGGCAGGGGGTGGTGGTGGTGGTGGGGAGGCAGGAGGGGGTGGTGATGGCGTTAATTCCTTGTAAATTGTTTCTACAGGCTACTGTCTCATAATACATAAATATCACAGTAATATGACTCAAGCATACCATGACAGCTACAGATTTGACACTTAAAAATCATCACTCACCGTCCTTCTCAAAGGAGGCTGACGCCTCCAAACATCCACCTTCTGCTTAAGCACCTGCAGTTGGCGGCTAAGGAGGGCCGCCGAGCAGAAGGCAGCCTTCCTTAGCCGCACTTGCTGGACAAGCAGGGCCATGGCCCTGCTGTGGACCTTGCCCAAGTTGTTATATAGGGCCGGGTGCCCAATGGCGGGATCCATTGCTTCATACTGCACATACAAAACAGCAACAATCTATAATTAATACAAATAAACACTCCACAGACAAGTGATTAATGAGAAATGACACAAATACAACCATTACTGCTACTATTCACACTTTGTATTTCTTATGAAGGCTTCATAATACATGTTGTTTGATCACAATTATCCTGTTCAACATGGTCTACAGTCTGGTACTGTATTAATGACTATTGCAGTTAAAACCCCTCGTTTGACCATACAAGAAATAAAAAGTTGTTACTTTTTAAGACTGCACAAAAAATCTAGCTACCTTCACTAGAAAAAAAGACAGAAGAAAGAAGGCAAACAAAATGACTACATTTCATATGTGGTCATAATATCACAGTTGTTAATATATTGTATATTTTGTAATGATTTGTCAACGTGTGTCCTATTGTCACTCGTTTTAGCCTCCCATGTCTGTGTAAGACGGACATTGCTGGTCAGTAGGGACATGTCGCGGCTATGCTAACCACATGGTGACCTCAAGCTAAAGGCTGAGCTGACTGACCGAAAGTTAGAGGCAATTCAACGATGACGCTCACCATTACATCCGCGACAACCACGCGTTAACGATGAGGCTCACCGTTACAGCCGTGACAACCACGCTGTAAATGGTATTTATCCTGTCTGAAGGTTTTCATGGCTGTGTGATATACTTGAAATAATAATTTCAAATAATTTGTAATAAAAACATTATACTTACGGTGGCCAGCTGCAGGGCCTGGCACACTGCCTCCACCTCCGGGACATTGATGGAGAGAAACTTGCTGGGGGACTGGGATGCCTCCATTTTCTAAGATAAAAAAAGAACAAACCATTAACCACACGGTTCCATGAATCGCAAGTAAAATGTGGCATATTTTAGCTTGTATGCTAATAACCATGCTATAAGAAAACGTGCGTCTGTCCCTGCCTCTGATGCCATTGTAATGATGGCGGTTGCACAGGTGTCTCGGTATTTGTACTGTAGGCGGGGCATAGATCATGACGTGGAGTCTGCTGCATCAATAAAAGAAACAAACATTTTACATTTAATAAATAATTCTCTATGTCCATTAATCACCGATGAGGTTGTAAATCATAATTTCCATGCCGGCCGATGATAAAAAAAAACAAAACAAAAAAAAGACAATTACTCATAATCAATATCATAACAAATAACACATACATATATAGAGATGGCTCTGTGTGTGTGTAGTTCGTCAGTGGCGGCTGGTGACTGAAAAAACTGGGGAGGAAAATAAACCCAGGGCGTCATGTTATTTTATACTACTTGAGTACTTGAGTAGTATTTTCAAGGATGTGGAAAGTGTTCAACAGCTGTAAACGTCATGGTGGGAATTTTACACAACACCCTCTGATTTAAAAAGGAAAAACAATAACCATGAAAATATACGAATACGAATTAATTTATTAATCCCAAAGCCAAATTCATTTCTCTGTCAGCTCATCCACTATGTGTGTAAGTGTTCCATCAATTTACATACACACGTATACTTTTAAAGCTTTTACCTGGGCTTTTGGGCGATTCTCCAGCCAGGAACGGTTCTCATTGACTGTAATGCAGCAGACATCATGATCGTTGAGATGACCTGATCATTCGTGACTTCATAGATGGGGAAAATTAACAGTCCATGTTTCTGCTCTGTACAGTGTCCGGTACCTTCGTTGAACCGATGTTTTGCCCTCCAGCTGTGCGGATCATGTAACTGAAAACTATGAATGATCTTTGTGATGCATCTCTCTGATGTCTCCGAACAGTTTTTCTTGAAATGTACAAATATTATTTCCTTTGAAACCGATGCCAATATTGCTGAAAACTCCATATATTTCTTATGCAAGCAGCGCTGTATTCAGAAAAAGGAACGAAAATAATCTGTCCTCTGTGGCAGCTGCAGGACTGACAAAACTCCGACCAATCGTCGCTCATTGCACCAAAGAGCAAAAACCAATCACATGCCTTCATGTCTAGTTCTGTATCCGCCCCCCTCTATGCCTGCCTCCTACGCGTGTGCACAATCTTCACGTGTCGCTGTTGCCGGAAGAAATCAGCGTACAGAGTTACAGCGGAATGGATTTCATGCTCATTTATGAGCAGTGGCTGAGAAAATGCAGCCCCAGTTACTACTTCCAGCGTTACTTGTAACGGCTCGCCCCGAGAAAAAGGCAAGGAAGAGAAAGCTGGAGGCTGAAAAGGCTGCTAACAAAAAGGCTCTGGATAAAGCCAGACGTCAAACCAGAGTAAACATCGGTGTTGCTCTGGAGCGGTGGAGACAATTGAGGGATTTGAAGGGCCTGAAAAGTGATGCTGAGGTTGCTCTCTTTCTGTTGGACAGGTAATTATATGTTTTGCTTCGGGGAGGATTTGTTATTTATATGAAATGTGTAACTTTTGCTAACGAAGCTACTTTTGTAGCTTATATTAGCCTAATGCTAATATTAGCTTCTCTGTGGGTTTAAAACAGGTCGGTGCTGCTCGTATTGAATAAATATAAATATATATAGTACTCCTCCTGCTGCTTCTCATTTTTGTGCGGTGCGTGTTCCAGTTTGTGGGGGCGTGGCTTGGATGTACACACTGACGGGAGGGGGTGGAACTTTTTTTTTCGTTTTTCGCCCCACTCTCACGCCCAAATACTTTATCCGAGCAGCTTCAAACTTGCTGGACATGATGATGGCTGCACCCTGAAAGCCCCAATATATTAACTTTCCACGTTACTCATAGTGCCCCCCGCTGGTAACAGGAAGTGTCCAACTTGTACTCTTAGATGTATAAATACTACATAGTTGACCCCATCAGCTTCATTCCACCGCTAGTACATATAGAACAAGTTGGTGAAGCTACATTATTAACGCCGTGAAGCTACGACTGATGGCGTCCGTGTGGCGCCACGGCGAATATCGAGCCTTCGTCGTGAAATTACGTTTGGCTTTTTGATGGCTTTAACAAACTCATATCCACATGAAATTAGATACATAGGTCAAGAGTGACAAGCTCTTACATCTGATAGGCGGCTCGCCCATGGGCGGGGCCAAATGCCTCAAAAGCGCCACCTTGAAACTTTCAAAAATCGCTCCCCATAGGGTTTTTTTTGGAGTCGCAACATGAAAATTGGTACGTGTGTAACTTCTCCAGATGCACAAAAAAGTTTCTTGCACCAATGGTGCAATGGCCACTGATCCTATCTAAACACCAAAGTCTAATTTGATGAAAAAAAACAGACAACTGGGTCTCATTGAGAGACCTAACAAGAGCCAAACCATCACCTCTAGACAAAATGTTACTTCTTCTTTCTATATGGGCAACTTGTTCACTACTGTCAGCCAGGTCTGGAATGTTTTCCACCTCCCCTTCTCCTGCTTGTGCTGTCTCCTTCAACTCATCCAGATACTCCAGACGTTCTAACTCCTGCTCTGGACAGAGCTCACACCAGGAATCTTCAATTATCCCATCATCATCAATTGTGTTCTGAATATTTTCTAATTCGTCTGCGTCTATTTCAAAAATGCTTCTATTTAAATCAACTATTGACTTAACAGAATGTATGGATCCATTACTAAACCTGACTTGCTTGCATTTAAAAATCTCCTCAAAAGTTTCACAAGGTGGTGTAACCACAGTGGAAGCAGGTGGGGTGGGTATGATGAAGGGAGAGGCTTGGGCAGCGGGGGTGTCTCCTCCATATCATCTGCAGACAAATGACAGAGGAAACACTAAGACATTGACTGTGAAGTTGTACTTTTTATGGATGATACATTGTGGTGTATTGATCAGAAATCTGTTCATAAATAAATCACATCACATTACATGCTAAGACTACAGGTGCAATATGTAAAGCTGACTAATAGTGTGAAAATATCACACAGTCATATTACTCAAGCATACCATGACAGCTACAGATTTGACACTTCAAAACCATCACTCACCATCGATGGAAAAACAGGCTGAAGCCTCCAAGACCTCCACCTTCTGCTGCACTTCCTGCAGTTGGCGGCTAAGGAGGGCCGCGGAACAGAAGGCGGCCCTCCTTAGCCGCACTTAATGAATCACCAGGGCCATGGCCCTGCTGTGGACCCTAATTAAATTGGAATATAGGGCTGGCCGCCCAATTGCAGGATCCATTGCTTCATACTGCACATACAAAACAGCAATAATCTGTAATTAACGCACATAAACACTCCACAGACTAGTGATTACTGAGATATGACACAAAACACAAATGCAACCATTACTGCTACTATATTCACGGATTGTATTTCTTATGAAGGCTTAATAACACATGTTGTTTGATCACAATTATCCTGTTCAATATGGTCTACAGTCTGGTACTGTATTAATGACTATTGCAGTCAAAACCCTCTTTTGACCATACAAGAAGTAAAAAGTTGTTACTTTTTAAGACTGCACAAAAAATGCCTTGCTACCTTTGCTAGAAAAAAGGGAAAAAATGAGGGAAACAAAATAAATACATTTCAGATGTGGTCAAAATATCAAAGTTGTCATTATATTGTATATATTGTAATGATCTGTCAACGTGTGCCCTATTGTCACTCATTTTAGCTTCCCATGTCTGTGTAAAACGGGCATTGTTGGTCACCAGCAAAACTTCCAGGTATGCTAACCACATGGTGACCTAAAGCTAAAGGCTACATACAATATCATAACAATTAACAACACACAATTAAACCCTCACAATTAAACAGGTAAGCTTAACCTTCAATAAACTAGTTGTTCTCGAACTTCAAAAATTCAAAAGTAACAAAACTCGAAAAGCTTTTTTTTTTTTTACGAATGTGACATTGATGTGACTAAATAATATTCATCTTCAACAGGACACACAGACATGCCGGCTAATGCTGTGGAGAGAGGCAGCTGTGGCTACAGAGATAAACCTCTGATCAAAGCGACCCATATGAAGACAAAGAAGTCTCCATATGAACTGCAATTGCAGTCCACAAAGTGGACAAGGATTGAGGTAGATGTTGCTCCTTTTTTCATTTTTAAATACAACTTTACATATTTTTTTGAATTTGTCATTTCAAGTTTGGATATGTGAGACGTTAATATATTGACTATATATTAATATGTTTACGTTCTTTCAACAGATGACCAATGACAGCATCCAGGAAGAGGCCATCATCATTGGAGTTTTGGAGACCGAAGGCGACAAAACAAGGATCCTATTGGAAGACGGCTCAGAGGTCACTGTTTCAAATGAAATTTGGATGCCATTCGATAAACTGTTTGAAAAGGGGAAATTTAAAGTAAATTTAATAAAGCAGGGATTTTGCATTTTGCGCCTGCCGGGCCTCCATCTTCTCTGTTTCTGCTGCCGTACTGTCATTGGCTCAGCACAGGCCATTTCCAAACACTTTCATTGGCTCTCCCGGACCACAGACAATGAATGGCAGCGCGAGCAGCACTGCTCTGATTGGCTCTTCACACTTTTCAAAACCTCATAGAGAATGCATGGGGCAAAACTTCAATGCGTCGTGGTTGTCGGCCATTTTGCAGTCGGCGATATCGGGAGCAGCGAGCGAGCCCGTGAGCAGCAAAGATAAATCGACTTACTGCATTGTAAATGTCACGTATAACACACACATATTTGTTTTAAATGTTTTCCTCCGGTTATCGGGCTCTGTTACCGTCGCACTGGCGCTCTTTAGCCGGTGAACACCGCTTTGTCCTCTAGTCTCCGCCCGGTGGTCCGCTCGAAATTCATGCTTTTCCAATCATTCATTCTGGCATTATTACTGTACTCGAATATGTCACATTTGTGGTGTGTCCGATAATGTGTTTTATCATGCTGAATGCGGCCAACAATTGGGTGATAGTGAGACAGTTAGGCAGACCATGTATGTAGTGTATATTAACGTTACTGTGCTGGTTAGTGTACTTGCTACTGTAGCGTAAACAGTGGGCGTAATCTGTGGTGTAAAACTACTGTAGTTGTACAGTAACTTTACCCCCGTCACATAATTGCACACTTTATATTTACTTTGAATTTGGTCTTTTTAATGTCGCCTCTGTTGCGATGCATTAATGTATTTATCTCTATAATGTAGTGTAGTTGATAGTTGCCACTCAGGTCAATAAAAATCAATAACAATCCCGCTCCAGTCCACACGGTAGATGTACAGGACAGGCAGGAACCGCGAAGGAGACATACATTAAAGCAGCCATCTCAAGACTGCTCCACAAAGGGCCGGTGTGGCTGCAGATGTTTGTTCCAGCCAACCAAGAGCACACAGTTTGACCAATCAACTGTTTCAAGACGGTGATCAGTTGATTAAACGATTCGAGTCTGGTGTGCTGCTGCTGCTTGGTTGGATAGTAAACCTGACATCAGTTGATTAAATGATTCAAGTCTGGTGCTGCTGCTGCTGCTGCTGCTGCTTGGTTGGATAGTAAACCTGACATCAGTTGATTAAATGATTCAAGTCTGGTGTAATGCTGCTGCTTGGTTAGAAAGAAAACCTGCAGCCACTCGGTCCTTTGTGGAACAGCTTGGAGATGCCTTGCTTGAAGACAGGAGTGGTAGTGTTTAATGTGCTTGTTATTAAAGGATGCTGCCTAACCCTCTGACATGTTGTGGTTTTTCTGCTCTCACTCTTTTTCAGAATGGACCATCGTCCAGTTTTCAGATTCCAGCCCAGCAGCACTGCCTCCGAGCTCACCCTCCAGCCTTCACCTGAAGGGGCCAGGCTGGCCCGGGCCTACTGGGACAGGGGGGGTCAGCCCTGGCCAGTCAGGTGAAGAGGCCGGAGGCAGTGCAACAGGAGGCCAAGGACCGGATTGAGGAGGCAGGCGGGGACCCTCGGTGCCCAGAACTGGTGCTCAGCGAGAGTGAGCTCCAGTTCGGACAGTACCGGGGGCAAACATTCAGGTGGCTGCTGGCCAACGATGTTGGCTACGCAGCGGCCATCGTGGCCTCCCATCTGAAGGAGAGGGAGGGCGGCGACACGTCGCAGTCGCCCCTCGCCACGCACAAGGACGCCCTCACCTCCTATGTCTGTCTGTTCCTGAGGTGGTGGTAGTGGTACAGCGGACTAGGCAGCGTGAGGGGTCCATGTCGGTGAGGGGCATGGACGAGCAGCTGGTGGGGTTTGGTGCTCACGCCGGGGAGACGTACCAGTCCCTGTATGAGTCTGCCAGCAGGGAGAGTCAGACGTGAGTATCCCAGACGCGGGTTGGGGGTTGGGGGAGGTAGGTTCCTCAAGGACAAGAAATGATGAGCCAGACCGGGCCCGGGCTATGTTCCCACGACCTTGGGATCCCCGACGCGCGCACGGGCGTCCCGACGTTCCGACTTGGGGCGTTCCGAGCGGTGGCCGGCGTTCCGAGCGGCACACGAGCGTTCCAAGCCGGGGCGGTCGGAACGACCTCTGGGGCAGAGGGGCGGTGGGGGGGCATATCGTTCCAGCCTGCGCAGTGGGCCGGTGAAGCGGGGACTCCGCTGCTCCCCGGGGCCCGCCGCTCGGCAGGGCCTACCAAGAAGATTGTGCAGGTTCCTAAATCTTTATCCAACTGTGTTCTTCTCTGTTCTGATTGTTTTGGACATCTTATGTTTTGTTAAATCTCTGCATTGTGCTTATGTGTTTTTAATTGTTTCTAATATTGTTGTTTCCATTGTTGTTTATTTCTGTAAAGCGACTTTGAGTACTTTGAAAAGCGCTTTATAAATAAAATGTATTATTATTATTATTATTATTTATTATTATTATTATTATTATTATTATTAAGTTTCAGTTTGGAGTAGTTTCTGTTTATTCAACCAAGGAAATGAAACAAAAGTAGGACTGTACTAGTGTTACAGCAATTGTGTGGATAATCAGAAGCAAATGAGGTAAAGTAAGAGGTAAAGTAGAACATTTTATTACACCAAACAATTTTTTAACTATTCTTTGCCTTTTATTTCCATTGTAAGCAGTTGTTACAATTTTTGGATGTTAGTCTTCTATGTCATGTTGTGTCATGTCTGTTATGTCATGTTCTATGTGGTCTGCCAGTTTAACAGAACCTACATTTTGACACACTGCTTCAGTGGATGAATACCATATTGTGGTATCATTGTTGCTCAGCACTTGTCTTGACAGTGAAAGGTGTTATGTGGTTCTCTTAAGTAACTTTTACCTGAATGTGTATAAAGAGGTACTCAGATAGAAAACCACAAAGTGTGTATGTTATAGCCTCACATGTGCCTAAAACCCGGAAAGTCCCCAGGAAGATGGCCCTTGTCAGGTCTGGGAACTCTACTTTGCCTGATTGGCTATTTGAAGCTAGATTGCTGTTAATAGTCACAACAGGATGTTGCCTGATTTTTTGGAGAGCTGTAAACCCACCAGAAAAGTTGGTCCCCAGAAAGCATGGCCTGGTCTTGCGTCCCCACAATACCATAAAGACAAGGATGTGTGTGTGTGTAAGAGAGAGAAACAGAGAGTGTGTGTGTGTGTGAGAGAGAGAGAGAGTGTGTGTGTGTGTGTGTGTGCACTTGTTTTACTATCTCGGTGGGGACGTCGACCTGAATTACACACTCACCCGGTGGGGACCTGAGGTACCATGGGGACCAAAAATGAGGTCCCCACGGGTAGAAACCTCCCAGAGCCGTAAAACTTTGAATAAACACACCTCATGCAATTTCCTACAAGTCTCCCCCTGGGTTATACACAGGAATAATGTGAAAGTGTGTGAAATTTGGTGGAGACACACTGGTATTTCAGTCCCCATGGGGTTCAACCGGAATAGTTGTGTGTGTCACATTGTCCCACTATCTATCGCCCCCTATGGATCAAAGGTAGAATGACAGCTTGGTAATATATCGTAAATTTAAGTTTGTTTTTTTAATCAATGATACTCAATTAAAGACAAAAAACAAATTCTATTTTGAGTTTCATTTTACCAAGTCTTGGATATTATTACTATTTTAAAAACAATTGTTTTATATTTTATATTTATTTTATATTTTATGTAATATATTGTACTATTGTGACCTTGATGACTATTATGACTTTATTATGACTTTTTCAAACCATTACCTCCAATTTCTACTGCTACTGCTAAAATTAACTAATTGTTTATATTGCTTACAACTCACAAAGTTCAAGTCGCTCCACTGTCATGTCTCATGAGGCAGCGGCCTCTCTCTCTCTCCCTCTCAGAGGAGCGACAGACCCAACGCACACAACACAGTGTTGTGTGCGTTGGGTCTTTTAAAATCAAGAGAAGTAAGTAATGTTTATTTTTTTTACAGCACTTTTAACAGAAAGAATTCACAAAGTCCTTCACAGTAAAATTAGAAAGAATAAAATATAGCATAAGGTAGAGACACAGTGACATCAGAAAAAGCAGAAAACATAGTCTAACAAATATGAAGAAGGTGGTGAAAGTACTCGAGAAAACAATCACCAGCCGATGTCAATGTTTTCTATGGTCATGTTTTGAAGCAGCTAAGATGATGTTGTTCTACTCTCCCATTCAAAGCAGCTCATCACTCAGTTTCTGTTTCACTGCTCCTTTAAACTGAATCAATACAACTAACACATTGACCATGATGACTGTGTCCCACAACCTCAGAACAAGTAACAACACCTAGTACACAAAAACTGGACAACTCCAACTGGTCAGTGAGAGGCTTAACCTCAGCAGATTTAACATTTACCTTTTCTGTGATTTTTTATTTTTAGGTGTTGATGGTGGCAGTGAGCCTGAGCAGGAGGAGGAGGTAGGTTATGCCCTCTTTTTTGAGTTCTTACAAGTAACATTTAAATGAGTAAAAGCACCACATAAGGCTGAGCTTATGGGGGGCCACCAATCAGATCCTGGTGTTTGTGTTATCCTGTGGAGTCTGTTCAGTTTAAAATTTGATGATTTTGACTCCGATGAATCTGCTTAGACAGTCGGACACTCATGCTGTCTGTTCCATTTAAGATGCAATATTTTTATGTGCTGTGGTCAGACAACTAAAGATTAGCACATGGTGTTCAGCACAATGGTTCAATTTCTGCATCTCTGGTGCCATGGCTGTTCAGTGTTAGTTAGCTAGTCTAGACCCTTTGTTACATGTTGCTCCCTCTCCTTGCTCCGTCTCTTTACATGGTACCTTCAAATTAGATTTAAATGCCAAAAAGGAAAAGGCGTATAGCTTTTACTGAACAATTGTGAAAAAAAGGACTTTATTTTTACAGGTATTCGGTGTTCCACAGGCAAAACGTCACCATATACTTTATATACGGAAGCTAAAATCACACCATGACAAGTGTGAAAATCGCTATCAGGCGGCGCAGGGAGAGAGGCAAAAGAAGGATAGGAGGAGGACTGTGGTTCTACATCATCAGAAGGATACAGCGGTGAGTCCTGCTTCACCCTTTAAACAGGGATGCATAGGTCTGATATTAAGATCGGATATTGGCTCCGATATTGACTAAATAGCTGGATCAGGTAAATGAGGCTGATCCATGACATTCTATTTACTTCAATTCTATGTTAGTGATGCCGCTGCAACATGTGTTTACTGCATGCACAGCAACAAGCAGCAGCTGCCTCTCTGTGTCAAGAGTATGTCTGTCTGTTATATGTCAGTGTAAACATGGCAACATCTTTAACTGTGCAGCCTCACACCTTTTTACACCATAAGAAATTGGGTGTGAGCAGGTTTGTCACAAAGAGTAAACCCACCAAAAATATGTTACAGTGTTAGAGTTTGTTTCAGAATGATCACATGACCACAGAGTGACAAGTCGCCATGTGAGAAGCTTCAGTCAGTGACTGTGCTGCAGCCTCTGATCCCTGAGCTGACATACTCAGTGGCTACAGCTCACTCTGTGGTCTTGTGATCACTGTAACAGATAACATATTTTCGGTGGGTGTAATCTTTGACAAACCTACTCACACCTACTTGTAACTAGCATCATTTATTTATTAAGATACATAGCTATTCCAGAACTACCTGTTCTGGTTAATAGTGAGCTTGTCAATGTTTTTTATTACAATGAGATCTGCTGTTAAAAAGAATGAGACGAAGAAGAAGAAGACGAAGAAGACATTCAGATCAGAAAGTATCCGTCCTACACAAGAAAAAGCATCTCCTGCCTGCAAAAGAGAGTGGATCGTCCTCAACAGATGATTCTGTCACTGTCATGACATCTAAAAACAAAAAAAATGATAGAAATTTCATAGGACAAAAGGACAGTCATGATGCAGCTGACATCCAATGACAAGAAAAATGGAGTAAGAGAAAAGTACAAAAAAGACATTCAGATCAAAAAGTATCTGTCCTATACAAGAAGGAGCATCTCCTGCCTCCAACAGAGAGTGGATTGTCTTCAACAGATGATTCAGGAGAAAAGGACCGTCATGCTGCTGACATCAAACGACAAAAAAAGAGTAAGAAAAAAGCCCAGAAAAGACCTTTAGAACATGCTGAGGAACTCACTGCGACCTTCAGCATCCTCTGCACCTTCATCAAGTAAGTTGACAACTATTGGGTAGTATTGTTATTCTTTTTTCATATGTATTTTAATTGCATTTTTTCTACATTTCTTAAATAACAGTAAAGATTTATTAAGGGGTGGAATTTAAAAGATTTGAAATGGTTATTTGAAATGCCTCATAAAGGTATCCTTTATACAATCGTAATCATGCTCTTTTGAATCCTTTATATGTATAATTATTGTTGACATTGTTAAAAACATAGATAACACTGAAAGATACATAGCTACTGCAGCCTGAGGACGATGAGGGACAATAACATCATCACAAAGGCAGAATTACAAAAGCAGCTTTTATTGCCAGCTAAGATTTAATTTAAGATTAAGCTCAGTGCAGGACACAATAAACTTCAAGAAATTTACAATAAAAAGCAAATACTGCAATAGTCCCAAGGATAAATATAGTTAGACAGTGCTATGCTGTGACATTGACAATATCTCTGCAGGCATAATTCTCCAGCATGCTACTGTTCTGTACTTATGTGGTTGTTGATGATTGAGTGCAGACACAGAAGAAGAAGGAGCAGGTGCTGGTCCACCACCAGGACTGGACTTGTTTCTGGTCCTCATACAGGCATGGAATTAGAGCAGGAATGGGCAAGGGCCATGGCTGCAGGTTTTTGCTCCAACCAAGCAGCAGCACCAGACTTGACCCATTTAATCAGCCTTTTCTCAGTCTTGAGACAGTTGATTTGTTAAACTGTGTGCTCCTGATTGGTTGGAACAAGAACCTGCAATACATGGCTGTTTGTGGAATAGTTTGTCCATGCCTGGTGTGGCAAGATCATAGTTTTTATATCTAAACATGTCATGTCTATAATGACCAGTGAGGGGAAATACAGGTTTAAATAAATGCAGTAGCAATGTTGAATATGCCAAGAGGCACAGTATGAACAGTTGAAACAGTCTGAATATTATGAAATGCTGAAGTTTCTTTACCTGTATTCACAACTAGACAGATGATGACAAATCACTGTTTACGCTATAGAACCAATAGACAGGGAGTGGAGCTGAGTGAGAGCTGTTCCTGAACCAGCTGGTTCTGGATCAGGGGATCCAGCTTCAGAATCTTTACTCATCTGGACCCTCCTCATGTACTGTTGGAGCTCCTGATGGAACCTAAACATTCAGTCCTGCCTGATATCCTACCAGTGATGGAAAGGGGTCACAATATGGTGACACCATCAACACTAGGTCCACTGCAGGGGTACTCAAATATATTTGTCGAAGGGCCAGAATTTTTCAAAACAGAATCCTTGGGGGCCGGATGTTCAAACAGGCCTAGGTTTAAATTAAATTCACCATTTTGCCTTATTATTTAGTTCTTTTTATTTTATTTTACTATAAGCACATTATTTTTATTTATACACATCTTTGGTGTATTGTATGATATAAAATGAAAAATCTTGACAGCCTATCATATCATCATCATCATCATCATTATCATTTACATATCATGCTGGAGCTTTACACTGCTGACTTGTATCCTCAGACATGCTCTGTGATTTTCAGCTTAAATATGAAAGGAGGCTGACAATCACAGGACAGGTCTGTACTGATGATACAAGTCACTGGTCCTGACGTGTGTTTTTCTTACATAACACACATTCTGCATCTCGGAGGCGACGTCTTTCCGCACAGGGGCTTCCTTCACCTTTCAAATGAGGCAGAGCTCAGTGGGATACAGTAGGAGAGACACAGGCCGAGGCCATCTGTAGACCTAGTACTGTTTATGTTATTAAGTTTAAGAGAGCTGTTGTGTTTCCAGATAAATCCAGCGAGAGAGAGAGATCCACCAGTGGAAAGGACAGTGTGCCTCCAGCTCAAGGTAACAGTTACAGTAAATAGTGGAACATGAGGATTATGGACATGTCTGAGGCCTGTCCTGTGAAGGAGGCTCAACAGAACCAGGCTTTGTCTTCATGTTCTGGCTTAACACAGAACCTGGGGAGACAGAGCCTTTTCTATTGCTGCCCCCTCCCTCTGGAACTCTCTCCCCTGTCACATACGTGACTGCACAGACCTTAGCATCTTTAAATCCTCATTCAAAACTCGCCTCTTCACCCTTGCTTTTACTCCGTAGCACTCACATTTTAAACCATGTCTTAACCGCGTCGCTCTTCATTCTTACTATGTAGGCTATGCACTTGATGCTCCATTTTACATTTATTTTATGCACCATTGTTTACTTCTTTTGTGTTTACAGATTTTATGCTGTTCTAACTTACTGCGTTATTTTTATTACTGTACCTTTTATTGTGTTTTCTATGTAAAGCGACTTTGAGTGTTTTGAAAAGTGCTATACAAATAAAATGTATTATTATTATTTAACAGAACCTAAAGTCCCTAAACAGAGTTAAACAGTATCACGAAGGTGGTTATCAATCTCAGCTTTGTGCTCTGTGCGTGTTCACATAAAAAGAGGTGTTTGACATCATATGATTCTACTACACATGGCCGCTGATTTCAGCCAAGAGGAGCAGGTTGTTATAATGGAGAGAGTATGAGCGATATAAAAAAGTGTGATCACAGCCAAAAGCAACACTATTGCTGCAAATATGATAATAAGTAAAGAGAGGAGGCTGATTTTAATTTCTGACAGCCGAACATTGCGGTACTTATAAATACAAAGCTTTATCCATTTCAACAAAATAAACTAGAGCAACATCTGTCATTTTTTTTAAATTGTGTTTTTATATTGTTTTCATATATTTTACTGATCACAATTATAGAATGGGAGTGTGTTTTATTGAAGGCAAGGCTGGGTGTGTGTATGAATGTACAGTGAATTTTTTAGGTGCTGTACAAGTAAATCTCATAGGCTATTGTCTCTGTACAATGATAACAAAGACCTTTTTAAATGTGAAAATAGCGCAGACCTATTCAAGATGCGCGTTTGGGCAACGCTGCCATATAACAGGCCAAACACTGAAATTAATATTTAATTTATTCATTGCCACATCAAAGTGAAATGACTAACTTAACTACTTACCTACCTGATTATCTATAATGCTGCGACTGCACAACTTGTTTCAGTGTCCTCCCGACGCTCAGCTCAACAGTGAGTGGCGTATTCCAGAAAGGAGGTTCAACAAACTCTGAGCCTAACCCTGAACTCTGAGTTGACTTACCCTGTAACTCAGTTATGTTCACAGAGTCTGTTAGCATGGTGACTGACTTAGAGTTTCAGTTACCTCTCTTTCTGGAACTGATAACTCAGAGTTTCCCTCATCTCAGGGTTAACTTACTCTGAGTTTTCACATGACCCGCTTTCTGGAATACTCTCCTGGACAGAATTGAATACATTTCTTTCCTAGCTGTCAATAATAATGTGTTTGGTTGGAAGTTTTAATGTGGTTGAAGTTGATTCTGTGTACAGTAGAGACTGTTAAATGGCCTGTATTTTATACTCTGATCAGCCTCAACAGTAAAACCAGTTAACCTCTTTGTGTATAACCAGTTTAGCTCAACTGTTTATAAGCACTCCATCTACTATCAAGAAATCATTTGCACCAATATTGAAACAGGGACCTGCTCTTAACAATGTTTATTCGTTTGAGTTCAGCGTTCAAGAACATTAAGGCAAGGCAAGGCAAGGCAATTTTATTTGTATAGCCCGTTTTTACAAACAGTTTGTTTCAAAGGGCTTTACACAGCATTATGACAACATCCTCTGCCCTTAGACCCTCACATCGACTGAGGAAAAACTCCCAAGAAAACCCAGGGAAACAGGGAAAAAAAAATGGAGAAACCTCAGGGTGAGCAACAGAGGAGGGATCCCTCACCCAGGACGGGCAGACGTGCAATAGATGTTGTATACAGACAAAGAAAACAATTTACAACATGAAATACGGAAATCATGGAGATGGAATCAGTCAGTTAACGAGAAACGAAAAATGATGAAGGCAGCTCCTGGTGGGCAGGGGGGGAAGGCCAGCTTAATGGGACTACTGGATGGCAGACTGGGTCATGAGCAGGGAGTGCAGGCCGGTTTAACAGCAGGAGAAAGGAGGTGATGGAGGCGGCGATTGGTTGGTTGGTGCAGGGGGATGGAGCTCTGAAGAGATCTGTGGAAATACAGAGAGAGTGCGAGACACCAAGGCCAGACTACAAAGTGCAACAAATAATGGCAGTTCAAAATGTGAGGGGAGAGGAGAGGAGAGGAGAGGAAGGAGAAGGCTCCATGTAACCTGATGTGTCCCCCAGCAGTTTAAGCCTATAGCAGCGTAGCTATGGAATGGATCAGGGCTACCTGACCCAGCCCTAACTAAAAGCTCTCTCATAGAGGAAGGTCTTAAGCCTGGACTTAAATGTAGAAAGAGTGTCTGCGTCTCTGACCCATGGAGAGAGCTGGTTCCATAATAGAGGAGCCCGGTAACTGAAGGCTCTACCTCCCAGTCTGTTTTTAGAGATACTGGGGGTCACTAACAGACCTGCATTCTGGGAGCGAAGTGCTCTGGTAGGACAGTATGGAATGACGAGGTCTTTCAAATAAGTTGGAGCTTTGTTATTAAGAGCCTTGTAAGTAAGTAGAAGGATCTTGAAGTCTATTCTATATCCTACAGGAAGCCAATGGAGAGAAGCTAGAATGGGAGAGATGTGCTCTCTCTTACTAACTCTTGTCAATACCCTCGCTGCAGCATTCTGGACCAGCTGGAGACTCTTCAGAGAGGTTTTTGGGCATCCTGACAAGAGAGAGTTACAGTAGTCCAGCCTAGAAGTAATAAATGCGTGGACCAGTTTCTCAGCATCACTCTGAGAGAGGATATTTCTGATTTTAGACATATTGCGCAGGTGAAAGAAGGCAGTCCTAGTCACATGCTTTATGTGAGAGCTGAAGGAAAGATCCTGGTCAAAAATGACTCCAAGGAGTTAAGGGTGATGCCATCCAGAGTAGCAATCTGATTGGAGAATGTGTCCCTGAGATGCTTGGGTCCAATCACAATAACCTCTGTTTTGTCAGAGTTCAGTAGAAGGAAGTTAGAAGACATCCAGGATTTGATGTCTTTCAAGCAATCTTGCAGATTGATGAGGCGGCTTCTATCATCTGGCTCTATTGATAGGTAGAGCTGAGTATCATCAGCGTAACAGTGGAAATTGACGGAGTGCTTACGGATTATATCCCCTAATGGGAGCATGTAAAGAGTGAAGAGAACTGGCCCTAAAACTGAGCCCTGCGGCACACCATACATAACTCTGCTGTACTTTGAATGGACATTATTAACATTAACGAATTGAAATCGGTCAGATAAGTATGAAGCAAACCATTTTAGAGCAGATCCTTTGATCCCGATTTCGTGTTCTAGCTATTGTTGTATTTTATTCAGGTTCTTCACAGAGAAGAAAGTGGTCAGAGGAGGAGTTCCAGGTGGTGGAGAAGACACTGAATGGCTTCATAAGGTCCAGGAAGGTCCCAGGAAAAGCAGAGTGTGAGAGATTTATTAAGGAATCTCCACAGGCTCTGTGGGATAGGAGCTGGACAGCAATAAAATTCTATGTCAAAAACAGAATTGATGCTGCCAAAAGAAGTAAATGAGCTGCTGCTGCTCCGAGTTCTTATAGCACTGTTCTTAGCTATGTATTTTTTATTTACTGCATTGTGAGTTAGAGTCAGAGTTGAAGTTGAATTAGAGCAGGTATTTTATTTTGCAGAGTCAAAATGCACAACATTTGTATTCATATTTTGGATGTGCATCTTGAACTGAACTGAACTTGAAGATTAAGATGAGCTGCTGTTGCTGCTCTGAGTTCATTTTTGAGTCAGAGTTGAATTAGAACAGGTATAGGTAAAATGCACAGTATTTGCATTTCCATTCACATTTTTGATGTACATCTTGAACTGTTTTGGTTGAATAAACCACATCTCTTATTTCAGTTTTATGAAATCATCATTTGAGTATCCTCAAATAGTGTAAATTCCTCCTGTCCATGCTGCTCTGTTCTTCTCTCCTCTCTCCATGCTGCTCTGTTCTTCTCTCCTCTCTCCTCCCTCCATGCTGCTCTGCTTCTCCATTCTGCGGGCTGCTTGATTGGCTCAAGTCTGTATTTAAATGAGAGTTAGCAAAGATAACATGAATTACAACACACCACATAAGCTGGTACCTACACCATTAATCACATCTTACTGTACTTGACTTAAAGTATTTACTTTCAACTTGTTCACCATTTGTGACTTATCTGGTCCGCACTGTATCTGTGCCAGTCCCAGCTGACATGGTGTGGGTGAGGTTCATCTGCTCAGATCCCCCATCAGTCACTTGCACATACTTTATCAAGATTACACTGACATTTCCTCCTGTCCATGTTGTTCAACTCCTCTCTTCATGATGTTCGGCTCCCCTCTCCTTCCCATTGTCCATGTTGCTCTGACAACTAGTGCTAACACTTGTATTAAGTAATGAACATTCAGATGCAGTCATCATTTTTGTTAATTCACACACTGTAGCTCTCTGATAACAGGACCAGGAATTGTATCATTGAGCGTAACACTTGTACAGTAATGGCACCTTCAGTTGTGTCTGTACTTTATTGATGAATCTACATTGCACTTGCTTTGTCGACATCAAGACTACACTGAAATAGCGTAACGTCCTCCTGTCCATGCTGCTCTGTTCTTGTGATAGATTCATATAATACATCCATGGCTGCCACTTGGGTTGTAAGAGAGGATTTGAGTTGTTTTGAGTAGTATCTTGTTAGACCGGTGGAGGGCAGCATTACGCTGTACGGCGTACAGCCTGCCGGAATTTTAGAGGAAGAAGAAGAAGAAGCGTGCTAATGCGAATGTGGGATTACTATCATGGCAGGAGCAGCAAGAAGAAAGAGTTAAAAGAAGTTTAAAAGAAGTTAAAAAAATTGTTTGAGGAGACTAAAAAACGAAAGAGGGAGAGTAACAGAATCAAAGCCTAGACTAGGAACAATATTGGCCCAGCTTTCACTCAATGGCGTGAGCTCGAAGACGAGGGGGTATGTCCGAAATTCATGCAGGTAATGCGGCACCTTCCTGCCAGGTTGTGTAGATGATGTGAAATGATCCGACATAACGTTTTATTTATCTGTGTCAAGGCTCTAAACTCGCCGGACAATATTTATTTATTGAAACTTGTTGATTTCTGTACGTAAAGAGCCCCGAGGCAGCTCTACTCTTCTGTCCAGTAAGGTTACACACCACGACAGAGTTTGATCGGCCGATCACCTCAGGAGACCGGCTGCTCGTCTCTGAGATGCTCCCAGTCGGCTGGTTCCACGGGTGGCTTTTCAATTCTCCAAACAGGCTAAAAGCTGTTTTAATTCCCGGCGTAGAGCTCTTATGTCACTTTATATTATTAAGTGTAAATATTTTTTCATGCGAGAAAGTAACCGTTTAGATCCACAATATGTGATCAGTTCATCCATATGAAGCCTGTTTGGATGTTTGCTCCGACATTTTTGGTGAAGTGAAGAGCCACCTGTGGAGCCAGCCAACCGGGAGCAGCGGGTCATATCAGAGGCGAGCAGCCGGTCTCCTGAGGTGATCGGCCGTTCAACCTCCGGCGTCATCCCGGGGGAGAAAGCGAGCGGGAATAACCTACTGAATCACACATTCAGTCTGCAGTGTGTAGTACCTTGTGCAATATGACTTTTTATATACAGTCTATGTGCAGTACATACTAACGCAGTATGTAGTAGTAGGCGGTTTGGAAAGCAGCCATATTTTGGACCCATCTTCTCCTATTTTCCAATTTAACTGCATGCGACCGGGAGATCATGATGTTTACGACACTACCCGTTGGTGCTCATGGGAAATGGGGTCTTTCAGGCAAAACTAACGTTTTGGTCCACAAGCACCGCCAAACTACATGCAAAAACAACATGAAATTACAATATAGGCACCATTTTCTCCTTTAAATTATCATCTTCACCGATTGCAAAAGATTTTACTTCAATTCTGCTCTTATACAGACTTGTAAGTGAATAGAAAAAATCCTGGTATGGCAAATTTAATAGTGTGACACCTGGTGGTGGTTTGTGGTATGACACCAAAGAGCCGTCCCCAGCGAAATAGAAAAACCTGAAAAAAATAATTTGAAAAAACTTGGGAATTTTAGTGACTTTTCTGGTCAGAAGTGCTTTAAAAAAATCAGAGAATTGATTTTGACTAGTAATTTTCCCTTTAAAATGATTCTTTAAAAGTGAGGTGCCCACGGTGAAAAAATTCCAGGTGCCATTTTTAGGTCCTCATGATGTAATAAAAACATGTATGTGTGAGAGCGATAGAGACAGAGAGTGTGTGTGTGTGTGTGTGTGTGTGTGTGAGACAGTGAGAGAGGGAGAGAGTCTTTATGTGTGTGTGTGTGTATGTGTGAGCGAGTGAGAGAGAGAGAGAGTGTGTGTATGTGTGTGTGACATAGTGAGAGAAAGAGAGAATGTGTGAGTGTGTATGTGTGTGTGTGAAAGAGAGAGAGGTACATACAATAAAATCGGACCTGAGAACTGTGTGAAAGGTGTGTGTGTGTCTGTCTTTGTGTGTGTGTGTGCACACAGAGGTTGCCATGGTGACTTTAACTACTTGATGAGATTTTTAGACTTCCATTCCATTTTTAATAGTCTGTCGTGAATTAAACAACATCTGATATATATATACATATATATATGTTGTTTAATTCACGACGATATGTTAGATGTTGTTTAGTTTATGGTGATGATTCCTTGTGGTATTTTTTTAATATTATATAATTATATATTATATAATTTATAAGTGATTAATAGGCAGAGAAAATGAATTTTTAATTTTTGGATGGGCAGATTATCTAGGCAGATTAAAAGAAAATTACAATTCAATATCTGAGATATTTAATTGTGCCTCTGCTTGTTTTAATGTAGCAGGCCCTCTCATGTTAAATGTCGATACACATGCGCACTTGCAAGATCGCCATTACTTTGTGGGAGCAGGCAAGGTAAGAAGGTGTACGATTTGTCATAGCGCAGGTGTTCGCATACAAGGTAAAATAGTTCACATTTTATTGACGTTTCATGGAACCATATTGCGTAATGGTTTGTTTTTTGTAATTTAGAACATGGAGAACCCGTCGCCAACCAAGTTTCCACAGATCAACGATCCTGAAGCGGACAATCTGAGGCAGGAGCTTGTTGTGTTTTTTGATGTGGATGCCGATGAAGATGACCACCTCGTCTTTATCCAGTGAAAAAGGTTTATTATAAAAAGGGTACAGTGTCAACAAGCCGAATCTCAGAGCCCTTCCGTGCCAATGTAGAGACTCTCCTGACCATCCCAAACTTCTCCTTTATATACCATTCTAAGTCCACTCCTTCAGACATTCCGGAGTCGCCTGCATATCTGGTCAAGCTCTTATCATAACCTGTGGTCAGTTTCCCTTTTGACCATTAACCTTATCTCCTGTTTTTTGTGGTATGTCAAGGTCTGGTTTACCAAACAGGAAACCAAATGGGTGACTATTTGTCCTCCAAGCACATTCCTTCTATTCAACCTATAATAGAGGTCGTAAAGAAACCTTTCAGAAGGACTTAATAAACATCCTTCCTTAACTTGTGACTAGAACATACAAAGGACGAGTATACAACACTTTAAATGTAAAATAGAAGAAATGTGGGGTGGAAAATACACTACAAGCTGCAGCTGGCTACTGTAAGTAGGACGTTTTTATCACAAATTATTCTTTTTATTTTCATTGTAAGAATTAGTTTACTTTTTCAAAAGGAACGAGCTAAGTCCACGCTTTACATGCAGGAGCTGCTTGTTATCTTGCTGTTTGACATAGTTATAAACGGACATGTACATTAAAAGCTGTTTTGATCCGTGAGTGTTGAAGGTTGGACTGAACACGGTCCATCTAATTCTCAGCTCGAACTTGACCGAAACAAAGAAAAAAGGAAGCTGTCATCGTCGAAGCTGCCGCTTCTACCGATGACTAGGTTTTAACGGCGACATGTTTTAATATGAACGTTAGGTGTTGTTAGCCACTGCCTGTAGCGCGGTTACTTAGCTTCAACTGTGTTTACATTGATGACACAGCAGATAATTGAACTTGATATGGTATGGTAACGTCTATGAAATGTTTTCACTGGTCATGTTGGTCAGGTGTTCCGTTTCACAGCCGCTAGAGGAACCGGTTCTTAGCTGTAGACCAGCAAGGAGATGATGCTTGTCTGGATGCAGTTTTGAGAGTCAGGAGTTTGTGTTTAAAATAGGGTTGTTAACTTTTGGTCCCTGGCTGGAGTACAATTTGTTGGGGGGATATTAATAATAATAATAATAATAATAATAATAATACTGCCTTTGTGTGTGTCACACACACACATACACATTGTCTCACACCAGAGAAAAATGCGATTTTAACATGTAAATGAAACATTTTTGTTTTCTTTAAGAAAGTAAATGGAAAACACAAGATTTGTTTTAGATAAAAAAGCACATTTAGTACTTTCTGATGTTCCTGTCATTGTAATGGTAAGAATGGCTGGAGTGTTTGAAAGTGGTGTAGTGGGGAGCTGTGGCTGTTGAGCATAAACAAAAGTCATTATTTAAACCTTTTGGCCTGGATCAAGGACGTGTTTAGTCTGCTTCACCATGGGCCTCTTTTAGGCCACACTTTCCTGTTCCACCACTTATGTCTATTTGTATCTGCAAGTCTATCTTGATAGCTGTACTGTCAGATATTAATATATGAAAGGAGGCTTCCACACGGTTGATCTTTGTACTATGGAGTAATTTGAAGAGACATGTTCTGTGATTTTAGGTCTTCTGTGATTATATTTTTAGCCTATACCCAGTAGGACTTTGTAACAGCATGTCAGTGCTGTTGTGATGTTGCCCACTGTGCTGCTGTATTGGCTACTCACAGGCTTTGGGCTGTGTGTTTCAGCAGCTGTCAATCAACTTTGCTCATCAATGAAAAACTTATTTGAGAGCCTTCATGATGAGCATTACAGCATTTTGTTTTGATATGAGAATTGGGTGAGTGGTGTGAGAGTGTGAGATAGAATGTGAAAGTGTGTGTCACACGTTAGATGTGTGAGAGCTGGCAAATCTGGCTTGAGAGTAAAGAATTGGTGTGGAATCAGGCACTGGCTGTGAATTGGCAGTGGAAGTAGTTTGGTGGAAAAGGGGTAGATGTGGTTAAATTCCCACGTTACCAACATTGTCCATTTTACATTTTCATGCAGTTTGTGTGATTTAGGTGTTGTATTTTGTGTTACTGTAATTACTGTAATATTCAAATCAAAATTATTTCAATGAAGTGTTTTGGGGATATGTTGAATATGATAATTGTGATCAATAAATATGTGTTATTCTGACTTGATAACAAATATAGTGTTGAAATACTGTAGCAGTAATGCTTTTTGTCTCATGTCTTAGTAATCCTTGATTGTGTTTATCAGTAATTATTATTGTTGTTTTGTATGTGCAGTATGCAGCTATGGATGGCGCCATTGGCAGACCAGCTCTTTATAATCAGCTGCTAAAAGTCCATGGCAAAGCCATGGGGCTTATCGTGAAAAAGGAGCGGCAATGCAGGGCTGCTGATCAAAAAAATGCTTTGCTCTGTGCAGAGCTGAAGGCTGCTAAGGAACGGTTGGAGGGTTGCTGGGGGGATCTTTGGTATTATGTTTAGACGGTGAGTGGTTGTTGTATGGTGTCAAATTGATAGCTGTCATGGTATGTTTGAGTAATATTACTGTTAATATTACTATTAGGCATATAACTTATTTGTGTTTGAGAGAGAGCAGTTTATATAATGGAACATTTGTCAGTTTACAAAGTATTAAATTCATTTTCAATTCACATTAGTAGTTGGATTACATACTGTGATACATTTACAGTGAATATGTTTTTGTTTTTTTTGTTGTTTGTCTGGAGAAGACTCCGAGTTTCCTGGACCTGCCTCCCCACACCTGAGCCCTGTGTCTTCCCCTGTTCTTTCCCCTTCCCCTTCCCCTACCCCTGTATCTGCCCATGCCCCTGCCCTTCCCCTTACATCTACCCCTGTGTTTGCCCCTGCCCTTTCCCCTTCTCCTACCCCTGTGTCTGCCCTTGCCCTTTCCCCTTCCCCTACCCCTGAACCTGTTATTTCCCCTTGTCCTTCCCCTTCCCATGGTCCTTCTTCTGGCACTGCTGCAGATTAGTAATGTAAGGTTGGTTTCATATTTCATTCATGTTCTTGTTTGTTCAATACATGTATGTTCATGTTTTTATATGTATATATAAATAAAATGTTTAAAATTTAATAAAGAACTTGTTTGTGTCATCATTCATTATGATAACTATAACTGTATAACTTCAGCCAGATGTGTACATACACAATAATAATATTATTATTTGGGGGCTTTAACCCTTTAAAGGTCAGTATGATTACATAGGGTTGCAGTAAGGGAAGAGGCAGTATGGGCCTGCAGCAGCAATACAATATAAATAAAAAATATAAATTACCTTATTAATCTCCAAAGGGAAATTAATTTGTCTGTCAGCTCATCAACCATTTGCAGAAGAAGTAAAAGTTTGATGGCTGAAGGTACAAAGGATCTTTTGTATTTCTCCCTCTTGTATTAAAGACATAGGGAATTTCCACCACCGCTCTTGTCTTGGTTCATCAAGGTCTTATGAAGAGGATGATCTGAGTTGTTCAGAGTGGCCTCCACCAGTGTGTATCTCTTTACTATATCCTCAATGAGTTCATCAGGGAGACACGACTGAAGTCAAGTACCTCAAGATGTTTAGTTTGTATCCTAGGAATGACTTTATGGAGAACTTCACATGGAACTTCAGCAGTAGCCAGTATGCACCACCAGTATGGCAACTGTGAAAGTACATCCTTATCCTAGCTGGAACAGGGTGGCATCCTCCAAACTTGCTGAAGGTGCAGCATACTGCAGATATGTGACAATTCCTGCAGCTGCTGATGTAGTTTTGTTTTTTTTTTCTTTTCTTTTACCTGAGGTGATGTGACTACTCCACCACCTTCTGCAGTAATGCTCATATTTATATTTGTGACTGCAGTGCATTTGCATAAACAACTGGTGCCAGAACCAAAACAAAATAGGACTTTATTTTAGTTCTCACTGCACCTGCAAAAACTACCTGAGACAGAACCAAAACAAAGTCCAATTTTGTTTTAGTTCTCACTGCTGAGGTATCTGTGATGTGCTGAGAGGCTTTTTAGTTAGAATTAGTTCATAACTCAGAGTGTGGTGAAGAGGAAAGACTTACAAAGTTGGACATGAAAGGCACAAGCAGTCACACTTAACCCCTTCAAAATGATATCTTAACATCGAACAATGCATTAGTTTATAATATGATAAATGTGGGATCAGAAAAAAGGTGAAAAAGGTGTTTATAATGGTTTTTTAAGGAGAAAACAGTAAAATAAAGTCTAAATGTTCGCTCCTTGTTTTGAAAGTGGAAAAGTTGCGCCATCTGGTGGACAACTATAGAAACTACAATTTTAAGGGCTGTAGTCTAAAATGATACCTTAACATCAAGGAATGCATTAGTTTATGATACACGTGGGATCAGAAAAAGCGTTTATAATGGTTTCCTATGGGACATTTTTTGTTTGAAGGAACACGAGAGGATGTTTTTGCATTATCAGCTATTTTAGGTTAAATTAAAAAATGCTGACCACCATCCAAAAATGTATCAAAAATGATTATCCTCTGTCATACTTTCAGCTGTATTCTTTCAACACAGTCAAAATGACAGGCAAACAAAAAGTAATTGAAACAGCGTGAAATGTCTCTTAAGGGTTAAGTGGGTGTGGCGTCTCATGTCAGTGATGAATGTTGTGGTTTTTCAGTATGTATGTAAGGATGAAAATAAGCTGTAATATAAGGAGTGGAAAAGGGAGTGTGTAAATAGCAATGCTTTATTGTGACTAAAAGGTGAAACAGCAAGAGTAATGGAGAACAATCTTTATTTGTACAAAGCAATGTTGTAGTTACAGAGGGATTTGAATATCTAAAGAACAGTGCACACATGCAATGAAATATAAGAAACATACAAGGGGTAACAATTAAAGAAATAAAGAAAACAATTATTTAATATGTATTGTTTTGTGTGTGAACAAATCAGGTAAGAATGTACAATTGGTATAAAAACATTTCACTCAGAGGGAGGAGTTTTCAAGTCAAAGCATGGCAGGCAATGAACTGGGTTTGTGCAAATGCTGTAAATGTATTATTGTGTCATGTCAATCAGGGGTATAGGTGGAGTGGGGTTGCTGTGGTTGGTAGGCATTGCAGGCGAAGGTGGGGTTTGTGTGAAACATGGTTGAGGCTTTTGCAATGTTTGATACTTATGAAATAGCATGCAAGATAACCCAATTGTGAGAATGTGTCCAATTGCGATGAAAATGCATAAGGTGGTGTCAGCAGCTGACCATGCATGACGTAGTCCAAGGTTAGCAGTTGTAGGTGTTCTTGCAGCAGCTTTTATGACATGTTTGACTGGAGTCAAGTCTAGAATTTGTGTCCCTGTAAATTCTATGTGCTCTTGTAAGTCTGGGTCGATGTTGATGTGGTGGTTGTCAATGAGTGGTGGGAGTTCTAATTCAGTTTTGTAGTCCTCATTTGGCAGAGGATATAATGGAAGGTCATGTATGCGTAGAATGGCATTGTTTGGAACATTGACCTAAAAGGTTTGGTTGGGTAGTGGAATGCGTGTGGATGTGTCATGTTGGTTGTATGTGAGAGTGGCATGTTGCATAGGGGTGTTGATCAGCCATCGATTTCCAATGATCTCAGCTGCGGTATTTGTCATCAGACGTCGATGTGTGGCATCTGCTGAGCAGTGGGACAGAGAGATCATGTCTTGGAGGCCACAGATACCTGCAGTGTTGTCTTTAATGAAGGGTTTGCTTGGACACAAGTAGTGGATGTCCTTGGTAAGAGTACACATGCGCAGGTTTGGGGTTAGGTAAAGTTGTGGGTTGTGGTCATGGTAGGCCACCACACTGGGTGTGTGGATACGCATGTGTGTGTTGTTTTGCCAGAAGCCCACATTGACAATGTCTTTCAGGCGGTAGATGTTGTTAGTGTTAACAATTGGCAAAGATATAAGAAATGCTAATTCATGGGTTTTGGGGTTAACATATAAAGGAATGGCACTTCCTAATGAATAAGCAAGGTGAGTTTGGATGGGCAGCCATTGTGTAGACAGGGTGTTGGTGAGGATGTCTTCGACTAAGTTGAGAGGCACAAGGTAGGGTGGAATTCTGCCCATGACTAACATGTAAATTGAGGAAGTAATTTGGCGAAGCATGTCTTCCATTAAAGATGTCACAATTTGAGTGTGGGCGTAGTCGTGGTGGATCACATGAAGTAGGGTGTTCACAGTATGTATGGTGTAGTTAAGGGCTCTAGTGTGTGTGTGTGTGTGTTGAGAACAACAATTGTTCCTTTCAATGATTGTCCAAGGGTTTGGAGATTTTCATGTTGTGTGGCCAACTGCTTTTGCAGCTGGGGGATTTCCTCTTGCAGTTCAGTGATGTGATGGTGAATGGTTGACATCTTGACATTTTTGACTGCATTCAGGCCAATGTTGAAAAGCATGCCAACAGCAGCAGTGGCTCCTAGGAGAGCACCGATGAATCATTTGGAGCGTTTAGGTTGTCTTCTGAGGTCAGTGTGTGTGTGACTGTCATCTTATCCAGTTGTTGGAGCATGTGGGTCACGTCCGCCTCGGCATGTTTGACGGCATTATGGGCCCATTGTGTGCCGGCAGAGCTGGGCTTAAGATTTTGAGGGTAGTGGAACCTCAGCACTGTAGTGGGATTGAGCTTCACAAATTCTTTGTGTGTGAGTTTGGAAGTCGGTGATAAGTAGTCCTGGTTGGTCTCTGAGCACAATTCCAGAAGGCGGTCCTGGCATTACAGTGTGTGTGTGGGATTGTGCTTTCAACAGCCAGAGTAGAAAACATAGAAGTTGAGTGGCTGTATGCATCCTATTGACAAAAAAAGTAGAGATAGCTGTTATTAGTCAATTTGAATGAGTGAGGTGAGTGTCATATATCCACTGGGCATAGCATGAATGAAGTTAGTAGTGTTGAGGTTATTGCTGTTGTGTGGAAAGACACAGGGACTACAAGTAATTGCCAATATTCACACTGTGTCCTGTTGTAGTTAGGAGAATATGCTTGCTGTGGTTAGTGTTTGATGATGGTTTTTAAGTTTCAGGCTTCAGTTAAAGGGAGGGCCTTTTGGACAGATGTAACCCCCATGATCAGTTACAATAGTCAAAGTCGCATAATAGCCAAAAGTATGAATGGAAAGAGATGTTTTGTGGTTTTCAAAAATGTAGTGAAAAGTAGGACTAATATGGCATAATGGTTTCTACTGAGGGAAATGGATGGGTTTTTCCCCTTTTTAATCAGTAGTGTGACAAGAAAAACAGGCATGTATGTGATATGAAACTGCCTTACCTTACACACGTGGTGGCAATCAGGGGTGTTTGTTGGTGTGGCTGTGGCAACTGCTTTTGCAGATCTCAAATGTGATGTGTAAGCTGTTTGTGGAAAGAAGATAATTAGGCATTTGCAAGTGGCAAGATACAAGACACAATGAGTTGTTATTGGTTGCTGACATGAAAGGTTGGGTTTGTCTTGTGGATTAACAATGGCACATTAATGGAGTAATGCTGCAGAAGTGAAGCTGCTTACAATTGTAGATATGGATCAGTGTTAGGAATGAGAAGTGTCTTTGAGGACATATGAAGGTTATATGGTAAACAAAACCAGGTGACTTTTAAGTGCACAGGAAAAGTCATGGGTGAAGTTGAGGTATTTCCCTTGACAAGAAAAAGGAAGAACAATTGAAGTGCACTGGCATATGTATTGTGAAGTTACTCATGGGGTAGCACAAGTTAGTAGTTGTATTGTGAAATGAGTTGT
The DNA here is from genome assembly GCA_021432705.1 of Caranx ignobilis. Taxonomy (NCBI): domain Eukaryota; kingdom Metazoa; phylum Chordata; class Actinopteri; order Carangiformes; family Carangidae; genus Caranx; species Caranx ignobilis. Next base: position 18,261,381 of record MU269990.1, read on the forward strand.
AAAGGCATGTAAGAGAGTGTGGTATCAAAGAGGTAGGGGTTAGTAAACAAAACTAGAAAATTCCCTCTGGGAAATTTTTAAAGGGCCACGGGGGCTACTGCCGGGGGTACCATCTCTGTCAACATGGGAATTAAACCCCTGCCAAACTAATCAGACAGACACATGATCATCTTGTACTGAGCACTGATATTGAGGAGCTGTAATCACATTACACATCACACAACCTATGCCCTTTCAACCTCAAATGTGTGGAAGACACAGTCACAAAAAAATGATGAAAAGGGGTACAGGCTCATGTGACAGAGTAGAGTTAAGCAGGAGGGCAATGATGATCTTCCATGTTGTCTGCAAATATACACACACACACACAAAAACAAAACATCTGTAAGACAACAACATGAATCAAGTCAAGTTAAACTCATCAAGATACGGTGCAGTCTTTGGTACTGTACTCATTGGTAAATCTCTCTTACTTGTCTTCTGCTGGCTGGTTGTCTTGATATTTGATCTTCGTCTTCCAAGATCAGTTGTCATCGTCCCTAAAATATTTAACACATTCTTCAGTAACAGTTATCAAAGTGTTTAAGCATTTATTCACACACACACACACACACACACACACATGCTGACCATTGACAGGCAGGAGTAAATGTCTCTTACTTGTCATCTGTTGGGTTGCTGTCTTCAGCTCTGGTCCTCTGGAGGTCATCTTCCTGGATCTGTGGGTCATCCTCCCTGAACTATTTAAGATATTGTTCAGTAACATTTGTCAGGATGTTTAAGCATTTATTCACACAGACACACAGACACACAGACACACACACACGTACTTTGACCACTGACAGGAAATCAACAACAATGCAGGTGTAAATGTTTCTTACTTGTTGTCTGTTGGGTTTCTGACTTTAGCTGTGGTCCTCTGGAGGTCTTCTTTCTGGATCTGTTGTCATCTTTGGCATCTGCAGCTTCATTGTAATGGCTTCCCCTCAGACATGCAGGCATATGTGGCAGGAGAAGTGTGGCAATGGTACAGGGCATTAAATATGGGAGTATGAGTATTCATAAAGACAAAAAAAATAAGTCATTACAACAGACAATATTACATTGGACATTATTACAGTGGTTTTGTCTCACAGTGGTAAAGAATACTTAGCTTGTCTGCTGGGTTGCACTGTCCTTAGCTGCAATCCTCTGGAGGTCTTCCTTCTTGGTCTGTGGTGATCGTTCCTTGATAGACAAACACATCATTAAGTTAAGTTACTTTGCATTTGAATCATTTTAAGAGAGAGAGAGAGATACTTACTTTGTGATGGAGGAGGTTGGCACCAGCAGCTTGGTCTGCATCTTCACAGTGGGAACTGATGTCATCCACTTAAAAAAAAAAAATCAAATAAAAATAAATAAATGAAATTGGTCTAATGCGAGTTGGTCAACATTAACTTCATGTTTCACATCAAACTTAATCTTGTGTTTCCCTTTACCTGGTCCTTGGCCCTCCACCACTGCTACTCCTATGCGGTCTGCATCTTCTAGCTGTGGCACTGAGGAGAGCTGCTGAAGCTGCAGCTTCCTGTTTTGAGCTCCCTGTCTTACATCTGATTACACTGGCACTGTCCTTATCATCTTATTAATGTCTCAGACATTGCTGACCCCGTATAAATAAATAAATAAATAAATAAATAAATGCATACATATTTAAATAGAGAAATAGTTATATAAATAGTTGGATAAATAGTTAGATAAATAGATAGATCAATACATAAATAGATAGATAAATATATAAATAAATACATACAGACTTGAACTTGATTTGAATGATCATCATCATATGACTTAATGATTTCCAGCCAACACATACCACCATAGCATCACGATTAGTGTGTAGAGTAACATAAATATAGATGAAACACTTAACAATTAAAATGACGACAGCATGCACCCATGGAGCCAGCACGATGGGTACATGCTCAGACAGAACATGTATATAAAAACAATTAGACAAGCCATCAAATGAATGCACCCAGATATATACAAGTGATTAGATATAAAAATGTCCCCAGAAAAATGACATTATTGGTAAAGTCATATAGATCAATGATTGTGATAAGTTAAATAAATAAATAAATAAACACATATGCACCCAGAGATAGATTGCATAGATTGATGAAATCAAATGCACCCAGAGATAGATTTTTCTGACAGACTAAATGAAATGCACCCAAAATGATGACAACATTGTTGTGTTAAAATAACATATATGTACCCAGAGAAACAGCCATTTTTTGTACCCAGAGCCAATAGGTATAGTGAGATAAAAGCCAGAACTTGTCAGAATAAATAACATGAAATAAATAGAGTTAAAATGCACCCAGTGTACAATCACAGCATGATATGTGAGTGATAAATAGATAAATAAACACATAAATAGTATAAATAGAACACATGAAACCATTATATGAAACAGAAATGCTATAATTTAACATCTCATTCAAGACATAATTAGTACATTTTTGGCAGAATGTGTTGGCTGGAGAGGCTATTAACCAGTCAAAATACAGTAAACTGGACTGTGATAACTGTAATATGTTTCTAGAACACCTGACTGAAGACATTTATCAGTGAAATATAAATGTGATCAATCAGGGTGTTCTTTTCAGTTGTCGAGTCCGTGACCAACTGAGTGTAACCTCTGGACTGGAACAAATCTCATATGCTTTTCTTTCCTTTTGACAAGAGATCCTCATTAAAGTCCCCACAAACAACGATGGGCTCATGATTTAGTAATACCAGTGAGTCCAAGAGGCTTTTCATGTTTGGCAAAAATTTTCCCAAACTGAAATTTGGCAGTTTGTAAACAGTCGCCAATAGCCTCAATTTTCACAACAACAAACTCTAAATCAGTGACATCTTGCATGTATCTTCGAGGCTCTGCTTGAACATCACTTTTACAGTACACTGCAATTCCACCTCCATCTTTTTTTGCCATGTCCACACAGGTGTTGTATGAGAGCTGTCTGCTGCGTGTGAACATGTTGTATCCCTCTAGCTGGAAAAATGGGGACACAGAGGACCCTGACAGATGTGTCTCTGTGAGGCACAACACATCTGCAAGTCTGAGTTCATGATGTGCTTTCAGGTCCACAATGTGAGATGGAAGTCCTTGTGTGTTGTGGTGGATGATTGTCAAAGTCTTTAGAGTTTGGTCCATTGATTTAAAAAGAGTCAATAGGGGTCTGGCACTCTGGAAAGATGCATGATTCATATTTTCCAGAGCTGTCTTGATTTCGGGGGGTCAGCATATATCTTTTTTTCTTCAAAGTCTGTAATGGTGAGACCTTGAAGTGAAGTTGTGCGGCTCAGAGCAACATAAGCCATTCCTGGTTCAAAAACACGTTTGAGGCACACAACCGCCGACGTCATGGTCATGCCTTGCACTTTGTGGGCAGTACATGCAAAGACCAACTTCATCGGGAACTGACGTCGAATGACTCCTTTCTTGCTGGTGCTCTCCTCAGATCTCTCGATGTACACCAAGTTGTCTGAGGGACCCAGGATCTTTTTACGGAACCTCTGTCCTGCTGTAGGATTGTCCAGCTGCAGCCCAATCAGCCTCGGGGCTTTTGGGCCACGTTCACTCATCACAATGTGTGAGATTGTTCCAAATGTCCCATTAACAACACCATCCTCCACGTCAAGATTCCTGGTCAACATAACACGTACTCCTTGAGCAGCCGTCAGGCAAGTCTCTTTTGCTTCCTTTGAAGTTATCGGGCAAGATCATCATGCAGCCTGTTCTGGGGTCCTTTCTGTAGTCTTGGGCTGCAATCTCGACAACATTCTTATGGAGGGCGGCTACAGTACTGGCATTGTGATGGCCGACTTCTTTGTTTGTAGCGTAGATGTGTAGCCTATCTGCTGGACAATCCTTGATATCAGCCACTGCCTGTGTGAGCAACTGTCTGTCTTCTTCGCTCAGACGATCTTCCTTTTGCTTCACTCGAAGGCGGTTCAGGAGTTCAGCAAAAGCTCGATCGTCTTTCTGTCGCATGATCTCTGTCAGGTTGACCATGGTTAAGTAATCCTTCCAGAGATCAAACTCATTCTCCTCATACACACACAGTGGCTTGGCTTTGCCAAGGGGTGGCAGTTGGTAAAAGTCGCCTACAGCAAGGACAGATATTCCTCCAAATGGTTTCCTGTTTCCTTTTATCTGCTGAAATTGCCAGACGATGTAGGCAAACAGCTCTTTGGAAACCATCGATATCTCATTGATGATGAGAATTTCTGCATTGGACAGTGCTGCTCTGACTTTGTCAAGTGCATTTCCAAGGCCCTGATATGGTGGCTTCAAGGTCCTTGGGAGCTTGAGGGTGGAGTGCAACATTTTGCCTGAGACGTTGAAGGCTGCTGTGCCAGTGAATGCAGTCAGCAACACTGCAGGCTGGGACATGTCGGCTTGGTCCCGGAATCTGGGGAGCTCACGCAGAATCCTTGTTGCCTCCTGATGAATGCACTTGATGACATGTGATTTGCCACAGCCAGCTCCTCCCGTCATGAAATAATAAAACGGGTCTGGATTGTGGCCCCACACACGTTTAAAGCAACACTGACGCACACTGTAGAATACTGATGCCTACGTTTCGTTCAGACTTTGATACATTTTTCTCATGTAGTCTGGACTCAACTGCGGTGCATCTATTATTGGCATAATGCCCCTCCTATCGTTGTTGACTTGATAGTCAGGGATGTCTTCGTTCTCTTCATGCCATGTCTCCAAGGGTTCACGATACGTCTGACGTCCCTATCCCCCCTTTTGGCGCAGTTGTAAAACTGTTTATAAGTGGGGTATTGTTCATTGGTCAGCTCATCATCAGATCTGTGTGGGAGATAAAGTTTTAGCAGCCTCCTGTAGAACTTCTCCGGTGTTTTCTTTTCTGAGAAGCGAGCAAATCTGATGATGGCCAGTTTGCCTACAGTTCTCTTCTGAATGAACCCTTTATCGTTTTGGAGACGAATGGCACTTTTGCTTTCAGCCTGCTGGCCATACACTACCCTGTACTCTGATGCAAACATGGCCAGACACATACCTTTGAACTCTCGTCCGACAGGTCGGTCTAAGTACTTTTCAGGCACTCCCGACATCCACACCTCCTCTGAGCCTGGTTCCATGTTTTTGAGTCTGTTGATGGGGTGACTCATTTTCAGACCGTCCTCATCAGTCTGAAGGAAGACAACAGAGCGAGAGCACTTCTTCAGGGGTAAGCTGCAAGTGCGAGCTGCAGCTTACTGTGCGCTGACCTCTCTGTGCTTTGTGTACGCCTGCATGATCTGCTTCATCTCATCACACTCATTAACTGCTCTGGCTTGGACACATAGGACATCATGTACATTATGCAGCTGAAGTCATTGACAATGTACTGTATGTCCATGTTGGTATGCTGTATTGCTGTATGTCCAGGCTCGTAGCAGATCCGGATTGTAGTTGTTGATCCAACAATCATTTGGATCACGCTTCAGCATCACCACATAGCTGCTTGTCAGACAGATGACGTGCTCCAGGTACTGTTGGGCTGTCATGTTGCATTGGCGGAGCATGTCTGAGAAGCTGCTGAATGAGGTGTCTGGTTGCATAAGCAAGTCTCTTATTGGCTGAAGCTTTGACTTGGCTTCCCTTTGCATCTTTGTTATCCGTCTTTTCTGCTCCTTCAATTGTGCAGCTGGATCTGGGTTTTCATCTGAATTGCTGTCTGCACTAGGTGGCCTGGTGATAATTGTTTCTTTGCTTTTGAATGTTTCCTGCTGTGCACCTGAACCTCTGATACAATTTTGTGAAGCTCTGGGTCTCTCTTGGGGTTAGGCATCTTGCATGATATGTATTTATCTATGAATTTGGCAACATGGATGTCAAGATCGTCCTCAAACCTGGGTGCATTTTTGATCCAGGCAAGCATGTGAATGTGTGGGCTTCCTCAGGCTTGAAATTCCACACGGTAAAAGTAATCCTCTACTTCATCAATGGGCTTTGCTGGCGAGAGGATGAGGCTAGTCATCAGAGCTCAAACATGCGCATAACTGTGATGGGGTTACTGCGCAGAAAGTCAAATTTAGCATCTCAATCGAGTTCTGAAAAGTCCCCTAGTTCACCCTGCTGAGCTTTAATGACCTCCACGACTTCAGGCCATCTCATCTCTGCAGCAGAGAACGTCAGGAAGAATGTCGGTTTGCCAATCTGCCTGACCATTGCGTGGACATCTCTGTGTTTTCTCCCAATAAGATGGAATGCCTCTGAGGGGTTGCATGAATCTTGTTGCATCTTTGTCCATAATAAGTCTCTCCAGCTCTTCTTTGTCTTGCAGCATCAAGTTGTTAACTTTGCGGCCATCTTTGGTTCTGTGTTTTTCTTTGCGCATTTGAATAGACATACTGTTTGTGGCTAAGTGTGTCTCTGTGGCAAACTGTGCAAAGAAAAGGTAGCTTTGGTCACTAGTAAACCATGTATCTGCAGTAAGTAGCCTAGCATTAAAGTACATGCTGGGGGACAATTTGATGGTTCTCACTTCATCTAAAGTGTTCTGTCCTGTTGGAAACTGCACAGGAAAGGCCATGGCTTCTAATTTTGGTATGGTGAAGAAACCTACTGGTTTGTTGCCTTGGGTGGGTGCAATACTGAAAATTCCATCACCATACGAAAGGATTTCCTGTGCAATGTCTGGGGGCTGCATGCAGGTGTCCGGAGCCAGACCAGGTCTCAGCATCTCCTTTTCTTTGTCTGCTTCCTTGGGCTGTTCACTCTGCTCCATCTGTGCTGCTGCATTGGGCCGGTCTGGATCATTTTGGCTGTTGAACACCTCCTCTAGGTCTATGTCAGTGTCCATATTTTCCTCTGTGTCACAGTGCTGCTCTGGCTGCACAGCAACTGCAGTGTTGTGCTGTGAGTTCTCTTCGTCAGCCGACTCATCATCTTGTAGACTCTCATAAGTGGCGCTGTCATCAATAGACACATTTTTATACTCAGAATGCAGCTGTTTGAGTTTAGCCAGTCCAGCTATCACATTCTTCATGTTGACGGTATAGAAGTGCTGGTGGCCTTTGTATTTAATGCGTCTTTTTAGTTTTACTTGCAGTAGCTGTGCTTCAGTGTTGGGCCTTGGGAGACTGTTCACGATTGTTTTCATCTCTGATGGAACACACACAACAGCTCCATGTACAGCTCTCTGTTGTCATTTTGGCAGAGTGATTATTTTAGCGAAAGGCAGGATTTTAGCAATGAGCTGCCTTTCAAGCACATTAAGTATAGCCAATTCTGGGGGGATGGGTGCTAATTCTAGATTGTTTGCTACTGCAATTGGCGGCATTCTGCCTCTGCTCAGGTGGTTGTCACAGGTGTGGCAGATCCACTCCTGAAGTCCCTCTTGTGGAACAGAGCAGGGGGAAGAGCAGTCATCATCACAGAAATGAACATAGTTTCCCATCAAGCACGCTACTGCCATTTAAGTGTGTCTGCTATATTTGCCTCTCTTGCATAGCTTGACCTGATTGGGAAACATTGTTCTGTTACAGACAGTGCAAACATAGGTGGGTCCGTGTCTAATGGTTTCACGGAAAGCCGCTATGGCTGCTTCCATCACAGGATCCATCAGGGGCTGGGGAGGTTCTGGGTGGTGGATAACAATGTGTCTGTATTTTCTTTTAATTCCCAATACTCTCTGCAACTTATAATGGATGCAAAAGGCAGCATTTGTAGCCAGTTTGGATATTCTCTGCTGGCTAATGCATTGTATGCAATGTAGTCTAAATTCTGGGTCATTATGATATTTCATTGTCATGTACATTTTCTTATTTTTCCAAACTTCAAGATTCATGTTGTACCTCTGGGACATGTATGTTTTCTGTTTGTTCCGGAAAGCGGGATCCGTCTTGTACTTTTCTGTAATGGTCTTTCTCTGTTTGCTCCGGAAAGCAGGATCCGTCTTGTACTTCTCTGTGATGTTCTTTCTCTGTTTGCTCCGGAAAGCAGGATCCGTCTTGTACTTCTCTGTGATGTTCTTTCTCTGTTTGCTCCGGAAAGCAGGATCCGTCTTGTACCTCTCTGTGATGTTCTTTCTCTGTTTGCTCCGGAAAGCAGGATCCATCTTGTACTTCTCTGTGATGTTCTTTCTCTGTTTGCTCCGGAGAGCAGGATCTGTCTTGTACTTCTGTGTAATATTCGTTCTCTGTTTGCTCCGGAAAGCAGGATCTGTTGCATATTTTCTGTTGAGTTTTTCCTTCTTTTTGCTTTGCACTTCAGGATCTGCATAATAACGCTTGAATGACATTAGCCGTTGTTTCTGATTATGACTGTCTTGTTCAAATTTAGTTTTTGCAGGCTGAATTTTTTTCATTCTAAATTCTGGACAGCTGGCATACTTGTTTTTTTGACATTGGATTCTTCTTGTCCTCTTTAGTTCATGAGATAATGGTACACGTTCATTTTTGCTGTCACTTGCATTCCGCCTTGCTTCTTTCATCACTGTTTACTCAGCTTGGAAACATTTACTGTTTGCAGGACAACTTGTGGGATTGCTGAGGACATGTTAGGGACTTTCAAATATTTGTCATTGAAGCAAGCTGTCGGAACCTCTTCTTGTGGTGGGCAGGGGACAGTTTCATACTGGGTGTCTTTTGATTGTTCAAAATGTTCACTGGAACCGACAGCTTCAAATGAAACAGGCACTCATAGCTGGCATAATCTCCAGGATTTTTAAACAGTTTGTGCAGGTGGTCAGCCAGGTCACTGAGTTCAGAGAAGGTCATCATGACTGCAGTTCCGTAGTGGCTTGGTAAACCTACTGCATTTCTTGTGTGTGAATCAAAGACTCCATGCCTCCCTGATTTGTCACGGAAAATTGCAATGCATTCTGGAGTTATCATGACTAAAGCCTGGCTGACTTCTGCCGACAGACACTCTAGCTGCGTGGCAAGGGACAGCCCCCACTGCTCACTTCCTGGGCTGGGTGCTTGGGCTTTAAGGGGGCCTGGTCTGGCCAAAGACATGTGGACATTGTACATATTTGTGTCTGTCAGCACTTGTTTTGGCATTTCCTCTAATGTCAAGTGGTTACTTTGGAATTGTTTGTCCAAAATTAGCTGTTGTTTAATTCCAACATAGAATGAGTCTCCCTGTGCCAATACTTTGTCGAGGGCAGTCCTGTTGAACGGACTGCCCTCATTCTGGTAAGCCAGGAAAGTCAGGGACATGCAGGTACACTGGTGATTTCTCGAGAATGTTTTGTTATCTCTCGTCACTCTGACTATGACTGGCCCTCACAGTTTCAACACATTGATGCTTTGCCCTGGCCGTGACCTGAAATTATGTTATAAAAGGGTCATTACCATTAGCATTACTCTGTTTTACATATTATTAGCATTGCTATTATTATTATTATTATTGTAGTGCTATTAGTATAAATAATGTAATTTTAACTAACTCAATAAAAAAAGTAAAGTAAGGCTTTCTGTAACATTTAACCAGACATGTAAACATACTGAACAATATATTTTACAAACACTTTGCATACTTATCTTTAACACACAAGGTCAGTTGAAATACTTACCAAAATAATAATAATGTTGTAATAATGTAAAATCTTTGTTTGATTACCTTATTATTAATAATTTTATGTATCACACTATTTTGCTTTATTATTGTTTGAAGTTTACATTTTAACTACATTTTTGCATTGAAAAAACATATCCTTCATTGTTTATTGTGCTTTTGAGTTGAAGTTAAACCACACACAGAAAGTCACTTTATTTAACCCCGGATGTACCCAAATGTAAATGTCCTACGTGGGTCAGCTGGGGAATAGAAAAACTTACTTCATTAGCTGGAGAACGAGAAGTGGAGGGTGCATCAGAGATAAACCAGGGCCAGCTAGATGATGAGGGAACTGGTGATTGAGCTGTCTATAACAAAACATAATAGCAATGAATCTTTAGACATGAGGCAACATAACATACTACATTGATACAAAAAGTTCACCAAATAATTTTGAATAAGCCAATACTATTTGTGAAATGCAGAGAAAGATAATGGTATCAGGGATTTAACATGGACCACAGTTTCATTTAGATGTAGCTCATTGTACTGTAAACATTTTTTGTGTGTGGATTAGAGAGGGAAGAAAATACCTTAGCTGGGGAGGGAGGGTCGCAGCCTGCATCTGCAATGGTCCAGGATGGCGCGGTTGGTGAAGGTGTCTTGGTCCTGGCCATCTGAGAACACATTACAGCACATTCAGTGAAATTGAAGACTTTAATGAAACAATGCACTTCATTCAGATGGAGTGAAATTTACCTTTGCAGCCGGTGAACAGCAGGGGGTTGCTGCATCACCCGCACTCAAGGACAATCTGGTTGGGGGCGTTCCAACCAGCTGTTGACAGATGACAAAAAAAAATTACTCTCTAGACGGAGTGGATTATCTAGACATGTCTCAGTTAAAACACATACAGTAGCATGCAGAGCAGAAAGTAACATACATTGTTCACAGGAGGTCGGGAGCCAGAGAGGTGCCCGTCCTTGGTCCAGGGCCGTCTCACTGGGGACACTGTCTGAGATTTCACAGAAAAAGGACCAGTTAAACCTTAGTCATTAAAAAAGCAAAATCCACTGACAATATGTCTTATATATCAAATACACAAACTATACAGTAATAACCACTAAACTAAACTAAGGAAATATTTGAAAAATAACAAACCTGCTGCTGAGCCATCCTGGTCTGGCCTGAACCTTGGGACTGGGAAGGTTCACCAGGCTGGCTCGTCTGGAATGAAAAATAGTATTGCATTGCATTAAACAAATTGTAAACCACTTGAGAAAAATCACATTTTCACAAAGTCTCATAAGCACATTACACTCTAACAATTACCTTGCAGCCATGACTAGCTGGCTAGTCATGGCTGCAAGGTAGCTGCCACTGAAAGGGGTCAGGTGACCGTGGAGCAGGGACCTCTCCCGTCACAACCAGCTTAGGAGAGAATTTCCTAACTGGCGGTGAAGGCCTGGGAGAGAACCGGGGTGCTGGTGGTGGTGTCTCCAGTTGCTGCATGGCAGCAGACCACAGCAAACAGACAAGGGTGCCCATCCCCTCATTATCGCTCAGATGGACCTGCAGAAATTACATAACCAAATTCATTTACAGATTAAGTTTTACCCACAAAAAGCAGCTGCTGTCAGACTTTTTTTTCCCACACAAGGATATTCTACTTACACCATCTCTGCTCCACAGCTGTAGCTGGTTACGGGGGAAGAACTCCACAGCTGAGAAGTACTTCACACCTAAAAAATAAAAACATCCATTATAATCTCCATACATGTAATTGTGACTTTTTATTCATTACTACAACTAAATGCATATTTTAAGTACATTTTTATTCAAACTGCATGCAAAGAACATTTTAAAACCATATCCCCATTTAATCTAAGAGCTTTTTTACATACCCATATGCGCTGAAATGCGGTGGTATTCCTGGCGCAGGAGGTCCTGGTAAGACACGTCACAGTCCAGGCAGAGAGGGAAGTCAACAACAAAGACCTGTAGAAAACAAAAACATGCTCATTTCATCAAGTCACATACAGGTTATAATACATATACATTACAATAACCCTTCATTCAATCTAATTAGACTAGCTAATGTACCATTGCAGAATGAAGATGGAAGCAAGAGATGAAAAAAGCTTACATTCAGGCAGCGGCTGCGAATGGTGATTAACAAACGAACGTTCAAAAAAAAAAAAAAAAAAGCTGTCACAGCCTTCGAACACACCAGACTCCATGAACAAAAGCATTATATTAACTTAGCTAAGGGATCATCTGCCACTGCCTCATTCAGATATTTTTTATCGTAAAATACCTTGCTTTACTAGACAGTCTTTACTCATTCCACTACACATTCGAACCACGCAACTTCCATGTACCGCCATCTTAAATCACTGTTTTCTTAAATGGGAGTCTGGTGGCTATCAACATCCTAGTCAACATCAATAATGATTGATCTGTGTAGAAATTATATTTACAATTTCTTTAAGCAAGTACAATGACTTGAACCGAAGGAAAAAAATACGAAAAGATTAATGAACCTAGTTTAAGTTTATTTATTTTCCCGCCGTTTGAGTGGCTGTAATATTCTTGCCCTACCAACTGCACATCTTTTAATGTGTTTCAGGCAATTGTTGCCGAAACACGACAGAGTAACGTGAAACGTAATCTCACTATTGTGTACTACTGCTATGTTCTAGCTAATGCTCTGAAGCTAGAAAGTTGAAAAGACACAGCATATTCTTACCTCTGATGCGATCAAAGGGTAAGAGCAGAGCCACGGAGGGGGTTTAAATATTACCGGGCCAACCAACAAAATCGCATGAGTTAAAGTGACCAATGGGAGTCCTCTTGTATTGACTGTCAAATCAGATGATGGATGTCTATACATGTCATTCGTGTTTGCCTGACAGCGGGAGAAAAAAAAAATCACTCGCGCCTGCCTGCACTCAGCGCAACAGACACGTATTCAGTAAATCTAGTTTTCCACTGATCATAAGGTTGGCAGTTCGATCCCCGGACCCGGCCCTCACGATCGAAGTGTCTTTGAACAAAAGACTGAACCCATATTCTAGGTTCAGTATGCCGTGTCAATACTGATCAATATTTACAAATTTTGCGCGCATGTGTGTGTTGGTGTATGTGTGTCTGTGTCTGTGTGTGTGTACCTGGAACTGTAATCACATGAAGTTACCTGTGGTGTGAGTGTGTGTAACAGTAATCACATTAAGTTACCTGTGGTGTGTGTATAACTGTAATCACACTAAGTTACCTGTGGTATGTGTGTGTCTGTGTGTGTGTGTTGGTTTTCCAGATTATGGGGAAATTTTGTCGGTTTTGGCACTCACGTTCCAAGGACACCAGAGGTTTATGAGGACACCTCCAGTGTCCCCATAAGTCGAGCAGTGTAGAAGCATTCGGGAGGTGCTGCTCTTTTTCTCGACATGTCCCCACAAGTGCGGAAACATGACTTTTTTGTCTGACAAAAAAGTGATAGACACTTTTTTGTTTTCGCGCCACATGGATTCATACACAATTTCCCGCAGTTGACACACAAAATGAGCACAATTCATTGGCTGAGCGCTTCAGTGACTTTCTGTTCAGTGGTTGGCTACTGCCGAAATCAATCTGGCAGGTTCTGCTCCGTGATTGGCTGCAGCTGGAAACGTCTGCTGTGCACCGGAGAACTACTCCTACCATGCAGCTGCAGGTCATTCGCCGAAAGAGTGGATTTAATGAGGAGGTACGGAAAAATGGTTGATTTACTAGTTTTCGTCTGCTTATTGTACATTTGCTGCTTTTTTCATGTCATCGTAGTTTGCTCTCCTTGTTCCCTCTCTTCTACTGAGCTAACAAACATAAATATCGACCGTAACTGCTGGTCTTTTTGTCAAATAGGCTAATTACAAACACCTGTAGAGGCCGAATGAAAGCATACAAGTTAAGAAAATCGCGTCGGGTTTGCTCAATTGGTCTGTAAAGTACAAACCAAGCCGGCCGAACCACGGGCAATGAAGCCCGGACCCATCGCGTCTGGTCCGGTTGGTCGGATCAGCCCGGCACGTTGAGAACACTAAAGTTTCACATAAAATCAGGCTGCTGAGACAGAGGGACAATGCCTACGTGGCCTACTGCAAGACAGCAGATGCACCTGAGTTGAGGAAAAAACTGAAAACTAAGATGTATTTCTCTAATTCGCTGTTTTGTTCTTCTAAGCAGCGCTCTCTCTTTTTATTAATTTTCAACATCACTCGATCTATTTCTCCATTCACCCTGTACCTGGCTCAGCCAAACGAAAATATCTGAACCACCAGCCCGTCTTAATCGAGTAATCAATTAACTATACATCCCAGCAACATGTCGAGGCCCTGTCGAAAGTGTAAACGATCTCAGCTTTTCTAACATAATACGTTGTTTGTGAGGCGAAGCGTCGCCAAGAGAAACGTCTTTAAAGTAACGTCGGGTCTGTTGTAGTTCACGTCAGATCAGGCTGCAGAGAGGAGGTGAATCAAGAAATAACATGTTGTTTTCTGATTATCAAACACTCAGTGAATGACTGATGTGGAAATAGACGTTGTGTTAATGAGGCAACACCTAGGCCTGTGGAATGTGTAGATTTATTTAATTCGCTGTAAATGGTACTCAGTTGTATGCAAATTAGCCATGTGCTTATGTTAAGAAACAGGCAGCACGAGCCAGTCCTCCTGCAGAGCTGGCCTCTGTGTGGGACTGCACATGTCCTGAAAACATGTTTAATCTTGAGAGAGAATGTCTGATGTGACTTTGGCATGAGATATAGCTCACTCAACAGTTTCAGTGTTCAAAAAAAATGCCAAAGTCGACATAGCATTTATTAAAGCTTGTTTGAAAATGTATGTTATTATTTGGGCATTATTACAGCAAAGATGACTGAGAAGAGGAGAAGGAGAAAGACTCCTGATCAGGATGCAGTAGACCACATTATTTTAGGAGAGGATAAACCCTTCTTAGAGGGGAAGTTTATCAACAAGTATAAAGGTAAGTTTTTCATCCAGTACATTAATGTTTGTTTCTCTTAGTGCAGTCACCTGACAATTGTAGCCTGGTGTAAAAATGGGGAATTAATATAAAGTAGTTCCTAATAAAGTTAGATGCAAAAATCAGAGGCTATTATACTGAGAGCAGTTGATTTCAATAAAGAAGATCAATTGTAAATAGAAAGGCACATGGATACCGGACTTTCTCAGAAAAAGAGAAGAATTTCAGGAGGGGGAGCACATGTCATCAACCTCATCCACAACACACACTGTCCCAGGGATGTGACAATAGCCACCCCCCTACCCCACATTCTCACACAGCTGTTCACATACTAACATCATTGTCATGCCAATTAGAAGTTTTTTAATCCACCAAACACTTTCTGGAGTATCACAGGAAAAATGTTTGCATTTTTCCAAACAGCAGAGATCTATTGCAACCAGTTGTGTAAAGAAAATCGTAAAACAGTCCCTGAAAATTGTAAAATGGCTCTGAACTGCTTGTTTAACTTCATCCAAGTCTCCTGAATCCACCACATACAGTTGACTTGACAAAGTGTCACTTACACTGTGTTTTCAATCTAAATCCTCATCACTCCAAGAAAAACTCAAGCAACAATCATCACAGTGTGTGGGGAACCTGCATGCATTTAGCTGTTCTTGCAACTGTGAGGCGTTAGATTAAAAACACAGTGTAAGTGACATTTTTCAAGTCAACTGCAAGTGGTGGCTTTAGGAGACTTGGATGAAGTTACACAAGCAGTATAGAGCCATTTCAAGATTTTTTTAGGGGCTGTTTTACTACTTTTTACAACTGGCTGCCACACATATCTACTGCATTTTTCAGTGACACACTGTTCCTTTAATATCTCTTTGAAAAGACAGCCACAAATGAGGTGAGTTACTTAACAAGTAGTGGAGCTCATGTTAATGGTTTTTTTTTTTTCTTTTCTTCGGGGAGAGGTGTGTTTACCAAAGAGTACATTGAACCAAAAAACTTTTGTAGTGGAGTATCGTGGAGTTTTGTCTCTGAGTGATGGTGCAGATGACAACAAGTATATTTTTTATTTCATGTGGAATGGGAAGCGGTATTGGTGAGTATCCTGCTTGGATAGTTGTCATTTTTTTTAATTTATGGGTTGGCTTGTGGTTACATATTTGAATTTCTAAAAGCCTGGATTAAATTAATTCATCTTGACTTTTACTAGCCTAAGGGGCCGTTCACACGAAGTGTCTTTTGCATACATATATCCATTATTTTGAATAATCCAAAGCGGTGTGCAGGCAGTGCAATGCGCCTGCTTTTTCATGTGCATCTGTGGCGCAAAGACTTGAAAAAATCACAGCTTTTTCGAATGCAGCAGGCGCACTGTGTGTCATGTGATAAGAATTAGCCAATCAGCTCCACAGACCTGCTTCTCCAACAGCAACATGCCATTCGGCTCTCTGTGGTTGCCAACTCTGACCTGCTCTCTGTGGTTGCCAACTCTGACCTGCTCTCTCTCAACAAGCAGCAGCTCAATCTCCCAGTCAAGACACGGCTTGTTATTCCGTAGCCCGGCGTCTTTCAAGAGCAGTCTTTTGACTGCAGTATAACTTTTAAGAATGTAACCCCAAACCAAGTTTAAAGTTTTTTGTGATCTATTTATCTCACAGCATAGATGCTTCAAAAGAAGATGGCAGTCTGGGACAACTAGTTAATGATGACCATCTACGTCCTAACTGTAAAGTGAAAAAAATAATGGTGAAAGGGAGGCCACACTTGTGCCTATTTGCAATCACAGAAATTTCCCCAGGAGAAGAAATAACGTATAATTAATGCGATTCCTCTTGGCCGTGGCGCTCAGAGGTGAGTTAAGGTTCTCATGTTCTCATCACCTTTTTAATTTGGGGAATGCATACAACTAATTTTTCCTAATGACCACTAAGTGATAGCTTGATGAGACAACACTACATTTCATCTGTGCAATTTCAGGCACCCTGTGAGGACCCGAAAGTCAACGAAAGTGAGCCAGCCCCAGAAAAGGTAAGTAGTGCTTTATACCTTCACAGCTCCTTTCTTCAATATATTAGAAATGCTTTTGGTTCTTCAAGGCTATATTACAGGCTCACTACTCCTGTCTTCCTTCTTCTTGCTGACTATTGACTGATTCTGCAATAAACATGGCAAGTGTCATAACACATGTTGTGGACTGAAAGAATTGTTAAAATAATCTCTGATTTGTTCCTGTCATTGACTCGTACACAGGAAGCCTCGGGTGGCATTGATGACCAGCTGACAGGGGTCAGTTCCAATCCTGCAAGAACAAAGGATGACACTGTAAGTTGATTGTACTCTTGTGATGTCATGCTTTTACATCCAATCATAATTCTGGTCTGTTTGATCATGTGACAGTTCTCAGGGGTCCATACACTGTTGAATGTTGTTAACTACCTGACAGAGCAGAGGACTGTGAGGACGCAGTGTCCTGCGTGGTCAGGAACAAACTTGTTGATCAGGCAGCAAACTGAGTTGTGTGTGTTAGATGTTCACCTGACACATCTGAATTATGAGGACAGCTTTTCTAACAAGTCCCCTCCCCCACCTACACTTCATGTTGATCAGGCAGCAAACTGAGTTGTGTGTCAGATATTAACCTGACAGACCTGAATTATGAGGACACCTTTTCTGACAAAGCCCCTACTACATTCCTTCACATATTAGGATGGACACGTTGGTCATGTGCTGTATTAAAGATTAAGCTAAAAATTGCCATGATCATAGAAAATCTGCAACAGTCATGGAATATCAAATATTTTCCTATGCTTTGAGACTCATAAATTTAATGAAATCTTCTGTGAAATTTTGTTGTCTATGTTGTTAGAGTAATGTATCACCTTTGAGGGGAATATTATTCTATTCAAGAAACAAGATATATCTTGTTGAATTTTTCACATTTTTTCAAGGTTAAATGTAAAGTATTACATTACTGACATGAGTTTATCCATATATTCTAGTGTCGTCTGGTTAATTCCACATTTACAATTTTTAAATTTTGTTTTTATTTATTTTATTTTTTTAACAGTTATTTCTTATTGGTTTTTCAGTGCCAGCATAGACTTGCTAGTGCAGTTCTCAGTGCTTTGGACAACTGCGCAGATTGCAGTGGACCTTCCTCCGGTTTGAAATGGCTTGGTTTCACATGCAAATGTTGGTATTTACATCACTCAAATGCAGTTTTTGGTGTCAGTGTTTAGTGTGGTTATTTATGTTAAACTAACACAAAATCATAAGCACAACTTGCTGACTTTTCATTTCAACATTGTTTTAGTGTGTTCAAGATCATGGCACAAATCCTGCTTTCTCAAGATCTATTCATCACTGGTATGTTCATTGTCTTCTATACCAGTTTAACTGACTTTGAAATGTTTCATTTCAATTGTTGCATGTTCAATTCAGTGTTGCATTGTGACATACTAATATATTCTTTTGGTTTAATATAAAGCTTTCCTTTTTCCTACGCAGGATGCTGTACCAGATGAACATGTTTCTGACTCCGACATTAGTGATCACTGTTCTGATGAGGTCTACGTACCTGGAAGTTGTGATGGATCCAGCTCAGATCAAGATAGTGAAGATGATCCCATACCTGTTCAACCCTGTTCTGATGAATCCAAAGACACTTCCACTACAAGCAATACCCAGATGCAATACCCAGACACGATAGTTTCAACAGAAACTGTCGAGTCTTCATCTACTGAAACCTCAACAGCCCAAGAAGGTTCTTCTTGCACCCAGAAAAATTATTGCTATGTTTGCAAAATGTTGCAATCAAAAATAGCTCGTCACCTTTAAAAACATGTAAAAGAAGACCCTGACACTGCCCAGGTGTTCTTACTCCCCAAGAATTCTAAAGAGAGGAAAAGGTTGCTCGAGAAGCTGCGGAACACAGGTAATTATGAACATAATCAAGAGGTTCTGAGAAATCATGGTGGAACACTGAAAGTAAAAAGAAGGCCAAGAAAATCAAAAAGCTCTGTGGATACCAAAATGTATGTGCACTGTACATATTGTAAAGGTATGTATGTCCGTAAGGAGCTATGGAGCCACTCACGAAGATGCACGTCAAAGACAGTCTCAGAAACTGAATCCAGTGTTAAGAGCAAAGTCTTAGCTTTGGCTGATACTGCAGAGTCAACCTGCACCCCAACCAGTGCCCCCCCCCCACGAGCTACTACAGAGGACAGGACTGCATTAGAATATTTGCACGCATGTGTGGCACAAAGAATCCTGAAAATCTGAGGTCTACACATCTTCGCAAGCACATTGCAACATTGTCCCAAATCCTCAACCTCAAGAATAATGAGTTGGACCAACTTGCCAATTTTTTGGGCCACGATATACAAGTCCACAGAGACTTTTAGCGTCTGCCAGAGGCAACTATAGAAGTGGCAAAAATCTCAAAGCTTCTGCTTGCAATGGAGAAAGGATCTCTTGGAGAATTCCAGGGAAAGTCTCTTAACGAGATTGAGATGGAAGGTATGTGGTAGTGAGACTGAAGGAATAACACAATATTTGTATGCGATATTTGTAGTAGTAGTTGGGAAGATGTATATACTGTTTTGGTAAATTACACGAAGAAACTTGTCAGGAGTACAAACTTGCAACAAACAATATTTATTTTTTGCATCAATCATGCTTTTCTTCAGATGAATTGGACATAGAACTGGATGAAGGTGAGCAGGATGATGGAGACGAAGGCAATGGAGACAGTCAAGGGAGATGACGAAAGCATCAGGGATAATAATGGCCATGGAAAAGAAGAAGGTGGTAGAGACAATGAAGGTGGTGGAGACAACGAAGAAGGTGGTGGAGATGCTGAAGATGGAGGCAATGAGGAGTCAGATTGTGCCCTTGGAGGTATGTGTTGAATATTTTCCGGTATGCATTCATGGTATATTGTGGATAAAGGACCATATTTTCATGTATTATTTATGCGGTGTTGCTTTAATATTAGTGCAAAGCCAACAAGGTGCACTGTCACCATTATAAATAGACTTAACATTCATCTAAATGGTGCAATGTATGGTGGTATATCTATGTACACAAAAATTAGAAAAAAAAAAAAAACTGACACACCTAATCATCATTGCGACTACAAAAGTAGAGCTCCGATCAGTTATCTTCAAGCTTAAGATGCTCAATGGCTTTTTTTGTATTCTTTTCTCTAGAAAATCAAGAAATGGAGATGCCTGAAGAGCCCACAAGCTCCTCTGGTAATGTGTGGCAAAGCCATAAATTCTTCTTGCTATATTGCAGGCTGTGCTGTATGTGTTCTAATGGGGGAGGAAGCAGACATAAGCTTTGCTTTTAAACAGATTATGTCTGAAAATGGGGATTTGCTATACAAAGCACCACCAGTGGAAAAGGGACTTTAATATACTCAGGATATGTTAAATGTTATTAGTTAAATTTGCCTCTACTGTTCATACGGATCCATATTGTATTGGAGTATATCATTAATTGTCACTTTGGGGTTGGGATAGAATCACATTTAACATCAATATGTTGCTAGTAATGAATTAGCTTTCATAATTGTTTAAAAAAAATGCAATTTAGGAGTTTTATTTGTCTTTTCTTGTTTGTTTTTGGTTTAGGGAAAAGAAAAAGAATGGTATCAACCCAGAATGAGACCAGGAGTTACAAAGGTACATTTTTTTTGTTTGTTTGTTTTGATAATTTGATTAAAATGGTAGTAATGGCTCAGAGGGGTATTCCAGACATCGGGTTGAGAGAATACTGAATTTGTTAACCTTGTTATGAGGTAAACTCTGCATTTTCAGTATCACAGAATAGAATAGAAATTCCTTTATTGATCCCAAAGGGAAATTCATTAGTCTGTCAGCTCATCTTACATTTGCATAATTAAAGAGTCTGATGGCTGTGGGTATAAAAGATCTTCAGTATCATTCTGTCCTGCACCGAAGAGATAGGAGCCGTCCAACACCGCTGCTTCTTTGATCCATCAAGGTGTTGTGAAGTGGATGATCCGTGTTGTTCAGTATGGCCTCCACCATCCTCACTGTGTATCTCTCCACCACCTCCTCCAGGGAGTCCATCTTTACTCCAATGACAGAGCCAGCCTTCCTTACAAGCTTATCCAGCCTCATTGCCTGCTTTTTTCCTGAACTTCCTCCCCAGCAGACTGCAGCATAAAATAAAACACTTGCCACCACAGAGTGATAGAACATCTGCAGCATCTTACTACAGATGTTCAGAGATCTGAGCTTCCTTAGGAAAAAGAGGGTATGGTAGAGAGTAAAATCTTAAATATGATCACATTGTTTAGAGCTAAAGATAGATTCTAGTGTTAATACAATTTACTTTATTAATCCCCAGAGGGAAATTCATGTGTCTGTCAGCTCATCAACTATTTGCAGAAGAATTAAGAAGCCTGATGGCTGAAGGTACAAAGGATCTTCTATATTTCTCTGTCCTGCAGTGAAGAGAGAGGAGCCGTCCACCACCGCTCTTTTCTTGGTCCATCAAGGTGTTATGAAGAGGATGATCTGAGTTGTTCAGAATGGCCTCCATCGGCATGTATCCCTCCACCACATCCACCACAACTATCCAGTTTGTAACTGATTTAACCACCATTCATCTACGAGATGTGTAATCTCATCTCTTCCTCCAAAATAACAAAAATAGTCTCTTCACATCTACACATGATTTCAGGATCAAGTTAAAATTACAGCTCATATGTCAATAGTTTTTTTTGTGTGTGTGTGTATAAAATACACTTTTCCATAAATGGTTTGGAGTTTGTGCTGATGATTCTAACAAAAGATTTTCTTGCTTCTCCAGGATAAAAAAACTGTGTGCGACCACAAGTGTCCTCCAAAGGTAGGACTTAATCCATTAATTTCTTTATTTTTTGGTTGATTAAATTTGGGTTAATTAGCAGGAGTTAATAAATAGATATGTACAGAGAATAGTTCAGTTTAGTACATGGTATCATCATCACACAGACACATCTGTGCCTTTTTAACAGCAGATATGTCTTTGGTTTAAAAGGTGTGCTAGAGTCTGTGGCAGCCAGACAAACATGACATTTCTAGTTTTTCCTCAGAATTTTCAGGAAATGCTGTACTAATAAGTCCTTTTCACTTAGATAGGCAGGAAACTAATTTTGCATTTGAAGGAAAGGAATGAGATGATGCAGTCATGCAAGACACCAAAGCCACATTGGCTAGTGAACACAGAATTTTCAATGGGGCTATCATTGCCAGAAATGGGCAACCCTTATGGTATTGATGTTCCTACCCTGGTGTCATCATAATAATGTAATTTCATACTGATTTTAATTTAACAATTACTATGTGATTTTGGTATGTAACATAATTAATCTACATTTCAGTAGATCAAAAGCTATTTCAAGAAAATCTGAACTAAACCACTATTGTCTTCATAATCTTACCATATTAAAATATTCTTTTGATTGACAGAGAACCCCAGAAGATGTGTTAAAAAGCCATGGAGGAAGAATGAAATCAATGCTGTGATGAAACACTTCAGAACACAAATTGCAAATGGAGACCTTGCAAGTAAACAGCAGTGTGAACAATGTAAGGTTGCTGAGAACACTGCTTTGAAGGAAAGAAGTCTCCAAAATATCCATGATTTTGTAAGGAATAGGGGCCTTGCATCCAGAAGAAAATAGGGCCCACAATTTATGTTTTGTGGGCAATGTTTGTTTTTCACTTTATGTTGTGTTATGACTTAGCACTTTCAGAATTTGGGCTATTTAATTAATTTATTCATTTATTATCTTAGAGAGCTACTTTATGTTATAAGGATGTATCTGACTTACTTTACACATTGTTCTTGCTGTGGATGTTCCTTGCTGGTTTAAAAAGTCTGTGTTAAAACCCATTAAAGTCAGTGTTTTCTTATACTGATTCAAGGTTCATTTATTGTCATTGCAGGACATGAGGGTACACAAAAGAAATGGAATTTAGTTCAATCAGGACATACTGATAAGTATGAAAGGAAGAGAAGTTTGAGAAATGTAATGACATTTATTGTGCACAAATAGCTTTGACATTTAGACCCCGGGAAGCAGATCAGCTTAGTAACCGATCTAGGGATGAGAAGCTCGCATCTGGACTTCCCCTCTGGGCCTAGTGGTAGGGAGAATGAGACCTTCTGATGTGGAAGCCTCTGGTTGGAGTCCTGATGGAGATGAGCTGAATCTCAAATGAGGTGGTGAAGGGGTGGAGGTGGGTCATGAATTCTTGCTGAAGTGACAGCTGGGTGGCAGCAGAGAAAGAGAACACTTTTAAATTTGACAGCTAATGACTGATTGGTGGAGGAGAGAGGGTGACAGATTGTGACTGGATGAATCAAGTGATTAGAGGCAGGGCAAGAGGACCACAAAAAAATAGGTTGGTGCCTCAGAGGTATGCTTAAAGAGATGTCCTTATAAACCACCCGTACCTGTATAGGTGTGTGGGAGAGGAGTGCACGCATACGCGTGCATACATGTGTTGGTGTGTGTGTATTTCTGTGTTTGTGTGTGTGTGTACCTGTAACTGTAATCACATTAAGTTACCCGTGATGTGTGTGTAAATGTAATCACACTAAGTTACCTGTGTTGTGTACGTGGGAGAGGAGAGCGCGCATATGCGCGCATGTGTGTGTTGCTGTATGTTGGAGTGTGTGTGCATACGCGTGCATGTGTGTGTGTGTGTGTGTGTGTGTTAGTTAAAGAGGCAGAATAACATGTAATAAAAATTGTAAATTTAAGTGTAATAATTTGAAAAGTTGAAGTCTGCTGCAATACAGTGGGGAAAAATTTAAGTCTACTCAAATACATTGGAAACTGACAGCAGAAGAACATTGTAAGAAATAGACAGATAGGTCTGTGTGTGTGTGTGTGTGTGTGTGTGTGTGCATGTGACTGACTTGATACTCAGATCTAAAACGAGCTGCATGTGTCAGTCTGATCTTAACGAGCTCCACCTGTAACCAACTGGTGGTTGCCAATGACGACAGAGGCACCCTAGCCAGAGACAGACAGAAACGTGGAGAAAAAGGGCGATTTTCTCCCTCTGTGCTGGTCTCACATTTGGGCTTACAGCGACAAAACGGTAGCTCCTATCAGAAAAAAAAGCAGATCCTGGGCGGCGTAAGGACTTCCTGAACACTTTGATATACTTTTGGTGTTTCTACAGTAAATATTTTAGAGATGTGGGCGAGTTTCAAACAGGGGTCACTTCTGCTTCTCTCAGAAAATCTTTGTATTAGAGTCAATGAGGAGCAGAGAGAGACGTGACCGCACTGAGAGGCTCACAATTCAAATTCTGTAAGTCTCTCTGCTTTGATGAGCACATTGTCAGAAACAGAACAAGTTTGTCTACAACTGTGGAAAAAATCATGTATGTAGAGTGTAACTTGTGGCCGGGAGGACGAGAGAAAGAGAAAAGTTTCAGACAATTTCAGACAACTTGTCCCACTCTAGCTGATGATGTCACCCACTCGAACATGAACATTCCATGCAATACACACCCATTATGAACTCAAAATTTCTCCAAAAATGATCATGGTCATTGAACAGTGATTGATCAAAAACTAAATGACCTATCAAAACATGGATTAATACACCAACACACAAGACTTGTGTCTACAGTTTAAAGTTTAAATGAAGTCTCTAGGTGAAAGTATGCCTGAGCAGTAGATGTTTGAAAAACTCCAATGATTGTTCTTTTTCGCTCGTTTTTTTTCGCCCGTCCCATTCATTCCTATGGAGAATTTTTCGTAGTTTTTCGCGACTTACGTCGCGAAAAATTCGTATTTCGTAGAGAAAAGTAATAGCACACCAATCCCGATCGAACCGCATGTTTTGATATATAATTTGTCCTACAACTCAAGCTGAATGAGCTGAAGAAATTGATAAAACAGTGCTGAATTAGCAGAAGAAACAGCTGAAGTAACATTGAAAAGGCTGATGCTAAAGTTGAAACATATAACTTGTACCAGTGATAAAATAGCTGAAGCAATAAGTGAGAATAGATTAAAAAATAGTACTCGGAAGAAGGAGGCTGATTTTGTATGAAATGGTTGGCAATTACTTGAATTGTTGAAGATTAGTATGAAGAGTAGGTTAGCTGAAGAAAAGTCTGAGTGATAAATGACTTCAGAAGGGCTAAAAGCAGTAGAAACATTAAAGAGGCAGGATGATGTAGTAAAAATTGGAAATTTCAGTGTAACAGTTTGAAGATTTTAAGTAGATGAAAATATAAATAGAGGAGAAGACAATAGAGGAAAGGGGAGAAGGAGAGGAGAATAGCGGAGAGGAGGACAGGAAGAGGAGAGGAGAACAGAGACATGAATGAGAGAATAGAGGAGAGGAGAAGGACAGGAGAGGAGGAGAGGAAAGGAGAGGAGAATAGAGGAGAGAAGAAGAAGAAAGAGGAGAGGAGAATAGAGGATAAGCATGAAAAAACATTGAAGCCTAGCTCTCTCAGATATATAAATATATATAATACACTGACAGCTTGAAAACATTGTTAAGCATATATTAACAGAGATGAAGCAATATCTGAAGAGTAAAAGTAGAACTTGTAAGCAGGAGGCTGAATGAAGAGGCTCAGAAATGCCTGGATTGTTAAAGATAAGCGTAAAACAATGTGAGAAAATATATATAAGTTACATATAAATAAAAAATAAAAACTCTTAAAATGGGTGAGGAATGAGCTGAACTGTTGGAAATAATGAGAAAAAGTTTAAAGCCTTCAAAGTAAAATGTAAGGGTTGAAGAGGTGGAAAAGCCAAAGGTCAGGACAAGAAGAAGCTCCAAATCCTGAAATCTCCATTAGGAGAACAAACTGATGTGTATGAAATAGAAATAAACTGTTGATGAGATGTTTAAACACTCCCCTCAAAGGTTTAAAATCATTGAGAGGCTGATTAGAGAGAGTAAGAGAGAGAGAGAAAGTGTGTGTATGTGTGTCTGTGTGTGTGTTTAAGTGAGAGAGATAGTAAGAGAGGGGGGGGGGGGGGGGGGGAGAAAGTGTGTGTGTGTGTGTGTGTGTAAGTGAGAGAGAGAGAGTAAGATAGAGGGGGAGAGAGAGAGAGAGAAAGTGTGTGTGTGTGTGTGTAAGTGAGAGAGAGCAAGAGAGAGGGGGAATGAGAGAGAGAGTCTGTGTGTGTGTGTGTGTGTGTGTGTGTGTGTGTGCATGTGCTCACAGGTTGCCATGGTGGTTATATGGTTGGAACCGTAAGGCCTTCCTGAACGTAACCATGTCCTTTTGGTGTTTCTAGAGTAAAAATTGTTGAAGATATCGCGAGTTAGAAACAGGCAGCATTTCTGCTTTTCTCCAAAAATCAGCTCCTACTTTTGTATGGGAGTGAATGAGCAGCAGGGAGGCACCAGGCTGCACTGAGAGGCCCACAATTCAAATTCTGTAAGTCTCTCTGCTTTTTTGAGCACATTGTGAGAGCTAGAACAAGTTTGTCTACAACTGTGGAGAAAATCATGTGTGTACAGTTTAATTTGTGGCCAGGAGGACGAGAGAAAGAGAAAAGTTTCAGACGATTTTTAGACTCTCTCCCACTCTAGCTGATGATGTCACCCACTCTAGCCCTGAACATTCCGCGCAATACACACCCATTATAAACTTGAATTTTGTCCAAAATTTGAATGATTTTTAAACTGTCAGAAATCAGAAACTGTTGAAGATATCAATAAGCTGAATAATCGATCAATAGTTCAAACTTTTGTGAACGTTTTAAAGGTTGAATGAAGTCTGTAGCTAAAAGTATGCTGAAGTAGTTGAAAGTGAAAGAAGCAGAAGAAGCAGAAGAGTTTGAAGACCGTTTCAATGCATTTCTATGGGAAAAAAAATCAGAAAGTGAAATATTTTAAAAAGTATAAATAGTATTAAAGAGAAAAATAATAGCACAACTATCCAGAAAAAGGCGCACGTTTTGATATATGAATTGTTGAAATAGCACAAAGTATGAAGGACTACTTACACAAACAAAAACGGCAGAATCTGAAAGAATAACTAGAAAAAGCAAGCATTTCCAGCAGGAAATGAGGGTGAATGCTGAAAGCAGCTGAATGACATTGCTGAAGCAATGCTGAATGAGCTGAAGAAATTGTTAAAACAAAGCTGAATTAGCTGAAGAAACAGCTAAAGTAATATTGAAAAGGCTGACGCTAAAGCTGAAGTGTATAACTTGCACCAGTGCTAAAATAGCAGAAGCAATAAGTGAGAATAGATTAAAAAGTAGTACTCGGAAGAAGGAGGCTGATTTTGTATGAAATGGTTGGCAATTAATTGAATTGTTGAAAATTAGTATGAAGAGTAGGTTAACTGAAGAAATTGCTGAAGCAATGCTAAATTAGTTGAAGAGGTTTCTGAAGCAATGTTTAAAAGGCTGATACTATAGCTGAAAACTATCTGAGTCTGAGTGATGAATGACTTTAGAAGGGCTAAAGCAGTAGAAATGTTAAAGAGGCAGGATGATGTAGTAAAAAAAAGAGAATTAGAGGAGAGGAGAAGGAGGAGAAAGAGGAGAGGAGAATAGAGGATAAGCATGAAAAACACATTGAAGCCTAGCTCTCTCAGATATATAAATACATATATATAATAAATTGACAGCTTGAAAACATTGTTAGGCATATATTAATAGAGATGAACCAATATCTCGAGGAAAAGTAGAACTTGTAAGCAGGAGGCTGAATGAAGAGGCTCAGAAATGCATGGATTGTTAAAGATAAGCGTAAAATAATGTGAGAAAATATATATAAGTTACATATAAATAAAAAATAAATAAAAACAAGGGACTCTTAAAATGTTTGAGGAATGGGCTGAATTGTTGGAAATAATGAGAAAAAGTTTAAAGCCTTCAAAGTAAAATGTAAGGGTTGAAAAGCCAAAGGTCAGGACAAGAAGAAGCTCAAAATCCTGAAATCTCAATTAGGAGAACAAATTGATGTGTATGAAATGGAAATAAACTGTTGATGAGATGTTTAAACACTCCCCTCAAAGGTTTAAAATCATTGAGAGGCTGATTAGAGAGAGGGAGAAAGAGAGAGAGAGAGAGAGAGATAGAGAAGAATATGTGTGTGTGTGTGTGTGTGTGTGTGTGTGTGTGAAGTACTTCAAAAAATAGTAGTAATAGTAATGGTGAATATGAGGCTTTAAAATCAGAATACCTTTGTTGAAGAGATATAGACAATATTAAAATAAGAGCACAGTTTCGAAGAGAATACCCAGAAAGATAAGACAGGAGAATAATAATCGACAGTATAATCAAGAAATAAATCAAAAAACTCTGGCATCTAACACGATTTGTTAGTCTGACACAGTCACAGGAGGAGTTTCCCTGAAGTGCCGTGAAAGCAGACCAGCAGAGGCCTTGGAGCACCAGAGCATTGGGGGAGTGCTGGGAGCTGTGCCGGAGGGGTATGTAAAACAAAGATAACACAGAAACATATTGGATCCAGGGCTCTGTGTGACTGTCATTCCTGTAAAAGTTAAGTCAAGAGATGATAGGTGCACATGCACAGTTTAGACAACAAATGAAGGAGAAACTGGAGGCTAGAGAATTTAACTCCACCAGGAAAAACGCACATAGCCACTCCCACAGTAGAGGGTGTGTGAAATAAGAGTAGTTAGGGAAACACCCACACACACACCCATACCCACATACACGTCCCCCACACACCCACACACATACATACACACACATCACCACACACACACATACAAACCAACACTGTAAACAGGGAGCTGTCGGGGTGGGCTGCCAACAGTGGACTTATGTTTCCGGTCATTCTGAAAAAAAACAAAATATAATATAAAATTTACTTTGTAAATCAGGGCCACATTTGAGAGTAAATAATGTTTACATAAGCTTTAATATGGATTAATTCTTCTTTGTTAACAAGAATAATTTGCTCCCCTGTCCTTACTGATCCATAAATTGTGTTGCCTTTGTCATTCTTAGCAGTGGAAGAGGGGACCTTCTATAATCTACATTGTGTATAATCTAAATGCTCCAGACAGCACACAGTATGTGGATAAAATCTTGCATTGCTGGAATCTCTAGCAAAGTGGCAATATTGACATTGAAATGTAGGATATATTGGAATACAATAAGGAGAGCAATATTTTACTATCATAGAAGAGGACACATCATGAGAGCAAGACTGAGGAAAGAAGATTGTGGGACGTTAACTCAAATGGAAGAAGTACAAAACCAGCACCCAAAACATGTGATGCAAGTACAGAAGTGTATGGAAGAAAGCAATAGGAGAACAGCTGGAGGGGCACACTGGCCTGTAACTGGAACCTTCAGTGAGAAATCTTGCGATGAAGTGGCATTTAACATCCAACTGTGCAAAACAAAAGACTCCAGTGACAGAAGAGAAGACAAGCAAACAAAAGAGACAGAAGTGTTACAGTGGTTCAGACAAGAAGGACAGCGACGACAACAGACCCTGAAACCACACCTGTTGACATCACCGATGAGAAAGAATTTCCCCGATGGATTTGAAACACAGGCTGGAGGTATCAGAGCAAAAGAAGAAGAACAAAAGATGATCCCTATGGCTCCCATGTGGCCAATAAAAACATCACCACCACCATATGACCCTGAAGAACCAATCATCAACAGCACCTTGAGAACCTGCTCCCCTGAACCAAAGCTCACTCCAAAACAACTGAAACAAGAATAGAGCCTGGCTCAGCTGGAAAGGCAGAGGGAGAGGGCCATGGGGCAGAGGAGACAAACCACTTCAAGTGAACACAGTGACGAACCAGAACACCAACAGAAGGTACAAGTACAACCAGAAGGAACACTGATGTCTCAAGCTGATGCAAGCAGGAAGATACAGTGGCTGAATGAAGAAAAAGAAGAATTTAAATCAGTTATACGAAAGTTACTGAAGAAAGAGGAAGAGGCGGATGCAAAGGAGTTGAATACAAGGCAACTGATGAGCAAACTAATGCAGCTTCAAAATGGAAAAAGACTCGGCCTCCGAGACTTTTGGACTCCAAATGACCGACAGGAGGATGAAGAAGAAGCAGCCTCAGTGTGTCCAATAGCAACAAGAGCCAGTGGACAAACTCAGCATGAACCATGGTCCTTTAAGTATATGGTTGAACTGGCTGGCAGACTGCCAGACCTCACTGAAGAAGCACACAAGTGGATCATGAAGCTAGAAGAAGGCACAGCAGGTGTGAAGATGATACTGGGGGATATGGAAGCCCTGTTAACCCATGTGATTGGAAAACAAATGGCAGAAGAAATGAATCAGCAGCTAGTGAACAAACTAGCCCAGCTGCAGCTTGGTGAATCCACCAAGCAGAAGAAGGATCAAGAAGAAACACAAGTTCCAGTGGTGACAGTGACCCAACCAAGGCCACCACAGCCAACAGGAACAGAACCACACCTGCCTGTAACATGAGACCCAGCTCAAGGCACCAACTCTCCAATGTCAAATCCAGTGACAACAGGGAGACCAGTCAGTGCACCAGTACCACCCATACATGTGCATGACACAACACCATGTGGAGGATATCAGAATCCTCCAGGAAGGTGGCGACCAGCACCAAGAGGACCCCCAAGGGAAAACCAAAGAAGATCATATACGCAGCTCAGTCTTATGAAGGAGTCAGTGACAGACCATCGACTGATGCACCATGTTGGGGATGTGGACAAAGAGGACACCAACACAGGAACTGTCCCACAAACCCGTGGACATGCCCAGCTCCAAATTAGCAATAGAAGAACCCAGAGGAGCCAGGAGGGTGACTATAGTGCCACCGCTGTCCACTACGCTACAGGACAAAGTGCACTACACCAGTGGCAACTCAAGAAAAACAAATCCCCGAGATTACTTAAGCAGAAAATGTTTAAAGAAAGAAGAGGTGATGACAAAGAAAATTCTATTGGACGAAAACGAAAACTTCACACATGACATTTACTACAGAGACTGAACATCAACACAAAACTGATGTGAGAAATGTGAAGTTGGCCCAACCGATCTGCATCAAGATAAAGCCTAGAGCTGCCTTCCATACCAGAGACAAAGTCCACAGCCAACAGTCAAAGGGCTGTTAAAAGCTGAAGTGTTGGTAAAAAACAAAGAGAAATGTAGAACACAATTTTCCAATCTGAAAATCACAGTCTAATGATTATAGATTATAGACTATAGACTAGTGCATGATTTAAAAGCTGTCAACTTTATTGTCTGACACTCCCATTGTCCCAGATTCTCACACCCTACTCTCACATATACCACCTGCTGCTGAATGATTTAATTAACCTATGTTCAGCCTGTTTCAGTGCTCCTGTTCACCCAGATTTGCAACACATGTGAGCATTCACCTACGTAGGACAACAACACATACACCATACTATCACAAGGTTGTGTAAAGAATCCATCAGTAATTAACAAAGTACTGACAAAGCACTTACAACATTTAACTCTGGACTACATGATGTTTTAGTATGCAGATAACTTTGTTGGTTTGCAATCCCATCAAAGAACGTTTTGAAAAAAGACGGCAAATTTGTTAGATGCTTTAAGTTAACGAGAACACAAGGTCATTAAAACTGTGCAGAAGTATTTTCCTCTCTGGGAATGGCAGGATACAGTTGTTCATGGATTGGTGACTGTGCAAAAAACGTCACCCCTGCTTGCTCTTATTAGAGCAACAGGTCAAAATGATATCAACACAAAGCTACAATGGAATTATGTGACTGAAACAGCTTTCCAAATGTTAAAAGGGGATCTGTGCACTGCTCCAGCACTCAGTAATCCAAATTATCTTAAGGAAAAAAACACTTCACCTGTATGAGGCAGAAAACATTGGGCTTTGCAAATATCAATTGAGGCATAACAGGTAAACGACCACTTACAGCTCAAAGCTAGACTACATTGAAACAGGACTGCCGCATTGGTACCAGGGCTTGTGTAACCCAGCTGATAACAGGTAATATTGTTGTTCACCTTAAAATATTATTTTTTATTGATTAACCCTCTTTAGTTCATTGATCTGTAAATAATATTAATTTTGCACACTCACTAAGAGAAAATAGTCCCACCCTATTCTCGCGAGAGTCACAGTGCAGAGTAGTGTGGTGCGGAGTCAGAGCAGAGAGTCAGAGCAGCGGTGTGGGCCGGTGAGGAGCACGGAAGGGGAAGTCAATAAGAAATCACGAAAAGCGGTGGTTATTAACTTACGTGTCAGCACGGAATAGCCCTTGGCAGTGTACCTACCTGGGGCGGAGAGGTGGTCGAGGACCCGTGAGTTAGTATTTACGACAGACTTGGTGAGTTGATCGCGCTAACTAGCGCTAGCACATGCTAACTGTAGTAGCCATATTGTGATTCAGCATGTGAGAGGGCAGACAACTTGTTGGTACATGAACGTGACTTGCCACTACTATTTACTGTGTGTTTCACGAGTTAAAGCTGCATGTTTTGCTCCGATAATTTGATGAAAACAAATTGGGTGTGCTATTTATTTTCCTGTGTGTGTGTGTGTGTGTGTGTGTGTGTTTTGTTAAAGACCGCTAAATATGTTCATTTATCGCAAAGGCAGACTCTGAAGCCCTGAGTTGCTATTCTGATGTGTGAAATGGAAAAAAAAGATTGAAATGAACAATATTTCATGTGGGAATTTTACACTGAGCTAAAATGATCATAATTCATGGTTAAATGGTTAAGATAAGTAATGTTGATTAAAAATGTGTGAAAATACTCACCTTGGAAAAAACAGAACTGTACAGTCAAAAAGATAACTCATTTAATCACTATTGTGTTCCAGTAGTGTGTGGAGATTTATGTATTGGATATGGCCATAAGAGAAGTTGATTATTCTGTGTAGTGATAGCCCTGTCTGTATACAGACTAGGCTTTTTGAGAACCCTCAGAAACCTTTAGATGTGGATCTGGATTCTCCTGGTTGATGGAGATGGCGAGCCAGTAAAATTCTCCTTACCCCAAGGAGTAGAGAACCAGCACCTGAGCCTGAAGAGGACATCCAGCCCTTCTTCACCGTATTGGAGTGTGGTTGTGGTAGGACTCCACACACACCTGACTCTTGATCCCCTGACTCTTTCAACTTCCCCCTGACTGGACTTGCACATAATTGACTGAAGCGCGCTGACTAAAAACAACAATAACAACGACAAGGACATTGAAGGACAATTAAAAGGACATCCGAGGAACTTTTAAAGGAACATTATGGTTCCAATTGGACACTTTTATTTGGTTTTATGTTAAAGAAAGACTGTGAAATATTGAGCAATCATATGTCATTGCACTGAATCTTATTTTTGTTTTATTTTATTTCATACAGTTTAATACAGTCAACTTACTTTCAACATCAACAGCCATTTATTCATTGTGTCTGTTACTTCCTCCTTAAACCCTCCTCTACGAACCTAGTCTCTGGTCCAAAACTCTGTAGTACCTAGTGGGTTACACTTGGCAGCCACAGCATTTGCTTCTAAGATAAATTAAATTGATAAATTAAAGCCTGTGATACTATAAACATCACACCAATTACATATGTTGTTAATTAACCCAAGATTTCTGTAAACTCCAGCCGGAAAAGAAAAAGAAAGAAAAACCTGCCTATGAAGTTATCCTTTCAGCTCCTGAACAGGCCATCCAGCAATGCAGCACAGTAAATCCAGCAATCAGGATGGCTTTACCACTGGTGACTGTGTACAGGTTACAGGTATGTTGTATAGCCAACCCATTCCAGCAGACCTCATATTGTTTGTAGATGATTCCACCTTTAGTGGCAGCAGACTGTGAACTCTCCCTTCTCTCATCCAAGCACAGGATAGTACCTTACCACAGAAAAGATCATGTGGATCAAAAGAGGCACGATTACAAAAACTACTGACGGACCAGACAAGAGTTTTGGTGAAATGCAGGTCATTTTGTTCCTTCTCTGTTTTTGTTTAGGAGTTTGGTTAAGATGGCACATGGCCAGGACCACTGCGCCAGGGGAAGTGATCAGACGTGTACAGGTGGTCTGATGGTCCCCATTTTTTGGCAGCAACAGTAGATACATACCATACCATCCCCTGATGGTCTGTTTCGTCATCTAATGGTAGGGTTTGTTGACAGGATTGAAAGAGGGAAGAGAAGGAGCTGAATATTGGTAGTCATGAGTCGTTCGGCAGATTGGTAGCTATAACACCAAGAGCACCAGATCATAAGTCAGTAACTAAGTTCTTGTGTAGAGAAGCAGTTCCAAAGTTTGGTATGCCAAATACAATCAGTTCAAGGCGAATTGCCTGTTCAGCTAACTAAAACTGAATTGAAAACAAAAAGCAAACTGAAACACTAAATAAAAATAAAACTAATGAAAATTTCAAAACTATAATAACCTTGGTTCAGACAAAAGTATACAGTTTAGGATAAAATAGAACAGACAGGACTTCCCTGATGGCAAAGTTAATCGTCCAGTAGCCTACCACAAAAACCAGAAACAACAGCCTCACCTCCACTCACCCTCAATAATATAAATAAACACAAAACATAAACATCTCAGAGGAATTACATAAAATAATTTCAAATAAGTGCAAAAGCAGAGCTTAAATTAAAATTAATATTAGTGAGTAAAATAAAAGTGAACATTGGCTAAGATAATAGTTGACAATAAAAGCAAGTTCGATTGGAAAGATGCTCTGTCTTTGGCACTAATACCAGAACCCACAAAGTTGTATCCTACTACAGGAAGGGGACAGTAACACCTCCCCATAACATATGCCAGCTTTCAAACTCTAACCTTAGGCCCTAAAGGCATATGGTTGATTTGATTTGTAAATACCATATTAAAGCGTAGGCCCCTAAGTTCAGCAATGTTGACTTAGGAGTAGATGTTAGGGGTGGGCGAAAAATCGATTCATGTAAGAATTGCGATTCTTATTCTCTACGATTTTGGATTGATTCATGAACTTCAAAAAATCGATTTTTTAATTAACGTTGCCTCCGTCTCTCTGCGTGCCCTCACAGGCTTCCGTACACAGTGTCGCAGCAAGCTGTGTTGTTAAGCTAGTTAAGTTGCTGCAGACAACTCTCGCTGTCGGCGCTATGGAAGAGCAAGACATTCAGCCAGTCCCGTCTTTTTTTTCCCCCGTTAAAAAACAGACACGCTGCTGCAGCCGTGCAGCCACATCCACTGTGCTCTGGCTCAGCTGATCGCCGCTCAGATGGAGGTTGGAGCTTCATATTTTGATCTCTTTCTATACAAAGTGCAGCCAAACACCAGGCTAAAGAGAGAGGGACAGCACAGCTCGTCTGTGGAGCTACAGGTGAACCGGCTGGAGAGCGCAGCGCCACCCCCCCCCCCCCCTTTTTTTTAAGCAGTGCTGCTGGTGCACATCTATGTCCGTGTATGTTTGTCGTCTGACCTTCTTTCACGAGGACCGCGCTGCATAACTAGCACATAGGCCTACTGTAGGCCTAATAAGTCCTCCTGTGTAATAATATAATGTATAACTTAAAGCTGCGAAATATGGCTTAAGGCACGTGGAAGTTTGCACGTGTCGACACGCCCCCAGTTGAACTAGGTCTTTCTGTCACTGACACTGAAATATGCAAAAAAGTTTTTTTTATTTGAGCAAGTTTAGCATGAAAATGTTACCTTTTTATCTGAAGTTTACCTTTGTGTGTTTACATCATTGGAACTAGTTGGTATAACTTTTTCTAGTTTAAAAAATCACATTACAAACTGTATTCTGTTTTAATGCCGTAATTTGCATCATTAACACATTTTATTAATTTTTGATAAAGAAGAATGGTTTTGAATCAAAAATCTATTTTAATTGAATCGTGACCCTAAGAATCGGAATTGGATCGAATCGTGAGACACCCAAAGATTCCCACCCCTAGTAGATTTATATTACTTTTATATGTTTTTACTGTGCATTAATGATATTTCTGTTTGCCTTACTAATAGTTACATCATAACAGACCACTACAAGACATAACCAGTGCTAGCTATAATTCAGCTCAACCTCAAGATGTAGAAAGGACAGCGAACCATCTCATGGTGCCACCAAGGCCAGGGGTGATCCCTGGCTGTGGACGTACATGGTCCAACCAGCCTGAAGACAGGAAATGGTGATGTCAACTCCACCCCCATCGACATGCATGGAGCAGCTGACGTGTGCAACCTACAACACCTGAAGTTGATGGGCAACTTCTACAGAAGGGACAACATCTCATATTGACTGTGCTAATAGCACTGAGCTGTGGAAAGAAAATCCAAGCAGCCAGAATCAATCATCTGATGAAGAACAGAGTGGCATTCTTGAAGGAGAATCATGCATTGTGGATGAAGATCAGAATGCTGGAGGAGGCCAGACAACATCTATCCTCCACTGCCTGGGACTTGTCACTGTCTGTGAATTGTTACCATACTCTGAGAAGGGGTTTCACAGCTGGTAGTAGGCATTGACTTGTCTGCATATGATTTCCCATTACGAGCCCTGTCATCATGCTTATGCTCATCACATGACATGAGTTTTATTTTCTTATTTTATTGTATTATTAAACTTGTTAGTACACCATATTTATCCATAGTTTAAAACCTACTTATGTTTTTGATCTACTGAGTGCCATTACAAGTAACTGGTTATACCACCAACCATATTCTGTATGAGTGATGTTTGATATACCTGTGTGATGGTTAACTCTTATTTTCTGTTTCATATACATTAATAATTGAGCATTTACCAATGGTTTTATACTTTGAGATGAGACACTACAGTAGGCACAAACATTTACTTCAAACGTATGTTCCTTTCCAAATTCTGAGGGTTTTTACAGAGGGGTTTGTTAGTATATCATCAACCTGATTTATACAACATTTTATTCCTAAAAAACATGGTGAAATTTGATTTTTGGGAGACTGGTAACAGTATTTTCTCATTTATAGCGTGATGAAAAGAAATATTCAAACTCCCCACTGTGGAAACTTTTGATTCTAACATGTAAACAAACTCAAACAAGAACTTTAATTGTAGCTTTATCTGTTCAGATCTCTGTTCGGGGTTAGTATGCAAATTGGCACCTATTTACTGAGATATTGCCTCATTTATATATTCAAACATAAAGATTTGTGAAAACTTGTAATGCAAAAATATTTGTGTTAATGTAAGTGATGAACTTGGGAGGTTTCATGGGTATATCTGTTAGTTTAAAGTTTTACCCTATACACCTGTAGTGTCTCACCATAAAGCAACTGCTACCATATTATGGGCTGAAAGTAACTACTGTGACACAAATGTTACTGATTTTTGTTTCATATATATTTGATTTTTAACCATACCACTGTGTTTTGTATTCACTTATATAATATAATAATGAAAGGATTCATCATCATTCATATATTTTATATTTTACTGCTAGAATTAGTATAAGAATTGTGTGTAACTTATTAAGAGTTTTACCTGCTGACAGTTGTATAATTCTTTATCTTCTGTTATCATGCATCAGGTGTTTTTTTGGTTTAATGATACTTTGCAAGTCTCACAGGGGGGAATGTTGTGTAAAAAAAAAAGAAAATGCACTGAGCTTCGAGAAAGTAGAGGGAGCGAGTAGGGAGGGGTGAGTGTAGATGGAAAAAACCAAAACAGAGCCCTGTGAAGAGAGAGGCGAGAGAGAGAAGGGGGAGGAGCGAGGGTATGTGGGAAGGAACCAAAACTCAACCCTGTGTAAAAAGAGAGAAAGTAAAGGGAGGAGTGAGTGTATGTGGGAAGGACCAAAACTTAACCCTGTGTAGAAAGAGAGAGAGTAAAGGGGAGGGGGGAGTGTCCACTGCTGGGAAAGTACCAAGAAGCCTCAAGGTCACAGGTGCAGAGGTGAAGTGTGCCAACAATGACAACACCAACTTAGAAAAAACAATGCACGAGTAGAGAAAACGTGATATTAAGAGGTGGCCGCGCCTGTTTAGGGCAGGAGCCTAATGTGTGAAACATGACGCCATGATTGTTTGGACAAATAAAATTAGGTTTAAGACAAATAAAGGAGGAAACCTCCCTTAATTTACATTAAAAGGTTGTGCACTTTGGAGGGTATAAAAAGTGAGTGCAGAGACCTCCGGGTCAGTCTGATCCGGATCTGACTCGGGTTTTGACCTCACCGTTGTGTGGGTTAAACTCTACTGCACCAAGCTCTGTCGGACTTAGAAAATTTTCGAAGGGATTATCTCCACACTTTGTATCATTTAATGTTGGAGAAAATAAACGGTCTTTTATCACAACTGGCCCATTTTCAGACCTTTATTTTTGACCCAACAGAATCATCACCATAAACTACACAACATCTAACACACACACATGTACATATATATATATATATATATATATATATATATATATATATATATATACATATATATACACACACACACGTGTTAGATGTTGTTTAGTTCAGGACAGACTATTAAGAATGGAATAAGGCAAGATGTGACGCAGAAAGACATTTATTGTGTACAAATAATTTTGGCGCTTAGGCCCCAGGGAGTAGATCAGCTTAGAAGACAGATCGATGGATCTGAAGCTTCTATCTGAAGAGGACTTCCCCTGGACCCAGACACTGGTGGTGGTAGGGATGACGCCTCCTGACATGGAAGCCTCTGGCTGAAGATGGAGATGGCCTGGATCTTGAGGAGGTGAAGGGGAGGAGGTGGGTTGAGAGATTTCTGAGTCAGCTGAATGAGAGTAGAGAGAGAGCACTTTTAAACATGACAGCTGATTGGAGAAGGAGAAAATGTGGCGGATTCGGATTGGATGAGGAGAAGTGATGAGGGGTGGATCAAGTGGGAAGCTGGAGAGATAAAATAGACTCAGTGAGCATGCTTAAAGAGATCATCTTCCTGACTGAACTTTCACTAAGCTTCATTTCACTTATATATTGCTTCTGAGGAGTTGCAGGGGACTCGGGGGCCGCAGAGCATGGGTACCTCGGGGTCGCAGGAGACTCGGGGGCCGTGGGGGTCGCAGGGAACGGGTGACCTGGGGCCGTGCGGACGGGTGGCGGGACGTGGGTCGCGGCCGCGGGGTCGCAAGGGCCCATTACAGCTGCTTGGCTATGTGATATACTTCAAGTATATCACATAGCCATGACAACCTAGTGAAGGTAGCTAGGCATGTTTTTGTGCAGTCTTAAAAAGTAACAACTTTTTACTTCTTGTATGGTCAAACGAGGGGTTTTAACTGCAATAGTCATTAATACAGTACCAGACTGTAGACCATGTTGAACAGGATAATTGTGATCAAACAACATGTGTTATTAAGCCTTCATAAGAAATACACTGTGTGAATGGTAGCAGTAATGGTTGTACTTGTGTCATGTCTCAGTAATCACTTGTCTGTGGAGTGTTTCTCTGTGTTAATTATACATTGTTGCTGTTTTGTATGTGTAGTATGAAGCTATGGATCCAGAAATTGGGCGGCCAGCCCTTTATGGCAATTTGGGGAGGGTCCACAGCAGGGCCATGGCCCTGCTGGTTAGAGAAGTGCGGCTAAGGAGGGCCGCAGAGCAGAAGGCGGCCCTCCTTAGCCGCCAGCTGCAGGACCTGCGGCAGAGAATGGAGGTTTTGGAGGCGTCTGCCTCCTTTTGTGATGATGGTGAGTGATGGTTTTTCAGTGTCAAATCTGTAGCTGTCATGGTACGCTGGAGTCATATTACTGTGATATTTATGTTTTGTGAGACAGTAGCCTGTAGAAACAATTCACAAGGAATGAATTTCACCTTCAATTCACACTATTAGTCAGCTTTACATATTGCACCTGTAGACTTACCATGTAATGTGATGTGATTTATTGATGAACAGATTTCTGATCAATACACCACAATGTATCATCCATAAAAAGTACAACTTCACAGTCAATGTGTTTGTGTTTCCTCTGTCATTTGTCTGCAGAAGATATGGAGGAGTCCCACCCTGCTGCCCCCCCCCCCCCCCCCCCCCCCCCCCCCCCCCCCCCCCCCCCCCCTGACACCCAAGGGTGACTTTTTTTTTTTTGTTATTGGGTTCTGTTTTTTTTTTGTTCAAATAAATGTGTTCATGTTTCTCATCTGGTTTCAGTGATTGTTGGTGTATATGTTAATAACACATTTCATTTGTATAGTGCTTTTACACATACTGAAAGACACTTTACTTGGCTACAAATTCTAAAATCGATTAAAATGTAATGAGTCAAACATGGTGTTGTGGTCAAGACCAAATAACCTGAGACCAAGTGTAGACCTAGACCAAGACCAAGACTTTGAGGGAGTCAAGACTGAGTCAAGACCAAGACCAAGGAGGGGCAAGACCAAGTTCCAGACCAAGACCAAACCAAGGCAAGACCATTCCTGTATTCAGTACCAGTGCTCATAATAATCATGTGGGTTTATATTTACATTATTCCTCCTCAGTTAAAAAGAAAAGGTGATTTTATATAAAATCTAAACCATATTTAAGTGAAACAAAGTCTGGATTGAACAGAAGAACACAACACAATACACCTGATTTTAGACTGGACTATTGTAGTAGCTATACAACATACCTGCATTACACCACTGATTTCCATAACCAGTGTCCAGTGGATTTTCCATTTTCATGGGAGCATTTCACGGGTTCTGGTTCAGCGGACTTGCCCTTGACTCACGGTGAGTATATTCTTAATGGCTGAATGTATGTATGTATTAATCATCATGAGTTAGATGCTTTAAGTCACTCCCAGCCATGCTCCTCGCATAAGAAATATATGGAGTTTTCAGCAATACTGGCATCGGCTTCAAAGAAGATATTAACACATTTCAAGACAAACCTTTTGGAGACATCAGAGAGACGCATCACAAAGATCATTCATAGTTTTCAGTTACAGGATCCGCGCAGCTGGAGGGCAAAACATCGGTTTAACAACGCCACCGCCTCCGTATAGTTTGTGTAGTTAAAGGTCAATCCCTCTTCATTTATAGGTGAAAGTTGAGAATTAGATGTTCTCTTTTAGATATATTGCTAGAGACAGTTTGTCTGACCTGTACTCTCTCCTAGGGCATGCCAAGGCCATGTTCATTCCCCTGGCGCCTTTGCCAGATAACACTCTGAGTGAGAGAGACTGTTGTTGTTCTCGCGTCACCTGGATGGTGTGAGTCTTTATCTTAATGTTTATGCCCAATAGCCAATGGAATGTTAGCACATCTCCCTTTGTGGGCTCGGTCCACCTTCCTAGTATATGAATCTGAACTTTGCAGCTTGGCCCTCAGAATTGAGGTGGCATCACGCACTCATGTTGTGTCGGTGACTCTTCTGTTCTCCTTGATCGATCAAGTGTATTAAACTTCTTCAGTATAAGACATCCAAGACTCCGGTGCTTCTTCTTCCTGCATCATCACAGAATTTCTCCCTAACACTGACAATGTGCTCATCAAAGCAGAGAGACTTACAGAATTTAAATTGTGAGCCTCTCAGTGCGGTCACATCTCTCTCTGCTCCTCATTGACTCTAATACAAAGATTTTCCGAGAGAAGCAGAAGGGACCCCTGTTTGAAACTCGCCCGCATCTCTAAAATATTTACTGTAGAAACACCAAAAGCATATCAAAGTGTTCAGGAAGTCCTTACGCCGCCCAGGGTCTGCTGTTTTTTCTGATAGGAGCTACCGTTTTGTTGCTATAAGCCCAAATGTGAGACCAGCGCAGAGGGAGAAAATCGCCCTTTTTCTCCACATTTCTGTCTGTCTCTGGCTAGGGTGGCTCTGTCGTCATTGGCAACCACCAGTTGGCTGCAGGTGGAGCTCGTTAAGATCAGACTGACACATGCAGCTCGTTATAGATCTGAGTATCAAGTCAGTCACATGCACACACACACACACACACACACACACACACACACACACACATACACACAGATCTATCTATCTATGTATCTATGTATCTATCTATCTATCTATCTATCTATCTATTTCTTACAATGTTCTTCTGCTGTCAGTTTCCAATGTATGTGAGTAGACTTACATTTTTCCCCAGTGTATTGCAGCAGACTTCAACTCTTCAAATTATTACACTTACATTTACGATTTTTATCACTACATGTTATTCTGCCTCTTTCACTAACACACACACACACACACACACACACACACACCACAGGTAACTTAATGTCATTACAATTACAGGTACACACAGACACCAACACACACATGCACGTGTATACGCGCACTCCTCTCTCTCTCTCTCACACACACACGCACCACAGGTAACTTCATGTGATTACAGTTAGACACACACACACACACACACACACACACACACACACAGGTGACTTAATGTGATTATGGCTCCTCAATATCAGTGCTCAGTACAAGATGATCATGTGTCTGTCTGATTAGTTTGGTGGTGGGTTTGATTCCCATGTTGACAGAGATGGTACCCCCGGCAGTAGCCCCCCATGGCCCTTTCAAAATTTCCCAGAGGGAATTTTCTAGTTTTTAATTCTTCTGTAAATAGTGGATGAGCTGACAGAGAAATGAATTTGGCTTTGGGATTAATAAATTAATTTGTATTCGTATATTTTCATGGTTTTTGTTTTTCCTTTTTAAATCAGAGGGTGTTGTGTAAAATTCCCACCGTGACGTTTACAGCTGTTGAACACTTTCCACATCCTTGATAAATACTACTCAAGTACTCAACTAGTATAAAATAACATGACGCCCTGGGCTTATTTTCCTCCCCAGTTTTTTCAGTCACCAGCCGCCACTGACGAACTACACACACACAGAGCCATATTTATATATGTATGTGTTATTTGTTATATTGATTATTAGTTTTTTTTTTTTTTTTATCATCGGCTGGCATGGAAATTATGATTTACAACCTCATCAGTGATTAATGGACAGAGAATTATTTATTAAATGTAAAATGTTTGTTTCTTTTATTGATGCAGCAGACTCCACGTCATGATCTATGCCCCGCCTTCAGTATAAATACAGAAACACCTGCGCAACCGCCATCATTACAATGGAATCAGAGGCAGGGAGAGACATACGTTTCCTTATAGCATGGTTATTAGCATACAAGCTAAAATAGTTCACATTTTACTTGCATTCATGGAACCGTGTTGGTTAATGGTTTGTTCTTTTTTTATTTTAGAAAATGGAGGCATCCCCCAGTAAATTTCCGAGCATTGACGAGCCGGAGGTGGAGGCTGTCCGGCAGTCGCTGCAGCTGGCCACCGTAAGTATAACGTTTTTATTACAAATTATTACTTCAAGAACATCACACAGCCATGAAAACCTTCAGACAGGATAAATACCATTTACAGCGTGGTTGTCGTGGGTGTAACGGTGAGCCTCATCCTTGAATTGCCTCTAGCTTTCGGTCAGTAGCCTTTAGCTTGAGGTCACCATGTGGTTAGCATAGCCGGGACGTGTCCCTGCTGACCAGCAATGTCCGTCTTACACAAACATGTGAAGCTAAAACCAGTGACAATAGGACACACGTTGACAAATCATTACAATATATACAATATATTACCAACTGTGATATTATGACCACATATGAAATGTACTTATTATGTTTCCCTTATCTCTTCTCTCTTTTTTTCTAGCTAAGGTAGCTAGGCATGTTTTTGTGCAGTCTTAAAAAGTAACAACTTTTTACTTCTTGTATGGTCAAACGAGGGGTTTTAACTGCAATAGTCATTAATACAGTACCAGACTGTAGACCATGTTGAACAGGATAATTGTGATCAAACTACATGTGTTATTAAGCCTTCATAAGAAATACACTGTGTGAATGGTAGCAGTAATGGTTGTATTTGTGTCATGTCTCAGTAATCACTTGTCTGTGGAGTGTTTATCTGTGTTAATTATAGATTGTTGCTGTTTTGTATGTGCAGTATCAATCAATGGATCCAGCCGTCGGGCGCCCGGCTTTGTATAGCAATTTGGCCAGGGTGCATAGCAGGGCCATGGCCCTGCTCATTCAGCAGGTGTGGCTAAGGAGGGCCGCTGAAAAGAAAACGGCCCTCCTTCGCCGCCAATTGCAGGCGCTCCAGCAGAAGATGGAGGTTTTGGAGGCCTCCGCCTCCTTTGAGAGGGATGGTGAGTGATGATTTGTGTCAAATCTGTAGCTGTCATAGTACGCTGGAGTCATATTACTGTGATATTTATGTTTTGTGAGACAGTAGCCTGTAGAAACAATTCACAAAGAATTAATGTCATCTTCAATTCACACTATTAGTCAGCTTTACATATTGCACCTGTAGACTTACCATGAAATGTGATGTGATTTATTGATGAGCAGATTTCTGATCAATACACCACAATGTATCATCCATAAAAAGTACAACTTCACAGTCAATGTGTTTGTGTTTCCTCTGTCATTTGTCTGCAGCCGATATGGAGGAGTCACCCCCCGCTGGCCCAGCGTTGACCCACCCCCCACCACCCCCTCCTGCCTCCCCCCCACCACCACCACCTCCCCCTGCCACCTGACACTGAGGGGTGATATTTTATGTTTGTTTTTTTTGTTCTTAATAAATGTGTTCATGTTGATCAGCTGGTTTCAGTGATTGTTGGTGTATATGTTAATAACACATTTCATTTGTATAGTGCTTTTACACATACTGAAAGACACTTTACTTGACTACAAATTCTAAAATCGATTAAAATGCAATGAGTTAAACATAGTGTTGTGGTCAAGACCAAATAAACTGACACCAGGTGTAGACCTAGACCAAGACCAAGACTTTGAGGG
Organism: Caranx ignobilis; assembly: GCA_021432705.1. NCBI lineage: Eukaryota > Metazoa > Chordata > Actinopteri > Carangiformes > Carangidae > Caranx > Caranx ignobilis. Next base: position 18,305,752 of record MU269990.1, read on the forward strand.
AGTCAAGACTGAGTCAAGACCAAGACCAAGTTCCAGACCAAGACCAAAGTAAGGCAAGACCATTACTGTATTTAGTACCAGTACTCATAATAATCATGTGGGTTTATATTTACATGATTCCTCCTTAACTAAAAACAAAAGGTGATTTTGTATTAAATCTAAACCATATTGAAGTGAAACAAAGTCTGGATTGAACAGAACAACACAACACAATACAATCTAGTCTTGTGACAGTGAGATTCATCTTTACTTCTTCCACTGCTGAAACTAGTGCAGTTTAAATCTAACATGAAGTTATTTACAAATGTTAGCTTTGCTGGATTTTAAAGGAACATGACAATAAGGAACAGGGATTGGAATTACTTTATTGATCTCCAAAGGGAAATTCATTAGTCTGTCAGCTCCTCTACCATTGGCAGAAGAATTAAAGAGTCTGATGGTTGTGGGTATAAAAGATCTTCTGTATCTGTCCTGCAACAAAGAGAGAGGAGCTGTCCACCGCTGCTTCTTTGATGCATCAAGGTGTTATGAAGTGGATGATCTGTGTTGTGCAGGTGGCCTCCATCATCCTCATTGTGTATCTCTCCACCACTTCCCCCAGGGACTCCATCTTTACTCCAATGACAGAGCCAGCCTTCTTGACAAGCGTATTCAGCCTCTCTTTGCCTGCTTCTTTCCTAAACTTCCTCCCCAGCAGACTGCAGCATAAAATAAAACACTTGCCATCACAGACTGATAGAACATCTGCAGCATCTTACTACAGATGTTTATAGATGTGAACTTCCTTAGAAAAAAGAGGCAGCTCTGCCCTTATTTGTAGAGTGCATCTGTGTTAAGGGTCCAGTCCAACTTGTTATCCAGGTGTACCCTGGACGTTGTTCATCATTTCATTCATTGGCATTATTTGTATTATTATTGTATTGTTATGATTTTTGTTATTAACTTGGCCACTTCCTTAATTAATCTGATGATTATTGCTTGTGGAGACACTCACCTGATTTCAGACTGAACTATTGTAGTAGCTACTTTTCGTCAGTAGATGGCAGTAGCCAGTAGTAGTAGTAGCCATTGACAGTTTCACGTCCTCCGGTCAAAATCATGGTCAAAACACACAGGAGAATACCCGGGAAGATGCATTGTTCTTTGGGAATGTGAAAATGATTTTTGAAATAATCAGTATGTACTTACTAAAACGGGATATCAAATTTCTCAAACGTTCCCAGACGTGGGCAGGTTCGTTCAGGCGCAGACCCTCATCACAGACGTTAAGTTTGAGGTAAATCGGACACTCCATGAAGGACTTACAGCAAGTTGACGGTTCATCCAGCAGGTGGCGCTACGAGCACAAGCAGGCGTGGGCAGGTGTGTTCTGGGATAATGTCCTCCAAATCTGAAGTTGATTGGATAGAATCTATGGTGATGTTCCATGGTGAGGGATTGAAAGTTGCCAATTCCATCAGCAGTGTGTCACATGATCTCACTCGGACATCGCTGGAGCATCGTCATCGTTGTGATTGTCATGTGACTACGTAATGAAGTGAATGGGCTTTACGGTGTGTGTGGTGAATGTCAGTGTAAAACACTGCGTTGTGTTTCCACAGGTGCACGACATGAGTCAGAGTGAATATGAGAAAATGGAGGCTTCTCATGTCCATGTAATTGTCATGGAAGATCATCTGTCTCAAAATTTATCTTTAAAAAAAATTGTTTGAATTTATAATTGTGTCTTGCTTTTATTTTGATAAAAAAAAAAAAAAAACAAACGTGTTTAACTTCGTCTTTGATTCTAGCACTTAAAATCCATCCATCCATCCATCTTCTTCCGCTTCTCCGGGCCGGAGGGCAGCAGTCTTAGCGGGGTCCCCCAGACTTCCCTCTCCTCGGACACTTCCTCCAGCTCTTTCGGGGGAACCCCAAGGCGTTCCCAGGCAGCCGGGTGACGTAGTCACTCCAGCGTGTCCTGAGTCTTCCCCAGCACTTAAAATAAAAAATAAAAATGAAATAAAATGAAAAATAAAATATATTATTATTATCATTATTATCATTATTTCAAATATATTTTAAACGGAATAATTTTTAATCAGCGATACAGTTAAAAACAGTATATTGGGCTTTAATTTATTTTATCCTATGACATTCCGTTCTGAGCTTCCTGTTTATCTCCGCTGCGCTGTGATTGGTTGCGAGAATTTAAAACCCAGCCGTATAAATACTCAGCGGCTCCTTCCGCTCGCCCTGTTTGTTTCAGACTTTCGAGTTCATGAGCAGACTTTGTGTTGGTTATTGACACTCTGAGCGCGAGACAAACAATTTTCGAGGCATTTTGCTGAGAAAACCTTCACCACAACAACCACACGGCTGACTTTCACCACCCGGAGTCCCGTTTTATTGGATTTTTCCCGGAGGACGAGCGAGTCTATCACGGTAAGTGCATTGAGGACTCAATGGAAATGTCGCTGGAGCTAGCGTGTAGCATGGTTATTTTGATAATGTTGCTCGTGCTTGTGACATTATTTGTGCTTTTGTGTGTGTGTATGAACTAAGCATGTACGTGCTGTATATTAACTGCGGTGTTTTGTCGCTACCTTAGCTTAGCTGGCGTAGCGGCTAGTTAGAGCAGCGGCTAGTTAGCTGCTAGCCTCCTCTCAGCAGGTGAGGGAGGGTGTGAGTGCTGTGTGAGCTCACACTGGTTGTTTCAAAGTCATAGAGCGATGCATTGTGTTATATTCAGTATGTACAGTAATGGTGTATATCCAAATTATCAATAAATTAACAGCTATTAATAAAAATGCTTTGTTTAAAGCTTAAAGCTCTATAAATGCTTATGGAGATAATTAATGTGAATTGTCTGTGGTGGTGAATTTGTTTTGGCTTTGTAAGTAAAAAGCTTCATCATTTATGACATTTTTAAAGTTAAACCTCAGAGGCTGTAGCTGTGTTTTGCATGAAGTAAATATTATAAGAACAACAGAGTGGCCTGAGACTATCTGTGATATCTGTGTTTAGCTCAGCATCTTCAGTGATTTTAAAGCTTAATGTGTTTGTGGAGATAATTGATTTAATGAGGAAAGTGTGGAAGAAAAAGTCAGAATGCAGTGTGGTGGTGTAACTTGTTTGGCTGTGTCAGTCATAAAACTGTACCAGTGTGTGTGTGTGTGTGTGTTTTAATTTATTGACTAAAAGCAAATCTCAGTGTCAGTATTTAACAACAGCAGAGAGGTCTGATACTAGGCCTGACAGTAGCCTTGACATGTGCTGTTTAACTAAGCATGTTTTTGTCCACTTGAAGCTGTGCTGCTGGAGATATTTGATTTAATAAAACAAGTGTATAGTAATGAAACATGTCAAAATGCAGTGTGGGGGTGAAATTATTTTGTATTTGATCATTCAAAAGCATTAGCAGTGTGATGTTGGTGTGTGTGTGTGTGTGTGTGTGTGTGTGTGTGTGTGTGTGTGTTTTGTTATTTGTTTTAAGTCAAACCTTGGTCAGAGGTTCTAGCTGTGTTTTGCACTAAGTAAATATTATAAGAACAGCAGAGTGGTCTGACACTAGCCTTGACATGTGCTGTGTTTAATTGAGTATGTTCCTGTGCACTTAAAGCTGGCTAGAAGTGATATAATACAAAAGTGTGTATATTAATTGAGTGTTCTGGCAAATGAAGTAACAACAGTGTGGTGGTGAAATTGAAATGGTTTGAAAGTGCTTGTGGAGATATGGTTGTTGCTACTTCATTATCAAGATGTTAATATCAACAGTATATTTACTCACTGACTGTCATTCAGTAGTTGTAGTACTTGAAGTAATGAAGTCATTCATGAATTTGAAGTTGTGTAATGTGATTAATTGATTGACTGGGTCTTTATACTTTTAGATGCCCCGTGGGAAGTCGTACCGTCGCTCTGAGGCGGCGAAGTGGAGGATGGCGGTGCGACGGACTGAGGTTCTTGGACCTCAGTCAGCCCCCACTGATCCTGGTGCATGTATGTAGTCTTCCATGATTAAAATCAACATTTCATTTATGTGCTGTATGACAGTTAAACTCATAACTTTGTGTATTTCCATAGTCTTGAAATATTCAGAAATTGTGGTGAAATGCTTGAAGTTGGTGTCTTTTTTTTTTTCTTATTGTTTTATGTTCATCAACAGGTCGTGGCACAGGGTGGCGCCACAAAGTGCACCAGTGGTCAATTTCAGCGCACACTGGACGCCAACACAAGTTGGTTATTCCAGATGAGGTCCCAGGCAAGAAGGTATGTCCAATTCATAAAGAACACACTGATGATTCAAAGTTTTAATTGTTTGTATTCAGACTAAAAGAAATCCTGTCTTTTGTTCCAGCTTGTTCTTGTGGGAGCGTCACATCTGCGCTCCATTGCAGATGGGATCGTGCTGATGCCAGAGGATCGCTACACCTTTGGCATCATGTCCACTCCGGGGGCGTGCGCGGACCAGCTCAGGACTGAGGTTGAACACGCTGTTCTTCCTCGGACCCCTGATGCTGTCTGCGTTATTGCCCTTGGTAATAACCTGACGGCCAGCCACACGCCTGAGCAAGGGAGCGTTGCCTTTGGTCGATACCCGGCCACTGTCTGCAGCGTCTGGCCGGCTGCTCAGGGGTGAACTTTGAAAATACGGTTTCATGAAAGGAATAAGGAAGCTGTGAATTGATTTTAATTTTTTGTGTTTTTTGTCATTACAGAGGAACCACTCTGATGGACATGAGTGTGGCTCTGGTTCATCTAAGAGACAAGTGGTTCATCATATGGTATGTTATACTCTCATTGAATTGTTATGTTTACATGACAGTGATAGTTTTTGTGCTTTGTGTAAGAAAATGCTCAGTGTTAGAAATAATGTACATGTTTGTCATTTAGGTGGATGGCGCTCCAATGGCCTTCAGGGAGTGTTTCATTCCACTGAATCCTGCCTGCTTTTCACCAGAGGTGTTGGTTGCCATGGAGAAAGCTGCTCCATCAGCTCACGGTGGTGTTCCCACAGGCAACAAGGTAATTATCCTGAAAAATATATGTGATAGATGAAACATTTTAGTAAATTTGCTTCCCCATCTATAGACTTGATAAAAGCCAGTGGTGTTTGTTTACAAGGGATTGTTGTTCAAATATTTGACAATTTCATTTGTTTTTTTCACATTAGCCAGTGTTTGTGGAGCGCCACTCCAAACCTGTTTCCCTGAAGCCCACACGTGGTAGGAAGCAGGTATGTAATGTTATGGAGATTGTGTTGAAGGTTGAGCATTTAATCAGCAATTAATATTTAACATGTGTTAAGTTGTTGTGCAAGAAAGATGAAGTCAGTGGTTCAGTATGTTTATGAGGTTGTTTACGAAGTGTCAGGAAGGAGATGGCAAGGAAGAAGGTAGGTGCAGTTTTGTTCAAGATGTACAAGTGAAGAAAGTGAAGCTTGAAAATGCTTGTGTTTTCTTTTTTTCTCTAGGTTGAGATGTCTACATCCATGTTGACTGCTCGTGTTGAAGCAGAAGGTAAGTCAAGTTATTTAAAGGATCCATGTGAAGCTGTGTAGTGTTGTGGCTATTGTAGTAGTGTGATAGTTGTATGATCATGTCCGTGTATGTCCTTGTTTATGTTTTTATTCTCTTTATGTTGCAGGTGGAGGCGACACCAGGCCTTGTGTCGACCTGTGCTGTGTCGACGGCAGGTCATTACGAGTATCAGTTTGTTCCAGGATACTTGTCTTATGCCTGTGGACATTGGTCAGGAAGTGTTGGACCAGTATTTTGATGATGTTGTAAATGTAGCACCAGGAGAGGGAAATAATCCTGTTAAGCTGCTGTCTGATCATGCTAATGAAGCCAAATGTTTTCCAGTGTTGTTTCCACGGGACGCTTCACATATCATATTAATAGACAACATCGTTTGACATTGTCTCGATATTTTAATAACAGGCTTCTTCATGTTGATGGCAGGTTTGCTCAAAATGTAGAATATTTTTTTTTTGCGCAATATATGTCAGAGGTTGAGCAGGTTGTTTCAAACGTAGCAATAGCTTTACGTAAAGGGAAGGGGGGTGGCACATCTGATAAAGTTAATATTTTACAGGATGAAGAGTCTCAAGAGTTGGCTTGTGTGCGTCAACTTGGTATCCCCACATGGGTTTGTTCATCTTCCTCTGGATGTGGCTACCCATCCTGTGGTGGACTCTCCTGTCCCTGAGCCTGTCCAGCCTGCTATATGGTGGTGTTCAGTGTGTGGCCATTAGTTTAGTTGCTCTGGTGAAACACACCAAACACAGTGTGTTTTCTTGGCAGCCTGATACACTGGACCAGGTTGTGGTCTCAGGTGATGAGCTATACACATCTCTGAGGGATTCCAACTTGATTGCTGCTGGGTCTGAATGCCTTTGTGTTCCAGAGTTACCCAAGCAGTATGTTCTTGAGGGACAGACATTTGATTTAAAGTTTAGTGACCTTGTAATTGGAGACGCTGGCGTTGTTGATGAACAGTTTAAATTTGTGTTCAGCGCTCTCTCTGATGGTTTGACTACAGTGTGCACAAAATACAACACCTGCATCTTCACGTTAAGTGGCAATACTTGTGCCATTATTAGTGAGAATGGCCAGTATGCTGTAGTGGATTCTCATGCTCGAGGAACTCCTGCATTTTGGCAGGGAGCACAGCGGGACCTGTTGGCTTGTGTGCGTCAACTTGGTATCCCCACATGGTTTTGTTCATTTTCCTCTGCTGATATGCGTTGGCAGAATCTTCTGACTAGCATTTTAAAACAGGAGGGTAGGACAGAGACAGTTGAACAGAGTGGGCTGACAGGTGTGACTTACTGCGTCGTAATCCTGTTACTGCAGCCAGGATGTTTGATTTCCGTTGGCATTGCTTTTTGAGGGAGGTTCTGATGTCGCCTTCACATCCCATTGGTAAAATAAAGATCATTTTTATCGGGTAGAGTTCCAGCAGCGTGGTTCCCCTCATGTGCACTGTTTGTTTTGGGTGGAAAATGCACCTTTAATAGATAAAAATACAGATGAAGAGGTAGTTCAGTTTATTGATAAATATGTAACATGTGAACTACCTTCAGATGATGACACGTTATTGAACACTGTCACATCTGTACAGCAGAGCTCAAAATGACATTCAAAAACATGTAAAAAGAAGACGACTGTGTGTCGTTTCAATTTTCCAAGACCCGTGTCAGCACGCACATTTATCAGTCGTAAGCCTGAGATAGTTGAAGTGAAGTGCACATGTGCAGCTGTTCCATGTTCATGTTTGCCCAAAAACACACTCATGAAAAAAGAGCTGTCAAGTAACATTTTATCAGATATTAAAGGCTCTTTCAGAGGAGAATTGCTCTTTTGACAGTGTAGAACAGTTGTTTAGCAGCCTCGGTCTAAGTCAAGAGTTGTTTGAGACTGCATACAATTGTTTAAGTAGAAACACTCATGTAGTGTTAAGCAGGCAGGTTGATGAGGCTTGGATAAATCAATATAGTAAGCCGTTGTTAAATTGCTGGAACGCTAATTTAGATATTCAGTTTGTTGTTGACGCTTATGCGTGTGTAGTTTACATCATATCATATATCTCTAAAGCAGAAAAGGAGATGGGTTTGTTGTTAGGAAATGCCTGCAAAGAGGCACAGAAAGAAGGTAATGTTAATGCTAAAGAAGCTTTAAAAAGTCTTGGCAGTGTGTACTTGCATAATAGGGATGTTTGTGCTCAGGAGGCAGTGTTTAGGTTGACAAACATGCATCTGAAGGAGTGCTCTAGAAAAGTGGTGTTTATTCCAACAGGAGACAGTTTTGTTAAGATGAGTTTACCTTTGAGTGTTTTGAGGCAGAAAGCAGCTTCAGGTGATGTTAGTACAGATGACATGTGGATGACTAGTTTAATGGATCGTTACAAGAATCGGCCAAATGATAGTACGTTCAATGACATGTGTCTGGCAACGTTTGCTTCAGAATATCGTATAGTGACTAAAAATGAAAAGTGTGTGTCACGGATAGAATTGAATAATGGCTTTGGTTTTGTAACTAAAAGAACACGAACAAAGCCAGCAGTCGTCCGTTATGCACGTTTTTCAAAGACAAAGAATCCTGAGAAGTTTTATCACAGTATTCTCCAATTGTTTCTGCCACATAGACGTGACATAAAGCCAACACATTTCAATTGTGAAACTTTTGAGGAGATTTTTAAATGCAAGCAAGTCAGGTTTAGTGATGGATCCATACATTCTGTTAAGTCAATAGTTGATTTAAATAGAAGCATTTTTGAAATAGACGCAGACGAATTAGAAAATATTCAGAACACAATTGATGATGATGGTATAATTGAAGATTCCTGGTGTGAGCTCTGTCCAGAGCAGGAGTTAGAACGTCTGGAGTGTCTGGATGAGTTGAAGGAGACAGCACAAGCAGGAGAAGGGGAGGAGGAAAACATTCCAGACCTGGCTGTTAGTAGTGAACAAGTTGCACATATAGAAAAAAGAAGTAACATTTTGTCTAGAGGTGATGGTTTGGCTCTTGTTAGGTCTCTCAATGAGACACAGTTGTCTGTTTTTTATCAAATTAGACGTTGGTGTTTAGATCAGTGGCAAAAATCCTGAACCGTTGCATGTCTTTGTTACAGGCGGTGCAGGTCCTGGAAAAAGTCATTTAATAAAGGCAATTCAATATGAATCAATGAGGCTGTTGTCACCAACTTGTAGTCACCCAGAAACAATTTGTGTGTTGTTGGCTGCACCTACTGGAATTGCAGCATACAATTTGCAGGCAACAACAATTCACACAACATTTAGCATTGGTATAGATGTACGCCTACCATACACTCCTTTGGGTGAAGAGAAGTTAAGTTCTCTTCGTGCCAAGTATCGTGATCTACAGCTGTTAATTATTGATGAGATATCCATGGTAGATCACAATCTGTTGTCCTACATTCATGGTCGGTTACGACAGAAAACAAACCGGTGATTTTTCTCCTTTTGGTAATGTTACTGTTGCTGTTGGAGACTTTTTCCAGTTGCCTCCTGTTAAAGGGAAGCCACTGTATGTTGATGGTGCTGCTAGTAGTTTATGGTATAATCTGTTCAGAGTTGTTCAGTTGAAGGAAATAATGAGGCAAACAGACAGTGTGTTTGCAGAGTTGTTGAATAGGATTAGAACTCGCTCAAAGGGGACACCAATGCTGGGTGGTGATGTAGAGTTGTTAAAACGCTGTTGTGGGCTGACCTGGCGAGGTCAGCTCAGCCTTGCATATCTTTGCAACCAATAAACAAGTCAATGAGCACAATGATCAACAGTTGTTAAAGACCTGTCCTGACTGTGTTGTAGAGGCACAAGACTTTGTTAATGATAAAAAAAACAGGGAGACTGAAATTATTAGGTCATCATGCCAAAGCTTCCAACACTTGTTTGGCAGAATAACTGCTTTTAGGCAATGGCGCTCGTGTAATGTAATGTAATGTAAAAATGTTGACATTGCTGATGGGCTTGTTAATGGTGTGTGTGGTACAGTTACTCATATTGTTTTCGTAGAAAAGAGTAGATTTCCTTCGAAAGTGTTTAAGTTTGATGATGATTGTGTTGGTACACAGAGGAAGAAACAAAGTCAAAGTGTGTCATTAGATTTAGCCGAGTCTGTAGCCATTCAACCTGAGTTTAGATTAGTTTAGAAGTTTAGAATCTTTATTGTCATTGTACAGTATACAACGAAATTTTGTTTAGCAGCATCCCTTTGTAGCAGTACCAAGAAAAAAAATAAAATAAAAAATAACAAATAAAAAATAAATAATAGTAATAATAATAGAATAAAAAATAAAAAATAAAATAAAGAGAAACATTTGCATAAATAGTAAACAGTAAAGTGCAGTGTGTGGTGGTGTGTGTGGGGTGGGTATTGGGGGGGGGTCATGATTACTGCAGCAGACTCTTCACGGCCCTGGGGAAGAAACTGTTCTTCAGTCTGTTAGTGCGGGCTCTCATGACTCTAGGTCTGCCAGAGGGGAGGATGGAGAATAGAGAGTGTCCTGGGTGGGTGGGGTCATCCTGGATCTTTGTGGCCCGTCGGAGGAGACAGCTCGAGTAAATCTCCTCTAGAGGTGGAAGTGGGGAGCCGATGATCCACTGAGCAGTCTTGATGACCCGCTGCAGTTGTTTCTTCTCAGATGCAGTGCAGCTGGCATACCACACCGTACATCCATAGGTCAGGACACTCTCTATTGTGCAGTGGTAAAAGTTTTTCAGCAGAGGTGGAGGGAGTCTGTTCCTCTTCAGCGTTCTCAGGAAGAATAGACGCTGCTGGGCCTTTTTAATGATGTGGGTGGTGTTCACAGTCCAGCCAGGTCCTCTGAGATGTGCAGTCCGAGAAATTTGAAGTTTTTGACCCGCTCCACCTCTTCTCCATTGATGCTCAGGCCTGAGTGTGGTGTGGTCCTTGTCTTCCGGAAGTCAATGATGAGTTCTTTTGTTTTCTTGGTGTTGAGGTTGAGGTGGTTGTCGCTGCACCAGGCCGTCAGTGCCCAGGAGGAGGAAAGGGCCACAAAAAAGGGTGGAATGCGACGTCAGGTTCCATTAAAACTTGCTTGGGCCTGTACAGTACATAAAGTACAAGGCATCACTGTTGATAGTGCTGTAGTTTCTCTGAAGAAAATATTTGCAGCTGGGCAAGCATATGTGGCTTTAAGCCGTGTTAGGAGTCTGTCAGGGTTAGTTATTCAAGAATTTGTGGAAAAAAGTGTATATTGTAAAGATGACATTAAAGATGCTATTAATAGTATGCGCCCATTTCTTAAGGATGGTATTCCAAGGTACACATCTAGTCCTCAAACTTTAAGTGTGTTCTATATGAATGTGCAAAGTTTGGCTCGGCATGTAGCAGATTTGGCAGCGTGTACACAGCATTTGCAGCCTAACTGCATTGCTGTAACAGAAACGTAGCTTTCTGCAGACTCCTCATTAGATATGGTACAGATTGATGGTTACAGTTTCAACCACTGTCCACGAAGTGTATCATATAGTACCAGCCATCCAGTGTTGCATGAAATAAAAGGACAACAACATGGTGGTGTTGGCATTTATTGTGATAAAAATGTTACAGGTGAGATTGTGAATGTAGCAGATGTCAATATAGAGTGTTTAGTGTATCGTTTTGTTAGTTTTAATATTGTGCTGGTAGTCATTTATCACCCACCCTCGTATCCTCTGACTTTGTTAAGCAGTATCTAGGGAAGGTTCTGGATTGGCTACATTCTCTCAGTGAAAACATTGCCATTATTGGAGATTTTAATGATGACATTTTGAAATCATCATCCGTTGCTCAGTTAATGACTGACAGAGGATATGTTCAGTTAGTGACAGAGGCCACAACAGAAAAGGGCACATTAATTGATCATGTTTATGTGAAAAGTACAGAATACAATGTAGAAGCAATGGTTCTACCAATATATTTTAGTGATCATGATGCAATAATTTGTAAGTTTTCCTAAGCAACTGTTGAAATAGTTCATGTTCAGTTCACTTGCTGTTTGTTGTCTTTGTTTCTGCCTCTGCTTTGTTGAAGTAGGTGAGTCACCTTCTACACTCTGGACATCCGACACCATGAGCTTCATCTGTCTTTCCTCCCCCTGCCCTCTATCTCTTTCCTTTGGCTTATACACTACATAGGTTGTTCGTTTTATGTTTATGTATGTTACGTTTTTTTACCATAGTATTTAATCTTTTATTATTTTGTTTACTGTATTGTTTATTGTACTGTATTGTATTATTGATTTGTGCATTTTACTGTACATCATTTTTAAAACCTTTGTATTTATTTGTATTTGTACCATTTATTTGTTTTATAAATAAAATTGGATTGGATTATATTTTGTTGTGCACTTTTTTTTTTTTTTTGCCTTGTGATTTCATGTGTAAAGGTTTCTTTCCCTGCACTACAGAAACATTTTTGTATAGTCTGAACTGAGAAAAATTAACTACATAAATAAAATTGTCACTAATTATTAATGAACCAGATTTAACAAAAAATATTTAATAAACATCCAAATGTAGTATTAATGATTAGTTAACCCACTTTGAGAAAAAAATATCATTTTGTTATTAGATAACAACATTGATATGCTGTATGTGATGCAGGTTAGCTTTGCCTGTCCATGTAGGAACAAAAAGCTAAACCCCAGTAGGTGGTACTCTTGGTACTTCAATACACAGTGTCAGGGTTCTGGCTCCTGGGGGGTCAAATCCCACACATGGAAGTCTTGTTAAAATGTAAATCTTGCATCACAGACAGTCATTTCAGACAGTTTTATCAACTGTAAACAGTAAACAAACCTAAACCATATATGATTCAAATGCAACACAATAATTAAAGTTAAATGTACAATAGCAAAGCAAAGTCAAATGTATGTCAGTGTATTATCTTAAAATATCCTGTACTTTAGACATTTTGAAACAGTTTTTGTCCAGGATTATGGTGTGTCGTCTACTTCATAAGGTTCCCATGGATCCACCCTGATATGCCTTCCAGTTGGTTTCCTCCCTTGTCAAGGACAAAGTTGCTGTTTCTTCTGCTATTGTTATTCTAATACCATTGCTTGTGACCATCCTTGGGATTTTATTTCATTGAGCTATGCTAGCAGAGGCAAAATCTGGAGGTTTCTCCTTGTTAAAATAAAGTCTTTGCTCCCCTGCTCTCAAGCACTGGCTACAGGTCTTCTGTGTTAATAACAAAATGTGGTATAGATTATTTCGCATGCTGAAGGCAAGGCAATATTATTTGTATGTTATCATATTTTAGTGATTACTAGCCAATAGTCTGTAGACTTTGCTCAGCAGTTGCTGAAATATTTCATGTAGTAACTGTTTGTAGATACTGAGACACCCAACCTAATATGTTTTTTTTTGGTCCTGTGATTTAATGTGTAAAGGTGTCTTTCCATTTTCAATAGGTGATGCTATGAGAGTAAACAAATAGGTGCATGCACATATGTTCAGGGGGAGGACCATCACCACACACATCAAGTTTTGGATAAATCCTGCAATAAATGAAATGAAAAGTTACGACAAAGTGAAGGTTTATCCACCAGGTGGCACTAAGAGCACAATCAAATGTGGGCAGTTGCATTCATGGACTGACCCTCATCACACATGTGAAGTTTCAAGCAAATCAGACAATGCATGATGGATTTATAAGGAGTTGATGTTCCATGGCGAGGGATCCAAAGCGCCACTGCTTCCACGGGCAGCCTGTCACATGACACAAGGCTTGTTTCACTGTGGTGATTCATCAACCTGATTGTCACATGGCCACAAAATACAGAAGATCAGGTCAGAAGGTAGGAGTTGGTGTTTGTCAATTTAAAATATGGCATTTCCTGTTTCCACAAGGTGGCGCCATGAGTGAGATCACCTATGAGCATGTGGAGGCGGTCAGGGTGAGGCTCTTATCATGTCCATAAATTTTGAAGCAGTTTGGACCAAGTATAGGGGAGAGAGAGCTGCTGGGATATGCATGGCGAGGCATCAGAAATGGTGCCATCATAGTGGCCACGCCCCTTGACATAGAGAAAAGCTTTTCAGAACTTTTGATCACAAAGGTCTTGAGGTGATGGTCACACAATATGAAGTCAATTAGATGGAATCCCTAGGAGGAGGTTGTTTAAATATGTTGTGTAGAAAAAAACGGAACTTGACCTTTGAGGTCAAATGGCTGACTTCCTGTTGACTTTACAGCTTCGAACCTCGTACCTTTTTTGTGCATCTTGATGAGTTCTATCAGCCTAACGAATTTCATGCTCGTAGGTGAAACACATGCAAAGTTGTTCAAGTTTCAAACATGAAATGGCCGAAAAAACTAGACTATTAAAATCAAAATGGCGGCCTTCCTGTTTGGTTCTGACCATTGGTGCAAGAGACTTTTTTGTGTGTCTGTTATGACATGACAAGTTACACACGTGTACCAATTTTCATGTTGCTACTCCAAAAAGACCCCTATGGGGAGGGTTTTTTGAAAATTTCAAGGTGGCGCTATTGAGGCATTTGGCCCCGCCCATGGGCGAGCCTATCAGATGTAAGAGCTTGTCACTCTTGACCTGTGTATCAAATTTCATGTGGATATGAGTTCGTTAAAGCCATCAAAAAGCCAAATGTAATTTCACGACAAAGGCTCAATAGTCGCCGCGGTGCCACACGGACGCCATCAGTCGTAGCTTCACGGCGTTAATAATGTAGCTTCACCAACTTGTTCTACATGTACTAGAAGTGGAATGAAGCTGATGGGGTCAACTATGTAGTATTTATACATCTAAGAGTACAAGTTGGACACTTCCTGTTACCAGCGGGGGGCACTATGAGTAAGGTGGGAAGTTAATATATCAGGGTGTTCAGGGCGCAGCCATCATCATGTCCAGCAAGTTTGAAGCTGGACAGCCACGCCCTTTGACCTACAGACATTATTTTAATAACTTTTGATCAGCATGGTCTCTAGATGACCTGTACCGAAATTGAAGTCGATCGGGCGAAATCCCTAGGAGTTCAAATACCAATGGTGGACTTGCCAAAAACATGAAATTTCACGCCATAATGGCGGACTTCCTGTTGGGTTTAGGGCTTCGCTCCAAGAGACTTTTTTGTGCATCTTGGCATGTTCTATAAGCTCACCAAATTTCATGCATGTTGGTCAACCACGGCGGAGGGGCCCACACTTTCAAAAATTCAAGGGGGCGCCATTTCCCCATTTTGCCCCGCCCTTATTGAAGGTTGCCAAAATATCAAATTTTTCGTCAGACTGGACGCGTGTGGCAAATTTCGTGATTTTGTGATTTCGAGGACGGGAAAGGGGCCAAATTGGAGTTAACGTGTTCGGAATTACAATAACAATAGGTCCCTCGGGACGACTTCGTCGTACCGCTCGGGCCCTAATAAACAGCGAGGTTTCAATAGGGTCCTCGGCAACGCTTGTTGTCGCTCGGGCCCTAATAAACAGTACGATTTCAATAGGGTCCTCGGACGACTTGCAGTCGTCGCTTGGGCCCTAATTAAAGCTGCAAGCGACTGTGAAAAGGCCCTCGCCACATGCGACCGCGGGGCCCCTGTGGTTCGGGGAGGCTGCGGCCAAAAGTGGGAGAGGAGAAACCTGGAGAAAGTGGAAAAAAATGCAATGTTCCCTTCATCTACCGGGTGGTGCTATGAGCGTTGCCAGACCCGGTCAGGTGCATTGGGGAGCAGACCCTCATCACACATGTGAAGTTTGGAGCAAATCGGACAATGCATGAACGAGTGAGCAGCAATGGATGAGGCATGCAATATTGTATGCACTGTCTTCGCTGTGTCCTTGGTGCAGTCAGAGACCAAGCCACAAGCCTGTGTCTGTGTCAGGACTGAGCAGGAAAATGTCACTGAAATGTAAAAACTGTCAGTAAAGTGTGAATTCCTATTTTCAGTAGGTGGTGCTGAGGAGAAGTGTTGTGAGAATGCAGACATGTGTAGAGGTGTACTGTCATGATGTGAAGAAGGTTTGGACATGTTCGGGTGATGTATGATGGAGTTGTAGTGAAATGTAACAGTTTAATACACATATTCTTCCATACATCCAGCAGATGCAGCCAGAAACTATGCAATAAATGGAACCTGATCAAACACGCTGTTTCAAGCTGTTTGGATCTCATATAATGGCGTGATAGCTATGTGAAATGTCATGACGACTCAGCTGTGAATGTGGCCACATGGCCTGTGGCCATGGCCATCATTGAACAAAAGCTTTTGATAAGTTTTCATCAGCAAGGCAATACGATGGCATTCACCAAAGATGTTGATCAGATGAACTCCATAGGAGGAGTTTGTGTGAGCAGAACCTGTGGGAGTATGCAGACATGTTGGGGGTGGACTTTTATGATGTAAACCATGAGGGTTCCCTGAGTAACAGTTCAAGTACACTTTGTCATTCACACAGTATTTGAAGAGGTGTTTGTTTGTAAATCATGTAAATTACTTCATTTTAAGTTATTATTTTGATGACCCAGTGAATGTTAAGAGAGTCAACATAAATGCTGTGACTGTTTGTTTCTGCACATGGTTGAATTTATCTGTGTATTTCCTCTTCAGTTCATATGTTTGTATTCAAAGATCTAGTTCTCCTCAAACAGAACGATTTCTTTTTTTTTTTTTTCCTTAATACAACTCCAGATCAAGGCATGTAGTTCATGACATGTTTTGCACAGTCCTGGGGCATTTGAAGGTAAAATAGATAATGAAAGTTAATTCTAAAAAATGATCGCGATGTACCATACAAACCAGCAATGTACCTTGTTGCACTGGTGCTCGCCCAGGCCGGGTGTGCAAGTGTGGGTAAGAGGAATGAAGAGACTTGACTGGAGCCGCAAGCGACTGTGGCACACCAGGAACACAGAGGGCAAGTAGGGCGACTGCCTAAGTGTGGGTGAGAGGAGTGGAGAGGACCACGGAGGTCAGGTTGAGTGGGTAAATTTTGAAAGTGACATGTTTATGTTGGGAAGCAGACTCTGTATTTGGTCTGTTGTAGGGAGTGTAAGTGTCATAAAGTGTAAAGTTGAAAAAATATTTTAGAGAAAAAGTAACTTTTTGATATGAGGAGATCACATCCACTTCCGACGCGAGTGGCAGCCTCTCTAGCAGCTCTATGCGTTCTCGCACTTTTTCTCCTTTTTCTCATTACTTTCACCTTTCTTTGTTTCTCTGGAAACGTATTATCATTCTATCCTATGGATATGGATTCCACGCCGAGACTCGCTTACCCGAGGAACTTTCTACACACTTTGAGAGCAAAGTCCCGCTTCGGTGTGATTCCGTGTTTACCTGACGACGTAAGTAAACCGTACCGGGGCTGTAGAGCTGGGGCTAAGCTAAAAGCAAAGCGGCTAGCAAAGAAGTGGAGATTCAAGCCTCCGGTGCCGTCGATGGTCATCGGAAACGTGAACTCGCTACCGAATAAGATCAACGAACTGGCTGCGCTGACAAAGAATGTCAAGACCTTCAGGGAGTGCAGTTTACTGTGCTTCACTGAAACGTGGCTAACAGCTAGCATCCCAGACGCTAACGTGGAACTACCAAACTTCAGCACAGTTAGAGCGGACAGGGACACAACAGCCTGTGGAAAGCTCAAAGGAGGGGGACTAGCGCTGTACGTGGACAAACGGTGGTGTAATCCTGGACATGTGAACATCAAGATCTCCACATGCAGCAAGGACATTGAACTTCTGGCTGTAAGTTTACGTCCCTACTACCTGCCAAGGGAGTTCAGCCACGCCATTGTTGTTATTGTTTACATTCCTCCGCGCGCCGACGCGGAGGCTGCATGTGACGTCATCCACAGCGCGACTGCTAAACTCCAAACACAGCATCCTGAGGCTCTAGTGCTAATCTCTGGGGACTTTAATCATGTCACTCTGGACAAAACCCTAACTGCTTTCCACCAGTATGTGGACTGTATCACCAGGGGGAATAAAACTTTAGACCTGATGTATGCAAACGTCAAGGATGCATACAGCGCCACCCCCCTGCCTGCACTGGGGAAAGCAGACCACAATCTGGTACTGCTCAAACCTCACTATACACCAAGAGTGAGGAGACTACCAACATCCACACGCTCGTTCAGGAAGTGGTCTCCTGAAGCTGAGCAGGCTCTGCAAGACTGCTTTGAAACCACAGACTGGGATGCATTGCAGGGGTCTCACAATGAGAACATGGAGGAGATGGTTGACTGCACCACGGACTATATTAACTTCTGTATGGATGTTGTTGTTCCTATAAGAACTGTACGCTGCTTTGCGAACAACAAGCCCTGGATAACCAGTAACATCAAAGGCCTTCTGAACCAGAAGAAGAAGGCCTTCAAGGAAGGTGACACACAGGAGCTCAAGCGGGTACAGAAGGAACTCAGAGTCCAGCTAAGGATGGCGAAGGAGCAATATGGAAGGAAAATAGAACAAAGGATGCAGAACAGCATGAGACAGGTGTGGGAGGGGATGAGAACCATCACTGGCCACAACACAAAGAGGAGTCCCCCCATCGAGGGGGATGTGGGAAGGGCAAACCAGTTGAACCATTTTTTTTTTTAACAGGTTTGATCAGCCCACTCCATTCACCTCTCTGAGCACAGCTATCCCCACCCACCCACCTCACCCACCCCCACAAGCCATTACCAGCACAGAAGAGGAAACCTCCCCCTCCCCCCTCATACCACCCACAATCACTGCAAGCCAGGTATATGGAGAGCTGAGGAGGCTACGCCCCAGCAAAGCTGCAGGTCCAGATGGAGTATCCCCCAGACTACTGAAGGCCTGTGCGCGCGAGCTGGGTCACCCCCTACAGCGCATCTTCAACCTGAGTTTGGGACAGGGGAGAGTTCCACAGCTGTGGAAGACATCCTGCATCATCCCAGTCCCAAAGAAACCACATCTTGGGGAGCTGCACGACTACAGGCCGGTCGCCCTGACATCACATGTGATGAAGACTATGGAACGACTGCTGCTCCATCACCTGAGGCCACAGACCCACCATGCTCTTGACCTTCTGCAGTTTGCCTACAGGGAAAAGATGGGAGTTGAGGATGCCATCATCTTCTTGCTCCACCGATCTCTGTCTCACCTGGACAGAGGCAGTGGTGCTGTGAGGATCACATTTCTGGACTTCTCCAGCGCCTTTAACACCATCCAGCCTCTGCTCCTCAGAGACAAACTGACAGAGATGGGAGTAGATTCACATCTGGTGGCACGGATAACTAATTACCTGACTGGCAGACCTCAGTATGTACGACTGGGGGACTGCAGGTCCGACACTGTGGCCAGCAGTACTGGAGCACCGCAGGGTACTGTGCTCTCTCCGGTCCTGTTCACCCTGTACACATCCGACTTTCAACACAACTCTGAGCTCTGTCATGTACAGAAGTTCGCGGACGACACGGCCATCGTGGGATGTATCAGGGGTGGACAAGAGGATGAGTACAGGAAACTGATCCTGGACTTCATCGCATGGTGTGACTCCAACCACCTGCTCATCAACTCCAGCAAGACCAAGGAGATGGTGGTGGACTTTAGGAGGACCAGGACACAGCCTGAACCCGTTCGGATCAAGGGAGACTGTGTGGAGGTGGTTCACACCTACAAATACCTGGGAGTGCAGCTGGATGACAAACTGGACTGGTCTGCCAACACGGATGCCCTCTGCAGGAAAGGACAGAGCCGTCTGTACTTCCTCAGAAGGCTGGCATCCTTCAACATCTGCAAGAAGCTGTTACAGATCTTCTACCAGTCTGTGGTAGCGAGCGCCCTCCTGCACGCTGTAGTGTGCTGGGGGGGTAGCCTCAAGAAGAAGGACACCGCACGCCTGGACAAACTAGTGAGGAAGGCAGGCTCTGTCGTCGGCTCAGAGCTGGACAGCCTAACATCTGTGGCAGATCGACGGACACTTAACAGGCTACTGTCCATCACAGACAATCCACAGCACCCACTGCACAGCACCATCTCCAGGCAGAGGAGCAGCTTCAGCGACAGACTACTGTCACTGTCCTGCTCCACTGACAGACTCAGGAAATCATTCCTCCCCCATGCAATGAGACTCTTCAACACTTCTCGGGGGAAACAACAATAACAGACGCTAAGCCCTGGACTGCACACCCACACCATGCACCTCAGGACACACACACAGGCACACGTGCACTTTACCACACACACATCAACAAGATGGACTCTTAAATATGTACTAAATCCAAACTGCACAATAAATACATATGTTGTACACACCGTCACCTTGCACAACTGCAAAAAGAGTGGAGATCTACTATATTTTGCAATTTATACTTTATTCTACTTTGCATGCACTCTTATTATATTGCACTCTTACTATATTTTTTAAAACGGTACTGTGTAATCCAGTACTATTTCCTTCATACTTTCTAAAACCCTGCATGCCCCCATGTTCCCACATCTGTAAGCTGCTGAAACTGTGAATTTCTCTTGAGAGATGAATAAAGTATCTATCTATCTATCTATCTATCTATCTATCTATCTAAACCAGGGGTCCCCAAACTTCTTCCTGTGAGGGCCACATAACTTTTCACTTCTCTGATGGGGGGCCGGGTCAGTTTGTAACAGAAAAAGTGTGACGATCGCAGGGGTGCTTAAACATAAACATTTATTGTTTTCCAGAAAGCCACACATAACCAAATATTAACTACCCTTTCTGGGATCTTCACAGAAAAAAAAGTCAGGAAATAAATAATAACACTTTATGAAATAAATAATAACCAAATAACCCTCTCTGGGTTCTTCACAGAAAAAAAGTCCATGGAACATTAACTTTCTGTTATGCCGTGCACAATCTTAACAGGTAAAAGTTCAGCTTAGTTGTCAGTCTCTCAAAGTTCTTGTGTTCCTTCCTTATAATCCTTTTGTAGGTTCCAGTAGGATGCTAGCAAGCTTTGACCAGTCCAGATCCAACTCTTCCATGGTTTGGCATACTTTGCCAAAAATATCCTCCCCCGTCGTAGTCCCTTTGAGACTTTGGAGGGCTGCCAGCTCCTCGCACATCTCAAAGTTTGCGCTAACTCCACGAACAAAAATGAGCAGCTGCGCTGTGTCCTGCACGTCCGTGCTCTCATCCAGTGCTAATGAAAAAAAGTCAAATTCTTTAGTCTTCTGCTGCAGCTGGGCATATACATTACCCCCGATTTCTTCAATGCGTCTGGTGATTGTACTCGCCGACAGACTCACGGCATTAAAGACATCTTTCTTCTCGGGACACACCTCCTCCGCGACAGCATTCAAACATTTCTTGACAAACTCTCCATCGGTGAAAGGTTTACCGCTGCTTGCTATCAGTTGAGCAACCCGAAAGCTGGCCTGAACAGATGACTGGTTCAACTGAGCTTGGTGTACAAATGTATTCTGCTGAGCTAACAGTCCACTTTTTAGCTTTGAGAGTTTGTCTGCTCGCATTTGGCCTTGCAAGCTATCATACTTGTCTTTGTGACGGGATTCACAGTGTCGGTGCAGATTGTATTCTTTGAATACCGCTACCGTCTCTTGACAGATGAGACAAACAGCCTTTTCTTTGCATTGAACAAAAAAAATAATCATTTGTCCACTGCAGGTTAAATACCCTGCATTCTGAATCAATTTTTCTCTTACCTAACCTTTTCGCCATTATTCCGTTCTATTTGAAAGGGGCTAGTCTATTTTTTTCTGGGTGTCTGTGTGTGTGTGTGTGTGGGGTGGGGGGGGGGGGGGTTCAGATAGGGCACAGACTGCAGAAAGGTGGAATAGAATGTCACGTTCTATGCGTGTATTAGTCTCGATCGCGTGGCCAGACTGAAAAAAAAATCATAATGCATCTCTGGTATTGCTCAGGGGGCCAGGCCAAATGTGGAGGTATCTGGCCCGCGGGCCATAGTTTGGGGACCACTGAAATAAACCATTACCAAATCTTGGTATCATTCATAAAATATTATTTTATAATTTTTTCCTTTTCTTTGGAAGAAAATCCACTTAAAATGGTTCAACATTTTGTTGTCATGCTAATTTGTGATTGGCTAAGACACATAAAATGATGCGTTAAGGGAGGACGTCCTTTCTTACCAATCAACAACCAGAATACAAGACTGACATCAGGTTGGTCCAATGATGAGTACCATCTTTACATTCATACAACTGTATTGATCCTTCGCTAGGCTCCGCCCCCCTTGGTTATTGTTGCTATGTCTGTCAAGCTGTCACTCCCAGCCATGCTGCTTGTACATGTGAAGATTGTGCACGCGCGTAGGAGGCAGGGATAGAGGGGGGCGGATACAGAACTAGACATGAAGGCATCTGATTGGTTTTTGCTCTTCGGTGCAATGAGCGACGATTGATCGGAGTTTTGTCAGTCCTGCAGCTGCCACAGAGGACTGATTATTTTCATTCCTTTTTCTGAATACAGCGCTGCTTGCATAAAAAATATATGGAGTTTTCAGCAATATTGGCATCAGTTTCAAAGGAAATAATATTTGTACATTTCAAGAAAAACTGTTCAGAGACATCAGAGAGACGCATCACAAAGATCATTCATAGTTTTCAGTTACATGATCCGCGCAGCTGGAGGGCAAAACATCGGTTTAACGACGCCACCGGACACTGTACAGAGCAGAAGCATGGACTGTTAATTTTCCCCATCTATCAACTCACGAATGATCAGGTCATCTCAACGATCATGATGTCCGCTGTATTACAGTCAATGAGAACCGTTCCTGGCTGGAGAATCGCCCAAAAGCCCAGGTAAAAGCTTTAAAAGTACCAGTATGTATGTAATTTGATGGAACACTTGACTTTGTTATGAATAATTCCTTAATTTGTAATTCTTCTGTAAATAGTGGATGAGCTGACAGAGAAATGAATTTGGCTTTGGGATTAATAAATTAATTCGTATTCGTATATTTTCATGGTTTTTGTTTTTCCTTTTTAAATCAGAGGGTGTTGTGTAAAATTCCCAACGTGACGTTTACAGCTGTTGAACACTTTCCACATCCTTGATAAAAACTACTCAAGTACTCAAGTAGTATAAAATAACATGACGCCCTGGACTGATTTTCCTCCCCAATTTGTTCAGTCACCAGCCGCCACTGCCGAACTACGCACACACAGAGCCATATTTATATATGTATGTGTAATTTGTTATGATATTGATTATTAGTAATTTTTGTTTGTTTGTTTTTTTTTTTTATCATCGGCTGGCATGGAAATTATGATTTACAACCTCATCGGTGATTAATAGACATAGAGAATTATTTATTAAATGTAAAATTTTTGTTTCTTTTATTGATGCAGCAGACTCTACGTCATGATCTATGCCCCGCCTTCAGTATAAATACCGAAACACCTGCGCAACCGCCATCATTACAATGGCATCAGAGGCAGGGAGAGACGTACGTTTTCTTTTAGCATGGTTATTAGCATACAAGCTAAAATAGTTCACATTTTACTTGAGATTCATGGAACCGTGTGGTTAATGGTTTGTTCTTTTTTTTATTTTAGAATACGGAGGCATCCCAGTCCTCCAGTAAGTTTGCAAAAATTGACGACCCGGAGGTTGAGGCTGTCCGCCAGTCGCTGCAGCTGGCCACCGTAAGTATAACGTTTTCATTACAAATTATTACTTCAAGAATATCACAGCCATGAAAACCTTCAGACAGGCTAAATACCATTTACAGCGTGGTTGTCGTGGATGTAACGGTGAGCGTCATCATTGAATTGCCTCTAGCTTTCGGTCAGTAGCCTTTAGCTTGAGGTCACCATGTGGTTAGCATAGCCGGGACGTGTCCCTACTGACCGGCAATGTCCGTCTTACACAGACATGTGAAGCTAAAACCAGTGACAATAGGACACACGTTGACAAATCATTACAATATATACAATATATTAACAACTGTGATATTATGACCTCCTCTGAAATGTACTTATTTTGTTTCCCATTTTATCTTCTCTCTTTTTTTCTGAGCTGAGCATAGCGAGAGCAGAGCAGAGCGAAAGAGTGTTTTTTTCATTTACTCACGATGCCGAGAGGTTGGTTTACCGTCGACGAAGTACTTCGTCAGGTACTGGCTGACTCCGATTCCGAGGAGGAAGACATGCAGTTGTCCAGTGAAGCAGAAACTGATGTTAGTAGTGACGGCGAGTCCGTGCGCCATAGTCCACAATCAGCACATGGTATAGCGGATGCTTCACCTCAGTGTGGCTGGGGTGGAAGCATTCTGCGAACGCCAAGCAGGGGACATGGTCGAGATGACAGGGGGGCTCATAACACCGCAAATATGGGTGAATGTAGCGGGGATGAAAACAACTGCGTTTGTCGTGGCAGACGCGGGAGAAGCCGCGGGAAAAAACACGGAGGTGGCGTTCACTGCCACTGTTCACTGCCAGTGCTAAAAGATTATACAAATTGGATCAGTGAATTTATTTCTATCCAAATTTTGTTTCATACTAAAGATATTTCACATTGACTGTTGACAGTATTCCCTTATCTCAAACCGCTCTCAAACTACAGCCTTTTGAAATCTTTATAAGAAAATTTACATTTTCCAATATGGCCGCCACCTGTTGATGTCACAATATGCAAATTAGATGACAATTTACTTCCAGCCTAAATTTTGCTTCAAACTGAAGATATTCCTCAATTACAGTATGCCCTTATCTCAAACCACTTTAAAGTTATAGCCTTTTGAAACCTTGATATCAAAATTGAACATTTTCCAATATGGCTGCCACCTTGTGACGTCATAATATGCAAATTGGATGAATAATTTCACTCCCATCACAGACTTTGAGTCATACTGAACAATTTTCTCATTGACAGTATACCTTTATCTCAAACTACTTTAAAGTTATAGCCTTTTGAAATCTTGATATCAAAATTGTATATTTTCTTGAAAAAACTCCGGCGCCTAAAGGGTTAAGGCAGACTGTAGACCATGTTGAACAGGATAATTGTAATCAAACAACATGTGTTATTAAGCCTTCATAAGAAATACACTGTGTGAATGGTAGCAATAATGGTTGTATTTGTGTCATGTCTCAGTAATCACTTGTCTGTGGACTGTTTATCTGTGTTAATTATAGATTATTGCTGTTTTGTATGTGTAGTATGAAGCTATGGACCCCGCGATTACCAGGCCAGCGTTATATGGTAATCTGGCCAGGGTGCATGGCAGGGCCATGGCCCTGCTTGTGTGGCAAGTGCGGCTAAGGAGGGCCGCAGAACAAAAGGCGGCCCTCCTTAGCCGCCAACTTGAAGATTTGAAGAGGAAGGTGGAGATTCTGGAGGTGTCAGCCTCTTTTTTACTTGATGGTAAGTGATGGTTTTTCAGTGTCAAATCTGTAGCTGTCATGGTACGCTTGAGTCATATTATTGTGATATTTATGTTTTGTGAGACAGTAGCCTGTAGAAACAATTCACAAGGAATTAATGTCATCTTCAATTCACACTATTAGTCAGCTTTACATGTTGCACCTGTAGACTTACCATGTAATGTGATGTGATTTATTGATGAACATATTTCTGATCAATACACCACAATGTATCATCCATAAAAAGTACAACTTCACAGTAAATGTGTTTGTGTTTCCTCTGTCATTTGTCTGCAGATGATATGGAGGAGTCCCTACAATCAATGACCCGGAGGTGGAGGCAGTGCGCCAGGCCCTGCAGCTGGCCACCGTAAGTATAACGTTTTTATTACAAATTATTATTTCAAGAACATCACATAGCCATTAAAAACATGCAGACAGGCTGAATACCATTTACAGTGTGGTTGTCGTGGATGTAACAGTGAGCCTCATCATTACCGCGTGGTTGTCGCGGATGTAGCAGTGAGCCTCATCATTGAATTGCCTCTAGCTTTCGGTCAGTAGCCTTTAGCTTGAGGTCACCATGTGGTTAGCATAGCCGGGACGTTTTCCTACTGACCAGCAATGTCTGTCTTACACAGACATGTGAAGCTAAAACCAGTGACAATAGGACACACGTTGACAAATCATTACAAAATATACAATATATTAACAACTGTGATGTTATGACCACATATGAAATGTACTTATTTTGTTTCCCTTATTTCTTCTCTCTTTTTTTCTAGTGAAGGTAGCTAGATTTTTTGTGCAGTCTTAAAAAGTAACAACTTTTTACCTCTTGTATGGTCAAACGAGGGGTTTTAACTGCAATAGTCATTAATACAGTACCAGACTGTAGACCATGTTGAACAGGATAATTGTGATCAAACGTGTTATTAAGCCTTCATAAGAAATACACTGTGAATGGTAGCAGTAATGGTTGTACTTGTGTCATGTCTCAGTAATAACTTGTCTGTGGAGTGTTTATATGTGTTAATTATTGATTATTGCTGTTTTGTATGTGCAGTATGAAGCCATGGATCCAGCAATTGGGCGCCCGGCCCTATACAGCAGCCTTACAAGGGTCCACAGCAGGGCCATGGCCCTGCTGGTACGGGAGGTGCGGCTAAGGAGGGCTGCCGAGCAGAAGGCGGCCCTCCTTAGCCGCCAATTGCAAGAATTGACGCAGAAGGTGGAGGTCCTCGAGGCTTCAGCGTCTTTTATGGATGATGGTGAGTGATGGTTTTTCAGTGTCAAATCTGTAGCTGGCATGGTACGCTGGAGTCATATTACTGTGATATTTATGTTTTGTGAGACAGTAGCCTGTAGAAACAATTCACAAGGAATAAATTTCATCTTCAATTCACACTATTAGTCAGCTTTACATATTGCACCTGTAGACTTACCATGAAATGTGATGTTATTTATTGATGAACAGATTTCTGATCAATACACCACAATGTATCATCCATAAAAAGTACAACTTCACAGTCAATGTGTTTGTGTTTCCTCTGTCATTTGTCTGCAGAAGATATGGAGGAGTCCCCCCCTGCTGCCAGGCTCTACCCTTGCCCCCCCCCACCACCACCACCACCACCACCACCACCACCAACCCCTGACACGCAAGGGTGATTTTTTATTTTTTTTTGTTATTGTGTTCTGTTTTTGTGTTCAATAAATGTGTTCGTATTGATCAGCTGGTTTCAGTGATTGTTGGTGTATATGTTAATAACACATTTCATTTGTATAGTGCTTTTACAGATACTGAAAGACACTTTACATGACTACAAATTCTAAAATCGATCAAAATGTAATGAGTTAAACATAGTCTTGTGGTCAAGACCAAATAACCTGAGACCAAGTCTAGACCTAGACCTAGACCAAGACTTTGAGGGAGTCAAGATTAAGTCAAGACCAAGACCAAGGAGGGGCAAGACCAAGTTCCAGACCAAGACCAAACCAAGGCAAGACCATTCCTGTATTCAGTACCAGTACTCATAATAATCATGTGGGTTTATATTTACATTATTCCTCCTCAGCTAAAAAGAAAAGGTGATTTTATATTAAATCTAAACCATATTTAAGTGAAACAAAGTCTGGATTGAACAGAACACAACACAATACACCTGATTTCAGACTGGACTATTGTAGTAGCTATACAACAGACCTGCATTACACCACTGATTTCCATAACCAGTGTCCAGTGGATTTTCCATTTTCATGGGAGCATTTCACGGGTTCTGGTTCAGCGGACTTGCCCTTGACTCACGGTGAGTATATTCTTAATGGCTGAATGTATGTATGTATTAATCATCATGAGTTAGATGCTTTAAGTCACTCCCAGCCATGCTCCTTGCATAAGAAATATATGGAGTTTTCAGCAATACTGGCATCGGCTTCAAAGGAGATATTAACACATTTCAAGACAAACCTTTTGGAGACATCAGAGAAACGCATCAAAGATCATTCATAGTTTTCAGTTACATGATCCGCGCAGCTGGAGGGCAAAACATCGGTTTAACGACGCCACCGGACACTGTACAGATCAGAAACATGGACTGTGAATTGTCCCCATCTATGAACTCACAAATGATCAGGTCACCTCAACGATCATGATGTCCGCTGCATTACAGTCAATGAGAACCGTTCCTGGCTGGAGAATCGCCCAAAAGCCCAGGTAAAAGCTTTAAAAGTATACGTGTGTATGTAAATTGATGGAACACTTGGCTTTGTTATTAATAATTTCTTAACTAGAAAATTCCCTCTGGAAATTTTGAAAGGGCCACGGGGGGCTACTGTCGGGGGTACCATCTCTGTCAACATGGGAATCAAATCCACCACCAAACTAATCAGACAGACACATCATCATCTTGTACTGAGCACTGATATTGAGGAGCCATAATCACATTAAGTCACCTGTGTGTTTGTGTGTGTGTGTAACTGTAATCACATGAAGTTACCTGTGGTGTGTGTGTGTGAGAGAGAGAGAGAGAGAGAGAGGAGTGCGCGCATACGCGCGCATGTGTGTGTGTGTGTGTGTACCTGTAACTGTAATGGCATTGTTACCTGTGGGGTGTGTGTTAGTGTGTGTGTGTGTGTGTGTTAGTGAGTGTGTGTTAATTAAAGAGCCAGAATAACATGTAGTAAAAATCGTAAATTTAAGTGTAATAATTTGAAGAGTTGAAGTCTGCTGCAATACACTGGGGAAAAATTTAAGTCTACTCAAACACATTGGAAACTGACAGCAGAAGAACATTGTAAGAAATAGATAGATAGATAGATACATAGACAGATAGGTGTGTGTGTATGTGTCTGTGTGTGTGTGGCTGACTTGATACTCAGAGATCTGCATGTGTCAGTCTGATCTTAACGAGCTCCACCTGTAACCAACTGGTGGTTGCCAATGACGACAGAGCCACCCTAGCCAGAGACAGACAGAAACGTGGAGAAAAAGGGCGATTTTCTCCCTCTGCGCTGGTCTCACATTTGGGCTTATAGCGACAAAACGGTAGCTCCTATCAGAAAAAACAGCAGACCCTGGGCGGCGTAAGGACTTCCTGAACACTTTGATATGCTTTTGGTGTTTCTACAGTAAATATTTTAGAGATGCGGGCGAGTTTCAAACAGGGGTCCCTTCTGCTTCTCTCGGAAAATCTTTGTATTAGAGTCAATGAGGAGCAGAGAGAGACGTGACCACACTGAGAGGCTCAGAATTTAAATTCTGTAAGTCTCTCTGGTTGATGATCACATTGTCAGAAACAGAACAAGTTTGTCTACAACTGTGGAAAAAATCATGTGGATAGAGTGTAATTTGTGGCAGGGAGGACGAGAGAAAGAGAAAAGTTTCAAACAATTTCAGACAACTTCTCTCACTCTAGCTGATGATGTCACCCACTCTAACACGAACATTCCATGCAATACACACCCATTATAATCTTAAAATTTCTCCAAAAATGATCATGGTCATTGAACAGTGATTGATCAAAAACTATATGACCTATCAAAACGTGGATTAATACACCAACACACAAGACTTGTGTCTACAGTTTAAAGTTTAAATGAAGTCTGTAGGTGAAAGTATGCCTGAGCAGTAGACGTTTGAAAAACTCCAATGATTGTTCTTTTCGCTCGTTTTTTTTCGCCCGTCCCATTCATTCCAATGGAGAATTTTTCACAGTTTTTTGCAACTTACGTCGCGAAAAACTCATATTTCATAGAGAAAAGTAATAGCACACCGATCCCGATCAAACCACACGTTTTGATATATAATTTGTCCTACAACTCCTCAAGCTGTAGGACGAGTTAAGGGACGAAATTTTGGAGGAAGAGGAAAAATAAAAAGAAGAAGAAAAAACACGCAGTATAACAATAGTGCCTCGGTGCATTGCCCCGAGGCACTAATAAGAAAAAACACGCAGTATAACAATACTGCGTGCGTTGCCCCGTGGCCCTAATTAGGGCCACGGGGCAACGCACCAAGGCACTGGCCCTACAGCTATAAAATAGCTGCAGGGCCGTAATTCTTCAAAAAGAACAATCATTGGAGTTTTTCAAATGTCTACTGCTCAGGCATACTTTAACCTAGAGACTTCATTTAAACTGTAAAATGTAGACACAAGTCTTGTGTGTTGGTGTATTAATCCACGTTTTGATAGGTCATATAGTTTTTGATCAATCACTGTTCGATGACCATGATCATTTTTGGAGAAATTTTAAGATTATAATGGGTGTGTATTGCACGGAATGTTCGTGTTAGAGTGGGTGACATCATCAGCTAGAGTGGGACAAGTTGCCTGAAATTGTCTGAAACTTTTCTCTTTCTCTCGTCCTCCCGGCCACAAATTACACTCTACACACATGATTTTTTCCACAGTTGTAGACAAACTTGTTGTGTCTCTGACAATGTGCTCATCAAAGCAGAGAGACTTACAGAATTTAAATTGTGAGCCTCTCAGTGCGGTCACATCTCTCTCTGCTCCTCATTGACTCCAATACAAAGATTTTCCGAGAGAAGCAGAAGGGACCCCTGTTTGAAACTCGCCCGCATCTCTAAAATATTTACTGTAGAAACACCAAAAGCATATCAAAGTGTTCAGGAAGTCCTTACGCCGCCCAGGGTCTGCTGTTTTTTCTGATAGGAGCTACCGTTTTGTAGCTATAAGCCCAAATGTGAGACCAGCGCAGAGGGAGAAAATCACCCTTTTTCTCCACATTTCTGTCTGTCTCTGGCTAGGGTGGCTCTGTCGTCATTGGCAACCACCAGTTGGCTGCAGGTGGAGCTCGTTAAGATCAGACTGACACATGCAGCTCGTTATAGATCTGAGTATCAAGTCAGTCACATGCACACACACATACACACACACAGACCTATCTATGTATGTACCTATGTATCTATCTATCTATCTATTTCTTACAATGTTCTTCTGCTGTCAGTTTCCAATGTATGTGAGTAGACTTCAATTTTTTCCCCAGTGTATTGCAGCAGACTTCAACTCTTCAAATTATTACACTTACATTTACGATTTTTACTACATGTTATTCTGCCTCTTTCACTAACACACACACACGCACACACCACAGGTAACTTAATGTCATTACAATTACAGGTACACACAGACACCAACACACACATGCGTGTGTATGTGCGCACTCCTCTCTCTCTCTCTCACACACACACACCACAGGTAACTTCATGTGATTACGGTTACACACACACACACACACACACACACACAGGTGACTTAATGTGATTATGGCTCCTCAATATCAGTGCTCAGTACAAGATGATCATGTGTCTGTCTGATTAGTTTGGTGGTGGGTTTGATTCCCATGTTGACAGAGATGGTACCCCCGGCAGTAGCCCCCCCATGGCCCTTTCAAAATTTCCCAGAGGGAATTTTCTAGTTTTTAATTCTTCTGCAAATAGTGGATGAGCTGACAGAGAAATGAATTTGGTTTTGGGATTAATAAATTAATTTGTATTCGTATATTTTCATGGTTTTTGTTTTTCCTTTTTAAATCAGAGGGTGTTGTGTAAAATTCCCACCGTGACGTTTACAGCTGTTGAACACTTTCCACATCCTTGATAAATACTACTCAAGTACTCAACTAGTATAAAATAACATGACGCCCTGGACTGATTTTCCTCTGCAGTTTTTTCAGTCACCAGCCGCCACTGACGAATTACACACACACAGAGCCATATTTATATATGTATGTGTTATTTGTTATGATATTGATTATTAGTATTTTTTTTTTAAATCATTGGCTGGCATGGAAATTATGATTTACAACCTCATCAGTGATTAATAGACAGAGAGAATTATTTATTAAATGTAAAATGTTTGTTTCTTTTATTGATGTAGCAGACTCCACGCCATATCGCCCCGCCTTAGTGCTGGGCGATATGGAAAAATCATATATCACGATATGGACTATTTTATATCACGATAACGATATATATCACGATATACCATAATAAAGTATGTTTTCAGTTATTCTCTGAAAAGTTTGACAAAAATTTCATTGCTTACTTTTCAACTTTATTTTGAAAGGACATTTAGCTGAACTGTCACAAACATACATTTTAGTGCAGCAAAAACAGGTAGGTACAGAGGTACAGTAGCTTTCACATTTTTTTAAAGTGCACAACAGTTTCTGAGAGGAAAAACACATTTTTGGCAGGAATGCACAAGTACTTTTTGGCGAGCCTGGCCACCGATGGGAAATCCATCTCATGCTGCTTCCACCATTCCAGTGGGTCGCTCTCTGAGTCAGGCCCAGGTGCCTGAAGATACATGGAGAGCTCCAGTTCAATGGATGCTCTGCTTGGCTGGGAGTAGGTGGTGGCTTGACCTGCCTTTTTGAAGTAGCTACCTAAACTTTTCTTTGTTTTCTTTGTGGGATGGGGAAGCTCTGCATCATCTTCAGCAGCTGGGGGTGAACTTGAGGTTGCTGCTGTTTGTGCACTTTCTGGTGCCGCGGCTCCCACCATGCCCACCAGCTCTGCTGCAGCTCTGATCTTTATGAACTCCACCCTCTCTTCCTTCATGTAGGCTGTCTTAAACCGTGGGTCAACAAGTGTCGCCATGTCTAGGAGGTTGTTGGTGGTATGGTCATCATACTTTTCATTGAGGTACTTAAGGATACCCTCTTTGACTGCTTTTGTGAGCTCTGTGTCCCCATCCTTCTGGCTGAGGATTTCATTGTTGAAGAGGTGCAGTACTGGCTTCAGAAAAGATACGCTGACATACCTCTCCCCCGACAAAGCGTCAATAAACTCGAACAGTGGACCCAGTGCCTTGTTTAAGGACTCTAGCAATGCCATGTCTTGCCTAAGTCAAATAGCAAAAAAATAGGTTACTTTCATGAGGTGAATCTAGGCTGCAAACATAATCAGAATCCCCAATGAAAAGAATCAGTGTGCAATGTCCAGTGGCCATCTCTCGCCTTCTTGTCTGCAAGGAGGACCTGTGAAAGAGCTTTCTCCTGCTCTAGGAACCTCTCTATCATCTTCTGCCGCGAGCCCCATCTTGTGGGGGTTTCAGTGATGAGCTGATGGGGAGGCAAGCCCAACACTGCTTGCGCTCTGGCCAAGTCACGTTTTTGCTTCCATGAGTTGGAGAAGGCACTCACCACCTTTTTACACACTCCAATTGCTCGTTCCACAGCCTGCTTTGTAGATGCTGGTGTGAGAGCTTTTAGAGCGTTCTCTGTTAAAATAAAACAAAAAAGTATGTTATGTAATAACATATTTTGACAGATATTTTAATGTTTATCATCATTCATCACTTAAATGATTTATGGATTGATTCAATAATTAGATACTGTGGGCAGGTAGTATTACAATTCATTCTTTACCATGACAGGCAAAATAATAAATAATAAATAAAATGGACAGAATAACTTGTTCAATAATGTTTTGTACATAGGTTGATCAAACATAATACAAGATAACCGAACTAATTTCAATTCACTAATATTTTTGTTGCTACTATAATATTCCCATTGCAATATTACACTAAGCCATTTTTAGATTGTTTTACACTTACCAATGGCTAGCTGCAGACGGTGACCAAAGCATTGTAGCCGTTCCCACTCATTCAGTTCCATTGCAGAGATGTTGTTAGTGGCGTTATCCGTGGTGACACAGACAAGGTGGCATTCTTGCAATCCCCATGACTCCAGTGTATCTCTCAGACCTAGATAAATGAATATTTAATTAGGGGTCACTCGGAATTACTACAGCAGACCAAACAGTATAATAAAACAATCATATATAATTGTTTTACTAACGTGCATATATATTATATGCACGTTAGTAAAATAATTATAAATAGAATAAACATGTAGCAATGGCAGACTCATACCTTGGGCTAAGACGACTCCTGTGTGGTCATCTGGAAAATACGCAGTCTGTAAACAGCGAGCGCACAGGGTCCAGTCCTTGTTGATGAAATGGATGGTTACGCTCATGTAGGGCTGCGTAGCTCTGCTCGTCCACAGGTCAGTGGTCAAGGAATAATGCACCACACTGCAAACATCCTTCTCTACTTCGGCCCGGCATGTGTCATATAAGCGCGGCAACTCGACTTTACTGAAGTGCTTACGACTGGGCATAACGTACCTCGGATCGAGGACTTTGACGAGGTCTCGAAAGCTGTCCTTTTCAACTACATTCACGGGAGCCATGCCTTTACAAATGTAACGTGAGATGGCACATGTAATTTGTTTATGGCGCTGGGACGTCTTCTCATACGGCGTGCCTTGTGCGAAAGACTGCTTTATCTTCGGCTGGCTATAGTTTTTCTTTTCCCCCGCTGTTTCACAACTTGCTTTCTCTCGGATTTTTTGGATTCTTGTATGTTCTTTTTCGTGGACCTTCTTTAGATGGTAGAATAGGTTTGTTGTGTTGGCACCGGGCGCGGGAATAGTCTTGTTGCATAATTTGCAGACGGCCGCCTTCTGCTCCGTGTCGGACCTCTTAAAGCCAAAATGCAGCCAAACCACAGACGTACCCCCTCTTTTTGGTAAAAGCTGTTCTTCTGTCTGTTGAGACTCCGGGCACGAAGCCTCAATCTGCGCGTCCATTGTTCGGCACTCATGAGTAAAGTAAAATAACGTAAAGCGTGTCGCAAACCCGCGTGAGAATCAAAGAACGTAAAGCAGCGTCATGTCGCAAAACCACAAGACGGCGTTTCTTCGCGAAAAATGTTATCTTCTTTATTTTCACTTATATAAACTTAGAGTAGTGACATGACAGCACTAATACAATCGTTGCAGGTTATTTAATTACATATTTGCTGTAATAATGGATAAAATTAGGTTAGAAACGATAGAAACGATGGAAGAGAAATGGCACGATACACACTTTTCTATCGTCCCCACGATATGTATCGTCATATCGCCCAGCACTACCCCGCCTTCAGTATAAATACCAAAACATCTGCGCAACCGCCATCATTACAATGGAATCAGCGACTCAGAGAGACATACGTTTCCTTATAACATGGTTATTAGCATACAAGCTTAAACATTTCACATTTTACTTGCGATTCGTGGAACCGTGTGGTTAATGGTTTGTTCTTTTTTTATTTTAGAAAATGGAGGCATCCCAGTCCCCAAGCAAATTTCCCTCCATCAACGAGCTGGAGGTGGAGGCTCTCTGCCAGGCCCTGCAGCTGGCCACCGTAAGTATAACGTTTTTATTACAAATTATTACTTCAAGAACATCACACAGCCATGAAAACCTTCAGACAGGATAAATACCATTTACAGCGTGGTTTTTTGTGGATGTAACGGTGAGCCTCATCGTTGAATTGCCTCTAGCTTTCGGTCAGTAGCTTTTAGCTTGAGGTCACCTTGTGGTTAGCATAGCCGGGACGTGTCCCTACTGACCAGCAATGTCCGTCTTACACAGACATGTGAAGCTAAAACCAGTGACAATAGGACACACGTTGACAAATCATTACAATATATACAATATATTAACAACTGTGATATTATGACCACATATGAAATGTACTTATTTTGTTTCCCTTATCTCTTCTCTCTTTTTTTTTAGCCAAGGTAGCTAGGCATGTTTTTGTGCAGTCTTAAAAAGTAACAACTTTTTACCTCTTGTATGGTCAAATGAGGGGTTTTAACTGCAATAGTCATTAATACAGTACCAGACTGTAGACCATGTTGAACAGGATAATTGTGATCAAACAACATGTGTTATTAAGCCTTAAGAAATAAGAAATAAGAAGAAATAAGAAATACACTGTGTGAATGGTAGCAGTAATGGTTGTATTTGTGTCATGTCTCAGTAATCACTTGTCTTTGGAGTGTTTATCTGTGTTAATTATAGATTGTTGCTGTTTTGTATGTGCAGTATGAAACTATGGACCCAGCCATTGAGCGCCCGTCCCTATATGGGAATTTGGCCAGGGTGCATAGCAGGGCCATGACCCTGCTGGTCCAAGAGGTGCGGCTAAGGAGGGCCGCAGAGCAGAAGGCGGCCCTCCTTAGCTGCCAACTAGAAGAATTGAAGACGAAGGCGGAAGTACTGGAGGCATCAGCCTCTTTTGTACTTGATGGTGAGTGATGGTTTTTCAGTGTCAAATCTGTAGCTGTCATGGTACGCTGGAGTCATATTACTGTGATATTTATGTTTTGTGAGACAGTAGCCTGTAGAAACAATTCACAATGAAATAATGTCATCTTCAATTCACACTATTAGTCAGCTTTACATATTGCACCTGTAGACTTACCATGTAATGTGATGTGATTTATTGATGAACAGATTTCTGATCAATACACCACAATGTATCATCCATAAAAAGTACAACTTCACAGTCAATGTGTTTGTGTGTCCTCTGTCATTTGTCTGCAGTTGATATGGAGGAGTGCCCCCCTGCCTCTGCCCCCCCACCACCACCACCACATGCAGCTCGTTATAGATCTGAGTATCAAGTCAGTCACATGCACACACACACACACATACACACAGACCTATCTATCTATGTACCTATGTAGCCATCAGTAGTTGACAAAATACAACAAAAACATTAAAAAAAAACACAACAAAATAAAGCAAAAGTTGAGTAAAAACTCAGAGCTACCAGACTTTGCTGCTCCCAGCTGAAGCGCATGTTCTGGAAAGGATGGCGCAGCGCACAGTATTGCAAATTTTTGAGCTGTGGAACTTTGGAACTCTGACATTCCGGAACTTTGTTCTTGGAAGGCGTAGCATACAGTGTTGCAAATCTTTGAGCTCTGGGACTTTAGAACTCTGATATTCAGGACCTTTGTTTTTGTGTGGAGCAGCGCAGAGAGTTGCAAATTTTCGAGTTCCGCAACTTTGGAGCTCTGCCATTCCGCAACTATGACATTCTGGGACTTCGTCATTGGACGGTGCAGAGAACAATGTTGTCAATTTTTGAGTTCTGGAACTTTGGAACTCTGACATTCCGAAACTTTGTGTATGGATGGCACAGCACACAGTGTTGCAAATGTTTGACTTCCGGAACTTTTGAACTCTGACATTCCAGAACTCTGCCATTCTGGAACTTTATTTTTGGACAGCGCAGCACACAGTGTTGCAAATGTTTGAGTTCTGTCAGTTTATAATGACATAGTGACTGAGTACATAATTTATATTTAACCCAAGGGGTGACCACAGTCAATTGTGATGGCACAGTGGACTGACAAAATCATTTATTTTTAACCCAAGGGCTGACTACAGTCAATTGTGATGTCACAGTGGATTGCTATCAGTCAGTTTATGATGTCACAGCGACTGACTACATTTATTTTTAACCCAAGGGCTGACTACAGTCAATTGTGATGTCACAGTGGGATGACATCAGTCAATTTATAATGTCACAGTGACTGACTACAGTCAACTGTGATGTCACAGTAGAATGATATCAGTCAATTTTGATGTCACAGTGGAGTTACTCCATCATATGATTTTATTCCAATGGCTGACTAAAGCCAATTGTGATGTCACAGTGGAATGATAATAGTCAATTTATGAAATCACAGTGGACTGACAAAATCATTTATTTTTAAACCAAGGGCTGACGACAGTCAATTGTGATGTCACGGTGGAATGATTGCAGTCAATTGTGATGTCACAGTGGACTTAATCAATCGCATAATTTAAATCCAAGTGCTGACTACAGTCAATTGTGATGTCACAGTGAAGTGATAACAGCCAGTTTATAATGTCACAGTGGACTGACTACATCATTTATTTTTAACCCAAGGGGTGACTACAGTCAATTGTGATGTCACAGTGGAATGATAGCAGTCAATTGTGATGTCACAGTGGAATGGTAGCAGTCAATTGTGATATCACAGTGGACTGACTACATCATTTACATTTAACCCAAGGGCTGACTACAGTCAATTGTGATGTCACAGTGGAATGATAGCAGTCAATTGTGATGTCACCATGGACTTAGTACATCATTTATTTATATCTAAGTGTGGACTAGAGTCAATTATGATCTCACAAAGGAATGAAAACAGTCAATTTATTTCACAGTGGACTGACTACATCCTCTATTTTTAACCCAAATGCTGACTACAGTCAATTGTGATGTCACAGTGGAATTGTAGCAGTCAATTGTGATGTCACAGTGGACTTAATCAATTGCATAAATTAAACCCAAGTGCTGACTACAGTCAATTGTGATGTCACAGTGGATTGATATCAGTCAATTTATGTCACAGTGGACTAACTACATAATTTATTTTAAATCCGAGGGCTGACTACAGTCAATTGTGATGTCACAGTGGAATGATAGCAGTCAATTTTGATGTCACAGTGGACTGACAAAATCATTTATTTTTAACCCAACTACAATCCCACTGGGCTACCCTCGCTTTATGGAGTTGGTCTTCAGCCAAATCCAGACACTGCTCATGCTGTTACATGTGTCACACTGTATCTGTAAGATTAAAAAAAGCTAAGACAAAATCTTTATCAACTTGTGCAATTAAATTTAAATATGTAACAGAGAATCATTTTGGGCTGTAGGCATAATAATGTGTTTATAGTGATATATATATATTGCTGTCCAACCTACTAAATTATATCAGTTCCTTTAGTCTTAAATTTTTCACATCTTAAAACAAACAAATCTTGCAGATGCACGTGCAGACGTAAATCTGGTGGGTGAGCCTGTCAGTCAGCCGTCTCTCACAGCAGAGCAGAGGGGCACAGTGGCTGACTTTCAGACCTTTGTGGAGGTAGATGACATCGGTTTCACATAAAAGAATTGCCGATTGCCAATCCCGCAAAAGTAAGGAAATCGGCACCGATCCATTGGTGCACTGCTACAATTCAGTACTGTATACTTTTATACAGTATTTACTGTATACTATTTTTTTCACCTGCTTTCAGAAACCATACTCTAACTTATTTCATATGTTTCCAATCAAATCTCAGATTTCACTTTACACAGTCTTTAGATACACAGGGGAAGACACAGGTGGTGCAATCAGGACACCATAGGGTAATCACAGCAGGGAGCACAGGAAGACAGGACAGTGAACTTCAAAATAAAAGAGAAACCCAAAAGGGAACATACATACAACAATCATATTTTAACCGTAAAGTAATGTTATTAACAGTACACACAAAAGCTGTCCACCATTTATTTTAACTACACAAAGTGGTTTGGCAGTACTAAATCAGACATGAAGCTAGATTAGATAATTATGTTATTTTGTGCCAACCTTCCCATTTCCTGTCTTTCTCAACTGTCCTGTACATTGAAGGCAAAAAGCCCACCCCCAAAAGAAAAGTCAAAGTTAGATGAGTTC
This sequence comes from Caranx ignobilis, assembly GCA_021432705.1. Taxonomy (NCBI): domain Eukaryota; kingdom Metazoa; phylum Chordata; class Actinopteri; order Carangiformes; family Carangidae; genus Caranx; species Caranx ignobilis. The sequence goes on from MU269990.1 coordinate 18,344,438, forward strand.
AAGGCAGCGATCTCAAATCAATATACTATAAAAAGTAATCAATAAGCAAACACATCATGACCAGAATGAAATGAATAAAATGAAAATTCCTAATGTAACAAGGAGAGAAAAACATTGGCTGCCCAACCTACAAAAAATAAGAAAACAAATAAATCACTTACTTTTCAATTAGCAATCAAATTCTAATCATTTTTTTATAGATTTGAATTAAACAATTGAAAAAATAAACTTGACAAAAATAAATAAAATAAGAAATACTGGATATTACAGAAACACTGAGAAAAACAGGAGACAAAAGACACAGTGGAGGAGGGGAGGGAGAAAGAGAAAAGAGAGTGGGGGCACTTGTTGCGGTATGAGATGGACTGTTGGCTGGTAAAGAGAGAGGTCAGAGTATTGCTTAGTGGTATTTTGTCTCCATCTACTGGACAGAAAAAGAAACAAAAATCATGACATAGGCCTTCAAGTGAACCAGCAAACATTTAACCAGCACATGGAGGCTCAGTGGAAACCTCTGATTAAGACTCCAAACAACCTAAAAGTCAAAACACTTTGGTCATTTTCAGAAAGAGAGTCAAAAGAGGATGCATTTAGCCCAGGACAGGGCAGGATAGCTAACCCTAATGCCAGAGTAGGAAAGAAACTGTGAGTTCTGTTGTAGTGTGGGTAGTGGAGTCCTTTTTAACTTTAACCTTTTGTTGATTAACTTTGGTTGTAGTTTTCTGTTGGTGGAAAGGAGTCCTACTGAGGAGGAATTCCTTGATGGTCTGGGTGGATCAGCAAATGTTAGTTGCCATGATGGGATTTCTTGTGGCTCTCCAATGAAGCTCCAATAGAGAGCAAAAAGAAAATCTATTAATAATACATTTATATAGTGTTTAGATTGGCCCAGTTTAGCTTTGGGCCTGAGTGCGATGTGTTTGGGTCAGTGTGAACACAACAGTCGCTCTTCAGTGTGCACTGAGAGCGTCCTGAAGCAGTGGGCTCAGTATGGCTACAGTTGCGGTCCCTTTTTTTTATGTGACCTTGGTCGGACTGCGATCTGCTCCAACTGCCTGGACCTGCCTTGTAGACCTGATGTACCACGCAAAAGTACATTTAGAACACCTAAAAAAAAACATGCTATTAATTGCAATCAATTTTTTTAATTGATTGACAGCCCTAATTTAAACAAATAGAATATATGTATACGAATATGAATGGCTTTATTAATCCCAAAGGAAAATTCATTTGTCTGTCAGCTCATCAATCATTTGCAGAAGAATGAAGAAGCCTGATGGCTGAAGGTACAAAGGATCTTCTATATTTCTCCGTCCTGCAGTGAAGAGAGAGGAGCCGTCCACCACCGCTCTTTTCTTGGTCCATCAAGGTGTTATGAAGAGGATGATCTGAGTTGTTCAGAATGGCCTCCACCAGCGTGTATCTCTCCACCACATCCTCAGTGAGTCCATCAGGGAGACATGACTGAAGTCAAGTGCCTCAGGATGTTTAGTCTGTATCCTAGCAACGACTTCATGGAGACCTTCACATGGAACTTCAGCAGTAGTTGTTGGTGGGATGTACACAAGTATTGTTTTGATTTGAAAAATGTCTACTTCCTGAGTCTTCATCTATATCTCCAGCTCCTCATCACTGTTGTTGGGCAGAGAGTTGATATTTTGCATGATGACTGACGGCAGAAAGGACCTACAGTACATCTCCACTTCCAAGCCTCCAACCTCTGCACCACCAGCACAGCCACCATGAAAGCAGCTCCTCATCCAGCTGGAACAGGGTGGCATCCTCCAGACTTGCTCCATTTTCAATGACAGAAGCTCCTCTCCTGAAGAATCTCCTCTCCCCACAGAAGTGTCCATCAGTAGTTGACAAAATACAAGAAAATCATACAAAAACACAACAAAATGAATAAAGAAAGAAAAACTCAGAGCTACCAGACTTTGCTGCTCCCAGTTGAAGTGCATGTTCTGGATGGTGCTGTTGTCTATATCTATCTATCTATCTATCTATCTATCTATCTATGTGTGTGTGTGTGTGTGTGTGTGTGTGTGTGTGCATTGTTTTTTTCAGAAAAAAACTGGGTAAAAGAGAAGGATAAAATAACAAAAACAAGAAAAGGGAAGAAAAAAATACAGCGAGGGGAGGGGGCAATGACAAATCTCCCAGACAAACGTGGTCTGTCACTGGTATGCGGAAAAGGGACAATTAAAATCCACTGGCTCCATCTAGTGTGCAAAAGAAGTCACTGCTTGGCCCATGGGTTAGGCCTCAAACATTGAGTCTACAAGAAGATACCAAATAAAAACAATGGTTTTAAACACCAAACAAGCCACAGACTTGACAAGAGAGACACAAAGCAGAGGCAGTATATAAATTAAAATAAATTAATCTGATTAGTCTAATTACATTAAAATGGTCAGATTAATTTCAGATCAGACAGTTTGCTTTAGCAGGTCAATTAAAAGCAACGATGTCAATTAAAGATGAACTAGGCAGGATGGCAACTATGCAGGACTAATTATGATGGTCACATACATGACTTGTAACTTCTTACAGGGAGAATGGGGAGAATCTCTTCCTTCCACATTACGTCTGGGCTGAAAACCAACCTTGCAACATCAGAGCCTCCGACCACCTCTTGCCTTGACAGCACTGCGACACAAACACACTCTGTTACCTAATCTCTTGTTTATGACAGTTAAGACTACACAAATATACATGTCCTAACATCATATATGTAATATAACTTTATCCAGCGCTCTATTGATCGCTTTCATGCAGGCTTTGTTGAAAACAAATGCACATGGCCTGGAGGAGGGTTAGCAAAACAGAGGAAAAGCGACCAGACTTTCATTGTTCCATTTAAAGATGTGCACACATCTATTTACAGGGGGATATGGCTGTCTTTTCTGTCTTTAATAACATATAAAATAATTCTAAATAAGTATAAATTTATATCTCTCATTCTCATTCATTCTCATTCCAGAACATGCACTTCAACTGGGAGCAGCAAAGTCTGGTAGCTCCGAGTTTTTACTCAAACTTTGCTTTATTTTGTTGTGGTTTTGTATGTTTTTGTTGTATTTTGCCAACTAGCGATGGACACCACATATGGTCTAACCACATATGGTTAGATCAGCTGACAGAAGTTTGTCAATCCCTCCGATGAAAACCTAGGTCTCTCATACAGATGCTCATCTGAAAATGCCAGGGGGCTTCGATGGATCCTCTCATGATCCATACTCAAAGTTTTTTGGTTTCTTTTCTTTGACACTTGGTGCATGTTCAAGATTTAGTCTGGGGTTTTTTTTACAGCTAAAAACTGCTGCAAAATCAGACAGTTTCGTATCATGGGAATCAGTCCAACTTACCGCTGTGTTGCTGCAACTCCCCGACTCATGTACCAAAATACCTCAGACACAACAAATCATCCAGAAACCTGCACCCTGACTTGTCTTCTGCCTTCTCAATGTCATGCAATTCTCTTAAATATTCAAAAAGCTAGTGTTGGTCATGGTACAGTCCCACATGTCTGCTGACACTGTGCTGTCACACACTTCAGGTTCAAGTTGCAAAGAAATTATTTTCTTTATTTTTTATTTCTGTGTGTGTGTGTGTGTGTGTGTGTGTGTGAGAGACACCATATACCATTGGAAGAAACAACTTTGTTTTATTCTTCCACTCACATTTTCTCACATTCATTGTTGCAGCTACAGCTACCTATCTGCTTGAGGTGACTGACTTAACATTTCTTGTTACATGGATGAGTAATTTTTGTTTTCCTGTGTTGCCCAAAGGTGACATTGTCCATTATTCTGCATTAATACGTGGATCTTATTTTTGTAGCTTCAGATTTCACTACATTTGGATGGCCTGCACAGCCACCACCTGATTTTTATCAATAGTCTGACAGATTACATTTGTCCAACTGGCAAAATTTGTCTGATTGTCTGTCTTGCTTCATCTCCACTTCTTTCTCATCTCTCTATTTGCCAACAGGCAGCACCTAATGAGGCCCAGAATGAGGCCTTCATATTTTGTGTGAGTGCACACGCACACACAGATGGAGAGATCTGTAATAGATTTAGATGCAGATCACATCCCTTTCTCCAACCAATCTAAGTTCTTCCATTTATCTCTTTCTGGTGAGTGGCCTAAATTAATGATGCAGGATGGGCCATAATGAGATGCTCTAATGAGCAGACCTGACGAGAAGCCAGTCCCCATAGTCTGATGGCCTCCACTCTGCTCCAGTGGTCCAACATCATTTTTGACTTGCTGGACAGTTGTGTGAAAACCAGCACTCTGTTAGACCTGTACTCTCTGTGGGCAGGGCCAGACTACTGTCTGATCACCTCTCACTTGACTGACTAGAACAGGGATATTCTATTATCTCAGTGCTATGACTATGAGCTCATAGAAATATTCATGTGACTGAATGGTAACTGGTGTAAGTCGAGGTACTGGCTGTGGTCACGTCTGCTCTGTCTCAGTACAAAGTACTGGGATGATCCTGAGCAAGCCCACTGAGCCCACATCGTTGAAGGATGAAATACAGAATATTTAGGTATAATTATTTTGTTTTGACTTTTAATCTTAGTGTCTATATCAGACCTGATTGGAAATGACACTGCTGTGTCAGGGTTTGCAGGAACAAAGACCCAAATGTTGATGGATGCAGAGACAAGTCGGATAAGGAAAATAAATGTGAGGAAAAGTAAGGAACTAAATCTGGAGGAAAACAGATAGTCCAAAGCAGCTTGTAAATCCTCAGGGAAACAAGAGGGAATGAAAACAAATGAACTGCCACAGAGAATTGAGAGCACATAGACGAAAGATCGAAGGAAGGTTGGCATAATTGGACATTAACAGGTCCAGGCTCACAAGACTAGGATATTAAACAATATATTAACAAGTTATCAAGTTAGACAAGGAGCACACAGACAAGGCAGGCAATATCAATGATTGATAATGAAAGAAAAACATATTGCAGTGCCAAAGGCAGGAGATGGTATGCATTTCCTGTCACGTACAGTGGAAGCCACTTAAAAGTTCCCATTCACGCTAAAAGCCAGCTGAATGGCAGCCGACTTCCAGCCAATGCCCAGCCGAGTTCCAGCTGAGTCCCAGCAGCTGAAATCACCCCCTCCTTCCCCTCTGTCTATTTTTTACGGTAACTCCATCTATTCTTTATTTTTGCCTTTACTGGATAGCACAGTGCAGAGAGACAGGAAATTGGGAGCCAGAGAGAGGGGGAACGACATGCAGTAAAGGGCAGCCTGATGCGGGATTTGAACCAGGGCCAACTGCAGTGAGGACTGTAGCCTCTGCATATGGGGCACCTGCTTAACCCACTGTGCCACACAGCACCCTGAACTCCACCTATTCATAGAATTACAGGGTATGACCACTAGATGGCGCTTCTCTTACAAGTGAATTATAACACGTCTAGCTACAGGAGATGGACTCTGTGGGTAGCTACTTATCACCAAATGAACTAACATGTGGCCTACATTAGTAGAGGGTTGGGTCAAGTAGAGAATATAAGAATTAACCTAATAAATAATAGTCGAATATTTGATCACAATTTGATTGTTGTGAATCTACATTTAAAGAGGAAGAATTACTGGTGGTTTACATCCTTTTGGAAGATGTTTGCAGTTGTGCAGGTATTCAGTGCATGCTTTAGGCCAGGTAAGCCCATCCAATCACTTCATTAGCATTTCAACCTTTTGTTTTCACTTAATGAGCCTTTTGGTCTCCCATTGTCAGACAAATCAAGTACAGAGCCAGAAATGCAGCTGGTGTGACTCTAGCGCAGGGCTATTCAACTTTGAGGGGACCAGTTTTGTTGGAAGGCTGTGGCCTGTGGGCCACACATTCTCCTGAGCTATCTCCTGTTACCATTTCATGGACAGCAGCAGTGATGGGGAAAGTAATCACATTACTGTTCTGATTACTTCATTTCCAAAGTAATTTCTTAGATTACAAGTTACAGTACTAGTTCCTCGCGAACAGCCAATCATCCAGCAGACAGTCCCACCTGTGCTCCCTGCCGGGCCCATTGAAACAGCCTATCATATCCCTGGACGCTATGAGTGATAGACAAACAGCCAATCATTTAACAGCTGTGTAGTTCTGTGTAACAGAACAGCCTGTAGTGAGAACATGAGGACAGTTAGCTGTCGGTATGGTAACAGCAACTGAGACTGTTGTTGTACGTTTGCCCCAGTTCTGAATCAATGAGGAAGCGGTGGTTTGTTCTGCATCACCATCAGTGAAACACTCAATGGAAACTCTGATTAAAAACACTGAACCACGAGCCTTGTGTACCTGGAGCAGGCGCCCCATAAACTGGAGAGACTAGAGGCTGTAGTCCTTTCTGCAGCAACACCGGGTTCGACACCACCCCTACAGCCCCATTTGTCTTGTGTTCACTGTGTGAATTGTTGTTAAATATAATCTATTAACCTTTTTTTTATTATACTGACTCCCTTAGGTCATGCATGCTGTACATGTTGACAAAGTTAGACATATCATTACTTTCCCCCGGCCCTCCCCTGCCTGCACAACCATAACAATTGATCACTTCATACAAACAGCTGTTATAGACCACTGTGGCCAGCTGTGGTTAGAGGAATTATTACAATGTTTCTATGTGGTGGTTTTCATGTGTCTGTTTTTTTCCCTCACTAGTTATTATTTTCATATAGCATTCCTTTGTTGTCTATATGTGGATCAGGAGCAAGAGAGAGGCAGGTCTTATAGAAGAGAAACGTCAAATGACCTGCAACTCTTTACAGATTAGTAAATATAAAAACTGGCGGTCATCATGACATTTAGACCTTTTTATACAGTTTATGGTTTAGACTCACTGAGAGCAGAACATAATCACTGCTCCTCCCTGTGGACAAATGAGGCATTGCAGCTGGTTTTCACTCAGGCTGTTTAGGGGCGTTTGGAGTCAGGGCCTCATTTACTACACCATCACAGGGGATCACATTACCCCCGAGGACTCAGTGGGGTTCCATTATCGGCCATCCAAGGACCAGCCAAGTACCCATCGCTGAAACAGAGGAACTTTTGACTGGCTCCATCTGGAAGTGGGTGTTTGTGAATTTATGCTGGAAGTCTCTGTCATGTGTAGGGATCGACCAGTTATCGGCATGGCCGATAATATCGGCTGATATTCGGCATTTTTACCATGATCAGTATTGGCCGTTTTTTTTTTGAAATTTATTTTGAAATTTTAAAATGCGGTCCTTCTGCGCTGATGCACCATCTCCCTGCCTGAAGCCACCACTCTTGACCATGTAACAAAGTCCCGCCCACAGCCCTCACTGATTGGTTACATGGCACAAGCGATAGCCAATCAACAGTGAAGCATCTATGCAGTGCCATAGATGAGGAGAAGCAGATTGGTCTGGTGAGCCCGCAGAGAAGGTACAGCAATAATCAGTCGACGCAAAGTTGCAGTAAAAACCTTCTATGAGGAAGTTTAAAAACACCACAACTTTCTGATCATTTTCGGTGATAACTTGCCCAGCGTCACATCCGCCGAACAATAGTAATATGAGCCCTTATGTTACCATTACTTTGTAAATCTCCTCACGTGTCTGAACCCGCAGGGCGGCTCCCTGTTGATCAATAAACTACACCTGAGGTGATTATAGCATTTAAGTTGAACAGCACACGCTAACGTGTCCTTTTGTGTATAAGCTCCTCTCCTTCAGCGCTCATGCTCTCACTGCACGCTGCTCTGTTGTAAACAAACACGTGGCTCTGGTGCTGCTGCCACTGAACACACACATGTTAAATGACCGTCTTTTCGCCGGTCACTCGTAGTGTCCGGGGATATTACAGGCCGTTTCAATGAGCCAGGCAGAGAGCACACGTCCAGGAGCTTATTCTCACTTTTATTCTCATCAATAAATTTACCGTCGCCTCTGGGCTACAACTGGTGTGTGAAGAATATGTTTTGCTGTTGCTATGTGTTTTAATCTTCCTATGCTATCCATGAAGTAATCATCTTTGACGTATAAGTATTCTTGGTATTGTGTCATGACTGTTTTGATTAGACAAAGAGTGTAGTGCAGGGCTGAGGGAGAGGAGACTATGTACAAGGACAGTGATTGTAGAGAACACAGGTCACCACAACCTACATTTGTAGAGAAGTAGATAGGTCAGGGGGTGGGGTGGAATTCTGTACAAAACTATCTGTGTAAACAGGGAAGACACACACTTTGCTTAGGAAGAGGCGGTGGAAGCATTGTGGTCCAGAGCTCTGTAAGCAATCTCAAACTTTGATTCTCTGCTGTATTCAAATTAAGATGTGATTTTAAACTTTAACCTTGTGTCCTGCATACTTCATCAAACGAACACGCGAGTCCTGGGTTTATAAGTTAAAGGACTCAACATGTGTAAGGTAGCCTTTACTGTTTACTTTTGCTAAGTGCCTTGTTCTTATTTATGTCTTATTTATGACATACAGTTCTAAGCACAAGAGTTCACATACTGTTCTGAGATTCACAACATGCCTTTATTTCTCTACAGATATAATAAATATAATAATAAATAAGGAACTATAAATGAAAGACACTGTTTACACTGTTTAATCTTTTTAAAGTTTAATCTTTATTTACAAGGTCTTTATGCTGTTTTCATGTAATGTTATAGGCTATCATAAGAATATTATGTAGTAATATTATGTAATATTATGTAAATTAATATCTCAATTTTTAACATTTTCTCTCTTTTTATTAATTCATAGACGCTCATAGACAGGCATAAGGGGGATCCACTCCAGTGGTGGAAACACAATGAAGGACGTTTCCAGCTTCTTGCCCTACAAGCAAGAAAATTTCTCTCCACCCTCTTCTGTGCCAAGCAAACGGGTCTTCAGCGAAGTCTCTTCCCTTTATGAGAAGAACAGAAGCTGCCTAACAGGAAAACACGCTGAGCAGCTCTGCTTTCTGCACCACAATCTGGTGCCAGGGGATTGGGAGTACTAACTCAGACCCAAATTTCAGAACAGTTCAGCTCATTTTGTTGATTTTTTTTTTTTTTTTTTTTCAATTCAGGGAGCTATTTTATTTATTTATTTATTTATTTATTCATTCATTCATTTGACAGTGTTTTAAGAAATGATGCCAGAAGGCCCCTGCACTTTTTGTTTTAAAATAATTAGGGCCCGAGCGGTACGACGAAGTCGTCCCGAGGGACCTATTGTAATCGTAATGTTTATTAGGGCCCGAGCGACGACTGGCAAGTCGTCTGGCGAAGGCCCTATTGTAATTGCGCTGTTTATTATTCTTTATTTATTATTATTCTTACGCGAAATGAATCGCATATTTGACGACTTTCCCATGCTCGAAAACTCATGAAACTTTGCAAACATGTTCGGACGCCCCAAAATTTACATCTGATAGGGTCGCAGAATAGGGTCGCTGCAAAATGGCGAAATAGCGCCCCCTTGAACATTTTGAAAACGTCCATAGGAAAGTTGGCGTAGGTGGACGAAAATCGGTACATGTATGTATAGCATAGAGATCTACAAAAAACTCCATTACAGACCCGTCCGAAACCCGACAGGAAGTCGGCCATTTTGATGTGAATTTTTCACGCTGAAAACGAACTCCTCCTAGGGATTTCACCCGATTGACTTCAAATTTGGTACAGATCATCGGCTAAGTATCAACATTAAAAGTTATTCACAGAATGTCGGTAGGTCAAACGGTGTGGCCGCTAGGGGGCGACAAATTTAGCTTATTCGCTAAAATATTTCAAACTGGTCTCACGCCCACATACGTGATCCTAGCAACTTCAAACTTGGTACACATGTGTACGTGAGTGAGACGCACAAAAAAGTCAGCCTATGTCATGGTGAAATATCAACAGGAAGTCCGCCATTTTGAATTGAATTTTTTTCGTATTTGAAGTCCTACTCCTACAAATTTCGCCAAATTGACTTCAAATTTGGTACAGACCATCTACTGCCAATGATGATCAAAACATATTAAAAGAATGCCAGTAGGTCAAAGGGCGTGGCTGCTAGGGGGTGACAAAATTTGGCGAATTTCGATTTCTCGCTATCAAACTTCGAACGGCTCTCACGTGCAGACACTTGATCCTAGCAGCTTCAACCTTGCTGGACATGATGAGGGCTTCACCCTGAACGTTTTGATATATTGACTTCCCAATTTGCTCATAGCGCCCCCTGTTGGCAACAGGAAATGTGCAGCTTTTACTCCAACATATATAAATACTACATAGTTAAGCCCATCAACTCGATTCCACTTCTAGCACATGCAGAACAAGTTGGTGAAGCTACATTATTAACGCCGTGAAGCCACGACCAATGGCGTCCGTGTGGCGGTGCGACGACTATCGACCCTTCGTCGTAAAATTACATTTGGCTTTTTGATGGCTTTAACGAACTCGTACCCACATGACATTTGACACGCAGGTTGAGACTGACGAGCACTTTCATTTCATATGCGGCACGCCCATGGGCGTGGCCAAACGCCTCAACAGCGCCACCTTGAAAATTTCAAAAACCCCTCCCCATAGGGGTTTTTTTGGAGTAGGAAGTTCAAACTTAGTACACATGTCTACCATGTCCAGACGCACAAAAAAGTCTCTTGCACCAATGGTCACAACCCAACAGGAAGTCGGCCATCTTGATTTCCATTGTCAACTTTTCGCGATTTCCACGCATCCTATTTGAACGAACTCCTCCTAGGGATTTCGTCCGATCGACTTCATATTGTATGACCATCATCTCAAGACCTTTGTGATCAAAAGTTATTAAAAGCTTTTCTCTATCTCAAGGGGCGTGGCTATAATTGTGATTATTCAACAACAAAATGTTTGGTGTTTGTTCTTGCCTTTAATACGCTCATAGCTTCATGAAAATTGGTACACATGTGAGGAATGGCAAGTATTCCCCATTGATAGAGGTCTGGCACATGGGCGGGTCCAAATGCCTCAACAGCGCCACCTTGAAATTTTCAAAAACCCCTCCCCATAGGGTTTTTTTTGGAGTACACTCATGAAAATTGGTACATGTGTGTACCTTGTCCAGACGCACAAAAAACTCTCTGGCACCACTGGTCAGAACCAAACAGGAAGTCCGCCATTTTGATTTTAATGGTCTCCTTTTTTTGGCCATTTCATCATGTTTGAAACTTGAATAACTTTGCGTGTGTTTCACCTATGAGCATGACAATCGGTAGGTTGATAGAACTCATCATGACGCACAAAAAAGGTCATTGGGTCCAAGCTCTAAAGTCAACAGGAAGTCAGCTATTTGACCTCAAAGGTCAAGTTTTGGTGATTTTCCGCCGTTTTCATTTTAATGGTCTACTGTTTTTGGCCATTTCATCATGTTTGAAACGTGAATAACGTTGCATGTGTTTCACCTACGAGCATGAAAATCGGTAGGCTGATAGAACTCATCAAGATGCACTAAAAAAGTAGGAGGTTCGAAGCTGTAAAATCAACAGGAAGTCAGCCATTTGACCTCAAAGGTCATGTTTTGGTCATTTCTACACAACATACTTAAACAAAATCCTCCTAGGGATTTCATCAGATCGACTTCATACTTCATGAACATCATCTCAAGACCTTTGTGATTGAACATTATCAAAACCTTTGCTCTACGTTAAGGGGCGTGGCCACTATGGCGCCGCCATTTCTCATGCGTCACCATGGAACATCAAGTCCTTCTAACTCCATCATGCATTGTCCCATTGGCTTCAAATTTCACATGTGTGATGAAGGTCTGCCCCTCAATGCACCTGACCAGCTCTGGCAACGCTCGTAGCGCCACCCGGTGGATGAACCAAACATTGCGTTTTTTCTCTTTCTCCAGGTTTCTCCTCTCTTCCCGCTTCGGGCCGCGGGGGCCTCCCCGACCCGCAGGGGCCTCCCAGGGCCGCAGGGGCCCGCGGTCGCATGTGGCGAGGGCCCGTTCACAGCCGCTTGCGGCTTTAATTATTAGGGCCCGAGCGGAACGACGCAGTCGTCCCGAGGGACCTATTGTAATCGCGCTGTTTATTATTATTAGGGCCCGAGCGACGACTGCAAGTCGTCTGGCGAAGGCCCTATTGAAATTGCTCTGTTTATTAGGGCCCGAGCGACGACTGCAAGTCGTCTGGCGAAGGCCCTATTGAAATTGCTCTGTTTATTATTATTAGGGCCCGAGCGGTACGACGAAGTCGTCCCGAGGGACCTATTGTAATCGTAATGTTTATTATTATTAGGGCCCGAGCGGTACGACGAAGTCGTCCCGAGGGACCTATTGTAATCGCTATGTTTATTAGGGCCCGAGCGGTACGACGAAGTCGTCCCGAGGGACCTATTGTAATCGTAATGTTTATTATTATTATTTTTTTCCGTAAAGAATCGCATTTTTGGAGCCTTTCCCATGCTCGAAAACTCATGGAATTCTGTAAAACATTGCGCTCACACGAAAAATTTGATATTTTATGGTCGTTGCACATGGACAGGACAAAATGGTGAAATAGCGCCCCCTTGAAAATTTTGAAAAAGTCCATAGGTGAGATCGCAAAAGCGGACGAAAATCGGTACACAAGTTTATTATACTCAAATGAGCAAAAAAGTCCATAGAACCACCCCCCCTAAACCCAACAGGAAGTCCGCCATTTTGATTTGAAAGTTTTACGCTGCGAACGCGCTCCTCCTAGGGATATCACCCAATCGACTTCAAATTTGGCACAGATCATGTAGAGACGATGACGATCAAAAGCGCATCGAAAGGATTTCGGTAGGTGAAAGAGCGTGGCTGCTAGGGGGCGACAAAGTTTTTATGCTAGCTTTAAAATTTCCTTTTGCTCTCACACGCACATACTTGATCCTAGCAGCTTCAAACTTGGTACACATGTGTACGTGAGTGAGACGCACAAAAATGTCAGCCTATGTCATGGTGAAATGTCAACAGGAAGTCCGCCATTTTGAATTGAATTTTTTTCGTATTTGAAGTCCTACTCCTAGAGATTTCGCTTGATTGACTTCAAATTTGCTACAGATCATCTACTCTCCATCCTAATGAAGAGGTATTAAAAGAATGTCGATAGGTCAAAGGGCATGGCTGCTAGGGGGCGACAAAATTTGGCAAATTTCGATTTCTCGCTGTAAAACTTCAAACGGCTCTCACGCGCACATACTTGATCCTAGCAGCTTCAAACTTGCTGGACATGATGGGGGCGTTGCCCTGAACATCCTGATATATTAACTTCCTACCTTACTCATAGCGCCCCCTGTTTACGAAAGGAAATGACCACCTTTTACTCCAACATGTATAAATACTACATAGTTAACCCCATCAACTTGATTCCACTTCCAGTACATGCAGAACAAGTTGGTGAAGCTACATTATGAATGGCACGAAGCTACGACCAATGGCGTACGTGTGGCGGTGCGACGACTATCGACCCTTCATCGTGAAATTACGTTTGGCATTTTGATGGCTTTAACAAACTCGTATCCACATGACATTTCATACACATGTCGAGATTGACGAACTCTTTCATCTGATATGCGGGTCGCCCATGGGTGGGGCCAAATGCCTCAACAGCGCCACCTTGAAATTTTCAAAAACCCCTCCCCATAGGGGTTTTTTTGGAGTAGCAACATGAAAATTGGTACACTTGTGTAACGTGTCCAGACGCACAAAAAAGTCTCTTAAACCAATGGTCACAACCAAACAGGAAGTCCGCCATTTTGATTTCATTGGTCACGTTTTGTCGATTTCCACCATTGGTATTTGAACGAACTCCTCCTAGGGATTTCGCCCGACCGGCTTCAATTTCGGTACAGGTCATCTAGAGACCATGCTGATGAAAAGTTATCAAATGCATGTCTGTAGGTCAAAGGGCGTGGCTGTAAGGGCGTGCCAGATGTTGGCGAATTATCCTGTTGTTTGAACGGCTCTCATGCCCAAATACTTTATGCGAGCAGCTTCAAACTTGCTGGACATGATGATGGCTGCGCCCTGAACGCCCTGATATATTAACTTCCCACCTTACTCATAGCGCCCCCCGCTGGTAACAGGAAATGACCACTTGTTACTTTGCCTGCAGCCAATGTGACAGAGATGGCCCAATTCACTTCATTTCTGCTCTAATAGATGCTCAACAAGTTGGTGGAGCTGCAGGACGACCGCTGTGAAGTTTCCTGTAAAGGCGTCCCCGTGGCATCGCGCAAAGTGCGATGATGTGTCCTTGAGATCTCTCCCCTATACTTGGTTCAAACTGCTTCAAAATTTATGGAGATGATAAGAGCCTCACCCTGACCACCTCCACGTGCTCATAGGTGACCTCACTCGTGGCGCCACCTTGTGGAAACAGGAAATGCCATATTTTAAATTGACAAACACCAACCCCAACCTTTTGACCTGGTCTTCTGTATTTTGTGGCCATGCGACAGTCAGGTTGATGAATCACCACAGTGACACAAGCCCTGTGTCATGTGACAGGCTGCCCATGGAAGCAGTGACGGCTTTAGATCCCTCGCCACAGAGCATCAACTCCTCATAAATCCATCATGCATTGTCTGATTTCCTTGAAACTTTACATGTGTGATGAGGGTTGGCCCCTGAACGCACCTGCAGGTGCCTCTGGGGCCACAGGGGCTGTTTTGAATGGGCAATGGGTACGGCGGGGCGTGGACGCGATCAAGCGTCGGTACCGCGAGGGCCCGTCAACGCCGCTTGCGGCTTTAATTAGGGCCCGAGCGGTACGACGAAGTCGTCCCGAGGGACCTATTGTAATCGTAATGTTTATTAGGGCCCGAGCGACGACTGCAAGTCGTCTGGCGAAGGCCCTATTGAAATCGCGCTGTTTATTAGGGCCCGAGCGACGACTGCAAGTCGTCTGGCGAAGGCCCTATTGTAATCGCGCTGTTTATTATTATTATTATTATTTTTCCGCGTCTTTGGGCCCCAATTTGGCCCCTTTCCCAAACTCGAAAATGCTTCTAATTTTGCACGGACGACCGCATGGCCCAAAATAGACGTCTGATAGGGTCGTCGCACAGGGTCGACGCAAAATGGCGAAATAGCGCCCCCTAGAAATTTTCAAAAACCCCTCCGCATTGGGGTTTTTTTGGCGTAGGATAACGAAATTCGGTACACATGTCTATCATCCCAAGACGCACAAAAAAGTCCATGAACATCGGGGTGAAATGTCGACAGGAAGTCGGCCATTTTGATTTGTAGTTTCTTCGTATTTGAACGAACTCCTCCTAGGGCTTTCGCCCGATCGACTTCAATTTCGGTACAGGGCATCTAGAGCCCATGCTTATGAAAAGTTATTAAAAGAATGTCTGTAGGTCAAAGGTCGTGGCTGCTAGGGCCCGCCAAAGTTCGGCGATTTTTCGTTTTCTCGCAATTTCGTTTCGAACGGCTCTCACGCCCACATACTTCGTCCGAGCGGCTTCAAACTTGCTGGACATGTCGATGGCTCCGCCCTGAACGTTCCGATGTATTGACTTCCCACCTTACTCATAGCGCCCCCCGGTGGTAACAGGAAGTGTGCAGCTTTTACTCTAACGTCAATAAATACCACATAGTTCACCCCATCGGCTTCGTTCCACTTCTAATACATGCAGGACAAGATGGTGAAGCTACATTATTAAGCTTGTCAAGCTATGACCAATGGCGTCCGTGTGGCGGCGCCGCAACTGTCGATCCCTCGCCACCAATTACGATTGGCTTTTTGATGGCTTTAACAAACTCGTACCAACCTGAACTTTGGCACGCAGGTCGAGACTGACGAGCTCTTTCATTTGATATGCGGCACGCCCATGGGCGGGGCCAAACGCCTCAACAGCGCCACCTTGAAAATTTCAAAAACCCCTCCCCATAGGCCTTTTTTTGGAGTAGGAATTTCAAACTTGGTACACATGTCTATCTTATCCAGACGCACAAAAAAGTCTCTGGCACCAATGGTCAGAACCAAACAGGAAGTCGGCCATCTTGATTTTTATTGTCAACTTTCGGCGATTTCCACGCTTCCTATTTGAACGAACTCCTCCTAGGAATTTCATCGGATCGACTTCATATTGCATGAACATCATCTCAAGACCTCTGTCATCACCAGATATCAAAAGCTTTGCTCTACGTTAAGGGGCCTGGCCGCTATGGCGCCGCCATTTCTGATGCCTCGCCATGGAACATCAAATCCTTATAACTCCATCATGCATTATCCCAGTGGCTTGAAACTTCACATGTGTGATGAAGGTCCGCCCCTGAATGCACCTGACCACGTCTGGTTGCGCTCGTAGCGCCACCTGGTGGATGACCCATCAACGTGCTGTAACTCCTTCGTGCATTGTCCGATCTACTCCAAACTTCACGTGTGTGATGAGTCTCTGCCCCTCAATGCACCCGACCGGCTCTGGCAACGCTCGTAGCGCCACCCGGTGGACGAGCCCAACATTGCGTTTTTCCTCTTTCTCCGGGTTTCTCCTCTCTTCCCGCTTCGGGCCGCGGGGCCCTCCCCGACCCGCGGGGCCCTCCCCGGGCCGCAGGGGCCCGCGGTCGCATGTGGCGAGGGCCCGTTCACAGCCGCTTGCGGCTTTAATTATTATTATTATTATTCTGACGCGCAATAAACCCCAAATTTCGCCCCTTTCCCAAACCCGAAAATGCTTCTAATTTTGCACAGACGACCGCATGGCCCAAAATTTACATCTGATAGGGTCGTCGCACAGGGTCGACGCAAAATGGCGAAATAGCGCCCCCTAGAAATTTTCAAAAACCCCTCCGCATTGGGGTTTTTTTGGCGTAGAATAACGAAATTCGGTACACACGTCTACCATCCCAAGACGCACGAAAAATCCTCTTATCGTCATGGTGAAATGTCGACAGGAAGTCGGCCATTTTGATTTGTAGTTTTTTCGTATTTGAACGAACTCCTCCTAGGGATTTCGCCCGATCGACTTCAGTTTTGGTATAGGTCATCTACAGGCCATGCTCATCAAAAGATATCAAAAGAATGTCTGTAGGTCAAAGGGCGTGGTTGCTAGGGCCCGCCAAAGTTTAGCGATTTTTCGTTTTCTCGCAATTTCGTTTCGAACGGCTCTCACGCCCACATACTTCGTCCGAGCGGCTTCAAACTTGCTGGACATGACGATGGCTCCGCCCTGAACGTTCCGATGTATTGACTTCCCACTTCACTCGTAGCGCCCCCCGGTGGTAACAGGAAGTGTGCAGCTTTTACTCTAACGTCAATAAATACCACATAGTTCACCCAATCGACTTCGTTCCACTTCTAATACATGCAGGACAAGATGGTGAAGCTACCTTATTAAGCTTGTCAAGCTACGACTAATGGCGTCCGTGTGGCGGCGCCGCGACTGTCGATCCCTCGCCACCAATTACGATTGGCTTTTTGATGGCTTTAACAAACTCGTACCCACATGAACTTTGGCACGCAGGTCGAGACTGACGAGCTCTTTCATTTGATAGGCAGCACGCCCATGGGCGTGGCCAAACGGCTCAACAGCGCCACCTTGAAATTTTCAAAAACCCCTCCCCATAGGGGTTTTTTTGGAGTAGGATGTTGAAACTTGGTACACATGTCTATCTTGTCCAGACGCACAAAAAAGTCTCTTGCACCAATGGTCACAACCAAACAGGAAGTCGGCCATCTTGATTTTTATTGTCAACTTTTCGCGATTTCCACGCCTCCTATTTGAACGAACCCCTCCTAGAGATTTCATCGGACCGATTTCATACTTGATGAACATTATCTCAAGACCTTTGTGATCAAAAGTTATCAAAAGCTTTTCTCTACGTTAAGGGGCGTGGCCGCTATGGCGCCGCCATTTCTCATGCCTCGCCATGGAACATCAAATCCTTATAACTCCATCATGCATTGTCCCAGTGGCTTGAAACTTCACATGTGTGATGAAGGTCCGTCCCCCAACACGCCTGGATAGGTCTGCTTGCGCTCGTAGCACCACCTGGTGGATGACCCATCAACGTGCTGTAACTCCTTCGTGCGTTGTCCGATCTGCTCCAAACTTCACGTGTGTGATGAGTCTCTGCCCCTCAATGCACCCGACCAGCTCTGGCAACGCTCGTAGCGCCACCCAGTGGACGACCTGGACATTGCGTTTTTCCTCTTTCTCTGGGTTTCTCCTCTCTTCCCGCTTCGGGCCGCGGGGCCCTCCCCGACCCGCAGGGCCCTCCCGGGCCGCAGGGGCCGCGGTCGCATGTGGCGAGGGCCCGTTCACAGCCGCTTGCGGCTTTAATTATTATTATTATTATTATTATTATTATTATTTTATTCCGAAAAGAATCGCATTTTTGGAGCCTTTCCCGTGCTCAAAAACTCACGGAATTCTGGAAAACATTGCGCTCACACGAAAAATTTGATATTTTATGGTCGTTGCACATGGGCAGGACAAAATGGTGAAATAGCGCCCCCTTGAAAATTTTGAAAAAGTCCATAGGTGAGATCGCAAAAGTGAACGAAAATCGGTACACAAGTCTATTATACTCAGTTGAGCAAAAAAGTCTATAGAACCCCCCCCCCCAAACCCAACAGGAAGTCCGCCATTTTGATTTGAAAGTTTTATGCTGCAAACGCGCTCCTCCTAGGGATATCGCCCAATCGACTTCAAATTTGGCTCAGATCATGTAGAGACGATGCCAATCAAAAGCCTATCAAAAGGATTTCGGCAGGTGAAAGAATGTGGCCGCTAGGGGGCGACAAAGTTTTTATGCTAGCTTTAAAATTTCCTTTTGCTCTCACACGCACATACTTGATCCTAGCAGCTTCAAACTTGGTACACATGTGTACATGAGTGAGACGCACAAAAACGTCAACCTATGTCATGGTGAAATGTCAACAGGAAGTCCGCCATTTTGAATTGAATTTTTTTCGTATTTGAAGTCCTACTCCTACAGATTTCGCGTGATTTACTTCAAATTTGCTACAGATCATCTACTCTCCATCATAATGAAGTGGTATTAAAAGAATGTCAAAAGGTCAAAGGGCATGGCTGCTAGGGGGCGACAAAATTTGGCGAATTTCGATTTCTCGCCGTAAAACTTCGAACAGCTCTCACGTGCACATACTTGATCCTAGCAGCTTCAAACTTGCTGGACATGATGAGGGCGTTGCCCTGAACGTCCTGATATATTAACTTCCTACCTTACTCATAGCGCCCCCTGTTGACGAAAGGAAATGACCAGCTTTTACTCCAACATGTATAAATACTACATAGTTAACCCCATCAACTCGATTCCACTTCCAGTACATGCAGAACAAGTTGGTGAAGCTACATTATGAATGGCGCGAAGCTACGACCAATAGCGTCCGTGTGGCGGTGCGACGACCATCGACCCTTCGTCGTGAAATTACGTTTGGCATTTTGATGGCTTTAACGAACTCGTATCCACATGACATTTCATACACATGTCGAGTCTGGCGAGCTCTTTCATTTGATATGCGGCACGCCCATGGGCGGGGCCAAACGCCTCAACAGCGCCACCTTGAAATTTTCAAAAACCCCTCCCCATAGGGGTTTTTTTGGAGTAGCAACATGAAACTTGGTACACATGTGTAACGTGTCCAGACGCACAAAAAAGTCTCTTGCACCAATGGTCAGAACCAAACAGGAAGTCCGCCATTTTGATTTCATTGGTCACGTTTGCGGCGAGTACACCATTGGTATTTGAACGAACTCCTCCTAGGGATTTCGCCCGACCGGCTTCAATTTCGGTACAGGTCATCTAGAGACCATGCTGATCAAAAGTTATCAAAAGAATGTCTGTAGGTCAAAGGGCGTGGCTGTAAGGGCGTGCCAGACTTTGGCGAATTATCCTGTTTTTTGAACGGCTCTCACGCCCAAATACTTCATCCGAGCAGCTTCAAACTTGCTGGACATGATGATGGCTGCGCCCTGAACGCCCCGATATATTAACTTCCCACCTTACTCATAGCGCCCCCCGCTGGTAACAGGAAGTGTCCAGCTTCATTCTAACACATATAAATCCTACACAATTGACCCCAACAACATCGTTCCACTCCTAGTACATGCAGAACAAGTTGGTGAAGCTACGACTAATGGCGTTGCAACGAACAGCGATCCCTCGCCACCAATTACGTTTGGCCTTGAAATGGCTTTAACAAGCTCGAACCGTCTTGAAAATTGATACACAGGTGAAGACTGAATCACCACAGTGACACAAGCCTTGTGTCATGTGACAGGCTGCCCGTGGAAGCAGTGGCAGCTTCGGATCCCTCGCCACAGAGCATCAACTCCTCATAAATCTATCATGCATTGTCTGATTTTCTTGAAATTTCACATGTGTGATGAGGGTAAGCCCCTGAACACAACTGCCCATGTCTGGTTGCGCTTCTAGCGCCACCTGGTGGATGAGCCTTCACCTTATTATAACTTTAACATGCATTGCCCGATTCAGCCCAGACTTGACGTGTGTGATCACGGACAGCCCCTGAATGTAACTGCACACATTTGGTTATGCTCTTAGCGCCACCTGGTGGATGAATATTCACCTTGTCGTTACTCCATCGTGCATTGGCAGATTTGGCTGAAACTTGACATGTGTGATGAGGGTTGGCCCCTGAATGCACCTGCAGGTGCCTGTGGGGCCACAGGGGCTATTTTGAATGGGCAGTGGGTACGGCCGAGCGTGGACGCGATCAAGCGTCGGTACCGCGAGGGCCCGTCAACGCCGCTTGCGGCTTTAATTATTATTATTATTTTAAGTCCCTCTTAAATCGCATTTTCGGAGCCTTTCCCGTGCTCAAAAACTCACGGAATTCTGGGAAACATTGCGCTCACACGAAAAATTTGATATTTTATGGTCGTTGCACATGGGCAGGACAAAATGGTGAAACAGCGCCCCCTTGGAAATTTTGAAAAAGTCCATAGGTGAGATCACAAAAGCGGACGAAAATCGGTACACAAGTGTATTATACTCAGATGAGCAAAAAAGTCTCTAGAAAGACCCCCCAAATCTCAACCGGAAGTCCGCCATTTTGTTTTGAAAGTTTTACGCTGCGAACGCGCTCCTCCTAGGGATATCGCCCAATCGACTTCAAATTTGGCACAGATCATGTAGAGACGATGCCAATCAAAAGCGCATCAAAAGGATTTTGGCAGGTGAAAGAATGTGGCCGCTAGGGGGCGACAAAGTTTTTATGCTAGCTTTAAAATTTCCTTTTGCTCTCACACGCACATACTTGATCCTAGCAGCTTCAAACTTGGTACACATGTGTACGTGAGTGAGACGCACAAAAAAGTCGGCCTATGTCATGGTGAAATGTCAACAGGAAGTCCGCCATTTTGAATTGAATTTTTTTCGTATTTGAAGTCCTACTCCTAGAGATTTTGCGTGATTGACTTCAAATTTGCTACAGACCATCTACTCTCCATCCTAATGAAGTGGTATTAAAAGAATGTCGATAGGTCAAAGGGCATGGCTGCTAGGGGGCGACAAAATTTGGCGAATTTCGATTTCTCGCCGTAAAACTTCGAACGCCTCTCACGCGCACATACGTGATCCTAGCAGCTTCAAACTTGCTGGACATGATGAGGGCGTCGCCCTGAACGTCCTGATATATTAACTTCCTACCTTACTCATAGCGCCCCCTGTTGACGAAAGGAAATGACCAGCTTTTACTCCAACATGTATAAATACTACATAGTTAACCCCATCAACACGATTCCACTTCCAGTACATGCAGAACAAGTTGGTGAAGCTACATTATGAATGGCGCGAAGCTACGACCAATAGCGTCCGTGTGGCGGTGCGACGACCATCGACCCTTCGCCGTGAAATTACGTTTGGCATTTTGATGGCTTTAACGAACTCGTATCCACATGACATTTCATACACATGTCGAGTCTGGCGAGCTCTTTCATTTGATATGCGGCACGCCCATGGGCGGGGCCAAACGCCTCAACAGCGCCACCTTGAAAATTTCAAAAACCCTCCCCATAAGGGTTTTTTTGGAGTAACAACATGAAACTTGGTACACATGTGTAACGTGTCCAGACGCACAAAAAAGT
Organism: Caranx ignobilis; assembly: GCA_021432705.1. Taxonomy (NCBI): domain Eukaryota; kingdom Metazoa; phylum Chordata; class Actinopteri; order Carangiformes; family Carangidae; genus Caranx; species Caranx ignobilis. The sequence goes on from MU269990.1 coordinate 18,366,506, forward strand.
CTCTTGCACCAATGGTCAGAACCAAACAGGAAGTCCGCCATTTTGATTTCATTGGTCACGTTTGCGGCGAGTACACCATTGGTATTTGAACGAACTCCTCCTAGGGATTTCGCCCGACCGGCTTCAATTTCGGTACAGGTCATCTAGAGACCATGCTGATCAAAAGTTATCAAAAGAATTTTTGTAGGTCAAAGGGCGTGGCTGTAAGGGCGTGCCAGATTTTGGCGAATTATCCTGTTTTTTGAACGGCTCTCACGCCCAAATACTTTATCCGAGCAGCTTCAAACTTGCTGGACATGATGATGGCTGCGCCCTGAACGCCCTGATATATCAACTTCCCACCTTACTCATAGCGCCCCCCGCTGGTAACAGGAAGTGTCCAGCTTCATTCTAACACGTATAAATCCTACACCATTGACCCCAACAACATCGTTCCACTCCTAGTACATGCAGAACAAGTTGGTGAAGCTACGTTATGGACGTTGTGAAGCTACGACTAATGGCGTTGCAACAAACAGCGATCCCTCGCCACCAATTACGTTTGGCCTTGAAATGGCTTTAACAAGCTCGAACCGTCTTGAAAATTGATACACAGGTCAAGACGGAATCACCACAGTGACACAAGCCTTGTGTCATGTGACAGGCTGCCCGTGGAAGCAGTGGCGGCTTCGGATCCCTCGCCACAGAGCATCAACTCCTCATAAATCCATCATGCATTGTCTGATTTCCTTGAAACTTTACATGTGTGATGAGGGTTAGCCCCTGAACACAACTGCCCATGTCTGGTTGCGCTTCTAGCGCTACCTGGTAGATGAGCCTTCACCTTATCATAACTTTAACATGCATTGCCCAATTCAGCCCAGACTTGACGTATGTGATCACGGACGGCCCCTGAATGTAACTGCACACATTTGGTTATGTTCTTAGCGCCACCTGGTGGATGAATATTCACCTTGTCGTTACTCCATCGTGCATTGGCAGATTTGGCTGTAAATTGACATGTGTGATGAGGGTTAAGCCCTGAACGCACCTGCAGGTGCCTCTGGGGCCACAGGGGCTGTTACGCAAAGGGCAGTGGGTACGGTGGGGCGTGGGTGCGGCGGGGCGTGGGCGCGATCAAGCGCCGGTACCGCGAGGGCCCGTCAACGCCGCTTGCGGCTTTAATTATTAGGGCCCGAGCGGTACGACGAAGTCGTCCCGAGGGACCTATTGTAATCGTAATGTTTATTAGGGCCCGAGCGGACGACAGCGTCGTCCTCGACGAGGACCCTATTGTAATTGCGCTGTTTATTATTATTATTATTCTGACGCGCAATAAACCCCAAATTTCGCCCCTTTCCCAAACTCGAAAATGCTTCTAATTTTGCACAGACGACCGCATGGCCCAAAATTTACATGTGATAGGGTCGTCGCACAGGGTCGATGCAAAATGGCGAAATAGCGCCCCCTTGAAATTTTCAAAAACCCCTCCGCATTGGGTTTTTTTTGGCGTAGGATAACGAAATTCGGTACACACGTCTACCATCCCAGGACGCACGAAAAAGTCCATTAACGTCGTGGTGAAATGTCGACAGGAAGTCAGCCATTTTGATTTGTAGTTTTTTCGTATTTGAACGAACTCCTCCTAGGGATTTCGCCCGACCGACTTCAATTTTGGTACAGGGCATCTAGAGGCCATGCTTATGAAAAGTTATTAAAAGAATGTCTGTAGGTCAAAGGGCGTGGCTGCTAGGGCCCGCCAAAGTTTGGCGATTTTTCGTTTTCTCGCAATTTCGTTTCGAACGGCTCTCACGCCCACATACTTCGTCCCAGCGGCTTCAAACTTGCTGGACATGACGAAGGCTCCGCCCTGAACGTTCCGATGTATTGACTTCCCACCTCACTCATAGCGCCCCCCGGTGGTAACAGGAAGTGTGCAGCTTTTACTCTAACGTCAATAAATACCACATAGTTCACCCAATCAACTTCGTTCCACTTCTAATACATGCAGGACAAGATGGTGAAGCTACATTATTAAGCTTGTCAAGCTATGACTAATGGCGTCCGTGTGGCGGCGCCACGACTGTCGATCCCTCGCCACTAATTACGATTGGCTTTTTGATGGCTTTAACAAACTCGTACCAACCTGAACTTTGGCACACAGGTCGAGACTGACGAGCTCTTTCATTTGATATGCGACACGCCCATGGGCGGGGCCAAACGGCTCAACAGCGCCACCTTGAAATTTTCAAAAACCCCTCCCCATAGGGCTTTTTTTGGAGTAGGAACTTGAAACTTGGTACACATGTCTATCTTGTCCAGACGCACAAAAAAGTCTCTTGCACCAATGGTCGGAACCAAACAGGAAGTCGGCCATCGTGATTTCCATTGTCAACTTTTCACAATTTCCACGCATCGTATTTGAACGAACTCCTCCTAGGGATTTCGTCCGATCGACTTCATATTGTATGACCATCATCTCAAGACCTTTGTGATCAAAAGTTGTTTGCAGATTTTCTCTATCTCAAGGGGCGTGGCTATAATTGTGATTATTCAACAACAAAATGTTTGGTGTTTGTTCATGCCTTTAATATGCTCATAGCTTCATGGAAATTGATACACATGTGAGGAGTGGCAAGTATTCCCCATTGATAGAGGTCTGGCACATGGGCGGGGCCACATGCCTCAACAGCGCCACCTTGAAATTTCAAAAACCCCTCCCCATAGGGCTTTTTTTGGAGTAGGAACTTGAAACTTGGTACACATGTCTATCTTGTCCAGATGCACAAAAAAGTCTCTGGCACCACTGGTCAGAACCAAACAGGAAGTCCGCCATTTTGATTTTAATGGTCTACTTTTTTTGGCCATTTCATCATGTTTGAAACTTGAATAACTTTACGTGTGTTTCACCTACAAGCATGAAAATCGGTAGGCTGATAGAACTCATCAAGACGCACAAAAAAGTTCATTGAGTCCAAGCTCTAAACTCAACAGGAAGTCAGCCATTTGACCTCAAAGGTCAAGTTTTGGTGATTTCTACACAACATACTTAAACAAAATCCTCCTAGGGATTTCATCGGATCGACTTCATACTTCATGAACATCATCTCAAAACCTTTGTGATTAAACGTTATCAAAACCTTTGCTCTACGTTAAGGGGCGTGGCCACTATGGCGCCGCCATTTCTCATGCGTCGCCATGGAACATCAAGTCCTTCTAACTCCATCATGCATTGTCCCATTGGCGTCAAATTTCACATGTGTGATGAAGGTCTGCCCCTCAATGCACCCGACCGGCTCTGGCAACGCTCAGAGCGCCACCCGGTGGATGAGCCGAACATTGCGTTTTTTCCTCTTTCTCCAGGTTTCTCCTCTCTTCCCGCTTCGGGCCGCAGGGGCCTCCCCGACCCGCGGGGCCCTCCCCGAGCCGCAGGGGCCCGCGGTCGCATGTGGCGAGGGCCCGTTCACAGCCGCTTGCGGCTTTAATTATTATTATTATTATTATTATTATTCTTTACGCCTAAACAATCGCATTTTCGGAGCCTTTCCCGTGCTCAAAAACTCACGGAATTCTGGAAAACATTGCGCTCACACGAAAAATTTGATATTTTATGGTCGTTGCACATGGGCAGGACAAAATGGTGAAACAGCGCCCCCTTGGAAATTTTGAAAAAGTCCATAGGTGAGATCGCAAAAGTGGACGAAAATTGGTACACAAGTGTATTATACTCAGTCGAACAAAAAAGTCCATAGAAAGACCCCCAAATCTCAACCGGAAGTCCGCCATTTTGTTTTGAAAGTTTTACGCTGCGAACGCGCTCCTCCTAGGGATATCGCCCAATCGACTTCAAATTTGGCACAGATCATGTAGAGACGATGCCAATCAAAAGCGCATCAAAAGGATTTCGGCAGGTGAAAGAATGTGGCCGCTAGGGGGCGACAAAGTTTTTATGCTAGCTTTAAAATTTCCTTTTGCTCTCACACGCACATACTTGATCCTAGCAGCTTCAAACTTGGTACACATGTGTACGTGAGTGAGACGCACAAAAAAGTCGGCCTATGTCATGGTGAAATGTCAACAGGAAGTCCGCCATTTTGAATTGAATTTTTTTCGTATTTGAAGTCCTACTCCTACAGATTTCGTGTGATTGACTTCAAATTTGCTACAGACCATCTACTCTCCATCCTAATGAAGTGGTATTAAAAGAATGTCGATAGGTCAAAGGGCATGGCTGCTAGGGGGCGACAAAATTTGGCGAATTTCGATTTCTCGCCGTAAAACTTCGAACGGCTCTCACGCGCACATACGTGATCCTAGCAGCTTCAAACTTGCTGGACATGATGAGGGCGTCGCCCTGAACGTCCTGATGGACATGACGATGGCTCCGCCCTGAACATTCCGATGTATTGACTTCCCACTTTACTCGTAGCGCCCCCCGGTGGTAACAGGAAGTGTGCAGCTTTTACTCTAACGTCAATAAATACCACATAGTTGACCCCATCGACTTCGTTCCACTTCTAATACATGCAGGACAAGATGGTGAAGCTACATCATTAAGCTTGTCAAGCTGTGACTAATGGCGTCCGTGTGGGGGCGCCGCGACTGTCGATCCCTCGCCACCAATTACGATTGGCTTTTTGATGGCTTTAACAAACTCGTACCAACCTGAACTTTGGCACGCAGGTCGAGACTGACGAGCTCTTTCATTTGATATGTGGCACGCCCATGGGCGTGGCCAAACGCCTCAACAGCGCCACCTTGAAAATTTCAAAAACCCCTCCCCATAGGGTTTTTTTGGAGTAGGAAGTTGAAACTTGGTACACATGTCTATCTGGTCCAGACGCACAAAAAAGTCTCTGGCACCACTGGTCAGAACCAAACGGGAAGTCCGCCATTTTGATTTTAATGGTCTACTTTTTTTGGACATTTCATCATGTTTGAAACTTGAATAACTTTGTGTGTGTTTCACCTACAAGAATGAAAATCGGTAGGCTGATAGAACTCATCAAGACGCACAAAAAAGATCATTGAGTCAAAGCTCTAACGTCAACAGGAAGTCAGCCATTTGACCTCAAAGGTCAAGTTTTGGTGATTTCTACACAACATACTTAAACAAAATCCTCCTAAGGATCTCATCGGATCGACTTCATACTTCATGAACATCATCTCAAACCTTTGTGATTAAACATTATCAAAAGCTTTGCTCTACGTTAAGGGGCGTGGCCGCTATGGCGCCGCCATTTCTCATGCCTCGTCATGGAACATCAAATCCTTATAACTCCATCATGCATTGTCCCAGTGGCTTGAAACTTCACATGTGTGATGAAGGTCCGCCCCCAACGCGCCTGGACAGGTCTGCCTGCGCTCGTAGCGCCACCTGGTGGATGACCCATCAACGTGCTGTAACTCCTTCGTGCATTGTCCGATCTGCTCCAAACTTCACGTGTGTGATGAGTCACTGCCCCCAATGCACCCGACCAGCTCTGGCAACGCTCGTAGCGCCACCCGGTGGACGAGCCCAACATTGCGTTTTTCCTCTTTCTCCGGGTTTCTCCTCTCTTCCCGCTTCGGGCCGCGGGGCCCTCCCCGACCCCCAGGGCCCTCCCCGGGCCGCAGGGGCCGCGGTCGCATGTGGCGAGGGCCCGTTCACAGCCGCTTGCGGCTTTAATTATTATTATTATTATTCTTACGACACTTCGTGCCTCAATTTGGCCCCTTTCCCATACTGGAAAACTCACCGATTTCTCTATTTTCAAGCGTTCACGCGAAAAATTTGATATTTTGGTGGTCTTCCACATGGGCGTGGCAAAATGGCGAAAGAGCGCCCCCTTGAATATTTTGGAAAAGTCCATAGGAAAGTTGGTGTAGGTGGACAAAAATCAATACATGTATGTATATCATAGAGATCTACAATAAAGTTCATTACAGACCCGTCCGAAACCCAACAGGAAGTCTGCAATTTTGATGTGAAGTTTTGACGCTCAAAACGAACTCCTCCTAGGGATTTCACCCGATTGACTTCAAATTTGGCACAGATCATCGGCTAAGTATCCAAATTGCTGGTTGTTCAAAGAATGTCGGTAGGTCAAAGGGCGTGGCCACTAGGGGGCAACAAATGAACCCCATTTTCTACAATATTTCAAACTGCTCTCACGCCCACATACTTGATCCTAGCAGCTTTAAACTTGGTACACATGTGGACGAGAGTGAGACGCACAAAAAGTCTCAGGTTGTATTGGTCAAAACCAAACAGGAAGTCCGCCATTTTGAATTGAATTTTTTTCGTATTTGAAGTCCCACTCCTACAGACTACACCCGAATGACTTCAAATTTGGTACAGACCATTTACTGCCAATGATGATCAAACGTTATTAAAAGAATGTTGGTAGGTTAAAGGGCGTGGCTGCTAGGGGGTGACAAAATTTGGCAAATTTCGATTTCTCGCAATAAAATTTCAAATGGCTCTCACGCGCACATACTTGATCCTAGCAGCTTCAAACTTGCTGGACATGATGAGGGCTTCGCCCTGAACGTTCTGATATATTGACTTCCCACCTTACTCATAGCGCCCCCTGTTGGCAACAGGAAATGTCCACCTTTTACTCTAACATGTATAAATACTACATAGTTAACACCATCGACTTCATTCCACTTCCAGTACATGCAGAACAAGTTGGTGAAGCTACATTATTAACGCTGTGAAGCTACGACCAATGGCGTCCGTGTGGCGGTGCGACGACTATCGACCTTTCGTCGTGAAATTACGTTTGGCTTTTTGATGGCTTTAACGAGCTCGTATCTACATGAAATTTAATACACTGGTCAAGACTGATGAGCTCTTTCATCTGATATGCAGCTCGCCCATGGGCGGGGCCAAACGCCTCAACAGCGCCACCTTGAAATTTTCAAAAACCCCTCCCCATAGGGGTTCTTTTAGAGTAGCAACATGAAAATTGGTACACATGTGTAACATGTCTAGACGCACAAAAAAGTCTCTTACACCCATGGTCGGAACCAAACAGGAAGTCCGCCATCTTGATTTTAATGGTCTCGTTTTTTTGGCCATTTCATCATCTTTGAAACTTGAATAACTTTGCGTGTGTTTCACCTACGAGCATGAAATTCGGTAGGCTGATAGAACTCATCAAGACGAACAAAAAAGGTCATTGGGTCCAAGCTGTCACGTCAACAGGAAGTCAGCCATTTGACCTCAAAGGTCACGTTTTGGTGATTTCTACGCGACATATTTAACAACCCTTTCCTAGGGATTTCATCTTATTGAGGGCTGGATCAAGACAGAAGCAGGAGAGATAAAATAGACTCCGTGAGCATGCTTAAAGAGATAGTCTTCCTGATTGAACTTTCACTAAGCTTCATTTCACTTATATATTGCTTCTGAGGAGTTGCAGGGGACTCGGGGGCCGCAGAGCACGGGTGCCTCGAGGTCACAGGGGACTCGGGGGCCGTGGGGGCCGCAGGGAACGTGACCTGTGGCCGTGCAAACGGGCGGCGGGGCGTGGGTCGCGGCCGCATGGTTGCGAGGGCCCGTCACAGCTGCTTGCAGCTTTAATTAGGGCCCGAGCGGAACGACGCAGTCGTCCCGAGGGACCTATTGTAATCGCGCTGTTTATTAGGGCCCGAGCGGTACGACGAAGTCGTCCCGAGGGACCTATTGTAATCGTAATGTTTATTAGGGCCCGAGCGGTACGACGAAGTCGTCCCGAGGGACCTATTGTAATCGTAATGTTTATTATTATTATTATTAGGGCCCGAGCGGTACGACGAAGTCGTCCCGAGGGACCTATTGTAATCGTAATGTTTATTATTATTATTATTATTATTCTTATTCCCTATATAATCGCATTTTCGGAGCCTTTCCCGTGCTCAAAAACTCACGGAATTCTGGAAAACATTGCGCTCACACGAAAAATTTGATATTTTATGGTCGTTGCACATGGGCAGGACAAAATGGTGAAACAGCGCCCCCTTGGAAATTTTGAAAAAGTCCATAGGTGAGATCGCAAAAGTGGACGAAAATTGGTACACAAGTGTATTATACTCAGTCGAACAAAAAAGTCCATAGAAAGACCCCCCAAATCTCAACCGGAAGTCCGCCATTTTGTTTTGAAATTTTTACGCTGCGAACGCGCTCCTCCTAGGGATATCGCCCAATCGACTTCAAATTTGGCTCAGATCATGTAGAGACGATGCCAATCAAAAGCGCATCAAAAGGATTTCGGCAGGTCAAAGAATGTGGCCGCTAGGGGGCGACAAAGTTTTTATGCTAGCTTTAAAATTTCCTTTTGCTCTCACACGCACATACTTGATCCTAGCAGCTTCAAACTTGGTACACATGTGTACGTGAGTGAGACGCACAAAAAAGTCGGCCTATGTCATGGTGAAATGTCAACAGGAAGTCCGCCATTTTGATTGAATTTTTTTCGTATTTGAAGTCCTACTCCTAGAGATTTCGCGTGATTGACTTCAAATTTGCTACAGACCATCTACTCTCCATCCTAATGAAGTGGTATTAAAAGAATGTCGATAGGTCAAAGGGCATGGCTGCTAGGGGGCGACAAAATTTGGCGAATTTCGATTTCTCGCCGTAAAACTTCGAACGGCTCTCACGCGCACATACATGATCCTAGCAGCTTCAGCCTTGCTGGACATGATGAGGGCGTCGCCCTGAACGTCCTGATATATTAACTTCCTACCTTACTCATAGCGCCCCCTGTTGACGAAAGGAAATGACCAGCTTTTACTCCAACATGCATAAATACTACATAGTTAAGCCCATCAACTCCATTCCACTTCCAGTACATGCAGAACAAGTTGGTGAAGCTACATTATGAATGGCGCGAAGCTACGACCAATAGCGTCCGTGTGGCGGTGCGACGACCATCGACCCTTCGTCGTGAAATTACGTTTGGCATTTTGATGGCTTTAACGAACTCGTATCCACATGACATTTCATACACATGTCAAGACTGACGAGCTCTTTCATTTGATATGCAGCACGCCCATGAGCGGGGCCAAGCGCCTCAACAGCGCCACCTTGAAAATTTCAAAAACCCCTCCCCATAGGGGTTTTTTTGGAGTAGCAACATGAAACTTGGTACACATGTGTAACGTGTCCAGACGCACAAAAAAGTCTCTTGCACCAATGGTCAGAACCAAACAGGAAGTCCGCCATTTTGATTTCATTGGTCACGTTTTGTCGATTTCCACCATTGGTATTTGAACGAACTCCTCCTAGGGATTTCGCCCGACCGGCTTCAATTTCGGTACAGGTCATCTAGAGAGCATGCTGATCAAAAGTTGTATAAAGAATGTCTGTAGGTCAAGGGCGTGGCTGTAAGGGCGTGCCAGATTTTGGCGAATTATCCTGTTTTTTGAACGGCTCTCACGCCAAATACTTTATCCGAGCAGCTTCAAACTTGCTGGACATGACGATGGCTCCGCCCTGAACGCCCTGATATATTAACTTCCCACCTTACTCATAGCGCCCCCCGCTGGTAACAGGAAGTGTCCAGCTTCATTCTAACACGTATAAATCCTACACAATTGACCCCAACAACATCGTTCCACTCCTAGTACATGCAGAACAAGTTGGTGAAGCTACGTTATGGACGTTGTGAAGCTACGACTAATGGCGTTGCAACGAACAGCGATCCCTCGCCACCAATTACGTTTGGCCTTGAAATGGCTTTAACAAGCTCGAACCGTCTTGAAAATTGATACACAGGTCAAGACGGAATCACCACAGTGACACAAGCCTTGTGTCATGTGACAGGCTGCCCGTGGAAGCAGTGGCGGCTTCGGATCCCTCGCCACAGAGCATCAACTCCTCATAAATCTATCATGCATTGTCTGATTTCCTTGAAACTTCACATGTGTGATGAGGGTAAGCCCCTGAACACAACTGCCCATGTCTGGTTGCGCTTCTAGCGCTACCTGATGGATGAGCCTTCACCTTATCATAACTTTAACATGCGTTGCCCGATTCAGCCCAGACTTGACGTATGTGATCACGGACGGCCCCTGAATGTAACTGCACACATTTGGTTATGCTCTTAGCGCCACCTGGTGGATGAATATTCACCTTGTCGTTACTCCATCGTGCATTGGCAGATTTGGCTGTTGACATGTGTGATGAGGGTTAAGCCCTGAACGCACCTGCAGGTGCCTCTGGGGCCACAGGGGCTGTTACGCAAAGGGCAGTGGGTACGGTGGGGCGTGGGTGCGGCGGGGCGTGGGCGCGATCAAGCGTCGGTACCGCGAGGGCCCGTCAACGCCGCTTGCGGCTTTAATTATTATTATTATTATTATTTTTCGTGCCTATATAATCGCATTTTCGGAGCCTTTCCCGTGCTCAAAAACTCACGGAATTCTGGAAAACATTGCGCTCACACGAAAAATTTGATATTTTATGGTCGTTGCACATGGGCAGGACAAAATGGTGAAACAGCGCCCCCTTGGAAATTTTGAAAAAGTCCATAGGTGAGATCGCAAAAGTGGACGAAAATTGGTACACAAGTGTATTATACTCAGTCGAACAAAAAAGTCCATAGAAAGACCCCCCAAATCTCAACCGGAAGTCCGCCATTTTGTTTTGAAAGTTTTACGCTGCGAACGCGCTCCTCCTAGGGATATCGCCCAATCGACTTCAAATTTGGCTCAGATCATGTAGAGACGATGCCAATCAAAAGCGCATCAAAAGGATTTCGGCAGGTCAAAGAATGTGGCCGCTAGGGGGCGACAAAGTTTTTATGCTAGCTTTAAAATTTCCTTTTGCTCTCACACGCACATACTTGATCCTAGCAGCTTCAAACTTGGTACACATGTGTACGTGAGTGAGACGCACAAAAAAGTCGGCCTATGTCATGGTGAAATGTCAACAGGAAGTCCGCCATTTTGAATTGAATTTTTTTCGTATTTGAAGTCCTACTCCTACAGATTTCGCGTGATTGACTTCAAATTTGCTACAGACCATCTACTCTCCATCCTAATGAAGTGGTATTAAAAGAATGTCAATAGGTCAAAGGGCATGGCTGCTAGGGGGCGACAAAATTTGGCGAATTTCGATTTCTCGCCGTAAAACTTCGAACGGCTCTCACGCGCACATACGTGATCCTAGCAGCTTCAAACTTGCTGGACATGATGAGGGCGTCGCCCTGAACGTCCTGATATATTAACTTCCTACCTTACTCATAGCGCCCCCTGTTGACGAAAGGAAATGACCAGCTTTTACTCCAACATGTATAAATACTACATAGTTAACCCCATCAACACGATTCCACTTCCAGTACATGCAGAACAAGTTGGTGAAGCTACATTATGAATGGCGCGAAGCTACGACCAATAGCGTCCGTGTGGCGGTGCGACGACCATCGACCCTTCGCCGTGAAATTACGTTTGGCATTTTGATGGCTTTAACGGACTCGTATCCACATGACATTTCATACACATGTCGAGTCTGGCGAGCTCTTTCATTTGATATGCGGCACGCCCATGAGCGGGGCCAAACGCCTCAACAGCGCCACCTTGAAAATTTCAAAAACCCCTCCCCATAGGGGTTTTTTTGGAGTAGCAACATGAAACTTGGTACACATGTGTAACGTGTCCAGACGCACAAAAAGTCTCTTGCACCAATGGTCAGAACCAAACAGGAAGTCCGCCATTTTGATTTCATTGGTCACGTTTGCGGCGAGTACACCATTGGTATTTGAACGAACTCCTCCTAGGGATTTCGCCCGACCGGCTTCAATTTCGGTACAGGTCATCTAGAGACCATGCTGATCAAAAGTTATCAAAAGAATTTTTGTAGGTCAAAGGGCGTGGCTGTAAGGGCGTGCCAGATTTTGGCGAATTATCCTGTTTTTTGAACGGCTCTCACGCCCAAATACTTTATCCGAGCAGCTTCAAACTTGCTGGACATGATGATGGCTGCGCCCTGAACGCCCTGATATATCAACTTCCCACCTTACTCATAGCGCCCCCCGCTGGTAACAGGAAGTGTCCAGCTTCATTCTAACACGTAGAAATCCTACACAATTGACCCAACAACATCGTTCCACTCCTAGTACATGCAGAACAAGTTGGTGAAGCTACATTATGGACGTTGTGAAGCTACGACTAATGGCGTTGCAACGAACAGCGATCCCTCGCCACCAATTACGTTTGGCCTTGTAATGGCTTTAACAAGCTCGAACCGTCTTGAAAATTGATACACAGGTCAAGACGGAATCACCACAGTGACACAAGCCTTGTGTCATGTGACAGGCTGCCCGTGGAAGCAGTGGCGGCTTCGGATCCCTCGCCACAGAGCATCAACTCCTCATAAATCTGTCATGCATTGTCTGATTTCCTTGAAACTTCACATGTGTGATGAGGGTTAGCCCTTGAACACAACTGCCCATGTCTGATTGCGCTTCTAGCGCTACCTGGTGGATGAGCCTTCACCTTATCATAACTTTAACATGCATTGCCCGATTCAGCCCAGACTTGACGTATGTGATCACAGACGGCCCCTGAATGTAACTGCACACATTTGGTTATGCTCTTAGCGCCACCTGGTAGATGAATATTCACCTTGTCGTTACTCCATCGTGCATTGGCAGATTTGGCTGTAAATTGACATGTGTGATGAGGGTTAACCCCTGAACGCACCTGCAGGTGCCTCTGGGCCACAGGGGCTGTTGCGCAAAGGGCAGTGGGTACGGTGGGGCGTGGGTGCGGCGGGGCGTGGGCGCGATCAAGCGTCGGTACCGCGAGGGCCCGTCAACGCCGCTTGCGGCTTTAATTAGGGCCCGAGCGGTACGACGAAGTCGTCCCGAGGGACCTATTGTAATCGTAAGGTTTATTATTATTATTTTAAGTCCCTCTAAAATCGCATTTTCGGAGCCTTTCCCGTGCTCAAAAACTCACGGAATTCTGGGAAACATTGCGCTCACACGAAAAATTTGATATTTTATGGTCGTTGCACATGGGCAGGACAAAATGGTGAAACAGCGCCCCCTTGAAAATTTTGAAAAAGTCCATAGGTGAGATCACAAAAGCGGACAAAAATCGGTACACAAGTGTATTATACTCAGATGAGCAAAAAAGTCTCTAGAAAGACCCCCCAAATCTCAACAGGAAGTCCGCCATTTTGATTTGAAATTTTTACGCTGCGAACGCGCTCCTCCTAGGGATATCGCCCAATCGACTTCAAATTTGGCACAGATCATGTAGAGACGATGCCAATCAAAAGCGCATCAAAAGGATTTCGGCAGGTGAAAGAATGTGGCCGCTAGGGGGCGACAAAGTTTTTATGCTAGCTTTAAAATTTCCTTTTGCTCTCACATGCACATACTTGATCCTAGCAGCTTCAAACTTGGTACACATGTGTACGTGAGTGAGACGCACAAAAAAGTCGGCCTATGTCATGGTGAAATGTCAACAGGAAGTCCGCCATTTTGAATTGAATTTTTTTCGTATTTGAAGTCCTACTCCTAGAGATTTCGCTTGATTGACTTCAAATTTGCTACAGACCATCTACTCTCCATCCTAATGAAGTGGTATTAAAAGAATGTCAATAGGTCAAAGGGCATGGCTGCTAGGGGGCGACAAAATTTGGCGAATTTCGATTTCTTGCCATAAAACTTCGAACGCCTCTCACGCGCACATACGTGATCCTAGCAGCTTCAACCTTGCTGGACCTGATGAGGGCGTCGCCCTGAACGTCCTGATATATTAACTTCCTACCTTACTCATAGCGCCCCCTGTTGACGAAAGGAAATGACCAGCTTTTACTCCAACATGTATAAATACTACATAGTTAACCCCATCAACTCGATTCCACTTCCAGTACATGCAGAACAAGTTGGTGAAGCTACATTATGAATGGCGCAAAGCTACGACCAATAGCGTCCGTGTGGCGGTGCGACGACCATCGACCCTTCGTCGTGAAATTACGTTTGGCATTTTGATGGCTTTAAAGAACTCGTATCCACATGACATTTGATACACATGTTGAGACTGACGAGCTCTTTCATTTGATATGCGGCACGCCCATGAGCGGGGCCAAACGCCTCAACAGCGCCACCTTGAAAATTTCAAAAACCCCTCCCCATAGGGGTTTTTTTGGAGTAGCAACATGAAACTTGGTACACATGTGTAACGTGTCCAGACGCACAAAAAAGTCTCTTGCACCAATGGTCAGAACCAAACAGGAAGTCCGCCATTTTGATTTCATTGGTCACGTTTTGTCGATTTCCACCATTGGTATTTGAACGAACTCCTCCTAGAGATTTCGCCCGACCGGCTTCAATTTCGGTACAGGTCATCTAGAGACCATGCTGATCAAAAGTTATCAAAAGAATGTCTGTAGGTCAAAGGGCGTGGCTGTAAGGGCGTGCCAGATTTTGGCGAATTATCCTGTTTTTTGAACGGCTCTCACGCCCAAATACTTTATCCGAGCAGCTTCAAACTTGCTGGACATGATGATGGCTGCGCCCTGAACGCCCTGATATATTAACTTCCCACCTTACTCATAGCGCCCCCCGCTGGTAACAGGAAGTGTCCAGCTTCATTCTAACACGTATAAATCCTACACAATTGACCCCAACAACATCGTTCCACTCCTAGTACATGCAGAACAAGTTGGTGAAGCTATGTTATGGACGTTGTGAAGCTACGACTAATGGCGTTGCAACGAACAGCGATCCCTCGCCACCAATTACGTTTGGCCTTGAAATGGCTTTAACAAGCTCGAACCGTCTTGAAAATTGATACACAGGTCAAGACGGAATCACCACAGTGACACAAGCCTTGTGTCATGTGACAGGCTGCCCGTGGAAGCAGTGGCGGCTTCGGATCCCTCGCCACAGAGCATCAACTCCTCATAAATCTATCATGCATTGTCTGATTTCCTTGAAACTTCACATGTGTGATGAGGGTAAGCCCCTGAACACAACTGCCCATGTCTGGTTGTGCTTCTAGCGCTACCTGGTGGATGAGCCTTCACCTTATCATAACTTTGCATTGCCCGATTCAGCCCAGACTTGACGTATGTGATCACGGACGGCCCCTGAATGTAACTGCACACATTTGGTTATGCTCTTAGCGCCACCTGGTGGATGAATATTCACCTTGTCGTTACTCCATCGTGCATTGGCAGATTTGGCTGTTGACGTGTGATGAGGGTTAAGCCCTGAACGCACCTGCAGGTGCCTCTGGGGCCAGAGGGGCTGTTACGCAAAGGGCAGTGGGTACGGTGGGGCGTGGGTGCGGTGGGGCGTAGGCGCGATCAAGCGTCGGTACCGCGAGGGCCCGTCAACGCCGCTTGCGGCTTTAATTAGGGCCCGAGCGGTACGACGAAGTCGTCCCGAGGGACCTATTGTAATCGTAATGTTTATTATTATTATTATTATTTTAAGTCCCTCTTAAATCGCATTTTCGGAGCCTTTCCCGTGCTCAAAAACTCACGGAATTCTGGGAAACGTTGCGCTCACACGAAAAATTTGATATTTTATGGTCGTTGCACATGGGCAGGACAAAATGGTGAAACAGCGCCCCCTTGGAAATTTTGAAAAAGTCCATAGGTGAGATCACAAAAGCGGACGAAAATCGGTACACAAGTGTATTATACTCAGATGAGCAAAAAAGTCTCTACAAAGACCCCCCAAATCTCAACCGGAAGTCCGCCATTTTGTTTTGAAAGTTTTACGCTGCGAACGCGCTCCTCCTAGGGATATCGCCCAATCGACTTCAATTTGGCTCAGATCATGTAGAGACGATGCCAATCAAAAGCGCATAAAAAGGATTTCGGCAGGTCAAAGAATGTGGCCGCTAGGGGGCGACAAAGTTTTTATGCTAGCTTTAAAATTTCCTTTTGCTCTCACACGCACATACTTGATCCTAGCAGCTTCAAACTTGGTACACATGTGTACGTGAGTGAGACGCACAAAAAGTCGGCCTATGTCATGGTGAAATGTCAACAGGAAGTCCGCCATTTTGAATTGAATTTTTTTCGTATTTGAAGTCCTACTCCTAGAGATTTCGCGTGATTGACTTCAAATTTGCTACAGACCATCTACTCTCCATCCTAATGAAGTGGTATTAAAAGAATGTCAATAGGTCAAAGGGCATGGCTGCTAGGGGGCGACAAAATTTGGCGAATTTCGATTTCTCGCCGTAAAACTTCGAACGCCTCTCACGCGCACATACGTGATCCTAGCAGCTTCAAACTTGCTGGACATGATGAGGGCGTCGCCCTGAACGTCCTGATATATTAACTTCCTACCTTACTCATAGCGCCCCCTGTTGACGAAAGGAAATGACCAGCTTTTACTCCAACATGTATAAATACTACATAGTTAACCCCATCAACTCGATTCCACTTCCAGTACATGCAGAACAAGTTGGTGAAGCTACATTATGAATGGCGCGAAGCTACGACCAATAGCGTCCGTGTGGCGGTGCGACGACCATCGACCCTTCGTCGTGAAATTACGTTTGGCATTTTGATGGCTTTAACGAACTCGTATCCACATGACATTTCATACACATGTCAAGACTGACGAGCTCTTTCATTTGATATGCGGCACGCCCATGGGCGGGGCCAAACGCCTCAACAGCGCCACCTTGAAAATTTCAAAAACCCCTCCCCATAGGGGTTTTTTTTGGAGTAGCAACATGAAACTTGGTACACATGTGTAACGTGTCCAGACGCACAAAAAAGTCTCTTGCACCAATGGTCAGAACCAAACAGGAAGTCCGCCATTTTGATTTCATTGGTCACGTTTGCGGCGAGTACACCATTGGTATTTGAACGAACTCCTCCTAGGGATTTCGCCCGACCGGCTTCAATTTCGGTACAGGTCATCTAGAGACCATGCTGATCAAAAGTTATCAAAAGAATTTTTGTAGGTCAAAGGGCGTGGCTGTAAGGGCGTGCCAGATTTTGGCGAATTATCCTGTTTTTTGAACGGCTCTCACGCCCAAATACTTTATCCGAGCAGCTTCAAACTTGCTGGACATGATGATGGCTGCGCCCTGAACGCCCTGATATATTAACTTCCCACCTTACTCATAGCGCCCCCCGCTGGTAACAGGAAGTGTCCAGCTTCATTCTAACACGTAGAAATCCTACACAATTGACCCCAACAACATCGTTCCACTCCTAGTACATGCAGAACAAGTTGGTGAAGCTACGTTATGGACGTTGTGAAGCTACGACTAATGGCGTTGCAACGAACAGCGATCCCTCGCCACCAATTACGTTTGGCCTTGAAATGGCTTTAACAAGCTCGAACCGTCTTGAAAATTGATACACAGGTCAAGACGGAATCACCACAGTGACACAAGCCTTGTGTCATGTGACAGGCTGCCCGTGGAAGCAGTGGCGGCTTCGGATCCCTCGCCACAGAGCATCAAGTCCTCATAAATCTATCATGCATTGTCTGATTTCCTTGAAACTTCACATGTGTGATGAGGGTTAGCCCCTGAACACAACTGCCCATGTCTGGTTGCGCTTCTAGCGCTACCTGGTGGATGAGCCTTCACCTTATCATAACTTTAACATGCGTTGCCTGATTCAGCCCAGACTTGATGTATGTGATCACGGACGGCCCCTGAATGTAACTGCACACATTTGCTTATGCTCTTAGCGCCACCTGGTGGATGAATATTCACCTTGTCGTTACTCCATCGTGCATTGGCAGATTTGGCTGTTGACATGTGTGATGAGGGTTAAGCCCTGAACACACCTGCAGGTGCCTCTGGGGCCACAGGGGCTGTTACGCAAAGGGCAGTGGGTACGGTGGGGCGTGGGTGCGGCGGGGCGTGGGCGCGATCAAGCGTCGGTACCGCGAGGGCCCGTCAACGCCGCTTGCGGCTTTAATTAGGGCCCGAGCGGTACGACGAAGTCGTCCCGAGGGACCTATTGTAATCGTAATGTTTATTATTATTATTATTATTCTTTACGCCTAAACAATCGCATTTTCGGAGCCTTTCCCGTGCTCAAAAACTCACGGAATTCTGGAAAACATTGCGCTCACACGAAAAATTTGATATTTTATGGTCGTTGCACATGGGCAGGACAAAATGGTGAAACAGCGCCCCCTTGGAAATTTTGAAAAAGTCCATAGGTGAGATCGCAAAAGCGGACGAAAATTGGTACACAAGTGTATTATACTCAGTCGAACAAAAAAGTCCATAGAAAGACCCCCAAATCTCAACCGGAAGTCCGCCATTTTGTTTTGAAAGTTTTACGCTGCCAACGCGCTCCTCCTAGGGATATCGCCCAATCGACTTCAAATTGGCTCAGATCATGTAGAGACGATGCCAATCAAAAGCGCATCAAAAGGATTTCGGCAGGTCAAAGAATGTGGCCGCTAGGGGGCGACAAAGTTTTTATGCTAGCTTTAAAATTTCCTTTTGCTCTCACACGCACATACTTGATCCTAGCAGCTTCAAACTTGGTACACATGTGTACGTGAGTGAGACGCACAAAAAGTCAGCCTATGTCATGGTGAAATGTCAACAGGAAGTCCGCCATTTTGAATTGAATTTTTTTCGTATTTGAAGTCCTACTCCTACAGATTTCGCGTGATTGACTTCAAATTTGCTACAGAACATCTACTCTCCATCCTAATGAAGTGGTATTAAAAGAATGTCAATAGGTCAAAGGGCATGGCTGCTAGGGGGCGACAAAATTTGGCGAATTTCGATTTCTCGCCGTAAAACTTCGAACGGCTCTCACGCGCACATACGTGATCCTAGCAGCTTCAAACTTGCTGGACATGATGAGGGCGTCGCCCTGAACGTCCTGATATATTAACTTCCTACCTTACTCATAGCGCCCCCTGTTGACGAAAGGAAATGACCACCTTTTACTCCAACATGTATAAATACTACATAGTTAACCCCATCAACATGATTCCACTTCCAGTACATGCAGAACAAGTTGGTGAAGCTACATTATGAATGGCGCGAAGCTACGACCAATAGCGTCCGTGTGGCGGTGCGACGACCATCGACCCTTCGCCGTGAAATTACGTTTGGCATTTTGATGGCTTTAACGAACTCGTATCCACATGACATTTCATACACATGTCGAGTCTGGCGAGCTCTTTCATTTGATATGCGGCACGCCCATGAGCGGGGCCAAACGCCTCAACAGCGCCACCTTGAAAATTTCAAAAACCCCTCCCCATAGGGGTTTTTTTGGAGTAGCAACATGAAACTTGGTACACATGTGTAACGTGTCCAGACGCACAAAAAGTCTCTTGCACCAATGGTCAGAACCAAACAGGAAGTCCGCCATTTTGATTTCATTGGTCACGTTTGCGGCGAGTACACCATTGGTATTTGAACGAACTCCTCCTAGGGATTTCGCCCGACCGGCTTCAATTTCGGTACAGGTCATCTAGAGAGCATGCTGATCAAAAGTTATCAAAAGAATTTTTGTAGGTCAAAGGGCGTGGCTGTAAGGGCGTGCCAAATTTTGGCGAATTATCCTGTTTTTTGAACGGCTCTCACGCCCAAATACTTTATCCGAGCAGCTTCAAACTTGCTGGACATGATGATGGCTGCGCCCTGAACGCCCTGATATATTAACTTCCCACCTTACTCATAGCGCCCCCCGCTGGTAACAGGAAGTGTCCAGCTTCATTCTAACACGTAGAAATCCTACACAATTGACCCCAACAACATCGTTCCACTCCTAGTACATGCAGAACAAGTTGGTGAAGCTACGTTATGGACGTTGTGAAGCTACGACTAATGGCGTTGCAATGAACAGCGATCCCTCGCCACCAATTACGTTTGGCCTTGAAATGGCTTTAACAAGCTCGAACCGTCTTGAAAATTGATACACAGGTCAAGACGGAATCACCACAGTGACACAAGCCTTGTGTCATGTGACAGGCTGCCCGTGGAAGCAGTGGCGGCTTCGGATCCCTTGCCACAGAGCATCAACTCCTCATAAATCCATCATGCATTGTCTGATTTCCTTGAAACTTTACATGTGTGATGAGGGTTAGCCCTTGAACACAACTGCCCATGTCTGGTTGCGCTTCTAGCGCTACCTGGTGGATGAGCCTTCACCTTATCATAACTTTAACATGCATTGCCCGATTCAGCCCAGACTTGACGTATGTGATCACGGACGGCCCTGAATGTAACTGCACACATTTGGTTATGTTCTTAGCGCCACCTGGTAGATGAATATTCACCTTGTCGTTACTCCATCGTGCATTGGCAGATTTGGCTGTAAATTGACATGTGTGATGAGGGTTAAGCCCTGAACGCACCTGCACGTGCCTCTGGGGCCACAGGGGCTGTTACGCAAAGGGCAGTGGGTACGGTGGGGCGTGGGTGCGGCGGGGCGTGGGCGCGATCAAGCGTCGGTACCGCGAGGGCCCGTCAACGCCGCTTGCGGCTTTAATTATTATTATTATTATTATTATTATTATTACGACACTTCGTGCCTCAATTTGGCCCCTTTCCCATACTGGAAAACTCACCGATTTCTCTATTTTCAAGCGTTCACGCGCGAAAATTTGATATTTTGGTGGTCTTGCACATGGGCGTGGCAAAATGGCGGAATTGCGCCCCCTTGAATATTTTCAAAACGTCCATAGGAAAGTTGGCGTAGGTGGACGAAAATCAGTACATGTATGTATATCATAGAGATCTACAAAAAAGTTCATTACAGACCCGTCCGAAACCCAACAGAAGTCCGCAATTTTGATGTGAATTTTTGAGGCTCAAAATGAACTCCTCCTAGGGATTTCACCCGATTGACTTCAAATTTGGTGCAGATCAGCGGCTAAGTATCCAAATTGCTGGTTGTTGAAAGAATGTCGGTAGGTCAAAGGGCGTGGCCACTAGGGGGCAACAAATGAACCCCATTTTCTACAATATTTCAAACTGCTCTCACGCCCACATACGTGTTCCTAGCAGCTTTAAACTTGGTACACATGTGGACGAGAGTGAGACGCACAAGAAAGTCTCAGGTTGTATTGGTCCAAACCAAACAGGAAGTCCGCCATTTTGAATTGAATTTTTTTCGTATTTGAAGTCCCACTCCTAGAGATTACACCCGATTGACTTCAAATTTGGTACAGACCATCTACTGCCAATGATGATCAAACGTTATTAAAAGAATGTCGGTAGGTTAAAGGGCGTGGCTGCTAGGGGGTGACAAAATTTGGCAAATTTCGATTTCTCGCAATAAAATTTCAAATGGCTCTCACGCGCACATACTTGATCCTAGCAGCTTCAAACTTGCTGGACATGATGAGGGCTTCGCCCTGAACATTCTGATATATTGACTTCCCACCTTACTCATAGCGCCCCCTGTTGGCAACAGGAAATGTCCACCTTTTACTCCAACATGTACAAATACTACATAGTTAACACCATCGACTTCATTCCACTTCTAATACATGCAGGACAAGTTGGTGAAGCTACATTATTAACGCCATGAAGCTACGACCAATGGCGTCCGTGTGGCGGTGCGACGACTATCGACCTTTCGTCGTGAAATTATGTTTGGCTTTTTAATGGCTTTAACGAGCTCGTATCTACATGACATTTCATACACATGTCGAGTCTGGCGAGCTCTTTCATCTGATAGGCGGTTCGCCCATGGGCGGGGCCAAATGCCTCAACAGCGCCACCTTGAAATTTTCAAAAACCCCTCCCCATAGGGGTTTTTTTTGGAGTAGCAACATGAAAATTGGTACACGTGTGTAACATGTCTAGACGCACAAAAAAGTCTCTTACACCCATGGTCGGAACCAAACCGGAAGTCCGCCATCTTCATTTTAATGGTCTCGTTTTTTGGCCATTTCATCATGTTTGACACTTGAATAACATTGCGTGTGTTTCACCTACGAGCATGAAATTCGATAGGCTGATAGAACGCATCGAGACGCACAAAAAAGGTCATTGGGTCCAAGCTCTAAAGTCAACAGGAAGTCAGCCATTTGACCTCAAAAGTCACGTTTTGGTGATTTCTACACGACATATTGAACAACCCTCTCCTAGGGATTTCATCTTATTGAGGGGTGGATCAAGACAGAAGCAGGAGAGATAAAATAGACTCCGTGAGCATGCTTAAAGAGATAGTCTTCCTGATTGAACTTTCACTAAGCTTCATTTCACTTATAAATTGCTTCTGAGGAGTCGCAGGGACTCGGGGCTGCAGAGCACGGGTGCCTCGGGGCACAGGGGACTCGGGGGCCGTGGGGGCCGCAGGGGCCGCAGGGGCCGCAGGGAACGGGTGACCTGAGGCCGTGCGGACGGCCGGCGGGGCATGGGTCGCGGTGCACGGGTGGCGAGGGCCCGTCACAGCTGCTTGCAGCTTTAATTAGGGCCCGAGCGACGACTGGCAAGTCGTCTGGCGAAGGCCCTATTGTAATTGCGCTGTTTATTATTCTTTATTTATTATTATTCTTACGCGAAATGAATCGCATATTTGACGACTTTCCCATGCTCGAAAACTCATGAAACTTTGCAAACATGTTCGGACGCCCCAAAATTTACATCTGATAGGGTCGCAGAATAGGGTCGCTGCAAAATGGCGAAATAGCGCCCCCTTGAACATTTTGAAAACGTCCATAGGAAAGTTGGCGTAGGTGGACGAAAATCGGTACATGTATGTATAGCATAGAGATCTACAAAAAACTCCATTACAGACCCGTCCGAACCCGACAGGAAGTCGGCCATTTTGATGTGAATTTTTCACGCTGAAAACGAACTCCTCCTAGGGATTTCACCCGATTGACTTCAAATTTGGTACAGATCATCGGCTAAGTATCAACATTAAAAGTTATTCACAGAATGTCGGTAGGTCAAACGGTGTGGCCGCTAGGGGGCGACAAATTTAGCTTATTCGCTAAAATATTTCAAACTGGTCTCACGCCCACATACGTGATCCTAGCAACTTCAAACTTGGTACACATGTGTACGTGAGTGAGACGCACAAAAAAGTCAGCCTATGTCATGGTGAAATATCAACAGGAAGTCCGCCATTTTGAATTGAATTTTTTCGTATTTGAAGTCCTACTCCTACAAATTTCGCCAAATTGACTTCAAATTTGGTACAGACCATCTACTGCCAATGATGATCAAAACATATTAAAAGAATGCCAGTAGGTCAAAGGGCGTGGCTGCTAGGGGGTGACAAAATTTGGCGAATTTCGATTTCTCGCTATCAAACTTCGAACGGCTCTCACGTGCAGACACTTGATCCTAGCAGCTTCAACCTTGCTGGACATGATGAGGGCTTCACCCTGAACGTTTTGATATATTGACTTCCCAATTTGCTCATAGCGCCCCCTGTTGGCAACAGGAAATGTGCAGCTTTTACTCCAACATATATAAATACTACATAGTTAAGCCCATCAACTCGATTCCACTTCTAGCACATGCAGAACAAGTTGGTGAAGCTACATTATTAACGCCGTGAAGCCACGACCAATGGCGTCCGTGTGGCGGTGCGACGACTATCGACCCTTCGTCGTAAAATTACATTTGGCTTTTTGATGGCTTTAACGAACTCGTACCCACATGACATTTGACACGCAGGTTGAGACTGACGAGCACTTTCATTTCATATGCGGCACGCCATGGGCGTGGCCAAACGCCTCAACAGCGCCACCTTGAAAATTTCAAAACCCCTCCCCATAGGGGTTTTTTTGGAGTAGGAAGTTCAAACTTAGTACACATGTCTACCATGTCCAGACGCACAAAAAAGTCTCTTGCACCAATGGTCACAACCCAACAGGAAGTCGGCCATCTTGATTTCCATTGTCAACTTTTCGCGATTTCCACGCATCCTATTTGAACGAACTCCTCCTAGGGATTTCGTCCGATCGACTTCATATTGTATGACCATCATCTCAAGACCTTTGTGATCAAAAGTTATTAAAAGCTTTTCTCTATCTCAAGGGGCGTGGCTATAATTGTGATTATTCAACAACAAAATGTTTGGTGTTTGTTCTTGCCTTTAATACGCTCATAGCTTCATGAAAATTGGTACACATGTGAGGATGGCAAGTATTCCCCATTGATAGAGGTCTGGCACATGGGCGGGTCCAAATGCCTCAACAGCGCCACCTTGAAATTTTCAAAAACCCCTCCCATAGGTTTTTTTTTGGAGTACACTCATGAAAATTGGTACATGTGTGTACCTTGTCCAGACGCACAAAAAACTCTCTGGCACCACTGGTCAGAACCAAACAGGAAGTCCGCCATTTTGATTTTAATGGTCTCCTTTTTTTGGCCATTTCATCATGTTTGAAACTTGAATAACTTTGCGTGTGTTTCACCTATGAGCATGACAATCGGTAGGTTGATAGAACTCATCATGACGCACAAAAAAGGTCATTGGGTCCAAGCTCTAAAGTCAACAGGAAGTCAGCTATTTGACCTCAAAGGTCAAGTTTTGGTGATTTTCCGCCGTTTTCATTTTAATGGTCTACTGTTTTTGGCCATTTCATCATGTTTGAAACGTGAATAACGTTGCATGTGTTTCACCTACGAGCATGAAAATCGGTAGGCTGATAGAACTCATCAAGATGCACTAAAAAAGTAGGAGGTTCGAAGCTGTAAAATCAACAGGAAGTCAGCCATTTGACCTCAAAGGTCATGTTTTGGTCATTTCTACACAACATACTTAAACAAAATCCTCCTAGGGATTTCATCAGATCGACTTCATACTTCATGAACATCATCTCAAGACCTTTGTGATTGAACATTATCAAAACCTTTGCTCTACGTTAAGGGGCGTGGCCACTATGGCGCCGCCATTTCTCATGCGTCACCATGGAACATCAAGTCCTTCTAACTCCATCATGCATTGTCCCATTGCTTCAAATTTCACATGTGTGATGAAGGTCTGCCCCTCAATGCACCTGACCAGCTCTGGCAACGCTCGTAGCGCCACCCGGTGGATGAACCAAACATTGCGTTTTTTCTCTTTCTCCAGGTTTCTCCTCTCTTCCCGCTTCGGGCCGCGGGGGCCTCCCCGACCCGCAGGGGCCTCCCAGGGCCGCAGGGCCCGCGGTCGCATGTGGCGAGGGCCCGTTCACAGCCGCTTGCGGCTTTAATTAGGGCCCGAGCGACGACTGCAAGTCGTCTGGCGAAGGCCCTATTGAAATTGCTCTGTTTATTATTAGGGCCCGAGCGACGACTGCAAGTCGTCTGGCGAAGGCCCTATTGAAATCGCGCTGTTTATTAGGGCCCGAGCGGACGACAGCGTCGTCCTCGACGAGGACCCTATTGTAATTGCGCTGTTTATTATTATTATTATTCTGACGCGCAATAAACCCCAAATTTCGCCCCTTTCCCAAACTCGAAAATGCTTCTAATTTTGCACAGACGACCGCATGGCCCAAAATTTACATGTGATAGGGTCGTCGCACAGGGTCGATGCAAAATGGCGAAATAGCGCCCCCTTGAAATTTTCAAAAACCCCTCCGCATTGGGTTTTTTTTGGCGTAGGATAACGAAATTCGGTACACACGTCTACCATCCCAGGACGCACGAAAAAGTCCATTAACGTCGTGGTGAAATGTCGACAGGAAGTCAGCCATTTTGATTTGTAGTTTTTTCGTATTTGAACGAACTCCTCCTAGGGATTTCGCCCGACCGACTTCAATTTTGGTACAGGGCATCTAGAGGCCATGCTTATGAAAAGTTATTAAAAGAATGTCTGTAGGTCAAAGGGCGTGGCTGCTAGGGCCCGCCAAAGTTTGGCGATTTTTCGTTTTCTCGCAATTTCGTTTCGAACGGCTCTCACGCCCACATACTTCGTCCCAGCGGCTTCAAACTTGCTGGACATGACGAAGGCTCCGCCCTGAACGTTCCGATGTATTGACTTCCCACCTCACTCATAGCGCCCCCGGTGGTAACAGGAAGTGTGCAGCTTTTACTCTAACGTCAATAAATACCACATAGTTCACCCAATCAACTTCGTTCCACTTCTAATACATGCAGGACAAGATGGTGAAGCTACATTATTAAGCTTGTCAAGCTATGACTAATGGCGTCCGTGTGGCGGCGCCACGACTGTCGATCCCTCGCCACTAATTACGATTGGCTTTTTGATGGCTTTAACAAACTCGTACCAACCTGAACTTTGGCACACAGGTCGAGACTGACAAGCTCTTTCATTTGATATGCGACACGCCCATGGGCGGGGCCAAACGGCTCAACAGCGCCACCTTGAAATTTTCAAAACCCCTCCCCATAGGGCTTTTTTTGGAGTAGGAACTTGAAACTTGGTACACATGTCTATCTTGTCCAGACGCACAAAAAAGTCTCTTGCACCAATGGTCGGAACCAAACAGGAAGTCGGCCATCGTGATTTCCATTGTCAACTTTTCACAATTTCCACGCATCGTATTTGAACTCCTCCTCCTAGGGATTTCGTCCGATCGACTTCATATTGTATGACCATCATCTCAAGACCTTTGTGATCAAAAGTTGTTTGCAGATTTTCTCTATCTCAAGGGGCGTGGCTATAATTGTGATTATTCAACAACAAAATGTTTGGTGTTTGTTCATGCCTTTAATATGCTCATAGCTTCATGGAAATTGATACACATGTGAGGAGTGGCAAGTATTCCCCATTGATAGAGGTCTGGCACATGGGCGGGGCCACATGCCTCAACAGCGCCACCTTGAAATTTTCAAAAACCCCTCCCCATAGGGCTTTTTTTGGAGTAGGAACTTGAAACTTGGTACACATGTCTATCTTGTCCAGATGCACAAAAAAGTCTCTGGCACCACTGGTCAGAACCAAACAGGAAGTCCGCCATTTTGATTTTAATGGTCTACTTTTTTGGCCATTTCATCATGTTTGAAAC
This sequence comes from Caranx ignobilis, assembly GCA_021432705.1. Lineage (NCBI taxonomy): Eukaryota > Metazoa > Chordata > Actinopteri > Carangiformes > Carangidae > Caranx > Caranx ignobilis. The sequence continues at coordinate 18,393,349 of MU269990.1, forward strand.
TTGAATAACTTTACGTGTGTTTCACCTACAAGCATGAAAATCGGTAGGCTGATAGAACTCATCAAGACGCACAAAAAGTTCATTGAGTCCAAGCTCTAAACTCAACAGGAAGTCAGCCATTTGACCTCAAAGGTCAAGTTTTGGTGATTTCTACACAACATACTTAAACAAAATCCTCCTAGGGATTTCATCGGATCGACTTCATACTTCATGAACATCATCTCAAAACCTTTGTGATTAAACGTTATCAAAACCTTTGCTCTACGTTAAGGGGCGTGGCCACTATGGCGCCGCCATTTCTCATGCGTCGCCATGGAACATCAAGTCCTTCTAACTCCATCATGCATTGTCCCATTGGCGTCAAATTTCACATGTGTGATGAAGGTCTGCCCCTCAATGCACCCGACCGGCTCTGGCAACGCTCAGAGCGCCACCCGGTGGATGAGCCGAACATTGCGTTTTTTCCTCTTTCTCCAGGTTTCTCCTCTCTTCCCGCTTCGGGCCGCAGGGGCCTCCCCGACCCGCGGGGCCCTCCCCGAGCCGCAGGGGCCCGCGGTCGCATGTGGCGAGGGCCCGTTCACAGCCGCTTGCGGCTTTAATTATTATTATTATTATTCTGACGCGCAATAAACCCCAAATTTCGCCCCTTTCCCAAACTCGAAAATGCTTCTAATTTTGCACAGACGACCGCATGGCCCAAAATTTACATCTGATAGGGTCGTCGCACAGGGTCGACGCAAAATGGCGAAATAGCGCCCCCTAGAAATTTTCAAAAACCCCTCCGCATTGGGGTTTTTTTGGCGTAGAATAACGAAATTCGGTACACACGTCTACCATCCCAAGACGCACGAAAAATCCTCTTATCGTCATGGTGAAATGTCGACAGGAAGTCGGCCATTTTGATTTGTAGTTTTTTCGTATTTGAACGAACTCCTCCTAGGGATTTCGCCCGATCGACTTCAGTTTTGGTATAGGTCATCTACAGGCCATGCTCATCAAAAGATATCAAAAGAATGTCTGTAGGTCAAAGGGCGTGGTTGCTAGGGCCCGCCAAAGTTTAGCGATTTTTCGTTTTCTCGCAATTTCGTTTCGAACGGCTCTCACGCCCACATACTTCGTCCGAGCGGCTTCAAACTTGCTGGACATGACGATGGCTCCGCCCTGAACGTTCCGATGTATTGACTTCCCACTTCACTCGTAGCGCCCCCCGGTGGTAACAGGAAGTGTGCAGCTTTTACTCTAACGTCAATAAATACCACATAGTTCACCCAATCGACTTCGTTCCACTTCTAATACATGCAGGACAAGATGGTGAAGCTACCTTATTAAGCTTGTCAAGCTACGACTAATGGCGTCCGTGTGGCGGCGCCGCGACTGTCGATCCCTCGCCACCAATTACGATTGGCTTTTTGATGGCTTTAACAAACTCGTACCCACATGAACTTTGGCACGCAGGTCGAGACTGACGAGCTCTTTCATTTGATAGGCAGCACGCCCATGGGCGTGGCCAAACGGCTCAACAGCGCCACCTTGAAATTTTCAAAAACCCCTCCCCATAGGGTTTTTTTGGAGTAGGATGTTGAAACTTGGTACACATGTCTATCTTGTCCAGACGCACAAAAAAGTCTCTTGCACCAATGGTCACAACCAAACAGGAAGTCGGCCATCTTGATTTTTATTGTCAACTTTTCGCGATTTCCACGCCTCCTATTTGAACGAACCCCTCCTAGAGATTTCATCGGACCGATTTCATACTTGATGAACATTATCTCAAGACCTTTGTGATCAAAAGTTATCAAAAGCTTTTCTCTACGTTAAGGGGCGTGGCCGCTATGGCGCCGCCATTTCTCATGCCTCGCCATGGAACATCAAATCCTTATAACTCCATCATGCATTGTCCCAGTGGCTTGAAACTTCACATGTGTGATGAAGGTCCGTCCCCCAACACGCCTGGATAGGTCTGCTTGCGCTCGTAGCACCACCTGGTGGATGACCCATCAACGTGCTGTAACTCCTTCGTGCGTTGTCCGATCTGCTCCAAACTTCACGTGTGTGATGAGTCTCTGCCCCTCAATGCACCCGACCAGCTCTGGCAACGCTCGTAGCGCCACCCAGTGGACGACCTGGACATTGCGTTTTTCCTCTTTCTCTGGGTTTCTCCTCTCTTCCCGCTTCGGGCCGCGGGGCCCTCCCCGACCCGCGGGGCCCTCCCCGACCCGCAGGGCCCTCCCCGGGCCGCAGGGGCCGCGGTCGCATGTGGCGAGGGCCCGTTCACAGCCGCTTGCGGCTTTAATTATTATTATTATTATTCTTACTCGTCAACGACTGCATTTTTGGGACTTTCCCATGCTCGAAAAGTCAGGAAAATTGGCGCATGTGTCCAGACTGCACAAAAATTCGATATTTTGGGGTCGTCGCACAGGGTCGACGCAAAATGGCGAAATAGCGCCCCCTAGAAATTTTCAAAATGCGAGCCCCGCCTCTGTGTTTGACCTACATGCATGAAATTTGGTGAGCTTTTAGAACATCCCAAGACGCAAAAAAAATCCTCTTGTTGTCATGCTGAAATGTCGACAGGAAGTCGGCCATTTTGATTTGTAGTTTTTAATTTTGGAACGAACTCCTCCTTGGGATTTCGCCCGAGTGACTTCAATTTCGGTACAGGTCATCTATAGGTCATGCTGATCACACATTATCAAAAGAATGTCTGTAGGTCAAAGGGCGTGGCTGCTAGGGCCCGCCAAAGTTTGGCGAATTTTCGTTTTCTCGCAATTTCGTTTCGAACGGCTCTCACGCCCACATACTTCGTCCGAGCGGCTTCAAACTTGCTGGACATGACGATGGCTCCGCCCCGAACGTTCCGATGTATTGACTTCCCACCTCACTCATAGCGCCCCCCGGTGGCAACAGGAAGTGTGCAGCTTTTACTCTAATTTCAATAAATACCACATAGTTCACCCAATCAACTTCGTTCCACTTCTAATACATGCAGGACAAGATGGTGAAGCTACATTATTAAGCTTGTCAAGCTACGACTAATGGCGTCCGTGTGGCGGCGCCACGACTGTCGATCCCTCGCCACCAATTATGATTGGCTCTTTGATGGCTTCAACAAACTCGTACCTACGTGACATTTGGCACACAGGTCGAGACTGATGAGCTCTTTCATTTGATATGCAGCACGCCCATGGGCGTGGCCAAACGGCTCAACAGCGCCACCTTGAAATTTTCAAAAACCCCTCCCCATAGGGCTTTTTTTGGAGTACACTCATGAAAATTGGTACACGTGTGTAACTTGTCCAGACACACAAAAAAGTCTCTGGCACCACTGGTCAGAACCAAACAGGAAGTCCGCCATTTTGATTCTAATGGTCTAGTTTTTTTGGCCATTTCATCATGTTTGAAACTTGAATAACTTTACGTGTGTTTCACTTACAAGCATGAAAATCGGTAAGCTGATAGAACCCATCAAGACGCACAAAAAAGTTAATTGAGTCCAAGCTCTAAAGTCAACAGGAAGTCCGCCATTTGACCTCAAAGGTCAAGTTTTGGTGATTTCTACACAACATACTTAAACAAAATCTTCCTAGGGATTTCATTGGATTGACTTCATACTTCATGAACATCATCTCAAAACCTTTGTGATTAAACGTTATCAAAAGCTTTGCTCTACGTTAAGGGGCGTGGCCGCTATGGCGCCGCCATTTCTGATGTCTCGCCATGGAACATCAAATCCTCATAACTCCATCATGCATTGTCCCATTGGCTTCAAACTTCACGCGTGTGATGAAGGTCTGCCCCTCAATGCACCCGACCGGCCCTGGCAACGCTCGTAGCGCCACCCGGTGGACGAGCCCAACATTGCGTTTTTCCTCTTTCTCCGGGTTTCTCCTCCCTTCCCGCTTCGGGCCGCGGGGGCCTCCCCGACCCGCGGGGCCTCCCCGGGCCGCAGGGGCCCGCGGTCGCATGTGGCGAGGGCCCGTTCACAGCCGCTTGCGGCTTTAATTAGGGCCCGAGCAACGACTGCAAGTCGTCTGGCGAAGGCCCTATTGTAATCGCGCTGTTTATTAGGGCCCGAGCGGTACGACGAAGTCGTCCCGAGGGACCTATTGTAATCGTAATGTTTATTATTATTATTTTTTTCCGTAAAGAATCGCATTTTTGGAGCCTTTCCCATGCTCGAAAACTCATGGAATTCTGTAAAACATTGCGCTCACACGAAAAATTTGATATTTTATGGTCGTTGCACATGGACAGGACAAAATGGTGAAATAGCGCCCCCTTGAAAATTTTGAAAAAGTCCATAGGTGAGATCGCAAAAGCGGACGAAAATCGGTACACAAGTTTATTATACTCAAATGAGCAAAAAAGTCCATAGAACCACCCCCCCTAAACCCAACAGGAAGTCCGCCATTTTGATTTGAAAGTTTTACGCTGCGAACGCGCTCCTCCTAGGGATATCACCCAATCGACTTCAAATTTGGCACAGATCATGTAGAGACGATGACGATCAAAAGCGCATCGAAAGGATTTCGGTAGGTGAAAGAGCGTGGCTGCTAGGGGGCGACAAAGTTTTTATGCTAGCTTTAAAATTTCCTTTTGCTCTCACACGCACATACTTGATCCTAGCAGCTTCAAACTTGGTACACATGTGTACGTGAGTGAGACGCACAAAAATGTCAGCCTATGTCATGGTGAAATGTCAACAGGAAGTCCGCCATTTTGAATTGAATTTTTTTCGTATTTGAAGTCCTACTCCTAGAGATTTCGCTTGATTGACTTCAAATTTGCTACAGATCATCTACTCTCCATCCTAATGAAGAGGTATTAAAAGAATGTCGATAGGTCAAAGGGCATGGCTGCTAGGGGGCGACAAAATTTGGCAAATTTCGATTTCTCGCTGTAAAACTTCAAACGGCTCTCACGCGCACATACTTGATCCTAGCAGCTTCAAACTTGCTGGACATGATGGGGGCGTTGCCCTGAACATCCTGATATATTAACTTCCTACCTTACTCATAGCGCCCCCTGTTTACGAAAGGAAATGACCACCTTTTACTCCAACATGTATAAATACTACATAGTTAACCCCATCAACTTGATTCCACTTCCAGTACATGCAGAACAAGTTGGTGAAGCTACATTATGAATGGCACGAAGCTACGACCAATGGCGTACGTGTGGCGGTGCGACGACTATCGACCCTTCATCGTGAAATTACGTTTGGCATTTTGATGGCTTTAACAAACTCGTATCCACATGACATTTCATACACATGTCGAGATTGACGAACTCTTTCATCTGATATGCGGGTCGCCCATGGGTGGGGCCAAATGCCTCAACAGCGCCACCTTGAAATTTTCAAAACCCCTCCCCATAGGGGTTTTTTTGGAGTAGCAACATGAAAATTGGTACACTTGTGTAACGTGTCCAGACGCACAAAAAAGTCTCTTAAACCAATGGTCACAACCAAACAGGAAGTCCGCCATTTTGATTTCATTGGTCACGTTTTGTCGATTTCCACCATTGGTATTTGAACGAACTCCTCCTAGGGATTTCGCCCGACCGGCTTCAATTTCGGTACAGGTCATCTAGAGACCATGCTGATGAAAAGTTATCAAATGCATGTCTGTAGGTCAAGGGCGTGGCTGTAAGGGCGTGCCAGATGTTGGCGAATTATCCTGTTGTTTGAACGGCTCTCATGCCCAAATACTTTATGCGAGCAGCTTCAAACTTGCTGGACATGATGATGGCTGCGCCCTGAACGCCCTGATATATTAACTTCCCACCTTACTCATAGCGCCCCCCGCTGGTAACAGGAAATGACCACTTGTTACTTTGCCTGCAGCCAATGTGACAGAGATGGCCCAATTCACTTCATTTCTGCTCTAATAGATGCTCAACAAGTTGGTGGAGCTGCAGGACGACCGCTGTGAAGTTTCCTGTAAAGGCGTCCCCGTGGCATCGCGCAAAGTGCGATGATGTGTCCTTGAGATCTCTCCCCTATACTTGGTTCAAACTGCTTCAAAATTTATGGAGATGATAAGAGCCTCACCCTGACCACCTCCACGTGCTCATAGGTGACCTCACTCGTGGCGCCACCTTGTGGAAACAGGAAATGCCATATTTTAAATTGACAAACACCAACCCCAACCTTTTGACCTGGTCTTCTGTATTTTGTGGCCATGCGACAGTCAGGTTGATGAATCACCACAGTGACACAAGCCCTGTGTCATGTGACAGGCTGCCCATGGAAGCAGTGACGGCTTTAGATCCCTCGCCACAGAGCATCAACTCCTCATAAATCCATCATGCATTGTCTGATTTCCTTGAAACTTTACATGTGTGATGAGGGTTGGCCCCTGAACGCACCTGCAGGTGCCTCTGGGGCCACAGGGGCTGTTTTGAATGGGCAATGGGTACGGCGGGGCGTGGACGCGATCAAGCGTCGGTACCGCGAGGGCCCGTCAACGCCGCTTGCGGCTTTAATTAGGGCCCGAGCGGTACGACGAAGTCGTCCCGAGGGACCTATTGTAATCGTAATGTTTATTATTATTATTATTATTATTATTATTATTATTTTATTCCGAAAAGAATCGCATTTTTGGAGCCTTTCCCGTGCTCAAAAACTCACGGAATTCTGGAAAACATTGCGCTCACACGAAAAATTTGATATTTTATGGTCGTTGCACATGGGCAGGACAAAATGGTGAAATAGCGCCCCCTTGAAAATTTTGAAAAAGTCCATAGGTGAGATCGCAAAAGTGAACGAAAATCGGTACACAAGTCTATTATACTCAGTTGAGCAAAAAGTCTATAGAACCCCCCCCCCCAAACCCAACAGGAAGTCCGCCATTTTGATTTGAAAGTTTTATGCTGCAAACGCGCTCCTCCTAGGGATATCGCCCAATCGACTTCAAATTTGGCTCAGATCATGTAGAGACGATGCCAATCAAAAGCCTATCAAAAGGATTTCGGCAGGTGAAAGAATGTGGCCGCTAGGGGGCGACAAAGTTTTTATGCTAGCTTTAAAATTTCCTTTTGCTCTCACACGCACATACTTGATCCTAGCAGCTTCAAACTTGGTACACATGTGTACATGAGTGAGACGCACAAAAACGTCAACCTATGTCATGGTGAAATGTCAACAGGAAGTCCGCCATTTTGAATTGAATTTTTTTCGTATTTGAAGTCCTACTCCTACAGATTTCGCGTGATTTACTTCAAATTTGCTACAGATCATCTACTCTCCATCATAATGAAGTGGTATTAAAAGAATGTCAAAAGGTCAAAGGGCATGGCTGCTAGGGGGCGACAAAATTTGGCGAATTTCGATTTCTCGCCGTAAAACTTCGAACAGCTCTCACGTGCACATACTTGATCCTAGCAGCTTCAAACTTGCTGGACATGATGAGGGCGTTGCCCTGAACGTCCTGATATATTAACTTCCTACCTTACTCATAGCGCCCCCTGTTGACGAAAGGAAATGACCAGCTTTTACTCCAACATGTATAAATACTACATAGTTAACCCCATCAACTCGATTCCACTTCCAGTACATGCAGAACAAGTTGGTGAAGCTACATTATGAATGGCGCGAAGCTACGACCAATAGCGTCCGTGTGGCGGTGCGACGACCATCGACCCTTCGTCGTGAAATTACGTTTGGCATTTTGATGGCTTTAACGAACTCGTATCCACATGACATTTCATACACATGTCGAGTCTGGCGAGCTCTTTCATTTGATATGCGGCACGCCCATGGGCGGGGCCAAACGCCTCAACAGCGCCACCTTGAAATTTTCAAAAACCCTCCCCATAGGGTTTTTTTGGAGTAGCAACATGAAACTTGGTACACATGTGTAACGTGTCCAGACGCACAAAAAAGTCTCTTGCACCAATGGTCAGAACCAAACAGGAAGTCCGCCATTTTGATTTCATTGGTCACGTTTGCGGCGAGTACACCATTGGTATTTGAACGAACTCCTCCTAGGGATTTCGCCCGACCGGCTTCAATTTCGGTACAGGTCATCTAGAGACCATGCTGATCAAAAGTTATCAAAAGAATGTCTGTAGGTCAAAGGGCGTGGCTGTAAGGGCGTGCCAGACTTTGGCGAATTATCCTGTTTTTTGAACGGCTCTCACGCCCAAATACTTCATCCGAGCAGCTTCAAACTTGCTGGACATGATGATGGCTGCGCCCTGAACGCCCCGATATATTAACTTCCCACCTTACTCATAGCGCCCCCCGCTGGTAACAGGAAGTGTCCAGCTTCATTCTAACACATATAAATCCTACACAATTGACCCCAACAACATCGTTCCACTCCTAGTACATGCAGAACAAGTTGGTGAAGCTACGACTAATGGCGTTGCAACGAACAGCGATCCCTCGCCACCAATTACGTTTGGCCTTGAAATGGCTTTAACAAGCTCGAACCGTCTTGAAAATTGATACACAGGTGAAGACTGAATCACCACAGTGACACAAGCCTTGTGTCATGTGACAGGCTGCCCGTGGAAGCAGTGGCAGCTTCGGATCCCTCGCCACAGAGCATCAACTCCTCATAAATCTATCATGCATTGTCTGATTTTCTTGAAATTTCACATGTGTGATGAGGGTAAGCCCCTGAACACAACTGCCCATGTCTGGTTGCGCTTCTAGCGCCACCTGGTGGATGAGCCTTCACCTTATTATAACTTTAACATGCATTGCCCGATTCAGCCCAGACTTGACGTGTGTGATCACGGACAGCCCTGAATGTAACTGCACACATTTGGTTATGCTCTTAGCGCCACCTGGTGGATGAATATTCACCTTGTCGTTACTCCATCGTGCATTGGCAGATTTGGCTGAAACTTGACATGTGTGATGAGGGTTGGCCCCTGAATGCACCTGCAGGTGCCTGTGGGGCCACAGGGGCTATTTTGAATGGGCAGTGGGTACGGCCGAGCGTGGACGCGATCAAGCGTCGGTACCGCGAGGGCCCGTCAACGCCGCTTGCGGCTTTAATTATTATTATTATTTTAAGTCCCTCTTAAATCGCATTTTCGGAGCCTTTCCCGTGCTCAAAAACTCACGGAATTCTGGGAAACATTGCGCTCACACGAAAAATTTGATATTTTATGGTCGTTGCACATGGGCAGGACAAAATGGTGAAACAGCGCCCCCTTGGAAATTTTGAAAAAGTCCATAGGTGAGATCACAAAAGCGGACGAAAATCGGTACACAAGTGTATTATACTCAGATGAGCAAAAAAGTCTCTAGAAAGACCCCCCAAATCTCAACCGGAAGTCCGCCATTTTGTTTTGAAAGTTTTACGCTGCGAACGCGCTCCTCCTAGGGATATCGCCCAATCGACTTCAAATTTGGCACAGATCATGTAGAGACGATGCCAATCAAAAGCGCATCAAAAGGATTTTGGCAGGTGAAAGAATGTGGCCGCTAGGGGGCGACAAAGTTTTTATGCTAGCTTTAAAATTTCCTTTTGCTCTCACACGCACATACTTGATCCTAGCAGCTTCAAACTTGGTACACATGTGTACGTGAGTGAGACGCACAAAAAAGTCGGCCTATGTCATGGTGAAATGTCAACAGGAAGTCCGCCATTTTGAATTGAATTTTTTTCGTATTTGAAGTCCTACTCCTAGAGATTTTGCGTGATTGACTTCAAATTTGCTACAGACCATCTACTCTCCATCCTAATGAAGTGGTATTAAAAGAATGTCGATAGGTCAAAGGGCATGGCTGCTAGGGGGCGACAAAATTTGGCGAATTTCGATTTCTCGCCGTAAAACTTCGAACGCCTCTCACGCGCACATACGTGATCCTAGCAGCTTCAAACTTGCTGGACATGATGAGGGCGTCGCCCTGAACGTCCTGATATATTAACTTCCTACCTTACTCATAGCGCCCCCTGTTGACGAAAGGAAATGACCAGCTTTTACTCCAACATGTATAAATACTACATAGTTAACCCCATCAACACGATTCCACTTCCAGTACATGCAGAACAAGTTGGTGAAGCTACATTATGAATGGCGCGAAGCTACGACCAATAGCGTCCGTGTGGCGGTGCGACGACCATCGACCCTTCGCCGTGAAATTACGTTTGGCATTTTGATGGCTTTAACGAACTCGTATCCACATGACATTTCATACACATGTCGAGTCTGGCGAGCTCTTTCATTTGATATGCGGCACGCCCATGGGCGGGGCCAAACGCCTCAACAGCGCCACCTTGAAAATTTCAAAAACCCCTCCCCATAAGGGTTTTTTTGGAGTAACAACATGAAACTTGGTACACATGTGTAACGTGTCCAGACGCACAAAAAGTCTCTTGCACCAATGGTCAGAACCAAACAGGAAGTCCGCCATTTTGATTTCATTGGTCACGTTTGCGGCGAGTACACCATTGGTATTTGAACGAACTCCTCCTAGGGATTTCGCCCGACCGGCTTCAATTTCGGTACAGGTCATCTAGAGACCATGCTGATCAAAAGTTATCAAAAGAATTTTTGTAGGTCAAAGGGCGTGGCTGTAAGGGCGTGCCAGATTTTGGCGAATTATCCTGTTTTTTGAACGGCTCTCACGCCCAAATACTTTATCCGAGCAGCTTCAAACTTGCTGGACATGATGATGGCTGCGCCCTGAACGCCCTGATATATCAACTTCCCACCTTACTCATAGCGCCCCCCGCTGGTAACAGGAAGTGTCCAGCTTCATTCTAACACGTATAAATCCTACACCATTGACCCCAACAACATCGTTCCACTCCTAGTACATGCAGAACAAGTTGGTGAAGCTACGTTATGGACGTTGTGAAGCTACGACTAATGGCGTTGCAACAAACAGCGATCCCTCGCCACCAATTACGTTTGGCCTTGAAATGGCTTTAACAAGCTCGAACCGTCTTGAAAATTGATACACAGGTCAAGACGGAATCACCACAGTGACACAAGCCTTGTGTCATGTGACAGGCTGCCCGTGGAAGCAGTGGCGGCTTCGGATCCCTCGCCACAGAGCATCAACTCCTCATAAATCCATCATGCATTGTCTGATTTCCTTGAAACTTTACATGTGTGATGAGGGTTAGCCCCTGAACACAACTGCCCATGTCTGGTTGCGCTTCTAGCGCTACCTGGTAGATGAGCCTTCACCTTATCATAACTTTAACATGCATTGCCCAATTCAGCCCAGACTTGACGTATGTGATCACGGACGGCCCCTGAATGTAACTGCACACATTTGGTTATGTTCTTAGCGCCACCTGGTGGATGAATATTCACCTTGTCGTTACTCCATCGTGCATTGGCAGATTTGGCTGTAAATTGACATGTGTGATGAGGGTTAAGCCCTGAACGCACCTGCAGGTGCCTCTGGGGCCACAGGGGCTGTTACGCAAAGGGCAGTGGGTACGGTGGGGCGTGGGTGCGGCGGGGCGTGGGCGCGATCAAGCGCCGGTACCGCGAGGGCCCGTCAACGCCGCTTGCGGCTTTAATTATTAGGGCCCGAGCGGTACGACGAAGTCGTCCCGAGGGACCTATTGTAATCGTAATGTTTATTATTATTATTATTATTATTATTATTCTTTACGCCTAAACAATCGCATTTTCGGAGCCTTTCCCGTGCTCAAAAACTCACGGAATTCTGGAAAACATTGCGCTCACACGAAAAATTTGATATTTTATGGTCGTTGCACATGGGCAGGACAAAATGGTGAAACAGCGCCCCCTTGGAAATTTTGAAAAAGTCCATAGGTGAGATCGCAAAAGTGGACGAAAATTGGTACACAAGTGTATTATACTCAGTCGAACAAAAAAGTCCATAGAAAGACCCCCCAAATCTCAACCGGAAGTCCGCCATTTTGTTTTGAAAGTTTTACGCTGCGAACGCGCTCCTCCTAGGGATATCGCCCAATCGACTTCAAATTTGGCACAGATCATGTAGAGACGATGCCAATCAAAAGCGCATCAAAAGGATTTCGGCAGGTGAAAGAATGTGGCCGCTAGGGGGCGACAAAGTTTTTATGCTAGCTTTAAAATTTCCTTTTGCTCTCACACGCACATACTTGATCCTAGCAGCTTCAAACTTGGTACACATGTGTACGTGAGTGAGACGCACAAAAAAGTCGGCCTATGTCATGGTGAAATGTCAACAGGAAGTCCGCCATTTTGAATTGAATTTTTTTCGTATTTGAAGTCCTACTCCTACAGATTTCGTGTGATTGACTTCAAATTTGCTACAGACCATCTACTCTCCATCCTAATGAAGTGGTATTAAAAGAATGTCGATAGGTCAAAGGGCATGGCTGCTAGGGGGCGACAAATTTGGCGAATTTCGATTTCTCGCCGTAAAACTTCGAACGGCTCTCACGCGCACATACGTGATCCTAGCAGCTTCAAACTTGCTGGACATGATGAGGGCGTCGCCCTGAACGTCCTGATGGACATGACGATGGCTCCGCCCTGAACATTCCGATGTATTGACTTCCCACTTTACTCGTAGCGCCCCCCGGTGGTAACAGGAAGTGTGCAGCTTTTACTCTAACGTCAATAAATACCACATAGTTGACCCCATCGACTTCGTTCCACTTCTAATACATGCAGGACAAGATGGTGAAGCTACATCATTAAGCTTGTCAAGCTGTGACTAATGGCGTCCGTGTGGGCGCGCCGCGACTGTCGATCCCTCGCCACCAATTACGATTGGCTTTTTGATGGCTTTAACAAACTCGTACCAACCTGAACTTTGGCACGCAGGTCGAGACTGACGAGCTCTTTCATTTGATATGTGGCACGCCCATGGGCGTGGCCAAACGCCTCAACAGCGCCACCTTGAAAATTTCAAAAACCCCTCCCCATAGGGGTTTTTTTGGAGTAGGAAGTTGAAACTTGGTACACATGTCTATCTGGTCCAGACGCACAAAAAAGTCTCTGGCACCACTGGTCAGAACCAAACGGGAAGTCCGCCATTTTGATTTTAATGGTCTACTTTTTTTGGACATTTCATCATGTTTGAAACTTGAATAACTTTGTGTGTGTTTCACCTACAAGAATGAAAATCGGTAGGCTGATAGAACTCATCAAGACGCACAAAAAAGATCATTGAGTCAAAGCTCTAACGTCAACAGGAAGTCAGCCATTTGACCTCAAAGGTCAAGTTTTGGTGATTTCTACACAACATACTTAAACAAAATCCTCCTAAGGATCTCATCGGATCGACTTCATACTTCATGAACATCATCTCAAAACCTTTGTGATTAAACATTATCAAAAGCTTTGCTCTACGTTAAGGGGCGTGGCCGCTATGGCGCCGCCATTTCTCATGCCTCGTCATGGAACATCAAATCCTTATAACTCCATCATGCATTGTCCCAGTGGCTTGAAACTTCACATGTGTGATGAAGGTCCGCCCCCCAACGCGCCTGGACAGGTCTGCCTGCGCTCGTAGCGCCACCTGGTGGATGACCCATCAACGTGCTGTAACTCCTTCGTGCATTGTCCGATCTGCTCCAAACTTCACGTGTGTGATGAGTCACTGCCCCCAATGCACCCGACCAGCTCTGGCAACGCTCGTAGCGCCACCCGGTGGACGAGCCCAACATTGCGTTTTTCCTCTTTCTCCGGGTTTCTCCTCTCTTCCCGCTTCGGGCCGCGGGGCCCTCCCCGACCCCAGGGCCCTCCCCGGGCCGCAGGGGCCGCGGTCGCATGTGGCGAGGGCCCGTTCACAGCCGCTTGCGGCTTTAATTATTATTATTATTATTCTTACGACACTTCGTGCCTCAATTTGGCCCCTTTCCCATACTGGAAAACTCACCGATTTCTCTATTTTCAAGCGTTCACGCGAAAAATTTGATATTTTGGTGGTCTTCCACATGGGCGTGGCAAAATGGCGAAAGAGCGCCCCCTTGAATATTTTGGAAAAGTCCATAGGAAAGTTGGTGTAGGTGGACAAAAATCAATACATGTATGTATATCATAGAGATCTACAATAAAGTTCATTACAGACCCGTCCGAAACCCAACAGGAAGTCTGCAATTTTGATGTGAAGTTTTGACGCTCAAAACGAACTCCTCCTAGGGATTTCACCCGATTGACTTCAAATTTGGCACAGATCATCGGCTAAGTATCCAAATTGCTGGTTGTTCAAAGAATGTCGGTAGGTCAAAGGGCGTGGCCACTAGGGGGCAACAAATGAACCCCATTTTCTACAATATTTCAAACTGCTCTCACGCCCACATACTTGATCCTAGCAGCTTTAAACTTGGTACACATGTGGACGAGAGTGAGACGCACAAAAAGTCTCAGGTTGTATTGGTCAAAACCAAACAGGAAGTCCGCCATTTTGAATTGAATTTTTTTCGTATTTGAAGTCCCACTCCTACAGACTACACCCGAATGACTTCAAATTTGGTACAGACCATTTACTGCCAATGATGATCAAACGTTATTAAAAGAATGTTGGTAGGTTAAAGGGCGTGGCTGCTAGGGGGTGACAAAATTTGGCAAATTTCGATTTCTCGCAATAAAATTTCAAATGGCTCTCACGCGCACATACTTGATCCTAGCAGCTTCAAACTTGCTGGACATGATGAGGGCTTCGCCCTGAACGTTCTGATATATTGACTTCCACCTTACTCATAGCGCCCCCTGTTGGCAACAGGAAATGTCCACCTTTTACTCTAACATGTATAAATACTACATAGTTAACACCATCGACTTCATTCCACTTCCAGTACATGCAGAACAAGTTGGTGAAGCTACATTATTAACGCTGTGAAGCTACGACCAATGGCGTCCGTGTGGCGGTGCGACGACTATCGACCTTTCGTCGTGAAATTACGTTTGGCTTTTTGATGGCTTTAACGAGCTCGTATCTACATGAAATTTAATACACTGGTCAAGACTGATGAGCTCTTTCATCTGATATGCAGCTCGCCCATGGGCGGGGCCAAACGCCTCAACAGCGCCACCTTGAAATTTTCAAAAACCCCTCCCCATAGGGGTTCTTTTAGAGTAGCAACATGAAAATTGGTACACATGTGTAACATGTCTAGACGCACAAAAAAGTCTCTTACACCCATGGTCGGAACCAAACAGGAAGTCCGCCATCTTGATTTTAATGGTCTCGTTTTTTTGGCCATTTCATCATCTTTGAAACTTGAATAACTTTGCGTGTGTTTCACCTACGAGCATGAAATTCGGTAGGCTGATAGAACTCATCAAGACGAACAAAAAAGGTCATTGGGTCCAAGCTGTCACGTCAACAGGAAGTCAGCCATTTGACCTCAAAGGTCACGTTTTGGTGATTTCTACGCGACATATTTAACAACCCTTTCCTAGGGATTTCATCTTATTGAGGGCTGGATCAAGACAGAAGCAGGAGAGATAAAATAGACTCCGTGAGCATGCTTAAAGAGATAGTCTTCCTGATTGAACTTTCACTAAGCTTCATTTCACTTATATATTGCTTCTGAGGAGTTGCAGGGGACTCGGGGGCCGCAGAGCACGGGTGCCTCGAGGTCACAGGGGACTCGGGGGCCGTGGGGGCCGCAGGGAACGTGACCTGTGGCCGTGCAAACGGGCGGCGGGGCGTGGGTCGCGGCCGCATGGTTGCGAGGGCCCGTCACAGCTGCTTGCAGCTTTAATTATTATTTATTATTATTCTTACACGCCTTTAATCCCCAATTTGGCCCCTTTCCCAAATTCAAAAATGCACGGATTTTTCTATTTTCAAGCGTTCACTCAAAAATTTGATATTTTGGTGGTCTTGCACATGGGCGTGGCAAAATGGCGAAACAGCGCCCCCTTGAATATTTCGAAAAAGTCCATAGGACAGGTGGCGTAAATGGACGAAAATCGGTACATGTATGTATATCATAGAGATCTAAAAAAAATTACATTGGAGACCCCTCCGAAAACCGTCAGGAAGTCGGCCATTTTGATTTCAATTTTTCACGCTCAAAACGAACTCCTCCTAGGGATTTCACCCGATTGACTTCAAATTTGGTACAGATCATCGGCTAAGTATCAACATTAAAAGTTATCAAAAGAATGTCGGTAGGTCAAACGGTGTGGCCGCTAGGGGGCGACAAATTTAGCTTATTCGCTAAAATATTTCAAACTGCTCTCACGCCCACATACGTGATCCTAGCAACTTCAAACTTGGTACACATGTGTACGTGAGTGAGACGCACAAAAATGTCTCAGGTTGTATTTGTCAAAACCAAACAGGAAGTCCGCCATTTTGAATTGAATTTTTTTCGTATTTGAAGTCCTACTCCTACAAATTTCGCCAAATTGACTTCAAATTTGGTACAGACCATCTACTGCCAATGATGATCAAAACTTATTAAAAGAATGCCAGTAGGTCAAAGTGCGTGGCTGCTAGGGGGTGACAAAATTTGGCGAATTTCGATTTCTCGCTATCAAACTTCAAACGGCTCTCACGTGCAGACACTTGATCCTAGCAGCTTCAACCTTGCTGGACATGATGAGGGCTTCACCCTGAACGTTCTGATATATTGACTTCCCAATTTGCTCATAGCGCCCCCTGTTGGCAACAGGAAATGTGCAGCTTTTACTCCAACATGTATAAATACTACATAGTTAAGCCCATCAACTCCATTCCACTTCTAGTACATGCAGAACAAGTTGGTGAAGCTACATTATTAACGCCGTGAAGCCATGACCAATGGCGTCCGTGTGGCGGTGCGACGACTATCGACCCTTCGTCGTAAAATTACGTTTGGCTTTTTGATGGCTTTAACGAACTCGTACCCACATGAAATTTGACAAGCAGGTTGAGACTGACGAGCTCTTTCATTTGATATGCGGCACGCCCATGGGCGTGGCCAAACGCCTCAACAGCGCCACCTTGAAAATTTCAAAAACCCCTCCCCATAGGGGTTTTTTTGGAGTAGGAAGTTGAAACTTGGTACACATGTCTATCTTGTCCAGACGCACAAAAAAGTCTCTTGCACCAATGGTCAGAATCAAACAGGAAGTCGGCCATCTTGATTTCCATTGTCAACTTTGCGCGATTTCCACGCCTCGTATTTGAACGAACTCCTCCTAGGGATTTCGTCCGATCGACTTCATATTGTATGACCATCATCTCAAGACCTTTGTGATCAAAAGTTATTCGCAGATTTTCTCTATCTCAAGGGGCGTGGCTGTAATTGCGATTATTCAACAACAAAATGTTTGGTGTTTGTTCATGCCTTTAATATGCTCATAGCTTCATGAAAATTGGTACACATGTGAGGAGTGGCAAGTATTCCCTGGTGATAGAGGTCTGGCACATGGGCGGGGCAGAATGCCTCAACAGCGCCACCTTGAAATTTTCAAAAGCCCCTCCCCATAGGGGTTTTTTTGGAGTACACTCATGAAAATTGGTACACATGTGTAATGTGTCCAGATGCACAAAAAAGTCTCTGGCACCACTGGTCAAAACCAAACAGGAAGTCCGCCATTTTGATTTTAATGGTCTACTTTTTTTGGCCATTTCATCATGTTTGAAACTTTAATAACTTTGCGTGTGTTTCACCTACAAGCATGAAAATTGGTAGGCTGATAGAACTCATCGAGCCCCACAAAAATGGTCATTGGGTCCAAGCTCTATATACAACAGGAAGTCAGCCATTTGACCTCAAAGGTCAAGTTTTGGTGATTTTCCGCCGTTTTGACTTTAATGCTCTACTTTTTTTTGGCCATTTCATCATGTTTGAAACTTGAATAACTTTGCGTGTGTTTCACCTATGAGCATGAAAATTGGTAGGCTGATAGAACTCATCGAGACACACCAAAAAGGTAGGAGGTTCGAAGCTGTAAACTCAAAAGGAAGTCAGCCATTTGACCTCAAAGGTCAAGTTTTGGTGATTTTCCGCCATTTTGATTCTAATGGTCTAGTTTTTTTGGCCATTTCATCATGTTTGAAACTTTAATAACTTTGCATGTGTTTCACCTACGAGCATGAAAATCGGCAGGCTGATAGAACTCATCGAGACACACAAAAAAGATCAGTGGGTCCAAGCTCTAAATGCAACAGGAAGTCAGCCGTTTGACCTCAAAGGTCAAGTTTTGGTGATTTCTACACAACATACTTAAACAAAATTCTCCTAGGGATTTCATCGGATCGACTTCATACTTCATGAACATCATCTCCAGACCTTTGTAATCAAATGTTATTAAAAGCTTTGCTCTACGTTAAGGGGCGTGGCCACTATGGCGCCGCCATTTCTCATGCATCGCCATGGAACATCAAATCCTCATAACTCCATCATGCATTGTCCCATTGGCTTCAAACTTCATGTGTGTGATGAAGGTCTGCCCTTCAATGCACCAGACCAGCTCTGGCAACGCTCGCAGCGCCACCCGGTGGATGAACCGAACATTGCGTTTTTCCTCTTTCTCCAGGTTGCTCCTCTCTTCCCGCTTTGGGCCGCAGGGCCCTCCCCGGGCCGCAGGGGCCCGCGGTCGCATGTGGCGAGGGCCCGTTCACAGCTGCTTGCAGCTTTAATTATTATTATTATTATTCTTACGACACTTCGTGCCTCAATTTGGCCCCTTTCCCATACTGGAAAACTCACCGATTTCTCTATTTTCAAGCGTTCACGCGAAAAATTTGATATTTTGGTGGTCTTCCACATGGGCGTGGCAAAATGGCGAAAGAGCGCCCCCTTGAATATTTTGGAAAAGTCCATAGGAAAGTTGGTGTAGGTGGACAAAAATCAATACATGTATGTATATCATAGAGATCTACAATAAAGTTCATTACAGACCCGTCCGAAACCCAACAGGAAGTCTGCAATTTTGATGTGAATTTTTGAGGCTCAAAACGAACTCCTCCTAGGGATTTCACCCGATTGACTTCAAATTTGGTACAGATCATCGGCTAAGTATCCAAATTGCTGGTTGTTCAAAGAATGTCGGTACGTGAAAGGGCGTGGCCACTAGGGGGCAACAAATGAACCCCATTTTCTACAATATTTCAAACTGCTCTCACGCCCACATACGTGTTCCTAGCAGCTTTAAACTTGGTACACATGTGGACGAGAGTGAGACGCACAAAAAAGTCTCAGGTTGTATTGGTCCAAATCAAACAGGAAGTCCGCCATTTTGAATTGAATTTTTTTCGTATTTGAAGTCCCACTCCTAGAGATTACACCCGATTGACTTCAAATTTGGTACAGACCATCTACTGCCAATGATGATCAAACAGTATTAAAAGAATGTCGGTAGGTTAAAGGGCGTGGCGGCTAGGGGGTGACAAAATTTGGCAAATTTCGATTTCTCGCAATCAAATTTCAAATGGCTCTCACGCGCACATACTTGGTCCTAGCAGCTTCAAACTTGCTGGACATGATGAGGGCTTCGCCCTGAACATTCGGATATATTGACTTCCCACCTTACTCATAGCGCCCCCTGTTGGCAACAGGAAATGTCCACCTTTTACTCCAACATGTATAAATACTACATAGTTAACACCATCGACTTCATTCCACTTCCAGTACATGCAGAACAAGTTGGTGAAGCTACATTATTAACGCCGTGAAGCTACGACCAATGGCGTCCGTGTGGCGGTGCGACGACTATCGACCTTTCGTCGTGAAATTACGTTTGGCTTTTTGATGGCTTTAACGAGCTCGTATCTACATGAAATTTGATACACCGGTCAAGACTGATGAGCTCTTTCATCTGATATGCAGTTCGCCCATGGGTGGGGCCAAACGCCTCAACAGCGCCACCTTGAAATTTTCAAAAACCCCTCCCCATAGGGGTTTTTTTGGAGTAGCAACATGAAAATTGATACACGTGTGTAACATGTCTAGACACACAAAAAAGTCTCTTACACCCATGGTCGGAACCAAACAGGAAGTCGGCCATCTTGATTTTAATGGTCTCGTTTTTTTGGCCATTTCATCATGTTTGAAACTTGAATAACTTTGCGTGTGTTTCACCTACGAGCATGAAATTCGGTAGGCTGATAGAACTCATCGAGACGCACAAAAAAGGTTATTGGGTCCAAGCTGTCACGTCAACAGGAAGTCAGCCATTTGACCTCAAAGGTCACGTTTTGGTGATTTCTACGTGACATATTTAACAACCCTTTCCTAGGGATTTCATCTTATTGAGGGCTGGATCAAGACAGAAGCAGGAGAGATAAAATAGACTCCGTGAGCATGCTTAAAGAGATAGTCTTCCTGATTGAACTTTCACTAAGCTTCATTTCACTTATATATTGCTTCTGAGGAGTTGCAGGGGACTCGGGGGCCGCAGAGCACGGGTGCCTCGGGGTCACAGGGGACTCGGGGGCCGTGGGGGCCGCAGGGGCCGCAGGGAACGGGTGACCTGAGGCCGTGCGGACGGCCGGCGGGGCATGGGTCGCGGTCCACGGGTGGCGAGGGCCCGTCACAGCTGCTTGCAGCTTTAATTATTATTTTTTTCCGTAAAGAATCGCATTTTTGGAGCCTTTCCCATGCTCGAAAACTCATGGAATTCTGTAAAACATTGCGCTCACACGAAAAATTTGATATTTTATGGTCGTTGCACATGGACAGGACAAAATGGTGAAATAGCGCCCCCTTGAAAATTTTGAAAAAGTCCATAGGTGAGATCGCAAAAGCGGACGAAAATTGGTACACAAGTTTATTATACTCAAATGAGCAAAAAAGTCCATAGAACCACCCCCCCTAAACCCAACAGGAAGTCCGCCATTTTGATTTGAAAGTTTTACGCTGCGAACGCGCTCCTCCTAGGGATATCGCCCAATCGACTTCAAATTTGGCACAGATCATGTAGAGACGATGCCAATCAAAAGCGCATCAAAAGGATTTCGGCAGGTGAAAGAACGTGGCTGCTAGGGGGCGACAAAGTTTTTATGCTAGCTTTAAAATTTCCTTTTGCTCTCACACGCACATACTTGATCCTAGCAGCTTCAAACTTGGTACAAATGTGTACGTGAGTGAGACGCACAAAAATGTCAGCCTATGTCATGGTGAAATGTCAACAGGAAGTCTGCCATTTTGAATTGAATTTTTTCGTATTTGAAGTCCTACTCCTAGAGATTTCGCTTGATTGACTTCAAATTTGCTACAGATCATCTACTCTCCATGCTAATGAAGAGGTATTAAAAGAATGTCGATAGGTCAAAGGGCATGGCTGCTAGGGGGCAACACAATTTGGCAAATTTCGATTTCTCGCTGTCAAACTTCAAATGGCTCTCACGCGCACATACTTGATCCTAGCAGCTTCAAACTTGCTGGACATGATGAGGGCTTCGCCCTGAACGTCCTGATATATTAACTTCCTACCTTACTCATAGCGCCCCCTGTTGACGAAAGGAAATGACCAGCTTTTACTCCAACATGTATAAATACTACATAGTTAACCCCATCAACTCCATTCCACTTCCAGTACATGCAGAACAAGTTGGTGAAGCTACATTATGAATGGCGCGAAGCTACGACCAATGGCGTCCGTGTGGCGGTGCGACAACTATCGACCCTTCGTCGTAAAATTACGTTTGGCATTTTGATGGCTTTAACGAACTCGTACCCACATGACATTTGATACACATGTCGAGACTGTCATGCTCTTTCATCTGATAGGTGGGTTGCCCATGGGCGGGGCCAAATGCCTCAACAGCGCCACCTTGAAATTTTCAAAACCCCTCCCCATAGGGGTTTTTTTGGAGTAGCAACATGAAAATTGGTACACGTGTGTAACGTGTCCAGACGCACAAAAAAGTCTCTTGCACCAATGGTCAGAACCAAACAGGAAGTCCGCCATTTTGATTTCATTGGTCACGTTTTGTCGATTTCCACCATTGGTATTTGAACGAACTCCTCCTAGGGATTTCGCCCGACCGGCTTCAATTTCAGTACAGGTCATCTAGAGACCATGCTGATGAAAAGTTATCAAAAGAATGTCTGTAGGTCAAAGGGCGTGGCTGTAAGGGCGTGCCAGATTTTGGCGAATTATCCTGTTTTTTGAACGGCTCTCACACCCAAATACTTTATCCGAGCAGCTTCAAACTTGCTGGACATGATGATGGCTGCGCCCTGAATGCCCTGATATATTAACTTCCCACCTTACTCATAGCGCCCCCCGCTGGTAACAGGAAATGACCACTTGTTACTTTGCCTGCAGCCAATGTGACAGAGATGGCCCTATTCACTTCATTTCTGCTCTAATAGATGCTCAACAAGTTGGTGGAGCTGCAGGACGACCGCTGTGAAGTTTCCTGTAACGGCGTCCCCGTGGCATCGCGCAAAGTGCGATGATGTGTCCTTGAGATGCCACAAAGTTCGAACGGTTCTCATGCCCACATACTTAATCCTAGCAGCTTCAAACTTACTGGACATGATGACGGCTCCGCCCTGAATGGCTCGATATATTAACTTCCCACCTTACTCATAGCGCCCCCCGGTGCTAACAGGAAGTGTCCAGCTTCATTGAACACGTATAGATCCTACACAATTGACCCCAACAACTTCATTCCACTCCTAGTACATGCAGAACAAGTTGGTGAAGCTACGTTATGGACGTTGTGAAGCTACGACTAATGGCGTTCCGACGAATAGCGATCCCTCGCCACCAATTACGTTTGGCCTTTAAATGGCTTTAACAAGCTCGAACCGTCTTGGAAATTGATACACAGGTCAAGAATGGTGAGCTCTCGCAGCTGATAGGGCCTTTGCCCAAGGGCGAGGCCAAACGGCTCAACAGCGCCACCTTGAAATTTTCAAAAACCCCTCCCCATAGGGGTTTTTTTGGACTGGGAAAATGAAAATTGGTACACATGTGTAACTTGTCCAGACCCACAAAAAAGTCTCTTACACCCATGGTCAAAACCAAACAGGAAGTCCACCATCTTGATGGAAATGCCATATTTTAAATTGACAAACACCAACCCCAACCTCCTGACCTGGTCTTCTGTATTTTGTAGCCATGTGACAATCAGGTTGATGAATCACCACAGTGACACAAGCCTTGTGTCATGTGACAGGCTGCCCGTGGAAGCAGTGGCGGCTTTGGATCCCTCGCCACAGAGCATCAACTCCTCATAAATCCATCATGCATTGTCTGATTTCCTTGAAACTTCACATGTGTGATGAGGGTTAGCCCCAGAACGCAACTGCCCATGTCTGGTTGCGCTTCTAGCACCGCCTGGTGGATGAGCCTTCACATTGTCATAACTTTAACATGCATTGCCAGATTCAGCCCAAACTTGACGTGTGTGATCACGGACGACCCCTGAATGTAACTGCACACAGTTGGTTATGCTCTTAGCGCCACCTGGTGGATGAATATTCACCTTGTCGTTACTCCATCGTGCATTGGCAGATTTGGCTGAAACTTGACATGTGTGATGAGGGTTGGCCCCTGAACGCACCTGCAGGTGACTCTGGGGCCACAGGGGCTGTTACGCAATGGGCAGTGGGTACGGCGGGGTGTGGGTGCGATCAAGCGTCGGTACCGCGAGGGCCCGTCAACGCCGCTTGCGGCTTTAATTAAACTTGGCATTTCAACAAAGATGTTTGAGTTTGTTTTATTCTACAAAAAGTTATGGTCTTTTTGTACAAAAACAAAGAATAAACTTCATTCAGTCTGATTGCAGGTGTGGTATTCTAACACACATCAAATTTTTCATTTTCCTGCAAATGAATATCGGTTCTAAATATTGGTTATCGGTTTCCTTGATAGCTAATAATCTGTATCGGTATCGGCCCTAAAAAGTCCATATTGGTCGATCCCTAGTCATGTGTCAAAAAACACATAACAGAGTTACAGCTGGGCAGCAACCTTCTGATAAAACATGTTTATGTAACCCACATCAGGTTACAGAACTCTTGTGAGCTACTGCAATTCCCTTTTCTGCCAGCGGGTGGCGCGTACGCTGTAAGGAAAACTTCAGCCTGTATTCACTCTCTTTGGATTGAGACGTTGCCGAGAGAATATTGTGTGTCCATTAGGTTGGAAGTTGAGAGAGAGAGTTGAGCTGCATGAGTCTGCGAGCTCCTCCGATTGGTTTTTTGATGAGAGATCATCTGAACCTGACCCTGGCAGTCATTGGCGAGCCAACCGCATAAGTAGACAGAGAACGGACCTGTGGTGTCTTTGGAATCATCATCATCACTCACCTTCATTTGAGATACAGATAACACGTAAACCTACCCGGGTAGTAGAAGAACATACTTCAAGAAACACACACACACACACACACACACACACACCAAGAACTAGAGACAATGAACCAACTTTATTTCCCTTACTTCTGAGCAGAATCTCACAAGAGGATTTTTTTATTTGAAATTTTTTATTTTGGGATCCCTTTAATGTGCGCCTGTGCACTCAGGAAGCCGGGATAGGCAGGGAATGTGAATAATTGTCTACAATTTTTGTATAATACATTTTCCAAACTTACCTGTTTTGTGCCATCTGTTCCCTGCTGACCTCTTACCATTTTAGGCTTTGTAGTCGTACTTAGAGTTTTCTGATATTAGCCCAGCTTTAGTTAATAGCCAGTAAAATTAGGTATCAGTTATACCTACCTAGAGATACTCTGTTACACTTAGGAGACAATACAAGTGACAGTTGTCCAAAACCATAATTTGATCTGCTAATTGGCCAATTTAGCATAAAGCCTGAGGGTGATTTAAATGAGATGATGGAGTGAGGCACTTTTGAGCAACAAGAACTGAGCCAACATTAATATAGACAACTGAAGTTATTTGTCCTCAACAGATAGTGATAATCAGTGACGCTGAGTTGATGATGAGTTGATTATAGGACATATGTCTGGCCAGTGGTCGTCTAACAGTGAACTGAGGAGAGCCAAATTGGCATATGGCTTTGAATACATAGTGAACTAGTTAGCCATCAAGGTTGCAGTGTGACAGATGGTTTGGTGAACACAGAGTTGCCCTGCAGCTAGTTGGCTTTGTGGATTTGCTGCTGATCTCATCTACTGAGACGTTGTTCATTATCTTTAGTTTCCTTTTTTTGTTTTTTTTATTTTCTCTCTTTCAATAATGTTCCTTTGCTGCTCTCCTGTTTTGTCTTGTAGTTTCTTCTTTTGTCGTTATTTTGACAGAATATTGAATTAATTAAATTAAATATAATCACGTGTGTGTACTTTAACTGTGTCATGTAGTTTCATGTTGTTTTAGTGTAGTACTAGCACAGCCAGGTCACATTTGTCTCAGCCAGCGGTGAACACTCTGCTGGATTGTATTTGTGTGTGTGTGTGTGTGTGTGTGTGTGTGTGTGTGTGTGTGAAAACACTTTTGAAATGCTCCTCATGCCAAACCTTTTCTGTAAGCTTCAAAAGTAGTTGTCAGAGTGTCCTTATTGATGGAGAACATCAGCTTCAAGTAAGGGATCATGATTCATTCATAGCCTCAGCCATCAATATGATTGTATGCTATTAAGCAACAAGAAGCCTCTGGGTTCAATTTCCAGGCCTGGGGCCTTTCTGGTTGGAGTTTGCATGTTCTCCCTGTGCCTGTGTGGGTTCTCTCCAGGTTCCCCATTCTCTTCCCACAGTCTCTGTTCCTGCTCAGAAGTGTTTACAAAAGCTCATCCATACTTTATTAGTTTTTTTGACTTTTCATGTCCTGTGAACAAATTATTCACACAGCTCTGTTTCCTTCATACAAACCTGTTCAGAGTCAGAAAACAGGTCTGAGTACTGCATCTTTTATAGAGCAAATGTTAAATACAACATTATGCTGCTGACAGAAAGTGTCAGGGGGAGGCAACATGTTATCAAGAGAACTTAAGTAAACTGTGTCCTCACAATACCTGCGTGACACAAAAGCAGCTTTCTTGTCTTATAGCACTTTTATAATTTATTTTAGATTCAGCACAGTAGAAATAAAATCCTATACATTCGACTCATTTGCATGCATTAAACAATGACATCCTGTACACCCTGGACAGGTCACCAGTCTTTCACAGGACCACATATGGAAACAAACAACACACACATTTTCACACTTATGGGCAATTTCCAATCCTGGGGCCCATTGTCTTCTGCATTTCCATTGAGGTCTAATGTCCTGAGGTGATTATGCACATCAGGCAAGCAAGAAAGCAAGTGATGTAAATGCAGTACACGAGGCCTGAACAACACCCATGACGCCATAAAAAGCTGATATCATCATTATACAATGTTGCTCACAGCTCCTAGGAGATGTTTTCTGCTGGTGGTAGTGCTTTTTTGTCATCAAACATGGATTAATTGAAATAACAGTGGAAAGGAAGTGAGCGTTAGCTGCAAAACCGATTCAAAATTCGTGCACGATGCCCCAAATTTTACAGATTAATGGAGAGTTAGACCGTGAGCTGGAAGAGAGCCATGCGTACCATCGGGCACAAAGGAGACAAATGGTAAGCTGTAAATGTGAAATATCCATTTCCATTGTGTAATGTCGCTATAGATTACATCAACTTATTTTGGCACTGTTGTGTGTGTTTCAGATTTGCAATTACTATAGAGGACGTAGTCCTTCACCTTCTGTTTGGGTGCACAATAGAGTGGTGGGAAATTGTGGTTTCGACCTTTACGGAAGCTCAGTGGATACAGAATTTCCCAGTGTCAAAGGAAACACTTCTGTACCTCAGCCACCGACTTCAACCAGAGCTGGGGCAATACACCACCAACTACCATTATTGTATACCCACACCATAAAGAACTACCACAGTGTGCCACTGTGTACACAGCTTCTGCTTTGCTGCTGAGGTAAAGGCTGGCATTCCATTGTCCTGCAGGGTGTGGTGGATGGAAGGGGACTGTTTTGGAATGTATCTGTTGGAGCGGCAGGAGGCCTGCATGATGCTAGAGTTTTGTACCTCTCAGGATTGTGGGGTCTGGTGGACAAAGGTTTGCTACTTCCTGATGAAATGAAGACCATTGTTTGACCATCGGTACGTACCGAACCGTGTCTTATGTGCACCCCTAGCACCAAGTGAGCGCCACCCTGAGGTGAATCAACTCCAACAGAGCTGCAGGACCAGATAAGGTGTCAGGCCGAACCCTGAGGTCATGTGCTGACCAACTGGCTGAAGTCTTTCTGGACATTTTCAAACTGTCCCTGCAGCTGTCCTCGGTCCCAGTCTGCCTCAAGTCCTCCACCATTGTGTCTGTGCTCAAAAAATCAGCCATCACCTGCCTCAATGATTACCGCCCTATCGCTCTGACC
Source organism: Caranx ignobilis (assembly GCA_021432705.1). Classification (NCBI taxonomy): domain Eukaryota; kingdom Metazoa; phylum Chordata; class Actinopteri; order Carangiformes; family Carangidae; genus Caranx; species Caranx ignobilis. Next base: position 18,420,561 of record MU269990.1, read on the forward strand.
CTCTCATCATGAAGTGCTTTGAGAAGATCCTCCTAAAGCACATAAAGGATGCCATCTCTGCTGGTCTGGACAGCCTGCAGTTCATCTTCAGGGAGAACTGTTCTACTGTCTCGATAGCACTTCACTCAGTGCTCCCAACACCAATGTCAGGATGCTGTTTGTGGACTTTAGTTCAGCCTTTAACACTGGACACACTGGCTCTGAAGCTCCACAACTTGGGACTGTCAACATTATTGTGCCTCTGGATCAGAGACTTCCTCACCAACAGGACTCAGGTGGTGCGGATAGGGGACACAACATCTTTCTCTCTGACTCTCAACACTGGCACACTGCAGGGTTTCGTGCTCAGCCCTGTCATCTTCACCCACGACTGTTCTGCCATCCACTCCTCAAACATGGTTGCGAAGTTTGCGGACAACACCACCGTAGTGGGTCTCATATCAGACAATGACGAAACCCACTACAGAGAGGAGGTCCAGCACCTGACGCAGTGGTGTTCTAGCAACAACCTTGTTCTGAACACCAGTAAGACCAAGGAGATCAGAGTGGATTACAAGAAGTGCAAAAAGACTCAAAACCCTCCGCTCTGCATACAGGGGGAGGCAGTGGATTGTGTGGACACCATCAAGGTCCTGGGCATCCATATCTCCTCTGACCTCTCCTGGTCACTCAACACCTCACACTTCGTGAAGAAGGCCCAAAAAGGAAGAAGTCGGAGTGGGCTGGACTCTCCTCTCAGCTGCTCGCAAACTTCTACAGAGCAACAATAGAGAGTATCCTGTGTAAATATATTTTTTTAAATTTTACTTTAACATTTTAACATGTGCCTCTATTTTATTTATTTCATGTGTGCCTTTAAAGCTGGGGTTGGTAATCCTGTTCAGAGACATGTTTTGTTATACTGGGTGAAATGGTCCTTCTACCTTCAGAGTAATCAATACATTATGTATCAGAAAAAGGAACGAAAATAATCAGTCCTCTGTGGCAGCTGCAGGACTGACAAAACTCTGACCAATCGTCGCTTATTGCACCGAAGAGCAAAAACCAATCAGATGCCTTCATGTCTAGTTCTGTATCCGCCCCCCTCTATCCCTGTCTCCGACGCGTGTGCACAATCTTCACGTGTCGCTGTTGCTGGAAGAAATCAGCGTACAGAGTTACAGCAGAACGGATTTCATGCTCATTTATGAGCAGTGGCTGAGAAAATGCAGCCCCAGTTACTACTTCCAGCGTTACTTGTAACGGCTCGCCCCGAGAAAAAGGCAAGGAAGAGAAAGCCGGAGGCTGAAAAGGCTGCTAACAAAAAGGCTCTGGATAAAGCCAGACGTCAAACCAGAGTAAACATCGGTGTTGCTTTTGTGGAGACAACTGAGGGATTTGAAGTGATGCTGAGGTTGCTCTCTTTCTGTTGGACAGGTAATTATATGCTTTGCTTCGGGGAGGATTTGTTATTTTTATGAAATGTGTAACTTTTGCTAACGTAGCTACTTTTGTAGCTTGTATTAGCCTAATGCTAATATTAGCCTCTCTGTGGGTTTAAAACGGTATTGAATAGTTTATACGTTCCAGTTTTTGGGGGCGTGGCTTGGACGTACACACTGACGGGAGGGGGAGGAGGGGGGTGGAACTCAGAGGAGGTGCTATTTTCAAATCTTGCTAGCTCTCTTGCTAGCTCTCCAGGATTACCAACCCCAGCTTTGAGCCACAAGGCTACAAAATTTCTTTATCCTGTATAATGACAAGAAAGACTCTTGAATCTTGCTTTCAGGTATTCCCCACTTCAGGGCTTCTACAGTGAGGACATCATGACAACATCACTTGAGTCACAAGCAGATAGAATAAGACATTTTAATTCTATTTCTATTCTATTTTTACTTGGGTGTGGAGAAGGAGAGTTGATGGTGTAGAGAGAGGTGAGCTGTGCCTTGGTGAAAAAGAGAGAGACAGGAGGTTAATTATAAGACAGAGCTGTAGAGGGAGAGGGAGGTTGGGTTAATTAACACTGTCCAAGTGTGATTCCACAGTTGCACTCCTTCCAGGCTTTTCCTTGTGCTTTTCTCCATCAATCTCTCCATTCATCTATTTGCTTTTTAACACACCACAACTTCTTAAACCACTTCTCTTTCTTGAGCCTTCTTCCTAATATCCTCCTTCCTTTGCCTCTGTCCATTCATGCAGTTGTTCTTTCTTTCTGTATTTCTTTCTTCTTTCTTTTTCTCCTTTCCTCTCACCCTGCCCTCATCATTTCTTGTTCATTTCCAAGGCCTCTCTTTCTCTCTCTCACCCATAGATATGTATAAGAAGACTAGATGATTCACCTAACACTGTTACCCAGTGATGCGGCTTTGCCACATGGCGGCCACCTTGCGTCAGTCTGCTCCCTCCCTCAGAGCATTATGTCTATGGTACATGTTCTACTATAATAACCAGAATCTGCTCAGTTTTTGACCAATTTTCAAACGGTTTGGTTTGTTACGAACGTCAGAAATGCAGTCATGATTCTGCATACTCAAAATTTTCATCATGTACTTCACAATGAAAGTAACACTATAGTAACATTATGCAAATAGTTTAAGTAATAGCTTTATATGGACAAAATGTCACCCAGTTATAAGTAGTTTTTTAGTGCAGTGTGACTGTAGTGACTGAACACAGCCAGAGTCAGAGGGAGTGGGCCAATGCAAGATGGCCGCCTGTGAGTTATGTCTGTGCATAGTCCAATTGGCCCTCCTGTTGTCCCCTTGATGCCATTCTGAGGCAGATTGCTTTTAATTCAGTCCTTGTTCCCTGGGGGTTGTACAAGCAGGCTGACAGGAGGGGTCTTCTGGAGGATACATACTGTAACACTTATTACAGGTATGTATAGCTGATCCAGTCCAAAGCTTATAATGAGAGGGTCCACTAGACTGTGTTTTAGCTAGTTGCTTGCTGGGTAAGTCTTAAATAAGTCTCCTGCTGCCAAATGATGTCTCACTTATTTCTCCTTGTGAATTATGAGAAATGTATCAGACAAAATACTAGAGAGGCTGAAAGGAGTATAACAGTTTTGTCTTGTAAGAGGAAGAGCTGTCTTTACATAATGAATCTTTTTTTCTTGAGTTCCTGTTTAGATTTTAGCACAGCCCCACATCACTCACACTTAGAATTTTATGTGTTTGTTGGTGGAAAAAAGGCAGCACAACATCCACTGACTTCACAAAAAACAAATGTTCTCCCAAACTCCACAAATTCACACAAGTGTTTGAAGTTGAGTGAGTTTGAGTGTGAGCCTTGAGGATGTTGCTTTGCCCTGTAAATGAGGAGGGAAACAGCTCAGCAACGCAGCTCATTTGTAACTTCAAACTTTTCTGTAAGAGCCAATTTCCATCCTGCTACTATTTAGGAGCGATGACATTTGTTGGTGGGTTAGAGGTGCAAATGAGCAGGTGTGAAATCTGATGTGAGTTTCACTTTTCATGAATTAAATGTATTACCAGATATCACCTGAAGGCAGAAGAAACTGTTAGTTACTTAAAAAGCAGGTCATCATGCAAATTCTCAAAACACCTCTGTTCCTCCCCACCTCCATTCCATTTGCATGGACAGTGCATCGCAGGGTGTTTTCATACCTGCCTAATTTAGTTCAGTTGAATTGCACCTGGGTTTGTTTTTCCCCTTGGTGCAGTTTGTTAGGGTAGGTGTGAACGTGGCAGTTGCATTTGGGTGTGCACCAAAAGCAGACCAAACAAAAATACTGAGACTTGCTCCTCTTCTTGATATGCTTTCAAATGAACTCTGGAAAGAAGGGACGGTCTGTTTGTGGTGAGAAACCTGGATCAACCCAACCCCTGGAAGAAACCAGCTGCCGTAGTGAGCTGCAGTCATAGTCAGGTGGTGGATACAAATATAATACGCAACGACCAGGGCTACAGTCAACCCGTGCAATCATCCCACTATTGTGAAATTACGTTGACTTACAGAAGCTGCTTACTTTCACTTTTACTTTCCTCTCATTGTTTACTTCCAGGAGTTTCATTAGAATAATATCGCATGGTAATTCTGACCAACCGAAGAGCAGTTCAAGAAATACCTTCGAAGACACATCTGGCCAATGAGTGATGTAAATGTTCTCAAATGACTTGTGTTGCTGCAGCTCGGTTCGTTTCTCATCAACTGATCAGTGTGATGTGAAGAGGAAAAGAAACGGCTGAAAAATGCTAATGCTATAATCTATAGATATATATATATATATACACACACACACACACACATATATATATATATAGATTTTGCATTTGGTCCAGACCAAAGCAGCAAACTACAGGTGTGAATAGACCCTTAGACTCTGGGTGGCTTCTGGCAGAGAAAGCTCCACTATGTCCCCCTGGAATACTACATTCAGAAATGTACAAGTGCTGTGGCAACTAGACATTGGCTAGGAGGTCCCTTTATGTATTTATAAGGCAAAGATTGTGTAGGAATGTGCAGAAAGAGATGATGTGTGGTGTGAAAATTGGATGGACCTCAAGGGCCTTCAATAGTCTGGTTCGCCAGCATGTTTTCATCATTCCAAAAGCTTGTTCAGCAACAGAATGAAGCCTGGTGCGATCTGAATTATATGTCTGCTGGAGCTGGCTGTGCAGACAGTGCTTGTACATGGTTGGGCTGCCGGGCAAGGATAGACATCAAACCCAGCGAGATAATAGCCAGTTGGAAGATACAGGGCCTGGCAGGAGATGGGCCTGTTGTGCAGGACCCTGGCATCATGTATTGAGCATGGATAGCCCACACGCACATCTTCAAACTGCCTCCTGCTTCACAGATGGCCTGCATTTGTGTAGATGGGAGAAGTACTGGTTCCCTGGAGATATTATCTGTGTGTGGCAGCCAATGGGAAACTCATGGGGTGACGACAGTGGCCAATTTGGCCTTCATCTTCTTGCTCACCATGGGGCTGCTTAAAATTCCATTTAAAATAAAGTGAAAGCCCATGGGCCAAGCTATGCAGTAAAAATCTCCTGGGCCAAAACTATGGCAGCAAATACACCACAACAGTTCTAATCCTAATCCAGACATCTCAATTACCATAGAACTGCATAGTAGTACCAGCAGTAAACAGCCATCAACCATTTACTGCCTAACCCTTCCAGAATAGCTGCACCAGCTGGCACAGTTATGATGAATGGCTAATAACTACTGGTTCATTGACTTAATTTCTGATTATTTAGTACATGTAAATAGCCAAAAATTGAAAATTGCACAACCACAGATAAAGATGGATACAGCCTCTATGAATTCCATTTCAAAATCAACAGATCAGTGAAAAATAGTAACAGAAACAAAAAACAAAAATGTACTGACATGCACTTCAGAACCAGAATAGACTGTATTAGAACAAAATATTCATCATTAGCATATTAGTGCACTGCTAATCAGTCTGTCAGATCCAGTAGATGTCAGCTCCTCTGATGTGGCTGAGAAGTTGTGCCTGGCTACTGTCATGCAGATGGTGCAAAAATCCCTGACAAGTGCAGGATATGAGAAGGTAAAAAAACTAAATATTGTAATTAAAGCAAGAAAGTGTAAAACAGTTTTGTGCACTCATACCACTGATCTCTGCCTTTTGACAGAAGGATAGTCATTAAGAGAGAAATAATAGCAGCTAAATAGATGAAAGAGATCAACATCAACATGTCAGAATCTATGCAATCTATGCTATTGAAACTTCAGATTTCTTTGACAATGGAGAACAAAAGGCAGCAAAAGTTTAAAGACTTAGAGGTAACACAGTGTTGGATCACCACAAAGATTCAATGCTTTAGAAACTGAGGGTGTTTTTGTCCATACAGCATACAGGCGAAGGTGCGTGGATTTTTTTATTTAGCTTGTGTTACCAGCACCAGAGCTTGGGGTCTCTCTGGACCGGCAGGAAGGGTCTCTCGGGCTAGTGAGCACTGAATAACCAGCCTAACGGTGTGGTGTCTGTGGATCCAAAGGACAATGAGCAGCTGTTAGCTTGCTGCTCATGGCAGAGCCTATGTTTATTACAAGGCTGCTCAAAACACTCCACAACAGCACGAACATACAATGACCAGTTCCTTCCCAATCACAACAACCCAAACAGCAACTCTAAGACAAAATCTTACACAGTCCCCTCGTTGTCTCTTAGACACACATACACACATATTGGTTTTGGTGCCTTTTACAGATGGGAATACAAAATGAAGAAACTAGGAAAGGTCTGCCTTGCAGATATATGTTTCAAAAATACTTCCATAATATTCACTCCCTGTTAACATGTGCACATCTGACACAGAACCATAAAAAAACAAGAAAAACACATGTGAACCTGCAGATCCAAAGGACAGGACAAGCCGTTAGCTTGTTCAAATGTTCAAATGTTAAATGAAAAATAGGGTGGTTTTTGTTCGCATAAAATAACTATATCTGTGGTATTTTCAGACCCACTACACTAGCCTGGCCTGACATTCCATCATGGCAGACAAAACACATCACATTTTAATGCGACAGCTACAATGACAATACTCCTATGAAAGTTTTATGAAATAATTTGAAAATAAGATGAAAATATACATATACAAGTATATTTGGGAAGAAAATTAAACTACCTTCAAAACTAATGTATGTGATAAAATAACTAAGAGGGAGCTCACATACCTGTGTTTAACAGAAATATCACCACAGCAACTTCTCATAATGAGGTTCCTCACATGAGGACAAGGAACAGTGTCTGTGACCTGTTAACAAGTCACATTCAAACCTATTATTATCTGCTTTACCACATTTTCACACACTATTGACAGGAGTGCAGACACTCCTTGTTAACTCAATAACTAAGACGACAACTCCACGTCTCCATTCCTTTACTCAAAACTCATGCACGAACCACACAGGAACAAGCTCCGCCCATCTCACCCAGAACATACATGTAATTAGCACATGCGCAGTGAGTAATATAGCACATGACAAAACTCCCCTTTTTTCTTTAAAGAAAAACAGTGCAAAGAAAATAATTCTTTTCCTTTTAGTAACCTTAACAGATACCTAGAATTAAAGCTTAGACTTTAATAACTATAGTAGTACAGTTTAGACTTTTTGACTTTAATAGCTAGAGCAGAGCAGTAAAGAAAAAGTCTCTTTTGTTTAGTCCTATTGGTTTTTTAGCTGCCATACACCTTCGCTGAAAGCCTTCAGCAAAACGAGTGCAGACGCCCCCTTCTTGGTCAAGCAGTCAGCGAGCTGCTCCTTAGTTGCTGACCACATGATCTGCTGAATAGCTCCAGAGTTGATGAGCTCCTTGATACTGCTAATCTCAAGTCGGAGTCTTTTCTCTGTGACTGATTTGGTGGATTTGATGGCATCAAAAAGAGAGTGGTTGTCTGTAACACACACAATAGGCAAATTGTTGCGTGTACAGTCACCTGTGGTAAGTTCTGAGTAGAGTGTAGCTAAGAAGACTGCACTGTCGATGCCATCTCCAAGTGCCAAAGTCTCTCCAGCTAAAGTGCTTCGAACAACTCTCCTGATCCTCTTTGACTGCCAACATATAGGAGAGAATCTTCCATCCTCTCCCATGAGCATAATTAGGTGTCCACCTTGAGTCCCTCCATCTGGAAGATTTCCCATGGACGAATCACTGAACACCACTAGGTTTAGGGAGCTGTCTTTTCCCAAATGCTGAAATCTTAAAGTCACCTTCTCTGACTTAAGTTTTCTGATAAGTTTATTTGCACAGTGTAGAGTCTGAACAGTGGCATGCTTCGTACTGGACGCCAGGATGGATATGTCACACATTATGTCGGGTCTGCTCTGTCTCGCCACCCACAATATTTGGCCAATCTTTGATTTGAGCATGTCATATTCAGTGTCTGTTAGAGGGGCTTCTCGTTGTGTGGCTCTGGTGGGGTCCACAGGAATGGGTTGGAGATTTTTTACGTACATCCATTGTTGCACCTGTATTTCATCCTCAACAGAAAGAACTTCCATGCCAATGTAGCTGAAGCTGTTGTGTTCCTCACGTCCAACCTGAAAAGCAGCTTTCAAGTGGGGAATGACTGTCATGGAGAACGTTTCTGAACCTCCCCAGATAAAGTCATCCACATGACAAGCAAGGACTCCCATCACATTGCAGGAGTCATCCAACCAGTAGAACACTGCTGGGTCAACTTTTGACACTGTACCTCCGGACTGCTGCATTATGTCCTTCACTTTATTGTACCAGTACAGAGAAGCATCTGCCAGGCCATAAACACACTTCTTCAACTTCCACACAATTCCTTTGCTCCGAGCTTCTTGTGGAGGCCGAATGTAGACATTTCTGGTTAACTCTTTACCTTGCAAAAAGGCTGCTTTAATGTCCATGGAGTTCAGCTGCCATTTCTTTTGACATGTAACAGCCATGATCATTTTTAGAGACTCTGAGGCACACGTAGGTGAGTCTTTTGGAAGCTCCTCAGTGTTCATTTCCTCAAAGCCTCTTGCAACTAGTCTGGCTTTGGGTACAGTACCATCTGGTGTCTCCTTGAGTGTACACACCCACCTTGTAGAGATGCATTTCTGACCTTCATCTTTCACCTCTTCAAACACACCGTTCTGTTTCCAGTTGCTAAGTTCAGCGTGTTTGGCAGATATGAAGGCATCATCTTTCACAATCAGTATGTCCTCTTTATGGCAGTCTGCACATAACTCAGCATGCTCAGATGGACCCAGTTGTAGATTGTCCACTTGTCCTAAGTCCACTGATCCAGTTGTGCCAGCAATTTCCTCTGGTTCTGTGAACTGTAAATTGTACCAGTTTTTATATGTTCCAGTAGCCTTTCCTGCCCGACTGAGGATTTTTCCAGTGTGTGCTTGGCCACTTCCACTGTCTGTGTATGTAACTACTTGTCCAGCGTTCAGCTTAAGTCCTTCACAAGTATTACTTGAATGTGTTGATGTGTGAGGGGGCTCATTGTTATCCTCAGCATCTTCATCATTTGAGGGTGTTTCTTCCTCACTTTCATTTTCAGTGTTATTTTCATAGAGTCTGGTTTCTGGTGATGTGTCATTTTCAGTTCCCATTAATTGATTATCTCTTTCTCTCAGCATGCCTTGCAAGTCATTTGCCTTTCGAAGTCTGCATTGATGTACACGAACATAACTGCCCCCGTGACGAACAAATATCACCACACCATCTTGGCCAATGACCACACCTGGACCCTTCCACTCTGTGGAATCTACCCGTTTGTAATAAACTTTATCCCCCGTTTCATATTGGTCGTCAGTGGGTCGCAGTTGTTTACGAAGGGCTCTTCGGATCCTCTCGGAGCATTCTGCTTCTGTAAATGCTTTCCTTGTAGCATGTAATGTTGAGATGTGTTGAGCCATCCAAGTAGCCACGCTAGTCCCTTCTAGAGCGGGCAGTTTATCAGTTAGAACTGATGGCAGATTTGGGTTCTGCCCAAACACTAGCTGGTAAGGGCTGTAACCATGCACATTGTGCATAGAATTTTTGGCCATCAGGGCCCAGTCTAGCGCTGTTCTCCAATCACATCCGTTGTCTCTCTTTACTTTCAACAGGATTTCAGTGAGGGTTTGATTATGCCTTTCTAAGAGACCGTTGCTCCATGGACTATAAGCTGCAGTTGTCTTTACTTCAATATTAAAGTTTTCAGCCATGTCCCTCATTTCCTCATTGTTGAATTCACCCCCATTGTCAGTGAATAGTCTACGTGGAGGACCATGAACACTTATCCAGCAGTGAATAAAGTGCTTCACTATCTCCTTGGGTTTCTTGGTGGTAATAATGCTCCCTGCACTGAATCGTGTGAAGTGGTCAATGGCATGCAGATACCACACTCCTGGCTCTAGTTCATGTAAGTCCATAGCTACAGTTTCATTGTAGGTTAAGGCCATGGGTAAACCTACTGCTGGTTTTTGCTTTGGTTTACTGTATCTGATGCATGTCTCACAGTTCCTTACAATGTCCTTCAGGATCGTGGTGCATTCCTCATCAGTATTACCTGAGCAGGTCAGTAGTTTTTTCAGTCTGTCAGCTGAGGCATGTCCAAACTGCTTGTGAAGTTTCAACAGAATTCCTTGTCTCTCCTGTTTTGTCATGTTTTCTGTCACAATGAGGATGTCTTCCTCATTTTGGATATCAGATCCATCTGGGGTATTCTCGTCCCTCAAGTTCACACAATAGTGTCCTGACGATGTCAGTTCAAGTTTCACAGGTTGCTTGAACATTATGGCTTTGTCATTCTCAATGTCCAAAATTGCACCTGCTCTTTTCAGTGAAGTTTTGCTTAAAAGCAAAGGGATATCAGCTGGGACAACTTCTGTCTCAATTTGACATCTAGTCTTTGCTATCACAGCTGGGATTTTCACTTTCTTTGTGGAGTGGACAATTCTCCCATCACCAAACTTGAAAGGTCTTGCACTTTTTATGTCCTTCATCTTCAGTAATTCATCCTGTGGTAGTTGACTGACATAATGATCAAGCCACTTTTCACCACACACTGTTCTGGTGCAAGCTGTGTCAATCACAGCAGATCCCAAAGACTCCACCATGAAAATCTCTGTGTTAGACAATGTGTCTTTAGACAATAAAGTAATGTTGCATTCTTCAACCTCTGTTTGGCTTTCCTCTTCTGTTAGTTTAGCATGTTCATTTCTGTGTGGACAGTCCTTTGCCCAATGACACGTGCTTTGGCAAACTGCACATCTCGTTCTCCTACCGTATCTGTCAAGCGGATTGGTACCTTGAACAGCTGTTTGATGTTGTGGATTTGACCTACTTTCTCTCCTGCCGGTAAACTTTGTGTAGTAGGCAGCGTCAGTTGCACCACCGCTCTCCTGCAGCGGATCAGCGCCCCTCTGTGGCTGCGTAGTATCGCCAAATATCCTCTTCAAGGCGGACTTCATGTTGTCAAACGTGAGGCTTGGACAAGCGGTAAGCGCCAACTGTTTGTCTTTAACATTAAGTCCCGCAGTGTCTAGCAGCTTGAATGCTAACACCGCATCCGGAAGCTCCATATTGAACTGGCGAATCCTGTTGTACCTCCGTTCAAACTCGACAATGTAATCCACCATCGAAACGCCGTTGTCTTTCATTATCCGGTCAAACTCCGTGTATGCCTCGTATTGACGGTCCTTTTCTTCTTTCAAAAACACAGAGTCCAGTTTTTCCAGAAGTGTAGTCATTCCATCATCTTTGTTCAAATCTCCCGCAGCTATTTCCAGCGCGCTGTCCCTCGCTCTTCCCATTAGCGACAAGGCAACCGCTAAGGCCTGCTTCTTCTTATCCAAGTCAGTAACCAGTCTCCAAATTTCGATCTCATTTTTCCAGCTTTCATAAGATTTCTTTTCGTCAAACGCTGGCGGAACTTTATAATTACCAGCAACCATCCTCTGCTACCAATGTTAATTCAATAACTAAGACGACAACTCCACGTCTCCATTCCTTTACTCAAAACTCATGCACGAACCACACAGGAACAAGCTCCGCCCATCTCACCCAGAACATACATGTAATTAGCACATGCGCAGTGAGTAATATAGCACATGACACTCCTCACAAGTGTGATTCTGCAGATTCAGCTGTGCTGCTGTTTACGTCGTTAAAATGATCAGTTCTACAGTGTTTTTTTTTTTCCTTTTCTTTTTTTTGGTGAAATATAAAACGCAAATACATGGATCACATATAGAAGGATGCTTTTGTCAACTCCTCCAGTTGTTTACTGTATGCTTTGGTTCACCTACTGTTTTCACCAGTGAAAGAAGATAAATATCTTCTTTCACTGGTGTAAATCACTATTATAAGATTAAAAAGTCATACTTATGGTGCATCCACTTGTAACCATGGTGCTGACCAGATATCTCCATTTGCTGTCCAATGAATGCTGCCACTTCGGCCACATCAGTTTCTCATTTTTGACACAAGAGGCTCTTCTCTCTCAAAATCCTGAATGTGCTTGCTCATTACAATCCCATGTGAATTTACAAACAAATCCAGTATTTCGTTAGATGTAAAGCCACGATTAAAGAGCTCCCCTATGATTTCACAGTCCATCTCTGTGTTAATTTGAATAGCTCTCATACCAAAGAGCTGCTGAAACTGTTGTGCTGGAATTTTTATTTTTAGGATATTTATTTTTCTTTCACTGGCAGAAACAGGCTTCCATAGGTTTTGGCCAGACAAGATGAACACTGAATAAATCCAACTGATGCTGAACTGAGGCATTGGGATTTGTAACAAATCATCAACAGATATCAATGAATGATAATAACATTCCATCTGTTGACTGATTGACTGCACAGCCTGCAGCGCGTTTTTTTAATGCACACATAGCAGAACCTGGCCTTCGGGCCAGCTCTGAGCTTGTATCCTTGGAGCCATTTTCCATAATGTCTAAGATCTGTGCACCACAGTCCTGAGGCTGCTGTTATCCCACAAGCTTTCCCAAATCTCACCCTGAGGGCTTCAGCAAATCAGCCAGAGAGACCAGGAGTAAGAGCGGTCATTAAAAAGAAAATCTATACATTTTTGCCTCTGCTGCATTGATGTTGACCCATCATTCAATCTTTTGAGAGAGATTAAACCAGATGTGCCATGATCCATTTCCTGTCCTCCATGTCTTGGATTAACAACTACCTCATGGACAGGCTGACTGATACACTGTCTGATATAATGAAGAATACAAGACTTCATACAAGGCTGTGCTGTCGTGTCTTTCTCATCTAAAATAAATATATATAAATAAGTGGCTGCAAAGTGTAGTGCATATGGTATCTAATGTTAGAGTCCAGTGACAGGGGGAAGAGGGGGGAGCTAGTGGAAGAAGCTGTTTGACAGTATTGTGTAAAGCGGCGGGCCTGGAGGCTCTGCAACCTAATGTAACTAATGTAATGTAACTAAACTGATGCTGGTGATGATCTGGGGTTCTTCTAGTCTACAGTTAATTTGACTGTAGGTGTTTCACAGTAGGGCTTCAGAATGGCAAGACCTTTTGTTCTTACTGTATGACACCATATGACAAGGCCAAAGGCTACCAAGTGACTCCAATGCAGACGAAACACACAAGTATCAAAATACAAATTCCAAAAATCTTTACTTAAGAGCACACAGGGTCATACACGAGAGGGCAGTCCAAAGAACAGGTGAACAAATCCAAATTGGGCAAGACAGAGGTCCAAAAATCCAAAAAGACAAAACAGGTCATACACTGAAGATTAAATGAAGAACTAACGCGAGAGAGCAAAGCACACCAAGGTAACAATGACAATCTGGCAAGGAATGGGTGGGACCCATTGTCTTAAATACAAGCAGACACAGGTCTAGAGATTATTGGCGGGAAACAGAACAAAGGAGCTGGACAGAAAGTGAAGAATCACAACAGGAATGAATGAACACCAATTACAAAATAAAACAGGAAATGCAACATCACAAAGACAGAGACCTGACACCATAACCCTACAGTAGGTTGACTATCCCCATTTTCATCAACAGTATAAGTCAAAGATAAAGTTATTGTATGTGTGTGTGTGTGTGTGTGTGTGCAGGGTCTGACATTAAGGTTTTTTCCTACAAGTACTTCTAAAATCTGCTTGCCCCATCTCACTTGCCCTGTCTAAGAGGTTCTTTGTCTGGCTGTGTGGTGCATACTTTCACTCATGACTTATATCTACTAAAATCCATTTCCTGTTGATTCTAGACAACACTGTACAACACTTCTTCCTTCAGAAAGCAGTATTTATTTTTCAGGGTTTTTCCTGGATTAAAATGAGGTGGTGGTGGTGCCCTCCCCGAGTGTGAGTGTGTGTGTGTGTAGTTTGGTTGCAGTAGCATCATCTTTATGTGTGTTTGTTGACAACAGAACAGCGTGTAGTGAGAACGTGAGGCTGAAGGAGATAGGGATGGACATTTCAAGCAAAAGCACTATTCGATAATTGCCAGGAACTAATCAATTATTTTTTAAATATTCCTCTTGTAGTGTAAAGGAAACACAATAATAACAACAACAACAATAATAATAATAATAATAATAATATTTCCGAGTTGGTGCTTGCCCAACTGGGCAAGTCTGCGCAGGTTCTACTGCCCCGCCAGCTATTTTTACTTGCCCCGGGCAATCAGGCAACCGTTACTGTCAGACCCTGGTGTGTGTGTGTGTCTGTGTGTGTGTGTGTTTGACAGAGACTTGATATAAATGTATGGGAGACAGGGCTCAGAAGTAGATTACCTGCAGACATATCAGAGGAGTCCCTGATTAATGAAACGGTCTCAGCTGTGGCTCTGGCCTGAGGCTCAGAGGTTGCCAGGGCAACTTTAGGTGGTTGCCATGACAATAGAGGCACCTCAGGCTGAGGCAGACAGAAATGTCAAGAATAAGGGTGATTTTTTTGCCTCAGTGCTGGTCTCACATTTGGGCTTACTGTGACAAAACGGTAGCTCCTATCAGAAAAAGAAGCAGACTGTGAGCGTCCAGAGGACTTCCTGAACGCTTTGATATGATTTTGGTATTTCTAGAGTAAATATTTTGGAAACCCTTACAAGTTAAAAACAGGGGTCCCCTCTGCTTCTCTTAGAAAATCTTTGTATTGGAGTCAATGAATCACGTTTTGATATATAATTCGTGAGTAGCAAATTGAAATTTGGGAGGAAGAGAAACACAGAGGCACTGACCTCATAGCTGGAGAGATTAGTGTCTCAGAGCGTTTGCCCCCTGGCACAAACAAGAGCCCATTAGAGACAGAGGTAGAGGTTATAATTTTATTAACGGCTTTTAGATCAATGACAATGTTTATCATTCAAGGATGGAGAGCCCTCTGCATGTTAACAGGTAAAATAACCTAAGGATACCATTGTTCTAATACCTACTGGGAGGCTAAGTAAATAACTGGTTTAGGTCAGGTCAGGTCTGGTGACTTTATTTATACTGTAGGTGGGTTGTTCTGCAGCAACAAGAGAAGGCATCTACAGTCAAAATGGACATTTAAAAGACAAAACAGGCACAGAGGACACTTAAAACAGCACAAGACAGAGACATAGGCAGGCACTCAAGGCTCACTGATCAGGATTAGAAATCAATCAATAAAATTAGACCATTAAAATGCCAATATAAAACCTGCTAAGAGTGTGATTCAAGTGACAAGGAATAAGTTAAAGTCCAACAATGATGTCCAGTAGTCCAGTCTTAGTCTGACCGATGTGGTTACATGCACTTAAGTTGTCCACAGACAGATTGAGGCCCATGATTCAGTTTTTTTCAAGTGTCATGTAAACGTACTGAGTGTCAGACTTGTACACAATTGTATAATCACCACCTGTTTTGCAAAAAAATAAAAAGATAATGTTGGTTTGTATGTCAAAATCTCAGTAAGTCTCTCTTGGGCTCTGGGTGTTAGTTTTACTGCTCACTGATGACCTAGGGTCAGTGAAAGCTGATTATGTCTTGATTTTTCTTGTGTTAAAAGAGGGCATGTGTAAAAGGGTCAGCGACACAGCCTGTGTGAACACCTGGATGCTTTTCTACAGCAGCTCAGTGACTATAGCTGCCACATAGCTATTGAGTCCCAGGCATAATGCACCTGTACTTTGGTGGATGTGAGAGATTCAGGAGCAGATGCTGTTCTCATTCAAAAGAGTTCAACCTTTCCTCTTTTAGAATTGAGGTTCAGGCATGTTGGGGGTCACACTGTCTCTGCTAGAACACCTACTGTTGTGTATTGGCTACAGACAACAATCCTCTGTTTATTAATCAAAGCACAGACTTGTGCATTGGTCACTCTTCCCTGCAGCGTTCCATCCTGGACAGAGGACATTACCTTAAATGTGTTAAGATTTTCATTATTCCCCATAATGTTACGCTGTTTATGCTGATGAAGCAGGAGAAAGTAAGCAATTATTATTACTTACAAAGATTTCATGATTAATGGTTACTTATTAAGGCCCCTGGTAGTCTTGTTCATGTTGATATGAATGACATTATTCTTGAAACTAGAAGATGACAAGAAAAGAATAAGGTCGACTTGCTCGTGTTTACTTGCAGTGTCCAAATCTTTCCAACAAATTTTGCTTTAGTGCAACTGTAGACAGGGTGTGTGTACTGCAGGAAAATAAATGAGCAGTAACTCTTCAACCCCCATGACATACGAATACGAATACGAATACGAATACGAATACAAATTACTTTATTAATCCCCAAAGGGAAATTGATTTGTCTGTCAGCTCATCAACCACTTGCAGAAGAATGAAGAAGCCTGATGGCTGAAGGTACAAAGGATCTTCTATATTTCTCCGTCCTGCAGTGAAGAGAGAGGAGCCGTCCACCACCGCTCTTTTCGTGGTCCATCAAGGTGTTATGAAGAGGATGATCTGAGTTGTTCAGAATGGCCTCCACCAGCACGTATCTCTCCACCACATCCTCAGTGAGTCCATCAGGGAGACATGACTGAAGTCAAGTTTCTCAGGATATTTAGTCTGTATCCTAGCAACGACTTCATGGAGACCTTCACATGGAACTTCAGCAGTAGCCGTTGGTGGGATGTATACAAGTATTGTTTTGATTTGAAAAAGTCTACTTCCTGAGTCTTCATCTATATCTCCAGCTCCTCATCACTCTTGTTGAGCAGAGAGTTGATATTTTGCATGATGACTGACGGCAGAAAGGACCTACAGTACATCTCCACTT
The DNA here is from genome assembly GCA_021432705.1 of Caranx ignobilis. Taxonomy (NCBI): domain Eukaryota; kingdom Metazoa; phylum Chordata; class Actinopteri; order Carangiformes; family Carangidae; genus Caranx; species Caranx ignobilis. Next base: position 18,437,234 of record MU269990.1, read on the forward strand.
CCAGGCCTTGAACCTCTGCTCCACCAGCACAGCAACCATGAAAGCAGCTCCTCATCCAGCTGGAACAGGGTGGCATCCTCCAGACTTGCTCCATTTTCAGTGAGAGAAGCTGCTCTCCTGAGGAATCCCCTCTCCCCACAGAAGTGTCCATCAGTAGTTGACAAAATACGACAAAAACATACAAAAACACAACAAAATAAAGCAAAGGTTGAGTAAAAACTCAGAGCTACCAGACTTTGCTGCTCCCAGTTGAAGCGCATGTTCTGGAATACTGAAGACACACAAAGAATGAATGCTTTCATGCAGGTTTCTTTACAACTTCTGCCAAGTTTAAGACTAGATTCTGTGCTGACAGTGGTCACACTTCAGTGAAAACATCTGCTCAGTCAAAGGAAATCCTCACAACCTTCACTGCTCTACGCACACACTGCAGCCTACACATCCAAACAACAGCAACTCACGCTCTCATTCATGTAACTTGTCACCTTTCATGACCATTAGCTCACAAATGCCTTTATAATCCACAGAGTGCGGGTGATAACCAGACTAGAACAAAAACTATACACTGTAACGAGCAGATCCTTGTCTACACCCCGCTCATATGACCCGTCTGGCTGCTGGGGCAACACAGAGTTTAAAAGCCACGTCACAGATGTCATGGCAGCGCCTACACCTGGAGCTGCAGAGTCAGTGTGGAATACATTCTTAGACTGCAGAAGTGGGATGGTAGAGAGGGCTCAAGGTAGTTAGCCCCTCGCCTTTGCTTCCCGTCGTATCTATAATTGGATCACCAGACAACGTCCATGATTGACATCCAATGGGTGTCATGGAAGATGCCACCAACATGACTTGACTGACTTTGACTTGGTTGAGACCACGTCAAGTGACACGTGAGTGCTGTGTTAAACCCAATCCAAGGTTTCCTACTTTGTTTTGCACAAGAGGAAGGATCAGAGTTTTCATTTGATTAAGACTAAATGGACTGATAAAGATTGTACTGTTGTTGTTCTATGGTATTTTGTGAATATACATTTGAATAACCTAAAGAGATTGTGTTGAGATTTCTTGAGATGAGTCATGGTACAAAGCTGTCCAACAGCATGTGATGCAAATTGCTGTGCTAGGGCACAGCAGTCTACATTCAGACGATCACACACACACACACACACACACACACACACTGTAGAATAGGTCGAGGTGCAAAGAGTATGGCAGCCTTGCCATATGAGTAAGTGAAGGAATGCATGATCATGGGGGATGTGACATAAAAACTGAGAAACAATTATATACAAAACTATTTATAAACTATTTATATACAACTCTGCTGTGGAGTGAGGGTGTTTTTGTGCGGCTCTAGAACTGCGTGTCCAAGGGTGTGTTCAGACGTGGCTCATTTGCCAAGTTCTGATTCAGGGAATAAAACTGTTGCATGTTTGTAACAGTCCCAAGTGGTCAGAAATCTTACCCCCCAGCCCGACCGCAATTGAAGCCTGGAACCAACCTGATCCGAGTCATTTGTATATATTTTAGAACCAGCGTGTCCGGTCGGACTGGTCCGACCATGGAATATCAGCACCATGTTGGAAGCGAATGGAAGCGAGCTGAGACCACCCCTTCCTGGCGATCTCGGCCTGCATCTGAGCGTGACTGCTGTTTTCACAAATGACCAAACCAACCGATCTTTGGGGTGAAACGCTCCCTGTTTCAGAACTGCTCCAAATGAGCCAGGATTGAATACAGCCTAAGACTGTTCTGTGTAGCACATCCTGTCACCTTTCCTGTTCAGCCTCTACACATCAGACATTCAATGTAACTGCATCTGCTTCCTTGAGAAATACTCTGATGATTGTGCCGTTATGGCTGCATTATGGGAGGATGTGAGAGGGAATACAGGGACACAGTTGGGTATTTTGTGGACTGGGGTAACCTCAACAGTTTAAAGATCAACATTTCTAAGGAAAAAGGCATTCTCTCACTCTCCTTCAACCTGGAACACACTACAGCAGGATCTCATGCTGTCCAGCTTGATCCCAGTAGGGTTTTTAATCTCATTTTAAGGGCACTGGAAAAAGTATCATTGGAAACGTGTTTTTTTTAGTAACTTTAAATCCACCTTCACTTGGCATTTTTGTGTAAATGTTATGTATTGTATTGTATGTGTGCAACTAATTGTTGTATTATGTCCATCTGAAACAGGTCTCTCTTTGAAATGAGACCCTGTGTCTCAGTGAGATTACCTATATAAATAAAGGTTAAAAAAAAAAAAAATTCAAAGACCAAAGCAATTATCTTTGATTTCATGAGGTCCAGGCCCAAACTAGTCTCTGTCTCCATACAAGGAACAGACATGGAAACTGTCTCCACATACAAGGTGTGCTGCTGGATAACAATGACACGGAGGCAGTTTACAAAAGCAGACTTTGGAAGGCTGCAGTCCTTTAACATCTTTAACATTTTCTACATGATTGTTGTGACCAGTGCTCTTTTCTCTTTGTGTTTGTGGGTAGGGGCTCACACTCTGACAGAAACTGACTGAACAAGTTGATTAAAAAGGAGAGCTCCACCATCGGTATCTCTTTGGATAACGTTGAGCAGCTGGCTAGGGTGAGGATGCTTAGAGAAAAAAAACTCCATCCTGAACAATGACAGGCTCCATACACTCCATGCCCTCAAGCTTTTTAGGCTGAGCATGCACAGTAGCAGGCAGATACCACCTACTGTAAATGTAAGACTGAACGGCATCTTCAGTCTTGCCTGCCGGCTGCCATTAGGCTTTTTAACTCATAATACTCCTGATGTTTGTGTTTTACTTTGATGTTGCTCTTTTTCATTCTCTTATTTTATTATCATTTCTTTAATTTATTTTGATACTTACTTTAACACTACTTATTTCTCATATTTTGATCTTTGAAGAGGTCTCTGTGTGCAATAAATCTGTGTGTGTGTGTGTGTGCTGCTGTTGTAACAACATAATTTCCTGCAAAGGATCAATAATGTATCTTTATCTTAGCTCCACTCTCTTGTTCATTGTGTTTCTGCCTCAGCCTTCTTGATAAACTGTCATGTAACCTGAAGAACCTTCAGTCACTCACAGAGAGTGCAGACACGTTGCAAATTTCTCTTTCTTCCCACTTTTCTCTGTTGCCCCTGTTGTCAGTCGTGTACCCTGACAAGACTGATCATCTTCTCCTGCATATTACCAAACCCACTGTGTGTCAACCTTAGACTGTATAAAGTGGTTTTCCTAGCACTGTGACAAAATGTATGTTCGGGGCCGCTCAGTTGTTTGAGAGCAAAGGCTCCCTGTTCAGGAGATTCCAGTGTCTCTGCTCCAGGGTTTGTCAGATGAAAGAGTAAACCCCAGTGCTCATTAGCTTGTGGATACTATTCTTGGCCTCTTGTGAGTTTAGTGAGCCTGTTGCCACACCCATTAAAAGTTTCCATACAACCCCCTGCTCGGTTGCTTGCTCTTTGAGTTGTATTATATTGTATTCTATTATACTGTACCATGATGGGCAAGGCAGGGACTGTCCAGCAGTGTTTTATATACAGTTCTTATTTACTATTGTTGTGCGCTGATAGGGGCAATTTGGATATTGGCAATTAATATTAATAATTCTATGAAATTATTATTAATATCTAATAAAATCTACTATGAGTAGTTAATTTCGGGGCACCACCCTGTTACCAGGGACCAATGTCCAAATTAGCTAAATCTAGCTACAGTCTCAGGTTAATCAGAAGGGGAACTTCGAGCACAGACTGTTATAAATCCAGCAATTGTCACAATTACAACCACAATAATCACAAACAAGGACGGATTTAAGTATAACAACATTTATTTGTAGCAATAGTTATGCAACATAACATTACTCCAGTTAAACGACTGTTATATGTGTGTGGGAAGAGAAAGATAGAGAGAGAGGGTGTGTGTGTGTGTGTGTGTGTGTGTGTGTATGAGCAGTCAAGATGGCCGCGGCGTCACGTGGCTGACGTCGTTGATAGCCAAGATGGCGACGGAGTGACGTTGACTACGCACCCGTCAGAGCCAAGATGGCGACTGGCCGCAATGTGTGACGTGAACAAAGAGAGAGAGAGAGAGGCCCGCGGGTTTGGTTGCTGAGGTTCAGTAACCACAGCAACAAATCCGGGATCACGCAACCAAACTCAGAGCAATGTGTAGGGCGTGTTTAAGAGGGGAAACGAGAGGAAGAAAGAGATCGTAGGAAGGCGTCACCACAGTTGATAATTACAATATCACTACACAATAGCAGAGCCAGCGAACGGAGTTCTCTGGTCTGGTATTAGTCCTTTAACTAGTGGTATTGCTTTATCACTGATCACGTGACGGCCGACACAAAATTCTACAGCACCGATCAAGTTTCACAACTTATCGGGTGTAAGCAATAGAACAAAATAAACAAAGCAAAGTAAACAAACATAAAATAAAACAAAGTTCAGTACACTATACTAATTGTCTCTGCCCAGACTTAAGCCTCTTACTTGGGTTGCTCCGCTCCTCAGGAGTGAGGGAGAACGAAGGAGAGAGAGAGATCCGCTCCTTAGACCACGGTGACGTGATGGGCTCCTCGGCGGCAGCAGGGAGATCCCGGGAGAAGACGGGGTACTTTGTCAGGTTCTGGGGACAAAGTTGGCGTACCGGTCTTCACAACACGTGGGGTCAGCTGACTGCGGCGATCCGCGATGGGTTCCGTAAAAGAAAAAGAAAAACAAACAAAAACAACAGTCTATGCGCTCGTCCCGCGAGTTGAAGACTGTGACCTAGGTTTTGATGGTGAGGTTCAAACGTTTGGTGATGCTCCCTTTGGCGGTCCGGTCGGGCAGAAAGCTGGGATAGCTCTCTATAGCGACTGGTGCACTGGGAAAAAAGCATCGGCGGAGGGTCGCGGTGCGTTTTTATTACCTGCGTGACGTCACCGGGGACCCCCGCTGAGTGCGCTGGCATTCAGCCAATGTCCGTGCTCAGTTTCCGATCAAACTTTGATTTACACCTAGGTGTAAATCATGGGGTTGTGGGGTGCTTTTTCAAGCAGGCCGACAACTCTAGCTCAGGCTTTTGGAGGGACATGTAGGCCTCTCCATTGTTCTTTCAGAGCACATGTGAGTCGATCCCAACACTATGATGTGCTGTTGTTTTATTATTTTTCATTTTATTGTGCACTTTAACATGCACTATGTATTTTCTATATGGATTGCTGCTAGTCCTACTACAGGTGCCTTAGTGTTTATTTTTACTCCTTTTATTGGTCTGGTTTTATCTTATTTTTATGTATTGTTTATTTGTAATGTTTGGACTGAATGAATGTTTCTTGTCAGTGGGTCAAGCCCACTGAAGCAAATTCTAATCAACTTGTCAACATGGCAATGAAAGTATTGAATCTTGAATCTATGTCCTGGGTTGGAAAGAGCAGGAACCACAATAACTCAATAGATAACATGCAGGCGGTCAGTCTGGGAGATCAACACACACACAAATGGGCAAATAACAAATTCAGGGAAACATCTTAATTTGTCAATATGCACAACAAATACTCAGACCCCTGATTGGAAGAGTATAATAACTCATACTTGAGCGGTTAGGACTATGCAGAAACTCCACAGCAATGAGCTCTGAGTGACCTCACTAGAGACAAAATAAACCTTAATGAAGTCATCAGGGGATAATTTGGCAAAAAACAAAAAACTGATGGAATGAAGACTTTTCTTTTCTCTTTCCAAATTAGTTAGACAGTAAATCACTGGTGTGGAGGTTCAGTGGGTATAATAGCACTTTGTGTTCAGAGGCATGTGTGCAGGTGTGTGTGGGGGAGAAAAGGAGATGCCTTTTCACCACAGAACACTCACCTACCACACATACACAGAAACACACACACCTTGATATTTGTACATCTTCACACTCAAATGAGCATACACTGTGTATACAAATAAACTGAACACACAGGTGGACACACACACACACACAACAATAGTGGGAGAGTGAAAATGTGTGTCAGCATGCTAATTGGCTAAAAACACAGTGGAAGCCATTCAAATACTCCCATTCAAGCTAAAAGACAGCTGAATGGCAGCCGACTCCCAGGTGAGTTCCAGCAGCTGGAGTAAGCTCACTGCATCACTGCCTCTGGCAGTCATCCGAAATTCATAGAACCACGGTGACACATGTAACCATTGTTTTATTTGATTAGTGAAATCATAACAGGCCCAGCTACTGGAGATTGATCACACTTTGATCGTTGTGAATCAACATTTAAAGAGGAAGAATTACAGGTGATTAACAGCCTTTTGGGAGATTTTTGCACTTGTGCAGGTATTGAGTGCACGCTTTAGGCCAGGCTCAACCCTTTGTTTGCGCTTAATGGACTATTTGGTCTGCCATTTTCACACAAATCACGTATGAAGCCAAAAATGCAGCGGGTGTGACTCCAGCGTAAAACCTCATACATCAACTATAGCCTTGTGGCTTGAGTGTGCTCATGGACACCTGGAGGATGGCTCATTAACTGTATTTTCATTGTTGTTCATGCTGTGTTACAAAGGCTAAGAAATAGCCTAATTCTAAAAGCAGCCTTGAATCAAAGTGTCAATGAAACTCCATGAAGCAAGAACTTTCTTTCCTGATGCATGTGAACTCTTTAGATTTCCATAGGCTATTGGTTGGTTTTATGGTGGAAAGCAACTGATCAGGGCTTTTGACGCTTCATGGGCATTTTTATTTAGACTGCAATAGGCTAATCAATAATATATAATCTATAATCTTTACTGACACAGAGCAAAAGCAAGCAAATCAAACAAAAATAGGAAAAGAAGTTATTTTAATTTTTTTTGTATTAAAACACCATTAATGGCGATAGCCAGAGCACTGTGACTCTGGGTCAGCTTTCCAGGGACTTCCTAGTCATCTGCCACAGGTCCCCAGACAGGTTTGGACAGCACTGGATGATTTGCTGGTGGACACGCTCATTTCAATTGTGGGGCAGATTTTTTTCCCATTCAAGCCGCTCCAGTTTACCAACCTCCCCCAGCACTTATACACATCGAATGGAGTGAGAGCCACAAAAACACTGGCAGCATAGGATCCCACTGAGGTCACCCTCTGTGGTGGCATGGTCTGAAGAAGTTGTCCTCATATTTGGCCAGCAGGGCTCTAACTGTGATGCCCAAGACGGCTTCTTCCACAGCACATGGTGTCACAAATGCAATACTGCAGTGTTGGAGTGGTGTCGGAGCCAGGAGGGTGGTTATGATTAACTGTGATTTGACATCATGTATGCACTGTTCTGTTACAAATAGATGATCTGACACTGTGTGCTCTGTCCTGTGCTTGAACACACACAACCTGATGAGTGTCCCTACGACACCAGATAGCGGTGACTCTCACCTGATAAGCAAGTACAAGATGTAACTGCAGTGTCTTCTCTCTCTGTCAGCTAGGTCTGTTGCAATAGATACATGCCTGACTCACAGCAGATTCACACACATACTTGACACATGTAAGACAGTTTGACCCCACCCTAAGACGTTGTCTCTAAAAACAAAGAAAGTCCTTTACAGACTGGATGTAATCATTTTGTGTATTATGCCTACTGATTAATGTCTCATCAACACCTCCTTTTTACCTAACTTCCTCTTGAAATGTTACATGTCTGATGGTCTCAGTGCAAGAAGTACAAAGGTCTAAATAGTTCATTGTCATGTGAAATAACCCCCTGATGATCAAAGGTCCCCAGACGTGATTAACGTCCCTATGTAAATTTCTAATTGATGAGTGTCTCTGTTCTGGTTGAATATTTAAGGGGAAGAGCAAGAACCTCTCTTTTGAGTTGATCTGCTTACCAGAGCTCCCACACGCTGAGTGTGTTACAATAACTGTTTCTCAAGTATTGCTGCTATTGGCTATAGTTTGTTCACTTACTGTACATCACAATAAACTGGAATGTTAACCATTCATTTCTAATACTGCCTTGTTGAGATTTTACTCTTGTAGTGAGGATCTGTTATCAGATACCTAGTAGGTCTTTAGTTATATGGTCAGTTTCACTGGGTAACACTCACACCCTTAACCTCTGAGTTGAATAGAAAAGATTGAGTATCATGTTCTGTAATTATTTAGATATGTTCTATAACCTCTGAATATCTCAACCCAGGTGTCAGGGCTGTTCTTCTATGTTAAGAAGGTCACTGAATAGGTTAAGTCTATATCTGCCATCCCTGAACTAAGATAGCGGCTTGTTAAATACTGTATCCCAAAGACCTTAGTTATATGGTAAGTTTCACTGGACGCTATTCACACCCTTAACCTCTGAGTTGGACAGACAAGATTGAGTATCATGTTCTAATACCTCTGAATACTTCAACCCAGGCATCAGGGCTGTTCTTCCATGTTAAGAAGGTCACTGAGTGGTTTGTTGACCTCTATCTGCCATCCCTGAACTAAGACTGATGTCAGATCTCTTAACAGTAGAGATCAATTCTTAAAAGGCTTATGTTCTTAATTACTGGTTAACTATTGACACTAAATAATATTTAATAGTAAAGTTATCTTTAATCAAATGGAGTCAGATTGAATACATTAACTACTTTACTTTAATTAAACCTCCTCTTAACACCGGAAAGACAGAATACGTATTGGGGAGATATTAGATAAATGTCTCTAAATATTTCCTCCCCTACACACATATTCTGCACACACATCATAAACCAAGAGTGGACAGCATCATCTGACTCATCATACTCTATCATAAAGTCCAAGCTCTGCATCGGGCAGGACCGGCCCAAGAAGATACTGTGAATTATAAATGTGAACTGTTTTCTCAAAGCTGTGTTCGTTTTGGCTGAGATCTTGACTGAGCTCTGTCACTACGCACCCAGCGTAGGCTGGTAAACATGTGACTGACAGGTGTTTCTAGTTGCTCAGGTGTTGCCTTTTAGATTGATTGCTGAAACATTAAATAGTTCTTGTTTCAGGCTTTGGGTTTCACCTGTGAAAACTGTATTTGCTGTTAAGCAAACATGAAGACCAGAGAGCTGTCAATGGGAGAAAAGCAAACCATTTTGAAGCTGAGAGAAGAGTGAAAATCGATCAGCGCTATTGCACAAACATTGGGCATAGCTAGTACAACAATTGGGAATGTCCTGAAAAAGAAAGAAACTACTGTTGTACTGAGCAACAGACATCAAACAGGTCAGCCAAGGGTAACAACAGCAGTTGATGACAGAAACATTGTGAGAGCTGTGAAGAAACACCCAAAGACAACAGTCACTGACATCACTGCCAACCTCCACCGGGCAGGGGTGAAGGTATCGCAATCCACTGTTCGAAAAAGACTTCGAGAGAAGAAATATAGAGGCCATACCACAAGATGCAAACCACTCATCAGCAAAAAGAACCAAAAGGCCAGATTGGATTTTGCGAAGAAGTACAGAGATCAGAAGTTTTATGGACTGATGAGACTAAGATTAACCTCTACCAAAGTGATGGAAAGGCCAAAGTATGGAGAAAGAAAGGATCTGCTTATGATCCAAAACATACAAGCTCATCTGTGACGCATGGTGGAGGTAATGTCATGGCTTGGACTTGCATGGCTGCTTCTGGGACGGGCTCACTAGTCTTTTTTGATGATGTAACTCATGATGGTAGCAGCAGAATGAATTCTGAAGTCTACAAAACCATTTTGTCTGGCAATTTACAGAAAAATGCATCCAAACTAATCAGGAGAAGCTTCTTCATGCAACAAGATAATGACCCAAAACACACTGCCAAAACAACAAAGGACTTCATCAGGGGGAAAAAGTGGAAGGTCTTGGACTGGCCAAGTCAATCACCGGACCTTAACCCACTAGAGCAGGGGTCTCAAACTCAATTTACCTGGGGGCCGCTGGAGGCAGAGTCTGGGTGAGGCTGGGCCGCATCAGGCCCATCAGGCCCACCATTTTTTTTTAACACAAAATAAGATGAAAAAAATAAACAAATTAAGAATTAATAAGAAAATAAATCAATCAGTAATAAATAAATAAAATAATAATAATAATACAGCAGATATAGGAGACTGAAGAAACCACATATAGTTGCTGACCAGAGAAATCTAATTATTATTATTCAGATTCAAATGTCTGTATTAACAGTTCTTTAACCTCTAACTTTCTGAACAAGAATGGAACATTGAACATGAACTGTTCTGAACATGGCTTCTCTTGCCTACTTCTTGCTGCCAGACACCTGGCAGCGCTTCCTCTCACATAGCCGAGCCACATTTGGCTTGAGGGAGGAAGCAGTTGAGACCCTTAATAGGGCTTGAAGATGCTCATCAGTAAGTCTGGACCTGTACTTGGACTTATTGAAGTTCAAGGTGGAGAAGAGCTTTTCGCACAAGCATGTGCTCCCAAAAAGGCACATGGTCCGCTTGAACATTCGGGAAAGCTCAGGGAAGCTGGGGGTCAATTCTCTCAAAAATTGCCCAAGCTTGTCTGCTTTTCCACTCTTTGAGTGGCTTTGAGTTCAGAGTTGCACTGCAGGTCAGCGCATTTTATTAGTTAACAGTAACAAGCAACAAAAGATTATGATTTGTTTGTTTATTTAACCATTAATTTGGCTCCGCCGAGACAAATAGTTCCGCAACTGGAAGGGAGCTGCCAGGCAACACATAAACATTTCAAGCTAGCGCCGTTTCCACCGAGCTCCAGTGCAAGTTGTCACTAAAGGAGCCACTGTCCTGATTAGCACCGGAGCAACAGGACCAGCGTGAAGTTATACAGAGACGTTGTCGATACCGTATTAAGTTTGTTTACCTGCTATGTGATCGATATAAACACAGTGGAAGCTAAGTAGCTACTTTGCTAACAGCTTACGCTAGTGTCAAAACAAATCGCCGTCATTAACGTAAATGGTCGCGGCGATTTTGTTTTCTTCGCTAATTAGACAGACAACGCCAGGTCCGAGCTATCAACCACAGGTCGGACGGGGTTTTAATATTCATGTCCGTTTGTAACTAACAGGCAGCAGAGGCAGGAGCAGCTCCTGTATGGGGAGCGTGGCTCTAACTGAGTTCCTGTCTAGTAACTGAAACGCCTGAACAGCCGAGTAGTTCATGTCTGTAAAAAGTCCCAGTGCTGTTATGCTCAATATGAGCACTCATGGAACGTCTCTTGTCCAATCAGATTGCTTGGTCGGAACTAACTGTTGTATAATTCACAATCACCGGTTGATTGTTGAGAAATGTTTCTCTGCTTGAATTGAGCCCGGTCGATGTCCCGCCCCCGACAGCCATATACCCCACCGTGATTGGTAGGTTTGTTCAGCTCTGCACACAACACTGTAAAGTGCCATTCATATCAAACTCGCGGGCCACACCAACATGAAACTTTATTATTAAGGCGGGGGCCGCAAACTATCGTCCCACGGGCCGCAGTTGGCCCGCGGGCCGCGAGTCTGAGACCTCTGCACTAGAGCATGCATTTTACCTCCTGAAGAGGAGACTGAAGGGAGAAACCCCCAGAAACAAACAACAACTGAAAGAGGCTGCAGTAAAAGGCCTGGAACAGCATTTCAAATGAAGAATGCAACAGCCTGGTGAAGTCAATGGGTCGCAGGCTCGATGCAGTTATTGCAAGTAAGGGTTATGCCACCAAATATTAAATGTTATTCACTTTAAGTTAATTTAATATTGTCTGTTCCAATACTTTTCTGCTCACTTGAAAAGTGGGTGGGTTCAAAGAAAAGGTGCTCTACATCTAGATGTAAATACCATGAAATGAAAGCTGGAATTCTGAACTTTTGTTTCATATTCATCTTTTGATCTGAAACCCAAATGTCTTCAGCAGTGGCAGCCTGTCAATAGGGGGCGCAAGGGCGCTGCCCCCATCAAAATTTCAGTAAACATAGTAAACATAAATTACATAATAAAAAGTAATTACCACGTCTGTTCAGTGTTCACTCATACAATGGGTTTTACTTTTAAAATTTTAAACCTTTCCATTCCATATTGGGTTTATTCTTGGTTGTTTTATACATTTCAATAGTGAGGGGCGGCGGCCAAATGAGTGTGTATGTATGGTCTTAAACTTTTGGCTTCCATGTGACTTCATGCCGGTCTCTAACTGGTCACTTAAAGATTCTCCGGGCACAGCTCTCTGCGCCCCTGGCCAATCAGCGCTTTGGGTTCATTTTTCATCCAATCTGATTGATTCATCATGACACCTGTCAATCAAAGTCGACTCACACCCCTGGCAGCGGAGCCGTGCCTGGCGCTCATAGACAGGAGGAGACAGTGGCGGCAGCAAACGAAAATTCGGTTGTTTCGTTGCGCAGTAATCCTTTCACGAGGCGTTCGGTGGAGGGAAAAAAAAGAATAAAGGAGCTTGGACCGGAGCAGCCTGATATAAAAATCCAACAGCAGGCAAATGACAGGGGAAGGAGTTACACTAGAGGCTTCTCCCGTTTGTGTAACACCAAACACAGTTGGCTAGCTGGATGTGGAGTTAGCAATGCTCTCTATTGCTTTCCATGCTTGCTTTTTCAAAGTGTTGGCACTGAAGCTCTGTGGACAACAACGGGGGTCAGAGACCTGAAACATCTCTCTGAAAAATGCAAACGGCATGAAAGTAGCCGTAGCCACCTTGACAACAGCATGAAGCTACAGTTTTTTGGCCGAGTTAGCATTGCTGAACAATTAGATGAGGGCTACAGAGTTGGCATTAGAAGGCACAACGAAGAGGTGACAAAAAATCGTCACATACTGTCCAGGATAATAGACTGTGTGAAATTTTGCGGGGCCTTTGAATTGGCTTTACGTGGCCATGATGAGAGTGAGAGCTCTGTTAACCCTGGGATATTTCGTGGGCTGGTGGATTTTGTTGCCTCTCTGGATGGAGCTTTGAAAGAGCACCTTGAGACTGCCACTGTTTTTAAGGGTGCTTCAAAAACTGTCCAAAATGAGCTCCTGGATTGTATGTTGTCTGTTGCAAGGGAGGAAATAATTGAAGAAGCTCAAAAGAGTGCTTTTGTATCAATCCAGGCAGATGAGACAACAGATATTTCAACACAGTCCCAACTGTACTACGCTACATTGATGACAAACACAGTGTGCAGGAAAGATTTTTTGAGTTCATTCCTCTGCAGTCAGCTACTTCTGAGTCCATTGCCACTGCATTAAAAGAGCGTCTTGCTGCCATCTTTCCTGAGGATCAGAAAAGCAAGCTAATCTGCCAGGCGTATGATGGAGCCAGTGTGATGAGGGGTGACACTACAGGTGTTCAGAGGAAAATCAAAGATGTGTACCCAAATGCCCACTATATCCACTGCTATGCACACCAACTCAACCTGATCATGCAACAGGCCACCTCTCACATTTCCAAGGTGAGAATTTTTTTTTCTGACGTGGGTGGATTTGCCAGCTTTTTTTCCAGATCACCCAAGCGTACAGCTGTTCTTGATAAAATGGTGGCCCATAGACTGCCAACATCCAGCAATGTCAGATGGAACTTTCACAGCTGAGCCATCAACACTGCTTGAGCGCAGACAGGATCTCATTCAGTGTTTTGAGAACATACGCGACTCAGGTGACTTTGACCCCAATACCATCAGAGAGGCAGGAGGCATGGCCATGCTGCTGGAACATCAGGATTTTAGGTTCTTCCTGGAACTTTTTACCACATCATGCCACACGTGGACCTCCTCTATGCCAAGCTACAGAAGAAGAACATAGATGCAGTCCACATCAAAGGGAGCATCCAGCAGTTTGAACAGGACATACAAACCATCAGGTAATAAGTATTCCTATCAGTAATATGATCATTACATTTTTCAACATTATCTCTTTTCCCCTTTTTGATTATTATTATGACTTCTCATTGTCCTTCACAGAAATTCTCTCCATTCCATGGGTGAGCAAAGCAGTGGTTCTCTGACAGCAAAGAAGCGTCGGGTACTCAGCTCAGAGGATCGTCAAAATGTTGCAGAAGAGGTGAGTTTATGTTGTAGAAATCTGTCATAGTCCATGTTTCATTTGAGGTTGTAATGTTTGTTAGAGGAGAAATGTGTATTGAAATACCATTTAAAATATGTCACTGTCATGTTGCAGAGATGTAGCCTGTCACCTAATCACAATTAATCTAATTATTTAAAGTAGTACTATCACAAATACAGAAGTAATAGCAATACAAAAAGCTGAAATATGCAATAAATAGGTCCAGGGGAGCCATAACTATATGCACACAAAATATAGCCAACAATGTACTGTCTGAGGAGCAAATGCAAAATTCGTTTTTGTTATGAGACATCTATTTTTTCTCTATATATTTTTGTATTCTTCTCTCTGTAGATCTGCAACACCATTCTGGGACACACCAGGGAGCGCTTCTCCTTCACCGACCATCTTGTCTGTGCAACCTTGTTGCAGGGGGACAGGTTTGAGGAACATCACGGGTCATTTCCTGAAGAGACACTGCAAAGCACCTTGAAGGCCTACCTAATGCTGAACGGAAGCAGACTGAAGACAGAACTCGGTCTCATCTACAGCAAAGTAGAGTTCAGAGCCTGTTGTGGTGCAGTGGACCTGTTCCAGCTGTTCATGGAAAACAATCTTGAAGATGTCTTTTCAGAAACTGTCACTCTTTTAAAGATCCTCACCACCACACCCATGACCACAGCTGAAGCGGAGAGGTGCTTCTCAACCTTGAAAAGAGTGAAAACCTTTCTCAGAAACACCATGACCCAGGAGAGGCTGAATGCACTGGCCATGCTCTCCATGGAAAAGATACTTATCCACTTATGGTAAAACATAAATGAATACAGCAAAAGAATGATATTTAACTTTATTTTATTATTTAGTCTGGCAGTCAGACACAACTTAAAAATAACAAATATAAATTTAAAAATAGATAATTGATTTAAAAACTGCCTAAGTGCAGTGCAGTCACAGTGGGTGTTTCATTGTTCAGCTCATACACACGTTTGTTTTCACTCTGGTCCAATGGCAGCACCACTGTCAGAGCTTCATGTTTCCATGACAACTGACCGGAAAAAGACGTGCTTGACATCATGTTTACATGACTCCCGATTGTAAAAATGGGTCAATAAAGCGACGTTAAACTTTAACAACAGAGACACGTGTACGCATTACACAGGTACACAGGTTATTTGTTGCACTGCTCATTTTACATGGTTCCCTTTTAAATTAACAAATTAGAATTAGCGTCTGCTTACCACCACAGCCCATCATTAGTATGGCTTTTCACCGGATGCATGCTACGGTTGCATTTTGCGCACTTCGTCGTCCTCTTCATGATACCACGTTTCTGCATCCATCTAACAATTTTAATTTTGCTCTTCTCTGTATTTGACCATCTAATATTTTTAAAAAGTTCTTCCATTAGTGCCATTGGATCAACAAGTGGTCACCCATCTCTGATCTGAACTGCGCCTGATTTTGAAATTCCGGAAGTACGTCAGTCTTCTTCTCGTCGGATGCATGGTCAGGCAGTGCTCAGCTAACAAGACAGCGCCACCACGTGTGTCTGCAGGGAAATTCAAATTGCATGTTTATTTATGAAAACAGCCTGCAAAAAGTGAGATGATGTGATTTCAAATGCAGTTGGCTTTTCTAAATATAAAACTACTGTGAATAATATCAGAAGCAAATTGTCTTTTTTAAGATGTGTAGTAAATTGCAGTATTTAATTCAACATGAATAGTCTCTCAAAAATTGCACTTTTATCAATAAAAAATTTTGAGGATTTATCTGTATAACAATAAACAATAAAACATACTATGTAGTAACAAATAAACAAAACATATTTTGTTAGTATTTCATCAATGTTTACAAGTGTGAATGCGTGCGTAACGCAATGTTTACATTTACGTTTGCGTTACATCACTATCTAGTAACGGTAGATCCCTCCGCGACAGACGGACAGGAGTGCAACACAGGAAGTCTGGAGTCCGGATCTTCAAGGTTTACTATTTGAAGTAAATGTTAGGGTTAGGGATTTTTATTTTGAGGGGGACATTATAACCATTACATCAGTCTTTTTGTTTACAGTCTATGGACTTAGCCATTTAGGTAGCATTCAGCAACTAATGCTAGTTAGCTTAAATTGGCTGCTAACTCCGTAGCCTTAAAGTACTTACAACTGCAGCCAACAGACTATTACGTTAGTTGTATTTCCTCCAGTTTTCTTGTCACTAATTCTAAACAGCTATGATGTTAGGTTTGACTGCTGTATCATGGTGCTGTGTTCTTTGCTTCTAGATAGATACCCGTTTCAGCAAACGAAGCAGGAAGGCTGAGGATGATAATGAAGCTAATGTTAACCCTAAGCCGCTACATGAGGTGGAGGAGGACCTGGCACAAGAATTTGAAGAGGTCCCTGTTCAGCCAAAGAAAAGAAAGCCAATCAAATATTCCCTGAAGAAAAAAAGCAAATCTATTTTCTTTTCCTCCTTTCACCAGTAGGCCTGGAAATTTACTTTTTATTTATTCTAATATATATAGTAATTGGCTGATTGAGGCATGCATTTCCATTTTTGCCTGTCCTCTTCTCAATAAACAATACACACAAAAATACTGGGAATTTTGTTGGGGTACTGCAGTGCAATGAATTTATGAATACTAATGAATTAGACAAACATTTAAGTACACAGATCAATATAATGTACACCACCACCGTTCACTGACCTCAGTAATCCACTTGAAGTACTTCCTTTGTTTCAGTGTCTCCAACAGGGACATTGGAGTTGGCCAAACTGAAGGAACAAACCAAGATGGATCGACAGAAGATTGAAGACCTTGAGGAGCGCATTAATAACCTGGAGGAGGCCAACAGGGACCTGAAAGCTGACAAGGACTTCCTGCTTGCCCCCAGCATGCTTGCATATATTGGGAAAGGTACAAATGCACTACAATTAACATTCATGCAGTACTAGATGTTCAACTGATCTTGTAGAGGAGAAATTGAAATAGGCTGGGTTTTCAGGCGCAGAGTGTAATGATACATTATTATATACAATTGCATTGTTGTTCTGGACATCTGAGAAGTCCATAGATTGGAGATACTATTTTCCCTAAAACTTTTCCCATATGACCAGATAAGTCTCTGGTGATGGTGTTGCTACACATAAAATGATATAAACCTTTGCCCAGCTAGTAATGTTAGTCACTGAGATAGAGTAGAGCCATCACTGTATGCTACAGCTATCGCTCTACTAACATGTTAAAACACACACACACACACACACACACAAACTTAAAAAATAACTCTGAGCTGTCCTGTCAGTAAGTTGCTCTGGGAGTATAACCAGAGTACAATCCAGTGTGATTTGTGGGTGCTCTGATTCTGCTCCTGCTTTTCTCTCCACCAAAAAACACCTAATTATGTGTGCGTTAACTATTAACTACAGTGCAAGCAAATAATAATGAAAGTCATTATCTATAACAAAGCCTCTTTTTGTACATGTGCAGTTGTCTGCCCTCAAAACTCAAGGCAGCACCAAGAGTGACTCTGCACTGAAAAAGTATATTCTTACTTTTTTGCGTTGTTTACTTATAAACATATCTGTTTCTCCAGCTACCCCCACTTTGCTTCCCCCAGGCAGAAAGACTGCTCCGGAACATTCTTCCTCTTCGACTTCACCTTCAACATTCATCTTTATGATCACCTTTATAACAATCCTAAAGTTGACCGCTACTTAACCTTCTATGGATTACATTTGTATGAAAAGCAACTACTTCCATGGCTTTGTTAATAATAATTAGATGGGGCTAACTATAATGTTATATTTATGTCCCGCTAATGGTATATATTAGTTATCATTCTGAAAATCAGTGATTGAGATCTTTACAGCCGTGTATAGCTCTCTTGTTCTCCTCAAGTTATTCTATGATCTTCTCTGGATTTGTTAGATATTTAACCTCTGAAACAGAAAAATAGAAGAAAATCTATCTAAATCTACCATACTTACTGTACCACCCTAGTTCACTGCATCCTCTATCCAAGCTGGTTATGTTTGGGACAGGCAGGTAAGAAAGGACATTACTTCCTGGGCATCCTCCTTCTAGGCTGGTGAAGGCAGATATTGCTAGCCACAGAGTCAGGTAGGAAAGTCTAATATAACCAGCCTTGAAGAAGGATGCAAAAGTAAGTAGGATCCTTTCTAACCTGCTAGTACAACAGAACCTATAGGGTGCCAAATCAACAATGCCAGTGCATGCTTGAAAAAATGTTGTTGTCATTATTCAACATCAAGGTGGCCGTGTGTAACCCTGGTTACTATGTCATCAGCCAGATTACACCAACTTACAGTGAAATAAATAGGATGTGTGACTGATATTGCACATTTAATAAGTAATTGACAATAAATAAATAAATAATAATTTATAATTAATAAATTATAAATAATAAATGAATAGATTGGATTTGGATAACAATTTAAATATGATAATAAATGATTAAAAAAAATCTAATCACACAGGTTTATTTACATCCATTGAAAAGGATATTTTATTCTCTTCTGAGAAAACCAATGTGCCTTTTGAAATGTAATGGGAACACAAATGACACAGGGAGTTCATGTGATCAAGCGGAGCCAATCAGGTGGCGTCAGTGGCCTGCATGTAAACAGCACGTTGGTCTGTGTCTCCCTCTCCACCAGACTGAGAATGAACCAGCTGCAAGCCGAGCTCGTGCTGCTTTCGTTTTTTTTTTTTAGTACTCGAACATTGGGTACATTTTTACTATGTTTTATTTCTATGACCGCTGTCAGAAGAGAAGAGAGCAGTTTTTTCCCTTTTGGGCCATGGAATACGAGAAGGAGAGAAGAAGAGAAGGAGGACAAGTGTGTGTTTCCACTAAGGAGACGAGTAAAAAGTAAAGACGCTAGCTTCAACTGTTAGAGCTAAAGCTCGAGCGGCTTGTGTGAAGTACATGTCGTTGAACTCCCGTGTCCCTGGTGTTTTCCAAAAGCTGGAGCCTGGATTGAAGCGAGCTGTGTGCATGGTGACGCCTGTATGTGTTTGTGAAAATGTCTTCTCTGGTGAGTAAAAAGAAAACAAAGGAAAATTATGCCAGTTCATGAATGTAGAGAAAAAGAGGCGTATTCATTAAATTAAGTTGATGTTAACCTCATGAAAGTTGTGCTCATATTATTAGAACTATAGCCTTCAGTGACTGGACTCACAAAAACTGCCTCATGCTGAACACCTCAACGACAAGGGAAATGATCATGGCTTCCATAGGTCCAAGCCCACTCTTCAGCCAGTCAACACTTGTGGAGTGGAGATTGAGGTGGTGACAACCTATAAATATCTAGGTGTTCATCTTGATAACAAGTTGGACTGGTCTGTTAACACAGATGCACTCTACAAAAAGGGCAGAGCCACCTCATTTTCCTAAGAAAGCTCAGATCTCTAAACATCTGTAATAAGATGCTGCAGATGTTCTATCAGTCTGTGGTGGCAAGTGTTTTATTTTATGCTGCAGGCTGCTGGGGAGGAAGTTCAGGAAAAAAGCAGGCAAAGAGGCTGGATAAGCTTCTCAAGAAGGCTGGCTCTGTGATGGGAGTAAAGATGGACTCTCTGGAGGAGGTGGTGGAGAGATACACAATGAGGATGGTGGAGGCCATACTGAACAACACGGATCATCCACTTCATAACACCTTGATGGATCAAAGAAGCAGCGGAGGTGGACGGCTCCTATCTCTTCGTTGGAGGACAGAGAGATACAGAAGATCTTTTATACCCACAACCATCAGACTGTTTAATTCTAATGCAAATGGTAGATGAGCTGACAGACTAATGAATTTCCCTTTGGAGATCAATAAAGTAATTCCAATTCCTATTCCTTGTTCTCATGTTCCTTTAAAATCCAGCAAAGCTACAATTTGTAAATAACTTAATGTTAGATTTAAACTGCACTAATTTCAGCAGTGGAGGAAGTAAAGATGAATCTCACTGTCACAAGACTAGTTTGTATTGTGTTGTGTTGTTCTGTTCAATCCAGACTTTGTTTCACTTCAATATGGTTTAGATTTAATACAAAATCACCTTTTCTTTTTAGCTGAGGAGGAATAATGTAAATATAAACCCACATGATTATTATGAGTACTGGTACTGAATACAGGAATGGTCTTGCCTTGGTTTGGTCTTGGTCTGGAACTTGGTCTTGCCCCTCCTTGGTCTTGGTCTTGACTCAATCTTGGCTCCCTCAAAGTCTTGGTCTAGGTCTAGACTTGGTCTCAGGTTATTTGGCCTTGACCACAACACCATGTTTAACTCATTACATTTGGATCTATATTATAATTTGTAGCCAAGTAAAGTGTCTTTCAGTATGTGTAAAAGCACTATACAAATGAAATGTGTTATTAACATATACACCAACAATCACTGAAACCAGCTGATCAACATGAACACATTTATTAAGAACAAAAAAAACAGAACACAATAACAACAACATCACAAAACATGTTACCCTTGGGTGTCAGGGTCATCAGGTGGTGGTGGTGGTGGTGGGAGGGACTCCTCCATATCATCTGCAGACAAATGACAGAGGAAACACAAACACATTGACTGTGAAGTTGTACTTTTTATGGATGATACATTGTGGTGTATTGATCAGAAATCTGTTCATCAATAAATCACATCACATTACATGGTCAAGGAACAGTTATAGTATGTAAAGCTGAGCAATGGTATGAATTGAAGATTGAATTAATGCCTTGTAAAGTAGAGAGTTTTTGGGTTGTAGAGGCTACTGTCTCACAAAACATAATATCACAGTAATATCACAGCTACGGATCTGACACTTAGAAACTATCATTCACCATTCAAAACAAAAGAGGCTGAGGCCTCAAGCACCTCCACCCTCTCCTTCAGTTTTTTAATCTCGCTGCCAAGGAGGGCCACCTTTGTTTCAAGGGCCCTTTTCTGGCAGACTCCCCTGGCAATGATTGCCATGGCCTGGCCATGTACTTTAATTAACTCTGCATATAGGGCTGGGAGCTCTACTTCAGGATCCATAGCTTCATACTGCACATACAAAACAGCAACAATCTATAATTAACACAGATAAACACTCCACAGACAAGTGATTACTGAGACATGACACAAATACAACCATTACTGCTACCATTCACACAGTGTATTTCTTATGAAGGCTTAATAACACATGTTGTTTGATCACAATTATCCTGTTCAACATGGTCTACAGTCTGGTACTGTATTAATGACTATTGCAGTTAAAACCATATCAGAAATAAAAGACTGTTACTTTTTAAGGCTGCACATAAAATTTCATTAACTAGATTAAAACAGAAGAAAAAAACAAATGAAGGAAATTTCATATACGGTAATAATATGACAGTTATTCATATATTGTGTTTATAATAATGATAATAATACATTTTATTTATAAAGCGCTTTTCAAGGTACTCAAAGTCGCTTTACAGAGATAAACAACAATGGAAACAACAATATTGGATTTAGAGACACTTAAGAACACATAAACACAATACACAGATTTATCAAAACATAAGATATCAAGCAATCAGAACAAAGAAAACACAATCGGATAAAGATTTGGATGAAGTGGGTAGACCAGACGGATCATGACAGTGCAAGTAGAGGTAAGAATCAGAAAATGCTAAATGTTAAAAGCAGAGCGGAACAGGTGCGTTTTGAGAAGTGACTTGAAAGTCTTGAGGTCTGTGGTTTCTCGGATGTGTTTGGGAAGGGAGTTCCAGAGGGTGGGGGCAGCAACAGAGAAGGCTCTATCCCCCCCAAGTTCTGTGCTTGGTCTTGGGGACAGTGAGGAGAATGGCATCAGAAGAACGGAGGGTGCGGGAAGGTTGGAGAAGGCCTGCGAGGTAGGGGAGGGGGCCTGGTTATGGAGTGTTTTATGGGTGAGGAGGAGGATTTTAATGATCTGCCATCGTGTGGCCGTCATCACTCATTTCAGCCTCATGTGTCTGTGGAAAACATGCTATGCTAACCACATGGTGACCTAAAGCTAAAGGCTACTGACCTAAAGCTAAAGGCAATTCAACGGTTAGGCTCACCGTTACATCCACAACAGTTACTCTGACTTTTTTGAGGTCATTTAGCCTGTCTGAATGTTTTAATGGCTATGTGCTATTCTAGACTTAATGAATTGTAATTGAAAAGTTATACTTACGGTGGCCAGCTGAAGGTCCTTGCAGGCCTCCTCCGCCTCCGGGTCATTAGCCGTGGGCAATTTAGATGGGGAGGGAGCCGCTTCCATTTTCTAAAATACAAACCTAAATGACCACCATGGTGCCACGAACACAGAATCAACTGTGAAAGGTTTTTAACTCGTATGCAAATACCCATGCTAACGAACAGCTTCTTACCTCGTCAGCTCATAAAAAAATGACGTTGGTCATGCGCTTTGCGCAGGTGTCTGGTGGGGGGGGGGGTGTCATTAACTCGTGACAATGTCAAGCAACGTGTAAACCTCATTACCGCTGCTGCATGTTAGAACAGAAGCAAAGCTGAAACCTTGTGTGACTGGACTGTGTTAAGACTACATGAAGGCTTTTATTTTGGAAAAACACAATGGAAGTGGCTCCAAGACGGAGCTAATGATCTCGTCTAACTTCACTGACTTTTTACCAGCATAAGAAGGTGTTGCTCCTACGTGCAGGGAGTTCAGGTAAGAACACGACAACTTCTTCAAGACTGTCACCACAATATTTCGCCAACTTCTGTTACATTTGAGCTGAATTTGGTTCAGTTTACATGGGAAACTGTTGTTAAACAACACTGCAGGTGTGTTTAACTTTAGTTAGCTGTCCATCTGGATGAACGTGAATTTAGCATGCACATCTCTACACTGTTGCAGTAACGTTAGCGTCTATTGTGTGTTTCGCATCTGGCGACATGAACTAACAGTCAACAACAGAGTATCATATCATTGCTGCCATTGTGATGTTGGCAAATTATGGTCTGGCGTGATCACAAGTGTAATGGGTACCCACTGTCTCATAATGGGTGACCCAACTGTACTGAAAATAACATTTTCAAATGTATGTGTGTAATTTCTCAACTCTGAGAAATTAGAAATAAATCAATTCTTGAGAAGTTTGATGTCTACTGGAGTAAAAAGTATAAGCTCTTACATCACTGTGTAGTGTTCTCCAGATATCAGCAAGCCCAACAGCATGCATTAATTTAGATAACATAAGTACAGATTTTTTTTGGTTGGCTTGTCTTCCCACTCTTGTCAACTTGTGGATTTAATGTTAGGTTATGTTATTTTTTATTTTTTTATTTATTTTTTTTTGGTTGGCAGACTGATCAGGTATGCCAGGCCGAATCACACCATGCCTGTCCTTCAGGTTTACTTTGATGTTGAGCAGACCTCCAACCTGATTCTGCGCTGGGACCAGGACCATGGTTGGGGATATCACTTGGAGGTTCTCATATTTGTTTTTTGGATTGCCCATGGACTGTCTCACAGAGTCACCGCCCGGGCTTTCTCTGTACCAAAATCCAGTGTGCTGTGTTGTGCATAGAAAATCATGGACATTACAGGGAAAGTAATTTGTCATCCAAATCATGATAAACTTGAGGAAACTGGCCAGAGATTCAGATGCTTGGCTCGGCGTGCAGCATTTACGTAATAAAGCTGTAGGAGCAATTGATGGATGCCACATCCAAATCCAACCACCAAATCTCAACAAGGAAGACTACTTTAATTACAAGCAGTTCCACTCCATCCAGACACGAGCCGCCTGTGACTCCAATGGATGTTTTCTCAACGTCTTCGTCAGTTTTCCTGGTTCTGTTCATGACACCCGTGTTCTAAAAGACAGCCCACTGTATGTCAATGCTGAGTACTCACCATCACAACCTTCAAACATCCACTCCAAGGAAGGGTCGAAGAGCGATTCAATCACTGCCATTGGTGTTGTAGCCACTTTAAGTATTTAAATCACACTTTTCTTTATGCACACTCTAGTCTTGTTTATATCATTTTGCTTGTTATTATTATTATTATCATTTGTTTGGTAATTTATTTTATAGAGGTTCATTGTATCACCGTAGATTATTTGAGCACGTCACTGGGGGCGGGACAGATACATAGTCAGAGGTGATGTTGGACAGGTGGGTGGGGGGGGGGTTTGACCACGCTACTTTTGTTTAGTCTTTAAGCCACTTTTTTCGTTGAGTGGACTTAATTTTCGTTCTTTATGGAATTTATTTGGACTTGGAAATGACGTGTTTGTATGGATTCATCGTGATTTTGGGTTAGGGGGTTACGGTGACGTGCATTCAAACACCCACAGACTTTCCCTGTCCTAACAATTGGTGTGCTCGTTCCATTGTTGAGCAGGCATTTGGCATGATGAAAGCACGCTGGAGGGCAATGCTGTTCAAAGCCTTGGAGGTCAAAGTTGGCTTCTGCACAGAGGTGGTAACTGCCTGTGCGTTCTTGAGCAATGTGTGTCTGACTCATGGCAATGTACGGGAACCACAGACAGCTGATGATTCCCCCCCAACACCACCACCAACGGATTCTGGACAGGAGACAAGTGGCAACCTGCTGTGGGTGAGAATCGCTGCTCATGTGTCAGCACCCACTCATGTTCAAGAGCAACTTATGGAACATGATTACACACTTTAGAATGTAAAAATTGTGCATCATACATTAACTAAGTATTACCATGATTGTAGATAATTAAACTGATAACTTATTTTGTTATCGACATGTCATAAAGCAGATGTTTCAGTACAAAGACAATAATTTCCTATGCTAAATGCAACTTCTCTTATTTATATCAATATTATACACTGATGATTGTATGTAATTGCAAGTACCGAACAGAAATATTTCTCATCAGTTAAGTTTCTAACCAGCTGTCCAAAGATATCCAGCATCCTATCCATTTGTTGCTGTGACCTCTCCAGCCATGCACTGTCTCTCTCATCTCCCTCCTGTTGTCTTTTCTCTTGTCTCTCACAGTACTCTTTTAGGAAGTCAACAGTATCTTGACTCCTCTTTTTTTTCCCCGCTACTCTGACTCCAGCTGCAGATCCTGGCTGGTCAGAGGCCTGCATGTCCAGAGAGTTGTCTGCTGGCTCGGGCTCCTCTTCCTCTGTGGAGGAGCCTACTTTCTCCACAACTTCACTTAGAGGTGTTGCGCTCCGCCCCTCCTCTCCCAGTGTCTCTCTTCCTCCCTCCTTGTTTTTCCTTCTGCAGGCGGTGCTCCAGGGATTGGCATCAGGTGCGCAGGGGACACAGCTGCCCAGCATCACATAATCACTTCCTGCAGTTCAAATACCCTGGTCTCCACCACTGCCAGACCTTTGCAGTCACCTTAGCGGTACTACTCAGGCTCTCTGTTTTCTCCAGCGCATACTCCCGTGAATTTATCAGATCTCCTGTGTCTCCTGCTCTGTGTTCACACCTATCCCTTTGTGTTCTGCAGCTCCCTGGCCCCTGCCTCCTCGTTGCCTTCCCTGGACCCGCTTGCCTCCGAGACCCCACGCCTTCGGCCTTTCCCTCTGGATTCTCCCCACTGGCTTCCCTTTGTCTCCCCTGGATTTTCTCGTGGCCTCCCCTGGAACTGCTCCCCCTCCTGAGAGCCCCTCACCTTGGCTCTTCTCCCCGTGGATTCCCCTTTTTCCTCCCTCCTTGTGTTATCAATAAAACCCCAGTTATTCCTCCGTTTGTGTCTGCCCCTTGGTTCTCCTTCTTGTCCAGCCCTTGCAACAAGAGGTGTCTGGGGCCTTCCCACACGATGTGGCCCAGATGAAAACAGACTGACCGGCCTTATGGACGGTCTCTGGCCTATGGCCTCATGCATTGCTGCATAAAAAATTCAGTTGGCTGCAGTTGCCTCTCCTTCATCTGTCCCTGATCCTGTTTTCGGGAGTGCTAAGTCCTACATAAGTAGCAGTAGTCATTAAGGAGAAAATTATAATTAAAAAATACATATTTACATGGATTTACATTCTAGTTAAACAAGATAAAACATTACAAAAGATATAACATTACCTTATACTTCTTCTTGAGATTTTCCCACTTTTTCTTGCATTGCTGATGGGACACTTTCCCCTCCAGCCCCATGATTTTGATAATTTCACTGAAAAACACACTTTCAGCCATTAAATCACTTTACAATGAAGCCCTTGTAAATGGCAGTGAATTTGTTTAGAAAATGTAGTTCTGCCACTTTATTTTTGTACTTTTATTTTGAAGAGCACCGCTCGTATGTTGTCACTTCCTGTCTTGCCGAACCAGTTTTCTTACTTCCTTCTCAAAACACGAGAGGCTCACGTTGCTCCAGAGCGGGTTTGCAACGAAGTGTGCATAGAAGACAGGTTGCTAGCGGGCTGAACTCAAGCATAGCGCCCTGGGGAAGCAGAAGGAGGTAGGAGATGAACTCCATATTGATGTAAAATTGATTGTGAAATTGTGTAAAGTTCATTGAGTTTGTCCAACATGATTGTTTATCGATTTGGAGACTGTGAGCATGATTTGCATTGTTTTCTGAGGTATAACACGGCGGCATTATTTATTTATTTTATTTCTCTTTTCAAAGTTTTCACGGTGTTGCAAAGAAAGAAAATGTGTTAAGCCGGTGAAGAGAGGAGAGAACAAAATTAAAACGAACACCAGTCGAAGCTCTCTGCGTTTTGCTTCATCATTCCCGAGTGGGCCGCTACAGCCCTTACCGTTATATCAGGCCTACAAAATTTTCTGCTCGGTCATGATAACTTACTCATATCCCTGGGTCGAGGTGCTTCTGTGTTATTTTCTGCCCTAATCTTTATAAAATTAAAGGACATGTCATCATTCCCTATGTGAAGATAACAGCAAAAGACAGTTAAATTCGTCAGGTTATATTTTGATATGCCTCTTCTATTGGAAGCAGGCTTTTATTAGAGAGTTGTTTTCATTACTAATCTCTTCTGTTTTATCAGCAGGCTGCATTTTTAATAAGAGCTTAGGTCCCTCTGCAATCGCTGCATTTAATAAACCTATGTGTGTGATAATGTGGTATGTGTGTGTAGGGGAGGAAATATTTGGAGACATTTATCTATTATCTCCCAATACGTATTCTGTCCTTCCAGTGTTCAGATAAGGTTTTATCAAAGTAAAGCCATTAATTTATTCAATCTGACTCCATTTACTTAAAGATAACTTTACCATTAAATATTGGTGAGAATTCATAGTTAACCAGTAATGAAGAATATAAGCCTTTTAAGAATTGAACTCTGCTGTTAAGAGTTCTGACATCAGTCTCAGTTCAGGGATGGCAGATAGAGGTCAACAAACCACTCAGTGACCTTCTTAACATGGAAGAACAGCCCTGATGCCTGGGTTGAAGTATTCAGAGGTATTAGAACATGATACTCAATCTTGTCTGTCCAACTCAGAGGTTAAGGGTGTGAACAGCGTCCAGTGAAACTTACCATATAACTAAGGTCTTTGGGATACAGTATTTAACTAGCCGCTATCTCAGTTCAGGGATGGCAGACATAGAATCTTAACATAGAAGAACAGCCCTGACACCTGGGTTGAGATATTCAGAGGTTATAGAACATATGTAAATAATTACAGAACATGATACTCAATCTTTTCTATTCAACTCAGAGGTTAAGGGTGTGAACAGCGCCCAGTGAAACTTACCATATAACTAAAGACCTGCTAGGTATCTGATAACAGGTCCTTCACTACAAGAGTAAAATCTCAACAAGGCAGTATTAGAAATGAATGGTTAACATTCCAGTTCATTGTGATGCACAGTAAGTGAACAAACTATAGCCAATAGCAACAATACTTGAGAAACACACTCGACGTGTGGGAGCTCTGGTAAGCAGATCTACTCAAAGGTTGGGTCCTTGCTCTTTCCCTTAAATATCCAACCAGAACAAAGACACTTTTAAATCACATGTCAATAGGAATTTGCATAGAGACACCACTCACATCAGGAGACCTTTGATTATCAGGGTGTATGTCACAGGACAATAACTTCACACTGAGGCCATCAGACGTGTAACATTTCAAGGGGACGTCAGGTAGACAGGAGGTGTTAGGGAGACACTAACCAAAAGGCATAATACACAAAGTAGTTTCTTCCAGTCTGGAGGAAACCTCCATTGTTTCAGGGATGAGAGTCCAGGGTGGTGTTGAACTGTCTTACATGTGTGACTGAGAAAAAATAAAGGCATCTACCTATTTATCTGTTTTCTAATTTGATTCCATTGCAAACGGACAGAGCATCCGTTAAACACAACGGACATGGTGACATGGTATGGCACGCATTATGATCCCAGTTGGTAAAAAAATGTTTTGGGTGTTTTTTTGCCTTAAAATACACCAAGTAAACATAATCAAGAGACATTTTCAAAAAATATCCTTTTTTTACTAGTTTTTAGGGTTCGTTGCCATATGGCAACACCGTACGATAGTGGAAAGTAATGAAAACAAGAGAGTTTTGTTTAAAATTGTGATAACGTTTATTTAAAAACTTGTGTTATAGTCTCAACAATCCCCAGTAGCCTGGACAGTTAAGAATGCATCTCATTTGAAAGTAAAAGCTATTTAAAAAGACATTTTTAATCATTTGATTTGGGAGTCACGTGACCATCGCGAGGGATGTAGACGCTTCGCTTCGTAGCTCCGCAGAACCCCCTCATATTTAAGCTTTAATTTCATATTCAGCGCCACTTTTACGCTTTCGGTTAATTTTCTTTTGTTTTGTGAAAGTTTTGTGCACACTGAGATGCCAACAAATCAGAAAAAATCGACAAGCAAACAGCCAGCAACACCTCGTTCAGCTGTTAGCGTGGAGACGGCATGGCAGCAAATTCAAAGAAAACCGACAACCATACAGCCAGCAGCAGCTAGTTCACCCGTCAGCGTGAACACAGCAGCAAATCCGAAAGTAACGACAAACATTCAGCCGGCAACAACTCGTTCAGCCGACAACGTGGAGATGGCCGCAAATTCGAAAAAAACGACAGCCTATTCAACCGACAACATGGAGCTCGCCGAGCTAGTTAAGGTAGCAGTTGCGGAAGCTATCAAAGAGGCCATCCCCACGCTCGTGGAAGACGTTGTGTCTCATCTGACTAACAAGACACAGGCTCTGGTGGATGCACAGGTCGCGGCATTTCGTGGCGAGATGGTTGCCATGCAGGCTGATATTTCTAAGTGTATGAACTATATGGAGAAAGACGAGAGCCATGTGGTGGAGGTGGACCGTCGGCTCTCGTCGGTGAAAAAACTGGCAGAAAAGCACGCCCAGCTGGAGGAAAAAATTGCCGACATGGAGGACAGGTCGCGCAGAGATAACCTACGGGTGCACGGAGTCCCTGAAAACGCAGAGACACTGAATGTTCTTGCTTTCCTGTCGGATGTTATACCACGCTGGTTTCCTAACCTGGGATCTGTTGAAATCATGCGTGCACACCGCGTTGGTGCCCCGAAGGAAGACGCAAATGGCAGACCTGTGCCTCGCACCATCATCTTGAAACTACTGCGCTTCACCGACAGAGACAAGATCCTGAAAGCGGCGCGCGGTGCGGCCGTGGAGTTGGAGGGAAAGACCATCCGCTTCACCCCGGACTACAGCCCGCATACGTTCAGGCGCAGGATGGCCTTCTCCGAGGCAATGGACGCTCTGCAAAAGCTGGAGTTTCGCACCTTTCTCCTCTACCCTGCAAAACTCAAGGCGATACGAGGAGGAACGAACCATATTTTCAACACCCCACGGGAGGTAAAAGACTTAATCAGTTCTCTTGGTGAATAGTTTCCAACCACACAGGTGATCCAGCCAGCTGGTTAATTCAACTAAATGCACATAGGCCAATAGGCAACTTCGACTCGATGTTTGGTGAGGACTGTCAGGCATAGCCTGAAATGGCATTATCACTGATTTTCTACAGGGTGCTTTTTGGTTGTTATTATTATTGTTACTTATTTTTATATATTTATTTTAATTGATTGATTCGTTTTACTCTCTTTCTGATGAGAAAGGTTGACTCTACAAGCTTTACAATGACCCTGTATGGCCTATGTTCTAACTGTAAACATATTCAGATTTATTGGACTTCTGCTCTTAATTTTCTGAATCAGTCCAGTTGGTTTAACATATTCCTCTTACCTATTTCTGTTCATTTGCTCTGCCAGGAATAAGTAATACTAATTTTATAATCCTGCACAATGCCAGGGACAATTGTTACTGTTGTCTATGGGTCTCTGTTTGACCTTTGTCTAAGATCAAGCTCCGTTTTCAAAAAGAAAGGCTGGTATTATTTCTGGCATGTTGCCAACTCTACTATAAGTTACAAATTTGACCAGCCATGTTCATGTTGTTTGCATCCAGCTCTAATATGTACCGATAACCTACCACATGTTTGTACATTCTGTGTAGCTCATTTACAATTGTTATAACACTATTATGGTACTGTAACTGTTATTTGAGGGGGACCTGCGCGCGCGCCGGGAAGGAACACGCCTCTCGAAGATCACAGGTCCAACATGGGGGGGGGGTCAGACTCCCCAGGAGGAGTCCAATTTTATTTTTGTTTTTTCTATGTTTTCATATTTTTGTGGGGGTTTGTTTTCTTGCCCTCTCTTGTTCTTTTGAGAGTGGTAGGTTCATGGCGGCAGGGATTTTGGGGTGGGAAGGATCTCTCTCAGCACTTTAATTTTACATTTTGGTCTGGCAGCTGCTCTATAGGTTGTCTCTCTACTTTGCATCTTATGTGTTTCACAATACTAGGCACTATTAGTCATCATGAGTAGTATACATGTAATCAGCTGGAATGTCAATGGGCTGAATGGTCAAATTAAGCGCACAGCCTGCTTAGACCTGTTACGCAGACAACATGTGGACGTTGCCTTTATACAGGAGTCCCATTTAAGAACTATAGATGTCCGTAGATTTTCAAACAAACACTATTATGTAGCCGCCTCAGCATCGCTGGACACCAAAACTAGGGGGTCATTAGTAGTATTGAAACGTAACTTCTCAATAACTGTACTTGGACAATTTGGTAGCAAGGATGGTAGGCTTCTTACATTAAGACTATTGTATCTGGATGCAAATTTGCTTTTATATCAGTTTATGCTCCATCCCAATATGAACCAGAGTTCTTCCCCAGATTAACAGAAGTTTTACTGCACCTACAAGACTTCTCGCTTATTCTTGGCACGGACATGAACTGCTATGTAAATGTGATATTGGACAAATCTACTCAGTGCTCCACGGCCACACAGTTGCAAGCATCAAAAGATTTTCAGAACTTTCTATCAGTACTTAGCTTAATAGACCTTTACCGCATTATCAATCCGACATCTAAACAATACACTTTTTATTCAGCTAGACATCAAAGTTTCTCTAGAATAGATTATATATTTACTTCAGCTACTTCTGTTTCGGAAATACATGATGTTGTTATCAAGCCTTGCTCTTTATCAGATCATAGCATTGTCACAGCGCGCTTCACACTCCTAGGTACACCACCTAGAGCTCCACGTTGGCGGTTCAACGTCTCACTTCTCAAAAATTGTGATTTTTGCACTTTTCTCAAAGAAAAGTTAAACATTTTTATAGAGGTTAACACGGGCTCAGTAAATGATCCTAGATTTTTATGGGATGCTATTAAGGGCTGTATTAGGGACTCCTCAATCTCATTCTCATCCCACCTTAATAAGAGTAGACTAAAGAAGATAACCGAACTGGAGAATACTCTCACAGAGCTAGAGGCGCAACAACAAGCCACATATTCTGATGCAGCTCAAGGCAGAATAGCTGTGACAAGAACTGAGTTGAATGCTTTGTTAAGACATAGAGCAGAGTTCTTAATGCACAGGACCAGAAGAACATATTATTTCAGTGGTGCCAGACCAAGTCATCTTTTAGCTTTAAGATTGAAAAACCATGAAAAATATTCAAATATTACAGCCATTGAAACATCTCTTCGCACTTTGAGCAATCCACTTGATATCAATTCTGAATTTAAATCTTTCTACTCATCTCTTTATAATTCTGAAATCTCACTTGATTTGCAGGCGTGTGCAAACTTTTTTCAGGATCTCAATTTACCTTCCCTGTCTGACAATGAATCAGAATTACTGAATGCCCCCATTTCGCTAGAAGAGTTGAAGAATGCTCTTGTTAATATGAAAAAGGGCAAATCCCCAGGGTGGGATGGAATTCCACCTGAGCTTTACCTAACTTTCTGGGATATATTGGGCAGACCACTATTGGATATGCTTAATACAGCCATTGATAAGGGTGCATTTAATTCTAGTACTAACACAGCTATAATTACAGTCCTGCCCAAACCAAATAAAGATTTAACTAAATGTGGTAATTACAGACCTCTCTCTCTCTCTCCTGAATGGGGATATTAAACTATATGCAAAAGTGCTTGCTTCCAGGTTGGAGATGCATCTTACAAAACTCATACATAACGACCAAACTGGTTTTATTAGAACTCACCTAGCATCTAATACAGTCATGGAAAAAATTATTAGACCACCCTTGTTTTCTTCAATTTCTTGTTAATTTTAATGCCTGGCTCAACTAAAGGTACATTTGTTTGGACAATTATAATGAAAACAACAAAAATAGCTCATGAGAGTTTAATTCAAGAACTAAGAACTATTCATTTTCCATGGTTTTCTTGATAATAACCAAAATTACTGAAATTCTTACATCAATAGCTATGGCATTGCACCGCCAAAAACACTACTTTTAAGCATTCCATGTTTTCTTTTCTGTTTGCTTTAAACACATGATACACACAAGAGTTAATACTTGATTGCATAACCATTGTTTTTGATGACTGCAGCCATGCGTCTTGGCATGCTCTCCACCAGCTTCTGACATTGTTCTGCTGTCACAGCAGCCCATTCCTGTTGGACAAATTCAAACAAATTTTCTTTGTTTTGGGCTTGTGGTTC
Source organism: Caranx ignobilis (assembly GCA_021432705.1). Classification (NCBI taxonomy): domain Eukaryota; kingdom Metazoa; phylum Chordata; class Actinopteri; order Carangiformes; family Carangidae; genus Caranx; species Caranx ignobilis. Next base: position 18,470,186 of record MU269990.1, read on the forward strand.
TCCATCTTGAGTTTGATGATTTTCCACAGGTTTTCAATTGGATTAAGATCTGGTGATTGAGCAGGCCAAGGCATGGTGCGAATGTTGTGGTTCTCCATCCAGGCTTTAACTGACCTTGCCGTGTGGCAAGGGGCATTGTCTTGTTGGAAAATCCAGTCATTCGAGGCAGGAAAGAGTTTTCCAGCTGATGGAAGAAGACTGTTTTCAAGGGTAGTCCTGTACATGACCTGGTTCATTCGGCCTTCACACAATTGCATTTGCCCTGTTCCACTCAGACTGAAACAACCCCAGATCATGACTGATCCACCCCCATGTTTTACTGTAGGGGCAAGACAGTCTGGGTTGTAAGCTTCTCCAGGCTTCCTCCTAACCAGTAAGTTGGCTGGAGTGGGCATCAATTCAAAATTGGATTCATCACTGAAGAGAACCTTAGCCCAATCATCAACAGTCCAATCCTTGTGGTCTCGAGCAAAGAGTAACCGGGCCTTCCTCTGCCTTTCATTGATGAAGGGCTTCTTGCGTGCTCTGTGTGACTTCAAACCAGCTTCAACAAGTCGGTTTCGAACTGTCCTTGCCGAACAGGTCACATTTCTCGACAGTGCCCACTCATTTTTAAGGTCCCTGGAGGTCTGACGACGATTCCTGACACAGGAACGGATGAGTGCACGGTCATCTCGTGGGGTAGAAAGACGTTTCCTGCCACGGCCAGGTAGCACTTTGGTAGTGCCATGTTCAGCTTGTTTTTTTTTGTTGTAATGAACGGCTGTCTTGGAGATCTTCAGTTTTTTCGCTACCTGTCTCTCACTCATGCCAATTTCCAGCAGTGCCAAGATGGCTGCCTTTGTGGCTTCACATAATTCTTTTGTTTTAGGCATTATGTGAGAGCTGACAACTTCTGAGTTGTGCTACAGATTGAATGTAAGCAGGAAACCACTCTAGGCCTTTGCATGTGCAGTGCTGCTTGTGACATGAAATGGCCTCTTATATACCCTGGGAATCAATTAAGCTTAAGAATGTCAAATAGGACATAAAGTATTATGTGACCAGCTGCATTTTTTGTTGTGTTCATTGTATTATACGTTTAGTGGTACCAGATATTAGAATGAACAAGAAATTGAAGAAAACAAGGGTGGTCTAATAATTTTTTCCATGACTGTATGATTAAGGTTTTATACACAAATCCCTCAGCAATGGTCTGCACAGGTCACATCTGCTCTGCCCAGTTCGAGTGCCCCAATATCAAGGGGCACTCGTCAGGGATGCCCCCTTTCACCCCTACTTTTCGCCCTTTCCCTTGAGCCATTGGCACAGAAAATAAGACAGCATCCATCAGTACATCCCATCATTTTTAGTAACAAAGAGCATCATATTTCCTTATATGCTGATGACATCCTTCTTTACGTCGGCAGTGCTGGTTCCTTAATTCCACATTTGCTCTCCTCCTTTGATACATTCAGTTCACTCTCTGGATACAAAATTAACTGGAATAAGTCTACACTGATGCATCTAAACTCAGCTGCACTTCAAACTCCTCTGCCCTCCCATATACCAGTAGTTAAAAGCTTCAGATATCTTGGAATTGAAATTTTTCCCTCCACATCGTCCATTGCAACAAAAAATTTTCAAGGTATATATAGTCAGATCGAGAAGGACTTTGAGCGTTGGTCGAATCTTCCAAATTCACTTCAAGCCCGAATAGCAATAGTTAAAATGGATATACTTCCTCGTGTTAACTTTTACTCTTCCATGATCCCCCTCGCTCCCCCTTTGGGATACTGGGATAAACTTCAGTCATTAGTTTCTAAGTTTATATGGAAAGGAAAAAGGCCTCGCCTAAAACTTACAACTCCCTAATGAGAAAAGATTCAAGGGGGGCTAGCTCTGCCAGATTTTAAAATCTATTTTTGGTCCTATGTGCTACGCCCCCTATCTACATGGTTTAACCCCTGTTCCTCCGTTTCTTGGAGACCAAATGAGGAGAATATTGCTCTACCCCACAGGTTGCAAGACCTGGTGTATGCTAACACACCATTGAAAACAGCCAAATTACGGCTAGGCCTTGTTATTTCATTTTTACTTGGTAATATGCCCTTTTCATTTCCGCATTGGAAGAATAAAGGAGCGAATATACTAAAGGATCTATATAGTGTCCATGGTTTACGAGCTTTTAACGATCTACAAGCAGAATTTGATCTTCCTGGTTCATCCTTTTTCTTCTATATGCAGTTAAGGTTAGCTATGCGGGCATATGGTGTTCCGTGGGGAGCAGCCTTTCCCACACACCCTCTATGTAAGTTGCTTGCTTCAGTAGGACCTACACGGGGGATGGTTTCTAAACTCTACAAATTCATTTCTGGACCCTATAAACCCTTATCAGTAGAGGGCATTTGGAATAGAGATGTAAATGAAGTAAATGATAAAGAGATTTGCTGGGACACAGTGTGGAAAAACCTCAGTGGTGTTTCCAAAAACCCCAACCACCAGTTAATACACTATAAATATGTTCACAGGATGTATCTCACCCCCAGAAGGCGTTATTCTATGAAGATAATCACATCTCCGAATTGTGATCTTTGCTCACTTAATGCCCAAGGGTCATTCTTACATGTTTATTGGGAGTGCCCCGGTGTGGTTGGATTTTGGAAGAAAATATCTCTCACTTTAAGTGATATTCTTAAGATCAGGATCCCTGTTTCCCCAGCCTTATTTTTGCTTAATGATGATTCTTCTTTAAATTTGTCCCTACAACATAGTCGTATTCTATGGGCGAGGCTCACAGCAGCCAAGAAGATGCTGGCCCTTAGATGGCAACCACCACATTCCTTGGCTTGGCAGCAATGGGCCAACTCATTTCTCGAAATTGTCCTGATGGAGTGGTCTTTGGCTCGTATGTACGGAGCCAGCCATAAGACTTTGCAGGGCTGGGAGGCAGCATACAAGTTAGTTAAAGAAAAGGTGCAGCACCACCGACCTTGATTTCTTATTTATTTATTTATTTTTGTTTTTACTTTTCTCTTGTTTTATTTTGTGGGAGAGATCCTGGGGGGAGGTTCATACTGAGTCACCAGGGGTATGAGGGGTTGTTTTTGTGGGTTTTTTTTCTGGGGGGGGGGGTTTAAATATTGTTGTTCCTCTGAAAATGTGAAAGTGATTTTGTGTTAGGGAAGAAAATAATGTATTTGATGTAAACATATATATATTTGTACACTTCTCAATAAAAAATTTGATCACAAAAAAAAATTTGATTTGATTTTTTTTATCATTTGAGTGATTGTTTTGATTTGATCCGTGTCTTGTTGATGGCTGTCTTTGCCTTACTGCTTGTGGAAATTGATGAAGCAGTTCTTTTCAGTTGCGAGGCACAGGTAGACATAACACTTCGTGCACTGCACTCTGACAATACCTGACAATAACGTGTGTCTGTCAAATTGATGGACCTGAAAAAAAAAACTAAATAATTCTACATGGTTGTGGAGCCTGAGTCCATAAACTTTACAATATGCTTTTGAACAATGTAGGCCTATAGCTAAATACAAAACTAGCAATTCATAATGATACTGTGTTGCCATATGGCAACATACACATTTTAACATTTTCTATTATTTAATGATCAAGTACAGTGCAATAAACTACAGAATAATGAACTTAACTCACCTATTATTATTCAGTATATATTTTTTTCCAGTTGAAAAATGTCATTAAAACACTTTTTAGATTTTTGAGGAGTCAAATGGCGAGGCTCCTCCCTGTTAAGACGTCTACAGAAAAGGGCTTCAATATGGTCTCCAGAAAGTCATGTGACAAATTTAAACACTGCTATTGGTTTACTTAGAACCCCACCTCTCTTTTAATGCATTGCATCATAACTGGGGATGTATTGTCTCTGTGTAGAAGGCTTAAAATGGGTTTGTTGCCAAATGGCAACATCGTGGGGCAAGATGGCGTGGCTTGGCCTTGAATGTGTTTATTATTTCATCAGAGTCCAGTTTCTCCACGAGCTCTTTTTCAAACATGAGCAACAAGATGCTATTCAGTCTCTCTGTGAGCATTGTAGTTCTGCTGATGGATTTAATCCTGTTCACTGAAAAAAAGTGAAAAAAGGCGCTCGACAGAGCAACTTGTAACAGGCAATGATATCAGGATTCGAAACAAACAGTTCATGTTGAGGAAAACATCTTTGTCGCAGGAGTCTAAGACTTAAATAATGGACAGGAACTGATGTCCCCCATCCACTTTCTGTTTGATGAGTTGCCCAAACACAGTCAAGTCAGAGTCCTCCAAACCAAGTCCATAATGCCTGCTCGGTACACGCAATACGTCCAGCTGGCAAAGCAAGAGGCCCTCAATCATGTGCATACAGTCAGTTAGTCACTGACACAGATGGGGACTGTAGGCTTTTTGTTGCAAAATCACTTGCACTGAACAGCTTAGAAAATGCAACAAGAAGAAATATGAATCTTTTGGTCTGTAGTTGTTGGAGGAGAGACTCTGCATCCAGTTTGGTCTGACCTGATCCCTCCGCAAACTCACTCAGTGTTTCTAATATAACATCATACAATGTCAATGTCAATGTCAAGCTCCAGACGGGGTGCGTTGGGGTGAAGGTCTTCTTGGATTTGTAGAAATCATGCATGTCTTGCACACCCGAAAAGGTGTGCAAGATAGTGAGGGCGTGTGCTGTGCCACACAACATGGCACAAAAGGAGAATGTGCCCCTACCACCTGACGCTAATGATGTTCCTGTTCCTGACGTCGACCCCAATCCCCGTGTGTTTGAAGCAAATGCTGCTGCTGTACTCCAGCGTCTGGAAGTGATGCGACACATGAATTACACGAGGTAGGAGAAAAACACTTTATTTATTCACACACTCTTTAAGTGTTGCACTGATGTCTGTTAAACACATTTGATGTCCCGCAACTCCTTGATTCATCCTCATTGATGGATATAATTGTATCCCTCTGGACTTGTAGGACTGCGTCTGTGAGGACACGGCTGCTGTTGGAGGGCGCACGAGGTGCTGTGGAGGCACCGGCCTCACTCTCTCCAACCAAAGCTGCAGCACCACCAACCCAGCTGGAACACCCAGGGACTGAAGAGAAATATTATTTAACTTTAAATAAAGTAAAGTGTTGTGAATCACGTCTCAAATGTGTTTGTAGTGTACATTTTTACCATTTCAAACAAACAAAATTACCTTCCTACCCCTCTGCCTCCGTCACCACACCACTCAGGAGGGATTCCCACCAGCTTCTTGTCTGTGGGGGCAAGGTCAGGTGTGCCTCTTCCCCCACCTGTCGCACTGACACTCTTCCTGTGCAGAGCGATGCGTCTTTTCGCCTCCACTTTTATGTCAGACCATTTCTTTTTCACTTCAGCCACAGCCCGACCCTCTGAGGCAACATTACTGACAGCGTCTGCCACATGCTGCCTCTCGTGGCTCTTTCTGGCATCAGTGATGTCCACGCTGTGCCCACCAAATAAGACTCTTTTGCGTTTTTCCACCTCACCTATTAATATTTCGACTTCACATTGCGTGAAATTTCTCTTTTTCGCTCATTTTCCCTTTCGCTCCATTGTGGAATTGGTATCATTGAATATTCATCAAGGGCATTAACCTGCTTTTATAGGCACCATATGGGCAGGGCAAAGTGCTCCCTCATCTGCGCCAACTTTAGAGTTGATTGTGATTTATAAATGGAAACAGGCGTAGGACGTGTGTGTGCACTCTGTTATAAATCTGAAAGTTATTGTGCACAAGCATTTTCTGTGTTTCCTCTGCACGCCACCTGTAGTGAGCTTTCCTACGCACAGTTTTATAAATGAGGCCCCTGGTCTGAAAAGTGAAGCCAATGCAGAAGTGACTTTACGTGCAATTCCACCGAGATCCGCTGGGGGCTGGCTCCAGAAAGCCCTGGTTCCAATCCACTCCCATACATTTTCAATCATGAAACACTCATTCAATAATTTTTTTCACAACTGATAACCGTCTCAATAGCTAAAGTTCCTCATCCTAATATATTACCTGGTGGTCCATCTGAAAATAATTCCTTAATTAATTAGATATTAGTCCTTAAATATTGGCATAATTAGGGGAATGTCTATTGATTGGCATGTCTGTTGTCCAATGATTGACAACCTAAGGACACCGACCTCAGGTCAGACAACGGTGGATCTGGCACTGGAGAATTAAACACCGGAGGGGAGCTCTCATTGTTTGTGCATCGTGTTGAGTCAGTTTTATTAAACTAATGTTGTTTCTGATGTTTTTGATGTGTGGATGATGGATAGCGCAGGTACAGTGTTAGCAGTTATTAAGTTTCAGTCAGTTTTCATTTCACCATGTTTATGATTCGTGCGGCGGTGCTAACAGACCAGACTCCGGAGGGAGCTGAAATCACGATTTGGTAAGTACATGTGTTTTTTGTTTTGTTTCTGAGTCTCTCTAAATCATTTTTAATTTGTTGTATTTTCTCCTGTGTGTTTTGACCGGAGAGAGTTTTTCTGTGTCACTCAGAGAGAGAAATGGTCGCACCTTAGTAATGTTTTTAAGGTGATAAAAAGCAGATTTAGAGACAGACCTAACATGAGTTTTAAAGTTTAGCTCTGAGTCAAAGATAACACCAAGATTTTTTTTTAGCTTGTTGGCTTGAAGTATGACCAAGAGAGTTTAATTTTGTGACCAGTTTCTCTCTCTGAGCTTTCTATGATTAAAATTTCAGTTTTGTCCTGGTTGAGCTGTAAAAAAATTGTGACATCCAGTAATTAATATCTAAAATACATTCAAAAAGGGAATCTACTGGTCTTGTGTCATCAGGAGACACAGCAACATAAAGTTGTGTGTCATCAGCATAGCTATGAAAAGAGATCCCATGTCTCCTGGCGACATCACCAAGGGGTAGCATGTAAAGATTAAAAAGAAGTGGCCCTAAAATGGAACCTTGAGGGACCCCATAGTTTGTTTCTGAGGTTTGGAGAAGTTATTACCAATTTCAACAAAGAACTCTCTGCCAGAGAGATAAGAAGAAAACCAGTTAAAAGCAGTTCCCATCAGCCCAATGTGATCCTTCAGTCTATTTAAAAGAATTTTGTGATCAACTGTGTCAAAAGCAGCACTCAAATCAAGTAGTACCAACACTGTAGGTCTATTGCCATCCAGATGTATCCTGATGTCATTGGTTACTTTTACTAAAGCTGTCTCAGTGCTATGATTGGTCCGGAAACCAGACTGATACATTTCCAACTTGCTGTTTGAGTTAATAAAATTAACTAGTTGAATGTACACTAGTTTTTCTAAAATTTTGCTTAAAAATGGAAGGTTGGAGATTGCCCTGTAGTTGCTGGGTATTGAGGGATCAAGGCTCTTTTTTTTTAAAAGAGGCTTCACAACTGCAGTCTTAAAAGCTGTGGGGAAGATGCCTTGTTGCATTGAAAGATTAAAAAATTAAAAGGACCTCATCTCACACTGAATTAAAAATATCCTTAAAAAAGGAGGTTGGGATTGAGTCAAGGGTACAAGTGGATGGTTTCAGAGTTGTTACCACTTCCCTAAGCATTTCAGCATCAACCAGGTCAAAACTGTCCAGCAGGGCTTCACGCTGCATGCTAGGTGTTTCTTCAGTTGTATTGGCATGTTGTAGTTGACTGATATTGGATCTGATATTAGCTGTCTTCTCTTTGAAGTGGTCCACAAATTCATTACATTTAGATGGAGACAATAAGATGGTTGCTATGGGCTGTAACAGGGTTAATGAGGTGATCAATTGTGTTAAAAAGCACTCTGGGATTGTTTATGGTAGAATTTATGAGGTTAGAAAAGTAAAATTGCTTAGCGGCCTGAATTGCTTTACTGTAAATTTTAAATTTTTCTGCCAAAATCTCTTTGTGCACATGTAATTTTGTTCTGCGCAATCTGTGCTTGGCAATCCGACAGTCCCTCTTTAATTTAGTAGTTTGTGGTTTTTCCATGGTGTGTTCCTTTCCCTAACCGTTTTTCTAATTTTGAGAGGTGCAACAACATCAAGGGCTGTAGCTAACCTGTTGTTGAAGGCATCAAGGAGACTGTCAATTGAGGATGTAGTAGACATAGTCAGGTTGGCAATATGTGCTAGGAAGTTTGAGGTCACTTCTGGATTAAGACAGCGCTTTTTTACCACCTGCTGTGTAGCAGTTGGTGGTGTACAATAAAAGATATAAAAAAATACACAGGGGTGGTCTGAGAGAGCCAAGTCAACAACTGAAGAAACATTTATATTTAGCCCATAAGAAATTACCAGGTCTAAAGTGTGACCTAGATTACGAGTTGGCTCATTAACATGCTGATTAAAATCCATACAATCTAATAAATCTAAAAACTCCTTCACATCTGTCTTATTATCAACATGTATATTAAAATCACCAATTAAAATGGAGCTGTCATATTTAGCATGAATGCATGTCAGCAACTCAGAGAACTCAACCAAAAAAGTAGAGAGGCAGAGTTTTGGTGGTCTGTAAATGGTTACAGAGTTACAGTTGTGGCTGACAGTTCAAGATTAATGCATTGTACTTAAACGAAGAAAACACTCCAAGGTCAATGTCTTTACCCTTTAGGGCTTTGGTAAGTATTGCAGCTGTTCCCCCACCTTTCCTTCTCTGGGAGAAGACATAATTTGCAGGACAGGCTTCAATAAGTATTGCTGGTGCATCCACACCCAACCAGGTTTCAGTGAGAAACAGACAGTCTAGTTTATGGTCAGCAATAAGGTCATTTATACAAAACGATTTATTAGATAATGCCCTTATGATAAAAACAGCCATATTGGTTCCGGTGATGACGCCATACTGAGAGGATTGAAGCCAGATAGCTCCCGACAGAATTACCCACAATTTCATATTTTACCAGTCATAGTTATAGCCATACTTTGTTTATTGAAACGGAACTAGTTGATGAACATCCCGGGCCAAGAAATGCTAAAAAACAAGCTTGCAAAGACGCTGGTTCAGGAAAATATTGACCAGCAAGCCGACGACGGAGCTACTGCTAAAGATGGCAGAGTAGCAGGAGCTAACCTGATAACTGCGGTACTGTCAGAGATCTCGGATAAATTTGCGGCAATCATGGAGGAGAAAATGTCCATGATTTCCAGCAAACTAGATATTATTGCGGCCAAGATGGAGAGTAAAGCACAGCGTATTGAGGAGGCGAAAAATCGCATTTGTAGTGCTTAAGATATCATTGCTAATCTGGAGAGCAGGCTAATAGACACGGAAAACAAACTCGCTGCACTCACTAACCGCATGGATGACCAGGAGGCAAGATCCCGGAGGGATAATATCAGGATCTTCGGTGTCAAAGAGGGAATTGATGGGAGCAATGTGAAACCTGGCTGCCCAAACTCCTCCACATGGAAACCAAGAAAGACAAGATCCGGCTGGACAGGTGCCACAGAGGTCTCGGTCGACCTAAACCCAGTGTGCCCCGCGTAGTCATCATGAAGCTTCATTACCCGGCGGATAAAATGAAGATACTAGCCCTTAGTGCAAAACAGAAGCTTGAATACGAAGGGACCAGGATCTCCATTCGCCAAAACATCTCACAAAATGTCCTGCAGCAGCAGAGGAGCTTCAACGAGGTGTGCCAAAAACTGATCTCCAAGAATGTCAGGTTCAGGGTGCAATACCGGCAACCCTGCGCTTCACCTACAACAACAAGGATTTCTCCTTCAACACAGCTGAGGAAGCTGCACACGTTATCGGGGCAATGGATACGGTTCCGTGAGTACTGTGAAAAGTTACAGCAGCATACGCCGATCGGGGTGTTTTGATGCATAAATAAGTGTTCACAACACTGAGTTTAATGCAGGTGCTTTGTTAATTGATTTTATGTGCCACCCCGTGCACACGGCGCACAGCGCCCTATGGGCTGCTACACACAAGTTGACTTTAGAGTGTACTGGCTACACACAAGATGAGTGTACTGTGGGGGTTCGAGTCGGGAGCGAGTGGGTGTCATGATGACTGCATTTCATGGAAAACAACTGTGGACCACAGTCAAGTGCGCTCAACGCGTTTTGTTTCCTCCCAGCTCCAAGGGACCATTTGTTTTGTTTCCCTCAGAGGACAGTTCATGAGTCCAAAGGGACATGTTCGTCTCAGCTGAGTTAGTTCAACGACAAGTACATGTTCTTAGTACTTGTGATGTTTGAAGATAAGTTTAAAGGGACTGAGTCAGGTCTAGACTTTTTTCTTTTTTTTTCCTCCTTTTTTTCTTCCCTGCTCCTTTTGTGCCCTTGTACTACCTACTCCACAAGTCTTGCTTTAATGCTAGATGCATTCATAGTCAGTAATCTATCTGGTTGGAGTGATGAACACCACTAAGTATGTTTCTTTTAACATAAAGGGAATAAACAATGCTGTTAAATGTAAGAAATTATTATGTTGGCTAAAAAAAGAGAAAGCTAACATAGTCTTGTTACAAGAAACCCATTTGGATGACAATGAACATGAGAAACTGAAGAGAGTGGGTGGGACAAATGTATTATTCTTCATTTTCTACGAGTGAGAGAAGGGTAGCCATCCTAATAAATAAAAATACTCCATTTACTTTAGAAAAGTGTGTTAAAGATTGTGAAGGTCGATATGTGATTATTACAGGATTTTTACATGGGGAACATATAATGATTGGATGTGTATACGCTCCAAATGTTTGCCAAGAAGAATTCTACTCGAAATTAATAGCTGATGCCTCTGAGATGTCTGCAACATTTAGTATCCTTGGAAGAGACTTTAACTGTGTTATGAACCCTGAGGTAGACCAGCGCCCCATGACTAAAGTCGCATCTAAAATGAGGGAGGCCACTAGAGAACTATGTGTAGATTTACAGTTGTTTGATGCTTGGAGAACTATCCACCCTAGAGGGAAAGATTATACCTTTTTTTCACATCCGCACCAAAGTTTTTCCCAAATAGATTACTTTTTTGTCTCAGGACGGTGCTTGATAGAGTGGAGGAATGCACTATAGGTACCTGGCTACTATCAGACCACGCAAATGTGTCCATTGTGGCCCCCCCCCCCAACTCACACCACGCCACTGGTGATTAAATCCCTCACTCTTTAATAGTCCCTCATTTATGACTTTTATGGAAGAACAAATTAATATTTTCCTTTCAACTAATGATAATGATGATACCAATCCATCAAAACTTTGGGATACACTTGTTAGACTCGGTTCTTTTATTGGAAGCCCAAGAACAAACCAGAGAAGTCTTCAGTTCACAGACGAAGAATTTATTCAGGCGTGTATCTATTGTAACAGACCTAGCTGACAGAGAGAAGACACTGCAGTTACATCTTGTACTTGCTTATCAGGTGAGAGTCACCGCTATCTGGTGTCATAGGGACACTCATCAGGTTATGTGCGTTCAAGCACAGGACAGAGCACACAGTGTCAGATCATCTATTTGTAACAGAACAGTGCATACATGATGTCAAATCACAGTTAATCGTAACATTACTAAATAATGCATATAGTGTCAAATCTCATAGCTTAAATATAGCATCAAATTATTCTTAACTTATTCATAACATTCCCCCTTTTGACATGATTTTATCATGTCAACCAAATGAGGTAGGTCCTCTATCTCTGTATTGTATCACATCTTCCAGTGGTGACCACCCTAGCAGACCCCCAACCTGCAGGTGGCCACAACACCGTAGGATGCAACACAATTAGACATGAGGTCTCAAAACTTTACCCAATAATCCATAATCAACAGAATCTCTAAATCATTGATCAAAAGCAGTTACTTCACTGCATGTAGCATCCTATATGTGAGCGACTATGTGTAAGCTGTTCTTCATTGCATTTACCAGCAGCAAGCAATTCTTCTTTGCACAAGCAGGTGGAAATCTCTCAACATTCATTTGATTGGACAATAAAACATTCTCTTAAAACATTGATTACACATTCATTCATATACTATCAAATAACTTTTCATTCAATAACCATTTAATAACTAAGAACAGAACACTATAAGTATCACGCCTGTACGTGAATGCGAGAACTATATGTAGAAATGTATTAGACCTTAGCAGTTGTGTGTATGTAATGATTCAGGTGTACAAACAAGGGTTTTCTTCATCCTCCGTCTTGGGATCCACTTCAGTCTCTTCCTCTCCGGGCTCAGAGAGGGAGACCGGGGAATGGTCCCTCCAGTATGCTGAACTAGCTGATAAGGAGGTGGTGCAGCAAACTTATCATTGATGGCCGTAGTAATACATTTTAGACAGAGGTGCCTGATGCATGGTATGCAGCAACGACCACATAGGGTTAACATCGTCACTGCTGCCACTAAGGAGAGAAGTACAGAGGTGATCAAGGTCTTCCACTTACCAAAGTCATTGTCTAACCAATCAGGTGATGGATTGTCTATTCTGGAGTGTTCAGCTAACTCTTCCGACAGGGTCTTTATAACCTGAGCCCTCTCCGGCCTTGAGCCACCTGGAGCAGTATTATTAGGAATGAACACGCAACAGTCTTGGCCAAACATAGAGCATACACCACCTCTCTCAGCCAGCAAGAAATCCAAGGCCAGTCTGTTTTGATAAGTCATCAGTGTGGTAGCAGACAATTGTCATAATTGTGACGTAACTAATTTTATCCACATTTTTGTTGATAGTTACCCACCAAAACAGGGATGATTCAAATCCGGCTGCAACTTGGTTCACTAACTTGTATTCATCAGGTACACCTCTGGGAACCCCAATTGCATCTATGTAAGTTGGTGAATGTTGGTATAAATCAAATGCAGCCCTCTTAGGTTTATCTGAGTGAGAAGATGTTCGTGAGTTTTGATACAATGCTGAGTGCCACGAGGCTACTTCTGATGCTGATGCTTTAATTACTGTTATCGGCGCGATTAACGAGACCATAGTGCATGTCCCAGACCAGTTATTAGGCAGTGTATTTCTCAATCGTTTTCCACCACAATACCAGTAAACATCCGATCGAGCATTGGTGAGTTTTGTGACATTTGTCCAAGTAGTAGCATCGATAGTATTTGTACACCAGTCGTCTGGAATGTCACCTATGCTGGATCCAGAAGTATCAGTTCTAGTTATACATGTATGTTCATTTTTAACCAGTGTGAAAATTGGGGGCAACGCTTCGGGTGAGTATCCAAGTATCCACACACATCCTCAGGATTTTCAGTCATATGCAGATGTATCATGCAGTAGGTTTCACTGTAAGAGAACGGTGATGGTACTGTTAAGAGGGCTGGTCTGGGGGCGGAACACACTATACAGTCTTCTTTGCTAGTTACTTGTGAGTCTTGTAAGCCTGTCGTCTGGCTCCATGCTGCTGCTCTTGGCGACTCAACTCCACCTCCTAGTGGGGGCTCCTTGGCGGCAGTGCTGGCTCCTGCCCAGTCTGTGTGACTCATCTCCTTCCATGAGTGCTATGGGCACTCAAGTCAAGTAAAGCAAGTAAAGCACCTGCACCTCCACAAGTCTCCAAGCATTTCCTGAATTTATCCAAATATCACAGTAACAAAACAAAAAAAACCTCATTTTCACATTCTTCTGTTTTAATTTTAAAACAGAAAAACAACCTTGTTTTCTGTTTTTCTGATTTGGTCATGAAACGGAATAATGAAAGATCAAACCATACATGCATAAGGACAATGTATTATTGACCTTTTTAAATTTTTTACAATAAAATTTCATGGAATTATATAAAATTAGGTCATTTGATGTCACAAAAGAGTTATGACTAAAAGAATGAGTGAAAAATGTGCCCTACTGGATATAATTCCAGAACATGCGCTTCAGCTGGGAGCTGCAAAGTCTGGTAGCTCTGAGTTTTTACTCAACCTTTGCTTTATTTTGTTGTGTTTTTGTATGTTTTTCTTGTATTTTGTCAACTACTGATGGACACTTCTGTGGGGAGAGGATATTCTTCAGGAGAGGAGCTTCTGTCATTGAAAATGGAGCAAGTCTGGAGGATGCCACCCTGTTCCAGCTGGATGAGGAGCTGCTTTCATGGTTGCTGTGCTGGTGGTGCAGAGGTTAAAGGCTTGGAAGTGGAGATGTACTGTGAGTCCTTTCTGCTGTCAGTCATCATGCAAAATATCAACTCTCTGCCCAACAAGAGTGATGAGGAGCTGGAGCTATAGATGAAGACTCAGGAAGTAGACTTTTTTTTCAAATCAAAACAATACTTGTACATCCCACCAACGGCTACTGCTGAAGTTCCATGTGAAGGTCTCCATGAAGTCGTTGCTAGGATACAGACTAAACATCCTGAGGCACTTGACTTCAGTCATGTCTCCCTGATGGACTCACTGAGGATGTGGTGGAGAGATACGTGCTGGTGGAGGCCATTCTGAACAACTCAAGCCATCAGGCTTCTTCATTCTTCTGCAAATGGTTGATGAGCTGACAGACAAATGAATTTCCCTTTGGGGATTAATGAAGTAACTCGTATTCGTATTCATATAAATGGTCCCAACTCTACCTGAGAGTGACAGAACAAAACTCAAATACCCAAGAAACCTTTGAGTAGCAGATCCTGACAGAAGTTACTTTCTCCTTCCTGAAATAGTATTTGTAATAGAGTCACAGGTTAACCTAACATCTTTTTATTACTTCCCTGTTACACAGTCCCCTATGTCCAAACACTCTCTGTCAAACAAGCTCTGTTGACACTGTTGTGTAACCTTAATTGCAAATGTATGAAAACATTAAATTACAGTACAGTCCATAGTTTATTACTAGAGTTATTGTTATTTTCATTTGATAGATGCCTCTTCAAGATAGATCCAGACAAGGGATCAAAAGTGGAGTGGAACGCTACCAAGAAACAACTTGCAGTCAGTTCAAAGGTTCTCACATTGATCACCAAAACTGCAGACTTCGAGTCAAGGGGATAGGAAGGTCTCCCTTCTCACAACGGATATGGTCCAAGTTATAGATTGTTATGGATTAATTTCCAGTGAGGTTTAATTTAGTTTGTAATCAATGTTGTTGATGTACAGTAACTTGACCAAGTTATGGATAGAGATGTTTTTTTTTTTTTTAACGTTACGGTTTTAATGTCCACATTTTGTTTGTTTTTTCAGAACCAGACCATCCTTTTAATTTAATTGGTTATTGCTGTAATAAGGGTTACCTCTTACAGTTAAATAAAAATACTGAGAACAGGAAATAAGTATCTAGCTGTTCTTGTTAAGCTAGGTCTCATTCAAACACAACAATTCACTTAAAGCACTTTCCCACTGGCAAAAAAAATGTTTAAACCATTTAGAATTAAAATAATTCTAGTGTAATTATACAGGTCAGTGTAGTTTATTTAAGTTGAAAGTCCATTTAATATTCAGGAACCAGTTTAAGCCATTAAAATTGAAATAATTTTAAATGCAAAAATATTGCACAGTGTGTAGGACATGAATAAGAAGAGAAGTACAGTTTGTATAAACAGAATGGTAATATACCACTTACACAATATTAACTTATCTGAAACAGTCAAAAACACAGAAATCAGCCACCCACTTATGTCTGGAATGAAACCGTAGATATGTTATTAAAGCCCTTCGGGGATGATGAGGGATTTCATTCCAGTGTGCTTCACTCCAACAGCAGCTAAATGCTAAACAGAAGGGAATCATCATTCTTTCAGGTACAGAGCAAGCAGCTGGGAGGATGCTCTGTATCACTGCTGTACTGTCTTTTAATTCTCAGAGAGTTTGTGCCGCTTTTAAACTTTTTATCTTCTTTCTACTTTGTTCTTTATCTGACTCCTTGACTTTCCCAGATCTCATTCTCTTGTTAGCGCTCCTTACCCTCTGCTTGTGAAACTTCTTTCCCATATTGCATGCTTTCCCTCACCCCTTTTCCCTCCTTCAAGGTTCATAATAAAAAGCCTAACATGGCTTTTTAGTTCAAAACAATTTTTTCTTTCTATTCAGGTACCCCTCAGAGATTCTGATGAACTTAGAGGACCCAGTTTTACACAAGGATTTGATTCAAGTTTTGGAAAATGTTCAGATAAGGTACACTGGGAACTAACAGGCTTATAATGGAAATCCAAGGATAAACATGTAACTACTGGGACAATATGTGACACCAAAAAGTTTTCACAATTCAGAGCAGTTTGTAAATGGGAAACACTGGAAAACAGTTACTGTATGAACAGGGGTCACAGTGGCTCTCATGCATTTGTTGTGTTTTAGTGGAGTATGTTGAAAATTTTCTAAGATGTATAATTGTCACGAGTCAGATGTGTGTAAGGTTGTTAGAAAACACCTTAAGGTTGTTTGGAAAGTACCCAGAACATCAGGGTTGAACACTTTGATAAGAAATAGCAAAGAAGAACATTGACTAATAAATTTGATTGAGATTCTCATTAATTTTTAAAAATACAACTTAAAACCTTGACTCAGAGATAATGGTGTCAGAACAAAGGAATAAACTTGTACATGGCCCCATGACGAAAGAAACTTATGACACAATTAGAATCAAAGGAAGGCTACATTGATTCGGGGGGGGCTTTATGAAAAGATGACACCATTATTTTCTAACCAATCATATTAGATTTTAAGGGAAAATGGGAGGAAATCCCCCATAATTTGAATAAGAGGTAGTGGCTCTCTGTAAAGAGGATATAAGGAAGGAGGGATACCAGTCAGTCTGATGCGGATCTGACTCGGGTTTGTGCTCATGCTCAGTGGGATAAACACTACTGCATTCAGCTCTGACAGTTCTGATCATTTTAAAGGTGTTGTTCTAACCAAGGAAATTCTATTACACAACGACTCCACTTTTGAGTATCACGCCTGTGTTTTTAGCAGCCCTCCCATTCTCTGCCTCACGATCTATAGGCCACCCAAACATTGTACATCTTTTATCAGTGAATTTTCTGACTTATTATCTCTCGTGCACCCAACATACAATAGAATCATAATAACTGGTGATTTTAATCTGCACATAGATAATAAGTCCGATCCCATCTCAAAGGACTTTTTAAACCTTTTAAACTGCTTGGATTTTACACAACATGTTTCACAGCCTACTCACAACAGAGGACACACCCTGGACCCGGTCATAACCCATGGCCTGTCCACCGGTGTGTCCTCTGTCATCAACTTGGCTGTGTCTGACCACTACTGCATCTTTTTTTTAATATCACCAGTTTTAGTCATCAGGAGGCCCCAGTGAGAACTGGGAGGCAACGCTACCTTACCTCTGAAGTGGCTGCAAATTTTATTGAGACCTTCCACAACTCTCCTTTGGTCATCGTACCTGCACCCTGTGATTTTATTGTTGATAATTTTAACAGTAAACTGAAGTCGAGCCTTGACTCAGTAGCTCCGCTTGTAACCAAAAGAGCTAAACAGAAACTCATACCCCCGTGGAGAAATGATGAAATAAAACAACTGAAAAGAAAATGCAGGAGTGCAGAAAGGAAATGGAGAACCACTGGGTTGACAGTACACTACGATATACTCCGTGAGCAACTCAAAATCCACAACCTGCTTTTTAGATCCCATTCCCACACCACTTTTAAAAACATTTTATGGATTCTTTGAGGATGAGCTGTTAACCATAGTGAACTGCTCTCTCCAGACAGGTGTCTTCCCTGCTGCCTTCAAAACAGCAGTGGTGAGGCCCTTTCTGAAGAAGAGTAACTTAGACCCCAACACTCTTAACAACTACAGACCGGTATCCAACTTACTTTTTTAAGCAAAATTTTAGAAAAAATAGCTCTTATTCAACTAAATGAATTTTTAAACAAAAAGAATATTTTAGAGAAGTATCAGTCAGGTTTTAGGACGAACCACAGCACAGAGACTGCTCTATTAAAGATTGTTAATGACATCAGGTGCAACATGGACTCACAGAAACTTTCAGTCCTGGTACTACTGGATCTTAGCGCTGCCTTTGATACAGTAGATCACCACATTTTGATAAACAGGCTCAAAAACCTGGTGGGCCTCTCTGGTGCTGTTCTAAACTGGTTCAGCTCCTACCTTAATGACCGACAGTTTCTTGTAAGCGTGGATACATGTTCCTCAAGAACCTATAAAATGAATGGTGGGGTGCCTGAAGGTTCAATGTTAGGTCCAATACTTTTTAATTTATATATGCTTCCGCTTGGCAGTGTCATCAGGAGGCACGGTCTAAATTTTCATAGTTACGCTGATGACACGCAGCTCTATATCGCCGTGTCTCCTGATGACCCAAGGCCAGTAGATATTCTTCTTAACTGTATTTTAGATATAAAGTCATGGATGGCAGAGAATTTCCTGCAACTCAACCAGGACAAAACAGAAGTTTTAATTATTGGTCCTGAAGCCAAGAGAGAGAAACTTTTACCGAAACTGCAAGATTTTAAACCTTCACAATGTGTCAAGGACCTGGGTGTCATTTTTGACTCGGAGCTTGATTTTATTCCTCATATTAAAAATATAACAAAAATTGGGTTCTACCATCTTAAGAACATAGCCAGAGTCCGCCCGTTTCTCTCTCAGTCAAACACAGAGGTGCTGATGCATGCTTTTATCTCAAGTCGTTTAGACTACTGCAATGCCCTGCTTTCTGGTTTTCCCAAAAAGAGCATTTCCAATCTTCAATTGTTTCAAAATTCAGCTGCACGTGTGCTGATGAGGACCAGAAGGCAGGAGCACATTACACCTGTTTTAAAATCACTGCATTGGCTCCCTGTGCGATTCAGGATCGATTTTAAGGTTCTTTTATTAGTATTTAGAGTCTTAATGTCTTGGGCCTTCTTATCTATCGGACCTGCTTTTACACTACCAACCCTCGCGGACCCTGAGATCCTCTGGCTCCAGCCTTTTAGTCATTCCAAGTGTTAGGACAAAAACCCATGGTGAGGCATCTTTTTATTACTATGGCCCACGTCTATGGAATGGCCTGCCAGAGAGCCTCAGGGCCGCAGAGTCTGTTGATACTTTTAAAAGTAGGCTCAAGACCCACCTTCTAAGCTTGACTTTTAATAGATTTTCTCTTAATCCCTCTTAAATATCAATTTTTATTACTAGCTATTTATGGTGTTTCATTTAGATCTTATGTTGCTTTTAGGAACTTATCTCCTCTAATTAGTTATTTATGGTGTTTAACTTAGATCTTATGTTGCTTTTAGGAACTTTTAGGATACAATCTTTTTAATTTTCTTCAAGTGTTGATTCTAATCACTTTTAACTACTTTTATGGTTGATTTTACACTGCTTTTCTTTTCCCTTCTAGCTCCAGTGTCTTCCTCATAGGGGGCCCTCCGCGCCGGGGGCTGAGTCTGGGCTGCCCACGGGGGTGTCGCCCTGGGGACGGCCCTGCCTTGGATAGATGGGGGGGACTGCACTACGGTGTGGGCTCCTCCATCTGTGGTCCCTCTGGTGGCACCCCTGTGGCAGTGGCTCTGCAACACTTCCCGGTGTGGACGGCCTCCCCAATAATGCTTTCCTCACCAGGACCCTCAGTGCCCAGCCACACCAGCAATACCCTATTTTAATGAGTGCACGCTTGCGTTTGTGTGTGCATGCCTGAGTGGATGAGTGTTCATGTGTGCATGTTTGTGTGTGTGCGCGCATGTGTGTATGTGTGTGTGGGAGGGGTCGGGTCTTCTTTTTTCTTTCTTTCTTTTAACTTGTAAAGCACTTTGTGTTGCATTTTATATGTATGAAAGGTGCTATATAAATAAATAAAGTTTAAGTTTAAGTTCTGATGATTTGTTGAACATTTTTATAATCAATTCTGTATCATATGAGACATTGGTTTGCATCATTAAATGTTGGTTAAATAAACTGTTTTATGATAATAAATCAATTTATTTGATTTGATTTGATTTATAACTTTAATTAATAACTGGCCCATTTTTAGACTTTTATTTTTGACCCAACAAGTAATATAGGCTACTGTCACAAGACCAGCATGATGACAAATCCCACGAGAACACGGAAGTCCCGTGAGATGTGACACACCCGCCAATTGTAATGCTAGGACTAGTTAGCGACTGGTAAAGTTTGTGAGTTTCACCTGCCGTCTTTAGACAACTGTAAGCATTAAAAGAACAATTACTGTCATTATAATTAATGAGATTATTTTGTCATGAATCTGATAGGGTGGGCAAGCTGTCAATCTGGGTGGGCCTCCACCCATCCAGGCCCACCTGTAGATCCGCCACAGGAGGAGAGTATTACTGAACTAACAGGCTGCTGTGTGACGACCAAGGATTTCGCACTTTTGCTCATGGATGTAGGTCAGTGGAGCTGCAAAGTACTCCATCCGGCCGCTCTTCTCCTGCCCCCACCCTGGCACAGCATCCACCTGCTGTGCTTGTTGTCAGCACCTATATGGTCCGGCAAGAGGCGTTGCATGGTCGCCGCACTTTCTGCTACCCAGGTGCCTGTGTGAAGGATATTACATCCACAGCTCTGCAGCTAATGGTTCTGCCTCTGCGGTGGTTATTCATGCAGGTATGAATGATTTAAAATTCCAGTCTTCTGACATGTCTCTTGACATGATCTCGCATGTCTGCTGGACGGCATGCTGGACACTGGAAAACAGTGCGTTGTTTCCTGTCCACTGCCTCTGCCTCGCTTTGGTGACGTAAAGTTCAGCCGCGTACGCCAGCTTCTTATCTGGTTGAAGGGCTTCTGCAGGAACAGAGGTATCCCATATGTGGATAACTTCACCTCCTTCCTTCATAGACCAGAACTTTTTAAAGCGGGCAATTTCCACCCGAATCATGGAGGGTCACACATCTTATCCATTAGCATTGAACATGTGCTACACTCATGCAACGCCTATTCTGTCTGACGCCACAAACATTACACCTGCCCCCCTGTGTCTAACTCTGCTATTCCTGTGAGAATCACTGAGAGACCAGATACGTTACCCTCTGGGGTTATTACAGGGGGTTGCAATAACAGAGGCAATATCTGTGTCTGAGAATTTTCCTTCTGCTTCACAAACTTGTAGCCCAGTCACAGACCTTCCTTCAAAGCTTTGGCTCCTTTAAGTCAAGGAGTGGTTTGGGCTTGTTGCACTTAAATAAAAGAAGCTTGTTTCAGAAAAATAAACTGGAACACATAGAACAAGAAAATCTGGCTTAGTTTGAGAAATCAAGATGTCTAACTGAATCCTGGCTTAAGAAAAGTGTTAGTGACTCAGATGTGGCTATTAATGACTACAACTTATTTAGAATGGACAGGGTGGGTAGGAGTGGTGGTGTGGCTGTCTATGTGAAATGCAGTTTTAAAGAAGATTTCAATGTCTAAATTCTTTGATTTTATCTCCTTGAAAGTGGAACTCAGTCTCAATAGCACCATTGTAGTCATAGGAATCTACAGGCAACCATCAGCCCCAGCTGAGGCCTTGACTAAGTTGTCTGAGCTGTTGGCACCATATTTAAACTCAGAGAGGATCCCCTGTGTCAAATAAGTTAAAAGATATCTGCAATGGTATAAACTTGACACAGTGAATTTCTGACCCCACGCGGCAAAATACACAAGATATTACAAAATCTAGTTTAATTGACATCATTCTGTGTAACAAACCTGAAAAGTTCAGTTTCAGTGGAGTATTTGACCCTGGGATAAGTGACCACTGTCTTATAGCTTGTATCAGAGATGTGAGTATTAAGAAAGTATCATCTCAGGTAAAAATCAAAAGGAATCTGAAAAACCTTAATGAGCAAGATTTTTTTCCTTCATGATCTGCATCATAGTTTTTTTATCTGATGTTGTTAAGATTCCCGATGCAGAACTTCACAAATGTATTTAATTTAGTTGTTGATAAACAAGCATTTAAAAAAGTTAGAGAAAAGCTAGATCTAGCCCATGGTGTACAGCTGATTTAGCTGAGCTTTTTAACTCTAGAACCAGAGCTTGGACACAAGCTAGACGATTCAAAACGCCATCTCACTGGCTTCTGTTCAGACAGCTCAGGCATCGCTGTACTGCTGCTGTAAGAAAAGCTAAGTCTGACTACTATTTAAACTCCATCACCAGCTCAGTCACCACTCAAGCAAATTTTGGAAAGCTGTCAAATCAGTATCAAGAACTAACAGCTCCTTTCCAACTCATACTGACAGTGGTCACAGTATGGTGACTGACCGTAAAGACATCTGCACTGCCTTTAACGAGCACTTTGCCGCCGCTGGGCACCTTTTTGTTCAGGATGTGATTGATCTGGACTGTGACGCAGAACCACAAACTGAGCAGCTTGGTGACTCTCATCCACCAAAGTTTAGCTTGTCTTTCTTTCCTTGTGAGGAAGTCACTGGTGCTATTCTTGCCATGGATACAAAGCAATCAACTGGAGCAGATAAATTGGATGCCTTCTTTCTTAAACTGGCAGCGCCTCTAATTGCAGAATACGTAACCTATATTTTCAACCTGACTATCTCCACGGGTACAATCCCCATAGCTTGGAAAACTGCATCTGTCCTCCCCCTACATAAAGGTGGTGACAAATCAAATGTAAATAATTGCCGTCCTATTACCAAATGATGCTGTCTCACTAAAGTATTGGAATCCCTGGTTAATATCCAGCTCAAAACGTACCGTTCATGTTGCTCTCTGCTCACCCCCTTTCAGTCTGGTTTTAGGCCCTTGCATTGCACCTTATCTGCAACTACACTGGTTCTAAATGACATTGCACTTGCACTAGATAACAAATTGTCATGTGCTGCTCTCTTCATTGACCTGTCCAAGGCAGTTGATACACTCTATATTATTACAGAAACCTGTCTGTATTGGTTTTGATCCAGTCAGCTGTGTGTCATTTCTAACATTTCTGATAGGCTGCAGTATGTAAAAATGAATGATGTTCAGTCTGATATTCTAAACATGTCAAATGGTGTTCCACAAGGTCCAGTGATAGGGCCAGTGTTGTTCTCCATCTATATTATAATGACATTGTTCCTTCTTCAGAATCCTGCAAATTTCACCTCTATGCCGATTGTATTATATTTCAACCACTCCCCAGTTAGCCACTCAACATCTGCAGTCTTCATTTGATTCACTTCATCTTCAATTACAAAGAAATAAGCTAGTCCTAAACACAGACAAAACCAAGTGGATGCTGTTCATTAAAAATACTCATATTGGGTCCTGTAATGTCATTTCCATTAATAACACATGTATAGAGAGAGTGCCCCGCTATAAATACCTTGGCATCTGGATGGACAGTTGTCTTAATTTTAAGCACCATATCACCATACTGATTTCTAAACTAAGAACAATACTCAGCTTTCTATACAAAAATAAACACTGTTTCCCTACTCACTACAAAAAAAGAATTGGGGAAGCACGATTTTTATCTGTTTTAGATTACGGAGATATCATTTATGGAAGAGCTGCTAGTTCCACCTTGATTCCACTGGATGCTGTTTACCACTCAGCTTTACAATTTATAACCAATGATCCATATGTAGCCCTGTCCAGATTAAAAGCACTTAAAAAAAAGTAATAAATAAGTTCTGTTCATGAGTTAATTTCATTATGCAAAAACTGTCATCCAATCAAACAGGTTAATACGAATACGAATACGAATTACTTTATTGATCCCCAAAGGGAAATTCATGTGTCTGTCAGCTCATCAACCATTTGCAGAAGAATGAAGAAGCCTGATGGCTGAAGGTACAAAGGATCTTCTATATTTCTCCGTCCTGCAGTGAAGAGAGAGGAGCCGTCCACCACCGCTCTTTTCTTGGTCCATCAAGGTGTTATGAAGAGGATGATCTGAGTTGTTCAGAATGGCCTCCACCAGTGTGTATCTCTCCACCACATCCTCAGTGAGTCCATCAGGGAGACATGACTGAAGTCAAGTGGGATATCTTGATACTAAGGGGGTGGGATATCCGAGACTCACGGGAAACAACAACAGAGATAGACGGGACACACACGTGTCGGGAACGACACATTGTAGCAATGTAGCATTTGCTTTCGTGCTGAGTATTGCCTTCATTTCCAGTGTTAAATGCAGAGTTTACCAGTGGAACAGGGTCACACTCAGCTGTACTGAAGGTAAATGTTGTTTATGTGTGTTTGTGGTAAATACGGACTGTTTTACTACTGTTTGTGATTCTGAATGCTAACCGTGACGAGCGATTAGCTCGTGCTAACATGCTAGTAGTGATTTTACACGTTTGAAAGTAGTAGCCTAACGTTACTCACTGTGTTTAATGTGTGTTTGTATAGTATGCTATGTGAACTCGGAATGAGCTCACAGAATTGCACAGACTATGAGTATGAGTGATTTAGAGCCGTGTGTGTATGCTTGTCAGAGATCCAGACCAGGACACACATCTTGGACCTTTTTTGTTTACCCTCGACGGCGAGCGGCGGCTAGTGGCAGTGTGTGTGTGACCAGTGAGCAGTCCCCGGGTTCTCTTTTCCTCTCTCCCTCTTCTTTCATTCCCCACATTCATCCCCTCATCCTCATTCCTGACAAGCAGCATACAAACTGACCGAGGACAGACTGTGAGTCCAAACAGTTACAAATACACCGGATTAACTCATTGAATTTTATTTTGCTGGCTTAAGTGAAGCGGTCACCAGGTTTGAGACCCCACCGATCACAAGCTACGATTCAGGCCTGCACCGTTTGTTTTTTTTTATTGGGGTTGTGTGCACACAAGTGTTTATGTGGGATTTTGAAAAGTGTGTTACATTCAGGGAATAGTAAGTGACACTGATACTAAGAGTTTTCTTTTGTGTAAGAAAGATATTGTCACCACGTACTACATGTGAAATAACTTGCTTTGTGTTGATACTTTGTTAATATAAAAAAAAGTTACACTTGAAGAAATTTGTTTATTCTTAGTAGGCTTTTACATTTTATTTCATTTTAAGTTCTACTAAGTGGAGGCACCAAATCATTTATTTACTTACTTTATCATCTGAAAAGAAACAGGGAATCTTCTCATTAGTTACATTTCATTAGTACAGGTTAATACGGCACCAAACACAAGAGCCCGCCCTAATATTAAAGGTGATTCAAAACAAGTAGTTCTTTCTCAGTTCATAGGGCAGGGTGCTACACATATACTACCCATCACTGTATTCTTTATCAAAATGTCAGCTGGCCATCTCTGACAGTAAGGAGACAACAGCATTGGTTTTTATTCATATTCAAAGCTCTGCCACAGTTATTGCCTCCTTATTTATCTCTGTTAACCCTGAAATCACAAAACATTAGTACCCACTCACAGAACTGGTTGTTGCTTCATATTCCATTTGTCAGAACTGAACAGGGTAAAATGTCCTGCTCTCACAACACACCATACACATGGAACAATCTGCAGAAGGTCTTAAAATTAGAATCTCTCCCATCAGTACAGCAGTTCAAAATCCTCATCTCAAACCTGGTCTCACTGGTTTGTGTCTGTTTCACTTGCACATGACTGTTTGTCTGTGTTCACTTTTCTTACCTATCTTTTAATATTTGCATTTTATGTAAACTCCCTGTTCTTCTGTGTTGTATTTGTGTTTCTCTCGACACCATTGTAAAAGAGGATTTCTCCTCAATGGTCTTCGAGATTAAATAAGATTTATAATAATAATAATAATACAATCATAATACTGATGCTGTGTTCTTCTCAGTAAAGTAAGGGAATCAAAGAATACACTAAAATAATACTTTGTGTCCGGTTCTCTCTCTGGATGATAAGGTTACATATATAGATTGCATATATAGATATAACTGATTTGGCTGTGGAACATTAGTTCCAGCAGTATAACAGGACGCCACAAACATCAACCTCTGAGGCTGCAACATGAAACCAACACTGAAGTAGCAGAACCTGCAGATGGGTGAACATATGCTCTCTAAAACATGCTTTAAAATGAAGAGAATGGAATTCATACTCAGATCTCTGCAGGGCAATAGAGTGAGAGTGAAAAAACAAGTGGACAAAAAGACAGCATAGAGTCCACCGCAGCAACAGCAGGAGGCTGAGTGTTCAGGTAATGAAGCAGTGATGGCCTCTGATGTCCTGGATTTGATGCTCCTCACTTTTCTGCCTGAGGGGAGGGAAACAAACAGTCCATTTGCTAGGTGGGTGGGGTCCTTCGTGATGGAGGAAGCTCTGCTCCTGCACCTGCTGATGTAGAACTTTTTAGCATTTTAGTATGTCCTGTCTCATATTAATTGTGCCTGCTTTTAATGCGTCAAGCAACATGAGATGGGGGGAGCGGCTTCTCGCTCCCATCTATGCCTGTGTGTTTCATGGAAGTGACAATAAACAGATGGTGGAGTTCTGAGATGTCCTTGATGGCGACATGTTTCTGGGAAGCAGTGTTGACCACTTTCCTGGTGACCTGATATGGACCTTTCCACCGTGGTACAAGTTTGGCTGTAAAGGACTTGTCAGCTTTGAAGTAAGAATGAGCACAGATTAAGATCAGATCAGCCCTTTGTCATAATTTTGTTTTTGCTTCCGTCTTCTTTTTCTAGTTTGCTACTTACAAGTTTCCGTAAGTTGCTGGTTAGCTTTAGTACAGGCCAATGTATCAGCGCCACATAGCTGTGAGGGCCTTTTAAAAGACCAAGACTGAGCTCTGCAGTAGGTAACTCCCGTGGACTCATGCACCGACTGTTTTTCCTCCACACAGGAAGCAATCCTGGTTTTATCATTCCAGTTAATCCTCTTGGTTTAGTTTGTTTGCGGGTGGTAGGGTGAAGTCCTTTTTCGTTTCAGGCTCCTCTGCTCGCAGGTTTCACAGTTGACACAAACTGTGAACCTCGGTGTGAGAGGATGACAGTGGCACACCACAGTGAGTCAGAATCTCCTATGTGCGCATCTGCGTTACAGACTCCGCGTTGGGTTTGTGTAGAGCATAGGTTCTCAAAGTGCAGCCCACGGGCCAATGGCGGCCCGCAGAAACATTTCTGAAATGAATTGCAGTTGTTAGTTTTAATCCAACTGGTCTGACTGTAGAGGGCAGAAAACCCCAGGGATTTTTTATGCAGTACAATGTTTCTCCAGGTTTTCTCAGGTTTTGCCTTGTTTATAAAAAAATATATATATGTTTATTGCACATTACTGGATGCAGACCAATAAATGCAAACTGTAGAGATGCAACCTGGTCATTAAAATCATTACAAATGGGATTTTTTTGTTTGTTTGTTTTTTCCCTTTCTTTTCCTGGCAGCCCTCAGTCCAATGTTGGGTTCCTAAATTGGCCCTCAGCATCAAAACTTTGAGAACCCCTGGCGTAGAGGAAACGGTTCAACCCATCTGGTGTAATAATCCATGAAGACAATGAGGTAATAGTTGATGCTGGAGCTTGGTGGAAACAGTCCCAGAATCACCCATGGTCTTGGCAACATCACACATATGTGCTCACATCCATGCTCATTGTAGGGCAATGCACCAAGGCTTGCAGCCCTTTGATTGTTTTGTATCACATTTTAAATAGTGTATGTTTGCGGCTACGTGCATGAACTGGAGAAGCCTTCAACAATCAACAGCAGGAGCAGCATGCTCCGTTCTCAGTCAATAGAGCAGTGGGTGGGGCCTGGACACTGGGCTACTGCATGATGATTGGAGAATCTGTCTAAAGGCTGAACCCTTTTTGACTGAAAGCAATTTTGAAGCATACGCCAGCACCGGAGGACTGTCGAGGTCAGTCCATCTGTGGATCTGCAAGTGAAGTCAGAGACAAACTGCAGCTCATTTGTTGGTATTTGCTTGGTGATACAGCTCGTTTCCATTGTTCATATTATACACAGTAAATAAAACAATTAATGATCTCCCTCCTTTGAGTTCAATATAGTTTTTGTTAGTTCGATGTTGGTATGATGATTTAGGCTGGAAATGAGCTTCTCCTTTTGGAAAGACCAGCAGCCACCACTGATCACTTGGCAATCTGGACATGTGGAGCCTGGGCACCATACAAAGAGCCAGAAGTGTATAAAGAGAGCCAGGACAGTGTGGAACCTTCACACCATTCAAAAGGAGACAAAAGTGGTGAACACTCATCATCAAGGCTGATGATGAGTGTGCACCAGGACACCAGCTGAGCTGCAGCAGAACTTTAGCAGGAGGGTGGGAGCTCCCGCTACACAGCAGAACAGAGCAGCATCACGACTAGTGCAAAAGGATGTAAAATTGTAGCAGCAGATCTGCCAGTAAGGGAAGAGAATTGTTCCCTGGTGTTACTAAGTCATTACAACTTCAGAGCGGTCTGTATGTTTACAGAGACAAAAATCTGAATTAACACAACACAAAGATGTACAACTGTAACAGCAGTCGACCTATGGAATGATCTGGAAAATGATCTGAAAACATGTTGTTTTGTAAAAGGGTAGGTGTAATAAGCAAAGCTCCAGCCTACACCTTTTTGGTCTTGAATGCCTGTTGAATACTTTATTTATTTAGATCTCTTTAATTTTTCTCAAACCTTATCTAACTTCTGCACTTTGTTGTCATTTCTCTTGTCCAATGATGTGTTAAAGACCAACAAACCAAAAAAACAAAACTAATCAAGTCTTCACCACAACAAATGAATATTTTCCAGTTGGATTAGACTTTTCAGGCAGAGCAGTGAACAAATCAAGAGCGAGGCAGAGCAGGAGACACGGGAGGTGTTAGAGGACAGGAAGAGGGAAAGATTAAATATGCAAGTACTTGAAAGAAGTGGAAAAGAAATAGAGCAGGGAGAGGAAAGAAAAGACAGAGAGACAAGGTGAGAGATGGGTGGGGAAGACACAAAAAGAAGGGCAATAAAAAAGAGGAAAAGAGAAGACGTAGATCATGAATACAGTGATCTATGAGGGAGGGTTTCAGGAGAGATTTTTTTCAATAGGCTCATTCAACTGAATCCCAGAAACCCAATTATTTCTGAAAAGCCTTTAATGTCTCGTACGCCGCCGCAGGCGTGACCGTCATTCAACTCATTTCTCCAGCACATTGTGAATAAGTAACACAGAGTGACGATCGATGTCCTTACAAGGTAGAAATGTTCTGTCGCTCTATTGTTCTGAGGACATGAAGGGCCTCGAGCTTGATGAATGAGTGGTGATTACACTGTTATTCTACAAAAGCCTGATAGTCAGCTATTTGTCAGAAGAGCTCAGTAACCACCTGGACTGCTGGCTGTCAGCCTGAGTGGGGTCAGAACTCACTGAAGCGTGTGATGAACAAATTATGGAACATGAACGACCTGTTTTCACAGATTTTCACAATTGCCAAAAAAACCATTGTGCACTGTGATGGACTCCTGATGCAACGACGACAGGAGTCACAATTTTTATCACACTTTTTGCTAATAAGGTGCTGGAACCAATTTGAGCTGGGTAAGCCAGGGAAAGATGAGAGGGGGGGAGGAAAGCAAGAGGGGGAAGACGGTGAAAAGCAAGATCAAGAACAAGAAGAGAACAAGGCAGAGAGCAGATTCTCTGAGGTACATACATACTTTACCTACTCACAGGAACCATAACTGTTTTAACTGCATGAATACTTTTGTCAGTGCATTTTCCCTTGTTGTAGAACTGCAGGACGGCCACATGAGGGCGGAAGTCTCACTATGTTGTCACAACAGTAATAGGCTCTCAGAGTTGAGATGGCCCTTCAACAGCTCTGTGCTGTTTTTCACATGATGTAATGGCGTCGCTTTGAAGACTGAATTTCAAGGGAATCAATAGTGTAAGCTTTTCCACCACTGACTGAAGCCTAGTGTCTGCAACAGGGTGTGCATGAAGCAAGAGTACAGAGCACTCTGTGAGAAAGAGTCAGAGGAGAGCGGTTCCAGACAGCACGTGCACAGACATACTGAGTACTGGTCCTTTACAGTACAACAATATACCAGGTTGTTGAAGGTTGAGGTTTGAAAGAAACAATGGAGGAGAATGACCTGAGGTTTACAGTAACACAGGTTTTGTCTTAGTATTATCTGTTGCTCTTTGTAGTCTGGCCTTGGTGTCTCACACTCTCTCTGTGTTTCCACACATCTCTTCAGAGCTCCATCCCCCTGCACCAACTGCTGCCTGTATCACCTCTGCTCTGCTCCTAAACCAGCCTGCCCTCCCTGCTTATGACGTAGCCTGCCCACCAGAAGCTGCCTCCACCAGCTCTTCTTGACTGAACATTTTTTTCTTATCCCATCTTATAAACTGTTTTCTTGTCTGTTCACAACATCTGTTGCACGTCTGCTCGTCCTGGGTGAGGGATCCCTCCTCTGTCTCTCACCCTGAGGTTTCTCCTGTTGTTGTTGTTGTTGTTGTTTTTTCTTGGGAGTTTTTCCTCAGTGGATGTGAGGGTCTAAGGGCAGAGGATGTTGTTATGATGCTGTGTAAAGGCCTTTAAGAGAAACTGTAAAAAGAGTTCTGTGTTGCCTCTGACATGACCATATTCAGGTACATGGTAGAAACAGTGCTGATTTCTGTGCAGCTCTGGAAATCAGGTTGCAATCAGAGTTAAGGCTGACAAGATGAGCGGAGAAGCATGTTCTGTATGTCAGCACACATACACAGTGTATCTGATGCCTGAAATGACAAAGTGCTCTCCAAATGAAACCTGGCTTGTTTTTTTGTTCTGGTCACTGCAGCTTTCAAGATAGGCTAATGTCCAGATGGTCAGCTTTCTCTGTGCTGCACAAAGTGTTTTGAAAATGTGTAGAGAAATGAATATTTGCTTATCACCTGTTTTCCAGTCTCTGTTTTCTGCCTCGATCCCACCCTCCATCTGCAGTACTGTTCTGTCTTATTTTATTTTATTTCATTCTTCAGTCTGGTCACTGTTCTGTCTCTGATCTATAATAGATCAAACACCTGAAGATAAAAAGAAAAAAAACACATTCACCATGTGGAACTACAACTACTGCTTCTTTCTGGCCTGGGGGGTGAAGGGGCAGAAGGACTGGACATGACACCTCAGGTACAGACAGTGGGATTTAAACTAGACAGCACACCACCACAAATACCCCACAATACCTATTTCAATGGGAGATTTTCTCTGATCTCTTCTCATTCTTCAGCTCAGGTGTAAGGTTTTAAAATTCACTTGCCGAGATCAGACCACACTATGTTTTTGGAGGCAGGCAAGAAACTGTCAGTCATGGCTACCTTCACTGTATGTAAACAGAGAGCTCTGTCTATCTTTGTCAATGTCAAGAGGCATGTCATAGGAGATCAAACCAGGCAGGGAAATCCTAAAAATTCTAACATGCTGGACTTCTCACCAGGGCGCTGTGTGGAGCATCTTAGACAACACACACTTCCTGTTCGTCTGATCCCAGCATTATAGGCATCAAACTGATGATTTTCTAGCTGCATTTATTGTCATTTTTAAGTTGTTTTACTTTTACTAGAAAAGGTGAAGATGGATAGAAACGCCATCATCAGCTGTTAGGGCACAACCATCATAAAGTGTTTGCATCCCCAAGATAGATTCTCGTTTCTGATGTCCCCATATGTGTACCATCAATTTATTGAGCCCATAGAAATTTATTTTTCAGATGTAGTTAAAAAGTTTATTTCACAGGATGATGATGAGGCGTTACATTTATGACAATTGTATGAAGTGTGAATGGGTTATAAACCACGTTTTGTCATGAACTTAGCATAGAGAGGGCAGGACTCAAAGGCATGACTTCAGACCGGTTAAAAGCAGCAAAACAAGGTTTATTCCAGGCAGAGGTCGGTACACAAGAAGGCAGTCAAAGGCAAAGGTATCCACAACCTGAGGCAAAAAGGCAAGGTCAAAAAACAGGCAAAGTTCAAACACAAAAAGGCTGGTACGTGAGCTGTGAACATCAATGAACTGACCACGAGACAAGACACAAGAGGGAATATATACAGGACTGATGGGGAGTGATTGGACACAGGTGCGGGAGACACAATCAGGGATCAGGTGCACACAGAGGGGGAACCTGGAACCGAGACAAGGGTGAGTGATCCCAAGATAAAACAGGAAGACAAGACCTGAAACTTGAGGAAGAAAATAAATTAGTTAACAGACAGCGGAGCATGACGCATTTGATTGACATGTGGAAACAAATAGCTTACAATATGTATTTTTGCTGCTTTACACGAGCTGAAATGAATCCTATAGGGATTTTTCTGACATGTTGATTGTGTGACTGAATTCACCTGAAATCAAGTTTGACATTAAGTGGCTTGTTACAGTGTGGTGATCAACTGATCAATGATTTGCATTTGTCTTGTTTCTTTGAAGGAGAGTGGTGCTGAGGCGTGAGTGAGGGGGTAACAGAGAGGCATGGACACAGGTGCAGAGAGTGGGATGGGGAAGAACATCTTGTGGATTTTGTTGTCACAGGTGAAGATCAAGAATTCTGGACGACCAACAGATAACCATGGTCAAAACCACTGGATTAAGTCACCAGACAGATACCACACTGAATAAGGTCTGGTATGAGATATTCTTGATTGTATTGTTGGCCGTGCCATCTGATGGGGAACCCTAAAGCTGACATCGAGATGTTGTCTGCTAAAGGATTCTGCGAGGTTAAGAGTTTGGATAGGGCTACAAAAAGGCATGACAAGTGTTCTGATCACATTGCCGCAAATAAGCGGCTGAAGCTTTTCATTCAGGTGCCAGTCAGTGAGTTGATTGATGAGGGCGTGTGTTTACAGAGAGCAAACTACAATGTTAAAGTCCGACCAAACAGAGATGCATTAATCTGACTTACTGATGCAACATCAGGGTTCTCTTTTGCCCACTTCTCACATCTTGGGTGAAATGTCCAGTTTTCATTGTTTTTCATGGGACCATTAAGCATGTGTTGCGCGCTTAAGCATGTGTTGCGCGCTTGGACAAAGACACTCCCAGGCGTGCATGAAGTTGATCTCTATCTTTTAATCTGACAACGCAGGAATACAGACACGGTGAGTTCTCTGCAGGCGCTCTGCTTGCTATGTCGCATTCACATTTAACTTGAACGTCCATATACATTCTCACACATCGTACTTCCACAGTCACACAACTTGTTCAGCTGGTCACTGTAATGCAACTCTTACCAGTGTGCAAATATGAGGTGAAACACTGTCCTTGTACCAAACGGTAATAATTTACAAACATGCTCACCTGACAACACACGGTAAGTTTACCTGGTCGCTCTCTGCAGGCGCTCTGCATGCTACATCACTTTCACACCGGACCCTGAGGACCCCTCGCTGCCCACAGTGCGTGCATCACCTCTACCCTGTAACACACATTACACAACGCATTAACACACACCCTTACCATCACATTAAACAGCATACAAACCAACTAAAGAAATAATGGTGAAATAGGAAACAACACCAGTGATGAATAAGAATAATAATAATAAAGATGGGGGGTGCCTGTGTTTGATTAACATCTGCAATTCTGAGTCCCACACATGTATGTAAATTGACTTCCCACAGGATATGGTACATGGTACTTTGGTGTGTGAGGGCAAACGTCGGAGCCGCACATTCCAAAATGCTGCAAGATGGGGCTGCCCCAGTAGCTCACCTGGTAGCGTTGAACCTCTAAGGCTGAGTCATTACTGCAGAGGCCCAGGTTTGATTCCAGCTGGGCATCAGCCTCACTCACCGCCCTGGTCAGGACAAGTTTGTTATAAGTTGATTTTTTTAACACAGAGGTGTTTCTATCATTATTTCATTCCAGAGGTATTTATTTTATTTTGTTTTTGAGACTGGTTAAAGAGACATTACTTTAGGCATAATAAACCTAACCTCTGAGAAACCTCTGAACTTGTGTCTCTGGTTATAGAGAGATATTATTTTGTTGTATGACTGAATTTTCTGTCCATACATACGGTGTGGTCACCCTATACCACATGTAATCTTGGAATGCAGAGCAATCTGTCAGAGGGCATGAGAAGAGGCAGGACTCGGCTAACAAGGGCAGCTACTTGGAGTAGGTGGACTTGATAGCACCTTAGCGACAGCATATTAGCGTAGCATAGTGAAAATTCTTGAATGCACTCAGAATGATTTGATATCTGCAACTGCAAAAAAAAACAACTGATGTGGACTGTCACTCTTGGTTGTCTATTATTGTCTGCTACATAGATGATGATGATGATGATGATGATGATAATTCAGGAGCGCTTGTTGGGCTTTGTTTTTTATGTGCCCACTCCATGTTTTTGAGTTACTGCAGTCAGCGATGTCAGATCTGAACTTTTGTAGAGAAGCTGATTGGATAAATTTGTTACTGTGCTGCAGTTATGGCATCAGAACGGCTTACAAGCTAAGGTGCGAGTGGTTGCCCCCAGTGCACTCACCTTAATCCTATCCTCAGCCAAGGATTGAAAAGCATTCCCAAAGCCAAGATTTTATTTACTACTCTTGGTGGGATGTGGCCCAAAGACTTTTGCTATCTGGGAACTGACAACAGCAATTAATATCCATGACCCATGTAACAAAGATGAGCAGTGTTCACAGATCACAACATAAACAAATACCATGTGTAACAGGGATGAAATCTGAAGCACCTGTGTGTAAATGAGGCAGCACCAAGCTCCCTGGCCTGGTCCTTGTCGGCGAGCGACTCTCTCAAGTTCGAATTCCCTGAGATGAGCGATGCTGAATATCTCCTCACTATCTGATGCTGAGGCTGTTTGTGGCTGAGAGAGATGTGAACTCGTTGGTTTAAACTGTGTTCATTCAGTCAGGTTGAGTTTCCATTACGCGCCTTTGATCTGACATCAGACGTGACGGGACGGTCGATATAGATATAAATGCATGTGCTGATTCAGATAGTTACATTGAATAGTGGTTTTTGTGATTATTTACTGCATTGAAATGTGTCTGACATTCTGGAAACCTGCCTGTGAGGTTTTGGTGACGTGTGCACACTGTGCGCCGGTCAGCCAAACTACCACTTGACCAGCCGTGTTCTGCCTGTACTAAGAATAGACCAGGTTGTAGCTGGTGTGCTTTCAGTGCACTGTCGCGGCCTTTTGGCACGAAACTGTCACTGCACCAAGCTGAATCTGCCGACACCTCCCCCTACTGCGCCGCCACACCCATCTTTGCGCACCTCGGTCTGCCAAACTGACTGTGCGCCGTGTTGCGCTGCATGAAACTAGCACTGTGTGGGGTTCACCACCCTGCGCCACCTTGCGCTGCGCCAGGAAACTCGAGCCCCATGAGTTGCTGCTGAAAGCCAGTAAGTGATCCTTATCACTATCACTGTAAATACTTGTTTGAAGATAGAAGGTGGAAAGTCAAGTCTGGTCAGAAGCTGCTAAAATGTTTAATTCAAGTTCTGATAACCTGGACAGCAGTACAGTTCAGGTATAACTTTATGCTAATCAGACCAACATATTGTTGTCTGCCACAGGTCAACTCTGATGTTAGACTCATAAAGGATTACATCTTTTCTTCTATCTTCTCTTGCCACTAATAGCCATCACACACACACACACACAGGGTTGTAACTGATTGTATTTCATGTTTCCTTCAAACATTGCTGGTGCTTATTAGGAAAGAAATTCTAAAAGGGCTAAGAATTCATTGAAATACTTTGTATTATTAATTATAGTACTATGCAGTCAATTCTCATAATTCTTTTGTTGCAGGAAATCTTATTATTACTGACTTCAAGTTTATTAAAGTCATTACTAGTCAGTAGACCTAACCTATTAGAACATTAACATCGTTTACAGGTTTATAATCAGGTTTGCCCTTCATCTCCTCTTGTCCTCTTTGATTTACTTGTTTCTTCATGTCCCATTAAAAACCTATTTAAAGATGTTACTGCAAGAGTTTCTTTAAACTGATCTAATCTGGAGTTATGAAGCTTTGAAAGACGTCTGCTCAGGCAACAAAACCTTGCTACATGTTCTCCTCCAAGCCAATATTGGAGGACCATCACGCTGTCAGTCAGCTTTTATTACTTTTTAATAAAATTGTCCTTTCGTTCAATAAACCAAAGAAATTGACCGACAGTATTTGATTGTATTCGTACTGGATGAAGACAGAACTGTGCCACCCAACTGGAGGCAGAGGTCTGCCACAGCAAACAAAACCCAAGGTCCAGAATGTGATGATGCCCCTGAGGCAGTCCAGCACATAGCAGGGTTTAGGATGCAGGCAAGGACAAAACCAAGTGGCTGGGATACCAGACTGAAACACCTGTTTTGAGTATGCCCCCAACAATCACAGTAGGGGAGACCAGAGTATGTTGAACCACTTTTCATATTCGAGATCAGAGTTTTGCTGCAAACTAATATATCTGCACATATTTCAGGATGTTGTGCATCCCTGAAACGACCAGAATGAGTGTAAACATAACTCTGTTGAAAAAGCCCCCCCATACTCAATATTCCACCTGTAGAGGCTGCAGGTGAATACAAACAGCTGGGACCTCCTGCTGAGCCACCACCTGAGTGAGCTTTGGGAAGTTTTGTGATTACATTTCATCTTGGAAAAAATCCCTCATCTTTGTCTTTGAAAGTAAAGCTTGGCTCACTGTAAACAGCTCTGCCTGTTTTCAGGAACGTACTTACTGTCATCATAAACATCCACAATCATGATTCAATAATTAGGACATATACAGACAAAATACACTCATGAAGTGTAAAGGGCAGGTGGTTCAACTTACCCCAGAGCTACCATATTGACTGTCTTAGCGCTCAAAGCTAAAATGCTGCACTTTTCATGCTAGGTTTACAACCTCATGTTGTAACTCATAGATACCACAACTAATGTATAAAATACACTTAGAATTATCCCTTTCGCTGTAAACGCGATTCTCATGAAAGTTACGATCAACTACATTCACTTTCAGGAGTGAAGAGTGGTTTTTTTGGACATAAATGTCAGACCACTTTACTCATGTGGTTCTTACCTTCACAGACTCCATGAAATGATGCCTTCCTCCTAAATATTTGGTCACATGCTAATTATTTCTTATGGTTTCCTAGCAACAAGGGGTGGCTTCACTTGCCCCTATGCTCAATTTTCCCCAGTCTCCTCTACATACAGAATGAATAATATACAGAATAAATAATATGCAGTGAAATATACAATATATGCAGAATATAATATACAATGTGTAAATTAAAATGTATGCAGAATAAAAAGTACAATGTGTACAAGTGAAATAGTGTACAGTGTACATTGTTAATTGTTTGCATTGATTAAGGCTATTAAAACCTGTCCAAAACTGTAAAAGCTGTCCCCAAGTCTGTTTGTCCGTGACCTCAGCGCCCTGAATCTCCTGCCAGAGGGCAGCAGCTCAAACACCAGGTGTCCTGGGTGTGTGCAAGTCTCTCAGGATGCTGCGTGCCCTCTTGACACAGCGGGTGCTGTAGGAGTCCTTCAGGGAGGGAAGGGGGTGATTTTCTGGGTGTTAATGACCCTTTGTAGTGCCTTCTTTCGTGCCATGGTGCAGCTCGAGAACCACACTGAGATGCAATATGTCAAGACACTGTCAATGAAGCGGTAGTAGAAGACACTCAGCAGCTTCCTCTTCAGGCTGATCCTCCTGAGGATCCTCAGAAAGTGTAGACGATGTTGAGCCTTCTTCACGTCCTCCGAGGTGTTGGAGCTCCATTTGGTCTGCGCCCATGTGCACACCCAGGAACTTGAAGCTGGGTACCCTCTCCACACACTCCCCATTGATGCAGATGGGCTTCAGGGTTGGACTTTCTTCATCCTGAGGGTAACAGTCACCCCTTTGGCCGTAGAGGTGTCAAGGACCAAGTTGTTAGTGGTGGTTGACCAGAAAAGAGAAGCAGCAATAGATGTGCCAATGAGCTGACATTAACACCACGAAGAATGAGCTCGAGATCAAGAGACACCAGGGACTGAAAGAACAACTGGAAGAGATTTGGAAGTTCCCCAATGTAAACAGACAATGCAAAACCAGTGGTTTAAAGTGAAAAACAAACAAACAAACAAACAAAAAACACTTGTTACTGTGTATTAATGTTAAGTTACATTCAGTGAGCTACTCTAAGAGTGTTGGATGTTTTCAGTTCCAAATCATCAAACAGACACTTGAGCTTAGATTCTCACGTGGAAAAAGAAAAAGAAACTTGAAAGCAGAAGAAATGTGAAGCCTTGATTATATAGTTTGGTGTAGTACCCATAGGACTGGACATCTTCCCTGCTGAACAAGTCAATTTCAAATGATGGTACATTTAAACATCTGTTCACATCTGTTTTGTAGTCATGGCATCTGCAGAGCTTCAAATTCACTTGAACGTAAACACAACCAATTCACATTTTTTACACAGTATACAGTGTTGAGACCTCAGGACCCAGGCCCCCTGGTTTGCACTGTTTGGCCCTACAGTTGTATCCCAAGCATTTTTCATATCTGCAGTGGGGAGTGTGTGTGTGTGTGTGTGTGTGTGTGTGTGTGTGTGTGCGCGCGCACATACACATGTACAGTGGGGTTGCTGTCTGTCCTCCTTGGGGTGTAAGTCTTTCTGAGATAAGCTATCTACAGCACCCAGGCACTGTAACAGTGCGAATAGATACTGGTTATTATTGCAACAGCAGACCCTGTAGGAAGAGAGAAAGAGAGGGAGAGGGCAAAGTAAGTGTCTCTTCTCTTACTGCAAAGTAAGAGAAGAGACAAGTAAAGGCCGTGGGGAGGGCTTTGGGAAAGAAGGAGAAGGGAGATAAACAGCAGGGAGAGAGTGTGATATTAAAATGGAGAGAAAATAGGATAACCCAAAAATGAAAGGAAAGAGTGAAAGAAGAGGGAGAGCGAGAGACGAGGGTGGGCAGGTCAGCGTGGTGATATCGAAAACAACAGAAAAGGTACAGACAGGTAACTTCCAAAGGCAAGCAGAAAGTTTGCAGTGAGAGCAAAGTGAGAACAACATCAACAACTCCTCCAAACTCAACAATCACACAACCCTCTGATATGACCCACAGGAGCGTCTCCTGAAATAGCCCTCCTATGGCAGCAAGCATGAGTTGTTATGGTTACGATGATAAACATGCCATATATTATATTACGTGATTACATGACATCCAGCAGCTTCAGGACTACAGTCTCACAGACCACAGTCTCACAGACCACAGTCTCACAGGCCACTGTCTCACAGACCACAGTCTCACAGACCACAGTCTCACAGGCCACAGTCTCACAGACCACTGTCTCACAGACTACAGTCTCACAGACCACTGTCTCACAGACCAGTCTCACAGACCAGTCTCACAGACCACAGTCTCACAGACCACTGTCTCACAGACTACAATAATAAGAGAGAGCACATCTCTCCCATTCTAGCTTCTCTCCATTGGCTTCCTGTAGGATATAGAATAGACTTCAAGATCCTTCTACTTACTTACAAGGCTCTTAATGACAAAGCTCCATCTTATCTGAAAGACCTCATTATTCCATACTGTCCTACCAGAGCACTTCGCTCCCAGAATGCAGGTCTGTTAGTGACCCCCAGTATCTCTAAAAACAGACTGGGAGGTAGAGCCTTCAGTTACCGGGCTCCTCTATTATGGAACCAGCTCTCTCCATGGGTCAGAGACGCAGACACTCTTTCTACATTTAAGTCTAGGCTTAAGACCTTCCTCTATGACAGAGCTTTAGTTAGGGCTGGTCAGGTAGCCCTGATCCATTTTATAGCTACGCTGCTATAGGCTTAGACTGTTGGGAGACACATCAGGTTACATGGAGCCTTCTCCTTCCTCTCCTCTCCTCTCCTCTCCTCTCCTCTCTCTCCTCTCCTCTCCTCTCCTCTCACATTTTGAACTGCCATTATTTGTTGCTCTTTGTAGTCCGGCCTTGGTGTCTCGCACTCTCTCTGTATTTCCACAGTTCTCTTCAGAGCTCCATCCCCCTGCACCAACCACCCAACCACCGCCTCCATCACCTCCTTTCTCCTGATGTTAAACCGGCCTGCACTCCCTGCTCATGACCCAGTCTGCCGTCCAGTAGTCCCATTAAGCTGGCCTTCCCTCCCTGCCCACCAGGAGCTGCCTTCATCATTTTTCGTTTCTCGTTAACTGACTGATTCCATTTCCATGATTTCCGTATTTCATGTTGTAAATTGTTTTTTTGTCTGTTACAACATCTATTGCACGTCTGCCCGTCCTGGGTGAGGGATCCCTCCTCTGTTGCTCACCCTGAGGTTTCTCCATTTTTTCTTGGGAGTTTTTCCTCAGTGGATGTGAGGGTCTAAGGGCAGAGGATGTTGTCATAATGCTGTGTAAAGACCTTTGAAACAAACTGTTTGTAAAAACGGGCTATACAAATAAAATTGCCTTGCCTTGCCTTACAGTCTCACAGACCACAGTCTCACAGACCACTGTCTCACAGACCAGTCTCACAGACCACTGTCTCACAGACCGCAGTCTCACAGACCAGTCTCACAGACCACAGTCTCACAGGAAAGATGTTATTTCAGTTTAATGATAATTTAATGATAATTCTTTTAGTCTGGAGCAGGCAGTCTTTTCAGAGACAGGTAAACAGGGACAAGGTTGTCAAAGTTGGGGCTGTGTGTCTTTTACTGTTGACTGCTGGCTGCCAAACTATTTGTCCCCATTGGGGCTAAGAAAACCTTCTTGACTTGACATTGACAACAGCATCAAGACTGATAACAACTGTGGCTTGTTTTTGGGTCTAAATAAGTATTTCCTTCTTTGTTGACCTGGTTAAAATACAAGAAGTTGGTTCACTGCTGGCGGGTTAAAGAAACAACAAACTGCAGCTTTCACATTAGAGCTGAACATCCATCCAACACAACCTCCTCCTGATGTGCCTCTTCACTCTGTCACTACATTTTCCTCTGCTCCTGTCATATGTACTACGAAAACTGTCACCTAACAACAAAGTGTAACTATGGGTCAAAATAACCTGCAGCAGAAACAACCTATGGGCAGTCTTGAACGTGTATCTGAGCATTTGTACACAGTGGTGATGTGACAGTGATCTCCCTGCTGTGTTTTTTGTTCATAGCTACTGCCCAACACATTTAGCCCCCCATCAGTCACAGGTGCACTACTGTATATCCATCAGTGGGAAGCTGGTGTTGCCTAAACCCATTTAGGTTTAGGGCAACCCATTTACAGTGTTACAGAGAAGAAGACATACACACATTTTTTCTTCATATTGTCAAACACTCTATTCACAAGAGGCAGAAAGAAGGATTACATGACAAGGCAGAGTGAGACAGAAGACATGGTAAGAAAGCAAATTTGATGACTGAAGAAAACAGGAAAATGAGGGAAGGCCTGGGACTGTTGGTGAGAGAGGAGATGGAGAGGGAGGGAGGATATCAAAGGAGAAAGAAAAGGCAAGGAGACGGGGGGGGGGGTGAGGAAATATGACTGGAAAGATGAGATGAGAGAATTCAGTAAATAAAAAAAGCAAGGAGATGAGGGTGATGAAAAAGGAAGTGAGATGAGTTGAAGAGGGACTTTTGGGAACTGAAATGTTAAAAAAAAACGAGAGGAGAGGGAGGGTGATGTAAGAAGACGAGAAAATGAGAGGAGGAAGTGAGTAGTGAGAGGAC
Source organism: Caranx ignobilis (assembly GCA_021432705.1). Classification (NCBI taxonomy): domain Eukaryota; kingdom Metazoa; phylum Chordata; class Actinopteri; order Carangiformes; family Carangidae; genus Caranx; species Caranx ignobilis. Next base: position 18,511,638 of record MU269990.1, read on the forward strand.
ATAGGTGAAAGAAGTGAAGGAGAAGAGAATCATAGATAAGGAAATGGGAAAAGTGCAGGATGAGAGGAAGGGAAGAGAAAGAAAAATGGGAATAAAACCAGATGGGAGTAAAGAGAGGGAGAATGGGAAGGAGGGGAGCCGTGAGAATATGTTGCTGATGAAAGAGAAGTTCAGAAATGACTGACAGTGAAGGTTTTCATTGGCTTTAATTCGTACATTTCCCATCATTTCTCTGATAAAAAAAAAACAGAAGCTTTTCCATTTAAATGATGTCCCACCAATCGTCCCTCTATATCCACATCATGTGTTTCTAATGACAGTGAAAGTGATGAGCGATGTACTGAAGTCTCTCCTTGTCGGCTGCTTCTCTTGTACTTAAGGCTCTGTATTTCCAGTCCAAAGTAGAGCTTCGATCAGGCCCAAAAAACCCAGCCCAACCCACGCTCCAGCACTTTCTCTCCAAACCCAGCCCATCCTGTCTCATCCCATGAAATGTGCATTGCATTCATATAACATTTCTGATAGCTTACTCTCCAACAACCACAACGCCTTTTGTCTGACCTCAAGACTGGCCCAACCGGGTCCAGGCTGTCAGCTGGGTTGGGTGGGTTGTAATGCAGGGAGTCAAACCTTCAGTACAAACTGCAAATAGTACATTTAGGGCATGTCCACATCACTTTTCTAAGAGTGGAAAAAACAGCCTGATTTTATGAGTGTCTGATTTTATGCTAATTGATGAGAAGTGTGACTTTTGGTATGTTATTAAACTGCGGCGACAAACTCAGGTGATGAGTGGAAACACTGTGGAGGATTCAGCAGCTCGTATGAAACAACTTCTCTGCAGCGCCTCATGTAAGAGGCATCCATGATACATGACGTTACACAACACACAACAAAGAGGCTCCAACCTTCTGAGGCCGTACTAACGTCTGACTGATCCCAACATCTGAAGAGTATTTTCAGCTCACTCTGATTGTGCATACCAGGCAGAGTGTACGCTGGTTGTGCACCCACATATGCAGCCACATGTACTCTACCAGCTCTTAATATTGCACCCTTAGAATACAAATGAAATATTCCTAGGTTTTGTCCCCACCATGAATATGTCGAGACCTCAGATGATGGAAACTGCTGCATGTCAAAATGACATGACTAACAAACAATGGGACAGCTTTGGTAGACATATGTCAAGAGGAAACAGCCAGATCATGTAAAGATATTCATGATATGGCTTGGAGTGTGTTGCATCAAGGCCTCACACTTTGCCTGGAATAATGGACTGCCCTTCATACACTGATGATGTATCTTTTTTGAGAATCCTTTTTTTCTCCATCATGTTTTTTATGCAATAACAAAAACATAAAAAACAACAACTTTGAATTCAGAAAAAAAAGAAAAAAGTGAAATATTGCTGTGGTGCATGGCTGTTATCGGCTATCAAATCTAGTTGAAATAATAAAAATGTTAATATGAAGTGATTAATTATCAGAAGTGATAAGATTTAATTTACATTAAATCCACCTTGGGGCACCCAGATTGCCTAACTAACTAAATGAGTCCCAACAACAATAGAGCTCAAGTCATACATTGAACTGAATCAATACATACACTGGCAAAGTTGAAAAGTCCTCTGCTCAACCAGCTATGTGTTTTAATGCAAGGTAAGGTAAACTAGGACCAGTCACAGTACAGTTACCAAGTCCACAGGTGCCTGGAAGAAGCCTGCTGAAGTACTATCATTGCCGTCCTGCTCCAATAAACTGCACTGAGCCACGGTGTGTCTGTGTGGCTGTGGATCCAAAGACACCAGAGAGCTGCTAGCTTGTTGCTGCTGCTCAGCATGCTTATTGACTGTGCATGCTCTTAAATGTGCACATTTCTATATGCACAACGGCACAAATACCATGTGAATTCCTCTCAGAGTGTTACAAAACAATAACTCCAGCAAACCAGCAAGATTTCACATATTTCACCCGCCATGCCGCTCACACACACATACACTCATTCTTGTTTAGCTACCTTTTGAGGGCGGGAACACTCAATGCTAAACAACAAAGGGAAAGTACGTGTTTTCAAAATCTCACAATGCTAACCTCCACTTCATGACTTCACATTAATGGGTATAGTTGAACTGAGCAAAACTGGAAAAATAATACATTTTGCATAGCTGTGGATCCAAAGACACAAGAGGCCTGTTGGCTTGTTGCTGCTGCTCAGCATGTTTATTGACTGTGCATGCAGAGCAGAGCGGTGTTAGAGCACCCTGTTCAGATGCAAAGTGGTTATGATTTCTGTAAAACTGTGTTTCTGTCTATGTTGTTAATTTAAAGGTCCAAACATTAAAAATGAAAAAGAGGGGGTGTCTGTTAACATGACAAATTATGTGGGGCTACATCAGACCCACTACAACCGCCTTCAGAGGATCCAGCCTATGCAGTCTAGGGAGACAGCAGTGCGCGCGCGCGCGCACACACACACACACACACACACACACACACACACACAGTGAATGTACTGTCACTCTGAGGGCTTGTGTTCATTGTGTATTACACTGAATGTACTACACAGATGTTCACAAGCAGCACAGTGACAACCCATTCATGAACGTGTCATTTACTGAACATACTACTGACAGGAGTGTCGCAGTGTTTTGTCATTGGCGAGGGCGTGGTGTTGCTCGTGAATGTCTGCGTAAGTGAACGTGAGCCTTAGGGCTGAGTGATGAACTGAATCATGAAGCACTGGGCTGTGTGTCATTTCAGGGAGGCAGTCAGGGCTGCTGCTAAACACTGGATGATTCAGTGAATGGATTTTTCAATCAAATCTTTTTAATAAACTCATTCTAGTGATTCAGTACTCTCTAAAGAACTGCTTTCACCATCACTTCTGAGCATTATCTATCAAAGCTGTGAAATTTACTAGAATTCTCTTATTGACTAAAATTAGATAGCTATTGTTTAATTAACTGTTTTTCTTCTGTCATTCTGTCACAGTATATTAAGAAAATCAATCTAGGAACTCCAGTACTGGACAGATTTTTTTCTAATGATCACACAAGAGAGGATTTCAGGCTGGGCAGAGTGTCTGGCAGTACTACTGGACCTCCTCCAACAGTAACGGAGACATGGATGGGGAACCACAATAGAGACCTTGGTGTTCCTCTTCTGGCTGGCGAATCGGGCGTCATACAGGGTGGTCTCCAAGGTGTTTGGGATGTCTCAGGATGCTCTACAGTTCATGGCATCGTTCTCCAAGTTACTGAGGAGGTGGTGGCCATTCACCATAAGGCCATCCACCTCCCCAAAACCACAGAAGACCTAGTGGCAGTAACTCGTGGGTTTGCAGGGCTGGCAGGACACAGAGCTTATACAAAAGCTGCTGGTGCCATGTCAGGATCAAGCTACCGAGCGGCCCTGATGGTCACAAAAACAGGAGACTGTCATCCCGCAGGTAGCTTGTGCATCGTTTCATTGATACGTACGTGGGCAGGCTGAGGTTGGTGCATGACTCCAGAGTACTCCGGCACAGCCCACTGTACTTCATCCTCGCAGATGGTGGATACCTGTGCCTCCAACACCCACTCCCCCTCATCACTCCCTACAAATGGCCGATGCAAGGTGTGGCAGCCCAGCACTTCAACGCCCATTATTGAGCATGAATTTGAAATGATGAAGACCAGATTTAGAGCCATTTTCCTGCAAAAGCTGGACATGCACCACACTTTAGTACCTCAGGTATGTCATTACTCAACAGGATAACGCCCGCTGATGGGGGGGACAAATGCGTCTGGGGGGGGGGGTCCAGACTGGGCTATCATTAAATCATGGAATAAATTTTCAAAGGTTTTCAAAATAGGCCTATTTGTGGAAAAATGTGGAATATTTGAGTGACATAAAAGCTTTTTATTTGTTTTCTTCATAATGGTCCTTGAAACAGTGATCAAGAAAAATGGTTTGGCCACTGATCAAAATCGATTTGAAGTTCAGTATGCTCAAAATGTCCGGTCAGCACAAGTCTGGGTGCTCAGAAAAGGAAAGAAAAGAGAAAAAGAAAATAGAGGCTTGAGAGATTTTCTAAACAAATATTAGAGCTGAACGATACATCGCTATCGTATCCAAATCTAGATATTAACATGCAAGTTATTAATATCTCAAAAGGCAACAATATTGACGATACAGATAGAGTTTCCCCCGCTTGGCCACAACATCGTGTAGTGAGAATGTAAGCGCTGAAGGAGAGGAGATTATACACTAAAAAGGACACGTCAGCTCATCGGTATGGTAACGGGAACAGGTGACTGTTACTGTGTGCCCCAGTCGTGACCGCTCACCGTCATTGAAATGCTCAATGAAATCTCTGATTAAATACACTGAGCCTGAGCGTTGTATCTCACTTGGTAAAGCACGCCAGCTGCAGCGACCCTGGGTTCGATTCCACCCGGCAGTCCATTTGCTTCATGTCAGTCCCCCCCCTCTCACTCTCACTCCCCCTCCCCACCTCTCTCTAGCTGTCCTTTCAAAATAAAAAAATTGAAGAAGACTGTAAGAAGTTGTAAAGCAGAACTGCAGCAGATCAATCACTGTCAGCAAGAGCAAAAGAGAGGAAGAGCAAAGGAGAGGAAGAGCAGAGCAGAGGAAGAGGAGAGGAGAGGAAGTCACGTTTGACCACGCGAGATTTGGAATATTGAGTGTGAAGAACCTGATAACTCTGCTGAAGAATCAGTTAGTGTGTGGAGTGCTCTGTACTATAAGATCAGAAGAGAGAGATCTTGTGCGATCTGTCTTTTGTTATCAAGTGTGTGGTCTCCAAATCTGTGAAGGTTTGAAGAATTCTGTAATGTGTGCCAGCCATTAAAGAAAGTGTGAAATTAACAAAACCTACTAGGGGTGTATGTTGGCAATGACCTCACGATACGATACATATCATGATACTTGAGTCACGATACAATATATGTTGCAATATTCTACACAGCTCACCGAAAAATTGAGAATGCATTGTGTATCTTAAAATCCGAGTTGTACATGTGTACATCAGATGATTGTGATAATTCATTACCAAATGAAACATCTCTGTGTTCTTATAAGATAAACTTCTCAGTTTCTTTACCTCTCTTCAATCATTTTTATTGATGCAAAATGGACAAACATATGCATCTGACCAACTGAACTGTTTCTATTGCATACTAGTTCAAATTAATTAAATACTAACAAATGGACTGCTGCATTACTACTAGTAAAAATAAATATGTAGTTCTACATTAAAATGAAAATGTTAAATACAACATTATCTGAGAGTGAAATATATTCTTTACACTTCAGTGCTTCCACATCATATCTGGCAATAAAGGCTGCAGGCACACATGTAAAACACAAAAGCAGACAAACAACAACAAAAAACAAAAAAAAAAAAAAAAAAAGACAAGAAGACACATTTAATACTGCTTTAAATGCTCCTGTTGCGCTACTGGTGCTTACTGCTACCTGCTTAAACATTAATAAATTCAACAGAACAACTATATTTTATTACATAAGCTGTTTTATTTCTTTGTAGGAGGAAGGAAACAAGTGTGTCACACACAGTAATAAAGGTGAACTGGAGCTGTGGACCTCAGCTCATCAGAGCATCTTGACAGTGTGATGGTTTTTAAAGACTGTGTAAAGAGTCACACTCTCTCAAGTTACCAACACAAAGGATATATACTGTACCAAGCAAGTACACAAGCTTGGTTAAAATTGTACCCTGCACAAGAAATACAAACACAGGCTGGCTGAAAGTTCACAATGTATTTGCCAAGCAAACAATAAGAGTCCATGTCTCAGTCCTTATCAAAAGAAAAAATCCAATCCTCTTGAGCCAAAAAAAAAAAAAAAAATTAAAATACGGGAAGTCACAGTAAAAATAATAATAATCCACAAAAGAAAAAGGATCGGTTACCTGTAGGGTCTCTGTACTCAAGGGGGTGGATCAGACTATGTGCATAACTCTCAGGCCTCCATATTGGGTCAGGCAACTTGCTCTGACTCTGTCTGCAGTAGATGGTGATCCAGTGGTCTGCACTAAAAAAACTATTCTTAACTCTGTGAAATTTTGTCCATATAGAGATATTACTTCAGCTATTTTCATAATTTTACTATAATGTTACGTTCATAGGAAAGTACATGATTTACGTTATTCGTCATTTTAAGCATGCTGTATCATAACTTCCGTCTGACGTTCATAACAAAACAAACCGTTTGAAAATCAGTCAAAAACTGAGCAAATTCTGGATGGCACTAATGTTGCGTCTTATCGTCCTCTAAGCCTCCTAAACAGCGACCAAAAGATTGTTGCAAAAGTTCTGACTAACCGATTAAAAGAACATGTTGGTACATTAATCCATCCTGACCAGTCAGGCTTTATCCCAGACAGATTTTCTTTCTCCAATACTCGCCGTTTGTTAAATATTATGTACTCCACAAAACTATCGCACTCTGCTGTTATTTCATTGGATGCTAAGCAAGCATTTGACCAAATTGAATGGAGGTTTATGTTCAGGACACTCCAAAAGTTCGGTTTTGGCGATAAATTCATGACTGTTTTAAAAATGCTCTACGCTTGTCCCAAGTCCTCTGTCTTGACCAACCACGACAGATCTCCTCCCTTCTTATTGCAACGCGGAACTAGACAGGGATGCAGCCTCTCTCCCTTGCTCTTTGCTCTCGCTTTGGAGCCCCTTGCTATCGCCATTAGATCTTGCCCTCAGATTAAAGGCATTGGGCACGGCGCACTTGATAGTCCTATTGGTCTGTACGCAGACGACGTGATCCTGACTTTGTCTGATGTTAGGTTGTCCCTCACACCACTTTTAAATCTTATAAAGAACTTTGGACAGCTCTCTGGTTTTACCATCAATTGGGAAAAGAGTCTGTTCATGCCTCTGTCTGATGGGCTCGACCCTGCCTTTCTCAATAACTTACCATTTAAAGTTTCCACAGAGTCCTTCGTGTATCTCGGAATCACCATCCCCAGGAACCCAAAACTTCTTTTTAAGTTGAACTATTCTGTCCTTATCGGTAAACTCAAAACTATGATAGATAAATGGAAGCTTCTCCCTCTCTCGTTAATTGGCCGTGCTAATATTGTTAAAATGGTAGTTCTTCCCAAATTTATGTACCTCTTTCAAAACATACCCATATATCTCACAGCCTCTTTCTTCAAGTTGATAGATTCTATCATTACTCCTTTTATTTGGGCTGATAAACCTCCTCGTATCTCTAAGGCACACCTACAGAAGCCCGCAGCCGATGGAGGTCTTGGCCTCCCTGTCTTTCGTCACTACTATTGGGCCTGTAACGCCAGAGCTTTGGTTTTTTGGAGTCACTCTACAGCTGTGGCCAACCAGAGTGTTTTTCTCGGTCCCTGTTGGCCTGAAATTGAGTCTCGGGTAGCTTCAGTTCATGCAAGTGCCTCCTTAGCATCCATTCTATTTTCAAAATTAAATCTACCTTTTAGATGCTTTAAGGTTGACTTTGTTATGCATAACACTTGTAAAATTTTGAAACAGATTAAGAGTGTGCTGAATCTCCCGGGTCTGTCTACCCACGCTCCTATTTGTCAGAACCCTTGTTTTAAACCAGGCATGATGGATGCTGCTTTTGCACAGTGGTCCGATAAAGGCCTGTCTTCCGTCAAAGATCTTTACATTAACAACCACTTTGCTTCTTTTGCTCAGTTGCAGGAAAAATTCGGCCTTCCCTCCAGCCATTTTTTCCGATATTTGCAAGTCAGAAACTTTGTTAGACAATCTATCCCCCACTTTGAAACTTTGCCTGAGCAGCACAGTTTTTATGAGCTCATGTCCAAACCCCCCACCTCTAAACACTTGATTTCTCAGTTTGTTAATCTTTTTAGTTTGGCTGCCCCTTCTCTCCATATTAAAGAAGCCTGGGTATCAGACATTGGGAATGAGATTTCGGACGAGCTGTGGGCTCAGGGCCTTAAGAGGATCAAATGTTGCTCTATCAATGCCAGACTTCAACTTATTCAATTTAAAGTCATTTATCGTTTAAACTGAACTGAACCGGATTTTTCCCTCGGTCTCTGCTACCTGCGATAAATGTAAACTAGATGACGGTACACTGGGTCACCTTTTCTGGTCCTGCCCTAAGCTTCAGAACTTCTGGGCCGATATCTTCCATTTGTATAGCATTATATATGGTAAACAGTTGACCCCTTGCAGTCATCTGATATTATTTGGCTGTTCCAACTTTTCTCTCACTCCTGGCTCATTGGACTCTGTGGACTCTGTCCTGGACTTTTTATCCTACCTGTACACTTCTGATTCAGTATGTGAGCTGACATGCTTAACTGTTATTTTTACACGATTATAACCCTTCTGGCAGTTTGTTTTGTTTTGTTTTGTCCCGCTCTGTCCTTCTCACTGTATTTTGTCTCTGCTGTTCTGTATGTGTTTTATACTGGAAAAACCTTTATAAATAAAATTTTCAACAAAAAAAACTGAGCAAATTCTGGTTATTATTAGAATTATTATTATTATTATTATTATTATTTATTATTAGAACATGCACCCTGTAAGGGAGGAAATATTTGGAGACATTTATCTATTATCTCCCCAATACGTATTCTGTCCTTCCAGAGTTAAGATGAGGTTTTATCAAAGTAAAGCCATTAATTTATTCAATCTGACTCCATTTACTTAAAGATAACTTTACCATTAAATATTGGTGAGAATTCATAGTTAACCAGTAATGAAGAATATAAGCCTTTTAAGAATTGAACTCTGCTGTTAAGAGTTCTGACATCAGTCTTAGTTCAGGGATGGCAGATAGAGGTCAACAAACCACTCAGTGACCTTCTTAACATGGAAGAACAGCCCTGATGCCTGGGTTGAAGTATTCAGAGGTATTAGAACATGATACTCAATCTTGTCTGTCCAACTCAGAGGTTAAGGGTGTGAACAGCGTCCAGTGAAACTTACCATATAACTAAAGACCTGCTAGGTATCTGATAACAGACCCTTCACTACAAGAGTAAAATCTCAACAAGGCAGTATTAGAAATGAATGGTTAATATTCCAGTTCATTGTGATGCACAGTAAGTGAACAAACTATAGCCAATAGCAACAATACTTGAGAAACACACTCGACGTGTGGGAGCTCTGGTAAGCAGATCAACTCAAAGGTTGGGTCCTTGCTCTTTCCCTTAAATATCCAACCAGAACAAAGACACTTTTAAATCACATGTCAATAGGAATTTGCATAGAGACACCACTCACATCTGGAGACCTTTGATCATCAGGGTGTATGTCACAGGACAATAACTTCACACTGAGACCATCAGACGTGTAACATTTCAAGGGGACGTCAGGTAGACAGGAGGTGTTAGGGAGACACTAACCAAAAGGCATAATACACAAAGTAGTTTCTTCCAGTCTGGAGGAAACCTCCATTATTTCAGGGATGAGAGTCCAGGGTGGTGTTGAACTGCCTTACAACCAGAGGCTTAATGCTCTGAGGGAGCGAGTTGCCTGAGCCAGCTGATGGCAGCTGTGTGGTGATGCCATGTCATTGGACAGCAGCGTCAGGTGAGTCATCTAGTCTTGTTATATATCTCTGTCTGTACTCACGCCAGTCAGTCAAAGTCAGTCAGTCCTTTGTTAATGGCATCTTCAATGAGGTGCTTGGCCGTTGAGCGTGATCAGACGGTCCGCTGTCATGATTGTGATCCGTATTGCTGAGGGATTAACTACCTCTTTGCACACTTGGCCCTGCTTCTTCACTGCTTTTGCCGAAATGCGTGTTACTTTTATTTTGATTGTGATTTTTAAATCAAAACAAATTATTGTGCGTTCAATCCAAATACTCCACGATTTCCAACAGTGGCGTGCACAGACATTTTGGGGAGCAGGTGCTCAGTGAAAAATAACAATAAAATAAATAATACAAAATAAAATAAAATAAAAATGAATAATAAAAAATCCTTTCTTATCCTCTCCTTTCTAGGCATTATGCTGCAATTGGTAAATAAAAAGAGACCAACAGTATGAATAAGACTCCTTCATTGCATTACAACAACTTTTCTTCTTCTTCTTCTTTTTTTTTAACTGCAAAAAAAAAAGAAGAAGAAACCTACACAACACTAAATATTCAGCTCAAATATACTGATAGATTCACATGTTGTAATGACAAACTCCACCGACATTAGTGGTGGTCATCACATCACGTCATATTGATGTGGACTAGCGTCTAGCTTGTTAAACCGGTGGGCAGTCGGCTAATTTATATTCAGCTGTGTGGCGCTGTATGAGACAGGCTGCTTCACAACACAGAGTATAAAATGCAAGTTATTGTTTGGCAACTGAGGTTTAGGGAGCAAACAAAACACTCGACTCGATTCATTTATGTGTGTTGCCTGGCTGTTGGGGCAGGGGAGGAGGTGTGTGTGGGCGGCGCGGCGCGTCTCCGTTTCTGTGGAGACGCGCTGTGTATGGATGGGGGGGGGCAAGGGGCAGGTGCTAGAGCACCACATAGTGTCTATCTGTGCATGCCACTGATTTCCAATGTTCACTTGGAATGTTTGTGAATTGTTTTGCACAGACCTGTACTCATTCATGGAGAGAAACAGGTATTCACCAACACTTCAAATGCAACAGCAAGCTCACTCTGCTTTTACACTGCGTAAACAGAACCATTTTGAATGTCCCTGAATGGTTCTTGGGCATGTTAGAAAAGTCTGTCTTTGCACATGGCTGACCAAATGCAGGCAATCTGAACAAGAAAATTACACATTTCACACAAATTAATGAGTATGATGTATTATTAGTTTTGGTTAGGATTGAGGCAAAATAATTAGAAAATACCTCACAGATGAAAAAAAGAAAAAAAAACCAACACTAATAGTGATGGCCTTCGGAACATGGGTTCTGAATCCATTGAGTAGCCATGGACTACATTAAAAAGTGCAGTACATGGGGCACTGTATAGAGCTCAGGTTGAGCGGGTACCCCATATGCACTCCTCACTGCAGCTGGCCCTGGTTCAAATCCGGTGGCCCTTTTCTGCATGTCATTCCCCCTCTTTCTGCCTCCCCCTTTCCTGGCCCTTCTCAACTATCCTATCAATTGAAGGCAAAAAGCCCCCCCCCCCCCCCCCCACACACACACACACACACACAAAAAAAGTCCTGTGTGTGTGTGTGTGTGTTTTAAGATGTGTTGATGCAATGTATAAGCAATATTAATAATATAAGATAATATATATAATATTATATATATAATGATAATAACAGTAACACATTTTCACAGTTGGAATGTGACAAAAAATGTGACACAAACTAACATGCTTTATAAATTCCACAGCATATGGAATGCATTCATTAGTACCCTCTCTGAGCAGATGTACCGTAAACTGTGAAACCCGCTGTTTCTCAAGTCACTCTACATTGCTGTGGATTTAAACTTTTAATATACGACATATATGAAAAACATAAAGCCTCCTTAAAAACCATGCAATCATCAAAAGCAAATACCAATAATTTAGCATCCTCCAGAGTTTGGATTCGGCAGCTTCTGATACAGGTAGTGAGTACAAATAATAACAGAGAGCAAACAAGAGAAACTACTAATTAGCTCATTATTTATGACAAGATATGAAAGCTTTAGAGGATTTCTCAGCATGGCTAGATTGAGCATTCGACAAATTGAATTGCCTGTCTCAGACCACATGGTGTGTACATCTGTTTAATATCTACCATAAATATATGAATGAACAGGAGGAAGAAGCATATGACTTTAAATGAGCTTTGGACACATTGTGTATATGAATAAATGTTGAGAGAAACATGGGAACATGTGGTTGAGTGTAGGAAAGAATGAAGAGGTTTAGGTATTGGGATGAGTGGTTCATTGTGCTGAGAGGCCCTGATGAGATTTCACAGTCAAACAAATCTTTAATGGCTGCTACATCAAGAGTAGTGAACAGTGGGAGGTTTAATGACAAAAATGACCTGCTTGAGTCTGATGGGAGGGAAGACTGTTAGTGTCCAACATCAACCTTTCTCCATCCTCCTGCCTTTTCAGCTGTTGAAGGGTAAAACTGTAGTGACGTTATTTGTTCACCCCTGACATAAGTGTTTGGGGCAAAATCTCACCCCAACTTTCTTTTATGGTAAAAGTGCTAGAAATCCAAATAAACGCACTCGTCCTCCAGAAAAATAAATGAGTGCTGGATCCTCAGTGAAGTCCAATTAAAAAGTGTACAAAGTACTTTCAGTATTTTATTATGACACAACCGTTTCGGGGAAAACCCTTCTTCAGCATGTAACAGGTAAACAGGGTAGTTTACCTGTTATGCTGTGGATCCATCTTGAAAATAGTCAACCTTTGTAAATGTCCAAATTTATTGACTGCACAAAGTGATGATTCGCAGTTAAGCGTGTTCATGGTTAATATGTCATGGCTACGTTTTGCGCATTGCATATGTAACCGTGCTTGTGTGTACCATCCACAACCACACCTCTTCCAACCGCACTAGGCCGGGGAAGTGTACCGTACTCAAGCAGGGTACAATTATACTCACACTAGCCAAATAATCCGGACTTTAGTGGGCAAATGTGCTTGGGGATGGTACAATTGCCTTGTGAGTTTGCCTTTAGTCAAAGTTGTCCCATAGGTCCAAATTTTCTGCAAACATTTTCTTGGACAAAGTATACTCCCTAGTTTCCATCTTCTTTGTGTCCGCCATTTTTCTTTTGCTGATGGGCACACAGAGAGTGCACAGAGAGGCACAGTCGTGGAGTTGAACTGATTGTGTGAGTGACAGCGTTATAAGGTATATGAGAATGTAAGGACAAACCGCAAATTCTATTTATAAATTCATAAACCGCCTAATTCACATTTTTTTCATTAGTTAATGGGTTGAGGGCAACAGCCCAAACATTATGTCTGAGCCCGAACCAACCTGAACTATGGCAACAAATTTGGGGCCTGGTTTGGGTTGGGGCAGAGAGTCAAGGCTCTAATCTTTTCCCCTGTACCTTCCCTACCCAAAGTTCATCAGTGTCTTTAAAGAGCCTAAACACAGGGTTGGTAATATCTGGCTTCCTGGATAATCCTGCAATGGAAACAAAATATATGCCGGATTTTAATTGCATTTCATCAGATTGATGTGATGACCACACGGGGGCTACTGGTCAAATGATGATGTGTGAGGTAGATGTAAAGGTGCCACACTGCCACTGGATCAAAGGTCAATGTTGCTGCCATACTGGCCTGACTCAAACTGCTCTGTAAACAAGGGACTGAAGGAGCAGTGGTCCTACTGGGTAAAAATCACTTTCATGATTATATTTCTCCAACATGTCCTTTTTATATTCAAGGGTTTAAGGTATGCGTGTGTGATCGAATTGTGATGCTGAGGCTGCAGTGATTGTTTTCCAGAAGGAGGAGTGTCTATCCCAGTCTGATGTATATTTTTTCCCAAGAACTCTGAGGGCCACAGTCAGACCATTTATTGTGTTTGTTACCACATTTATTTGTTGATGACGCCATCTGGGACTGAAAAATAATCTATAAGCAACCTACCCTTTACTGCTAGAGGATGATGATGATGATGATGATGATGATCTTTTAAAGATTACAACTCATGTTTGAATAAATCGGATATGTTGTGGGCAGGATTTTGTACTTTTACATCAGGCAGTCTACCAAAAGTGACACTTGAAATGCAGAACCTCCCCTTCCTGTAAATAATCAGAGAACACTGGTGCACATTTCACCTAGAGGACCAGAGACATCTCTTTACTTGCCCCAGTGGAGCTTGAGAAACGTAAAACCCAGAGGAGAGAAACTTAACAGAAGTGCTGTAGGCCTCCTCACTAAAGGCTAATCACCACACTGTGCACTCCCTGTAGAGTTTAGCAGTAATCACTTACTTCCTGAATACTGCGCAGATCCTGGTGTGTCATACCTTTGAGATCCCTTCAGAGAGGCTCTCTGCCTCTCCTCCAGTAGCTTAAGAACCTCATCAGTCACTCCCTGTGCAGTCTGGCCCTCACTTCCCAGTCCCAGTGGTGTGCAGTAAGTCTTTTTAACTCCCTCGCGGTCTAATGTCCTACTCTCTCTGTGCCCTGTGAAATAGCATTTAAGTACATTGATGGGTCTAATTGCCATTTTAATTGTTGGCAACTCTTGACAGATTGGCTAATTTCAGTTTTTTTGTCTGTCTTGAAAGAGACAGCTCAGCTTTCCTAATCTCAAAGGCTACATTAACACAGCAGTTCAAGTGTTTCTGAATGCAGCTTTTAACATAAGATGAGACACAACTTTTCAAAACTTGGAAATAGAAACAAATGGAAATGCTGATGCAGCCCTGTTTTCCTCAGTTCACCTGATGCCTCATTTATCGTTTTTTCTTGATTTCTTGATTTTACCCTCAACAGTGACAGACATAAAGTACTTCCCACACTTTTCAATTGATAATGGAGGTGCAGTGACAAAACACTGTAGCAGAGAGCAGTAGGAGTTGGCTTTGTAGGTCTGTGCACACTGCTAAACCTAAAGCGTTACACAGAAGTGAAGTACTAGACAGTTAATATTAGTCAACTTGGGATCCATACAACATACCCACTGGAGAAGGTTCACAGCAAGAAATGTGAGATGTAATGTTACATGGCTGATGAGTGTTGCACTTAAAGGGATATTCCGGCATAAGTTTAACCCATGGTCTAACGTTCTGTGAGACCAAGTAGAACCATTTGCCGACTGTAAACTTCTCTAGTTGTAGCGACTCCAGCACAGACAGCCAGATAGCAAAATACTACTGGCTACAGCACCAAACTTCATCAACAGTACAAGTAGGGTCCCAGCACATAATAGGAGTGATCATCTCTGAAGCTTGTAACAACCCACAGCTACAAGAGGATGACACGTTGCTGGCCCATAGCACTGTTCTCAAACATGCTAGATCCTAGTTTCTGCTTACAATGTGCTTGTGCTGTGGTTAAATAAATGTGCAGCCAAAAATATCAAGAGGAGGCTCTTCCTGCACAAGCTGGGCATGAACCTTGTAAACCCATTGATGGCCAGAAGAGAGCGATTACCACGCACATCTAGTGCAGCCATGATGGTAGCGGAGGCACAACATGACCACACTTGCCAGGCCCCAGCTAACACCCCATGTGAAGCTACAGCCACCCACAAAAGCAGGTGCCATCTTTGAACAGCACTGGGTAAACTTGCTACGTTTACCACCGCCGCAAAGTGTAGAAAGGGGATATGCAAGGAGCACACTCTCTGTATCTGCATATCGTGCAAAGTCTGGGCAGACCCACAGACACAGACATAGACACACATCCACAGACACAGACACAGAAATACAGCCACACACACACAATTGTTGTTCTAATGTTCAAATGTCCTGATAATAAAGTGGTCATATTTTGAAATAAATTTTTGCTCAAACTGAATACCGTATTTTCCTACTCTGTAAGAGACATACTCCAACTTAACTCACATCCTTGGGAGATAATAAAGGAAAGTGCTTTCAAGTTGGGGTGTGGTTCTTCACTGAATTTCAACAAGAATTTCTTTTGGGGTTATTTCTTTTCTAAACCCTGCAACCACACTCATTTTCTCAAAGGTCACGGAATTTGGATGCAGCAGTGTTTTTTTTGTTTCTCTTGTGTTTATAAATACAGATGAAAGTGCAGCTGGTGACTACCATGTAGCTACAAGTTGCATAAAAGAAATTCATTGAGGTCTAACTATCCTCTCATCAAATGCTAATGGTGCCCATGAATTTAAGGTAATTGCTCGAGCCCAAGATGTATGAAATTTGTGATTCATTGTCAACAATTATCAAGACTGTTGAAACTCCCAGACAAAGAAGGTGGAGTGGGGTGGGAGTGGCTTTCTTCAGATTTAAGACAGGCAAGTCTCTGGGAGAAGAGCCACTGCAATGGTGGGACATTGCCGAAGATGCTGCATCACCTGGGGGACGAGGAAGGTCATACTGAAGGTAGTTGTCCAACTAGAAATTGTCTGTAACATGTCCTGCTTTTGAGTTCTTCAGTGGTTATGCAGACTATGGCTTGATGTACAATTTCACATTGTCACCAACATTACCCGAACACAAGCACACACTTGAATTCTGAAAGCAGTAAGTGCTATATGTTGGGGTAGTGTTGCTGATTTCAGGAAATGCTGTTTCCTTTGGCCATTCTGGATCATCATCCACATTTCTGCAAGTCACTATTATTACTCCAACTCCAGCATTGACTTGACTGTTGAATTCAGGAAGTGCTACTTGTTGGGACAGTTTGAGCTGACAGAATCAACTGAATGCAACTAGAGCCATATTGCAATGGGAATCCAACCCAGACCACCTCAAAGGAAGACACTGATGATTCTTTTCCTCATAAGTGCTTCTCTTTGCGGTTGTCTTGGTTGTGACACGGCTGCCATGGAAACATGGCTGGTTAAGGAATAGACAATTTTCTCCAACAATGGCATTTTTAATACTCGGTAAGAGATATACTCCAACTTAACTCACATCCTTGGGAGATAATAAAGGAAAGTGCTTTCAAGTTGGGGTGTGGTTCTTCACTGAATTTCAACAAGAATTTCTTTTGGGGTTATTTTTTCCTAAACCCTGCAACCACACTTATTTTCTCAAAGGTCACAGAATTTGGATGCAGCAGTGTTCTTTTTTTTTTGTTTCTCTTGTGTTTATAAATACGCACGCCCACTTCCAGCAGCTGGTGACTACCATGTAGCTACAAGTTGCATAAAAGAAATTGATTGTGGTCTAACTATCCTCTCATCAAATGCTAATGATGCCCATGAATTTAAGGTAATTGCTCAAGCCCACGATGTATGAAATTTGTGATTCATTGTCAACCATTATCAAGACTGTTGAAACTTCCAGACAAAGAAGGTGGAGTGGGGTGGGAGTGGCTTTCTTCAGATTTAAGACAGGCAAGTCTCTGGGAGAAGAGCCACTGCAATGGTGAGACATTGCCGAAGATGCTGCATCACCTGGGGGACGAGGAAGGTCATACTGAAGGTAGTTGTCCAACTAGAAATTGTCTGTAACATGTCCTGCTTTTGAGTTCTTCAGTGGTTATGCAGACTATGGCTTGATGTACAATTTCACATTGTCACCAACATTACCCGAACACAAGCACAGACTTGAATTCTGAAAGCAGTAAGTGCTATATGTTGGGGTAGTGTTGCTGATTTCAGGAGATGCTGTTTCCTTTGGCCATCCACATTTCTGCAAGTCACTATTATTACTCCAACTCCAGCATTGACTTGACTGTTGAATTCAGTAAGTGCTACTTGTTGGGGCAGTTTGAGTTGACAGAATCAACTGAATGCAACCAGAGCCATATTGCAATGGGAATCCAACCCAGACCACCTCAAAGGAAGACACTGATGATTCTTTTCCTCATAAGTGCTTCTCTTTGGGGTTGTCTTGGTTGTGACACGGCTGCCATGGAAACATGGCTGGTTAAGGAATGGACAATTTTCTCCAACAATGGCATTTTTAATACTCGGTAAGAGATATACTCCAACTTAACCCACATCCTTGGGAGATAATAAAGGAAAGTGCTTTCAAGTTGGGGTGTGGTTCTTGACTGAATTTCAACAACAAATTGTGGTGTGTGGTGTGGTTCTTAACTAAATTTCAACAAGAATTTCTTTTGGGGTTATTTCTTTTCTAAACCCTGCAACCACACTCATTTTCTCAAAGGTCACGCAACATTACCCATTCCAGTGTTTTTTTTTGTTTGTTTCTCTTGTGTTTATACATACAGATGAAAGTGCAGCTGGTGACTACCATGTAGCTACAAGTTGCATAAAAGAAATTGATTGTGGTCTAACTATCCTCTCATCAAATGCTAATGATGCCCATGAATTTCAGGTAATTGCTCAAGCCCACGATGTATGAAATTTGTGATTCATTGTCAACCATTACCAAGACTGTTGAAACTTCCAGACAAAGAAGGTGGAGTGGGGTGGGAGTGGCTTTCTTCAGATTTAAGACAGGCAAGTCTCTGGGAGAAGAGCCACTGCAATGGTGAGACATTGCCGAAGATGCTGCATCACCTGGGGGACGAGGAAGGTCATACTGAAGGTAGTTGTCCAACTAGAAATTGTCTGTAACATGTCCTGCTTTTGAGTTCTTCAGTGGTTATGCAGACTATGGCTTGATGTACAATTTCACATTGTCACCAACATTACCCGAACACAAGCACAGACTTGAATTCTGAAAGCAGTAAGTGCTATATGTTGGGGTAGTGTTGCTGATTTCAGGAGATGCTGTTTCCTTTGGCCATTCTGGATCATCATCCACATTTCTGCAAGTCACTATTATTACTCCAACTCCAGCATTGACTTGACTGTTGAATTCAGTAAGTGCTACTTGTTGGGGCAGTTTGAGTTGACAGAATCAACTGAATGCAACCAGAGCCATATTGCAATGGGAATCCAACCCAGACCACCTCAAAGGAAGACACTGATGATTCTTTTCCTCATAAGTGCTTCTCTTTGGGGTTGTCTTGGTTGTGACATGGCTGCCATGGAAACATGGCTGGTTAAGGAATGGACAATTTTCTCCAACAATGGCATTTTTAATACTCGGTAAGAGATATACTCCAACTTAACCCACATCCTTGGGAGATAATAAAGGAAAGTGCTTTCAAGTTGGGGTGTGGTTCTTGACTGAATTTCAACAACAAATTGTGGTGTGTGGTGTGGTTCTTAACTAAATTTCAACAAGAATTTCTTTTGGGGTTATTTCTTTTCTAAACCCTGCAACCACACTCATTTTCTCAAAGGTCATGCAACATTACCCATTCCAGTGTTTTTTTTTTGTTTGTTTCTCTTGTGTTTATACATACAGATGAAAGTGCAGCTGGTGACTACCATGTAGCTACAAGTTGCATAAAAGAAATTCATTGAGGTCTAACTATCCTCTCATCAAATGCTAATGATGCCCATGAATTTAAGGTAATTGCTCGAGCCCAAGATGTACGAAATTTGTGATTCATTGTCAACAATTATCAAGACCGTTGAAACTTCCAGACAAAGAAGCTGGAGTGGGGTGGGAGTGGCTTTCTTCAGATTTAAGACAGGCAAGTCTCTGGGAGAAGAGCCACTGCAATGGTGAGACATTGCCGAAGATGCTGCATCACCTGGGGGATGAGGAAGGTCATACTGAAGGTAGTTGTCCAACTAGAAATTGTCTGTAACTTGTCCTGCTTTTGAGTTCTTCAGTGGTTATGCAGACTATGGCTTGATGTACAATTTCACATTGTCACCAACATTACCCGAACACAAGCACAGACTTGAATTCTGAAAGCAGTAAGTGCTATATGTTGGGGTAGTGTTGCTGATTTCAGGAGATGCTGTTTCCTTTGGCCATTCTGGATCATCATCCACATTTCTGCAAGTCACTATTATTACTCCAACTCCAGCATTGACTTGACTGTTGAATTCAGTAAGTGCTACTTGTTGGGGCAGTTTGAGCTGACAGAATCAACTGAATGCAACTAGAGCCATATTGCAATGGGAATCCAACCCAGACCACCTCAAAGGAAGACACTGATGATTCTTTTCCTCATAAGTGCTTCTCTTTGGGGTTGTCTTGGTTGTGACACGGCTGCCATGGAAACATGGCTGGTTAAGGAATGGACAATTTTCTCCAACAATGGCATTTTTAATACTCGGTAAGAGATATACTCCAACTTAACTCACATCCTTGGGAGATAATAAAGGAAAGTGCTTTCAAGTTGGGGTGTGGTTCTTGACTGAATTTCAACAACAAATTGTGGTGTGTGGTGTGGTTCTTAACTAAATTTCAACAAGAATTTCTTTTGGGGTTATTTCTTTTCTAAACCCTGCAACCACACTCATTTTCTCAAAAGTCACACAATTTGCGTGCAGCAGTGTTTTTTTTTTTTTGTTTGTTTGTTTCTCTTGTGTTTATAAATACAGATGAAAGTGCAGCTGGTGACTACCATGTAGCTACAAGTTGCATAAAAGAAATTCATTGAGGTCTAACTATCCTCTCATCAAATGCTAATGATGCCCATGAATTTAAGGTAATTGCTCGAGCCCAAGATGTACGAAATTTGTGATTCATTGTCAGCAATTATCAAGACCGTTGAAACTTCCAGACAAAGAAGGTGGAGTGGGGTGGGAGTGGCTTTCTTCAGATTTAAGACAGGCAAGTCTCTGGGAGAAGAGCCACTGCAATGGTGAGACATTGCCGAAGATGCTGCATCACCTGGGGGATGAGGAAGGTCATACTGAAGGTAGTTGTCCAACTAGAAATTGTCTGTAACTTGTCCTGCTTTTGAGTTCTTCAGTGGTTATGCAGACTATGGCTTGATGTACAATTTCACATTGTCACCAACATTACCCGAACACAAGCACAGACTTGAATTCTGAAAGCAGTAAGTGCTATATGTTGGGGTAGTGTTGCTGATTTCAGGAGATGCTGTTTCCTTTGGCCATTCTGGATCATCATCCACATTTCTGCAAGTCACTATTATTACTCCAACTCCAGCATTGACTTGACTGTTGAATTCAGTAAGTGCTACTTGTTGGGGCAGTTTGAGCTGACAGAATCAACTGAATGCAACTAGAGCCATATTGCAATGGGAATCCAACCCAGACCACCTCAAAGGAAGACACTGATGATTCTTTTCCTCATAAGTGCTTCTCTTTGGGGTTGTCTTGGTTGTGACACGGCTGCCATGGAAACATGGCTGGTTAAGGAATGGACAATTTTCTCCAACAATGGCATTTTTAATACTCGGTAAGAGATATACTCCAACTTAACTCACATCCTTGGGAGATAATAAAGGAAAGTGCTTTCAAGTTGGGGTGTGGTTCTTCACTGAATTTCAACAACAAATTGTGGTGTGTGGTGTGGTTCTTAACTAAATTTCAACAAGAATTTCTTATGGGGTTATTTCTTTTCTAAACCCTGCAACCACACTCATTTTCTCAAAGGTCACACAATTTGCGTGCAGCAGTGTTTTTTTTTTTTTGTTTGTTTGTTTCTCTTGTGTTTATAAAAACAGATGAAAGTGCAGCTGGTGACTACCATGTAGCTACAAGTTGCATAAAAGAAATTCATTGAGGTCTAACTATCCTCTCATCAAATGCTAATGATGCCCATGAATTTAAGGTAATTGCTCGAGCCCAAGATGTACGAAATTTGTGATTCATTGTCAACAATTATCAAGACCGTTGAAACTTCCAGACAAAGAAGCTGGAGTGGGGTGGGAGTGGCTTTCTTCAGATTTAAGACAGGCAAGTCTCTGGGAGAAGAGCCACTGCAATGGTGAGACATTGCCGAAGATGCTGCATCACCTGGGGGACGAGGAAGGTCATACTGAAGGTAGTTGTCCAACTAGAAATTGTCTGTAACTTGTCCTGCTTTTGAGTTCTTCAGTGGTTATGCAGACTATGGCTTGATGTACAATTTGACATTGTCACCAACATTACCCGAACACAAGCACACACTTGAATTCTGAAAGCAGTAAGTGCTATATGTTGGGGTAGTGTTGCTGATTTCAGGAGATGCTGTTTCCTTTGGCCATTCTGGATCATCATCCACATTTCTGCAAGTCACTATTATTACTCCAACTCCAGCATTGACTTGACTGTTGAATTCAGTAAGTGCTACTTGTTGGGGCAGTTTGAGTTGACAGAATCAACTGAATGCAACTAGAGCCATATTGCAATGGGAATCCAACCCAGACCACCTCAAAGGAAGACACTGATGATTCTTTTCCTCATAAGTGCTTCTCTTTGCGGTTGTCTTGGTTGTGACACGGCTGCCATGGAAACATGGCTGGTTAAGGAATAGACAATTTTCTCCAACAATGGCATTTTT
Source organism: Caranx ignobilis (assembly GCA_021432705.1). Taxonomy (NCBI): domain Eukaryota; kingdom Metazoa; phylum Chordata; class Actinopteri; order Carangiformes; family Carangidae; genus Caranx; species Caranx ignobilis. The sequence continues at coordinate 18,533,546 of MU269990.1, forward strand.
AATACTCGGTAAGAGATATACTCCAACTTAACTCACATCCTTGGGAGATAATAAAGGAAAGTGCTTTCAAGTTGGGGTGTGGTTCTTCACTGAATTTCAACAAGAATTTCTTTTGGGGTTATTTTTTTCCTAAACCCTGCAACCACACTTATTTTCTCAAAGGTCACAGAATTTGGATGCAGCAGTGTTCTTTTTTTTTTGTTTCTCTTGTGTTTATAAATACGCACGCCCACTTCCAGCAGCTGGTGACTACCATGTAGCTACAAGTTGCATAAAAGAAATTGATTGTGGTCTAACTATCCTCTCATCAAATGCTAATGATGCCCATGAATTTAAGGTAATTGCTCAAGCCCACGATGTATGAAATTTGTGATTCATTGTCAACCATTATCAAGACTGTTGAAACTTCCAGACAAAGAAGGTGGAGTGGGGTGGGAGTGGCTTTCTTCAGATTTAAGACAGGCAAGTCTCTGGGAGAAGAGCCACTGCAATGGTGAGACATTGCCGAAGATGCTGCATCACCTGGGGGACGAGGAAGGTCATACTGAAGGTAGTTGTCCAACTAGAAATTGTCTGTAACATGTCCTGCTTTTGAGTTCTTCAGTGGTTATGCAGACTATGGCTTGATGTACAATTTCACATTGTCACCAACATTACCCGAACACAAGCACAGACTTGAATTCTGAAAGCAGTAAGTGCTATATGTTGGGGTAGTGTTGCTGATTTCAGGAGATGCTGTTTCCTTTGGCCATCCACATTTCTGCAAGTCACTATTATTACTCCAACTCCAGCATTGACTTGACTGTTGAATTCAGTAAGTGCTACTTGTTGGGGCAGTTTGAGTTGACAGAATCAACTGAATGCAACCAGAGCCATATTGCAATGGGAATCCAACCCAGACCACCTCAAAGGAAGACACTGATGATTCTTTTCCTCATAAGTGCTTCTCTTTGGGGTTGTCTTGGTTGTGACACGGCTGCCATGGAAACATGGCTGGTTAAGGAATGGACAATTTTCTCCAACAATGGCATTTTTAATACTCGGTAAGAGATATACTCCAACTTAACCCACATCCTTGGGAGATAATAAAGGAAAGTGCTTTCAAGTTGGGGTGTGGTTCTTGACTGAATTTCAACAACAAATTGTGGTGTGTGGTGTGGTTCTTAACTAAATTTCAACAAGAATTTCTTTTGGGGTTATTTCTTTTCTAAACCCTGCAACCACACTCATTTTCTCAAAGGTCACGCAACATTACCCATTCCAGTGTTTTTTTTTGTTTGTTTCTCTTGTGTTTATACATACAGATGAAAGTGCAGCTGGTGACTACCATGTAGCTACAAGTTGCATAAAAGAAATTGATTGTGGTCTAACTATCCTCTCATCAAATGCTAATGATGCCCATGAATTTCAGGTAATTGCTCAAGCCCACGATGTATGAAATTTGTGATTCATTGTCAACCATTACCAAGACTGTTGAAACTTCCAGACAAAGAAGGTGGAGTGGGGTGGGAGTGGCTTTCTTCAGATTTAAGACAGGCAAGTCTCTGGGAGAAGAGCCACTGCAATGGTGAGACATTGCCGAAGATGCTGCATCACCTGGGGGACGAGGAAGGTCATACTGAAGGTAGTTGTCCAACTAGAAATTGTCTGTAACATGTCCTGCTTTTGAGTTCTTCAGTGGTTATGCAGACTATGGCTTGATGTACAATTTCACATTGTCACCAACATTACCCGAACACAAGCACAGACTTGAATTCTGAAAGCAGTAAGTGCTATATGTTGGGGTAGTGTTGCTGATTTCAGGAGATGCTGTTTCCTTTGGCCATTCTGGATCATCATCCACATTTCTGCAAGTCACTATTATTACTCCAACTCCAGCATTGACTTGACTGTTGAATTCAGTAAGTGCTACTTGTTGGGGCAGTTTGAGTTGACAGAATCAACTGAATGCAACTAGAGCCATATTGCAATGGGAATCCAACCCAGACCACCTCAAAGGAAGACACTGATGATTCTTTTCCTCATAAGTGCTTCTCTTTGGGGTTGTCTTGGTTGTGACATGGCTGCCATGGAAACATGGCTGGTTAAGGAATGGACAATTTTCTCCAACAATGGCATTTTTAATACTCGGTAAGAGATATACTCCAACTTAACTCACATCCTTGGGAGATAATAAAGGAAAGTGCTTTCAAGTTGGGGTGTGGTTCTTGACTGAATTTCAACAACAAATTGTGGTGTGTGGTGTGGTTCTTAACTAAATTTCAACAAGAATTTCTTTTGGGGTTATTTCTTTTCTAAACCCTGCAACCACACTCATTTTCTCAAAGGTCATGCAACATTACCCATTCCAGTGTTTTTTTTTGTTTGTTTCTCTTGTGTTTATACATACAGATGAAAGTGCAGCTGGTGACTACCATGTAGCTACAAGTTGCATAAAAGAAATTCATTGAGGTCTAACTATCCTCTCATCAAATGCTAATGATGCCCATGAATTTAAGGTAATTGCTCGAGCCCAAGATGTACGAAATTTGTGATTCATTGTCAACAATTATCAAGACCGTTGAAACTTCCAGACAAAGAAGCTGGAGTGGGGTGGGAGTGGCTTTCTTCAGATTTAAGACAGGCAAGTCTCTGGGAGAAGAGCCACTGCAATGGTGAGACATTGCCGAAGATGCTGCATCACCTGGGGGATGAGGAAGGTCATACTGAAGGTAGTTGTCCAACTAGAAATTGTCTGTAACTTGTCCTGCTTTTGAGTTCTTCAGTGGTTATGCAGACTATGGCTTGATGTACAATTTCACATTGTCACCAACATTACCCGAACACAAGCACAGACTTGAATTCTGAAAGCAGTAAGTGCTATATGTTGGGGTAGTGTTGCTGATTTCAGGAGATGCTGTTTCCTTTGGCCATTCTGGATCATCATCCACATTTCTGCAAGTCACTATTATTACTCCAACTCCAGCATTGACTTGACTGTTGAATTCAGTAAGTGCTACTTGTTGGGGCAGTTTGAGCTGACAGAATCAACTGAATGCAACTAGAGCCATATTGCAATGGGAATCCAACCCAGACCACCTCAAAGGAAGACACTGATGATTCTTTTCCTCATAAGTGCTTCTCTTTGGGGTTGTCTTGGTTGTGACACGGCTGCCATGGAAACATGGCTGGTTAAGGAATGGACAATTTTCTCCAACAATGGCATTTTTAATACTCGGTAAGAGATATACTCCAACTTAACTCACATCCTTGGGAGATAATAAAGGAAAGTGCTTTCAAGTTGGGGTGTGGTTCTTGACTGAATTTCAACAACAAATTGTGGTGTGTGGTGTGGTTCTTAACTAAATTTCAACAAGAATTTCTTTTGGGGTTATTTCTTTTCTAAACCCTGCAACCACACTCATTTTCTCAAAAGTCACACAATTTGCGTGCAGCAGTGTTTTTTTTTTTTTTGTTTGTTTGTTTCTCTTGTGTTTATAAATACAGATGAAAGTGCAGCTGGTGACTACCATGTAGCTACAAGTTGCATAAAAGAAATTCATTGAGGTCTAACTATCCTCTCATCAAATGCTAATGATGCCCATGAATTTAAGGTAATTGCTCGAGCCCAAGATGTACGAAATTTGTGATTCATTGTCAACAATTATCAAGACCGTTGAAACTTCCAGACAAAGAAGGTGGAGTGGGGTGGGAGTGGCTTTCTTCAGATTTAAGACAGGCAAGTCTCTGGGAGAAGAGCCACTGCAATGGTGAGACATTGCCGAAGATGCTGCATCACCTGGGGGATGAGGAAGGTCATACTGAAGGTAGTTGTCCAACTAGAAATTGTCTGTAACTTGTCCTGCTTTTGAGTTCTTCAGTGGTTATGCAGACTATGGCTTGATGTACAATTTCACATTGTCACCAACATTACCCGAACACAAGCACAGACTTGAATTCTTAAAGCAGTAAGTGCTATATGTTGGGGTAGTGTTGCTGATTTCAGGAGATGCTGTTTCCTTTGGCCATTCTGGATCATCATCCACATTTCTGCAAGTCACTATTATTACTCCAACTCCAGCATTGACTTGACTGTTGAATTCAGTAAGTGCTACTTGTTGGGGCAGTTTGAGCTGACAGAATCAACTGAATGCAACTAGAGCCATATTGCAATGGGAATCCAACCCAGACCACCTCAAAGGAAGACACTGATGATTCTTTTCCTCATAAGTGCTTCTCTTTGGGGTTGTCTTGGTTGTGACACGGCTGCCATGGAAACATGGCTGGTTAAGGAATGGACAATTTTCTCCAACAATGGCATTTTTAATACTCGGTAAGAGATATACTCCAACTTAACTCACATCCTTGGGAGATAATAAAGGAAAGTGCTTTCAAGTTGGGGTGTGGTTCTTCACTGAATTTCAACAACAAATTGTGGTGTGTGGTGTGGTTCTTAACTAAATTTCAACAAGAATTTCTTATGGGGTTATTTCTTTTCTAAACCCTGCAACCACACTCATTTTCTCAAAGGTCACACAATTTGCGTGCAGCAGTGTTTTTTTTTTTTGTTTGTTTGTTTCTCTTGTGTTTATAAAAACAGATGAAAGTGCAGCTGGTGACTACCATGTAGCTACAAGTTGCATAAAAGAAATTCATTGAGGTCTAACTATCCTCTCATCAAATGCTAATGATGCCCATGAATTTAAGGTAATTGCTCGAGCCCAAGATGTACGAAATTTGTGATTCATTGTCAACAATTATCAAGACCGTTGAAACTTCCAGACAAAGAAGCTGGAGTGGGGTGGGAGTGGCTTTCTTCAGATTTAAGACAGGCAAGTCTCTGGGAGAAGAGCCACTGCAATGGTGAGACATTGCCGAAGATGCTGCATCACCTGGGGGACGAGGAAGGTCATACTGAAGGTAGTTGTCCAACTAGAAATTGTCTGTAACTTGTCCTGCTTTTGAGTTCTTCAGTGGTTATGCAGACTATGGCTTGATGTACAATTTGACATTGTCACCAACATTACCCGAACACAAGCACACACTTGAATTCTGAAAGCAGTAAGTGCTATATGTTGGGGTAGTGTTGCTGATTTCAGGAGATGCTGTTTCCTTTGGCCATTCTGGATCATCATCCACATTTCTGCAAGTCACTATTATTACTCCAACTCCAGCATTGACTTGACTGTTGAATTCAGTAAGTGCTACTTGTTGGGGCAGTTTGAGCTGACAGAATCAACTGAATGCAACTAGAGCCATATTGCAATGGGAATCCAACCCAGACCACCTCAAAGGAAGACACTGATGATTCTTTTCCTCATAAGTGCTTCTCTTTGGGGTTGTCTTGGTTGTGACACGGCTGCCATGGAAACATGGCTGGTTAAGGAATGGACAATTTTCTCCAACAATGGCATTTTTAATACTCGGTAAGAGATATACTCCAACTTAACTCACATCCTTGGGAGATAATAAAGGAAAGTGCTTTCAAGTTGGGGTGTGGTTCTTGACTGAATTTCAACAACAAATTGTGGTGTGTGGTGTGGTTCTTAACTAAATTTCAACAAGAATTTCTTTGGGGTTATTTCTTTTCTAAACCCTGCAACCACACTCATTTTCTCAAAGGTCACACAATTTGCGTGCAGCAGTGTTTTTTTTTTTGTTTGTTTGTTTCTCTTGTGTTTATAAATACAGATGAAAGTGCAGCTGGTGACTACCATGTAGCTACAAGTTGCATAAAAGAAATTCATTGAGGTCTAACTATCCTCTCATCAAATGCTAATGATGCCCATGAATTTAAGGTAATTGCTCGAGCCCAAGATGTACGAAATTTGTGATTCATTGTCAACAATTATCAAGACCGTTGAAACTTCCAGACAAAGAAGGTGGAGTGGGGTGGGAGTGGCTTTCTTCAGATTTAAGACAGGCAAGTCTCTGGGAGAAGAGCCACTGCAATGGTGAGACATTGCCGAAGATGCTGCATCACCTGGGGGACGAGGAAGGTCATACTGAAGGTAGTTGTCCAACTAGAAATTGTCTGTAACTTGTCCTGCTTTTGAGTTCTTCAGTGGTTATGCAGACTATGGCTTGATGTACAATTTCACATTGTCACCAACATTACCCGAACACAAGCACACACTTGAATTCTGAAAGCAGTAAGTGCTATATGTTGGGGTAGTGTTGCTGATTTCAGGAGATGCTGTTTCCTTTGGCCATTCTGGATCATCATCCACATTTCTGCAAGTCACTATTATTACTCCAACTCCAGCATTGACTTGACTGTTGAATTCAGTAAGTGCTACTTGTTGGGGCAGTTTGAGCTGACAGAATCAACTGAATGCAACTAGAGCCATATTGCAATGGGAATCCAACCCAGACCACCTCAAAGGAAGACACTGATGATTCTTTTCCTCATAAGTGCTTCTCTTTGGGGTTGTCTTGGTTGTGACACGGCTGCCATGGAAACATGGCTGGTTAAGGAATGGACAATTTTCTCCAACAATGGCATTTTTAATACTCGGTAAGAGATATACTCCAACTTAACTCACATCCTTGGGAGATAATAAAGGAAAGTGCTTTCAAGTTGGGGTGTGGTTCTTGACTGAATTTCAACAACAAATTGTGGTGTGTGGTGTGGTTCTTAACTAAATTTCAACAAGAATTTCTTTTGGGGTTATTTCTTTTCTAAACCCTGCAACCACACTCATTTTCTCAAAGGTCACACAATTTGCGTGCAGCAGTGTTTTTTTTTTTGTTTGTTTGTTTCTCTTGTGTTTATAAATACAGATGAAAGTGCAGCTGGTGACTACCATGTAGCTACAAGTTGCATAAAAGAAATTCATTGAGGTCTAACTATCCTCTCATCAAATGCTAATGATGCCCATGAATTTAAGGTAATTGCTCGAGCCCAAGATGTACGAAATTTGTGATTCATTGTCAACAATTATCAAGACCGTTGAAACTTCCAGACAAAGAAGGTGGAGTGGGGTGGGAGTGGCTTTCTTCAGATTTAAGACAGGCAAGTCTCTGGGAGAAGAGCCACTGCAATGGTGAGACATTGCCGAAGATGCTGCATCACCTGGGGGATGAGGAAGGTCATACTGAAGGTAGTTGTCCAACTAGAAATTGTCTGTAACTTGTCCTGCTTTTGAGTTCTTCAGTGGTTATGCAGACTATGGCTTGATGTACAATTTCACATTGTCACCAACATTACCCGAACACAAGCACAGACTTGAATTCTGAAAGCAGTAAGTGCTATATGTTGGGGTAGTGTTGCTGATTTCAGGAGATGCTGTTTCCTTTGGCCATTCTGGATCATCATCCACATTTCTGCAAGTCACTATTATTACTCCAACTCCAGCATTGACTTGACTGTTGAATTCAGTAAGTGCTACTTGTTGGGGCAGTTTGAGCTGACAGAATCAACTGAATGCAACTAGAGCCATATTGCAATGGGAATCCAACCCAGACCACCTCAAAGGAAGACACTGATGATTCTTTTCCTCATAAGTGCTTCTCTTGGGGTTGTCTTGGTTGTGACACGGCTGCCATGGAAACATGGCTGGTTAAGGAATGGACAATTTTCTCCAACAATGGCATTTTTAATACTCGGTAAGAGATATACTCCAACTTAACTCACATCCTTGGGAGATAATAAAGGAAAGTGCTTTCAAGTTGGGGTGTGGTTCTTCACTGAATTTCAACAACAAATTGTGGTGTGTGGTGTGGTTCTTAACTAAATTTCAACAAGAATTTCTTATGGGGTTATTTCTTTTCTAAACCCTGCAACCACACTCATTTTCTCAAAGGTCACACAATTTGCGTGCAGCAGTGTTTTTTTTTTTTGTTTGTTTGTTTCTCTTGTGTTTATAAAAACAGATGAAAGTGCAGCTGGTGACTACCATGTAGCTACAAGTTGCATAAAAGAAATTCATTGAGGTCTAACTATCCTCTCATCAAATGCTAATGATGCCCATGAATTTAAGGTAATTGCTCGAGCCCAAGATGTACGAAATTTGTGATTCATTGTCAACAATTATCAAGACCGTTGAAACTTCCAGACAAAGAAGCTGGAGTGGGGTGGGAGTGGCTTTCTTCAGATTTAAGACAGGCAAGTCTCTGGGAGAAGAGCCACTGCAATGGTGAGACATTGCCGAAGATGCTGCATCACCTGGGGGATGAGGAAGGTCATACTGAAGGTAGTTGTCCAACTAGAAATTGTCTGTAACTTGTCCTGCTTTTGAGTTCTTCAGTGGTTATGCAGACTATGGCTTGATGTACAATTTGACATTGTCACCAACATTACCCGAACACAAGCACACACTTGAATTCTGAAAGCAGTAAGTGCTATATGTTGGGGTAGTGTTGCTGATTTCAGGAGATGCTGTTTCCTTTGGCCATTCTGGATCATCATCCACATTTCTGCAAGTCACTATTATTACTCCAACTCCAGCATTGACTTGACTGTTGAATTCAGTAAGTGCTACTTGTTGGGGCAGTTTGAGCTGACAGAATCAACTGAATGCAACTAGAGCCATATTGCAATGGGAATCCAACCCAGACCACCTCAAAGGAAGACACTGATGATTCTTTTCCTCATAAGTGCTTCTCTTTGGGGTTGTCTTGGTTGTGACACGGCTGCCATGGAAACATGGCTGGTTAAGGAATGGACAATTTTCTCCAACAATGGCATTTTTAATACTCGGTAAGAGATATACTCCAACTTAACTCACATCCTTGGGAGATAATAAAGGAAAGTGCTTTCAAGTTGGGGTGTGGTTCTTGACTGAATTTCAACAACAAATTGTGGTGTGTGGTGTGGTTCTTAACTAAATTTCAACAAGAATTTCTTTTGGGGTTATTTCTTTTCTAAACCCTGCAACCACACTCATTTTCTCAAAGGTCACACAATTTGCGTGCAGCAGTGTTTTTTTTTTTGTTTGTTTGTTTCTCTTGTGTTTATAAATACAGATGAAAGTGCAGCTGGTGACTACCATGTAGCTACAAGTTGCATAAAAGAAATTCATTGAGGTCTAACTATCCTCTCATCAAATGCTAATGATGCCCATGAATTTAAGGTAATTGCTCGAGCCCAAGATGTACGAAATTTGTGATTCATTGTCAACAATTATCAAGACCGTTGAAACTTCCAGACAAAGAAGGTGGAGTGGGGTGGGAGTGGCTTTCTTCAGATTTAAGACAGGCAAGTCTCTGGGAGAAGAGCCACTGCAATGGTGAGACATTGCCGAAGATGCTGCATCACCTGGGGGACGAGGAAGGTCATACTGAAGGTAGTTGTCCAACTAGAAATTGTCTGTAACTTGTCCTGCTTTTGAGTTCTTCAGTGGTTATGCAGACTATGGCTTGATGTACAATTTCACATTGTCACCAACATTACCCGAACACAAGCACAGACTTGAATTCTGAAAGCAGTAAGTGCTATATGTTGGGGTAGTGTTGCTGATTTCAGGAGATGCTGTTTCCTTTGGCCATTCTGGATCATCATCCACATTTCTGCAAGTCACTATTATTACTCCAACTCGAGCATTGACTTGACTGTTGAATTCAGTAAGTGCTACTTGTTGGGGCAGTTTGAGCTGACAGAATCAACTGAATGCAACTAGAGCCATATTGCAATGGGAATCCAACCCAGACCACCTCAAAGGAAGACACTGATGATTCTTTTCCTCATAAGTGCTTCTCTTTGGGGTTGTCTTGGTTGTGACACGGCTGCCATGGAAACATGGCTGGTTAAGGAATGGACAATTTTCTCCAACAATGGCATTTTTAATACTCGGTAAGAGATATACTCCAACTTAACTCACATCCTTGGGAGATAATAAAGGAAAGTGCTTTCAAGTTGGGGTGTGGTTCTTCACTGAATTTCAACAACAAATTGTGGTGTGTGGTGTGGTTCTTAACTAAATTTCAACAAGAATTTCTTTTGGGGTTATTTCTTTTCTAAACCCTGCAACCACACTCATTTTCTCAAAGGTCACACAATTTGCGTGCAGCAGTTTTTTTTTTTGTTTGTTTGTTTCTCTTGTGTTTATAAATACAGATGAAAGTGCAGCTGGTGACTACCATGTAGCTACAAGTTGCATAAAAGAAATTCATTGAGGTCTAACTATCCTCTCATCAAATGCTAATGATGCCCATGAATTTAAGGTAATTGCTCGAGCCCAAGATGTACGAAATTTGTGATTCATTGTCAACAATTATCAAGACCGTTGAAACTTCCAGACAAAGAAGGTGGAGTGGGGTGGGAGTGGCTTTCTTCAGATTTAAGACAGGCAAGTCTCTGGGAGAAGAGCCACTGCAATGGTGAGACATTGCCGAAGATGCTGCATCACCTGGGGGATGAGGAAGGTCATACTGAAGGTAGTTGTCCAACTAGAAATTGTCTGTAACTTGTCCTGCTTTTGAGTTCTTCAGTGGTTATGCAGACTATGGCTTGATGTACAATTTCACATTGTCACCAACATTACCCGAACACAAGCACAGACTTGAATTCTGAAAGCAGTAAGTGCTATATGTTGGGGTAGTGTTGCTGATTTCAGGAGATGCTGTTTCCTTTGGCCATTCTGGATCATCATCCACATTTCTGCAAGTCACTATTATTACTCCAACTCCAGCATTGACTTGACTGTTGAATTCAGTAAGTGCTACTTGTTGGGGCAGTTTGAGCTGACAGAATCAACTGAATGCAACTAGAGCCATATTGCAATGGGAATCCAACCCAGACCACCTCAAAGGAAGACACTGATGATTCTTTTCCTCATAAGTGCTTCTCTTTGGGGTTGTCTTGGTTGTGACACGGCTGCCATGGAAACATGGCTGGTTAAGGAATGGACAATTTTCTCCAAGAATGGCATTTTTAATACTCGGTAAGAGATATACTCCAACTTAACTCACATCCTTGGGAGATAATAAAGGAAAGTGCTTTCAAGTTGGGGTGTGGTTCTTGACTGAATTTCAACAACAAATTGTGGTGTGTGGTGTGGTTCTTAACTAAATTTCAACAAGAATTTCTTTTGGGGTTATTTCTTTTCTAAACCCTGCAACCACACTCATTTTCTCAAAGGTCACGCAACATTACCCATTACAGTGTTTTTTTTTTTTTGTTTCTCTTGTGTTTATACATACAGATGAAAGTGCAGCTGGTGACTACCATGTAGCTACAAGTTGCATAAAAGAAATTCATTGAGGTCTAACTATCCTCTCATCAAATGCTAATGATGCCCATGAATTTAAGGTAATTGCTCGAGCCCAAGATGTACGAAATTTGTGATTCATTGTCAACAATTATCAAGACCGTTGAAACTTCCAGACAAAGAAGGTGGAGTGGGGTGGGAGTGGCTTTCTTCAGATTTAAGACAGGCAAGTCTCTGGGAGAAGAGCCACTGCAATGGTGAGACATTGCCGAAGATGCTGCATCACCTGGGGGATGAGGAAGGTCATACTGAAGGTAGTTGTCCAACTAGAAATTGTCTGTAACTTGTCCTGCTTTTGAGTTCTTCAGTGGTTATGCAGACTATGGCTTGATGTACAATTTCACATTGTCACCAACATTACCCGAACACAAGCACAGACTTGAATTCTGAAAGCAGTAAGTGCTATATGTTGGGGTAGTGTTGCTGATTTCAGGAGATGCTGTTTCCTTTGGCCATTCTGGATCATCATCCACATTTCTGCAAGTCACTATTATTACTCCAACTCCAGCATTGACTTGACTGTTGAATTCAGTAAGTGCTACTTGTTGGGGCAGTTTGAGCTGACAGAATCAACTGAATGCAACTAGAGCCATATTGCAATGGGAATCCAACCCAGACCACCTCAAAGGAAGACACTGATGATTCTTTTCCTCATAAGTGCTTCTCTTTGGGGTTGTCTTGGTTGTGACACAGCTGCCATGGAAACATGGCTGGTTAAGGAATGGACAATTTTCTCCAAGAATGGCATTTTTAATACTCGGTAAGAGATATACTCCAACTTAACTCACATCCTTGGGAGATAATAAAGGAAAGTGCTTTCAAGTTGGGGTGTGGTTCTTGACTGAATTTCAACAACAAATTGTGGTGTGTGGTGTGGTTCTTAACTAAATTTCAACAAGAATTTCTTTTGGGGTTATTTCTTTTCTAAACCCTGCAACCACACTCATTTTCTCAAAGGTCACACAATTTGCGTGCAGCAGTGTTTTTTATGTTTCTCTTGTTTATAAATACTGACGAAACTGCAGCTGTTTACTACCATGTAGCTACAAGTTGCATAAGAGAAATTCATTGAGGTCTAACTATCCTCTCATCAAATGCTAATAGTGCCCATGAATTTAAGGTAATTGCTCAAGCCCACGATGTATGAAATTTGTGATTCATTGTCAACCATTATCAAGACCGTTGAAACTTCCAGACAAAGAAGGTGGAGTGGGGTGGGAGTGGCTTTCTTCAGATTTAAGACAGGCAAGTCTCTGGGAGAAGAGCCACTGCAATGGTGAGACATTGCCGAAGATGCTGCATCACCTGGGGGACGAGGAAGGTCATACTGAAGGTAGTTGTCCAACTAGAAATTGTAACATGTCCTGCTTTTGAGTTCTTCAGTGGTTATGCAGACTATCGCTTGATGTACAATTTCACCTTGTCACCAACATTACCCTAACACAAGCACAGACTTGAATTCTGAAAGCAGTAAGTGCTATATGTTGGGGTAGTGTTGCTGATTTCAGGAGATGCGGTTTCCTTTGGCCATTCTGGATCATCATCCACATTTCTGCAAGTCACTATTATTACTCCAACTCGAGCATTGACTTGACTGTTGAATTCAGTAAGTGCTACTTGTTGGGGCAGTTTGAGCTGACAGAATCAACTGAATGCAACTAGAGCCATATTGCAATGGGAATCCAACCCAGACCACCTCAAAGGAAGACACTGATGATTCTTTTCCCCATAAGTGCTTCTCTTTGGGGTTGTCTTGGTTGCCAGATATTTGTCAAGTCTAAGAGAGTGCCAGTTGACTTTGTTTTCTTGAGACTAGTTTAAGCATATCGATTTGTCATCAACATTACCCTAACACAGGCACAGGTTTGAGTTCCAAAAGCAGTAAGTGCTATTTGTTGGGGTGGTGTTGTTGACTCTGTTCCCTTCAACTTATTTCTCAGGACAGTTATTCTGGGTACATACTGTTTGATTCAGAAGACACTTTGAAACTTTTCTGTAAGTCACTGTTATTACCCCAACTTGAGCATTGACTTGACTGTTGTATTGGGTAAGTGCTACTTGTTGGGGCAGTTGTAACTGACACAAGGTCAACTGAAGGCAGTGGGACTCATGTACAGTAGTTAATGGGAATACAACTCAGAGCACCTCAAATGAAGACACTGATTCTTTAGTTCATAAGTGCTTCTCTTTGGGGTTGTCTTGGTTGTGAAATACTCTACAAGTGTAGAGACTGCCAGTTCATTTGGTTTCCAGAAGAACAGAAAGGTGCATGAGTTTGTCACCAATATGCCCCTAACACAAGCACAGACTTGACTTCTCAAAGCAGTAAGTGCTATTTGTTGGGGGTAGTGTTGTTGATATCAGAAACCACATGGGAAGCCAGTTCAGACAATGTATATTTGGATGAGCAAAATCAATCTCAAACTTTTCTGTGGGTCACTGCTATTACCCTAACTGGAGTTCTGACTTGACTGTTGAAATCCGTAAGTGCTTCTTGCTGGGGCAGTTGTAAATGAAAAAACCAATGGAATGCAACAGGAATCAAATTCTCAATGCAATCCAACTCAAATGTCAATTGAAGACACCGGTGATTCCTTTCCACATAAGTGCTTCTCTTTGGGGTTGTTTTGGTTGTGACACAGCTGCCATCAAAACATTTGCACATGGCTGGTTGAAGAATGGACAATTTTCTCCAACAATGGCATTTTTAATACTCAGTAAGAGATATACTCCAACTTAACTCACATCCTTGGGAGATAAAAAAAAAGGAAAGTGCTTTCAAGTTGGGGTGTGGTTCTTCACTGAATTTCAACAAGAATTTCTTTTGGGGTTATTTCTTTCCTAAACCCTGCAACCACACTCATTTTCTCAAAGGTCATGGAATTTGGATGCAGCAGCAGTTTTTTTTTTTTCTTTTGTGTTTATAAATACTGACGAAACTGCATCTGGTGACTACCATGTAGCTACAAGTTGCATAAAAGAAATTGATTGTGGTCTAACTATCCTCTCATCAAATGCTAATGGTGCCCATGAATTTCAGGTAATTGCTCAAGCCCAAGATGTACGTGATGTATGTGTGATTCATTGTCAACCATTATCAAGGCCGTTGAAACTTCCAGACAAAGAAGGTGGAGTGGGGTGGGAGTGGCTTTCTTCAGATTTAAGACAGGCAAGTCTCTGGGAGAAGAGCCACTGCAATGGTGAGACATTGCTGAAGATGCTGCATCACCTGGGGGACGAGGAAGGTCATACTGAAGGTAGTTGCCCAACTAGAAATTGTAACATGTCCTGCTTTTGAGTTCTTCAGTGGTTATGCAGACTATGGCTTGATGTACAATTTCACATTGTCACCAACATTACCCGAACTCAAGCACACACTTGAATTCTGAAAGCAGTAAGTGCTATATGTTGGGGTAGTGTTGCTGATTTCAGGAAATGCTGTTTCCTTTGGCCATTCTGGATCATCATCCACATTTCTGCAAGTCACTATTATTACTCCAACTCGAGCATTGACTTGACTGTTGAATTCAGTAAGTGCTACTTGTTGGGGCAGTTTGAGCTGACAGAATCAACTGAATGCAACTAGAGCCATATTGCAATGGGAATCCAACCCAGACCACCTCAAAGGAAGACACTGATGACTCCTTTCCACATAAGTGCTTCTCTTTGTGGTTGTCTTGGTTGTGACACAGCTACCATGGAAACATGGCTGGTTGAAGAATCAACAATTTTCTCCAACAATGGCATTTTTAATACATTGTAAGAGACATACTCCAACTTAACTCACATCCTTGGGAGATAATAAAGGAAAGTGCTTTCAAGTTGGGGTGTGGTTCTTCACTGAATTTCAACAAGAATTTCTTTGGGGTTATTTTTTTTCCTAAACCCTGCAACCACACTCATTTTCTCAAAGGTCACAGAATTTGGATGCAGCAGTGTTCTTTTTTTTTTGTTTCTCTTGTGTTTATAAATACGCACGCCCACTTCCAGCAACTGGTGACTACCATGTAGCTACAAGTTGCATAAAAGAAATTGATTGTGGTCTAACTATCCTCTCATCAAATGCTAATGGTGCCCATGAATTTAAGGTAATTGCTCGAGCCCAAGATGTACGAAATTTGTGATTCATTGTCAACCATTATCAAGACCGTTGAAACTTCCAGACAAAGAAGGTGGAGTGGGGTGGGAGTGGCTTTCTTCAGATTTAAGACAGGCAAGTCTCTGGGAGAAGAGCCACTGCAATGGTGAGACATTGCCGAAGATGCTGCATCACCTGGGGGACGAGGAAGGTCATACTGAAGGTAGTTGTCCAACTAGAAATTGTCTGTAACTTGTCCTGCTTTTGAGTTCTTCAGTGGTTATGCAGACTATCGCTTGACGTACAATTTCACATTGTCACCAACATTACCCGAACACAAGCACATACTTGAATTCTGAAAGCAGTAAGTGCTATATGTTGGGGTAGTGTTGTTGATTTCAGGAAATGCTGTTTCCTTTGGCCATTCTGGATCATCATCCACATTTCTGCAAGTCACTATTATTACTCCAACTCGAGCATTGACTTGACTGTTGAATTCAGTAAGTGCTACTTGTTGGGGCAGTTTGAGCTGACAGAATCAACTGAATGCAACTAGAGCCATATTGCAATGGGAATCCAACCCAGACCACCTCAAAGGAAGACACTGATGATTCTTTTCCCCATAAGTGCTTCTCTTTGGGGTTGTCTTGGTTGTGACACGGCTGCCATGGAAACATGGCTGGTTAAGGAATGGACAATTTTCTCCAAGAATGGCATTTTTAATACTCGGTAAGAGATATACTCCAACTTAACTCACATCCTTGGGAGATAATAAAGGAAAGTGCTTTCAAGTTGGGGTGTGGTTCTTCACTGAATTTCAACAAGAAATTGTGGTGTGTGGTGTGGTTCTTAACTAAATTTCAACAAGAATTTCTTTTGGGGTTATTTTTTTTCTAAACCCTGCAACCACACTCATTTTCTCAAAGGTCACGCAACATTACCCATTACAGTGTTTTTTTTTTTTGTTTGTTTCTCTTGTGTTTATAAAAACAGATGAAACTGCAGCTGGTGACTACCATGTAGCTACAAGTTGCATAAAAGAAATTCATTGAGGTCTAACTATCCTCTCATCAAATGCTAATGATGCCCATGAATTTAAGGTAATTGCTCGAGCCCAAGATGTACGAAATTTGTGATTCATTGTCAACAATTATCAAGACTGTTGAAACTTCCAGACAAAGAAGGTGGAGTGGGGTGGGAGTGGCTTTCTTCAGATTTAAGACAGGCAAGTCTCTGGGAGAAGAGCCACTGCAATGGTGAGACATTGCCGAAGATGCTGCATCACTTGGGGGATGAGGAAGGTCATACTGAAGGTAGTTGTCCAACTAGAAATTGTAACATGTCCTGCTTTTGAGTTCTTCAGTGGTTATGCAGACTATGGCTTGATGTACAATTTCAGGGTGCACCTAGGCACGCCCCGTTGGCGTGGCGCAGCAGCGCTGCACTTCGCTTACACCAGGTCTATGAAATTTTCATGAAATGTTCACAGTATCTTAGGAAATGATCTAGCTATTGACAGCATGTTAGGCAGACTGGATGCTTTATTCCATGCAGCCGCGCCGTCTTCTCCTGCTCTCTGGGAGTGGACAATATGACGGGGAGACGTTGGTGATTAAATATAGAGAAAGAAGTTTGATTTTGAATTTTCAGTTCGATTCTGAGAAGATGTTTCCAAAACAATGGGCTCTAATTTCATAGACCTGGTGGAAGCGAAGTGCAGCGCTGCTTGCTGCGCCACGCCAACGGGGCGTGCCTAGGTGCACCCTGGCGCAAGTCCTCTTCTTTCCCACCTCCGTCCCTCCTACCAGTGCAAGTGGGGAAGAGGGAGGGGACAAGGCGTGAGTGGGTTTAACACAGTGATTCAGATCTTCACCAATCAAATGAGCTGCTCTCCTCAGTTTAAATCCAATGCAGACCTCCACGGGCCGATGAAGCAAAAGTAGACCGGTTTGTCCTGATACACTGAGAAACGCCCTTTTTCCACGAATAAAGACACTCAGTAACCTATATTAAAAGCCCGTGTAACAAAGATGAGTAGTATGCACTAGAGGATGACATTTTTTCTGGATTCCCGTGGGATGGGAGTCAAATTTGTATTAATCCTGTGATTGGGACGGGATGGGAATGAAAAGTCAACAGGAGCGGGAATGACATCAAGAGATGATCATTTTCAGAGTTAAATACTAAAGTACTAAAGAGTTTTCATTTTTGGTTGAGTTTGGCGGCACTTGTGGACCAAAGCAGTAGTGTTTTGCCTGAAAGAAGACCCCATTTCCCATGAGCACCAGTGCGTAGTGTCGTAAACATCCTGATTTCCCGGTCGTGTGCAGTGTCATTGGAAATTAACAGACAGGTCCAAACTAGGGATGGGCATTTCAAGCAAAAGCACTATTCAATTATCGCCGGGAACTAATTGCCACACACACACACACATACATACACACACACACACACACACACATACACACACACAGGTACCTGTGAACCTTTTGATTGATCATCCTCAGATCAGCCACCTGTTTGCAGGAGCCCTGAGTCATTTGGCTTCCTGATGGTGCTTGTTATGGCCTCGAAGCTGAAGAAACAATGGCTCAAAACACAAGGAGGCCAATAACATAAATAAAGGACACCAACAAAGGTTCAAATGTTGAAAAGCAAAGCTCCAAGCTTTACTGACACTAACTCAAGAAAAAGAAATATTTAAC
The DNA here is from genome assembly GCA_021432705.1 of Caranx ignobilis. Lineage (NCBI taxonomy): Eukaryota > Metazoa > Chordata > Actinopteri > Carangiformes > Carangidae > Caranx > Caranx ignobilis. The sequence goes on from MU269990.1 coordinate 18,551,518, forward strand.
TCAAAATCAAAGAACTCAAAAAGGAATGTAGGTGCTGGCCAAACGAAACAAAAGGGGGACAGAGGACAGGGACCGACCCAGCAGTGGACCATAAACAATAACAGCCTGATCGCGCGAACCAAAAGGACATAAGCGTCCATTTTTGTAGTTTGCTTTCTGTGAGCCAACGCTCCTTTGACTTAAAGCTGGGGTTGGTAATCTTGGAGAGCTAGCAAGAGAGCTAGCAAGATTTGAAAATTGTACCTCCTCTGAGTTCCACCCCCTCCTCCCCCTCCTGTCAGGGTGTACGTCCAAGCCACACCCCCACAAACTGCATTTTCTCAGCCACTGCTCATAAATGAGCATGAAATCCGTTCTGCTGTAACTCTGTACGCTGATTTCTTCTGGCAACAGCGACACGTGAAGATTGTGCACACGCGTCGGAGACAGGGATCAAGGGGGGCGGATACAGAATGAGACATGAAGGCATCTGATTGGTTTTTGCTCTTCGCATTGAGGAGCTTGGATTGGTCGGAGTTGTGTCAGTCCTGCAGCTGCCACAGAGGACTGATTATTTTCGTTCCATTTTCTGATACATAATGTATTGATTACTCAGAAGGTAGAAGGACCATTTCACCCAGTGTAACAACACTGAACAGGATTACCAACCCCAGCTTTAACCCTCTATGGCATGACTTTAGATTCTTTGTAAAAAAATATATATATATTTCACCCAATTTTGTGGGAGCTTGGAGGTCCCTGATAACATATCCATCATAAAATCTGCCCCCCCCCCCGAGTCAGATTTGGGTTTGTTGCCTCAGGGCAACACTGTGCTTCAAGTGCCCTAAAAGTCCAAGGTTTTTATGTGATTATGAGAAGTGTTATACAAGTAAAACAAACAATATATTCATTTGAAAACAACTTTATTGTATATATGTGTGTGTGTGTGAGAGAGAGGGAGAGAGAGAAAGAGTGTGTGCACATGCACGTCACAAATAAAAGTCACAAATATGTGAGAAGAGCAAACCAAAAACCTCACAAATCTGCAAGACATACTATAAGATAAATTCAAAACAATCGACATTTGTCCAACAACAGTTAGAGAACAAAGACCAATCTTTGAGGAATAAAATGTGGTTTTATAATGCATGAGAAATATTTTCTTCTCAGAAATCTGCAACTTTGAACTTGAAAATTCAAACTTTTGATCTGAAAAATGTTATCCCCACCTGTCTTCTAACTAATTTCTGTTTTTCTTTCTTTGTGTGTGTGCATGTCTCTGTATGTGTGTATGTGAGCATGTGGGTGTGTGCATGTTTATGTGTGTATGTGTGTGGGGTTAATGCCTGTGTGCGCGGTTGGGTGGTGGTGTTGGTGGTGCGGGTCGGGGTGTTGCCATTGCAGGCTCATTTTTTGTTCTGTGTGGAACCTCAGGAAGCAGTTACTACTTGATGTGAAGCAGAGATGCACATTACATTTTTGGCATTTGACTTTTGGAGTACCGGTGCATCGTGGGACTTTGCACCTTCCCTTCTGTTCAGCCGTCACCATCCAATGGGCTGTAGCGTCCAGACGGACATCAGACACTGGAATTGGGGCAGCAGGTCCTCTTTTCCTGTACTCACCAGCAATGGATGAGCTGGGACGACCTCTCTTACGCTCCATATTCTTCCCACTTTTGCAGAGGCCTTCAGCAATGTATGATTTGAAGGTATACAGCTTCATCTGTTCCTTCTTCTTCATTCCATTTCCTTCACAATCTCTGCGGTAGAGCAGCCAGGAGGTCAAAACAATCATATCCAGGAAGTGGAACAGAAGCCGATGGCCACATGCCACTTCTTGGATCTGATTTTTGTTCGGTACAGTGCAATGAGGGAGTCCAGCAAATCCACGCCACCCCATATGCTTATGGTACTCTCTCACCACAGCAGGGCAGGGAACTTTGGTGATGATCTTTTGCTTTCGATCCCACCTGTCAACCTCTGTGACAGGGTGGGCTCCCACGTAATCACTTAGAAGGGTCACAGATCTGTTGTCAAACCACTTCACCACATGCAAGTGTAACAACTGGTAAAAACAAAACAACAGAACCAGCTATAAATTAAAATAATATGAGAAAACACAATTTTGGACCAGTGTGTCAGAAGATCTGATTCACTCTGGAGAAATGGTGTCGAGCAGATAAAGAGACCACAGAACTTTTTTTTTTTTTTTAAAGGTAAGTAATAAAATTTATTCTCTCATTAATCAGATTTGTTTTTTTTTCAATTCTTTCTCTCTTTATCTATCTCTTCTTATCTCTTTCTTAAATAAAACTTAATACATATAACAACATCAGCACCACATATAAACACAAAAAAAGAAAAACAAAAACAGAAAACTGAATGATCAATGACCCCTTTTTTTCTTCAAATGTATACCCAGAATCCACCTGTCAGGTAAGTACCTAATTTGGTTGAGTATTAATTTAGATCTAATATTAAGTGTTAAAAGTATTTCTATTTAATTAAAATATCTTGTTTTGCTATTACTAGTTATGCTGTGTATTTATTCCTATTTTATTAGCTATGTTTAAAATCTATTTTGTTTCTTACCTGCAGGTGGTGTGTCTTTCTTTTAATCAGCAATTAAATAAATAAAATAATAAACAAAATTTAATAATGACAACAACAATATCAATGAAGCAGGTAACTTATCAATAATAAATAAATAAATAAAAACCAAACAAGAATCAACTTCTCTGACAGGCTCAAATGGGTTGGCTCGCCACCTCAGTCCCAACTGTAATGTCCTTAAGACCAGCTGAGCCGAAGAAAAGATGTCGTTGATGAGTTATCCGATGAAGGTGATGAAGTTGACAAGGATGATGAAGATGATGAGGGTGAAGGGGGTGAGGATGAAGAGGACGATGAGGAGGAGGACGACGATGAGGAGGAAAACACCAGCACAAAAGAACAAGCTCCTGGCCTTGTAAACACAAAGCCAGGACGATTATTATTAACTGTGTCAGTTACATTCAGAATATTTACAATGGATATTAAATTATAATTTGATTGAAAAAATTACCTATGCCAATAATATTATAAATATTTCAATTCAATAAATAAATAAATAAATAAAAACATTCTTCCTTAATATCTCTTTTTTATCATTAAAACATCACGAATCAACAAGACAACTGCATATTATGTTAACTTTCAGCAACAAAATATAGATTTCATCTTAACAGCGTAATTAATGATATCGGGGAATTTCCCAACATCGTTATGTCACCCAAACAGCTGATCACCAGCTGATCGGCCCAAAACAACAGTACGCCAAAAGAAGCTGCTAACGCTATAGCCGTTAGCACGTACACAAACGGCCACCAACGGTTTTAACGTTAGCCGTTGCTAGCGGCTTTTACCGCTGCTACCGGCTTTCTGACGGTGTCATTGAATTTATCAGTTAACGGAAGTTACTTGATGAGAAATGATCGTTTCACTCACCAAGATCTCTTTGATTTAAAACAGCAGGATTGTTACTGTTCCAGGAAGGTTTATCTTCTGTTCTCTCTGTTTGAGGTTTCCGTTATTGTTTCTGTCGGTCTGTCTCTGACTCTGTCTGTCGGTCTGTCTCTGACTCTGTCTGTCTCTGACTCTGTCTGTCGGTCTGTCTCTGACTCTGTCTGGGTGTCTCTCAGGGTGAAGCTGTGAGAGTGAGGGCACTTGGTTCTACACAGCCTTTTATATTAGGGGATTGTTGTTATGGTTACAGTTGTCAAAAATATATATATATATGTATTTATTTATTTATTTCTTAAATTAATTACTATTTATTAATTTAAATCATGTTCTGATAAATCATATACATAAATTATTATTATTATTTATTTAATCATGTAATTAAATTGCATTTATGTCATGTCTCTGGTAACCGGGGGTTACACAAGGTGGTTTCTCCAACCACAGCCATCTTCTCTGTGAATGATCCACGCCCTGCTCTCTTCAGATCAGCATCACTGGTCAAGTTGGTGCCTGGCAGTCTGTTGCCACAGACAGTACCAGTGCAGTGGATTCCTTGCACAGCAAGTGAGAGCACAAGAGGTACCCCTGTGAACCAGTTGTCAAAGAACAGCTTGTAGTTCTCATGCTTACACTCTCAGAAAGGATGTGTTAAAAAATAACACAAAAAATGTGTTGTCACATATTTAACACATTTTGTGTTGATTTCAACACAAAATGTGTTAAAAAAAAGTCTAAAAGGCTTAACACACTTACTGTATTGGACAATAACACAATCTGTGTTATTTTACATAGCGGGATTCCAATTTTTTTTAACCTTTATTTATACAGTTAATCTCATTGAGATTGAGCTCCTCTTTCCAACCAATATATGTTTCAGAGTAACACAGTACAACAGTTAGTCACAGACAAACATATAAACAGACATACAATATAATAACGTTTACAAAAAAGTGCCAAGTGGGAGCGGATTTACAAAGCAATATGACTTTTTCCATTCATCATGACCCAAAACGACAGGCCCTTGCACTTCAGCCCAGGTAAGCCCGTGCGTTAGCAGGCTTGGGCGGGAAGGGGCGCCCCTTCTTCATTGTTTGCCCTTTGCGCCACAGACAGAGAAGATGGAGGCTGCTTCACCTGGTGTGCACCGCTACCCTTTGGTAAGTATCCATCAATATATTATCTTAATGTATCTCATCAAACTGTAAAGTGTTAGGGTAAATTCGGTATGTACGTAATCCACCAACTAAATCGTATTTCTAAGGGAATTAATGATAGGGGTTAGGGCTAACCCTTTACGTTTTGTTCAGCGGGGTTGCTTGTGAGCTAGCAAGCACAAGGCAGACTTCTGTTGTGACTTGAAGTTTAATTCTTTAGACCAGCGGTTTTCAAAGTGTGAGGCGCGCCTCCCTTGGGGGGCGCCAGAGGGCTTCAGGGGAGGCGCAGCAAGAGAAAAAATAAACCTGAAAAGATGGAAAAAGAGTGTAAACATCTGGCAAGGGGCAAAATTGATCGATTTTTAGTATCCCTGATTAATTAAAGTTTGGCTTTTCATGTATTGGTCCTGACGATGCTCCGCTGCCACAGTGTCTTATCTGCAAAGAGGTGCTAGCTAACGACAGTATGCGACCACGTAAACTCCGGCGTCATATTGAAACTTCTGGCTGTCTGTGGAGACCGAGCTCCCTCACCTCACCAAAAAGGCTGTGAAGGTGTTCATCTCCTTCACCTCCACTTTCTTGTGTGAGTGCGGGTTTTCAGCATCGACAATGATTAAAAGCAAGTACCGGTCACGGCTGCGGGTAGAGGATGATCTGCGTTTATTCCTTTCCACAGTTCATCCCCGCATCAACCGCCTGTGCGCATCAAAAACACAGACTCACTGTTCCAACTAAAACAGAGGCGAGCAAAATAAGTGGCGAGATTGGTTTATTGCCGTCATGGAAAGGATTTACGCATGATGTTGAGACCGCGATATGAAAAACGGCGCTGTATGTGGTGTGCAGTGATGATATAAATCTCTGACGTTGATCTGTTTATTATTTGATTTGAGGAATTGCACAAAGAGGCCATAAAATGAATGTATTCAAAAAAATGTTAAAAAAAAAAACTGTTAAAATGTGTTTAAAAAAGATATTTAAGCACATACACAGATAAAGGTGATAAAAATGTTTTAAAAATATGTTTAAGAACATACAAACATGCTTAAGATGTTTACAAAAATAAAGATATGTATAACATTTATTGTTTAAAACCTTTTTTAAGCCTGTGTGGAACATACAAAGCAACAACAATAACAGTAATAATAGTAATAATAATTAAAGCCGCAAGCGGCTGTGAACGGGCCCTCGCCACATGCGACCGCGGCCCCTGCGGCCCGGGGAGGGCCCCGCGGCCCGAAGCGGGAAGAGAGGAGAAACCCGGAGAAAGAGGAAAAACGCAATGTTGGGCTCGTCCACCAGGTGGCGCTACGAGCGTTGCCAGAGCTGGTCGGGTGCATTGAGGGGCAGAGACTCATCACACACGTGAAGTTTGGAGCAGATCGGACAATGCACGAAGGAGTTACAGCACGTTGATGGGTCATCCACCAGGTGGCGCTACGAGCGCAGGCAGACCTGTCCAGGCGCGTTGGGGGCCGGACCTTCATCACACATGTGAAGTTTCAAGACACTGGGACAATGCATGATGGAGTTATAAGGATTTGATGTTCCATGGCGAGGCATCAGAAATGGCGGTGCCATAGCGGCCATGCCCCTTAACGTAGAGCAAAGCTTTTGATAACTTTTGATAACAAAGGTCTTGAGATAATGTTCATGAAGTATGAAATCAGTCCGATGAAATCCCTAGGAGAGGGTTGTTAAATATGTCGTGTAGAAATCACCAAAACTTGACCTTTGAGATCAAATAGCTGACTTCCTGTTGACTTTACAGCTTGGACCCCCTGACCTTTTTTGTGCGTCTTGATGAGTTCTATCAGCCTATTGATTTTCATGCTCGTAGGTGAAACACACGCAAAGTTATTCAAGTTTCAATCATGATGAAATGGCCAAAAAAACTAGACCATTGAAATCAAGATGGCGGACTTCCTGTTTGGTTCTGACCATTGGTGCAAGAGACTTTTTTGTGCGTCTAGACACGTTACACACGTGTACCAATTTTCATGTTGCTACTCCAAACAAACCCCTATGGGGAGGGGTTTTTGAAAATTTCAAGGTGGCGCTGTGGAGGCATTTGGTCCCGCCCATGGGTGACCTGCCTATCAGTTGAAAGAGCTCGCCAGTCTTGACCTGTGTATCAATTTTCAAGATGGTTCGAGCTTGTTAAAGCCATTTCAAGGCCAAACGTAATTGGTGGCGAGGGATCGTTATTCGTCGCAACGCCATTAGTCGTAGCTTCACAACGTCCATAATGTAGCTTCACCAACTTGTTCTGCATGTACTAGGAGTGGAACGAAGTTGTTGGGGTCAATTGTGTAGGATTTATATGTGTTGAATGAAGCTGGACACTTCCTGTAACCATTGGGGGGCGCTATGAGTAAGGTGGGAAGTTAATATATCGAGCCGTTCAGGGCGGAGCCGTCATCATGTCCAGTAAGTTTGAAGCTGCTAGGATCAAGTATGTGGGCGTGAGAACTGTTCAAACTTTGTGGCATCTCAAGGACACATCATGGCACTTTGTGCAATGCCACGGGGACGCCGTTACAGGAAACTTCACAGCGGTCGTCCTGCAGCTCCACCAACTTGTTGAGCATCTATTAGAGCAGAAATGAAGTGAATTGGGCCATCTCTGTCACATTGGCTGCAGGCAAAGTAACAAGTGGTCATTTCCTGTTACCAGCGGGGGGCGCTATGAGTAAGGTGGGAAGTTAATATATCAGGGCGTTTAGGGCACAGCTATCATCATGTCCAGCAAGTTTGAAGCTGCTCGGATAAAGTATTTGGGCGTGAGAGCCGTTCAAAAAACAGGAAAATTCGCCAACATCTGGCACGCCCTTACAGCCACGCCCTTTGACCTACAGACATTCTTTTGATAACTTTTCATCAGCATGGTCTCTAGATGACCTGTATCGAAATTGAAGCCGGTCGGGCGAAATCCCTAGGAGGAGTTCGTTCAAATACCAATGGTGGAAATCGACAAAACGTGACCAATGAAATCAAAATGGCGGACTTCCTGTTTGGTTCTGACCATTGGTGCAAGAGACTTTTTTGTGCGTCTGGACACGTTACACACGTGTACCAATTTTCATGTTGCCACTCCAAAAAAACCTCTATGGGGAGGGGTTTTTGAAAATTTCAAGGTGGCGCTGTTGAGGCATTTGGCCCCGCCCATGGGCGACCCGCCTATCAGATGAAAGAGCTCACCAGTCTCGACATGTGTATCAAATGTCATGTGGATACGAGTTCGTTTAGGCTATCAAAATGCCAAACGTAATTTCACAACAAAGGGCCGATGGTCGTCGCACCGCCACACGGACACCATTGGTCGTAGCTTCGTGCCATTCATAATGTAGCTTCACCAACTTGTTCTGCATGTACTGGATGTGGAATCGAGTTGATGGGGTTAACTATGTAGTATTTATACATGTTGGAGTAAAAGCTGGTCATTTCCTTTCGTCAACAGGGGGCGCTATGAGTAAGGTAGGAAGTTAATATATCAGGACGTTCAGGGCGACGCACTCATCATGTCCAGCAAGTTTGAAGCTGCTAGGATCAAGTATGTGCGCGTGAGAGCCGTTCGAAGTTTTACGGCGAGAAATCGAAATTCGCCAAATTTTGTCGCCCCCTAGCAGCCATGCCCTTTGACCTTTTGACATTCTTTTAATACCACTTCATTAGGATGGAGAGTAGATGGTCTGTGCCTAATTTCAAGTCAATCACGCGAAATCTGTAGGAGTAGGACTTCAAATATGAAAAAAATTCAATTCAAAATGGCGGACTTCCTGTTGACATTTCACCATGACATAGGTTGACTTTTTTGTGCGTCTCACTCATGTACACATGTGTACCAAGTTTGAAGCTGCTAGGATCAAGTATGTGCGTGTGAGAGCAAAAGGAAATTTTAAAGCTAGCATAAAAACTTTGTCGCCCCCTAGCGGCCACATTCTTTCACCTGCCGAAATCCTTTTGATGCGCTTTTGATTGGCATCGTCTCTACATGATCTGTGCCAAATTTGAAGTCGATTGGGCGATATCCCTAGGAGGAGCGCGTTCGCAGCGTAAAAATTTCAAATCAAAATGGCGGACTTCCTGTTGAGATTTGGGGGGTCTTTCTATAGACTTTTTTGCTCATCTGAGTATAATACACTTGTGTACCGATTTTCGTCCGCTTTTGCGATCTCACCTATGGACTTTTTGGAAATTTTCAAGGGGGCGCTGTTTCACCATTTTGTCCTGCCCATGTGCAACGACCATAAAATATCAAATTTTTCGTGTGAGCGCAATGTTTCCCAGAATTCTGTGAGTTTTTGAGCACGGGAAAGGCTCCGAAAATGTGATTTTAGAGGGACTTAAAATAATAATAATAAACCTTACGATTACAATAGGTCCCTCGGGACGACTTCGTCGTACCGCTCGGGCCCTAATAAACCTTACGATTACAATAGGTCCCTCGGGACGACTTCGTCGTACCGCTCGGGCCCTAATAATTAAAGCCGCAAGCGGCTGTGAACGGGCCCTCACCACATGCGACCGCGGGCCCCTGCGGCTCGGGGAGGCCCCTGCGGGCCGAAGCGGGAAGAGAGGAGAAACCTGGAGAAAGAGGAAAAAACGCAATGTTCGGCTCATCCACCGGGTGGCGCTCCGAGCGTTGCCAGAGCTGGTCAGGTGCATTGAACGGCAGACTTTCATCACACATGTGAAATTTGAAGCCAATGGGACAATGCATGATGGAGTTAGAAGGACTTGATGTTCCATGGCGACGCATGAGAAATGGCGGCGCCATAGCGGCCACGCCCCTTAACGTAGAGCACAGGTTTTGATAACGTTTAATCACAAAGGTCTTGAGATGATGTTCATGAAGTATGAAGTCTATCTGATGAAATCCCTAGGAGGATTTTGTTCAAGTATGTTGTGTAGAAATCACCAAAACTTGACCTTTGAGGTCAAATGGCGGACTTCCTGTTGACTTTAGAGCTTGGACCCCCTGACCTTTTTTGTGCGTCTTGATGAGTTCTATCAGCCTACCGATTTTCATGCTCGTAGGTGAAACACACGCAAAGTTATTCACGTTTCAAACATGATGAAATGGCCAAAAAAAGTAGACCATTAAAGTCAAAACGGCGGAAAATCACCAAAACTTGACCTTTGAGGTCAAATGGCGGACTTCCTGTTGACTTTACAGCTTCGAACCTCCTACCTTTTTTGTGCGTCTTGATGAGTTCTATCAGCCTAACGAATTTCATGCTCGTAGGTGAAACACATGCAAAGTTATTCACGTTTCAAACATGATGAAATGGCCAAAAAAAACTAGACCATTAAAATCAAAATGGTGGACTTCCTGTTTGGTTCTGACCATTGGTGCCAGAGACTTTTTTGTGCGTATAGACACATTACACACGTGTACCAATTTTCATGTTGCTACTCCAAAAAAAACCCTATGGGGAGGGGTTTTTGAAAATTTCAAGGTGGCGCTGTTGAGGCATTCTGCCCTGCCCATGTACCAGATTTCTATCACTGGGAGTACTTGCCATTCCTCATCTGTGTGCCAATTTTCATGAAGCTATGAGCGTATTAAAGGCATGAACAAACACCAAACATTTTGTTGTTGAATAATCGCAATTACAGCCACGCCCCTTGAGATAGAGAAAAGCTTTTAATAACTTTTGATCACAAAGGTGTTGAGGTGATGGTCATACAATATGAAGTCGATCGGGCGAAATCCCTAGGAGGAGGAGTTCAAATACCAATGGTGGAAATCGACAAAACATGACCAATGAAATCAAAATGGCGGACTTCCTGTTTGGTTCTGACCATTGGTGCAAGAGACTTTTTTGTGCGTCTGGACAAGATAGACATGTGTACCAAGATTGAACTTCCTACTCCAAAAAAAGCCCTATGGGGAGGGGTTTTTGAAATTTTCAAGGTGGCGCTGTTGAGGCGTTTGGCCCCGCCCATGGGCATGCCGCATATCAAAGGAAAGAGCTCGTCAGTCTTGACCTGCGTGTTAAATTTCACGTGGGTACGAGTTCGTTAAAGCCATCAAAAAGCCAAATGTAATTTTACGACGAAGGGTCGATAGTCGTCGTACCGCCACACGGACGCCATTGGTCGTAGCTTCACGCCATTCATAATGTAGCTTCACCAACTTGTTCTGCATGTACTAGAAGTGAAATGGAGTCGATGGGCTTAACTATGTAGTATTTATACATGTTGGAGTAAAAGCTGCACATTTCCTGTTGCCAACAGGGGGCGCTATGAGCAAGGTGGGAAATCAATATATCAGGACGTTCAGGGCGAAGCCCTGATCATGTCCAGCAAGTTTGAAGCTGCTAGGACCAAGTATCCGCACGTGAGAGCCGTTCGAAGTTTGATAGCGAGAAATCGAAATTTGCCAAATTTTGTCACCCCCTAGCAGCCACGCCCTTTGACCTATCGACATTCTTTTAATACCTCTTCATTAGGATGGAGAGTAGATGATCTGTAGTAAATTTGAAGTCAATCAAGCGAAATCTGTAGGAGTAGGACTTCAAATACGAAAAAAATTCAATTCAAAATGGCGGACTTCCTGTTGACATTTCACCATGACATAGGCCGACTTTTTTGTGCGTCTCACTCACGTCCACATGTGTACCAAGTTTGAAGCTGCTAGGATCAAGAATGTGGGTGTGAGAGCAGTTTGAAATATTTTAGCGAATAAGCTAAATTTGTCGCCCCCTAGCGGCCACACCATTTGACCTACAGAAATTCTGCGAATAACTTTTAATGTCGATACTTAGCCGATGATCTGTACCAAATTTGAAGTCAATCGGGTGAAATCCCTAGGAGGAGCGCGTTTTGAGCGTGAAAAATTCAAATCAAAATGGCCAACTTCCTGTCGGGTTTCGGATGGGTCTGTAATGAACTTTTTTGTAGATCTCTATGATATACATACATGTACCGATTTTCGTCCATTTACGCCAACTTTCCAATGGACTTTTTCAAAATATTCTAGGGGGCGCTATTTCGCCATTTTGCCACGCCCATGTGCAAGACCACCAAAATATCGAATTTTTTCAGTGAACGCTTGAAAATAGAAAAATCTGTGAGTTTTTGAGCATGGGAAAGGGGCCAAATTGGGGTTTAATGACGGCGAAAAATGAAAAAAATCCTTCCAAACAAATAATAGGGTCCTCGTCGAGGACGACGCTGTCGTCCGCTCGGGCCCTAATAAACAGAGCAATTACAATAGGGCCTTCGCCAGACGACTTGCAGTCGTCGCTCGGGCCCTAATTAGGTGGGGTGAAGGGGAGGCGGCATGCTTTTGAGTTCTCTTAGGGGAGGCTCACTATCCCACACTTTGAAAACCCCTGCTTTAGACCACATTACCGAAATTACGCGACGTAAAATTCAGTTTGCAACTTTAAACAGTCGCTCGTTTAAATTCGGCATGAAACCTGGTGAATGTTAACTAGCAACATTTCAATTTGCAGCTATAGCTATATATATGTTCAGTAATATTAACCGCCGTTTTGGTGCACGCGCACAGCGGAGTTTAGTTTGGGAAAGGAGAGACTGTTTTGATCCATTAAACTTGCAAGAACAGGTTAGTGTGTTACTTTGGTTTTGAATTGCTTGCTTTGCATTGTGGTGAGCTAACTTTAAGGTCCGGCTGGCAGGTGTGTTATAACGGTGCTTTTCCTCCGGGTGGTGTGGTTTTCAGTTGCTGCCGGTTACCTCCCTGGCGTTAGCTCTCCCCACCGCGCTGTCAGGAGAGCTAACATTAAAGTGCGTGGTGGTGTGTGTTTTAACGGTGCTTTTATTGCCTTTTCTTCGGTTTTGAATTGGGGCTGGTTATCTCCCTGGCATTACCGTTATTTCCCCCCGTCGCGGTGGCGGGGGGGGGGGGGGGGGGCTACGTGGGGCTAGCGGTGGTGTTTTTTTTTTTTAACGGTTTTTACTACTTTTTCTCCCTGGGTAGTTCGGTTTTGAATTGCTAGTGGTTATCTCCCTGGTGTTAGCGTTAGCTCTCCCCGGCAGAACTAACGTTAAAGTGGGGCTGCTGGTGGTGTGTATTTTAACGGTGCTTTTTACTGCCTTTTCTCCGGGTAGGTCGGCTTTGAATTACTACTGATTATCTCTCTGGTGTTACCGTTAGCTGCGGTGTTGGGAAGGTTGGGGCTGCTGGTGGTGGTGTTTTTAAGGGTGCTTTTACTGCTTTTCATGTATTGATAGTTCTAACCATCTTATTGTAGCTATGTCTTCCTCTTTTTCAGAACACACGGGATAACCTGCAACCCAGCAAAGATCTTGTAACCACTTTTAAAGATGACAAAGAGATTGCCAAAAAAATTCTCCATGTTAACAGTGTCATGGATATCATTGATCAAAGCCTAGCCTAGCAAACTGGCTGTGTGCTTGACAGGTTGTTAAAGTATAATACTGATTTCATGGAATATATGGACATTGACATGAGGAGGAACTGAAGGATTTGGATAGATATCACATCTTCCTATCAACGCAAAGGACCCAGGTTGAACATTTGGAGGCAAAACAAGATCAGGTACGCTTTGTTACTCCATTTTCAAAGATGGCCCAAAACCAACCTGAGCCTGTGCATGTTCTGTAGGAACCCGGCCCCTCCAGGTCAATTAGTAACATTATCTTATCTTCAAGGCTCAATCACACGCCGAGGATGCAGGTGGTCCAAGTGTTCAGTGGGAGGTACGTGTCTGAGAGATGCATATACCAGTATCAGATAATGTGCTGATATTAGTGCAGAATTATATTGCATAAAATAATTTCATACTACTCTGACACGTAAAGGTATACTCCGGTATATACACCGGTTAGAACACCCCCTTGAGAGAATAAATTTGCAGACCACAAACTTCTCTAGTTCTACTCGGTCTCACGGTGCATTACACCCTGGGTTAAAATGACTCCGGAGTATCCCTTTAAGTGTAATTTTTGTGACTCATGGAACTACATTGAATGTCTTGTGCCTCATTGTGATTGTGAGTGTTTACAGTCACACAATCTTTGCAATTAGCATTCTAGCAGTGGCATTGTTTTCTTTTAAAGACTGAACCATTGAGTGCTGGTGAAGCTTGTCAAAGTGGTCCACTGGAGGTATTAACAATACCCATTGGTTACAGATATTGGGCTGACACCATGGTAAATGTGAACTGAGCTAATGTTTTATTATGCATGGACGGGGGGCATGTATAATGGGATATGTGCTTTGTCATCTATTTTCACAGAAATGTCATGGACAAATTGATAGTGTGCACAGATTTGATGCAGCCAGTCTGGTGGCGCTAATTAAGAACAAAGCCCCAAGTGTACTTGCTGAATATGAAAAATCTGGAACGCTCTCCCTGGCATCCAGAAAAGTCCTTGTGAGAACAGGTGTCAGTGATCTGGTTGAGCGACGGGGATTGTGAGTTGATTCAAAGTCATTCATCTAGACTTTCCTCCAAGTACATGTGCTCCAAAATGAAAATATTTGCATAAAAATGCTCAGTCCGGTAACGCTGAACTTTTTTTTAGATTGAGCAAGAGGTCCTGTAACCTTGTGTAGAAAATGTAAAAGTTACTTAATAGTTATTATAACGTAATACTTTATATAATGTATTTTAATGTTATGAACACAAAATTGAGTTTTCCATTTAATAAGTAACCAAATTAATTCATTTCTTATTCTGTCAATTATACTTTAAAGCTGCCAACACAAATTTGATGTGTTCTCTATTATAAGCCTTGCAGTTTCCTTTTTTTTCTGGGCTCAAAATCCTCCATTTTGTTTTCAGTTACCCTTCCAGTGGTGACAAACTGATGTTGGCTAAAAGCATAACAACAGTCTTCCCCTCACTAAAGATCAAGATACAAGAAGAGAATGAAGGGTTTGTAAGTGAGAACAGATGTCTTTCAGTAGATTACAATATTGCATAGAAATATTTACTTAAGATTAGTGCCTGACCTGTTGTAAAGCCATTGTTAGAGATTAGTTAAGATGAGGTATCTTGGTTTTAGAGGTAATAAAAAGTAACTCATTGTTTTTGGTGTGTTTTCTCCATGTTATTTCTCCCTTGATATTTGATTTGAATTGCTTATCTTTAAGTTGCATTTTAATATGAAATGGGACTTTGGGATTAGATTCAGAGTTATTAATGTAACTGTCTGTACATGCATGTTTTTCCCACAATTTTAAACAAATTTAATAGCAGTCAAGTGTTCAATATCAAGCAATTTAGTCACTGATATAATTGGTACTGGAAAACATATTGTCTGAAATGAGCTCATAATGGAAACAATAGCACGAGACTCACAAAAATGGTGAAAATACCCTTCATTAATCTATTTTCTTTGTTTAAATGTGTTCCAGGAGCACTTTTATGATCCAGTGTCCCACTGTGGATTCATTGAGTTGAAACTGAGGAACCTGCGGAGAAACCTTCATGAAGATCAGAGACGGTATCGCAAGCGCAGGAGGTCCAGTGAGCCTTCTGGAGTAGCTATAACTCTACAAGTGATTGCAGAAGGGGAAGAAGAGTCCACCAGGGATTGGATAACAGCCACCAAAAGGATGAGACTCCTGAGAACCTCGCATCTATCAAAATGGGCATGGAAAAAACCTTCTACAACCGCAGATTCTGGATCTCAAGCATCAACAGTCACCAACAGTAGCAGAGATTTTCCAGCAGTACCCACGCTTTGTAGACATGCCATATTTGGTAAGTATTCAGCATATTGTATTATAGATGCACATCAAGAGTCTAGAAAATAGACATAAGTACACTTAGGTATGCTTTAATGATGCATAAGCTTTAATTCATTTCAATATGAAAGGAGGGGGGCCACCACCTTAAATGAAGAATTCCTATATTTATTACTATGGCCTATAAGTTTAATCAGTATTTGTGTACATAAGCTACTTTTGTTACTTTGTTGTTACTCTTCAGTTTGATGCAGAGTTTGCGAGAATGTTTCCGGGCAAGGAAGACCTCTTCCTTCGGAAATGGGAAGGACAGATTGTTCCAAAACTCCTGAAAGTGGCTACACTTGAAAATGAAAATGACCCTAGTGACCTGTCATCTGGTGAGGAGAGCGATGGTAAGTTTAGTTACCCTCCATGTATACAAGATACAATGTCAATCTATTAGGCCTATGCCTAATATGCCTTTTTTTTTTTTTTTTTTTTTTTTGTGTCTGAGGGGGATCTATCAGGGCCTCATGACCATACTATACAATATCAAATTGTGTTATTTTAATTCATATTCCCACTAGGGCTGAATGATTTAAAAAAGAAATCAAATTGGAATTATTTTTGACTGCTGGGTCTCATTTCATCCAGCACACCCTTGTGGGCACTGCTTTTTCTGTTATGGCAGTTTGGTGGACAACTTATGTCAAGAGTTGTAAGTACCAATTACCGTAAAATTCGGCATATAAGTCGCACTGGTATATAAGTCGCAGCCTATTTTTCAGGGTCTCAAAGTGGGAAAACAAGGTTTTCTATTGCTATTTGTTAATAAAAATGTTACACAACTAATTCCATGTATATTTCATATCCATGTACATTTAGCGCCATATAGCGTATTTAGCATTTATTAGCGTTCCAGCGCAACCTGTCCATGCACGTGTGTGCACGCGCGACCGACCCCAGCAGGAGGCGGGGCTGGCTGACAGAGATGAGAGATGGTGAAACACTGTTAACAATACTATTTTCTTTAAGAGACAATGGCGGACCCAAACGAGTCTGGTGGGAAACACCATTCCGCCCGCGGAGTTGTATGCGGATACGGGACGCATTACCGCTTACACTTGTGTTTGTGTGGTTTGGCCGATCAGATCACAAAACGTCCTCAATGCGTCTTGGGTACATTCTGTTGTCAGGCGCTATCTGACTGCGGTCTGATCACTGGTGTATAACCCGCACCCAACTTTTAAGATGTAAAAAAAGGGGAAAAAAGTGCGACTTACACACCGAATTTTACGGTAGATGAAAAATATAGAAAACACATATCACAAATATAATATAAAAAAAATGTACAAATGCGAATGGGAGCTCACCTGGACATAGCGACACAAGTGCCAGCACGCACGACAGTCTTCACGTGAGTCTCACACACCTGTGGAGGAGGGGAGAGACAGCAAGTGCATGAGACACTGGGACAGAGCGCTATCATTAGCTTAGCTCCGAATCGCGACGATCGCTCACAGAGCGCCGCGCAAAAAGGCACTTATTACCGCACACAAACATAACACACCTGTTCACTTAGCCAGCAGAAAACCACAGTATAAAACTGTCTGAACAAAGCATTACAACCATTCACTTCACGTGTAGTTTCTTTTCTCGGGCGGGAGCCCACTTCACGCTTACCTCTCCTCAGCGGCCACATTACTGACTGAGGAGAAACAGCGCGACGAACACAGCATGTTGACGTCACAGGGAGGGGTCACGTTACCAAAATAAAATGAACATAACCAAAAGTCAAAATAAAAGCTCCCATGAACAAATATTAAAAAAAGGACATATATATATATATATATATATATATACATATATATTAAAACGATCAGTAATAACAACGAAATTAAGCGATTTTTGGTGAAATCAAATAAATAAAGAACCCATCGGTTACACCTGAACCCAGCCAAGTCTGCCCCAGTGGTAAACACAAACCTCCTTGACTTCCACTGTGTGGCAGAATTTCCTCTGCGCTGTGCACATTTAAAAAACGGGGTGAGAAGCCAGCGTTGCCTCACCCCATTTGTAACCCCGCCTCTAGGCATTTCTGGAAGGTCGTACAGACTTGGAAATGTGATTCGTCTGCCATAATTTGTCACTACAGTGGACAGCTTTTCAAAGGTCATTTTCTTCCATTTGCATGGGTTTTGAAGGAGTCATGTCATGGTTTAATTTCTCCAGTACTGATTTTAGATTTGGAAAATTCCAATTAATCATCTGTCCACTAAACTGGACATCATGCCTCACTAGCTTCATTTCAGCTACAATTCATACCATTTCTGTGTCTGTTGTTCCTGAAAATACTTCATCTGAAGTAACTTCCTTGGTTGTAAATTCATGTTTTAAGTTATTAGAATGTAATTAGCTGTTTTATTTTATGTTTCATGATATTTTGTAGAGGTCAAGAGCATAGTGTGATGGCAAGGCTGCCAGAAAAAGAAGGAATAGCTGATGTTAGCAGTAGTGACAGTGGAGCTGAGGATGATGAGGTACACAAGGATGTAGAGGATGAGGGAGCTGAGGATGAAGGAGTTAAGGCGGATGTGCCAATAAACAGAGCTCAGGGGGAAAAGGCAGAAAACTAAAGCACACACACTTGGAAAATCAAAGACAATCAGTTTGAGACAGACTTGCCTAGTTTCTTAGAAGGGTTAAGGTGCGTTCCCCAACATTCATTGTGAGATTTGAATGTATACAGAAGTGACAATTCCCAACCGCTCTGCCTGTAGGAACCCGCGCAATCTCCTCGGTAGGCGCCGCCTTGGGGATCCCGAGGTCGTGGCATCGAAGCCCAGGCCCGGTCCCGGTCCGGCTCATCGTTTCTTGTTCTTGAGGAACCCACCTCCCCGAACCCCCATCCCGCGTCTCACATCTGTGTGTAAAGGCCAGAGTGAAGCCCTGTGTAAGCCTTGCACAAACACATGGGATGGGTTGAACTTTGTGTGTGTGTGTGTGTGTGTGTGTGTGTGTGAGATCTAGATGGAGATGTCATATGATTGATGAGTGAGGAATGGATGATAGAAAAAGGGCTGGAGGCATTCATTTCCACTCTCAAGCTGGTTTTTATTTACAAAACAACACACACACAAAGATATAAAATCCTCCTCTTCTGGGCCAGCCAGATCCATCCATCTATCTATCTATCCCACAGGGATCCCTGTGGGACAGATACACTGTAAAAAAAAAAAAACTGTTGTTTTTACAGGAAAACGCTGGCAGCTGTGGTTACCAGAGAATTCCTGTAAAAAATACAGCAGGACAGTAGATGACTTTACTGACGAAATATGTAAATTGATTTACAGTAAATAAAATTATGTCTGAATAACATACAACACCTGTTAAGTCCACACAAAAAAGTGTTCATTTCACATAACAGTGTTGTATATAAATAGACCATTTCCTGTATTTTTTACATGTAATAACTGCATATTGTGCATCGATAAATGATTAAATTAACAGGGAAATATCAAACAAAAAACTAATTTAAACTGGTATAACGACAGTAAAACTTTGTATTTTAAATGGAGCTGTTCTGTATATTATACATAAAATCTATTGATAATATGCTGTATTTTTATGTTTTAATAATCAAGTTATGTAAAATTTACTGATAAACCTACAAAATTCTTTCTACTACACCTATGCAGAAAAATACATCATGAGAAAAGACAAGAGAAGAAAATATCACTTTTGGGACATTTATTGAACAGCCATCATCAATAGTTGTAAATAATTTTTTCCCAATGCATACCACATGCAAAGAAGCAGCATGTAATGGTTCTTTTAACTATGAATGAATCCAGGTTGAAATACTCCAGAAGATTAGCCTCTTTAAATCTGGACACTGGTTCAAGTGCAAGGCGCACAACAACCATCCACATTCCCTGTCTGGAATGTTCTACAGTATATGACATAAAACAATTACCAGTAGATGCATTTTTTCCCCAACATATACAGTATGACATGCAAATAAGCTACCTGTAATGGTTCACTTAATTATGATTGAATCCAAGATTAAATACTCCTCAAGATTAGCCTCTTTAAATCTGGACAAATGTCTGAACAACTGTCAAAACCTTAGCGTCCATAATCAAATCAATGGACCAAATTTCAATAACAGTGCTGAATAACGGTGCAAATTGTACACATTTTGGCATTTTGGTATATCTCAATCAGGTGTTGCCAACAGGCCAACTTACAGGTCAGATCTGTGGAAAGGTGAGTCCCCTCACAGTAAGAATGCACATTTGTTAAGGTTTTTTTTTTTTTTGCAATAAAAACAGTTCCTCATGAAACAAGTGGGTGGTGGACCCTCTACCAGAAAAAGCTCCATAATGCGCCATTAAGACTTTGATGACTTCACATATTGTGCTTTAATTACCACAATACACATTGTGGATTTAACAAAGCAAGAACACTACCTCTTCTCAAACAAGCAGCCAGAGTCCACAGAAAGAGTCCATCCTTAGGCTTAACGCCACTCGTGATCGGAGAGTTCCTGTATCAGGGTGAGGACTCGTGGGTTCACGTTGAGGCGACGCTTGGAGTTTTTATTCTCTACTTTGGTTCCTTTTTCTGGGTTTATTGAGAATAAACACCTGTAGAATAAAAGCACATTAAAGCATATTAAGCATTTTCTTCTTGTAATTCCATGCACAAAACCAAAGTCTTTTGCCCTGGGAAGACTGCTTGTCTCACTGTTGGTACTCCTTCTGTCAATACTTAGTTTAGTTTGTACTTTAGATAGTTTGAGAGCTAAAATATGCTTGTTCTGTGTGTATGTTCATGTGAACCGCACAATGCCATGAAGGTTAATGTGAAAAGCTGGGGTGGGTGGTACTCAGTAATAGTGGCAGATAAAAACAACCAGTCATGTAGAAAAACTTTCCTGACTTTGGATTTTAATTGAATAACTTTTAGTAATGAATGTATGGCATATTTCAGTTTCATGTATTTACATATTTAAGTTTCATAACTACAACGTCTTCATTCTTGAGGGAACGATATTTGAACGGACCTGCACCAAAGGGTAATGACCGGGACCTCGGAGCCGGACTCTAGGTCCCACAGTCCGAGAAATGAGTAAGCCATGTTCACTCACCTTTGAAGAAACTCCAGAGTTGAAGCCAGCTCAGAAGGATAATGGATGTTGAAACAGTAGTAGCTCCCGAACATGAGGCACAATGCAGAAATGAAGGAGGAGATGTTTGTGTTGGTAAGGTTCCGATCCAGACTCAGCATGTACCTCGTAGAGGAAAAGCAGGACTGTCCTATTAACAAATTACAGGTTATATTAATAAACGATGCACTCACATGGCAAATTCTATCAGTGCAATTAAAAAAGAGAGATATGAAACAGACTTACCACAGACAATCACAGTGGGTGTCAGAGGCACTTGCTCCAGTTGGACCTCTTCTGCCAAACATGTATGTTCGACATGGAAGAACATGGACTCCTCCTTCTCATCGAAGTAGCCGAGCAGAAGCAGGAGCATCTCTATCACATCATGTGAGCAGCCACTCTGCGTTCCCCGCATCCTCTGAAGCCTTGCATAGTTCTGAAGGAACTTTTTGCTCTTGTTGACACAAACTGTGGTCATGTAGTCAAGAAGCCTTTTTCCCTTCAAATCCAAATTTCGTGTGAATGTCTCTTTGAGGTCAATCCCAGTGAGTTCCTTGAAGTGGACTGACATGCCAAGTTCATCAAACCAAAACGGCCACTCCTCTCTAAGACATTTGATACTTTTCCCCTGGTTGACATGTTGACGCTGTGTGTAAAAAGTGGACTTCATTAGACATTTTACCTCCTCTGGATTGGCATCAGCGTGTTGGAACATCACCTTGAGTTTTTCCATCTTTTGCTGCTGGCTCTCTTGAGTTTCTTCAAGGGGCAGGAATTTGACAGTCCACTGAATACATCCATAAGTGTCCTGCATCGCTGCTCTCTCCTCTGATGGGATCTCATCTGTGTGGTCTGAGTCACTCTGATGTTTTCTTTTTCTTACTTTGTGTGTTGAGGTGTGCCTCACATTTTCAATTCTGTATTGCAACTGTTTGACAAGGCTATGGTAGCCTGTTCCAACAATATCGCCCTCTATTACATCTTGCAGAGATCTGGGGTATTTTGTCACCATTTTTTTTGCAACGTCAGTTGAATGCTTTTTACCTACATGAGGGCATTTTTTCATCATCTCAGTCACAACAATCCGAACCATTTGCCTCCTCAGTTTTGGGCCTGGCCTTTTTCCTCTCTCCAAAGAGTGCATCACTTCCTCAGGAAATTTACTCCATGGAATTTCAAAGTTGTCTTCCCACTGTATGTCAAGTGGGCTTGGGCTGCTGGAGGAGGTTGACGATGAACTTCAGGGTGAAACAGAGAGTAATGACAGCGACTGGGTAGGTGAGGCTTCCACAGATGATAGTGAGCTGTTCTCTGGAGTTTGGTCTTAAAATGAAACACACACGGTACAATATTACACAAAGTCCACATCTGCTTTTGATTTTGAATAGTTGTGCATTGTTTTTACTTACATTTACGTTTCCAAACAGAAAGAAGCTTTCTGGCTTGTACAGGTCTTAATACTGTCATCAAATCATCCTCCGTTACGAAGCGTAGATCATCATACGTCTCGACTCCAATCGACTGCAAGTGCTCTTCCAGGATGTTTTTGTTTACTGGTTGAAGTTCTGGTAGGGCTTCCATGATGGCGACATCTAGGAAGGTTCGCTCTGAGTCACTCATATTTGCACTGAGGAAGAAATGCCACCTTCAGACAGAACACAAGAAATATACAGTATGTACACTTAACAGAGCAGGAACATGCATCAGTTAACACTTATATTAATGTAGTGAGGAGTAAGTGGGCTTTAGCTGGACTTTATTTTGCCAGAATACTGTGTTTTAGTGGAATGACTTGGTATCCATCAAGAATGTATGATACCAAAGGATAGAAATCAGGAAGGTCATTAATGCTGATACACTGTAACCCAAGACTGCCCTTTGTCACAGAATACAGATGGTACTCTGAGAGGAAGATGCCTTTGTGGATATCCATCAAAACATACACGGATGTGTCATTTTGAATCAAGATGAGGAGAAGTTCACCAAACTCCACATACTCATCATTTCTGTACACAAGAAACTGTCCTTTTTTATATGCAGTGCCCTTGTACTGAATGTCTGTGGTAACTGTGTTATTGCTTTCTGATAAGCCCAACTCCCTGACTGCATGTTTAATAGTGTCACTGTAGAGGTTAGGATAAAACGCACAGCTGTCCTTCACTTGCAGTAGTTTACTGCATTCTTGCCCAGCTAAAAGATATGCTTGATACATCTGATGACGCTCTGACAAAGTTTGACAAACGTTTTTGAAGTTTTTCAAGTGTCTGGCACATCTTTTAAAATAACTGTGCTTGCTCTCAAACCTAAGCGTCCATAGTCTAATCAATGGACCAAATTTCAAGAACAGTGCTGCATAATGGCGCAAATAGTGGTGTTTGGGTTTTAGTTGAATTTCAGAAAACAACATCTTTCTCAACTCCAAATATTCTTGGATCAAAATGTCCAGATATGCTATCTGGGACAAGGAAATGTTCTGAGCACAAATAAGATCTACGATGTCTTTCAGCTGGAGAGCTAACTGCCATACTTCATCCTCATGGTTTTGCACTTTGTCACCAATCAAGACTGGTAACAATCTCAAAAGGTTCCAGTTTTGAACAGCTTGCCCTGATAACTTCACCCCGTCAGGGTGGACAACACATGGCTTTGTGAGTGCTTCAGATCCTTTGTACTTAAACTGTTTGATGCGCCTGTTTAAGAGTGAGTATGTGAACCATTTTTTCTTTTTTATAATGTTCTTCAGGTACAGTGCTAGATCATAGGACAAGACTCCTTCTAAGACGTCATGACCTAAACAAGGCGGGAGACCAGAGTGGGAAACGTGAAAAGACTCAAGGGTATTAAAGATAGAGTTTACCTTTATCCCTCTGACGCCGTCAAGGTTTTCAGCCTGGAGATCAGCAACAGCCGCGTCATACGTCTCTGGGGTGCGTGGAGGACCGCAGGCATTCGGATCAGCCTCAAACTCACTTCTTGTGATTTCACAGTACCTGCAAAAATATTGAGAGCGGCTGAAATTCTCAGTAAACCCACCTATGCAATGGGAACCCAGGTTATCCCCCGCAATGCAGTAAAGACCCCCTTTTACTGTTTCACAATCTACATTTATTCCATCTGTCTCCAAGGATTTCAAATCTGCCAACAACTCTGAGAAAACTTTGGCTGTTCCAAAACGCTTAAAGTCATTCTCAATACACAACAAGACTAAAAACATATTGTCAGTGTTTGAACGCAAATGAACGGGTAAATTCGCTAATGAAAGATAGACTGCTAGAACTTTGTGCATCCTTTTAGCAGAACCCAGAGGATTCACAATTTCAAATGAGTCTTGGTACAAAATGAGCTTGAGGCTTTCAGGGTTTTCATTAAAGAACTGGTGAAATTTGAATTTTTGTCCATCATATAAATCCGTAAAAACCTCTACATCAGGATCTCCAAGCTGTTGTGACTGTTGTGTATTCCTCCCTAAATGTGACTGTAAAACACTCTTCAAAGTTTCTGCCACTGGTATGTAATAAGCATATTTTTCTGTCATGTTTTCATCCATTCCCAATGCCTCTTTTTGGGGTTCCGTGTACTTAAACATTTTTGTGAATGTCTGCTTTCTTGAGTATGTTGTTCTTAATTGTCCCTGATGACAGACAGAGAACAAATCGGACTCTTTAATGCAGTCACAGATTTTACCGATTGTTTCATCTGATAGGTTCATATCATTTTTTAATAAAGAACTTAGTTTAGTTAGTGTGTAGGCTTGACCTAACTCGTGCACATTTTGCATTTCCTCAACAATAGTCTGTATAGTAGAGGCAGGAATAAGCAGCTGTCCTTGCAGCTTAAGGTAAAAGAGGCACATGTTTCTAAGATAAGACTGACAATCATTCTCTGGCATATCACTGGCTGCACCAGCTGTTGGCATAGCTTCATGTGTGTTTTCTGTGTCATCTGTACTTGGAATGACATCTGGGGGCTGAGGACGACTATCCCTGTACATGTCATCAATACTATCAGGGGAGCATGCTTTATGCTTCCTACACATGTGAGAATAAATGACGACTTTTTTGTAAACACATGCTTACAACCACTAACTGGACACAACACTGACCTGCCCTCTCCAATATGATCATTTAAGTGAGACTCTAGCTCTTTCACCGTATGAAAATGGCGGGCACATAATGAAACAGCACATTTTAAATCTGCAGCAACAGCTATAGCAGCTTGAGGTGCAGGTGCATTGTGCACACGATAAAAATGGCCCCTGAAAGCTGAGTAAGTGTTAAAAGTTTTACTACAGTTGGCGCCAACACATTTGAAAAGACAACGGGGCTCATTCCTATGCACTCTGCAATGCAGTACATAGCCTCTTAGAGTATCCAATTTCTTTTTACAAAAGACGCAGGTGACCATTTTTAGGATTTCAAGCGTTTGTCTGCTTTTCAGCTGAACTAAGTTAAGCACTGATAGCTGGCAGCTAAGGTAATTTCAACTGGTGCTAGCTTAAGTTACACCTTGTGCTTTCAGTACACATTTCTGTCTGGTCTTGAAAAAAGTAGGCTAACGTTAAATGTGAAGCTTACCGTGCAAACTTTCAATTTTCCGATTGAACAGCAACAGACTCTCCACAAAACTTCTGTTGAACTCGTCGACTTGTCCTAAAAACTAAACAAAAAAATATTCCGAAGATTTCTGCCCTGCTCCTGTGTTCCCTCCAGCAAGCGGCAGCGCCCCTCCGGCTCGCTCGTTAGTGACGTCAGCTGCAGCCGTGAACGAGGAGCTCTGCTTCTCCCTCTGAACAGGAGTCCCTCCACAAAAACTGGGTTAAAATCGTAGATTTGTCTTGAAAATTTTTAAAATGACAAAGAGGCTCGAAGACGTCTGCTCTGCTCCTGTGTAGTCTCCTGCAAGCGCCACTCTGGCTCGATCGTTAATGACGTCAGCCGCTTCTCCCACATTATTATCCAATCAGAGACGAGCTGCAGCAGCGCACTGATATTCAAAATTAGGCTGACCTACAAGTCTGCGGTTAGGAGCCAGTGTTGTTGGTTGTTTAGCCTGTAATATTGACACAGTGCTCAAATTATTAATATTATTTTATCAATTTTTATACAGTGTATGATATAAACAAGTGGGCTAAGTATTACATAAAAATTATACTGCTCTGTTCCAGTAATACCTGAAGTGTTTTTGACCCTTTCACAAGAAACTCTATAGCAGAGGTCTCAGACTCGCGGCCCGCGGGCCAACTGCGGCCCGTGGGACGATAGTTTGCGGCCCCCGCCTTAATAATAAAGTTTAATGTTGGTGTGGCCCGCGAGTTTGATATGAATGGCACTTTACAGTGTTGTGTGCAGAGCTGAACAAACCTACCAATCACGGTGGGGTATATGGCTGTCGGGGGCGGGACATCGACCGGGCTCAATTCAAGCAGAGAAACATTTCTCAACAATCAACCGGTGATTGTGAATTATACAACAGTTAGTTCCGACCAAGCAATCTGATTGGACAAGAGACGTTCCATGAGTGCTCATATTGAGCATAACAGCACTGGGACTTTTTACAGACATGAACTACTCGGCTGTTCAGGCGTTTCAGTTACTAGACAGGAACTCAGTTAGAGCCACGCTCCCCATACAGGAGCTGCTCCTGCCTCTGCTGCCTGTTAGTTACAAACGGACATGAATATTAAAACCCCGTCCGACCTGTGGTTGATAGCTCGGACCTGGCGTTGTCTGTCTAATTAGCGAAGAAAACAAAATCGCCGCGACCATTTACGTTAATGACGGCGATTTGTTTTGACACTAGCGTAAGCTGTTAGCAAAGTAGCTACTTAGCTTCCACTGTGTTTATATCGATCACATAGCAGGTAAACAAACTTAATACGGTATCGACAACGTCTCTGTATAACTTCACGCTGGTCCTGTTGCTCCGGTGCTAATCAGGACAGTGGCTCCTTTAGTGACAACTTGCACTGGAGCTCGGTGGAAACGGCGCTAGCTTGAAATGTTTATGTGTTGCCTGGCAGCTCCCTTCCAGTTGCGGAACTATTTGTCTCGGCGGAGCCAAATTAATGGTTAAATAAACAAACAAATCATAATCTTTTGTTGCTTGTTACTGTTAACTAATAAAATGCGCTGACCTGCAGTGCAACTCTGAACTCAAAGCCACTCAAGAGTGGAAAAGCAGACAAGCTTGGGCAATTTTTGAGAGAATTGACCCCCAGCTTCCCTGAGCTTTCCCGAATGTTCAAGCGGACCATGTGCCTTTTTGGGAGCACATACTTGTGCGACTTCAATAAGTCCAAGTACAGGTCCAGACTTACTGATGAGCATCTTCAAGCCCTATTAAGGGTCTCAACTGCTTCCTCCCTCAAGCCAAATGTGGCTCGGCTATGTGAGAGGAAGCGCTGCCAGGTGTCTGGCAGCAAGAAGTAGGCAAGAGAAGCCATGTTCAGAACAGTTCATGTTCAATGTTCCATTCTTGTTCAGAAAGTTAGAGGTTAAAGAACTGTTAATACAGACATTTGAATCTGAATAATAATAATTAGATTTCTCTGGTCAGCAACTATATGTGGTTTCTTCAGTCTCCTATATCTGCTGTATTATTATTATTATTTTATTTATTTATTACTGATTGATTTATTTTCTTATTAATTCTTAATTTGTTTATTTTTTTCATCTTATTTTGTGTTAAAAAAAAATGGTGGGCCTGATGGGCCTGATGCGGCCCAGCCTCACCCAGACTCTGCCTCCAGCGGCCCCCAGGTAAATTGAGTTTGAGACCCCTGCTCTATAGTGTCCTTTTGGCAAGCCTTCATTTATGCATGTAGACAAATTGGTTCCAAAACTACAGCCATTATAATTTGAGGATGGAATTTTAAGCGTCTTTGCTTCAAAATAGGGTGGGAGTGGAAGAGGTTAAAAGTACAGCATAAACTTGTAAAGTGACTTAGCATATATTTATTGTATTTTTCAAAACATCTGACTAAAACTATAGTTTTTACAATATTTGCATGTCAAATTAACAAAATTCTTTTGTTATGAGTATTACAGTATTTCCCAGTTTTTGTTACCAATATTTGTAGTTTTCACAAATAAATTTGATTAAAATCACATGTTGTTGTAAATATAACAAAAACATTCTGTTTAATAGTTTACAAAATTTAATTGTGATTTAAACAAAAAATACATGGTTTTGAGTTTACATTACTTTTCTGTAGGGATTTTACGTAGTTTTTATGTAAATTTCACGGTCATTTCTTACAGTGTAGATAGATAGATAGATAGATACTTTATTCATCTCCAAGAGAAATTCACAGATCACATATAGAAAAAAAGGGCTGGAGGCATTCATTTCCACTCTCAAGCTGGTTTTTATTTACAAAACAACACACACACAAAGATATAAAATACACACGTCATTTCACATGGTCATTCCTGCTGGCTGTCGTCCCTCCTCTTCTGGGCCAGCCAGAGGTCTACAGAGATGCCCTCATATAGGGCGCAGTACACCAGTTTTTTCTTTTTTTGAATTGTACTGGCTGTGGCCATAGTCCTTTGTTGCTGGTTGGCCACAGCGCTGACAGATTCTGAGTTTTGAGGGGTTTTTTTTTGACACCCCTTCCTTCTGACACTGCTGCTTCAGCTTCCTCCTCCTCCATGCTGTGGTCCTGGGGAGGGAGGTGGGGTTTTGGGCCAGCTGCTCCTCCAGCCATTGCTGCGGAGTCCTCCCCTCTGGCCCGTCCTCTGCTTGGCAGTACGTCTGCCCCTTGAAGAAGGCATGGCCAGAGTCCAGCCTCTTGTCCTCCCCGCAGATGTCGCAGGGAGCCCCTGGTTCTGGCTGGACACCACTGGCTTGGGTGAGTACGCCCCGGTCCCTCTCCGCCCGTACCTTCCGGCGGTGCACAGTGCAGGCTGTGCCTGGGCAGACGAGGGGCCTGAGGTGGACGCTGTGGAGGAGGAGATGGAAAAAGACGGCCATGTCAGTGGTGGAGCTCCAAGACTCAGGGTGTGAAACATGTACACATTTTCTTGTGAAGGTGTTCAATGTAAAAGCTTTGTTCTTACCACGTTTCCTCTTCTTCTTTCACTGCTGCTGCTGCTGCTGCTGCTGCTCTCCTCCTCCTCCTCCTCAAGTGAACTTGTTTCGGAGGAAGAGGAAGGCTGGTGGTATGGCTGGTCTGGCTCTGCAAAAGACAGAAATGACAGCCATGTCAGTGGTGGAGCACAAAGAGGCAGTGTGTGAAACATGTACACATTTTCTTGTGAAGGTGTTCAATGTAAAAGCTTTGTTCTTACCATGTTTCCTCTTCTTCTTGCGTTGTTGCTGCTGCTGCTGCTCCTGCTGCTCCTCCTCCTCCTCCTCCTCAAGTGCACTTTTGTCTGGGTCGGTGGAGGAAGAGGAAGGGGAAGGGGAAGGCTGGTCTGGCTCCACTGCAAAAGACAGAAATGACAGCCATGTCAGTGGTGGAGCTCCAAGAGTCAGTGTGTGAAACATGTACACATTTTCTTGTGAAGGTGTTCAATGTAAAAGCTTTGTTCTTACCATGTTTCCTTTTCTTCTTACGCTGCTGCTGCTGCTCCTCCTCCTCCTCCTCAAGTGAACTTGTTTCTGGGTCTGTGGGGGTGGAGGAAGAGGAAGAGGAAGGCTGGTCTGGCTCTGCAAAAGACAGAAATGACAGCCATGTCAGTGGTGGAGCACAAAGAGGCAGCGTGTGAAATATGTACACATTTTCTTGTAAAGGTTATAAATGTACAAGTTTTTTTTTTTCATACCAAGCTTCTTCTTGTCCTCATCGGCGTCTCTCTGTCTCTCTGTCTGTCTTTGCTCTTTGCCCTCCATCCTGTAAACAAAGAGAGGAAAACGAGCTCAGTACGACAGAAAGAAAAAGCCACAAAGTGTTGAGTCTCCCAAACCGGAGTCATGAAAAAACACTTACCTGTAATCTCCTCTCTGTCTCTGTCCTTCTCTGCAGCAGCTGTCCGTGGTTGTGAGACACTGTGTCACACAGTTACTCAGGCAGGTGAGCAAGCAGGTCACACCCCCAAGAACTGTTGGCCATTCAGCTCTCTCGGGAACAGGCAGAGGGTCGTCAGTGTACAAAGGGGCTCTGATGTGCCTTGATGTCCCGAGAACTTCGAAGGTGTCGTTGAAGTCCCTGCCCCCTGTGAAGGAGGGTAGCGGTAGGGGAGCTGTTTAAAGACTTCAGCGGGTCGTCATCAAACCCTTCATCCACCACCTTTTCCTCCTCTTACTCCATCTCCTCATCTTCTTGAGGAAAGGCAGAAGTGCGGCATTGACTCCAGATGTCACCAGGCTGGTGGGGGCCATCTTCTTAGAGCTGTGCCGAATTCGCAGCCAGGACCGAAGCGTCGCAGGGTTCAGCATCAGCAGGTCATGGTCCCGCTGGAGAGGAGGGGGAGCCCAGTGGCAGACAGGAGGAAGCCAGTGACCTTGTTGAACCAGACACCCCCCTCCCTGACAGTCCTGGGGAAGGGCCCAGTGCTGGACCCGTTCTCCAAAAGGAAAACCTACACTTTTCAGCACTGCAAACTTCCCCGACGCCCAGAGTATGGTCACTGCCAGTACAGAGCACAAGTGCTTTTGTGCCTTGGACTTGGGGAAGTTACCATCAGTCTTGCTTGCAGAGAAGAGGCAGGGATCAGAGGCAAACTGATCAGAGGCAGGCGAACTGATCATTCCATCATTGCAGATTATGTAAATAGTAATTATAATAGTAATAGATGTTTTTTTGTGACTTTTCTTTGGTGTGTCCTGTGTTCATTAAAGAGTTTGACAGCACAGCAACATTGTCATGTCCTTATTGTCACTGTAAGGGGTGCAGTCACTGCCAGTACATAGCGGAGTGTTCTGCGCCTTGGACGGGGGGAATCTACCGTCAGTCTGTCTTGCTGAGAAGAGGCAGGGAAACAGTTGCCAGACAAACTTCCTATGAAGCATCTGATCCCCACAGCTATGGCTCACCAAGAGGACAGCAGCAGCTCTCTGCCCAGGATGGAGGAAGCCAGCGGCAGCATCGAGGACTTGGGTAAGTGATCTTTGGAAAACAAGCAGACAGAAAAATGTTTAGTTGCAGTTGCACTGATTTCTTGATCCTGAGTTGAGTGTGTTTCTCGTGACCTCTTACCTCTGTACTGATCGTCCATGGGCCCATGTTTTTCTCCAGGTTCGGTTTTCCCTCAGCTGGACGATGACGGCTGTTCATCCCCCTCCTCTTCCCTGCGGCCCCCGGCGCCGCAGGTCCTCCTGCTGGAGAGGAGGACAGTGCCGCCCAGTCTGGCTCTTTTGGGCTCCCAGGCCAGCCGTGCATCCAGCGTGGCCTGCCACGGACCCGCGAACACGGGCGCGGCTTTTACTTGGGCCGGTTTTTCTGTCGATCTTTGGCCAGTGCACAGGACGTGGAAGCGTGGTTGGAGGACCAGAAGGCAGCAGCGGGCCAACCTGCAAACACATCAGGGAGAGCATATAACTGCCACAAGTGCGGATTCCCCAAAAAAAGAATATGGACATTCGCGCTGGCAAACAGAGTTCTTCTGCACTCTGTTTGCTGGCCAGCTTCCATCAGTGTGGCTTGCACAGAAAAGGGAGTCACAGTAAAATGTGAATGTGAATGTGTGTGTGTGTGTGTGTGTGTGTGTGTGTGTGTGTGTGTGTGTGTGTATATATATATATATATATATATATATACACACACACACACACACACACATATACATACAGAGATCCTCATGTCACATCCTACTCCTCTGTCCTCCTATATATCCACATACACACACACACACACACACACACACGTTTGTTTTTCTTAATTAAAGAGTTTGAGTTGAATTATACTGTCATGTGCTTATTCTTACTTCAACACCATCTCTCACACACACAGTACCTGCATTGATTTCTGGGGGGATTAGGGTTGGGTGTGGTGGGGTTGGTCGTCAGCTGTGAGAGCTGCCCATCTCCTGGGTGGTTGAGGGTGGCGGTGTCTCTTCCATTGAGGCAGCAGAGTCTGGGTCTATTCATATTGTAAAGGGATGTAAGGGGGTTAGCAACAGAGACGAGTGTGTGATCAGCAGAGGGTCGTCAAGTGTGTAGCTCAGCACTCACCTGCCTGGCAGTGACATGTGTCAGAGCTGGGGTCTGATCAGGGCTGGGGAGGTGTGCTGCTGGTGGTGGCAGGCTCGGTGGTGGCAGGCTGGGTGAGGGCAGGCTGGGTGGCCACAGCAGGCCGCTGGGTGGTGGTAGAGAGGATTTTCCTGGCAGGCTGTCGGCTTGTGGTGGGAGGCCGCTGGGTGGGAAAAGGGCGTCAGAAAGAAAAGCTTTAATATGAATGTAACTACCATAGAAAGAGATGACATCACTGGAAGAAGTTAAAGAAGACAAACCTTTGGTGGTGCTGCCGCCCTCTTCTCCTGCAGCCACTCCTCCACCCACCTGCCTCCAACGTTGGCGCAGTAGTGCTCTGCTCCATGCCCAGTGTGCCCATAGGCCTTGGCTTTGGGCTGGCCACACAGCCGGCAGTTGAACTTTGTGAAGCCCTTTTTGCTGGTGGCGAGCAGAGCACGTACTTGTTCCGCCCTTTGCTGCTCCTCCTCCTGCAGACTCGTCTGCCAGGCAGCGGTGGTGGTGGTGGCAGGAGTGAGGGAGGAGGTGGTGGTGGCGGTGGCAGCAGTAGCAGCGGGGGCGGTGGTGCCAGCTGTGGTGGAGGAAGAGGCTGCAACCGTCGGGGCCGAGGATGTGGAGGAGGAAGCTGCAGTGGCACCGGGGGTCTGAGAGGAGCTGGTGCAGGGCCGGGGCCAGGGGGCCACGGTGGGTCACGGCCAAACCCGAAGTGTCCTGCGGCAGGTGGTGTTGTAGCGGGTTGGCAGGACGCCGTGGTTCCTGCAGCAGAGCCCGGGCCGGCCGAACAGGCTCTGCTGCCGTCTCCTCGGCCGTGACTGTCGGCACAACTGCCACCAACGCTTTCTCCATCTGTGCCTTGCTCCTCTTCATGTGCCCGATGGAAATAAAGGGAAAACATTTTGAGCGTTGACATACTGCTCTCATGTTTGACACTAATACTCTCACAGTGGCTGCCTGACACAAACACACAACTCTTACCACTGCAGGAGGGTCCGCTGGTTCACCTGGAACAGCTGGATGGGGGCGGCTGCCAAGAGGGTGTCGCTGCTGCACACATTGTCTCTGATGAGATTGTAGTCTCTCCTGACAGCCGACCAGCGGCTGATGCGGACCCCCGCTATGCTGCGGTCCTCGCTGTGGATGCGGCACAGCTCCAGAAATATGGCTTCCACCAGCCTGGTGGCGTCTGGAGACAGCGCTGCCCCCGCGCCTTTAGCCAGGAACAAGCTGCACAGAGAAGAGAGAGAAGATGGAGAGGAGGGAGTTAGGCTCTGTGGTCCACGCTGCAGCCACGTCACATCCATAGCAAAGCATTTTGGTTTTCGACTTGACTCACCGTGACGCGCTCTCGCGCCCGCAGCTGAAGTGTGGGACGGCCTGGTCTTAAAGCGTCCCTTCAGCAGGCGCTCCGGGTGGCGCGGGGGAAAGGAGATCGGCGCCTTGTCCCTGTCGGACAGCTTGGCCCACAGGGCGGCTATCTCCCTCACCTGCGGCTGCGTCACATAGGCATGGTGACGCAGCTGCACGAGGGCCGTGGCCAGACGGACGGTGTGCTGGTACCCCCCATGTCCGTCTGGTCCTCTCACATCCTGTGACAGAGACAAATCAAACACACACACTGTGTTACTTACCCTCACAGACACAATTCTACACAAAACCACACTGTGAAATGTACTTCCTCCTCCTCCTCCTCCATCGGCTCTGCCTCTGGCTGGGGGTCCGACTGGGAGGACGAGGCCTGGCTGGGGCTGAGGCTGGGCAGGGAGGAGGAGCTGACCGAGGTCCTCTGCAAAGCTGAGGTCCCCCTCACCAAACCCCTCATCTTCGGCCTCGCGTGCCTCCTCCTCCTCGTCCCACAAGTCTTCGGCCTCGTCCGTCCCATCTGGAGCGTGGGGATCCCCGCCGAGGTCTGGCTGCAGCACACCGCCCTTCTGTGAGTACAGGTACTCCACCCCGATGAGTTCCCCTGAACAAAAGAGACAGAGACAGATGTGATGAGTTGGGCCTGCCCGCCTGCAGGTGCACCTGCCTGCCGGCCCGCCCCCCCCCCTCACACACACACAGCTTACCTGTGTATTCGTTGGGCTTGGTGTAAGTCTCAACCAGCGTAGGACCCAGGAGCTCTTGGGTGAGCTGGTTGAAACGGTGCTGCAGCCGGGCACTGTAGCAGCGCAGCGTCGTCCTCTCTGCGTCCTCCACCGCAGCCCTGCCCCGGTTCTCCCACCTGACCAGGCCCTCCAGCAGGTAGTGGAAGTGGAGGGCGTTGGCAGATGTGCCTGTGATGCACACGAGAGAGAGAGAGAGAGAGAGAGAGAGAGAGAGAGAGAGAGAGAGAGAGAGAGAGAGAGAGAGAGAGAGAGAGAGAGAGAGAGAGAGAGAGAGAGAGAGAGAGAGAGAGAGACAGAGAGAGAGAGAGAGAGAGAGAGAGAGAGAGAGAGAGAGAGAGAGAGAGAGAGAGTCTGGCGCTTACCTGTACGTGAGAACAGCTGGAAACTTCTCCTGGTGCGCCAGGTCCAGCTGCTCCAAGATGTCGTGCGACCATGCTGCCAACTTCCTGTGACACGAGAGACATTCCAGGTACTCCGTGCCCATAAAGTACCAGTCTCTCATGTCCAAGACCCTCCGGACGGTCTTGTACAGGCCAGCGCCGGTCAACCTGCGTTTACAGGTGGGACATACAAACTTGTGTGCCCACATCCTGTACGGTGCCCACAGGAAGAACCGGCACCGGAAGAAGGCGTGGGGTGATGCGGGCGGCTGGGTATAGAGGGGACGCTCGCCAGGGGGGAACCGCCAGAGGCTGAGCTCCCTGGTGAGCACAGGCTGCCTGCCAGCTGGTGGGGCGTCCCTGCTGCTGCTCACTGGGAAACACAGACTCCCATTTGTTACTCTGCTCTCAGAAAAGGAGAGAAGTGACATATGCAGTCAGGTGTGTGTGTGTGTGTGTGTGTGTGTGTGTGCGCGCGCACACACGCGCTCGCTCACTCACGCTGAGAGTCGACCTCCATGGCTGCAGTGAGGAGTTCTTCGTCTGTGAGCTCTGGGGCCACTGCTCCAGCACCTGTGTGTGTAATGAATAAAGATGAATGTCTGTCTGTCTGTCTGTCGTTTGCACAGGTGACTTCATGGCTTCACTGTGTGAACTCACCAGAGCCTGCTGCTCCAGGTGAACTCACCAGAGCCTGCAGGCTGTGGTGCTCCAGGCTGGGCCGGGGGAGGAGCGGCGCCGGCACCGGCCTCTCGGCCCAGGCCTCTCGGCCCAGGCCCAGCACGTAGGCCTGCAGGCTGTGGTGCTCCAGGCTGGGCCGGGGGAGGAACGGCGCCGGCACCGGCCTCTCGGAGAGACACAGGGACAATAAAGACAGAGTCAGCCCACTGATCAACACACACACACACAAAAGTGACTGGGATACTCACGTCTGACTCTCCCTGCTGGCAGACTCATACAGGGACTGGTATGTCTCCCCGGCATGAGAACCAAACCCCACCAGCTGCTGGTCCATGCCCCTCACCGACAGGGACCCCTCACGCTGCCTAGTCCGCTGAACCACTGCCACCACCTCAGGGAACAGACGGACATAGGAGGTGAGGACGTCCTTATGCGTGGCGAGGGGCGACTGTGATGTGTCACCGCCCTCCCTCTCCTCTGAAGGTTTGCCCCCGGTACTGTCCAAACTGGAGCTCACTCTCCCTGAGCACCAGTTCTGGGCACCAGGGGTCCCCGCCTGCCTCCTGGATCCGGCCCTTGGCCTCCTGCTGCACTGCCTCTGGCCTCTTCACCTGGATAGCAAAGGCTGACCCCCTCTCCCGGTAGCCCCGGGCCAGCCTGGCCGCTGCAGGCGAAGGCTGGAGGGTGAGCTCGGAGGCGGTGCTGCCGGGCCGCAACCTGAACACCGGACGATGGTCCATTCTGAAAAAGAGTGAGAGCAGAAAAACCACAACATGTCAGAGGGTTAGGCAGCATCCTTTAATAACAAGCAGATTAAACACTACCACCCCTGTCTTCAAGCCAGGCATCTCCAAGCTGCTCAACAAAGGACCGAGTGGCTGCAGGTTTTCTTTCTTTCTAGCAGCAGCAGCAGCAGCAGCAGCACACCAGACTTGAATCGTTTAATCAACTGATGTCAGTCTTGAAACAGTTGATCTGCAGCCACACCGGCCCTTTGTGGAGCAGTCTGGAGACGGCTGCTGTAATGTATGTCTCCTTCGTGGTTCCTGCCTGTCCTGTACATCTACCGTGTACATTAATGCATCGCAACGGAGACGACGTTAAAAATGACCAAATCCAAGGTAAATGTAGTGTGCAATTATGTGACAGGGGTGAAGTTAATGTACGGCTACAGTAGGTTTACGCCACAGCTTACGCCCACTGTTTGTTTACGCTACAGTAGCAAGTACACTACCCAGCACAGTAACGTTAGCATACGCTACATACACGGTCTGCCTAGCTGTCTCGCTATCGCCCAATTGTTGGCCGCATTCAGCATGATGAGACACACATTATCGGACACACCAAAAAATGGGACATATTGGAGTACAGTAACAATGCCGGAATGAATGAATGGAAAAGCATGAATTTCGAGCGGACCACCGGGCGGAGACCCGAGGACAAAGCGGTGTTCGCCGGCTAAACGTGGATGCGCAGCCTGTCATGTTTTTCATTTTATAGTTGAATACATATATGTCTATATATAAACATATACATATTTAAACACGTATATTCATATACAATGACATCAACCTCCCTGATGAGGTTGTAATACCCTCATAGACACACACACACACACAACACACATATGTATACAGTATAGGGGGGCTTAACCTGCTGCTGAACTGCACTGTGGAAACCCGCTAGCGAGGCTGCGCATATGCACTGCAGGCCTTAGCAGAACACTGTATCTGAGTGTGGGGCCACCGCCGAGGGCCGCCTGGCCACCGAAACCTGCCGGGCCACTTCAGGGTCCGGGGACGTTCGCACCCAGCTGGTGGCGCACGGAGACCCAAACGAGTCTGGTGGGAAACACCATTCCGCTTACACCTGTGTTTGTGTGGTTTGGCCGATCAGATCTCAGAGCGTCTCGGGTGCGTTCTGTTGTCAGGCGCTATCTGACTGCGGTCTGATCACTGGTGTATAGGTCGCACCGGTGTATAACCCGCACCCAACTTTTAAGATGAAAAAAAGGGGAAAAAAGTGCGACTTATACACCGAATTTTACGGTAGATGTCTGCCTGTTTGTTTTTGTGCTCTTTGCAGAGTCACTTTGCTTCAGAGGCCTTAAGTTACTCACCCGTTATCTCCCTCCGACTGCATCAGGGAGGAACAAAGGGTGGACAAAATGCAGTGTCAAATCAGCCCGGTCCTACATCTTGGAAGTGAAACCAGTAGGTTTTGTCTTTTTCTTTTATGGTTTTGCACTTTGACCTTCTCTGTCATCATCTTCGTTGACACATAATAAAAGTGAAACATCACACAGTTCAGTCATGTGTTTTAGTTCAACTTAACCTTTTAACTGTTTAACTATTTGAATATAAATCATGAAATATAGTGGTACAAATGATACAAAGGATACACTAGTATCTGCTTTGTTTTGGAAAACCACATTTTGATATTAATTGATTTGATTCATACTCGAGCCCGTGGTAAGGAGATTAATGCTACAGTACTGTGTTTCCCCAACAGATTGAGTATTTGGTGGTGTACAGTATGACATACAATGTTTGATGGATGGATTAATAAATAAATAAATACATAAATATCTCAATAAATAAATTACTATTTACATATTAGTTTTCGAGAAATAATACTTGTTGATGAACCTGTCAGAATAAATAACCAGTTACATACTAAAATACTTTTTACGTTTTCAAAATAACATATGTGTTTTTCTCAGACTGGAACGAGCATCCGCAGCCTTCTACAAGGATCATTAGAAGCAGCAATTGGAGGAGCAGAAATGGGAGTCCACCAGCCCAGGCTTGTGTGTTTAGGACATCCCAGTGCAACAACAGCTCAGTACATAATTGTGGCAAAGAATGACAAAGTCGCCATTCCACTCGAAGATGAAGGTTTGACATGCGCCCTGGACAAGTTGTTCAAAATGTTGTGGGTTTGGTGGGTCATTTCATGACTCACTATTGGCGCATGATGATAAAGTCTGGACCACTTTTGAAGTTATGGTGCATGAGATTTGAGAGTAAGCATGGTCCCCTGAAAAGACATGCTCGTGTTGTGTGTAATTTCATAAATATTTCGAAGACTTTGGCTTACAAGAATCAAGTTCAAAGTATGTATAATTGGAAATTTTGTGATCCACTGATGAAAAAAATGACTGTCCCAAACGCCTTTCCAGTGATGGTTGGATCGTTGGAAAAAAGTAATCTGTTAATTGAAAATCTGAAAGCACTTGGGTGTGATATTGGTACTTGCAACACAATTCATGTGGCTCACTCTGTCTGTTGGCTTGGTCAGACATAAGACTGGTTGTGTTCTTGCTTTAAACTGTGGTGCAAGAGGGGAGCGTCTATTTGGAGAGATTGTACACATGGTTCCCAATTGTTTCTCAGAATTTTAACTGTGAAATATTTTGATGAGCATCTGTTTTCATATGTGGTGGAGCGGACTGATGAGTATGAAATGATGAATGTAAAAGATGTAGCAGACATCAGACCACTAGACTTGCTGTCATCTTTCAGTGGAAATGCACTATGTAAATCCAAGATACAAAGTGATTGTTTAAATTTGCATTACTGTGAACCGCTTGACCCGTGACACACCTGAGCCAGTCACTTACTTGTAAAATTTGGATGAGGATAGCTAATGGTGCATCCTGTTTTGTGGTCATGCAGTTAATGACGGTGTGACCTGATGTCCCCTGCAGCGATCATTTACAGGTTCTCCTATTGTTGATGAATTGTTTGAATGTTGATGGACTTGGAATTTGTTGAATGGAATTTTAATGTTTGCCATCAGCTGTTTTCCCATGAATTTTCTGCAGTATTTTGAATAAAAGTCACTGTAAATTAATGAAAATATGAGTGTTTTAGTGGGTTTCAAGCATATAAATTCTATTTAAAAAAAAAAAAAAAGTATGAACAGCACATCTTTGTGTTATTTTTAACACATCTTTGTGTTGACACATTGAACACACAATATGTGTTCAATGTGTTTACACACTGATTGTGTTTAAAGCAACACAGAATGTGTTGTCCTTAACTAGACACGCTGATGTGTTAAAAATTAACACGTTATTTTTAACACATCTGTTCTGAGAGTGTCTGCTGATGATGGTGAGGTTTTTAGCCTGTCCCTCACTGTTGTTGTTGTATGTCAACAAGACTTTTAATTTGGAATATGTTGGCAAAATGTTAAAATGTTCACATTTACGTGTTGTTTTAAGTATGATCTTATTGTACAGTGTACTGTGTTTTTGGTAATAACATATAGTAATTATTATAAATATCTACCAATTTATAGGTGTCCCCTGCTTTTATGTCAACCCTGTTACCCTAACAAAAAACCCCTAGCAAAATAATGGTACATTCCAGATTTGACATGATTGACAGGAAGTTGCATCATCTCTCATAAAGGACATAACTAACAGTTCAATGACAACTAAGTTTCTCTCATCTCTTATGCTCTATTTTTGACCGGGGGGACGAGCACACACCGTCATCCCTGTTACCACTTTTTTTTATATATAAATCTAAGCAATTATCTAGTTCTCAAAATATAATCAATCTATACAGGTAATTTCCTTTCAAAGTACATAGCTAGCATTTTAGCTAGCATTTGTTTAAGCCAGCTAGGGGCTAATTAGCTTGAAATGGTCAACCCTGTTACCTTTCCAGAGTAACAGGACTTGACATGCAGGGATGCAAACAACGCGCCGAAAAGCGCAACTCGCTTTTCAACATCATGTGAGCATTGTTTAGCTAATATTGATATCATTTAGTAAGGTTCAGTGTTCTCTGTTCCCTTGCTCCTATGGTTATTTAATGTTGACCCTAAGGCAGTAATGTTTCCAAAATCATTGTCTTGTCTTAGTATGCCACTGAGTGCAGCAGAGAAACAAAGGCGGTACAGAGCTCGCAGAGATGCAGATCCTGAACGAAGAGCAAAGTACCTTGAATGGGAGCAGAGGAAATGAATGAGAGGCAAGGAGCAGGGAAAGAGAAAAGGCATACATGAGTGCAGCAAGAGAGAGCAAAGGTCGCTGAGAAGAAAATGGAGAGAAGCCCAGAAAAAGAGCAGGGCAACAAAAAAGGCAGCATCACTTGCTGTCAACAGTCTGTCCACACCTCCAGTGAGCCCAGAATCACAACAGTCAGATTCACAAGAAACATGTGCATCAAGGTGAGAATTAATAAAACAAATAACAAGTAACATTTAGTTTTTGAATCATATAACTTGCACTTAAGTTTGTATGGCTGGCCTCAGCCTCTTGATTGATGCAGATTTTTTTTTATGTGGTTATATACTTCAGTTTGTTTGTAACCTAATTGCCTTTGATGAAATTGGTAAAGCTGTTATCAGTCTCTTTTTGATAAAATGTTGTTATATGTTTAGTACTGTTTCTTTTCCTCAGTGCCTCTGATGAAATTTATATGGCTGTTCTCAGTCTTATTTTCATATAAAATGTTGTTATTACATAAATTTATATGGCTGTTTTCAGTCTCTTTTTGATAAATTGTTGTTATATGTTTACAACAGTTTGTAAGTTTCTTCTCATTGCTTCTGATGAAATTTGTTACCTCTTTCAAAGTTAAAATGACAGTTTTGATATTGGATAAGTTTGTATGTATATGTTTTCTGTCTTGTTTAATTACTGCAAATATCTTTTTACATTTGGCTAATGTGTTCAATAAAGTACTGTTAAATGATCCTGGATTGATATGAATTATAACATGAATGAGTTTATTTAAATATCTTATTGATCATTTTGAAAATAATTGGTCTCAATAAAAAAAATCTTCAGGAAAAACTTGGTCAAAACATTGTCAATAATGCACGTATAGAACCATTAGACCTCTTGGAAATGCAATGTGCCTTACTAATACAACAATGCAAATCAAGTACAAATTAATATTACTAGCTACTACTTACTACCTTGGGGGATAAAAATTCATAATGTTGTGTAGACAAAAATGTGCAGTGTAGGCAGTAGAAGGTGTCCTGTCACTCTGTCAGCCCTGTTACCATAACATCAACCCTTTTCATGTCATTCATTTGATAAAAAATGTAAAAACATGCTTCAAATGGACTTTCAGCTCTTACCATTATAATTTAAACTACATTATATATTAGACTGGGCCATTTTTCAACATTTCTAACCATTTTCTAACCCTTTTGAAAAATATCAATATTTATCTTGAGACATGTGATCACCCTGCAAAATTAGGGTGCATTTGATAATCTAAATTACAAATATTTAATTAGAGAAAAAAATATACAAATAAAAATCATCTCAATGGAAACAGACACTGAAGTACTGCTAATATATGTCTCATATATTGTATACTTCTTACTGGAAATATTGTATATTTTTTAAAGTTTATGTTGGTAACAGTGTTGAGGAGGTTATGAAAACAGTAAGGAGAAAAACAGTTCTAAACTCTGAAAAAACACAGCCTGAGATGGCACAATTTCTCATCATTCTAAACTTTCTTTAATTCCTGGCTACTTAAAAAATAGCAATTAAATAAACTTTAAATTTTAAATTTTCAAAGTTGAAAATGTG
Source organism: Caranx ignobilis (assembly GCA_021432705.1). NCBI lineage: Eukaryota > Metazoa > Chordata > Actinopteri > Carangiformes > Carangidae > Caranx > Caranx ignobilis. The sequence goes on from MU269990.1 coordinate 18,592,878, forward strand.
GCAGGTGGAGTGTTGCCACACCCCCAGCCAATCAGCATCACTGCTGCTTGATTGCGTATTGGTGCCAGCTGTTTAATTACTGCGCTCTCCCCGGGCGCACTTGGTTTCTTGGCGTTCACCTGGCAGGGCTCTGTTAGTCGTGCCCTGGTTTTGTGTTTGCCGTGCTCTGGTTTTGTGTTTGCCGCTCTCTGGTTTGGGTCGGTCTCCAGGTAAGCATGGATGCTGCTACTTTGTGCAATTCTATGGCACGTTATGGTGTGATAGCTGCCGTGATTTTGTTACCTGCAGTGTCGTTGGCTGTGCTGGTTGGGTTGCAGCATGGTGAGGAGCGTGGCGTCCGCCCTGTGTGTCACCACAGGCTGTGACTGGCTCTGGTGTGTTTAAGTCCTCTTCGTTCGGTGGTTGAAGCCACAGTGTCCTCCCTTCTCCTCCTGCGCTCTGTGTGAGGCTGCACTGCACAGCCCAGTGACGGTGCCATAGCGGCCTTCCAAACGCAAACCATTCACGGCCTCCAGCCCTGGTGCAGTCGCTCCGTCTTCAGTGCCGTGTTCAGTGACCACTCTCACAGTCCTCCATGAGGCTGTCTATGCAGCACTAGGCTCTCAGCCCACCACAACTGTGTTGTTTTGATTAATTTCTTTTTTTCTTTTTTGTTGTTTGGGTTCTTTTGTTATTTGTTTAGGTCAAATATTGGTTTTGTTATTAATTTGAGTTTGGGTTTGTTAAAATATATGTTTTGTGTTCTTAGTTTGCTGTTCTTTTGGGGTTAATGATATATATCTTTATTTTGATTATTTTTTGATTGTCTATTTCTTTGTTGATTATTAGGCTACATATTTTTTGTTTCTGATTTAGTTTATCTAGCTTGGTCCCCACTCCCAGCTGAATTTTGGTGTAGTTGGTTTATCTTATTTGTGTGTGTGTGTGGTTTTAGTATAGGCCTTTTGTTTTAATATTTAGCTGTATAATCTAAACTTTGAGTGTCCCTCAACAATATTGTTTTTTTCCTTCCTGGACAGGAGCTGGTGCAGTGGTGGCAGACTCTCCTGGTGGTGCTTCTGACAAAGGGGGGGCTGGGGGCTGAACCCAAATGTACGACTCTTTCACAGTCTTCTCAAAAGGGAAAATCTTTATTGAACAAAGTACAAAATGAAAATCACTCTCAAGGAGGAAAAAACACTACTGAACTAAACTATAGTTAAACTAACAAAAAATCACTCTTACGAGGAAACAAAAAATCACTCTTACGAGGATAACCTGACTAATAATGACTGGGACAAAGTAACAAAGGAAATCTGCCAAAACAAGACTTGGGGGGGGGGGGCAGCAGTGGGGGCAAGGGGGGAGGCTGGGGCAGCAGGGTCAGCAAGGGGAGAGGCTGAGGCAGCAGGGGGGGCAAGGGGGAGGTTGGGGCAGCAGGGTCAGCAAGGGGAGAGGCTGAGGCAGCAGGGGGGGCAAGGGGGGAGGTTGGGGCAGCAGGGTCAGCAAGGGGAGAGGCTGAGGCAGCAGGGGGGGCAAGGGGGGAGGTTGGGGCAGCAGGGTGGGACTCCTCCATATCTTCTGCAGACAAATGACAGGAAACACAAACACATTGACTGTGAAGTTGTACTTTTTATGGATGATACATTGTGGTGTATTGATCAGAAATCTGTTCATCAATAAATCACATCACATTACATGGTAAGTCTACAGGTGCAATATGTAAAGATGACTAATAGTGTGAATTGAAGATGAAATTCATTCCTTGTGAATTGTTTCTACAGGCTACTGTCTCACAAAACATAAATATCACAGTAATATGACTCCAGCGTACCATGACAGCTACAGATTTGACACTGAAAAACCATCACTCACCGTCACCCATAAAAGACGCTGAAGCCTCGAGGACCTCCACCTTCTGCCCCAATTCCTGCACCTGGCGGCTAAGGAGAGTCGCCTTCTGCTCGGCGGCCCTCCTTAGCTGCACCTCCCTCACTAGCAGGGCCATGGCCCGGCTGTGGACCCTGGCCAGGCTGGCATATAGGGCCGGGCGCTCAATGGCTGGGTCCATAGCTTCATACTGCACATACAAAACAGCAATAATCTATAATTAACACAGATAAACACTCCACAGACAAGTGATTACTGAGACATGACACAAATACAACCATTACTGCTACCATTCACACTGTATTTCTTATGAAGGCTTAATAACACATGTTGTTTGATCACAATTATCCTGTTCAACATGGTCTACAGTCTGGTACTGTATTAATGACTATTGCAGTTAAAACCCCTCCTTTGACCATACAAGAAGTAAAAAGTTAATATATTGTATATATTGTAATGATTTGTCAACGTGTGTCCTATTGTCACTGGTTTTAGCTTCACATGTCTGTGTAAGACGGACATTGCTGGTCAGTAGGAAAACGTCCCGGCTATGCTAACCACATGGTGACCTCAAGCTAAAAGCTACTGACCGAAAGCTAGAGGCAATTCAAGGATGACGCCCACCGTTACATCCACGACAACCACGCGGTAACGATGAGGCTCACCGTTACATCCACGACAACCACGCGGTAACAATGAGGCTCACCGTTACAACCGCGACAACCACGCTGTAAATGGTATTTGTCCTGTCTGAAGGTTTTCATGGCTGTGTGATGTTCTTGAAGTAATAATTTGTAATAAACACGTTACACTTATGGTGGCCAGCTGCAAGTCCTGGCGGATAGCCTCGACCTCCGGGTCATTAATTGTGGCAAACTTGCTGGGGGATGCCTCCATTTTCTAAGATAAAAAAAGAACAAACCATTAACCAACATAGTTCCATGAATCGCAAGTAAAATGTGAACTATTTTAGCTTGTATGCTAATAACCATGCTATAAGGACACGTATGTCTCTCCCTGCCTCTGATTCCATTGTAATGATGGTGGTTGCGCAGGTGTTTCTGTATTTATACTGAAGGCGGGGCATAGATCATGACGTGGAGTCTGCTGCATCAATAAAAGAAACAAACATTTTACATTTAATAAATAATTCTCTGTCTATTAATCACCGATGAGGTTGTAAATCATAATTTCCATGCCGGCCGAGGATAAAAAATATATGTATTAGAAATGGACAGGAATCTGAATATAGGGATTTGATAAAAGCCTTCAGTGACTGGAGTTACAAAAACTGCCTCATGCTGAACACCTCAAAGACAAAGGAAATGATCATGGCTTCCATAGGTCCAAGCCCCCTCTTCAGCCAGTCAACACTTGTGGAGTGGACATTGAGGTGGTGACAACCTATAAATATCTAGGTGTTCACCTTGATAACAAGTTGGACTGGTCTGTTAACACAGATGCACTCTACAAAAAAGGGCAGAGGCGCCTCTCTTTCCTAAGAAAGCTCAGATCTCTAAACACCTGTAATAAGATGCTGCAGATGTTCTATCAGTCTGTGGTGGCAAGTGTTTTATTTTATGCTGCAGTCTGCTGGGGAGGAAGTTTAGGAAAAAAGCAGGCAAAGAGGCTGGATAAGCTTGTCAAGAAGGCTGGCTCTGTCATCTGAGTAAAGATGGACTCTCTGGAGGAGGTGGTGGAGAGATACACAATGAGGATGGTGGAGGCCATACTGAACAACACGGTTCATCCACTTCATAACACCTTGATGGATCAAAGAAGCAGCGGTGGTGGACGGCTCCTATCTCTGCGGTGCAGGACAGAAAGATACCGAAGATCCTTCATACCCACAGCCATCAGACTCTTTAATTATTATGCAAATGCAAGATGAGCTATTAGACAAATGAATTTCCCTTTGGGATCAATAAAGTATTTTCTATTCCATTCTATTCTAACAATGTCACTTTATGTAATGAAAAACAATATTGTACATATCCAGGGACAAATGTAAATAAGCAAAGACCACTGTATATTGCTTATTTCATTGGAGTATGACTGTGAGCTATAAAGATGTTGCTTGCTGCTACTTATAATAATTATTCATATCCAATAAAATACATTAAATTAATCCAGAGTTGTCTAACTGAACTGAGTGAAAGAGGTTCTTCAAACAGCTGGCCAGCTTATTCTCACTCTCCTCTGTCCAAATATCCTGTTTACTGTATGTTTTCTGTGTCAGTGCTGGTTCTTCATTCTTCCTCTCCATTTTAATGAAGTAGAACATAGCATATATAATGATAAACTATCATTATTATTTATCCATAACATAGTTAACATCACCACCTGTCATGTTCTGCGCTGTCTCTCAATTAGCAAAAGAAACATGGCGACGTTAATAATTTCTGGAGCTGCACTTGGGAGATTTGCCAAGACAGATCTTTCTAAAGTATTTGCAACGGCTTCAGACAGTCTGCAAATGACCTATTCACACTGCTGCAACCTCTCTCTGCAACATTCTAAATGATTTTGTCTTGTCCTGAATCTTTGGTGTGAGCTGGGTTTTACAGATGAATGATAGTTCAGAGAAATGTAATACTGTTACTGTACTTTGACAATACAGTGTCATAGACTGATTTCAATCCCAGACCCCTGTCTTGCTGATCAGACCTGCACCCCCAATGGTAGTGCATCACCTGGAGACAATGTAATATATGTTTTTGTCCTTGTCTTCACATAATGTCAGGACATAGTGAATCAGGGAAGCGTGCAGGCTTTCAACGGTGCAAAGAAAATACAAATGCAAAGCTCATAAATATTCATGACCAGTGACAGATAGTTTATAACCAATTTAAAAACAATCATCACATACCTTCGATGTCGTCTTCTGAAGGCCCCTCCATGCCAATGGTCTCTAAAATGTTAATAGATATAATAATATTAAGTTGGAAAACTGAAACTGTGGGCAATCTGCCAGCAGAAAAAGAAAACTGCTGGACTGATCATGTTGTTTTAACAACAACTAAGTAGATACAATCAAAATACATTACAGAATTATAAAACTTGCTCTTCATCTGTATGTTTGTGTGCACAGTAAGTGTGACATTAATTTCTGCTTATGTATGGTCTTAATGAATTTAAAGAAGGTTCAAATTTTATACTTGCAAATTACCTGCATACAATTCTATACTTAAAAAAACTCCAGTTTTTATCACTTCTACCAGAATGCTTAAAGGACACAGGCAAGCATTTTCCCATTAGCTAGTTTGTGTATTGGCTACTGTTAGCTCCTATTAGCTGATGTTTCTTGTTAGCTGCTGAAGCTAGCATAAAACTGTCTCTATGTGAAAGTAAACTATAGACATGGGATAACAGTGCTGTCATTCTCTCATCCAGTCACTAACTCCTTGTTGAAGACTACATGTCATATATTTCACCTCTGAAATATAATAAGACTTAGTACCATTCACATCAACTTGAATTTCATCCAGACTCTTTCCTTTGTAGTCTCCAAGGCGTCCCTGTTCCATTGCCAGGAGCACTTTGCTGATTTTGGCCAACTGCAGGGTGCCCTCTGGAAGGCGGTAGTGCTTTCGGTGGACAGCTATATTATGCCCGAGGAAGTCTGCCAACTGATCGAGTTCTGTGGTCTTAAGGTTCAATACAGTGGAGAGGGTGGCAATATGTTTCCTCAGTTTTGTTGATGTTAAAACTTTAGGATTTTTGATGTGGTCACATTCTTTGACAAACTGCCTTATGCAGTCGGAGGCCCTGAGGTAATGGACAGACTGCGGTAATGCAAACAGATATCTATTTTCACACAGCACCCCGCATTCTTCTCTCTTCTCGGTTAGAGCATCAAGTGACTCTCGCATGAGTGGTGTCAAAAGAACTGGGACCTTTCTTCCTCTCTTTCCTACAATTGTAATCCTTACAAAATGTTTGCATAGCTTCTGTTCAAGCGGTGTAAGGGCCAAGATTACATCTCCATGTGTGGCTGATGTGTCTTTTGATAGGTATGCAGACAAGAGCATCCTGGACGCTTCCCCTGCTCGCCGGCGGTTGAACAGTACAACTTGTGCCAGGGTTACTTTTGCAAGCTCTTTCCAGTTGGATGGTGACAGGTGTTTTTGCAGATCATTCAAATGTTGCTGCTGTTTCTCAGCTAGATGACAATGAAGCTTTTGGATATCTTGCGTGAAAGGTAAGAGTTGAGAAATATTCCATTTGCTCTGGTCAAGTTGAGTTAATGCTTGGCTTGCAATGTCAAATCTCCAACTTTCTTGATAAAGCTGCGCAAACTCCTCAGCATCTTGAGTAGTTTGTTTATCTCTCTTTTTCAGGCCTTCAGACTTGATAAACATGGCCAAAGAATGCAAGCTGTGTCCAGCCTTCCGAGCAAGAGACGGACATTGGTATTTGCCAGTTTGCTCATTGAATCCAGATAGGTTCCGTGCAGCGGTGACAACCTGACTGTACTGTTCAGGCTTTATGAGTTCTTGGATGGTCTTTACAAGCGTGCCTTTTCTTGCTTCCAATAACAGCCTGCCAAGCTCTCTCAGTTTTTGCCTAATGTACTGGTGTTGGCTGACTATCTTCTCATTCTTTTTGAACAATCTGTAACCGTACTCGAGAATGCAGCGGTCTTCTTTAATAGCAACTGCAATCACGTCTTGATTCATAACACTTAAGAACTTCCAATAAGCATCATTAAATCCAGGTGGAGCAGGTTCAGCGAAAGCACACAAAGCTTGAACTCTAGTTTTACCTGGTTTAGTACTCTCAGGTTTGAAGCTGCACACCTGAAAATGCTGCCACATCGCTCTTCTTGAAAACAAGCCATAGCAGTGTACACAATCTGCAAATTCCTGTCGTTCAGATTTTTTCTGTGGTTGCTTCCATGGGATGAGTTTGCCTTTTTGTTGCTCCAAAACTTCACTGTTGTGCTCAAAGTTCCCCTTATTTCGTATATAGTCTAACTGAAGTCTCCTTTCTTTTGAGTTCTTCGGCAAACTGAGTGTTTTTGCAACATCCGTTTCATCTTGGTGTTTACGCCACAAGTGTCTTGACATTTTCTGGACAAACTTCCTGCAATAGAAGCAGAAATGTTTCTTGTTATAGCTTCTAGATCCATCATCCTTCTTTAAAACTGGACTGACATAGACAGACTGCTCTTCTTCCAGGGGCATTGAAACACTCACATCCTTTTGAGAATATGTTGCCACTATTTTCTTTTCATTCCCATCAACTCTGCTATTCGGAAATTTTTGTGTGGCATCATGACTTGTTTCAAAGGGTCTCTTCTGGCTAAAATCAAGCTGGCTCTGACTGGAAGACTCACTTGTGTTCTGACTGGATGACTTGCTTCTTGTCTGCCTGGAGGACTCACTTCCACTCTCCCTGGGCTTAAACGTGTTCTGACTGGAAGACTTTCTTCTGCTCTCACTAGATGCAGCTTTGTTCTTTTTGTCATCTTCCAGGGTTAATTCCATACTGCTATCACTTTCTGTGCTTTCGTCCATGGGACGTGGAATGTACTCATCTTCACTATCTATGTTTGAGTCATCTGATTCCACAAAATTCTTCTGAATCTTTCAAAAAAAAAAAAAAACAAGCAAAAAAAAAAAAAACAAAAACAAAAAAACCCCACACGTGTCAATAACTCATTTTAGAACATATTAAGTATGTAATTTATATATCTCTAAGTATCTAATGTATATATATATATATATACACACACACACACACACACACACACACACAAACACACGCACACTTTAAATGTCTAGGCATACTAAGTGAAGAAAAGTATGTATGGAGCCTTCTATATGGAGCATTTTAAGTCCAACTAAATTTATGAATTAGAAAGACTGTTAATTAATGTTAGACTAAAAATTTAACTATAAACTAGGGATGGGCGTTTTCAGTTACTTTAATATTCAATTACTCATTACATAATGAACGAGTACTTGCAATTTTTTTTTTTTTTTTTACTGTAAAAATAAATCCGGTAGGTCCTTGTCTGACCATTAACATTGGTTCCGCTAGTGTTTCCAGTCAGACAAGATCATATTGCATGTACTGCTAAATGAGTTGTAGCCACAACAAACACACTGCACCAGGTTAGAGTTCTCAATGGACATGAAAATTAATGCCTGATTCGACACGGCCAGAGTACATTAAGTCCAAGCCCAGCACTACAGAGCTAGCTACACCATTGTGCGCTCCCACAAGGTGCAAGCAGTGTCAGCAGACAGGCAGAACTTGGCATAACACCGGTGGATCAAATTATAACAAAGTGAGAGAATGCACATATAGCCTATAGCTGGTAAAATGTCAACTTCATGTTGAACTGTTCATACAAAAAATGACAAGCTGCCTGTAAAACAAAGTTCATATGTGTGTGTATATATATCTCTCTGACGGTCTCACTGCTGGCTGATGCTCAATGTCCACATTTCCAGTCCCAGCACAATTAGTGAAGTGTTAATTGAATAATAATGTCATGAACGGGTATTCAAGTGCTCGGGTAATCGTGCCCATCCCTACTAAAACCTTCAAGACAATCTGAATGCGTCATATATACAATAAAGCCTAAAAAGGGAACACACTTAGTATTAATTTACAAAAATAGGGAAATAGAGAAATAGAGTCAGTGCCAGGCTCACAAGCACGAACAACAGACATGTTCACAGTCATGAAAACACATACAAGAATCAAAAAAAATCTTACAGAATGACAAGACCTTCTCAGCCTCTGTGAAGCCCTTTCAGGCTTAGAAATGCAAGTGTCCTGTGTGCTGTCATCACTTGAATCGTAGAGACAGCCAGCATAATCTCGTACTCTATCCATTTGCAAAAAGGGAGACATGGAGATATGATTTTCCCTTTTTGTTGACACAGAAGAAAAACAAATTTGGGGAAAGGACCCATCAACTAAGTTATATATATATCATACTGTTTAAATAAGTTTTAGGAGCTTACCAGAATGCTTTTTGTGCGTCTCAGTTTTGGAACAAGTTCATCATCTGATTGCTCGTTGGAATGGTTTTTTGGAGTACATCTGAATCGTACAAATGATCAGAAAAATCCGGGCTTCTATCTATCTGCAAAAACAAAGGGTATGTCAAGATGTGCATACATTCATATATAAATGCACAATCTATTGAAACCAGTGACAGGAAGGTTTATACAATTACTTCACTAAAAACATTTTAATAGAATTCAAAGCATTGGTGGCATACCAGAATGTTTTCTGTATTCTTCCTTAGAACATCAAGGTGTGGAGGGGGAGTTCTGTTCTCCATAAAATCCTCATTAGTTTCATCAGTGTCTGAATAAGCAACTAGCGACAAAAGTTGAACAGGAATCATCTACACAAAAATAAAAACAGCAGCAATCTGCTAACTTGAAAAGTTCATGTATGACAGTATCTGCTAACTAGAAATGTTAGCCAAAACAAAAACTGTTCCTGAGATAGCAGTAACATATAAACATGATATGATCTGACTAAAAAGCTGCATCCAGAAAAGCAACGTGAACATTGGCCCATTTTGGTAGGAGAACAACATCACATACAAGTCACCACAGATATTTATGATGACTGTGTCTACACTGTCATTTTACCTGTGCATTAGTCTCATCTGGCTTTGATTTCTCATGGAACATCTGATGTACAGGGCTGGTCTCTGTCTCTACTGCTGCTGCAGGAGTCTGAGGACCTTTCACCTGGATTTCAATTACACAAGAACTTATGTTAAATCACAGAGATCAAAGATCACACACATTTCCATAAAAAAAAAAAAAAAAATCTCCATGCTTAATCCAATCAGCTCACCTTACTGCACCATGGCCATTTTGCATCACCATAGTTGTACTCAATTTCAGATCCTATTTCTATTTTCTTCAGGGCAAAAAGGCACAAGTGTGGCTTGTTGTTACCTACGATTTTCTTCATGACACAATTTGGATTTTTGTGGTTGTCATTGACTAATCTTCCAAGAGATCCATCTTCTTCAGATGCATCAAGGCTGAAAAGCATAAGAAAAATTGTAATAGTGTTATAATTTCAAACCATTTTATTGGAAGAGATATTTTTTTAAAGAATTTTCCAAGAGTATTTGTGCTTTAGTTTATTCATCAATTATTATTGTTTCAGGGTTAACTTAGAACTTCTCTAATCTATACAAAACACCCAGCTTTACATGCTTACCACAAGTGCTGGTTCTGCCACACACAGTCAAAGAGAAATGTGCTTTCAATTTCTGAGTACGGTTGTGACTGGCATTCTTCCTGTGTGAGAAGTTTACCCCTGTACTCCAAGACAAAGTCCCCTGGTTCAATGGGATGAATGGCAAACACTCCTCTTCCTACAAGAATATAATAAAGTAAACACTTCATTCTGGGCAGTCTAAAAGAGATGTTACAGTTTTTCAAAGTGGGTTTGTATGCGACATGTATGTCTAGTCAATGTATTACCCGCAGACAATGCTCAGCACCTTCCTGGTTGTGGTGAGGACAGCAATAAGAGGTATTTTAGCCTCCTAAAAGAGGTCCCTATTGAATAAATGCGTTGATATGCAAGTACAGTGAATATCTGCAGTATTTTTCAGCAATTTAGCCAGGTTGTAACTTCTTCGTTCTTTTTGGAGGGGGGCCCTGTCCATGATCTCTGTTCTGTTCCCTTGACCTGAGAGTGCTGTGAGCTGTCAAGTGCAGGCAACATACTAGTAAAGTGTGAGTACATCATACAACCCAAATTCAACAAAAATGAACTATCACTGTGACGTTTGACATGCAACATAACCCACAATTTGAAAGTTAAATGAGGTAAAAGGATGTTCTAGTCTACTGCCTTTAAATTCAGCATGTACTGAAGCAAGAGATTCAGTATAACAGGACAACGGTGCAGCTTCCATAGCCCTTTTGGAAATGCCAACAAAACTTTTTTTTCATATAGAAAAGATGCAACACAGAAATGTGGAATACTTTAGATTATTTAACCTATTCTCAAAGTAGAAATGGGACAGATGTGATCAGTATTAGGTGCTTGTGTTGACATAATCAATGTATATTAGACTGATCCAGATTCTAAAATAAATAGAAATAGAGAACAAGAGAGTGCTACTTAAGGGTTCCTGTACCATTTTAAAAATCAAAATTACTGCTTTTTGAAACCTTAAAAACTCAATGAATGAAAATTAAGACCCAACAGGCTATGGGGAACAACAAGAAAAGAACTGAATTCCATACATAATGAATAATGACATCTACTTTTAATATTTTGTAATGCCAGGGCTCCAGACTAACTTTTTTTTACTAGGAGCACAGTGGCCCCTGACTTAAAATTTTAGGGGCGCAAGCAGAAAATTCAGGGGTGCACACTGTAAAGCGACATGCAGAGTTTTCCCCTCATTTTCACTGTTTAACCGATAAATACTTTCATAATAGATACATAAAACTACAATCTTATGAATTCATATTTTATTCTAGGATTTTTACATTAACAATAACTCTTTTTCCACTTTTGTTCAGAATAAAAGCTCCAGGGGAGCCCATGGATGTGGAGTGTCCCATCCAGGAGTACGACCCCTACAAGTTAACATTCATGCTGAACTAATAAGAACGGAACGAATTGTAGACACACAACTTGTGTGCTTAGAAGAGATCGCCGCTTGGTGGAGGACAAGGTGCCTGGTTAGGCCAGCCCTTGTAATTTGGCCTCCTTGCACGTTGAGCCTGATTTAGCCACAGATTCCTGGGCATCAAACTCATTGATGCTTGGTCCCTCCATGCTTATTCTTATCAAGTCCTCCACAGTGTCCACGTGAAGTGATCCCCTGACATCTGACTTTATCCTCTTCTGGGAAGAGAACCCTCTCTCACAGACAGCAGAGGACACTGGGAGTACTAGCATAATGTGGACTAGGTGCAGGATGTTCTACAAATAGTTTAGTTTTTAGTCAATCAAAAAGTCCTATACCAACTAAATTAATGAAAACATTATATTTACCTTGAAGTCAGAGCTGAATGGCAATTTTGATACCATCATCCCCCACAGGGCATGGTATGTCTTGTCCATGTAGTTCCTGGCAATGAACATTTTCATGGACTGGTATTCCTCTCGAGCCAGATTGGCATCACATCCATTTCTGAAAATAGTGAGGAGAAAAACTGATTAAACTTAATATTTGGTAGGATCAAGGTAAGTGTTTGAATTTTTTTTTCTGTGTTGTCACAATCATTGTTAAGAGCCACTAACCTTGTGAGGATGGGGGAGAAGTACTCAAGGAGGAAGTCCAGCTCCTCTGCACCATAGTCTGTCAGTTTGTCTCGCTGTTCTGGCCAGGAATTGTGATCGAAGATCTTAAATGACCTTACTGCCCTTGCAGGTGCTGATGAGGTGTCTTCATCTATCAGGAAATAGAAAGAGAAAGGGAGATTTAAGATAGATGAGTCATAAAATGATATATTTATACATTATGCATTTTTATGTTTTCACTTGCCAAGTAAACTACTGAATCTTTGCTTCAAGTGCAGCACAGTGCAGTCTACTGTTGCTTTCACTGCTTGTTGCAAATGTGGTGTGTGTGCCATTTAGAGTCCATCTGTTCCCAGCCCAGCAGCTTCTCCTTTGATGGTTACCCCCTGTATTGACACAAGATTTAACATTAGGACAAATATTTTAAAAAATGAATTGAAAAATATATATATACTCAGAATCTAAATTAAGTATTCTCTCTTTCTCCGTCGATAATAATTGCTCACCTGATATTTGTACACAGGGTGAACCTCACCATCCCCCTCTTGTTGTCTTCTCTGGGCCTGAAGATCTGACAGTAACTCTGCTAGCCTGCCACCTGGCTTGCATCTCACTGACATGGCCTCAACAGTTGCAATAAGATTCTCAATCCCATTCACAGCCTGAAAAATATATTTCATTGACATATGAAAAACTATATATTACTACATTTGTTTTTATAACTTTTACTGATTTAATGAGGTTAAAATTTTCTTATTAACATCTCAACATTACCTGAGGCAAAATGACATCATTTCTTTGGAGAAGAAGGCTGAATTTGCTGATGGCCTCAAACAGGTCAGCCAAGAAGTGAAAGAAACCCACAAAAGCACCATCTTCCATCATCTTCTTTACCTGCAAGACAAAACCAGTCAGTAACCAACATCAGTAATTCATTTGAAATCATTTTGAAATTAAGCACAGACCTTTCTTGCTCTCTCAGAAATGTCAGTATTGGTTGATGATGCAGTCAAATGTTCCATGTGGAAGTAAACTGCTGTGAACTGGCCAGGATTCTGCAGATTTCTGTCCTTTCCTCCAGGTCTCAGTAGGGTTTGCAGGGCACGGTTAACATGTGCAAGCCAGCGTGTCCCACAGACACTACCAGGTACACTGACACGGATACCCAACTCCTCTCCAAGTGCTTTCAGCTCTCTCATAGACTTGCTGCTGTAGTGGTAGGTTTTCCACACCATGTTGAGGAGAGTGTAGACATGATCCACCATGGGAATTTTCCTTTGCACTGACAGCATTGCCAGCTCCAGCCTACAATTAAAATGGATTCAACTTAAATTTAAACTCATACATTGCTTAATATCCTATCTTTAGCACGATGAGTCACCTGACCTACCTATGTGGCATGCAATGAAATGGAACAATAAAAGCCCCTGCCTCAGCTTGGAGGAGGGCTATTACACCTCCTTTGTGGCCAAGATTTACAGCTGCGCCATCAGCTCCCATTGCAACTGTCTTCTCTAACCACCCTGTTTCTTTCCCTACTTTCTTGAAGGCCTCTTTGGTGGCATCATACACACCTGAAAATGAAATCAGCTGAACTTGTGAGCTTATAATACCTGTCCTTCATAAACATTCATAACTAAACTCAAGTACAAAAAGACAACTCATTCATAACTAAATACTCAGAAGTTGTTGTGTTGAGGTAACATAGTTTACAGACATATTTTTAAAAACAGCAACAAAACACAATTTAATTACAGAGACACCTCGCTACTTTGCGCTTCGGTTATCGCTGGTTCACTGCTTCGCGAGTCAAAAAATATTCAATTAAAATTAAAAATTATTTAAAAATATTAAAAATCAAAAAAAATCCAACGGATGCTTCCCGCACCACCGAGGAACGTTTCAGACAGCCAAGATTCAAGCCGATTGGCCAGCACCCCTTGAGATCTCGGATGCCGATTGGCCAATTCATATCGCCCAAGCATCTTTCATACCCCCGCTCTGCGTTCCTCTCTGCATCTCTGCAGTCTGTGTATAGATCGCGGTGAGAAGAGTTTGTGTCTCGCGGTGTGTTTCAAGTTCAAAAGTTTGTGAAGCCCCTCGTCTCTCTCTCTCTCTCTCTCTCAGTCGGTAAGGACGTCATCTTGAGGTAAGTTTGACCCTTGGGGGCTTTTATGAAGGGGCGTCGCTACTTCGCGGATTTTCACGTTTCGCGGGGGGTTCTGCCCCCCATTAACCGCGATAACCGAGGTAATACTGTATTGTGTTAACACAATTTGACAGAGAAAAAGTAACATACCTTGTGCATGGGCATGTTGCACTTCGACGTGGCCAATCAGAATATTAGTTGGTTGTCCTTGGTCCAGGATCCTTGCATATATTATTTCAACCTCCTTGGTTGAGACATCTGTGTCTCCATCTATCATGATTGACAGATAAGGAGCACTCTTCATCTTGTTGTAGGTCTTCTGTTTCAGCGTGTCTGCTATTGTCCCAACAAACTGCGTGCACGCGGTGTCGTTGCTGTATGTACAATTAAGTTTGATGCCATTTTTTCGTTGCAGCTCAAGCTGGCCTTGAAACTTGGTGAACGGCAGTTCTTCTTTGGCAATGAAATATGCCGTGTTGAACTTAATTTTCATTTCTGCCTCCTCGGCGGACTGGTTAGCTGCCGTCTGTCTCCTAAATGCAACTGGGAGTGGAGTTGAACTTTCGTTGCACAGGTCGCGGCAGATTTTATGTTTGATACTGGCGTTGTGTTTCATCAATGTGTCGTGTTTTAACTGTGTAGTGCCAGTTTCGTCCGCAAATTTTGTGTGTCCTGCATGCTGAGGGTATCGTGAGCAGAATTTGCAGTTCATTGAATTTGTCTGCTTACAATACCTCAACCAGGTGAACTCTGGAAGCCAGTCATCCCTGAAGACGAGCTTTCTCCCTTTTTTCGCCGCAGCCGTCTCTTCACTCTCTGAGTCGGACTCATTCCCTCCGTCGGCCTCCTTTGAAATATTACCGGCGGGTTTGTTAGAAAGAAAATAGGAACTTATTGTCCTCTTTGCCATTGTTCTCAAGTGCTATCAGATCAAGTTTTCCCGCTACCCCAACTCGATCCCGCTCCTCCCCCCTCCCGCTCCCGCCTTCTTCTTCTTCTTCTTCTTCTTCTTCTTCTTCTGTTGTCTTTTCCCTTGGCAAACCCGCTCGTTAGTGCATTACGGCCAACTAGATTGAAGTGTGGAGGAGTTTGTCAGCAACAACAACAAAAAAAATAAAATAATTAAAACAAAAACAAAAAAAAAAAAAAAAAAAGAGAACAGCAATGTTACTGGTCGCGCATGTGCGAGTAGATGAAAAAATTACTAGCACTGGCTCTATTTTTAGTCGCAAAATGCAACCATTTGGTCGCAGTCTGGAGCCCTGAATGCTGATGTTTTGGATCAATACAGATGAAAATTCGCCTTAACCCTATGGAAACAAAGGCCCCCCAATTGGGGGACTGAGAGATACAAAGCAAACGAAGTGCCACATTGCACTAATGATGAAAGAATATAGCCATGTTGCACATCAAATTAAACAGCAGTCTCTGGGTTGATTCGTTTTCAGTGACTTTGAACAATGGCTCATAGTGGCATAGTGGCAATGGCTCCTAAATAGTTATTTTAGGTGAGCCTGATATTAATTTTGTTATTATTTACACATCTCAACAAATTCTCAAAGTGTTCCCTTTACTATGACACCACAAGTATTCAAATAGACCTTGTGGTTGCATAGATATACTCATTACCACAGCAATAGCCTCTACTTGACTGGACACTTCAGTAGAATATTTTAACAAAGCACTCTGACTATCTTGCCTGAACTGAGAAATATCATACTTATTTCCATCACTCTGCCTGACTGAAATTCTCTGATGAAAGCAAAAAAGCCACATATAACCCAAGACAAAAATAAACTCTGCGTAAGTTGTGTCAAGGCAACTTCTGCCACTTACCTTTGTAACTGTCGATAAATCTTGCCATAAAACCAGACTTGTCAGTGCAAGACAGAATGTGTGTCTTTGCATCATCTGCAGGCTTTATTCGTCTTCTCCTTTTGGACATAATGGCTGTGTGAAAATAATTTTAATCATTACTACACATTCAGCATAAGAGAATTGTTCAGTGAGTCATGTTTATATTGTCATGAGTTTCCTAGATCGCTACCTGCTAATGTTAGCATGCAGGCCGCAATGCCAATAGTAGCCGCTAGCGATCTTTGCTAACGATGAAAGCGACTGCTCAGTAATGTTAGTTGGACAGTTTAAAGGCTGGAGTCGGCAGTTCTCTTCAGATGAACATTTTCTTATATTCGTTTAAATGGCCTTTACACGCTGGGAACATTCAATGCTCAAAGTGCTCTGCAAAAAAAAAAAAAAAAAAAAACCCGTGGGGGTTTAAATTCGGAGTATATCCGGGAGGGAGTTCATTGCTAATACGGTATGCTTTAGATGTACTACGAAATGCGAAACTCCGAATATTGCTAGCTCTCCAACAATGCCGACTCCAGTTCTGACGCTCCGACTTCGCTGACGATTAGCTGCATCATTCCCCCTTTACCCAGCTCTCTGTCCAGGTGACATAGCCTACTATTAGCTGCCAGCGGCTAAAAGTAATATCCTATTACATCGCTAACGTTAGACGCCAACCACGAGTAGCTAACGGTAGCAGCACTTAGGGTAATAAAGCAATTAACGTCACTACGATATAAACGATATAAATTCAACAAAAATCATGCCTACCTGTTGCATGCAGATATATCACCTTGTTGCGGTCCAATGTGGTAAAATATTCACTGAGTTTCAACCAAACACTCCATCTAATGCTATGTTCTTCTGTCCGTTTTCTTTCTTGATCGTTCTTCTTCTTCTTCTTCTCTCCAATTCGCAGCAGATCGTGCAGCCAAGTAATTTCAGGTGTCCACTTCCTGAAAGTGTGTATACTCACTTCCGGAAGTGTGTGTCGGTGTTATACCGCCTTACCAGCGCCAGGGTCGTTAGCGAGCAAAAAGTTCACACACACTTTCACACACATTTCCAATTTTTGTTACCTTGTGGGCCAATTGAAAAAAAAAGCAAGAGGGACTGCAGGGGGAGCTTCTGAGCTCATTTTAATTGAAATCGGTGTGGGGCCCTTCAATCTGGGCCCCACACCGGGTTGGGACCCCCCACTGTTGGTGTGCTCCCTCCGGTGGGATCCCCTGAAGTAAGACATGCAAGTGTGCACACACACACACACACACACACACACTTAGTTGCTGTACTGACCCTTGACTAACCCTTCAACTCTTAACAGTGTCTCAAACCTGATGTAGGGTTCCACTCTTCCTCACTATCTCCACTGTCACTGTCACTCTCAAGCTCACTGTCCTCACTGTCTGAGGGAGTGGCCCTAACTCCCAGATCATTCTCCTTCCCATAAAACATTCTTTCATCCATCTCCTGTAATTGTTAATTGTTAATTGATGGTAAAGTTAAAAATATGATTAAGATAATTATTTTGCAGCTAAGAACATATCCACTCTGTATAATGATATTGCCTGAACAAAAGTGCCCTAACTGCACAGTGTTGCCCTGAGGCAACGAACAAAAAAGCGCAGTTTTAGAATATAAATAATGCCAAAATAAGTGTTAAAATGATCAAAAATACTTCTTTACGTGCTCATACACATGAACAGACACAGGGTTACATGCACTTCAAAGCCACTAATTATTGGACACAGACAAATCGGGTGATATTTTATTTTACCCCCCCCCCCCCAAAAAAAAAAAAAAATAATTAAAGGGACAGTGTGAGCCCACAATTCAGCAGTGCTTCCGGATGGAATAAAGGCTGAGCGAAGGAAAACTGAACACAGTCACAACAACAATTGCCATTGTCTTCTAATGACTACATTATTAAAAAACAAACAAACAAAAACAACGGGAGCAGGATGGGAGTGGGAGTCATTTTGAGTGGGAGCAGGACGGGAGTGGGAGTCATTCTACCAGAAGTGGGACGGGATGGGATTTTTCTCTCTGCAGGAGTGGGATGGGAGGGGATCCACTCCTGTGTCATCCTCTAACATCAAGGTTTCGGTTTGTTGTCAGTGTGGCGAAGAAGGTTACAGAGTTTAGTCCTGGCAAAAGTGAGTACGGGAAACCATCTACTGCCGTCAAAATCAGATTCTGTCTCAAAGGAGTGGTGGAGGTCCTGACTGGACAAACACTCATGAATGACGATCACCTAGCTGAGAGGAAGGCAAAAAAAAATCCTGGAACTTTTGGAAAAAAACTGGAAAAGTCATGTGTCTGTCAGTGCTCATCAAACAATGCATACCCCTTACCAAAGATGTGATGACTCTGAGGGATCATCTGAGGATGATAGAAGGTAAAGCGAAGGAAACACTACAAGACATTGAAAGAGGTGGTTCTGGCACAGGTCATCATCTTTAACAAACGGCATTAAGGGGAAGCATCACGCTTGTCTCTTGACATCTACAAGACAGCAAGCACAAATCCCATTAACAAAGACATTTATGAAACATTGCCTCCACTGGAGAAAGAGCTCAGCAAACTTCTATCACGCATAGAGGTCAGACGTAAAAGAGACAGGAAGGTACCGGTTTTCTTTACGGAGAGGATGAAGGAGTCGATTGACTTGTTAATTAAAAGGAGGGATGAAGCTGGCATGCCTGCAAGAAACCCTTATCTCTTCGCAAGACCAGGTGCAATGACAAACATATGTGGCTTTGACTGCCTGAGAAAATATGCTGAGGATAGCAAAGCAGAAAACCCTGAGCTCCTGAGATCAAACAAATTAAGGAAACAAGTTGCCACTCTCTGTCAACTTCTCGATCTAAGAGAACAAGAGCTCGAACAAGTCGCAAGATTCATGGGACATGATATCTGAGTTCGGGACTTCCATCCGGCAGACTGACAAAACCTTTCAAATCACCAAGATCAGTAAACTGCATTTTGTAATGAAGCAAGGCAGTGGGACCTTAAAGGGAAAGAACCTCAACACCATCAAACTCTCTGCTAGTGGTATGTATGCACTACACCTGACACAGTTTAGTCCTGTCCCTAATTGAGCTAGTTTATTCAATGATAGTCTTTTTGGCTCTGCTTAGCACCGACTTTGACCATAATTATCTTTTGTAGGTGAAAGTCCCACATCAACTTCTGACCTTGTCCCACAGAAGAAAAGGATCCCAGGCAGAGAGGAAGATGATGGTATGTGTCTAAGGATTCTGTTAATTTCCAAAATATCTGTGTTAGAGGTGCGCATAATAATTTAATCTGCAGCTGTTTTGATTTCATTGACTTACTTGTCTTTCCTGTTGTCCTCCAGTCAAGGGAGGACAACCATAACATCTGTAGCTCGTCCTTACTGCGAGATGAAAAAAAAAAGCTCAGTTTGAACCTAATTTCAACGAATCTTGTGTTTCCATTCCAAGGATACTTTGGGAGGCGGTGAAGGGCTTTATAAGGAGTAACACCACTTTATACACTTCAACACCAAACAAGGAACGTGCAGCTAAAATTGAAAGCTTTAGAATTGAAATATGCGACGCTTGATGGTTATATACTCTACTACTCTGCAACATAATTTTAACGACTACACAGCCCTACAGAAGGAACTGATTAAAAAAGAGATTAACTCTCTTCTGAAGCGCTTGTGCAAATAATCGGAAGAACTACGATAACCATTTTGTATTTAAAGTTAATGAAGGGCCAGCAGTCAAGAGTTGAAATACTTTGATGCAGCCACTAACAAGTTGGTTTTGATTACATATACTGTTGAATCTTATAGATCACAGATGACAATGGACCAGTTTCTCTCAGTCTTGAGAGAAAGGGTTGTTCCCGAGGACAACCTGAGAAGAAAGGCTGAGGATAAGGCTAAGTACATACAAGGCATTGCCTGCTAATGCCAATAACAAGTGACAATTGAAGAACAAGTAATGATTTTGGTCTAGTTTGGTAGTTGTAGTTCTGTAGAATCATAAATATGAGCCATTCAGATATTAACTGGACAATTCCTGTATTTACCTGCATTTACAAAAAGGACATACATGACTTCATACTACTAGCTACTACATTGCAGCCAAAGTAGGACACACACTCTTGCTGTTAGAAACAAATAACCAAAAACAACTGTGACCAGAATAAGAGGTTTTATGATCTGTAGTTTTCAGGTTCCATCTGTAGGTTGCAAGCTGGATGAACTGGTGGCTCACTTGATGCCCAACTTAAACCAGCTAATGTCACTCTGGGTCATCCTGGAAGACGTCCCTCCAGTAGTCTACGTTCTGTGTCCTGTAGATTCCCCACCAGCTTCTAATCCATTGCTTTGTACACATGGTCCTGAGCACATTGCCAGTCTAATTTTCTCAGAAGAATTGTTGGTTAACAAGGACATTTTCAGTTCTCAAATCCAATCAGATTATTGTTGGACACCCCCAAGCTCTGGGACTGCATTTATGAAGTAGGCTGCAATGATGTTGGGGTTACTATTTGAGGAGTTTGCTTGCATCCAGATTATACGGCATGAAAAGCCATCAGTGCATCCGTTTGTGCATTCCAGTGCTGAAAGGGCTCAACTTGTCATATGAGTCCATATGCTATAAATAACTGGGCCCTGGGACCCTATATGACCTTCTATGAAATCTTGTTCCTCTCCGTTGCTGTACACCCTCTGGGTCAAGATGAGACTGAACCTCATGAACCATGTCTCGAGTAAGGCGCAGTCCAGCCAATTTGCACCTCTCATGCATCATCTGGTAACCATGAAGATGATCCTAATGAAATGAACAATCCCAGCAGGATCACTGTAAAGTTGCAACCAGGCTGGTGTTAACCTGGCAGCCATCTCTAATAGAAAGACACAACGTAATTTCTGCCTGTATTAGACCTTGACTGAAGTAATTCATGGGGTGTTGATCAATAATTGATAGGCCTAATCTTTGATCTGTCATTTGCACCTCCCTGGAACACACAAACACACACACACACAAAGAGAGAGAGAGAGGTGGGATTTGGTCAACCTCTCACATGTTTAGGCCAGAACATTGGTCTATGTATCGATACCGACATTGAGATTACATTTTTAACACTACAGTCTACATATGTCCAGGAAATAATGGAGTCAGCACAAGGACACTGAACTTAAGCTGAACCCTGTACATAGTGACACAGGTGGAATTAAAGGAAAACTCCATCTAGTTAAGGCGGTGTCTGCATAAAGAAAGTTTACACCCTTACTCCTAGAAAAAACTGTACTGGGATATGAGAGGAAAAAGAGAGGAATCTCTCCTCATTTAAACAAACCAGTAGGACTTTCTCTGAAGACTTTGGTAAGTGGTCAATTATATCATGGCCAGACATATATTGTACACGTATTTGACAGACAAACTGAGCATGTATTCATGAGAGAAATGACGATCCTAGAAGTCACTGGATATATATCTCACTTCTCCTGATAGTTTCCCTCTCCCTCTATCATTTTAACAGGGGAGGAGAAGAAATGAGAGACAAATGGTTGAAAAAGAAAAGTGAACCATCAGAAGTAGAGCACAGTCTGCAGGCTTCATAACTTCCTTAATGGACCAAATGTTGCCGATTGACACATTTATTACACAAGAAGTCATCTTCACACTGCCCTGCTGAGAAATGACGTCTCGAAGAATGAGACATTGTAATAAAGGAGACTGAAAAAAGAAAAGATCATTGTTGAACAGAGTTTTTAAACACCATAAAACTACTGATGGATTTTTCCATGGAAAAGAGAGGTGGAGCCACAGATAAACATGACAGACTGGGTTCATGAAATATCAGGCAAAATGACAACAACAGACAATACTGCTAGAATAGTATCAAACATGACTTATATAGAAAAATCATCTTTTTTTCGTGCTACCCAGAACGGATTTCAACTGATGTATTTCAATTGGATGTTCATTCCGTGCTTGCAGCACGATGAGCTCATAGGACTTGATATTACAATCCCTATGAATAAAAAGCACCTTCTTGTTGTGAGTAGGGGGAAAGGGAAGGGGTAATCACTTCATCTGGGTCATCAGGTGGGCACCCTCCTTCATTGGTGTTTCATTGATAGGCCCACAACACCTCCAGAGGGCTCAACAGCAACACCTGGCGTCCCAGGGTGCTCCCCTCTGCTTATACCCTCCTCATCACTCTGCAGCCCAGATTGGATCTTTCCTCTTCATCCAGAGCCATTTGCTGCTTTGCTCGGCAGCTTCTGACAATGACCTGATGGTTTTCTTGAAGGCCTGTCCTCGAACTCCCATCCCCTTCAGGAGCCTGGTCGTAGATGTTGCTATGAACCCTCTGCACTCAACCTCTACAGGAAGCACTTGGGTCCGCCAGCCACGTCGTTGTGCCTCCACACATACTTCAGATGTTTCCGTTCATACGCTTCACTAACTGCAGCCTCCCATAGTACAGTTAGTTCCACGATGAACAGGGACTTCTGCGCTGTTGACCACAAAATCAGATCCGGCCTGAGATTAGATGTTATGATCTCTGGTGGAATCTTAAATTGCTGGTCTAGGTCAACTTGCATTTTCCAGTCTTGTGCGGCGTCTAAGAGGGTCTCTTCCACTCTTGCAGCTGACTTGACTGGAGGTTGCCCTGCTCTTATGAAGGGGGTGGTGGTTGAGTGTCCGGATATTGGTGGAGGGAGGGCATTGATGAAAGTTCTCCTTTCTTCCAGGGTGATTTCCAGTTGCCATAGGACCTTGTTGTGTCTTCAGGTGTAACGGCCTTGGGACAGACTGGTCTTGCAGCCAGTGAGGATGTGGCTGAGTGTTGCTGGGGTTTTGCAGAGAGGGCATGAAGGATCTTCTCCAAGCCACTGATTTAGGTTCTTGGGTGTAGGAAGAACATCATAGGTGGCTCTGATGATGAAGCTGATTTGGCTTCCTTCCATCTCCCACAGATCCCTCCAAGTGACCTTACAAGGCTCCAGGTTTTCCCAGCTAGTCCACTGGCCCTGTTTGGACTGTGAGACTACCTTTGGACATCTCTCTGCTTCCTGTTGTTGCCGGACCTCAGCAACCACCAGCTTTCTCCTCTGGATGGATGTTGCCTTGTGCCACATGGGTCGACTTGTCCCAAGTCCTAACCCACCACGACAGTCATATGCCACAGAAGGGGTTTGATTTTATTTATTTCTGAACCTTAACAACAACTGAATACAACATTTTAATCATCAGATATCACTCGTATGTCATATTTCACTTCAGTTTATTATGTAAGCTAAATGGCCGATTTGTAATGGTCCTACTTCGGTTTTTAAAGGGATAGTTCGGATTTTTTGACATGAAGTTGTATGACATCCCCATTAGCAGTGTCGTGCATCAGTGGTGTGAACACTGTGAAACAGGTGATGGAAAGGTGTGCAGCTGTCGTCAGCCAGCAGCGTGCAGTGATACAAAGGGAGAGAAAATAGTGCTGAGCGATTGTGAGGTCTGACTTTTTTGTGGACAACAGTTTGTGATGCAAATGTATTACTCTTTTCTCACATATTGTTTTGAGAAGCAAAACACTTTGTTTTTGTGAGCCCAGCAACGAGCTGGAACTACTTTCTTCAACACCAACACCTGGCCAGAACTCTGCTCACGGGACGCAGTAGGGGAAAGTCACTGTTGATGCACAACACTGCTGATGGGGACGTCATACAACTGCATGTCAAAAAATCCTGACTATCCCTTTAATGTAACATCAAGCCTGTAATTTAAGAATCCAGTGCTATATTCTGCATCAGATCTTCCCATATTTATGATCTAATCCTTTTATTTTTCTTTTCTGCTGCAGGATTCAGGCATTTTGTGATTAGAAAACTCATATTTTTAATATCTGTTTCCTGCGTATTTCTATACAATATAGCTAGAAATGACTGCAATTATTTTTCACATATATGGCAAGGTATCACTACGTTGACAATGCCATCTGCTATTATTAGGGCCCGAGCGGACGACAGCGTCGTCCTCGACGAGGACCCTATTGTTATTCGTTTGGAAGGATTTTTATCATTTTTCGCCGTCATTAAACCCCAATTTGGCCCCTTTCCCATGCTCAAAAACTCACAGATTTTTCTATTTTCAAGCGTTCACTGAAAAAATTCGATATTTTGGTGGTCTTGCACATGGGCGTGGCAAAATGGCGAAATAGCGCCCCCTAGAATATTTTGAAAAAGTCCATAGGAAAGTTGGCGTAAATGGATGAAAATCGGTACATGTATGTATATCATAGAGATCTACAAAAAAGTTCATTACAGACCCGTCCGAAACCCGACAGGAAGTTGGCCATTTTGATTTGAATTTTTCACGCTCAAAACGAACTCCTCCTAGGGATTTCACCCGATTGACTTCAAATTTGGTACAGATCATCGGCTAAGTATCGACATTAAAAGTTATTCGCAGAATTTCTGTAGGTCAAATGGTGTGGCCGCTAGGGGGCGACACATTTAGCTTATTCGCTAAAATATTTCAAACTGCTCTCACGCCCACATTCTTGATCCTAGCAGCTTCAAACTTGGTACACATTTGTACGTGAGTGAGACGCACAAAAAAGTCGGCCTATGTCATGGTGAAATGTCAACAGGAAGTCCGCCATTTTGAATTGAATTTTTTTCGTATTTGAAGTCCTACTCCTACAGATTTCGCTTGATTGACTTCAAATTTACTACAGATCATCTACTCTCCATCCTAATGAAGAGGTATTAAAAGAATGTCAAAAGGTCAAAGGGCGTGGCTGCTAGGGGGTGACAAAATTTGGCAAATTTCGATTTCTCACTATCAAACTTCGAACGGCTCTCACGTGCGGATACTTGGTCCTAGCAGCTTCAAACTTGCTGGACATGATCAGGGCTTCGCCCTGAACGTCCTGATATATTGACTTCCCACCTTGCTCATAGCGCCCCCTGTTGGCAACAGGAAATGTGCAGCTTTTACTCCAACATGTATAAATACTACATAGTTAAGCCCATCGACTCCATTTCACTTCTAGTACATGCAGAACAAGTTGGTGAAGCTACATTATGAATGGCGTGAAGCTACGACCAATGGCGTCCGTGTGGCGGTACGACGACTATCGACCCTTCGTCGTAAAATTACGTTTGGCTTTTTGATGGCTTTAACGAACTCGTACCCACGTGAAATTTAACACGCAGGTCAAGACTGACGAGCTCTTTCCTTTGATATGCGGCACGCCCATGGGCGGGGCCAAACGCCTCAACAGCGCCACCTTGAAAATTTCAAAAACCCCTCCCCATAGGGCTTTTTTTGGAGTAGGAAGTTCAATCTTGGTACACATGTCTATCTTGTCCAGACGCACAAAAAAGTCTCTTGCACCAATGGTCAGAACCAAACAGGAAGTCCGCCATTTTGATTTCATTGGTCATGTTTTGTCGATTTCCACCATTGGTATTTGAACGAACTCCTCCTAGGGATTTCGCCCGATCGACTTCATATTGTATGACCATCACCTCAACACCTTTGTGATCAAAAGTTATTAAAAACTTTTCTCTATCTCAAGGGGTGTGGCTGTAATTGCGATTATTCAACAACAAAATGTTTGGTGTTTGTTCATGCCTTTAATACGCTCATAGCTTCATGAAAATTGGCACACAGATGAAGAATGGCAAGTACTCCCAGTGATAGAAATCTGGTACATGGGCAGGGCAGAATGCCTCAACAGCGCCACCTTGAAATTTTCAAAAACCCCTCCCCATAGGGTTTTTTTTGGAGTAGCAACATGAAAATTGGTACACGTGTGTAATGTGTCTATACGCACAAAAAAGTCTCTGGCACCAATGGCCAGAACCAAACAGGAAGTCCACCATTTTGATTTTAATGGTCTAGTTTTTTTTGGCCATTTCATCATGTTTGAAACGTGAATAATTTTGCATGTGTTTCACCTACGAGCATGAAATTCGTTAGGCTGATAGAACTCATCAAGACGCACAAAAAAGGTAGGAGGTTTGAAGCTGTAAAGTCAACAGGAAGTCCGCCATTTGACCTCAAAGGTCAAGTTTTGGTGATTTTCCGCCGTTTTGACTTTAATGGTCTACTTTTTTTGGCCATTTCATCATGTTTGAAACGTGAATAACTTTGCGTGTGTTTCACCTACGAGCATGAAAATCGGTAGGCTGATAGAACTCATCAAGACGCACAAAAAAGGTCAGGGGGTCCAAGCTCTAAAGTCAACAGGAAGTCCACCATTTGACCTCAAAGGTCAAGTTTTGGTGATTTCTACACAACATACTTGAACAAAATCCTCCTAGGGATTTCATCAGATAGACTTCATACTTCATGAACATCATCTCAAGACCTTTGTGATTAAACGTTATCAAAACCTGTGCTCTACGTTAAGGGGCGTGGCCGCTATGGCGCCGCCATTTCTCATGCGTCGCCATGGAACATCAAGTCCTTCTAACTCCATCATGCATTGTCCCATTGGCTTCAAATTTCACATGTGTGATGAAAGTCTGCCCCTCAATGCACCTGACCAGCTCTGGCAACGCTCGGAGCGCCACCCGGTGGATGAGCCGAACATTGCGTTTTTTCCTCTTTCTCCAGGTTTCTCCTCTCTTCCCGCTTCGGCCCGCAGGGGTCTCCCCGAGCCGCAGGGGCCCGCGGTCGCATGTGGTGAGGGCCCGTTCACAGCCGCTTGCGGCTTTAATTATTAGGGCCCGAGCGGTACGACGAAGTCGTCCCGAGGGACCTATTGTAATCGTAAGGTTTATTATTATTTTAATTCCCTCTAAAATCGCATTTTCGGAGCCTTTCCCGTGCTCAAAAACTCACGGAATTCTGGAAAACATTGCGCTCACACGAAAAATTTGATATTTTATGGTCGTTGCACATGGGGAGGACAAAATGGTGAAACAGCGCCCCCTTGAAAATTTCGAAAAAGTCCATAGGTGAGATCGCAAAAGCGGACAAAAATCGGTACACAAGTGTATTATACTCAGATGAGCAAAAAAGTCCATAGAAAGACCCCCCAAATCTCAACAGGAAGTCCGCCATTTTGGTTTGAAATTTTTACGCTGCGAACACGCTCCTCCTAGGGATATCGCCCAATCGACTTCAAATTTGGCACAGATCATGTAGAGATGATGCCGATGCCAAATGTTATCAAAAGGATTTCGGTAGGTGAAAGAGCGTGGTTGCGACAAAGTTTTTATGCTAGCTTTAAAATTGCCTTTTGCTCTCACATGCACACACTTGATCCTAGCAGCTTCAAACTTGGTACACATGTGTACGTGAGTGAGACGCACAAAAAAGTCGGCCTATGTCGTGGTGAAATGTCAACAGGAAGTCTGCCATTTTGAATTGAATTTTTTTCGTATTTTAAGTCCTACTCCTAGAGATTTCGCTTGATTGACTTCAAATTTGCTACAGATCATCTACTCTCCATCCTAATGAAGAGGTATTAAAAGAATGTCGATAGGTCAAAGGGCATGGCTGCTAGGGGGCGACAAAATATGGCGAATTTCGATTTCTCGCTGTCAAACTTCAAACGGCTCTCACGCGCACATACTTGGTCCTAGCAGCTTCAAACTTGCTGGACATGATGGGGGCGTTGCCCTGAACGTCCTGATATATTAACTTCCTACCTTACTCATAGCGCCCCCCGTTCACGAAAGGAAATGACCAGCTTTTACTCCAACATGTATAAATACTACATAGTTAACCCCATCAACTCGATTCCACTTCCAGTACATGCAGAACAAGTTGGTGAAGCTACATTATGAATGGCACGAAGCTACGACCAATGGCGTCCGTGTGGCGGTGCGACGACTATCGACCCTTCATCGTGAAATTACGTTTGGCATTCTGATGGCTTTAACGAACTCGTATCCACATGACATTTGATACACATGTCGAGATTGACGAGCTCTTTCATCTGATATGCAGGTCGCCCATGGGTGGGGCCAAATGCCTCAACAGCGCCACCTTGAAATTTTCAAAAACCCCTCCCCATAGTGGTTTTTTTGGAGTAGCAACATGAAAATTGGTACACTTGTGTAACGTGTCCAGGCGCACAAAAAAGTCTCTTGCACCAATGGTCAGAACCAAACAGGAAGTCCGCCATTTTGATTTCATTGGTCATGTTTTGTCGATTTCCACCATTGGTATTTGAACGAACTCCTCCTAGGGATTTCGCTCGACCGGCTTCAATTTCGGTACAGGTCATCTAGAGACCATGCTGATCAAAAGTTATCAAAAGCAAGTCTGTAGGTCAAAGGGCGTGGCTGTAAGGGCGTGCCAGATGTTGGCGAATTATCCTGTTTTTTGAACGGCTCTCATGCCCAAATACTTTATCCGAGCAGCTTCAAACTTGCTGGACATGATGATGGCTGCGCCCTGAACGCCCTGATATATTAACTTCCCACCTTACTCATAGCGCCCCCCCCTGGTAACAGGAAATGACCACTTGTTACTTTGCCTGCAGCCAATGTGACAGAGATGGCCCTCTTCACTTCATTTCTGCTCTAATAGATGCTCAACAAGTTGGTGGAGCTGCAGGACAACCGCTGTGAAGTTTCCTGTATCGGCGTCCCCGTGGCATCGCGCAAAGTGCGATGATGTGTCCTTGAGATCTCTCCCCTATACTTGGTTCAAACTGCTTCAAAATTTATGGAGATGATAAGAGCCTCACCCTGACCACCTCCACGTGCTCATAGGTGACCTCACTCGTGGCGCCACCTTGTGGAAACAGGAAATGCCATATTTTAAATTGACAAACACCAACCCCAACCTTTTGACATGGTCTTCTGTATTTTGTGGCCATGTGACAATCAGGTTGATGAATCACCACAGTGACACAAGCCCTGTGTCATGTGACAGGCTGCCCGTGGAAGCAGTGACGCCTTTGGATCCCTCGCCACAGAGCATCAACTCCTCATAAATCCATCATGCATTGTCTGATTTCCTTGAAACTTTACATGTGTGATGAGGGTTAGCCCCTGAACGCAACTGCCCATGTCTGGTTGCGCTTCCTGCGCCACCTGGTGGATGAACCTTCACCTTGTCATAACTTTAACATGCATTGCCCGATTCAGCCCAAACTTGACGTGTGTGATCACATATGGCCCCTGAATGTAACTGCACACATTTGGTTATGCTCTTAGCACCACCTGGTGGATGAATATTCACCTTGTCGTTACTCCATCGTGCATTGGCAGATTTGGCTGAAACTTGACGTGTGATGAGGGTTGGCCCCTGAACGCACCTGCAGGTGCCTCTGGGGCCACAGGGGCTGTTTTGAATGGGCAGTGGGTACGGCGGGGCGTGGACGCGATCAAGCGTCGGTACCGCAAGGGCCCGTCAACGCCGCTTGCGGCTTTAATTATTATTCTTACGACATTTCATGCCCCAATTTCGCCCCTTTCCCAAACTCGAAAACTCACGAACTTTTGCACATTCGTCCGGCCGGATCCGAAATTCGATATTTTAGGGTGGTCGCACATGGTTGACGCAAAATGGCGAAATAGCGCCCCCTAGAAACTTTCAAAAACCCCTCCGCATTGGGGTTTTTTTGTCGTAGGACAACGAAATTCGGTACACACGTCTACCATCCCAAGACGCATAAAAAAGTCCATTAATGTCGTGGTGAAATGTCGACAGGAAGTCAGCCATTTTGGTTTGTAGTTTTTTCTTATTTGGACGAACTCCTCCTAGGGATTTCGCCCGATCGACTTCAGTTTTGGCACAGGTCATCTAGAGGCCATGCTCATCAAAATTTATTAAAAGAATGTCTGTAGGTCAAAGGGCGTGGCTGCTAGGGCCCAACAAATTTCGGCGAATTTTCGTTTTCTCGCAATTTCGTTTCGAACGGCTCTCATGCCCACATACTTCGTCCCAGCAGCTTCAAACTTGCTGGACATGTTGATGGCTCCGCCCTGAACGTTCCGATGTATTGACTTCCCACCTTACTCATAGCGCCCCCCACTGGTAACAGGAAGTGTGCAGCTTTTACTCTAACGTCAATAAATACCACATAGTTGACCCCATCGACTTCATTCCACTTCTAATACATGCAGGACAAGATGGTGAAGCTACATTATTAAGCTTGTGAAGCTATGACTAATGGCGTCCGTGTGGCGGCGTCACGACTGTCGATCCCTCGCCACCAATTACGATTGGCTTTTTGATGGCTTTAACAAACTCGTACCCACATGAACTTTGGCACGCAGGTCGAGACTGACGAGCTCTTTCATTTGATAGGCGGCTCGCCCATGGGCGGGGCCAAACGCCTCAACAGCGCCACCTTGAAAATTTCAAAAACCCCTCCCCATAGTGTTTTTTTTGGAGCAGGAAGATGAAACTTGGTACACATGTCTATCTTGTCCAGACGCACAAAAAAGTCTCTTGCACCAATGGTCAGAACCAAACAGGAAGTCGGCCATCTTGATTTCCATTGTCAACTTTTCACAATTTCCACGCATCCTATTTGAACAAACTCCTCCTAGGGATTTCGTCTGATCCACTTCATATTGTATGACCATCATCTCAAGACCTTTGTGATCAAAAGGTATTAAAAGCTTTTCTCTATCTCAAGGGGCGTGGCTATAATTGTGATTATTCAACAACAAAATGTTTGGTGTTTGTTCTTGCCTTTAATATGCTCATAGCTTCATGAAAATTGGTACACATGTGAGGAATGGCAAGTATTCCCCATTGATAGAGGTCTGGCACATGGGCGGGTCCAAATGCCTCAACAGCGCCACCTTGAAATTTTCAAAAACCCCTCCCCATAGGGGTTTTTTTGGAGTACACTCATGAAAATTGGTACACATGTGTACCTTGTCCAGACGCACAAAAAACTCTCTGGCACCACTGGTCAGAACCAAACAGGAAGTCCGCCATTTTGATTTTAATGGTCTACTTTTTTTGGCCATTTCATCATGTTTGAAACTTGAATAACTTTGCGTGTGTTTCACCTACGAGCATGACAATCGGTAGGTTGATAGAACTCATCAAGACGCACAAAAAAGGTCATTGGGTCCAAGCTCTAAAGTCAACAGGAAGTCAGCTATTTGACCTCAAAGGTCAAGTTTTGGTGATTTTCCGCCGTTTTGACTTTAATGGTCTACTTTTTTTGGCCATTTCATCATGTTTGAAACGTGAATAACGTTGCATGTGTTTCACCTACAAGCATGAAAATCAGTAGGCTGATAGAACTCATCAAGATGCACAAAAAAATTAGAAGGTTCGAAGCTGTAAAATCAACAGGAAGTCAGCCATTTGACCTCAAAGGTCACGTTTTGGTCATTTCTACACAACATACTTAAACAAAATCCTCCTAGGGATTTCATCGGACCGATTTCATACTTCATGAACATTATCTCAAGACCTTTGTGATCAAAAGTTATCAAAAGCTTTGCTCTACGTTAAGGGGCGTGGCCGCTATGGCGCCGCCATTTCTGATGCCTCGCCATGGAACATCAAATCCTTATAACTCCATCATGCATTGTCCCAGTGTCTTGAAACTTCACATGTGTGATGAAGGTCCGCCCCCCAACGCGCCTGGACAGGTCTGCCTGCGCTCGTAGCGCCACCTGGTGGATGACCCATCAACGTGCTGTAACTCCTTCGTGCATTGTCCGATCTGCTCCAAACTTCACGTGTGTGATGAGTCTCTGCCCCTCAATGCACCCGACCAGCTCTGGCAACGCTCGTAGCGCCACCTGGTGGACGAGCCCAACATTGCGTTTTTCCTCTGTCTCCGGGTTTCTCCTCTCTTCCCGCTTCGGGCCGCGGGGCCCTCCCTGGGCCGCAGGGGCCGCGGTCGCATGTGGCGAGGGCCCGTTCACAGCCGCTTGCGGCTTTAATTTATTATTGTTTTTCTTACTATTATTATAGAACTGTCCTGTAATTTATTTAGTCTCTCCTGCTCCTCCTGGAAGCAGATCCTACCCTTCCTCCACTAGCCCCTCTCCAGGTGAGACTGTGTCTGCTGGGTGTGTTGTGAGCTGATGCCTTACTTTGCCATTATTCACATGGTTTATATATTAAAACAATGATTTAATGATTTACGATGGTTTCACTATTATACGCAAGACTACGAAAACGCTCTTCTAACTTGTGAGGGGAAAAAAATAGCGATATCTTGTAACTTTTGGCTAGCTAGCTTAAGTCAACTATGTTTAAGCTAATATAACTACCTAGTTATTCCCTCTGAGCGCGGAGCATCACCAAAGAGAAGTATGTGATATGCAATAACATGAGGCATAATGTCTCATCAGGGACCCTTAAACCTTGTGTGTTGATTTAGAAAAAATGTTTTCTTCTGTATTCATCCATAAGATGGGGAAATCATGGTTCAACCAGTTTCATACACTTTTTAAACTTTTCTGTATAAATGTAAATACAGCTAGAATATAGCTAGCTAGCTAGCTGGCTGCACTACTAAATATTTGTTTCTAATACAGTATAGATTTGTCGATATTGAATAAATCGAGGAAACTCAACATTTTCTTGTAATCTAAAGTGAACACAAATCTGGATGAGATTTGATAACTTGTCTAACTGCACAGGTTGGACCTAGGATTGAATTGACAACAATGAGAAGGGCAGGTGAAGTGGGGGAGAGCACTGTGGATGGGAAGCTGGACAAACACAGGGGAGGGGCACGTGGAGCAGGTGAACACGGCGGAGGGGCACGTGGAGCAGGTGAACACAGTGGAGGGGCACGTGGAGCAGGTGAACACAGTGGAGGGACAGGGTAATTATTTCAATTAATAATGCAATTAGTATCTGTAAAGGTTAAAAGTGTTTTACACACAGTTCACTTTTCTTGGCTTCTTTCTTGGCTTATTTTTTCCCCAATTGTTTTAACCCTAACCCTATAGATGTTGTGATCTTCTAGTATTTGCAATTAAAAGTTAAGCTTAATTCTTTTTCAAACCCACAGCTGTCTCCAGGGATACTCTTAATCTCAGCCACAAGAAGAAAAACTCATGTGTGTACTAATGTGTGTAGAGTATTTTCAATTAATTAAATTGGTATTCTCATGTCTCTGTTGATTATCGATGTATCATTATCTCTGTTTATTAATACATTACATACAATTACAAGGGCATAGTGTCATCTTTTAAAGGACATATAACTGAACTATAATCTTACATTGCAGTGGCAACAAAGCATATGCCAGAGAGGAAGAAGCTACAAAATGTAGGTTTAAATTATTTCTGTTTGTTATCATGACAGCACGGACCAATCATTTAATAGGTTTGAATATTCACAAGAAATCTCTTTGGCATTTTTGGAACTTCTACTAACTTACAAAACAACACCGTGTGTTACTGCACATACAGTTGCAGAAATCGAGTGTAGCGTTAGTTTAGACAGGCCACATTGTCAAGCTGTGCTGCTCACCTCATCAGCTGAAAATACTTTCCAGATAGATCAGAGATTTCACAATTTAATCCTATGTTTTACATGATGAGGATGTGGAATTCACCACTCTTAAACTCTTTCACATGTATGATCTGTCACTTTAATTCTTCATATTGAGAAAAAGGTGGATGAACCTGTTGCCTAAAATGTTTTATCTAGGGATGCTCCGATCAATCGACCGCCGATCATTATAGGCTGATATGGTCCCTGAACAGGTTGATGGGTGGGCTCTCAAAGTGCAGATCAGAAAAGCTGATTGCAAAACATTCGCATAACAAGACACCCCCCCCCCCCCCCCGTTTTTGGAGTTTCCAAAAAAGATGTAAAACTCACTGTTTGCAATGCATGTGACGCCAGAAGTCCTAGAGGTGAGAACCAACAATTTAAAACCACTAACCTCATCCGTCATTTGAGAACATGCCACACAACAGAATGCAGTATGAGAAACAAGCCCAGGCAAGAGAATTCCAAAGACACCTGTCACTCAACTCACCATAAGTGAAATGTTTAGACGTCTGGAGCCCTACAGCGGGGATAGTAAAAGGTGGAGGGATATAACAACTAAGCTTATGGAATTTATTGACCGGAGCAGCCTCTTTCTGTGGTGGAAGACACGGGGTTCCAAAGATTGATATCGTTCCTTTTGAAAGACAATGTCACATCAATCTGCTTTACAACTGATATTTGGACTTTGAGTGCATGTCCCATGTTGATGTTAAGTTAAGCGCATTTCATCGACCCGAACCTTCAGCGACACAATGTCGTACTTCATTGCCAAGAATTCACGGGGTCAGACACAGCCGAGGCTTTGGCAGAAGCCTTCAGGCATATGTTCGAGTCGTGGAACATCCCAAGAGAAAGGCCCATGCTATTTGAAGGGACAACGCAAGAAACATGGAAAAGGCTATGAGAGACGCAGCTTACCCAGCTTACCCAGTATGGCACATACACTACAGCTTGGTGTTTCTGAGGGAGTACTGTCACAGCGAAGTATTCTGGATATCAGCAGTTCAGGGAGACGCATCATCGACCATTTTAAATGTAGCCTGGCTAAATTGAACCAGCACAGGACACAGAAATATCTTCTGGGGTCTTTATTTCTGGACAGAAGAATATGGTGTTCAAATAAAATGAATAATAAAAGTTTACCCAAAACTGGCTGATTGTACTCGCTGTATCTATGGTACCAGTAGAAAACAAAAATCAGTGGCATTTAACACTGTGCACACTGGAATGCTTACTGTAACTCTGTCTAGTCTGCTATATTCACTTTGACTAATATCATTAACCCTTGAGTAATTATCCTATTACCAACGAGTACAAAATAAATCCTGTAGCCTAGCAGCAACTAGTACAAAAATATATCTTGTAGTCCAGTACAAAAAAAAAACAAAAAGAACTCTGGGCTACTTTCAGAGGGTACAGAAATGTTCTTATAGGCAACACCGGAGTGATACAATTAACTATAGTGGCTCAACTCTTGTGCATTTTTCCCGTAGCACCAGCAACATTAGCGACAGCCTGCTGCATGACAACAGTTGGTTCTCTCGTCGTTTGTTTATCTGTCAACTACATACACATACGATCACATCAGCATTTAACATTTCAGACTGTACACATGTCTCACTCTTAAACATATATCCATTAGATATTTCATGTAAACAGCCACATTTACATTATATTTACCCTCATAGACTCCTGAAAACCGTAGCGTGGTCACACTGTTGTTGACAAGATGGCAACTTCCGGTTTTCCGGACTGCTCCCCAACCAATTCCCGTAACTGGGACAGTGCCACCTGGTGGCGTAAGTAGCCCATTACATTACATTTTCCCACCCGGCTACATAAACATTCCCTGTTAGCTTACTCATGGCTTCATGATATTCAGAAACAACTCAGCCAGACAGTCAAAAGACTTTAACAGGATGTTCCAATGAGATGGAACAGCAGTTTGTACATGCTCCAGAGTCTCTTGAAGCAGAAACTGTCTCTTTCTGCCTATGCAGCTGACTATGAATTGCCATGTTCATTCACTAGTAACCAGTGGATATTAATCGAGAATATGATCTCCTTCCTCACCCCATTCAAGGAGCTCACGCAACAGATCAGCTCATCATCTGCAACAGCTGCTGATGTTATTACATCCATTAAAGCCCTCACACGTCCCCCTGACAAAACAGCTGATTCTGACCACGGAGTCAGAACGTCAAAAACAACATTGCTGAAAGCGGCCCAATGACGATTTGGTGACATTAGATCTGCAACCATTCTGGATCCAAGGTGAGACAAACGTATTTTACTTAAACCTAAATCATCTAAATTCATTATAGTCTCACAGAGGTTACATGAAAACAAGATGGTGAATGTTTAGCATCTGTAAGGTTCCCAGGGGAATATGTGTGATTGATTTAAAGGTTAAAGATGAATAAATCAATGTACACTACCACTCTTCTACATTTTGCCACTCTATTGTCACTTGTCAGTTCATTGAGATGTGCAGTTTTAAGTGTTTAGCAATGCAGATGCATGTAGCTTAGAGAACATGCAATTCTTTTCAGATTTTTTTTTTCTTCTCCATTGGGAGATACAAAGACTGATACTTCTCTGACCATCTCAAGCCACAGCGAGGGTTATATCAGCTAAATTGAACCATCGGGTAAAATGAGCTATTCAAGGTTTGAGCTTCCTAGCTCTTTAAATTTTAATAGCCAATGGCTGCAAATAATTTCAAATTGTTGCCACAACTGTACTTGTCTATGGTTGCTATGGTGGGTGGGGCAATGCCTCACTTCCAGATTGCTGAGGAGAACTGTGAGGTGAATGGCCTGGCAGACAAATCTTACTTGACAATTAAAAAAGGTTGACAAATCACTAAAAAACAGATGTACAGCTATAAAAAATGAGGTATAATGCACGTTGTGACAGCCTTCATCAGATATAATGCAAAATAAAATGCAAAATTTTTGCTTAGCTAAATTATTTTTTTATGAAAAAACATTTCTTGTTTGTTGCTCAGTTTACCTTAATATACGGAGGTAAACTGAGCCATGCATTTCTGCTAAAATGAGCCACCTTCAGAGTTAGTTCTAGCAAATATTTTGATGGTTCCTATTACTAAACAATATTATTTTATATGAATATATGAATATGTTACAGCATATATTGCACGCCTCTTCACATTTCCCCTCTATTTATCCCTCCTTACTTTCCCTTCGGGGATTAATTAAGTACATTCTATTCTATTCTATTCTATTCTATTCTATTCTATTCTGGTCCAATGTGTGTGTGTTTTAGCTTTGGTGCAGGGTGTATTATGAGCTATACACACACCCACACACACACATACACACATACACTTGACAGGAAAATGTGAAAGAGGCATGATGTAGGCCTAACCTAGAAGTGATAGTGGTAGCCTATGTATGTATGTAACATGTGCAACATGAAAGTATGATATGCCCAGATTCTGACAAACAAGAAACAACAGCCAGGAGAGGAGAGGAGGAGACAGGAAGAGAGACAACAGGAGAGGGGGAAAAAGGAAAGGAGAGGGGAGGAGAAGAGGAAAAAAGAACAGAGAGAGGAAAAAAGGATGTCCACGTTTCAGGAAAGACCAAGGCAGAGAGGGGGTTCTCTCTCTCCAAGTGAGATGTCCAGCAGCCAGCCTTCCAGTACCCATCACAGAACCAGATCAAAGGCTTTTCACAAAAGGCTGGCCGTACAGGGTACTACTGGTTCCAGAATTTCATGAAGCGTAACCCAGGGCTTGGGATGCAGAAACCTGAAGTCCTGTCAGCTGCAAGGACCGCAGGCCTCAACAAGCAAGTGGTCAGCCAGTGGTTCCAGGAGTATGATAACTTGCTTTGTACACTTGGTCTTGAGGGTATTCCATCTCACCTCTGGAACTGCAATGAGTGCGGTCTCCAAGTCCAGTTGTCATCAACTAAGGTGGTTGGACAGATTGACCAACCATGCATGAAGGTCTGCTCAGGTGAGAAGGGTGAAACCACCACCTGCCTGGCAGCCTTTAATGCTGACATAACATACAGCCACACCTTGGTGATTTTAAAGGGGGAGCGGCTATGTGCTGAGTGGCTCCAGCAGTGCCCTGAGAAAGTCACTGTGCGGGTCCAAGACAATGGCTGGATTAATGCTGACCTCTTCATGGAGTGTGGTCAATTGTTTGTCTAGTCACTGCCAAAGGATGATGCTAGGCCCCACATCCTACTACTGGATGGGCATGGCAGTCATGTGTACAACCCAGACCTTATCAATTTGATGAAGAAAAAAAACGACCACATCTTGTGCCTCCCTTCCCACACCACTCACGCCCTGTTCTGGAGCCTGAAGCACCACTGGGACCAAGAGGGAAGGAAGTTGACCAGGCTGATGGCAGGGCAGAAGCTGCCAAAATCTGAGTTTTTCTCTGTTTTCAGCCGGGCGTAGAAGAAAGCTGCCACAGTAGAAAACGCTCAGGCAGGATTCAGAGGGGCAGGGATGTTCCCTCTGAACAAGCACATCCTCCCACAAAGTGCTTTTGCTCCCAGCAGAACAACAGAGGGAACCCTGCCACCCACTCTCCCATCCCCCAGAACTTGAACTGAGACAAGAACTTGTAGGCAGCACTGAGTCTGTTGCAAAGGAAGAGGCAGTCCTCTGCAGAGCTTGTCAGGTCAGGCTCTTTATGGCAACCCCAGTGACCCAAAGGTATTATTTCACTGATGTTACCTTTTCCTTGTGCCCTTGGGTGGCAAACCCTTAAGGCCTACATGTGAGCAAGGTTTGTGTTGTTAGGCTATCTGACCGTGACTGTTGGATACTACTATACTGTCATATTGTCTTGAACAGTCTGTATTGAGCTGCAATGAAGAATTTACTCATTGAGGATTATTAAAATTTATATCTGTCTGTGTAAGGCCACTGAGGAGCAGGTGAGCCGTGGGACCTGCAGGGCCTGGTTCCATGAGAGCTGTGGAGAAGACAACGGCATCTGTTTGTTTATTAGATCCCCATTAGCTGCTGTACAAAACAGCAGCTATTCTTCCTGGGGTCAAAACATCTTTCAAACATTTCTTCTTCAAAAATTAACGCTGAACATTCAATACAGATCATCACCATTCATACAATGGACAACAGCAACACAAAACATAAAAAAGCTCACATCTCATTTACATACTGTACTTAAGGTACGAAGAAACAGAGATCATACGTTGTTTGTGACATTTGCAACCATATCCATAATCTGTGAACTAGTCTGGCTTTTTGTTTAAAATGACTTTGAAGCCTCTTTTTTTGCCTTGGGAAGTAAGGCAAGTGAATTAAGTAAATTGTATTTATTTTTGTTTTATTTCATATATTGCTCTTGACAGAACATGTAATATTTACTGTTACACAAATAAAAAGTGTGTGGTACATAAAGATCTTGATTGTATTTATTTTTTGTTTTGTTTAGTATAAATGGTTATACCACTTTCTCAACATCTGTTGGAGCTCAGTTTTCAATATATTGTCAGATGTTTTCAAATGGTGAGCCAGAACCTATGATAGTTATTTTTGGTCATTTGTGGGAGAGAACAATACAAATCTTTCGGGAACCAAGCCTAGAATAACAAAATGTGTCACTTTGTCAGCACGGAGACTATTTCTTCTCAAATGGAAAAATCCTCATGCACCCAGCTGGACTCAGTGGCTGAGGGAAGTGATGCAGTTACTTAAACTTAAGAAATAGAGATTCACAATACATGGCTCCTGTGATAAGAGAACATCTGGAAGCCGTTCATGGACTACATCAGAGCTAAGCTTTAATTGCTCTCTTTTCTGAATGGTACTTCTATGGTACTTACTAACCCTAACTTAATATCCTGTATCCGTTTGCCTCACAGCCATCACAGTGTGCTCGTCTTTTTATTTCTTTTTTATGCAATTGCTTTTTTTTTGTTACTATGTCTGTTACTGTTTTTGTTTTTTGGGTGCTGTCTGTTTCTGTTGAGCCATTATTTTTTTTCTTTATGTTGGAAAAAAAAACAAACAAACAAAAAAAAACAGACAAACAATAAAAATACTAAAAAAAGAAAGAAAAAGAACAGAAATAAGAAACGGAGAAAGCCAACTGGAATGGAGAAGAAGAAAGGGGGTGAGGGTGCGATAAGGGAGAGAAAGAGAGTTGGAGGAAGAAAATGAAGAAATGTTAAGAGCTGGAGGGGAAGAAGAGAAAAGATGGGGTTAGGAAAGAGGAAAAATGAAAAATGAGGTGCATGGAAAAATGGGAGGATGCAGAGAATGAAGGAGGAGAAGGAGGAGCTGGCCTTGGCTCGTGTCCTGGTTTCCACAAGTTGAATAATTAATGGCAGGTTTAGCTTCCCATTACCAGCTGCTACACGCACACACACACATAGAGACAGAGAAAGAGTAAGAGAGAGAGAGAGAGAGAGATGTGCTTGTATGTCAAAATCACACGCATTGAACATATGAGAGAAACATATTTCATGTTTTGTGTGTAATGCAGTCGTCATAATTCCTTCATAATCACCTCTAATCCTCTCACACTCCAGTCCATGACAATGTGACACTTATCCTCCCCTCTCCCTCCAGTACTCCTGCGTCCTGTCATTCCAGCCTGAGTGTGTGCACACAGACACACACACCAAATTTTTAGACCTGATGCTCGATATGAAACATTTATGTAGTTCAGCCCTTACTAGTGGTGCAATTTAAAACATTTTTTTTTTCTGAAGGCATCAGGGGAGAAAAACATGAAGGTCTCTGGCTGTGTGTGTAGTTTCTGATGCTTTGTTGTAACTGTTGTGCACCTCCTGAAAAAATGTTACCTTGTGGAGATCCTAAGAACTGTGATTGGGTTTTTATGATTATTACGCTTTATGACGCGGCACCACGTTGATTAGGCTGTTTGTGTTCACTCCTGCACAGTCCCAGTACTTGTGGAGACTGGTGATGGCAAAGACAACCTGCAAGTACATACCTAGAGTTTGCTCTGCTAAAAGTGTCATAACAGTGTGTAATACGCAGCTTTTATCAAGGCAGTGTTCCACACACAAGGGGGATTCTTTACATTCCCAGAAAAATGATCCGCTTTAAAGACATTACAGGGAATAGCAAGACCACAGAAACAGAGGCCACAGTGGAGGCTGGGGAGGCAGTGGGGCTGAGAAACTTCATGGGCAGCAGGAGCAGCAGCAGAGCAGCCAGGGATGATCAGGTACGCAGGGGGTTTAAATATCCCGTCCTTATTAGATCAGGGGAATATGTTGCTGATCAGCTGATCAGGATCGGTGCAGCTTGAGTTGTCTGCCTGTGTCACAGAGTTAAAAATGCACTTGAACAATTTTATATTTTCTCTGTGTTTTGGGAATTTTGTCTTTGTTTAAGTAGTTTTATTTTCTGTTATTTGTTGCACATTGCCTGTCATGTTCCTCCTGAGCTCTCATAGCTCTCCTGGGCTTCTGTAGCCCATGTCAGTACTTCATTGGTACCTGGAACAAGACTGGTTCTGGACCGCTTCTGCACATGCGCCAACATTTTTTCCCCTTTTTTTCCCTACCACACTAGCGAAAACGGAACACTTTACGGCAGACTCTAATGCAGAAGTCTGTGAAACAGTGAATGCTGAGGTGACCAGATTTCTGAAATGTGAAAAAAGATTTCTGGTGAGGTCTTTCCACATATGGGCTTCCTTCGCCTTTCAAATGGGCCTGAGGGGGAACCGGGATCTGACACAACACTAGTAGGAAAAGCAGGCCTGTGGAGCTGTGCACGAAAAAACAAGCACATTACACCAAATTTCCACCTGTTGAATCTTTATTTGAATTAAATTTAGACCGATTAGTTCATTGAAAACATTTATCTATTGAAATGTGGTGATTTCTGTGCAAACAGAGCCCTGAGGCAGCGCTGCTCCTCTGTCCAGTACACACCTGAAGCTTCACTTTTCATTCAATCAAACTAACGTGACCCGCTGCTGCCGGTCGGCTGGTCCCACAGGTGGCTCTTCACGTCTCTGAAAGCGTTGGAGCAAACTTCCAAACAAGCGTCATTTGAATAACAACAACAAACAGCTTTTAGCCTGCTTTACCTCCATCGCTGTAAATCAGATCAGTACAATACATACTAACGCAGTATAGTGTTGTAAAATATCTGCGCCTGCGCACGTTTTGGCACATGCACAGAAGCGATCTGGAACTGGCTTGTTCCAGGAACCAATGGGGTACTGACTGCCAAATGAAACAAATGATGAAATAAAAAGCCACAAAAGTGGGAGGAACCGTGGCACCTCCTGCAAAACTGGATTTTTACTAACAAACACACACTTACTCATGACATGCTGCGCTTCTACAACTTTCAAATTTTCTAAATTGACAACACAGTGACTGGTGATCAGCACTGGGGTGTTACTGATCCCAAGATCTGCAGAGATCTTCAATCAAAGACTTTGAGGTTTTTGAATAAACATGTTACTGCCATGACTTCATTCAGTGCCCATTCTTCCACTCTTGTTTTGCCTTTTGGTGTCCTTCCAGACTTTCCCAATATTTTTCACTGGGTCTGTTGTCGTTTTCATCTTTACTGTTGTTGTGTCGTTAAGCTTTATTTTTCCTCCCATATCATAGTCTATAGTAAGATAATGTTCATTAGGCCGAGCAGAGCTGATTGCTCTGCGCGGAGTTTGAATAAATCGTATCAGCCTGCAGACATTCCAGTCAGTTCACTTGAGGCTGTGAGTGGTCATATCTGATAAAAGGCAACACGGACCTGATACAGTGGTCTATCAACCTCATTACCATTATGCAGAGGGAAAGATAAGGGAGCAAGAATCATCTCTCTGTCATGGCTTAATTAATTGGAACTAATTCTCCAGTGTCCATTCTCTGTTTCTTTCAGCCTCTCTCCCTCTCTCTCTCCATTTAGTCATCTTCTCATATATTATTTCAAAGCCTTATACTTTTCAGAAATTGCACTGCTACCTGTTCAGTTCTTCTTTTGTACAGTACTGACTCACAACCTAGGGTCCTCAGATATGAAGTGACCTAATTTTATTCACTAAAGCAAGATACAGTGTGATGGAAATTTTTCAGTATATATCTGTTTGATTATGTTTTGCACTCTCCATCTCATACAGTAGAAATACTCATCATGTGTGTGCTCTCACGTTGAGAACACATATGTTGATTCACGTTTTCAACCCTGTTGCTGACCTTAGTGCACATTCCAATCTATTTCAGAGAGATAAGCAGTTGTTCACTCAGGGGCAGCACGACACACTCTACAAAAGCCCTCTGTGTTCTGTATTCGTTGTTCCTTTCCTCGCAGACTGCACAGCACTCTGTACGATGGTGAACCTTCTTTATAAAACTCTGAGAAGACAGCTGGCCTGAACATCTTTATGTCAGATCTTGCCAACAAATTTTCACAACAACATTTTATGATTAAAGTTTAATGTTAGGCTCTGCAGGAGTGCAATAAAAGTTTACTTCTTTACCCAGATGCAGATGATAAAACCAGAAGGTGCCAAATAAAGACTTATTATCCATCCTTTCTGGTCTGTTATCACTTTCCTCAACATGTCACCTAGGCATAGGTATGCTTTCCACTCTGTAGAATTCTAATTGAATTCATTCCATGTTCTCTGTTAAACCCTGGCCACTCTGTTCATTAGCTGTAAAGGTAATTAATGAAGTAAGTCTGGCTCTTTGGGTTGGCTGAAAGCATCTATTGGGTTCCTACAGGGGTGGCGTTCTCCTTGGACACACAGTGACTTGATCTGTGTCAACACACTGCATGACATCCATCCTCACAGCAGTGCTCCCAGCTAGCCTGCTGACCACAATTTGTTGAGGCTGTTAAGGAATAATGGCTTCACTCAAGGTGATTGGTATTTCTTCAGCAGCACAACAGGAGTTCCAGTGCAGAGGGGAAATGGCACTCAGTATTACTCTGTTACACCATTGTGTACAGACACCTGTCACTTTAGAAGATAGTATAATTTTTGTATGTGAAGAACACTTGCCTGTAAAGCTCACCTTGAATTATGGAATCTAATTTTGTTAGCAGCTACTAAGCAGGGCAGAGCCAAGTGCTCA
The DNA here is from genome assembly GCA_021432705.1 of Caranx ignobilis. Classification (NCBI taxonomy): domain Eukaryota; kingdom Metazoa; phylum Chordata; class Actinopteri; order Carangiformes; family Carangidae; genus Caranx; species Caranx ignobilis. The sequence continues at coordinate 18,636,539 of MU269990.1, forward strand.
GTGCAGACAGGTCTACCGTCTCATACTACCTCTCATTCTATAACAGGATGCTGGTGAAGTTGAGGATCCATGTCAGCTGACTGATCACCAACCTGATTTTCTCAGCCATGCTAACCTGTTGTTGCCATTAGATTTTCACTTCGTTTCTCTCTTTGTAAAACATGAACTACTGATTGGTCAACTATATCCTAAAATATATATTATGCATATTTCTATTGCATAACTAACAATGTAGTGATATGAATTATTAGCTGTTATTAATTAACAGTGTCCTGAGCTAATCACACATTTAAAATGAAGAGCAAAGGTCAAGATCTTTTTAGTTCCAAAAACACTGAGCCCCAGCCTGAGGGAACAAGTTGAATCCAGCCACTATAAAATACCCTGTAAACATTTACATCTCTAGAAGTGCAAATCATTACACACCTGCTGGTTCTGGAATCACTTCTGAATCTGAATGTAACCTGAACCATAAAGCTGCCAAAAGCCCTATATTTCATTCCTGTTACTCACTAACAGAAACTGCAGCTGTTCTCATGCAATTCACATTTCCACATGCTCCATTCATCAAGCTATTACTGAAAGCAGGGGCATGACAGTCATGACATTTCTTACTCCAGTGAAATGTACGTGAACTTAGATGGATGAGGATGTCTGGATCTGACTTAAATTCAGCCTCAATCCTTGATTCACCCAGTTGTGTTTTGGATTTTAACTGGATTTGAGCCTCTTCAGGGAGAATCATTGATACTGAAAACTTACTTCTCTCCTGAAACTAATACCTGATGTGTCTGAGTGTCTTGAGCTGCTGTACATTTCTGGGCCATCTCAGCGCTGTCAGAGTTCATTCTGGTTTGTCTGTGCTTGCCTGACCCCTAAAGTTGCTTAAAGCCAGGGATGTTAGAGAGAGTCTGAAAGGAGTCTAAAAGCTCCTGTGACACTTCTTCCCTACTGAAGTCATGGCTGAATGTCCTGTCTCTGTCAGGCTGCATTTGGGCATGTGACCATTTTTCTCTGGCAGAAGAGGCCTTGCGCATCACTGTGGGGAACACTTCTTCCTCATTACAGCAGGAGCCAGGGGACGAAACCTCCTTTTCAGAATGGTCATTAAACCCTACCCAGCATTATGAGCTGATTTATGATCTCAGTGACATTTTGGTGATGATCCATTTTGGATGTGTAAACAGGTCTATGAGATTCATATACATAACCCTGGGATCATTTTGGAGTAAAATCAATTACATATGTCAAATTGCTATTGTTGTGAGATACTACAACATCAATGATGGCTCCTTTAGAAGGTCTACAAATTGCATGAAGTGGCTCACCACGAGCTTTATTCAACATCACTGCAACATCGTAAGCTGCATGTGAGTACAGTACACAGCAAAATCGCAAGTGTTAATTCAACTCAGTGTTAATTTTAACACTTTTTCCGACTTTATATAATTCCTTTATGTAATTTCCTTTCACTAGTGTGTTAATTAACATTCATTGTTTTGATTTACAATACATTAAAAGTGTAATTGTGTGTTGTTACGGCCCAGTTCAACAGCCGCAACAAAAGATGGGAGACGCAGTTCGGCAGTTAAATGAAAAAGATCAGTTTTTTTTTCCCAGAACAAGCTACTCGAAATCGGATATTATAACAGAGTGGTATGCCATAAAGAAACGAAAATCAAATGGACGAGATGCTGGAGGTCCGTCACACAGCTCGGTTGGAGAGAGACACGTTGGGGAAAAACGGAGCTTTATAACTAGGGGACACCTAGCCCAGGTGTCTCATTACTCCCGCTCTGCAACCACTGGAAAGAAAAGAGGAGAAACAGAACAAAAACACAGAACGGCCAGTGGAATGCTCTGGCAAACCAGGGGCCGTCACGTGTTTACTAGCCTAACATACAAGTCACCAAATCTAAACATTCTTGTCACCTGCAAGGCTACAGACAGTTAACATACACCACACTGTCTTTTCTGTTACATCATAAATTCAAATGTGTTGACCAGCAAGAGTGATCAAGTAATAAAATCATTCAAACATTTTGTCTTTTTTTATTCAAAACATAAATGACTTCCTAGCACCATAGGAATTAGCTCAATCATGAGATCAGGCACAACTCAAACATTTCCAAAGAAAATAGAGCAGAGTATATTGGCTCTCATCTTCACCATAAGCACTTTGTAAGTCAAAGGGCTTACAAATCACAAGACTGTCTGCTTTAACAACATTTTTCTCATTACTTTCAAATACTTTGTAAGCATGAAAATGTTCACTGAAATGGTCAACCACAAGCTTGCTCACATGGAAGCAGATAACACTGTCAACAACAGTTAGTTTTTCTATTCTGCAAAACACAGGCATTTCATGTTCAATCTCACTGCAAATATTAATCCTGCCCTGTACTCTGTCCCACTGATTGTAACCCAGTTAGTCGCATGGATGTCTTGCGATACAGACTCAACATGCAAAGCTCGAGCCAACACATCACCATAGTCCTCATTGTCCACATTAATAGATTTCATAGGTCCATACTCAATACATTTTGAATGACATGACATGTCTATTGCAATGACATGCAGTAGACACTTGATGTTTTTTTGCAAGAGACTTTGTCATGATTTTGAGGTTTTTAAGAGTTGTTTGTTTTTGAAAATCCTGTGTTTAGCCTCAAATCTCATGCTCCACTCATGTATTAGTGGTCCAATTGTTTGGATACAAGATGGATAGTGTATCATAAAGTGATGTTTTGGGATCAGGTTTCTATTGGGATACAGCTCTTTGAATAACTCATGATGTTCCATTATCAAATGCTTAAGAAGGACAGTCATACCAAGTGTAACAGATGGACAAAATATAATGTTAATGATCTGCAGTAAAAGCTGCAGTAAAAAACAGTTTGGGTTTCCTTCTGGCACAATGTCACCAAAAAGCAGAGGGATGTTTCTTACAATATAAAGAGCCTGAATGGAATTGAGCCCTATATTATTGCCACTACTGTCCAAGTTAATCCTCGTAGGTCGATTTTTGTGCTCCACATACCCATGGTCAAAGGCATAAATTCTAGACAACAATCAGGTTTCAACAAAACGTTTTCTGAGAGATATTCCAACAGTAACTTCAGCTCATACTGAGCTAACCCTTCAAGAATGTCATACATGATGTCCAAAGAAAAATTATGACAAACATGAAAGAACTATAGGCTGTTAAGAGCTGAGTTCTTTTTCGAACCAAAACACGGATAACTTTTGTGGGTCTGACTGCAACTCATTGCAGTGCATTTCAAAAAGTTCCTTCCCACGCAAGATTATCTTGGGGTCATCCTCATTGTAAACATTCTGGGCAGCATTTTCTATCAACGACATAAACGACAAACATAACGTCCACTGAAAGATTCTGTAAATCCCAGAATTGTGTGCATCCCTAAGTTGTCCCCAGTTGTCTAGTGCTATGGACTGCCATGGCAAATCAAGGCCACAACTCTCAAGCGTTGTCATTAATCAGTGGCTCTAGAATAGGATCAAAGCCATATTTTTTCAAATCTTCAGTGTGAAACAATGCAACCAAATGAATATTCATCAGAGTTCAAATTAGGTGGCAGATTTCTGAGGACAAAATACAGAGCACCTATTTTGTGAACACCATTGTAGCGTATGGCTTTAAGCCTCTGCACCTTAGAGTCATGACGGCGTGACGTCATTGCCACAAAGTATGTTCTGTACCTGGGACACTTGAATGGCCGCTGATGTGAATAAAGTACAGTGAGCAAACAGTCATTGTTCGTGCATTTGTTGAGACCTAGATTTGACATTTATTATTTAATTTACATTTCAATATTCTACATTTTTATAATTTAGAAGCCAGTAAACAAACGCTATTTAAACTGTATTTTAATTTTGTTTATATTTTATATTTTTCGGACTGAGGTCAAAAGTGATGTGATGTCATCAGCCGATTTCATGCGCAGGCATATGCAACAAGAGACAAGTCTGGGAAGACAGCAGCCAGAAAGCTTTTTGATGACTTTATCATGCGTTCCGGTTTCCCATCAAGATACACCACGACCAGGGAAAAGAGTTTGAAAACACTCTTCCACAAGCTCCAAGACTACTGTGGTATTCGTCACTCCCGCACTTCCCCATATCATCCCCAAGCAAATCCTGCCGAGCGCTTCAATAGAACACTGGTTTAGGTATGTGGATGACACATGGGTAAAGATTAAAACCCAAGATCTACAAGCCTTTACCTAACACATCAACTCGGTGGACAAAAACATCAAATTCACAAGAGAGGATGTCAAAGACAACCACCTACCTTTCCTTGACTGTGATGTTCACCTTGCTGAGGACAGGAGCCTCCACATTGGGGTATACAGGAAGCCCACACACACAGACCAATACCTACTCTTTGACTCACATCATCCACTGGAGCACAAACTGGGTTTTATCAGAACCCTGCAACACAGGGCTGACAACATACCAACCTCCACTCGGGCCCAAGCAGAAGAGCATAAACATCTAAAGGGAGCTCTGAAAACTTGTGGCTATCCAAGTTGGACATTTGGCAAAACAACAACATGCTCCAGAAAGAATACCAACACGGAGGATGCTGAGAAAATGAATGATAAACGCAGAAACATCGTCATTCCATACGTGTCCGGGGTCTCAGAGAAACTCAGGAGGATTTTTAACAAACATCAAATCCCTGTATGTTTCAAACCCAGCAACACGCTCAGGCAGAAACTGGTACATCCCAAAGACAAAACACCACACAATCAAAAGAGCAACCTGATATATGCGGTCAAATGCAGTGAGGAATGCAAGGACCTATATATTGGGGAAACCAAACAACCCTTGAACAAATGTATGGCCCAACACAGAAGGGCAAACTCCTCAGGTCCGGTCTCAGCTGTCTACTCCCATCTAAAGGAAAAGGCACACTCCTTTGAAGACAGCAATGTCAAAATCTTGGACAGGGAGGACAGATGGTTTGAAAGGGGAGTCAAAGAAGCCATCTATGTAAAAGTGGAGAAACCATCGCTAAACAGGGGAGGGGGTCTGCGACACCACCTATCCCCCATCTACAATGTCGCCCTTTCATCGCTACCCAGGAGAGTCAACAACTTAACCTCAGACGACTCTCAACGATCGTCATCCACCAGGGGCTCACCTGACCCTGACGACTGTAGTTCACACGGGATAAGAACAGGGTCACCTGACCCTAACGACTGTCGTCCACATGAGACCACAACAATGGTCAGGTGAAACCAGTACTTTCACAGGTACTTTGGTGGGCCCACCCACAAGAGGTTAAATACCTGGGTCCTACTCCACCTTCTTGGTCAGACTAGTGCGGACTAGAGAGACCAATACACAAGAACTGATGAAGCCGCTTGGATAAGAGGTGAAACGTCTTCCACAGACAAATACAGACAAGTCCAGTTGCCTTCGATTTAATTTGAGAGAGAGATACAGGAGCGATGAATGGCTCTTGGAGAGGAACGGACCATGAGATCCAAGTCCTTTCAAAGAGCCGTAAAAACCATCACTTTTGCCTTGTGTGCGCCTTGCCTTGCCTGATTCACACGGTATATTTTCAGTGAGTGTGAACATGTATATCATGCACGGACAACGTGTAGCGCTAGTTGTGTGTTTGTGTGAATGCCTATAAATGGGTGATGTCCGTACCTGATTAAACAGAAATTGTCTGAAAAGGTCTAGAATTTAACTATGACGACGCCACCACCCCTCCCCCGCATTGTTGCGCATTTTAAATTTGGCAAAAAAAAAAAACATCATTTGACTAAAAAAACGTTCCTCCACTGGTTGCCTACATTTCAACACATTTATTATAGATAACACTGGATATTTGGCCGCATAAATAGGATGCCACTCAACTGTTTTAAGTAACCAGTTGTTGACTTGTATGTAATGTAATTAACAGCTTGTCTCAACCAGCGTCAATGACAATTGAGTCGCTTCACACCCCATGATATGTTAACACGACCTCATACAGCGATTACCATCCTGTAGAAATGAATATATTAGGTTCTTACCTTATTTAAACCGTATAATCCACACAGGTTCTTTGACTTTCTGCTCTTCTATTACCAACCAACGTGAGTGAAAAAGGCGCGCACATTCAAACCGGATGTTGTGATCAACTCCGCCAGGAGTGAATGTAAATCAGTCACAGGTGTTAACCTTTGACTCGGTTGATTGACAACGCTCGCAGAGCTTAGCACTACAAGTGTTGAAACAACACCAAAATCAACACCCACCTACTCGATATGATTAACATGCATGTATCATCTGCTAACGAACCAAACAGCCTCACTTTTCTCTTCACCTCTATGTTGTGTTCGCTGTGAACTGTGTTCAGATGAGACACTCTCCAAGACAAATAAGGCTTGGTTAAACTTCACAAAATAAGACTATGGTGCACATAAAGTATGCTGCTATTTCTGAGCTCCAGGAGCTCATTCACATCTTCAACCAGTCACAACCTGATCCCTCACTGCTGTTATTTCAGCACCACAAAATATTTGAATTGCTGCCCCACCTTTTGCCCGGCGTTTGTTGATCTCCTGTGTTTCAGCTTAATTCATAGTTCAAGGTTCATTTATTGTTATTCTAAAACATACTTTGACGTTAAGAAAAATAAATGTGTACTCAGGTCCCAGCAATGCAATAAAGTGACCATAAAACATGACACGTAAAAGGCTTGTAAAAGGGTGGAGCGGTTAAGAGCACCTCCCATGTTGACAATGCCCAGTGCAGTGATCGCCAGATTGATCTGATATGTAGTGCGTGACGTTCCCCCAGTCTCTCTCCCCACTTTCCTGTCTCGCTCCACTATCCTGTCAATTTAAGGCCAAAATGGCCAAAAATAGGGTTAGGGTTATGTAAAACAGGGAGCAAGCAGCAGCAGCAGGGGGCTGAGGGTTGTGAATCTCATTGCCTCTAGAAAGAAGCTGGACTTTAGCTGTGATGTCCTGTCTTTGACGCTCCTCAGCCTTCTGCCTGGGGGAGGCAGACCAACAGCCCAAATTTCAGTGTCAAAAGCACTGGAGTCAGCATTGGGGAGGTGGGTTAAAATGTGTTTCAAACCATCCTGAGTTGACTGGAATAGCTTTATGGGAAACATTTTTTTGAAAAGATTACTTGAGATGGAAGCTTTTGCCAGTTGCTATGACAAAGTGTGTAATGTGTAAATCCACCAATGTAAAGTATGAGGAGGAGGTTTAAAAGGCATTTTAGACTATTCCGAGTTGACTGGAAGAACTTTTCTGGGAACCTTTTTGACAGGTTTACTTAGTAGGAAGTGTGGTGGAGCCTGATGTTGCAAGGTGGTAGGTAGAAAATTTCACTGTGTCAGTCCACCCAAGTCAACTTGGGCCAGGTGGTTTAATCTGTTCCTTCTGGAAACCCAAACTAGACAGTAAATGTGCTGTAACACTGATTGTGAGGTAGAAGAGGCTAAAACGTTGCATTGAGTTAGAAGGTGGCCACTGCAGGTTTTTTTTTAATTATTTAGCATGTTCACTTTTGCATATTTTGAGTGATCAGGTAAAACATGTTAGTATGTAGTGTGCAAATGGGAAGGTGTACTCTCATATAGTGAGTGCTGCATTGTTAGATGTCCCTGACTTTTTGCTATTGCTCTGCATGTGTGTCTGCTAGGAGGTTGATGCGAGCGGGACTGGTGCTGGTGCTGTACTGCTGCAGGAGGATGCTTCAGGTGTTTGTTGTATCTCCAAAAAGTTCTCTGCAGCCCAATACCTATGTTGGGGACTATCAAAAAAGAGGTTTTAGCCATGCTCTGGGCCCTCCAACATTTTGAGGCTTATGTTGGCTCAACATCACAGCCGGTGTGGATTTTCACTGATCATAACCCTCTTGTCTTCCTAAACTGCATGTACAACAGAAACCAACAGCTCATGCGGTGGGCCCTTATGGCCTAGAACTTTAATGTAGAGATTCGGCACAAGAACGGGTGTGATAATGTTGTAGACGATGCCCTCTCATATAATCTAGGATGTTGACTGCATGACCGTCACCTTAAGGGAGGGGGCGTTAGGTGTCATTGTAGTTTTTCTATTGCTTTGTATACGTGTCTGTTAAGTCCCTGTGTTCAAGGTGCAGTTTCCTGAGGAATGATTGAGGGCACCTGCATGAAGCTGTGGACTCAGTCTATAAGTGGATCATTCCTCCGCCCTCACTCTCTCTCAACCCCCTGGCACAAAATCCCAGCCTTTGTTTGTGTTCTTGCTTTGCCCTTCTTTTTGTCTTCTGTGTAAATAAATGTTACTTTTCATTGTCCCGCAATGTGTTGCAGCTTTAAGCCAGTTGTAACATAAATGAAGTCACAGACTGTTATTGTTTCCTGACCTACATGAGCTATGGAAATCAGTTACAGTAATTCAGTTTAACATCATGTAGAGTCAGTTTGGGCATAACTGGCATAACTCACGACACTTTAATAAATGCATTTATCCAGCAAGCCTATGAGAAGAAACTGTGGCAAGTCACAGTAACGATCACTGCTGTTTTCTTTGTGTCATGTTTTGACGTCACGATTATACTGTTGACAGATTTGGTTATTAGTGTATTTTTGAGATTGAGATTTCCAATCAAATGAGCGCTGGCATTTTTAATAGGCTCCACATTAATAATTTATTACAGCATCTGAACATCAAACAGTTCTGCGAGCTGGCATTGGTAATTCTAACCTCTACTTATGCCGCCCTCCTGCTCTCTTTCACTCTCCCTCCCTCCTTCAGCCTTATCATAATCAATCCTTTTCAGAAGATGAAGAATAACATCAGCAATTCTTTTCAAGGCTGTGATCAAGCACTGACCTTCTGGAAAATTTCCCAGGCCCAGTGTTTTCCCCTTCCTCTCAGGCTAAAGTGTTTTCCAGCACGTTATTAAATCCATTAAGAGGCATCAGGGTCTGCAGGGTTCACAGCTCTCAGATGTTTCTGATGGGTCTTGCCTCCACCTCTACCAATCTCCACTCATCCAGACAGTTTGATTACTTGGGGGGAAAGATGAGGAACAGCAGCATAAAATCTACAGCCACAACGCATCATTGTTGGATGGCTGAAAAATGGGGATGGAAACAACTTTTTCTGTTCTCCATTGTTTTTCCTGACCCTACGCCCCACCCCCACCCTCATATAACACTCCCTGTGATGACAAACAAGATGTCATATGAGTAGTGATGTGGAATATTTTGTTATTTCACATCGTCTCTACCATAACAAAGCAGCCTTTTCATGCCGGCAAGCAGTTCAGAATTCATATTGATCATGTGCTGAAAGCCCAGTTTGAACTCATTTACAGTTTCAATCTGAGTCCAAACAGCATGATCCATTAGCAGGGAAAGTAAAGGTGACAGTGTGTTACAAAGTAATGAATGTAAATTACTTTTGGAAATTGAAATCCATAGTTTGAAAGTAGAACTTGTGTCATTGGAAGTTGAGGTCAGCACTTGTGTGCTAGTGTTGATAGTCATATAATTATGTCTATGATAACATCATAGGCCTCTGTCTTTTAGTCCCTGTGCTAGGGTTCAGGGAAGCACACAGGACCCAGAATCCAGCTTTACAGCCGTGGGACTGCAGGAAGCAGTGACAGACAGTGGTGAGGTGACACTGGAGCAGGAGGTGACATCTGTCAGGAATAAAATCATCCACCCCGAACTGGGGACAGTCTCTCCTTAGGGCACAGTACTCTGCATTGAGCCTGGGAGATGCACCTGCACTGAGAACAACGATAAGGAAACTGGATACTGGGATTAAGAATGCAAAAGCTGCCCACAAATTACAGGGTCGTTTCCCAACAATGGCCTCCAGAGCATGTAGAAAGGCATAAGAGTACAGAATTAAAAAAAAAAAAAGGTTCTACGTTAGACTGCTCCTCCTGGACTTTAGTTCTTCTTTCAATACAATTATCCCATTGACTTAATTCAACAAATTGCTGCTGCTTGGACTTCAACCATCCCTCTGCAACTGGGTACTGGCCTTCTGGACCAACAGACCAACAGATGGTCAAAATCCTGGTGTCTCATCCTCCGCCATCTTCCTCAACACTGGCTTCCCCCAGGGATGTGTCCAGAGCACTCAGCTGTACACTCTTCTCTTCTATGACTTCAGAGCAGTCGTATTAAGAAATGTGCAGATGACAGAGCCTTGGTTGGGTTGATCTCTCACAACAAGTCTGAGTGCAGACAGGAGGTGAGGAGACTTCAGGACTGGTGCAAAGCAAACAACATCTGCAACAACTTGAAGAAGAGAAAGGAGGTGACTGTGGACATCAGGCAGAGTGGCTACAACCCCCCTCCTCTCTAAACTGGTGGAGCAGTTGTGGAAGTCAGGATGAATCCCCAGAGGGAAGTTGAATTGTCACAACAAACTACAGAACAAACACAGGTTCAAAACAACAGTGCAAAATATAAAAAATATAGAAATATAAAAATGACACCACTATTAACATAAACACTGATATTTACAAATTATTATCAGGCGCTGGTTGGTGTGTAAATGTGTGTTCTGGAGTGCAAAATCTGATGGGGCACGATGGGGTTTGTTTAGTCCACCTCTGTATGTGTAGGTCTGGCCCTGGTGGATGCCGTAAGGAGTCTGATAGCAGCAGGAAGGAACTGTTAAGTCTCAGCATCCCAATGACCACCTGTCGCACTGAAACAGATGTAGTCCCAGCCAACATAGCACTGCTTCTGAGCAAAGCCTCCATGAAAGGCACAGGGACAGTCCTGGACGTGGAAAATGACAGAGCAGTGACTTTCACAATAAAAGTGCCCAACAGAACAAAACATAATTAGTTGAGACTTAACATCAGCTTGCTGTAATGCTGCTATGACAGTGAAGATGGAACATAGTAGAGGTGGACTGAGCTTTGCTGCCTCCTCACACTGTTGCATGGCTCTAGCCAAAACCTTTCCCCTTCTCTTCTGGGCCCTGACTCCAACTCAGCATGGAAAAACTGTAACTCTTCAAGGGTTCTTTTGCCTTCTGAGCCCTATTTGTGATGATGTTGTGTGTTCTGGCCGCTGCTGGGGGTCTGGCTGACACTGCAGCTTAACCTCCTGAGCTGGTGCCTCAACAGGGCCCTCAGCATGTCCCTCCACAATGAGCTGCTTTTCTCATCGAGACTGCTATTAAGTCAAGGAATGTGGAGACATTTGCTGGGCAGAAAAGCAGACTAATAGTATGGAGCTACATTTGTGTCTTTATTATTCAATCACATGGAATAGAGCAAAAGAGAATGCACTTTATGGGCGGGGCCTACTCTGGTGGTTAAGAGAAGAGTTTCTGTTGGTGGGTTTGACCCAACAATAGAAACTCTTCTTCTGAATTAGCAAAGAGTACTGATTTTCAAGCAAAACCTTTCTGCTTGCAAGCAAAGAGGACTGATTTTTTTTAGCAAAATGATCATATGTTTTTACTTACAAACATTAGTTTTGGTTGAAGTTGAAGAAATATGCTCTCAAAATATTTTTCCATGATTGCAAACTATTCTGTTTTGCTCTAAAATGTTTTGTTTTTGTTTGTTTGTTTGTTTTGATTGCCACTCTGTGATGCCAGCACATAGTGTTCACCCAAAATATCCCCAAAACACTGGGATTTAGTTCTTAAAAGACACTTAGGGTATGAAAATGTTAATTTCCTATTAATTTGGTAATAGAAAAGTTAAAACAGCACTGCTGTAACCCCCCCCACACCACCTCCGACAAAACAACAGCTCGCAGTACAGACCAGTTAGCTGTGTTCACAGTCAAGTGTGGAAATGAGATTACGTTTCCTGACCTGGCAGATGAGAGTGCCTCTCCAGAGATGCGCTTTTTTGTTTGGTTGTTTCTTCAATAAAAGGAACTCTCTCACATCCTCAATCACAAAACCTTCCTCACAGTAGAGGCTTACTGAATGCCGACACCCTCCCAAAGCCAAGGCACTCCAAACATGGCAGATGTGCTGCCAGGAACTGTGATTTAGGCTGTTTTATTTCAGTGTGCAGATGTATACACTGGAAGGATGAATATATATGTGTGTGTATGTGTGTGTGTGTGTGTGTGTGTGTGAAAGAAATATTTTTATTTATGCTTTTTTGTGATCCAGGGTAATTTCCATGCCAGTGATCAGAGTAAATTATTGCAGTGGAAACCTTTTTGAGACTCCAATTTTGTGAAAGCATCCAATTTTTAATCTGGACCAACAAAGACCCACTGAAGAATCAATGTTCCAATGTTATCAGTGTCCCCTGCTGTGTCCAGACCTCTGCCACATGACTGTCTGCAGCCAGAAATTTCAACTGCTGCAGAGTTCATGCATTACAGTTTGTGCAAATACTAGTGGGGGAAAAATGGAAAAAGAAAAACATGAATAAAAATACATTTAAAAATAAAACAAAGTAAATGAATGAAATCATGTAAATCATAAACATTCTTTAGCTTTAAGCGAATACTTAAAGAGATAGTTCAGTTTTTTTCTCTTGAACTGGTCTATTATTTTGAGACGCAACTTCTCATAGGTGCCGAAAATACGCTGATTAACAACCCCTCATTCACAACCATTCACTGCCTGTGTCTCACTGCAGCATGATGCGCCAGTACTTCTCAGTGGGGGGGGGTGACCTTTGTACTGCAGATGTTACACTTAGTGGCCATTTGTACCTCATACAACCCCACTTCAAAAAAACTGAACTATCCCTTTAAATGACTTGAGCATGAAAGCATGAAATCATGAAGCATATCACACGTAGGATCTCTGTCTGAGGGAAGAAGAAGAAGGGGCTCCTCACCTAAAGCACTGCAGTGCAGCGATACCTGCACATTTCTTCTGCTCTTTGTTTCCTTCCTACTTTAGTGTTTTTCTCTCATAGTCAAACGTGGGATTTATATTGAAACACCAAGCTGAATATTGCCAGCATTAATAAAGTAGTACTTAAAATGATACAGCCATCATATACATTATATATATAGTTTGAATCAGAAATAAACAAGAAGTGACCAAACATTCTCTCTTTAAGGTGTACCACACAAGTAATTGGTCAAGTAAAAATAGAACGTTAAGTGGTGATTTAAAACACCCCTATGTAATCGAATTGCCATGATTAAGGTATTGTATACGCTGTACCGAAACATATACGGTCTGTGTGTGAGATTTCTTCTGTAAATGTTTGCCTTCACACTATGGGGTAATTGGTGGACCTCAATGTCGGGAAAAACTATTTTCATTTTAAATTTGGCTTAAAGCTGCAATATAATAGATGTGAACAAAGAAAACTGGTTTGAATACTTTCTGAAGACATGTATGAGCTCTCTTCGATCAAAAGTCCTAAGATGATAAAGCATCCTTTGTGTTTTCCAGATGAAACACTGCTTTTCATTTCTCTGTCTCTATAATGCAAGACACTGCTTCAAGCATATCGGCAGGTGTGTAAGTGTATCTAAGGTTGAGTTTCTCCATGTTTTCTTACCCATGGTACTTGGTTTATGTTTGATACACAGTATATCGGTTTAAATGGGGCCAGGATGATCTGAGACAGTTTTCCAGTAACCTTAATTTGTCTGTGCACCTGACACTTTCATACACTCAACTCAAATTGTAAGTATATATTATAAATATCATTCATCCTGTAGAAGTACTAGTTCCTAGCATATTTATGTACCCTCCACACACATACCAGACCACGATTCAAAGAATTTAATTTTGAGAGTACAACAACCATTTGGCTGAACACTTGTTTTACTTAAATACATATATTACAGTCAGCCCAAACATCATGGCCACCCCTGTCAACTGTGCTGCTGGTCCTCTGTATTTTTCCCTCCGTAAATAAACCCCCAAATGAGATACTACATTGAGAAACACTTGGAAAACATGGGCCCAGGTCTTTACAAAGGAGGAGCTGAGGCTTTAGAAACAGAAACAGGCCTCAACTAACTAGCTCTGAATGACATTCAGTGGTCAAGATGTGACTCAGCTGACAACAGAACGTTTGTGAGTGGGTCAAATAGAGCTTCACTGCCTTCAGCAAAACCACAAGTAACACAGAATGAGAGGATACTAGAGTATCTAACTCTGTCTAGAGTTACAATCCAATGGCTGTGCTTCGCCTGCGCTCCGCTGGTTGGTTGATTCCAATTCTGTTGCACAATTGTCTGCACTCACCAAGTCTTCATCACTCTTTCATCTCTTAAGGCACTCTCTGCTGATTCCTCCTTTCCGTTGTTTACAGTGTCAGTGATGATGATGCTGATGAACTTTTTTTTTTTTTTTTAATTATACTTTTGGGGATTTTTTGCCTTTATTTGATAGTATAGTCGAGAGAGACAGGAAATGGGGAGGCAGAGAGAGGGGCAGTGACATGCAGTAAAGGGCCACCCGATGTGGGATTCAAGCCGGGGCCGACTGCAGCGAGGACTGGAGCCTCTGCATGGGGTACCTGAGCCACATGGCGCCCCAGACAAATACAACTTTTGATCTGAAGGCAGTTAAATGTGTTGTTGGTCTTGCTCTCCCTGTCCTTGTGGGCTGAGCAACTTTTCTATCACAAGACTTGTCACTTCCATTCATGCTGTGTCTGTGAGATAAACATACTTTGCAGGGGGGGCACTGCAAATTAACTAGCATCTCAGCTGTGCAGCAGTACACAGGTCCTCTGTCACTGTGAGTTTCCCTTGAGACCAGCCTGAAATATTTACTGTCACACAGCTTTGTTGTAGCTCTTTGAGCTCCTCTGGTGTTGTTGCTGCATTCTTGTGAACCCTCTGAAGAAGAAAGTCCAAATCACATCCAACAGAATGAATCATAAAGGGTCTTACTCCAGCGAGTTACCTCCCACCCAGGGCAGAACACCAAGCCAGAATATCTTGAGAAGCCGGTCAGGGCCTGCACCAGGGCTAACCCCCACTGTCACGCCAAAAGATGCATGGAGAATTCATTCAACATAACTCAGAGCATGAAAATGACAATTAAAGCTGTCATATATGATAATGACACATTCTATTTTAACATTTGTAACACAAAACAATTGGAAAAGCTGCCTATAGAACAATAAAACAATTAAGTAACAGTGTGCAATAGTGTGCTTGGCTGTTTGCTTCACAGTCAACACAAGTGACACAGTTTCCACACACGGGTTTGCTGCATTTGCAGCAGGTCTCCTGTGTTTAATTTTGGTTTTGATCCCAGCCAGGTTGAGGTTGTTCTAAAATACAGCCACTGGCCATCTACACATACCTCCTTTCACGGAGTACGCCCTTGCCATCTGATCCAGGACGTCCACACCATATTAACTGTTATCATATTATGTCACCGACTCTGGTTTTGCCATCGGCCCATCAGTGATGCCCACAGTTGTGTCCACAGCGCCCTGAATGCACACATTCATCCTCATCTTTCTCTGGTGAATGATGAGCATTGCATTAGCACATTTCAGCACTTTTGTGTCAAACAGCACCACTTGCTGTTGCACCAAGGGGGAAACTAACATTCTGTTTTCCCTACAGTGCCACCCAGGTTTGTCTTCTTGGCCTGTAAGGTGGTGGCCGGTTTGAGTGGAGTGAAGAAATTATCTTTTGTAATATTTCCTCCCTTACCCACAATTGGCCCCACAAGCTTCCTAAGGTACCTCTTAAGAACAGATATAATATTTGCCATTAATTTGCATCTACATTGTGAGCAAGTGGCAGAAAGGAGTTCAGGATGGAATACGGAGTTCAGTGGGAGCAGGAGTTCTCGTGGCTGAGGAGGGATAACAATACAAAGATGCACTCAGCGCTTGCTGCCTGGTCCACCGACAGCTCTCACCTCATCCACTCTAGTTTCAACACCCCCAAAGCCCTGTTCTCCACCACACACTCACTCCTCAAACCACGACAACACCTCCTCGTCCTTCACCACTGACAAGTGTCAATCTTTACTCACATACTTCCAAACAAAAATAGATACCATCTACAGTAACCTCAACACCTCCAGCACCCCCCCCCCACCTACTCGCCTGCCTCACTACTCATAACCATTCAGACCCCATGCCAGTTCTCTCCAGTATCCCCAGCACATTTGCTGCGACTGCATCTTCACACCTGGAACGGCAGTGTAAACACGTACCAGCCAATTCTTCATAAAGACATTTTCAATCTTTCTGACAAAAATGGACAATGTTTTGGAGTCGTGGCTGAAGATATTTGGCAAATATCAGAATCACAGAATCCCTGAATGCACCTGCCCACATCCGGTTATGCTCATACTGCCCCCTGGTGGATGAACCATCAACATGTCATAACAGATAATTGGCCCAAATTCTACATGTGTGATAATGGTCCTCCCCCGAACATATATGCATACCCCTGTCTGCTCACACTCATACGCCACCTACTGAAAACAGTAAGTAAATCTTTACAGACTTTTGTTCCCCTTTCAATCAGGACAGACTATTAAGAATGGAATAAGGCAAGATGTGACGCAGAAAGACATTTATTGTGTACAAATAATTTTGGTGCTTAGGCCCCAGGGAGTAGCTCGGCTTAGAAGACAGATCAATGGATGTGAAGCTTCTATCTGAAGAGGACTTCCCCTGGACCCAGACACTGGTGGTGGTAGGGATGACACCTCCTGACATGGAAGCCTCTGGCTGAAGATGGAGATGGCCTGGATCTTGAGGAGGTGAAGGGGAGGAGGTGGGTTGAGAGATTTCATGTGCAGGATGACAGCTGGATGAGGGTAGAGAGAGAGCACTTTTAAACATGACAACTGATTGGAGAAGGAGAAAAGGTGGCGGATTCGGATTGGATGAGGAGAAGTGATGAGGGATGGATCAAGTGGGGAGCTGGAGAGATAAAATAGACTCAGTGAGCATGCTTAAAGAGATCATCTTCCTGACTGAACTTTCACTAAGCTTCATGTCACTTATATATTGCTTCTGAGGAGTTGCAGGGGACTCGGGGGCCGCAGGGCACGGGTGCCTCGGGGTCGTGGGAGACTTGGGGGCCGCGGGGGCCGCAGGGAACGGGTGCCCTGGGGCCACGCGGACTGTTGGGGGCAGGACGTGGGTCACGGCTGCGGGGTCGCGAGGGCCCATCACAGCTGCTTGCAGCTTTAATGCTGGTCTTCTTGTTGTCTCCCTATTTGTTCTCTTGTTACTCAAAATTGCCTACATTTCTCCAAAATTTCCTGGCCCCGACCACTGCTGCAGAGCAGCTTTAATCATGTCCTTGTGATTGTCTTGTGCGAGCATCATGATTTGAGACTTATTTTTGAAAAGAATAAGTTCGACATGACTTCAAAAATGATGGTGCTTTTATTTTGACATTACGTTCGCTGTTACTGAGATTCCTGTTTGTCGTCACTGCGCTCTGATTGGTTGTGATGACATTTGAATGGTGTCCTCTATATACCCACTGAGCCCATCACTGGGCCTGTTTGTTTCTATCTACCTGAGCTGACTTACAGACTTTGTGTTGGATAAGTCATTCGGAGGGCGAGACAAACACATTTCGAGGCTTTTAGCTGAGAACATTCTTCACACACCCTCACATACAACCTGCCTGCTTTACACCACTGATTTCCATAACCAGTGTCCAGTGGATTGTCCAATATCAGTGGACTTAATGGATTCTGGTTCAGCAGACTTGCCCTTGACTCACGGTGAGTACATTCTTTATGCTTGAAAATGGATGGTCATTTTATCAACGTTGGCCGTGCTTGGAACACAGTAAATGCACTGTAAAAAAAATATCCAAATTTTTATGGATGATAACTCTAATTTCTATAAAATAAATTTCTGTGTTTTAAATATAGTGTACATAGGACAGTGAAATTATAGAAATCACCTGTGAATTCACAGCCCAACCATTATTTTACAGATTATGCCTATAATGATGGATTACGTTTATTTATCCTTTTTTTTTCACAAGTCACTGAATAATTTTCAGTGTATTTTTCTGTTTTATTTATTTACATACATTTTCATGTAAATTATATTAATAATCTGTAATTAAATGTGTAGCTTGTTATTAGAAAGGTCAATGTCCATACTTGGAGTTTACAGTGATTTTCTGTAATTTTATGATTTATCTGGTTAGTTTTACATTTAATTGCATTTACTTTCATATTCAAACTTTCTAATTCTGCATGTAAATATAGGAAACTTTTTTTCATTTTGCATAATCTTTTAAATGGACAAAGACTACAAAGCTGTTTGTGAAGAGACTTCAAAGGATCTTGTGCTTCTGGACACACAATCATTAAAACTAAGGTGAGTAAAATGCATGGCAGTGAATCTAACTTTGGTAAAATGAATAACAAATGACAGAAATGAGGCAACAAACAAGGTTTAATATTAGTGGCAGCTTTGACAGAAAGGCTATTCCAAAATAAAACTGTCCTCTATTAACATCACATTTCAAAAGTGAGGAAATCACACAGAGAGCTACAATTAAAACAGTATCAGTCTTTATCAGAATGGAAAAAAATCTTGAAACGGCTATGAACAGCATCCAAACGTGCCATCCCTACACAGCATGGGGGATCTGGGGGTCTGTGAGTAGAGAAGAGAGGAAAGAAGAAGCAGCAGCGTGTTAGTTTGACTAAAGCACAATTTTTAAATTGCTGTTGACTTTCTCTAAACTAACTGGACAGTTTATCAATGCCAATCCTTATTCTATTTTATTATTTTTATTTTTTTTTGCTGAGATGTCATCACAGGTGTTCCTTGTGGAAGTAGGCAAAGATAGCTGCTTTAGTTTAGAAAAATATCAGATTTAATGCAGGGCTCTGGCCGAATTGAACCTGTGAGTTGACCATATCTTAAAACTAAATTTATGACAAAAGGACAACAGCATGAAAAGTGACATGAAATTGCAACTCCATAATAAAACTGACTTACAAAATAAATGTTATTGACCCATAAGAACTCTGAACTGACTCAACTCAACCAGGGTTTCAGATTTGGCTGCAATAACATTCATGTGAAAGAGAGTTGTCAATCAGAACATACTCAGACAACAGGTAAGGTACAAAACGCTAATTCCTGCAGGAAAAAATTGGTTATATTGCTAAACCATAACAGAAAGAAATACTAGAAATTATTTTCAATGAGTGAAGAAAAGGACAAACTCTATGTATGAAAATATGGATTATCTACCATGACCTTTCTTAATGAGTCTGTTTCTCGTTCATCTGATGATGAACCAACCCATGAAAATATTATGCAGATTTATTGTTGATGTCGTACTGTTTCTAGAGGGAAGAAGTTATTAAGTGACCCTCTTGATGTATTCACACATAGGCATGCCTATGGCCGCTTCCACTGTCAGGACGCTCGGGACAGGAAGTGCATGCAAGAAACTTCAAAATAAAATAGAATAGACGCTTTTGGAGAACGCAGCTTTTGTCGTTGATTTATATTTAATTAATCAACACTGTAACGCGAGTCTGTCAGCAACATTATTGTCGTACATTAACTGTCAAAATGTGGTATAAACTCTGTCCATATTTAGCAAAATAAGTTCATAGAAAAAACTCTGGCTGCAGACCTCCAGCGTGGGGCTGCTTCCTTTGCAGGCTCCACTGTCAGGACACTTGGGACAGGAAGTGCACGCAAGAAACTTCAACATAAAATCGAGTTGAGTACTTATTTGTAACCATCAGCCAACATACTAATTAACATAATTAATATATAATAAAATAAGTTCTCTGAAGTGAAATAAAAAAGAAACACTATTGTATTAGAAAGTTACAACGACTCGAACCCGTGCCGCTCCAGATAAAACAGTGTATTTGCTGTGTACAATCTACCAGGTGAGCTAGTAAGATGACCTGTACTTCCACACTTTGGAAAGAGAGGCGATGCTGCCCCAATGTTTGCTCACACAACAAAGCACCTTAGTAAGCTGCACAAAGCACCATCAGTTTAACTCTATGGTCCCGTGAAAAACGATGAAAACTGGACATATTCACAAATTCATAACCAGACGCCCAAGACAGGACGTGAAAAGTGGACATGTCCGGGCAAAAAAGAACACTTACCACTAGAACACTAACCGTAAGATAAAACTGAATTTTAAAATGTGTTCTCTGTGGTATAATGACAATAAATTATTAGGTGGGTTTAAGGTGTTGATTAAAAACATATGAAAACACATAACATAATAACATTTAATTCTGTTGCCTTTTATTCAACAATATTGGTCCTCCATTTCCCATTCACATTATGTCAGGTACCCTGGTCGATATTGGAGAACTTGAGCGGCTCCAGGATGACTTGTGTCTCCACATCATCAAGCTCACAGCTTTCTTCTGCAGCCGACAGTCTGCCATAGTGTCGTGCAGCCTCCACCAGTTCCTCCTCCCCAACTGGACTGAACGATAGCAAAACATTAAATCCTCCTCCTCTTCATTTAGACAACAAATAACCTGAGCGCCAACTGCCAACCACCGTTAGCGTAACTACTTAAAAATTTACAACAACCCACCCACATGCAGTGGGTTGCAAAAGTATTCATACCCATGAGCAAAACTCAATTGCTCAGAACAGAACAAAGCAAAAGTGAGTTTCACCTTTTTATATGAAAGGAAATAGCACAATCACAACAATCCATCACTGTTTTTGTTCGTAAGCACTCTTTACTATGAATAGATTGCATAAGTCTGTATTTCATTGTTGCAAAAGTATTCACACCCTTGCACCAAAGATGTTATTTTGAGTCGAAAATGATTGCACACTATAAACTATTGCCTCACAGTGTCACAGGACGGTATTCAGTCCCAGATGATTTGTATATCCTTGATTGCTCCCTATAAATAGTGCCCAATAGTCACCTGTCCACAGTCATCCCATGCTTGTCAGCAGACAACAGTCATTGAAGTCCAAGGAGCTCTCAGAAGACCTCAGAAAGAAAGTTGTAGAGAAGCATAGAGATGGGCAAAGCTATGTAGCCATCGCAAGTTCACTCAATGTGCCAAAAAGTACTGTTGCATCACTGGTCCAGAAGTGGAAGCGCCACGGTACCACTGTGAACCTCCGAAGAACAGGGCGCCCCTCCAAGATCACGGCAAAAGGCAAAAGGAAATTGCTCAGGGAAGCCAGAGCAAACCCCTCCGTCACTCTTGAAGACCTGAAGAAGTCTCTCCAGGGTGCTGGGACTAACGTACACAAGTCCACAATATCCCGCACTTTACACAAGGAAGGTCTCTGTGGGCGTGTTGCAAAGAAGAAGCCATATCTGAAGAAACAACATCTCAAGGCTCGTTTGCAGTATGCCACCACACATCTGAAAGACACTCCTGCGATGTGGGAACGTGTGATCTGGTCAGATGAAACAAAAATAGAACTTTTTGGCCTGAACAACAGGAAGTATGTTTGGCGCAAAGCCAACACAGCTGATGATCCAGCTCACACCATCCCTACTGTGAAACATGGAGGTGGGAATATAATGCTATGGGGCTGTTTCTCTTCCTCCGGTCCTGGTGAGCTTGTCCGTGTGCAAGGGATTATGAATAGTGCCAAATACATCAACATCCTGGAGGAAAACCTCTTCAAGTCTGCAAAAAGCCTGAACCTTGGGAGGAAGTTCACCTTACAACAGGATAATGATCCAAAACATACGGCTCGAGTGACACAAGAAGTGAAGGTTCTAGACTGGCCCAGTCAAAGCCCAGCACTCAACCTGATAGAAAACCTGTGGAAGGATCTGAAGATTGCTGTCCACCGAAGGTCACCAAGTAACCTGACTCAGCTGGAGCAGTATTGCAAAGAGGAGTGGGCGAAACTGTCCAAGGACCATTGCGCAAAACTCATTGCTGGCTATCCAAAGCGACTGGAAGCTGTTATTGCTGCCAAAGGAGCTGCAACCAAGTACTGATTGTGACTTAATGACTTAGTGTGAATACTTTTGCAACAATGAAATACAGACTTATGCAATCTATTCATAATAAAGAGTGCTTATGAACAAAAACAGTGATGGATTGTTGTGTTTGTGCTATTTCCTTTCATATAAAAAGGTGAAACTCACTTTTGCTTTGTTCTTTTCTGAGCAATTGAGTTTTGGTCATGGGTATGAATACTTTTGCAACCCACTGTACGTAGACTAACATTCATTCGGCTAGTAAAATGGTAATGCAACCCGTGCATTCAGACATTCTTTATTTCTTTGATAGGCTATACTTATCGTTGTCATGGTGGTAATCAAATGCAAATGACGAAAATGTCAGAGTCCTTTTGGAGACGCACAAAAAGTTTGTTATTTCTGGGCCTGACAGTGGAGGCGGCCTGAGAACGGGGCCTGCAACAGAAACAGCCCCACGCTGGAGGCCTGCAGCCAGACCCCTCTTGAATATATGAGCTATGCTTGGTAATAAATAAAATGTACACAACGCTAATTGCAACGTTGTTTTGCCACTAGCTGAACTAAATGTTGCTCCTAGTAGCGTGAGGTGTGTGAGTTAACAGTAAGCTTGTTTGGTGTACTGGGTCTAAAAGGGTACCACGGTGCTAAAGCTATTCAAACGGTACTATACTGGGTTTGGATAGACAAAAAAAAGGGTACATCTTTTTTTATGAATGACTGAAGCATACGGCTAGAAGTGGTAAAGGGGAGGAGAAAACAGCGGGTCGAGAGAGAGAGAGAGAGCAAGCATGCCAGAGAGAGAGAGTGTAAAGATATGCTCGTTCGTTCTACTGCATTCACGATATATTACTCATTCACTGTCATTGTGTACATGCTTATTAGTCAGCATGTCTTTTAATATGCTTTGTTGAAGCATAAATCAGTGCACTTAAAGCCGTGTAACTGGGTGTTCATTCAAGGTGTATGACTCTGTCACTGTGTAAATGCTCTGCATTGTTTTCAGTGTGGTTTGTGGAACTGAGCATGTTTCATGGTTTCTGTCATCTGGTAGTTTGCTATTAGCAATGTTTGCCAGCAGAGTGTGAGTTGGCCTTAAGCATTGTAATTGTGGTGTGAGCTAACAGTGAAACATACATTAAGAGAAGGGTGTTTTCAGAGTCATGGAGGGATAATGTTATGTGTTTGGGATGTTATGTGATGACACAACTGTACATGAAGGAAATGTCCACAATTAATTACTTAGCAGTGTAATGTGGTGAGTGTTTTGGCTTTGTCAGTGAACAAGGTTTATATCAGTTTGATTGTATCAAATCTTTCTGAGACGTTGTCACTGTTATGTATGTTGTGTATAGTTGTGTGTAGTTACATGAACTGCAGAGAGGCCGTGATCTAATCAGCATTATTGTTGAATGTGCTTTGTCAAAGTGAGCATGATTCAGTGCACTTGAAGCTGTATGAGTGTTTGTGAAGATGTGGTTGTTGCTACTTCATTCAAGGTACATTACTCACTGTCATCTGTAGATGCTAAGTAATGAATGGCTTTTCAGTCATGTAATTTAATTAATGTATTTCTTGTGTTTCCATACATTTAGATGCAAGTCCCACCGTCGCTCCGAGGCAGCGAAGCGGAGGATGGCGGAGCGTCGGACTGAGGTGGTATGTACATGTATGATGGAGTTGTAGTGAAATGTAACAGTTTAATACACATATTCTTCCATACATCCAGCAGATGCAGCCAGAAACTATGCAATAAATAGAACCTGATCAAACACGCTGTTTCAAGCTGTTTGGATCTCAGATAATGGCGTGATAGCTATGTGAAATGTCATGACCACTCAGCTGTGAATGTGGCCACATGGCCTGTGGCCATGGCCATCATTGAACAAACGCTTTTGATAAGTTTTCATCAGCAAGGCAATACGATGGCTTTCACCAAAGATGTTGATCAGATGAACTCCATAGGAGGAGTTTGTGTGAGCAGAACCTGTGGGAGTATGCAGACATGCTGGGGGTGGGCTTTTATGATGTAAACCATGAGGGTTCCCTGAGTAACAGTTCAAGTACACTTTGTCATTTACACAGTATTTGAAGAGGTGTTTGTTTGGAAATGATGTAAATTACTTCATTTTAAGTTATTATTTTGATGACCCAGTGAATGTTAAGAGAGTCAACACAAATGCTGTGACTGTTTCTGCACATGGTTGAATTTATCTGTGTATTTCCTCTTCAGTTCATATGTTTGTATTCAAAGATCTAGTTCTCCTCATACAGAACGATTTTTTTTCTTTTCCTTAATACAACTCCAGATCAAGGCATGTAGTTCATGACATGTTTTGCACAGTCCTGGGGCATTTGAAGGTAAAATAGGTCATGAAAGTTAATTCTAAAAAATGATCATGATGTACCATACAAACCAGCAGTGTACCTTGTTGCACTGGTGCTCGCCCAGGCCGGGTGTGCAAGTGTGGGTAAGAGGAATGAAGAGACTTGACTGGAGCCACAAGTGACTGTGGCACACCAGGAACACGGAGGTCAAGTAGGGCGACTGCCTAAGTGTGGGTAAGAGGAGTGGAGAGGACCACGGAGGTCAGGTTGAGTGGGTCTGTGTTCCGGGGTAGGATATCCTTCCATTGACTCAACACTAATCTGTGATTGGCTAAGACACATAAAATGATGCGGCAAGGGAGGACGTCCTTTCTTACCAATCAACAACCAGAATACAAGACTGATATCAGGTTGGTCCAATGATGAGTACCATCTTCACATTTATCCAACTGTATTGATCCTGCGCTAAGCCCCGCCCCGCTTGGTTATTGTTGCTATGTCTGTCAAGCTGTCACTCCCAGCCATGCTGCTTGCATAAGAAATATATGGAGTTTTCAGCAATACTGACATCGGCTTCAAAGGAAATAATATTAGCACATTTCAAGAAAAACCTTTCGGAGACATCAGAGAGACGCATCACAAAGATCATTCATAGTTTTCAGTTACATGATCCGCGCAGCTGGAGGGCAAAACATCGGTTCAACGAAGGTACCGGACACTGTACAGAGCAGAAACATGGACTGTTACCGTAATTGTCCCCATCTATGAACTCAGGAATGATCAGGTCATCTCAACGATCATGATGTCCGCTGCATTACAGTCAATGAGAACCGTTCCTGGCTGGAGAATCGCCCAAAAGCCCAGGTAAAAGCTTTAAAAGTATAAGTGTGTATGTAAATTGATGGAACACTTGGCTTTGTTATTAATAATTTCTTAATTTGTAATTCTTCTGCAAATAGTGGATGAGCTGACAGAGAAATGATTTTGGCTTTGGGATTAATAAATTAATTTGTATTTGTATATTTTCATGGTTTTTGTTTTTCCTTTTTAAATCAGAGGGTGTTGTGTAAAATTCCCACCGTGACGTTTACAGCTGTTGAACACTTTCCACATCCTTGATAAATACTACTCAAGTACTCAAGTAGTATAAAATAACATGACGCCCTGGACTGATTTTCCTCCCCAGTTTTTTCAGTCACCAGCCGCCACTGACGAACTACACACACACAGAGCCATATTTATATATGTATGTGTTATTTGTTATGATATTGATAATTAGTAATTCTTTTTTTTTTTTTTCTGTTTATCATCGGCTGGCATGGGAATTATGATTTACAACCTCATTGGTGATTAATAGAGAATTATTCATTAAATGTAAAATGTTTGTTTCTTTTATTGATGCAGCAGACTCCACGTCATGATCTATGCCCCGCCTTCAGTATAAATACAGAAACACCTGCACAACCGCCATCATTACAATGGAATCAGAGGCAGGGAGAGACATACGTGTCCTTACAGCATGGTTATTAGCATACAAGCTAAAATATTTCACATTTTACTTGCAATTCATGGAACCGTGTTGGTTAATGGTTTGTTCTTTTTTTATTTTAGAAAATGGAGGCATCCCAGTCCCCAAGCAAATTTCCCTCCATTAACGAGCCGGAGGTGGAGGCTGTCCGACAGTCGCTGCAGCTGGCCACCGTAAGTATAACGTTTTTATTACGAATTATTACTTCAAGAACATCACACAGCCATGAAAACCTTCAGACAGGACAAATACCATTTACAGTGTGGTTGTCATGGATGTAACGGTGAGCCTCATCGTTACCGCGTGGTTGTCGTGGATGTAACGGTGAGCCTCATCGTTACCGCGTGCTTGTCGTAGTAGTCTTAAAAAGTAACAACTTTTTACTTTTTGTATGGTCAAACGAGGGGTTTTAACTGCAATAGTCATTAATACAGTACCAGACTGTAGACCATGTTGAACAGGATAATTGTGATCAAACAACATGTGTTATTAAGCCTTCATAAGAAATACACTGTGTGAATGGTAGCAGTAATGGTTGTATTTGTGTCATGTCTCAGTAATCACTTGTCTGTGGAGTGTTTATCTGTGTTAATTATAGATTATTGCTGTTTTGTATGTGCAGTATGAAGCTATGGATCCAGCAGTTGGGCGCCCGGCCCTATACAGCGAACTTACAAGGGCCCACGGCAGGGCCATGGCCCTGCTGGTAAAACAGGTGCGGCTAAGGAGGGCCGCTGAACAGAAGGCGGCCCTCCTTAGTCGCCAGGTGAAGGAGTTGGGGGACAGGGTGGAGGTCCTTGAGGCGTCAGCCCTTTTTATGGATGATGGTGAGTGATGGTTTTTCAGTGTCAAATCTGTAGCTGTCATGGTACGCTGGAGTCATATTACTGTGATATTTATGTTTTGTGAGACAGTAGCCTGTAGAAACAATTCACAAGGAATGAATTTCACCTTCAATTCACACTATTAGTCAGCTTTACATATTGCACCTGTAGACTTACCATGAAATGTGATGTGATTTATTGATAAACAGATTTCTGATCAATACACCACAATGTATCATCCATAAAAAGTACAACTTCACAGTTAATGTGTTTGTGTTTCCTCAGATGATATGGAGGAGTCCCACCCTGCGGCCCCAGCGTCTGCCCTTATCCCACCACCCCCTCTGCCTCTCACCCCCCCCCCCCCCCCCCCCCCCCGCCTCCCCACCACCACCTGACACCCAAGGGTGAATTTTTGTTGTAGTTGTTGTGTTGGATTTTTTTTGTTAATAATAAATGTGTTCGTGTTCATCAGCTGGTTTCAGTGATTCAAATGTTTGTTTCTTTTATTGATGCAGCAGACTCCACGTCATGATCTATGCCCCGCCTTCAGTATAAATACACAAACACCTGCGCAATCGGCATCATTTTGATGGAATTGCTAAGGCAAGACATACGTGTCCTTATAGCATGGTTATTAGCATACAAGCTAAAACATTTCACATTTTACTTGCGATTCATGGAACTGCGTTGGTTAATGGTTTGTTATTTTTTTTATTTTAGACAATGGAGGCATCCCCCAGCAAGTTCCCTCCATTAACGAGCCGGAGGTGGAGGCTCTCCGGCAGTCGCTGCAGCTGGCCACCATAAGTATAACGTTTTTATTACAAATTATTACTTCAAGAACATCACACAGGCATGAAAACCTTCAGACAGGACAAATACCATTTACAGCGTGGTTGTCATGGATGTAACGGTGAGCCACATCGTTACCGCGTGGTTGTCGTGGATGTAACGGTGAGCCTCAGTGTTACCGCGTGGTTGTCGTGGGTATAACGGTGAGCCTCATCCTTGAATTGCCTCTAGCTTACGGTCAGTAGCCTTTAGCTTGAGGTCACCATGTGGTTAGCATAGCCGGGACGTGTCCCTACTGACCAGCAATGTCCGTCTTACACAGACATGTGAAGCTAAAACCAGTGACAATAGGACACACGTTGACAAATCATTACAAAATATACAATATATTAATAACTGTGATATTATGACCACATATGAAATGTACTTATTTTGTTTCTCTTATCTCTTCTCTGTTTTTTTCTAGCTAAGGTAGCTAGGCATGTTTTTGTGCAGTCTTAAAAAGTAACAACTTTTTACTTCTTGTATGGTCAAACGAGGGGTTTTAACTGCAATAGTCATTAATACAGTACCAGACTGTAGACCATGTTGAACAGGATAAATGTGATTAAACATGTATTATTATGCCTTCATAAGAAATACACTGTGTGAATGGTAGCAGTAATGGTTGTATTTGTGTCATGTCTCAGTAATCACTTGTCTGTGGAGTGTTTATCTGTGTTAATTATAGATTGTTGCTGTTTTGTATGTGCAGTATGAAGCTATGGATCCGGCCATAGGACGCCCGGCCCTATATGCCAGGTTGGCCGGGTTCACAGCAGGGCCATGGCCCTGCTGGTAAAACAGGTGCGGCTAAGGAGGGCCGCTGAACAGAAGGCGGCCCTCCTTAGTCGCCAGGTGAAGGAGTTGGGGGACAGGGTGGAGGTCCTTGAGGCGTCAGCCCTTTTTATGGATGATGGTGAGTGATGGTTTTTCAGTGTCAAATCTGTAGCTGTCATGGTACGCTGGAGTCATATTACTGTGATATTTATGTTTTGTGAGACAGTAGCCTGTAGAAACAATTCACAAGGAATGAATGTCATCTTCAATTCACACTATTAGTCAGCTTTACATATTGCACCTGTAGACTTACCATGTAATGTGATGTGATTTATTGATGAACAGATTTCTGATCAATACACCACAATGTATCATCCATAAAAAGTACAACTTCACAGTCAATGCGTTTGTGTTTTCTCTGTCATTTGTCTGCAGATGATATGGAGGAGACCCCCAATGTTGCCCCAGCCCCTACCCTGGTCCCAACAGCCCCCCCCCCCCTGCCTCCCCACCACCACCAGCACCACCTGAGAGTGAGGGGTGAATTTTTTTATGTTCAATCTTTGATGTTTATTTTTTTTGTTTTGTTCAAAATAAATCTTTTCATGTTGATCAGCTGGTTTCAGTGATTGTTGGTGTATATGTTAATAACACATTTCATTAATATAGTGCTTTTACAGATACTGAAAGACACTTTACTTGACTACAAATTATAAAATCGACCAAAATGTAATGAGTCAAACATGGTGTTGTGGTCAAGGCCAAATAACCTGAGACCAAGTGTTTGAGGGAGTCAAGATTGAGTCAAGACCAAGGAGGGGCAATAAGTTAAAGTCCCACCCTGCTGCCCCAGCCTCCCCCCTTGTGCCCCCTGCTGCCTCAGCCTCCCCCCTTGCCCCCCCCCCCCCCACCACCACCACCACCACCAACAACAACAACCCCTGACACCCAAGGGTGATATTTTGTTATGTTTCTTTGGTTTTTTTTTTTGTGTTCAAATAAATATTTTCATGTTGATCAGCTGGTTTCAGTGATTGTTGGTGTATATGTTAATAACACATTCCATTTGTATAGTGCTTTTACACATACTGAAAGACACTTTACTTGGCTACAAATTATAAAATCGATCAAAATGTAATGAGTCAAACGTGGTGTTGCGGTCAAGACCAAATAACCTGAGACCAACTGTAGACCTAGACCAAGACCAAGACTTTGAGGGAGTCAAGACTGAGTCAAGACCAAGACCAAGGAGGGGCAAGACCAAGTTCCAGATCAAGACCAAACCAAGGCAAGACCATTCCTGTATTCAGTACCAGTGCTCATAATAATCATGTGGGTTTATATTTACATTATTCCTCCTCAGCTAAAAAGAAAAGGTGATTTTATATAAAATCTAAACCATATTGAAGTGAAACAAAGTCTGGATTGAACAGAAGAACACAACACAATACACCTGATTTCAGACTGGACTATTGTAGTAGCTATACAACATACCTGCATTACACCACTGATTTCCATAACCAGTGTCCAGTGGATTTTCCATTTTCATGGGAGCATTTCACAGGTTCTGGTTCAGCGGACTTGCCCTTGACTCACGGTGAGTATATTCTTAATGGCTGAATGTATGTATGTGGGTCATTCCATGAAATCGGTACCTTTTTGTGGCGGATGAGGAGAAAAAGGGGAGGGGAAGTTGTCCAACAACGCCACCTGGGGAATTTCACCCCAGAAAATACACTCTGCCCTCTACCTGGGCTACTAGAAGGTCACACAGGTTCGTTGCATCAATTTATATAGAGGACATGAGACGGACTTCCAAAAATATCAATCTTTTTTATTCATCAATAATGTACTAGGTTTAAAGGAGCAAACATATCTTCACTTGAGCATCGTAATTTTACCACAATTTTTAGAGAACTAAGCAAAATCAAGGACAGGATTTAGACTTGAGTGGGCAGACTAAAACAACTCAAACCACAGCAAAAACACTACAAACCAAATCACCACGTGCCACAGCAAAATGTAGGGATGTGAGAGGGGAAGCTGTCATGTCTCGTCGTAAAGGTTAAGTCTTATCTTGTGTTAGTTAGGGTCAAGTCCAGGGTTCCATGTGTATGTGTAGTCAGGGTCATGTTCCCCAGTCTCGTCTTGTCCGATGTCATGCACTTCATGTCAAGTCATCACTCGTGTTGTCTTGTTGTGCACTTCCTGTTTTATTTTGAAATAACTCTTCCCTCTTGTTTCAGGCACCTTTGCTTCCTGCCCTTGTGTGTTTCCCGCCAGTGTGATTGTCTTCCCTCGCCCTGATTGTTTTCACCTGTGCCCTGTTACCTTGTGTATATATTGTCCTCCTTGAGAGTGATTTTCATTTCGTACTTTGTTCAATAAAGATTTTCCCTTTTGAGAAGACTGTGAAAGAGTCGTGCATTTGGGTTCAGCCCCCAGCCCCCCCTTTGTCAGAAGCACCACTAGGAGAGTCTGCCACCACTGCACCAGCTCCTGTCCAGGAAGGAAAAAAACAATATTGTTGAACTTGGTCTTGCCCCGCCTTGGTCTTGGTCTTGACTCAATCTTGACTCCCTCAAAGTCTTGGTCTTGGTCTAGGTCTAGACTTGGTCTCAGGTTATTTGGTCTTGACCACAACACCATGTTTGACTCATTACATTTGGATCTATTTTATAATTTGTAGCCAAGTAAAGTGTCTTTCAGTATCTGTAAAAGCACTATACAAATGAAATGTGTTATTAACATATACACCAACAATCATTGAAACCAGCTGATCAACATGAAAATATTTATTTGAACACAAAAAAAAAAACAAAGAAACATAACAAAATATCACCCTTGGGTGTCAGGGGTTGTTGTTGTTGGTGGTGGTGGGGGCAAGGGGGGAGGCTGAGGCAGCAGGGGGGGCAAGGGTAGAGGCTGGGGCAGCAGGGGGGGCAAGGGGGGAGGCCGAGGCAGCAGGGGGCGCAAGGGGGGAGGCTGGGGCAGCAGGGTGGGACTTTAACTTATTGCCCCTCCTTGGTCTTGACTCAATCTTGACTCCCTCAAACACTTGGTCTCAGGTTATTTGGCCTTGACCACAACACCATGTTTGACTCATTACATTTTGATCTATTTTATAATTTGTAGCCAAGTAAAGTGTCTTTCAGTATCTGTAAAAGCACTATACAAATGAAATGTGTTATTAACATATACACCAATGATCACTGAAACTAGCTGATCAACATGAAAAGATTTATTTTGAATAAAACAAAAAAAATAAACATCAAAGATTGAACATAAAAAAATTCACCCCTCACTCTCAGGTGGTGCTGGTGGTGGGGGGGGCAGGAGGGGGGCTGTTGGGACCAGGGTAGGGGCTGGGGTTTGACATTAAGTTACCTGTGGTGTGTGTGTGTGTGTGTGTTAGTGAAAGAGGCACAATAACATGTAGTAAAAATCGTAAATGTAAGTGTAATAATTTGAAGAGTTGAAGTCTGCTGCAATACACTGGGGAAAAATTTAAGTCTACTCAAATACATTGGAAACTGACAGCAGAAGAACATTGTAAGAAATAGATAGATAGATAGATAGATAGATAGATAGATACATAGACAGATAGGTCTGTGTGTATGTGTCTGTGTGTGTGTGTGTGTGTGTGTGTGTGTGTGCGCGCATGTGACTGACTTGATACTCAGATCTATAACGAGCTGCATGTGTCAGTCTGATCTTAACGAGCTCCACCTGCAGCCAACTGGTGGTTGCCAATGACGACAGAGCCACCCTAGCCAGAGACAGACAGAAATGTGGAGAAAAGGGGTGATTTTCTCCCTCTGCGCTGGTCTCACATTTGGGCTTATAGCGACAAAACGGTAGCTCCTATCAGAAAAAACAGCAGACCCTGGGCGGCGTAAGGACTTCCTGAACACTCTGATATGCTTTTGGTGTTTCTACAGTAAATATTTTAAAGATGCGGGCGAGTTTCAAACAGGGGTCCCTTCTGCTTCTCTCGAAAATCTTTGTATTGGAGTCAATGAGGAGCAGAGAGAGACGTGACCGCACTGAGAGGCTCACAATTTAAATTCTGTAAGTCTCTCTGCTTTCATGAGCACATTGTCAGAGACACAACAAGTTTGTCTACAACTGTGGAAAAAATCATGTGTGTAGAGTCTAATTTGTGGCCGGGAGGACGAGAGAAAGAGAAAAGTTTCAGACAATTTCAGACAACTTCTCTCACTCTAGCTGATGATGTCACCCACTCTAACACGAACATTCCGTGCAATACACACCCATTATAATCTTAAAATTTCTCCAAAAATGATCATGGTCATTGAACAGTGATTGATCAAAAACTATATGACCTATCAAAACGTGAATTAATACACCAACACACAAGACTTGTGTCTACAGTTTAAAGTTTAAATGAAGTCTCTAGGTTAAAGTATGCCTGAGCTGTAGACGTTTGAAAAACTCCAATGATTGTTCTTTTTGAAGAATTACGGCCCTGCAGCTATTTTATAGCTGTAGGGCCAGTGCCTCGGTGCGTTGCCCCGTGGCCCTAATTAAGAAATTATTAATAACAAAGCCAAGTGTTCCATCAATTTACATACACACTTATACTTTTAAAGCTTTTACCTGGGCTTTTGGGCGATTCTCCAGCCAGGAACGGTTCTCCATTGACTGTAATGCAGCGGACATCATGATCGTTGAGATGACCTGATCATTCGTGAGTTCATAGATGGGGACAATTAACAGTCCATGTTTCTGATCTGTACAGTGTCCGGTGGCGTTGTTAAGCCGATGTTTTGCCCTCCAGCTGCGCGGATCATGTAACTGAAAACTATGAATGATCTTTGATGCGTCTCTCTGATGTCTCCAAAAGGTTTGTCTTGAAATGTGTTAATATCTCCTTTGAAGCCGATGCCAGTATTGCTGAAAACTCCATATTTCTTATGCAAGGAGCATGGCTGGGAGTGACTTAAAGCATCTAACTCATGATGATTAATACATACATACATTCAGCCATTAAGAATATACTCACCGTGAGTCAAGGGCAAGTCCGCTGAACCAGAACCCGTGAAATGCTCCCATGAAAATGGAAAATCCACTGGACACTGGTTATGGAAATCAGTGGTGTAATGCAGGTATGTTGTATAGCTACTACAATAGTCCAGTCTGAAATCAGGTGTATTGTGTTGTGTTCTTCTGTTCAATCCAGACTTTGTTTCACTTCAATATGGTTTAGATTTAATATAAAATCACCTTTTCTTTTTAGCTGAGGAGGAATAATGTAAATATAAACCCACATGATTATTATGAGTACTGGTACTGAATACAGGAATGGTCTTGCCTTGGTTTGGTCTTGGTCTGGAACTTGGTCTTGCCCCTCCTTGATCTTGGTCTTGACTCAGTCTTGACTCCCTCAAAGTCTTGGTCTTGGTCTACAGTTGGTCTCAGGTTATTTGGCCTTGACCACAACACCATGTTTAACTCATTACATTTGGATCTATTTTATAATTTGTAGCCCAGTAAAGTGTCTTTCAGTATGTGTAAAAGCATTATATTAATGAAGGGGGCAAGGATAGAGGCTGGGGTAACTGGAGGGGACTCCTCCATATCATCTGCAGACAAATGACAGAGAACACAAACACATTGACTGTGAAGTTGTACTTTTTTTGGATGATACATTGTGGTGTATTGATCAGAAATCTGTTCATCAATAAATCACATCACATTACATGGTAAGTCTACAGGTGCAATATGTAAAACTGACCAATAATGTGAAAATATCACACAGTCATATTACTCAGGCATACCATGACAGCTACAGATTTGACACTTCAAAACCGTCACTCACCATCTGCAGCAAAAGCTGCTGCAGCTTCCATCCCCTCCACCTTTTCTTCTAACTTGGAAAGTTGGCGGCTAAGGAGGGCCGCCTTTTGCTGGGCAGCCCTCCTTAGCCGCACTTCTTTTACTAACAAAGACATGGCTCTGCCATGGACCTTGTTCAAGGTGGTATAGAGGGCCGGGCGCCCTACTGCCGGGTCCAAGGATTGGTACTGCACATACAAAACAGCAATAATCATTAATTAACACATATAAACATTCCCCAGACTAGTGATTACTGAGACATGACACAAAACACAAATAGAAACATTACTGCTACTATATTCACACAGTGTATTTCTTATGAAGGCATAATAATACATGTTTAATCACATTTATCCTGTTCAACATGGTCTACAGTCTGGTACTGTATTAATGACTATTGCAGTTAAAACCCCTCGTTTGACCATACAAAAAGTAAAAAGTTGTTACTTTTTAAGACTGCACAAAAACATGCCTAGCTACCTTAGCTAGAAAAAAAGAGAGAAGAGATAAGGGAAACAAAATAAGTACATTTCATATGTGGTCATAATATCACAGTTGTTAATATATTGTATATATTGTAATGATTTGTCAACATGTGTCCTATTGTCACTGGTTTTAGCTTCACATGTCTGTGTAAGACGGACATTGCTGGTCAGTAGGAAAACGTCCCGGCTATGCTAACCACATGGTGACCTCAAGCTAAAGGCTACTGACCGAAAGCTAGAGGCAATTCAACGATGACGCTCAACGTTACATCCATGACAACCACGCGGTAACAATGAGGCTCACCGTTACATGAACGACAACCACGCTGTAAATGGTATTTATCCTGTCTGAAGGTTTTCATGGCTGTGTGATGTTCTTGAAGTAATAATTTGTAATAAAAACGTTACACTTACGGTGGCCAGCTGCAGGGACTGTCGGAGAGCCTCCACCTCCGGCTCGTTGATGGAGGGAAATTTGCTTGGGGACTGGGATGCCTCCATTGTCTAAAATAAAAAAAGAACAAACCATTAACCAACACGGTTCCATGAATCGCAAGTAAAATGTGACATATTTTAGCTTGTATGCTAATAACCATGCTGTAAGGACACGTATGTCTCTCCCTGCCTCTGATTCCATTGTAATGATGGCGGTTGCGCAGGTGTTTCTGTATTTATACTGAAGGCGGGGCATAGATCATGACGTGGAGTCTGCTGCATCAATAAAAGAAACAAACATTTTACATTTAATAAATAATTCTCTGTCCATTAATTACCGATGAGGTTGTAAATCATAATTTCCATGCCGGCCGATGATAAAAAAATAAAATAAATACTAATAATCAATGTCATAACAAATAACACATACATATATAAATATGGCTCTGTGTGTGTGTGTAGTTCGTCAGTGGCGGCTGGTGACTGAAAAAACTGGGGAGGAAAATCAGTCCAGGGCGTCATGTTATTTTATACTACTGGAGTACTTGAGTAGTATTTATCAAGGATGTGGAAAGTGTTCAACAGCTGTAAACGTCACGGTGGGAATTTTACACAACACCCTCTGATTTAAAAAGGAAAAACAATAACCATGAAAATATACGAATACAAATTAATTTATTAATCCCAAAGCCAAAATCATTTCTCTGTCAGCTCATCCACTATTTGCAGAAGAATTACAAACTAGAAAATTCCCTCTGGGAAATTTTGAAAGGGCCATGGGGGGCTACTGCCGGGGGTACCATCTCTGTCAACATGGGAATCAAACCCACCACCAAACTAATCAGACAGACACATGATCATCTTGTACTGAGCACTGATATTGAGGAGCCATAATCACATTAAGTCACCTGTGTGTGTGTGTGTGTGTGTGTGTGTGTGTCTAACTGTAATCACATGAAGTTACCTGTGGTGTGTGTGTGTGAGAGAGAGAGAGAGAGAGAGAGAGAGGAGTGCGCGCATACACACGCATATGTGTGTTGGTGTCTGTGTGTACCTGTAATTGTAATGACATTAAGTTACCTGTGGTGTGTGTGTGTGTGTGTATGTGTGTGTTAGTGAAAGAGCCAGAATAACATGTAGTAAAAATCGTAAATTTAAGTGCAATAATTTGAAGAGTTGAAGTCTGCTGCAATACACTGGGGAAAAAATGTAAGTCTACTCACATACATTGGAAACTGACAGCAGAAGAACATTGTAAGAGATAGATAGATAGATAGATAGATAGATAGATAGATACATACATAGATAGATAGATACATAGGTACATAGATAGGTCTGTGTGTATGTGTGTGTATGTGTCTGTGTGTGTGTGTGTGTGTTTGTGTGTGCATGTGACTGACTTGATACTCAGATCTATAACGAGCTGCATGTGTCAGTCTGACCTTAACGAGCTCCACCTGCAGCCAACTGGTGGTTGCCAATGACGACAGAGCCACCCTAGCCAGAGACAGACAGAAATGTGGAGAAAAAGGGTGATTTTCTCTCTCTGCGCTGGTCTCACATTTGGGCTTATAGCGACAAAACGGTAGCTCCTATCAGAAAAAACAGCAGACCCTGGGCGGCGTAAGGACTTCCTGAACACTTTGATATACTTTTGGTGTTTCTACAGTAAATGTTTTAGAGATGCGGGCGAGTTTCAAACAGGGGTCCCTTCTGCTTCTCTCGGAAAATCTTTGTATTGGAGTCAATGAGGAGCAGAGAGAGATGTGACCGCACTGAGAGGCTCACAATTTAAATTCTGTAAGTCTCTCTGCTTTCATGAGCACATTGTCAGAGACACAACAAGTTTGTCTACAACTGTGGAAAAAATCATGTGTGTAGAGTCTAATTTGTGGCCGGGAGGACGAGAGAAAGAGAAAAGTTTCAGACAATGTCAGACAACTTGTCCCACTCTAGCTGATGATGTCACCCACTCTAACACGAACATTCCGTGCAATACACACCCATTATAATCTTAAAATTTCTCCAAAAATGATCATGGTCATTGAACAGTGATTGATCAAAAACTATATGACCTATCAAAATGTGGATTAATACACCAACACACAAGACTTGTGTCTACAGTTTAAAGTTTAAATGAAGTCTCTAGGTGAAAGTATGCCTGAGCTGTAGACGTTTGAAAAACTCCAATGATTGTTCTTTTTGAAGAATTACGGCCCTGCAGCTATTTTATAGCTGTAGGGCCAGTGCCTCGGTGCATTGCCCCGTGGCCCTAATTAAGAAATTATTAATAACAAAGCCAAGTGTTCCATCAATTTACATACACACGTATACTTTTAAAGCTTTTACCTGGGCTTTTGGGCGATTGTCCAGCCAGGAACGGTTCTCATTGACTGTAATGCAGCGGACATCATGATCGTTGAGATGACCTGATCATTCCTGAGTTCATAGATGTGGACAATTAACAGTCCATGTTTCTGCTCTGTACAGTGTCCGGTGGCGCCGTTAAACCGATGTTTTGCCCTCCAGCTGCGCGGATCATGTAACTGAAAACTATGAATGATCTTTGATGCGTTTCTCTGATGTCTCCAAAAGGTTTGTCTTGAAATGTGTTAATATCTCCTTTGAAGCCGATGCCAGTATTGCTGAAAACTCCATATTTCTTATGCAAGGAGCATGGCTGGGAGTGACTTAAAGCATCTAACTCATGATGATTAATACATACATACATTCAGCCATTAAGAATATACTCACCGTGAGTCAAGGGCAAGTCCGCTGAACCAGAACCCGTGAAATGCTCCCATGAAAATGGAAAATCCACTGGACACTGGTTATGGAAATCAGTGGTGTAATGCAGGTATGTTGTATAGCTACTACAATAGTCCAGTCTGAAATCAGGTGTATTGTGTTGTGTTCTTCTGTTCAATCCAGACTTTGTTTCACTTCAATATGGTTTAGATTTAATATAAAATCACCTTTTCTTTTTAGCTGAGGAGGAATAATGTAAATATAAACCCACATGATTATTATGAGTACTGGTACTGAATACAGGAATGGTCTTGTCTTGGTCGGGAACTTGGTCTTGCCCCTCCTTGGTCTTGGTCTTGACTCAGTCTTGACTCCCTCAAAGTCTTGGTCTTGGTCTACAGTTGGTCTCAGGTTATTTGGCCTTGACCACAACACCATGTTTAACTCATTACATTTGGATCTATTTTATAATTTGTAGCCAAGTAAAGTGTCTTTCAGTATGTGTAAAAGCACTATACAAATGAAATGTGTTATTAACATATACACCAACAATCACTGAAACCAGATGAGAAACATGAACACATTTATTTGAACAAAAAAAAAACAAAAAACAACACAAAAACATCACTCCTCGGTGTCTCTGTGCCTGGTGCGGGGGGGGGGCATTTATTAAGAACAAAAAAACAGAACACAATAACAAAAAAAAAAAAAAAATCACCCTTCGGTATTAGGGGGTGGTGGCCGGGGGGGGGGGGGGGGGGGCCGAGGCGGCAAGGGGGGAGGCTGAGGCAGCAGGGGGGGCAAGGGGGGAGGCTGAGGCAGCAGGGGGGGCAAGAGGGGAGGCTGGGGCAGCAGGGTGGGACTCCTCCATATCTTCTGCAGACAAATGACAGAGGAAACACAAACACATTGACTGTGAAGTTGTACTTTTTATGGATGATACGTTGTGGTGTATTGATCAGAAATCTGTTCATCAATAAATCACATCACATTACATGGTAAGTCTACAGGTGCAATATGTAAAGCTGACTAATAGTGTGAATTGAAGGTGAAATTCATTCCTTGTGAATTGTTTCTACAGGCTACTGTCTCACAAAACATAAATATCACAGTAATATGACTCCAGCGTACCATGACAGCTACAGATTTGACACTGAAAAACCATCACTCACCATCAGCCATAAAAAGGGCTGACGCCTCAAGAACCTCCACCTTCTGCCTCTTGTCGTGGAGCTGGCGGTTAAGGAGGGTCGCCTTAGTCTCAGCGGCCCTCCTTAGCCGCACCTCTTTAACGAGCAGGGCCATGGCCCTGCTGTGGACCCTGCCCAAATTTGCGTAAAGACGACTGCCGGATCCATAGCTTCATACTGTACATACAAAACAGCAACAATCTATAATTAACACAGATAAACACTCCACAGACAAGTGATTACTGAGACATGACACAAGTACAACCATTACTGCTACCATTCACACAGTGTATTTCTTATGAAGGCTTAATAACACATGTTGTTTGATCACAATTATCCTGTTCAACATGGTCTACAGTCTGGTACTGTATTAATGACTATTGCAGTTAAAACCCCTCGTTTGACCATACAAGAAGTAAAAAGTTGTTACTTTTTAAGACTGCACAAAAACATGCCTAGCTACCTTAGCTAGAAAAAAAGAGAGAAGAGATAAGAGAAACAAAATAAGTACATTTCATATGTGGTCATAATATCACAGTTGTTAATATATTGTATATTTTGTAATGATTTGTCAACGTGTGTCCTATTGTCACTGGTTTTAGCTTCACATGTCTGTGTAAGACGGACATTGCTGGTCAGTAGGGACACGTCCCGGCTATGCTAACCACATGGTGACCTCAAGCTAAAAGCTACTGACCGAAAGCTAGAGGCAATTCAACGATGAGGCTCACCGTTATACCCACGACAACCACGCGGTAAATGGTATTTATCCTGTCTGAAGGTTTTCATGGCTGTGTGATATACTTGAAGTAATAATTTGTAATAAAAAAAAACGTTATACTTACAGTGGCCAGCTGCAGCGACTGGCGAAGACCCTCCACCTCCGGGTCGTTCATTGTGGGGAATTTACTCGGGGATGGGGCTCCTTCCATTGTCTAAAATACAAAAAGAATAAACTATTAACCAACACGGTTCCATGAATCGCAAGTAAAATGTGAAATATTTTAGCTTGTATGCTAATAACCATGCTATAAGGACATGTACGTTTCCTTGCCTCTCCGAATCCATTAAAATGGTGGCGGTTGTTGTGAAGCCCTTCGTCATGCCGCCCAAACGCTCTCTATCCTTTGGTGCATCTATATATACGTTTACCTTTAACATCTAACCGTTTTCTATTTGCTCTCTCTCTCTCTCTCTCTCTCTCTGTCGGTAAGGACGTCATCTCGAGGTAAGTTTGACCCTTGGGGGCTTTTATGAAGGGGCGTCGCTACTTCGCGGATTTTCACGTTTCGCGGGGGGTTCTGCCCCCC
Organism: Caranx ignobilis; assembly: GCA_021432705.1. Classification (NCBI taxonomy): domain Eukaryota; kingdom Metazoa; phylum Chordata; class Actinopteri; order Carangiformes; family Carangidae; genus Caranx; species Caranx ignobilis. The sequence goes on from MU269990.1 coordinate 18,676,728, forward strand.
ATTAACCGCGATAACCGAGGTAATACTGTACTTGAGTACTTGAGTAGTATTTATCAAGGATGTGGAAAGTGTTCAACAGCTGTAAACGTCACGGTGGGAATTTTACACAACACCCTCTGATTTAAAAAGGAAAAACAAAAACCATGAAAATATACAAATACAAATTAATTTATTAATCCCAAAGCCAAATTCATTTCTTTGTCAGCTCATCCACTATTTGCAGAAGAATTACAAATTAAGAAATTATTAATAACAAAGCCAAGTGTTCCATCAATTTACATACACACTATACTTTTAAAGCTTTTACCTGGGCTTTTGGGCGATTGTCCAGCCAGGAACGGTTCTCATTGACTGTAATGCAGCGGACATCATGATCGTTGAGATGACCTGATCATTCCTGAGTTCATAGATGGGGACAATTACGGTAACAGTCCATGTTTCTGCTCTGTACAGTGTCCGGTACCTTCTTTGACCGATGTTTTGCCCTCCAGCTGCGCGGATCATGTAACTGAAAACTATGAATGATCTTTGTGATGCGTCTCTCTGATGTCTCCGAAAGGTTTGTCTTGAAATGTGCTAATATTATTTCCTTTGAAACTGATGCCAATATTGCTGAAAACTCCATATATTTCTTATGCAAGCAGCGCTGTATTCAGAAAAAGGAACGAAAATAATCAGTCCTCTGTGGCAGCTGCAGGACTGACAAAACTCTGACCAATCGTCGCTCATTGCACCGAAGAGCAAAAACCAATCAGATGCCTTCATGTCTAGTTCTGTATCCGCCCCCCTCTATCCCTGCCTCCTACGCGTGTGCACAATCTTCACGTGTCGCTGTTGCCGGAAGAAATCAGCGTACAGAGTTACAGCGGAACGGATTTCATGCTCATTTATGAGCAGTGGCTGAGAAAATGCAGCCCCAGTTACTACTTCCAGCGTTACTTGTAACGGCTCGTCCCGAGAAAAAGGCAAGGAAGAGAAAGGAGGCTGAAAAGGCTGCTAACAAAAAGGCTCTGGATAAAGCCAGACGTCAAACCAGAGTAAACATCAGTGTTGCTTTTGTGGAGACAACTGAGGGATTTGAAGTGATGCTGAGGTTGCTCTCTTTCTGTTGGACAGGTAATTATATGCTTTGCTTCGGGGAGGATTTGTTATTTGTATGAAATGTGTAACTTTTGCTAACGTAGCTACTTTTGTAGCTTGTATTAGCTTAATGCTAATATTAGCTTCTCTGTGGGTTTAAAACGGGCCGGTGCTGCTTGTATTGAATAGATATATATATATATAGTACTCCTCCTGCCGCTTCTCATTTTCGTGCGGTGCACGTTCCAGTTTGTGGGGGCGTGGCTTGGACGTACACACTGACGGGAGGGGGAGGGGGGGGGTGGAACTCAGAGGAGGTGCTATTTTCAAATCTTGCTAGCTCTCTTGCTAGCTCTCCAGGATTACCAACCCCAGCTTTAATGACACGTACACTCCCTACAACAGACCAAAGAGAGAGTCTACTTCCCAACATTAACATGTCACATGTCAAAATTTACCCACTCAACCTGACCTCCATGGTCCTCTCCACTCCTCTCACACACAATTACACAGTCACCCTACTTGACCTCCATGCTCCTGGTGCACCTCAGTCACTTGTAGCTCCAGCCAAGTCTCTTCGTTCCTCTTACCCACAATTGCACACCAAATAAGAATTACACATAGTACTCATTTCACATAGCTATCACAACATTATCTGAGATCCAAACAGCTTGAAACAGTGTGTTTGATCAGGTTCCATTTATTGCATAGTTTCTGGCTGCATCTGCTGGATGTATGGAAGAATATGTGTATTAAACTGTTACATTTCAGTACAACTCCATCATACATCACCCTAACATGTCCAAACCTTCTTCACATCATAACAGTACACCTCTAAACATGTCTGCATTCTCACAACACTTCTTCTCACTGCACCGCCTACTGAAAATAGGAATTCACACTTTACTGACAGCTTTTACATTTCAATGACATTTTCCTGCTCAGTCCTGACACAGACACAGACACATGCTTGCGCCTTGGTCTCTGGCTGCACCAAGGACACAGCAAAGACAATGTGTAAAATGTTGCACGCCTCATCCACTGCTGCTCACTCCCTTGTGCATTGTACAATTTGCTCCAGACTTAAGGTGTGTGATGAGGGTCTGCGCCTGAACGAACCTGCCCACGTCTGGGAACGCTCGTAGCGCCACTGGTGGATGAACTGAACATTGCCTTTTTTCCCACTTTTTCCAGGTTTCTCCTCTCTTCCCGCGTCGGGCCGCAGCCTCCGCGTGCCGCAGGGGCCCCGCGGTCGCATGTGGCCAGCGAGGGCCTGTTCACAGCTGCTTGCAGCTTTAGTTTAAACTTACTGTTGGTCATGGTAACTCGATTGGTGTTTTTTTTTTTTTTTTTTTTTTTTATGAATGCTTTTCCAGATTGCTGCCATAACACATTTTGATGTCAGGAATAGTTCTCATTTTCAGATAAATGCCAAATTCAAGCGGATCACCACAGTGCCCCTGCAGTCCAGATTTCTCTCTCAGTTAGATGTGCACTCTGAAAAGCTAATCAAACTGTTAAAAACAGAGGAGGACAGATAGGCAGATGAACACTTGTAAATGATTTGCTGGTGATCATTTATTTGCACATATTAGAAATAATGATTCTCTCTCACTGTGTGGATTTTAGTACAACAGTACTGTAGGTGGAATCTTTTTGTTCCCTCTAATGAAGCTAAGTGAAGGTTCAGTCAGGAAGACTATCTCTTCGAGCATGCTCACTGAGTCACCAATCAATTTTCCCACTGTCTCTCTCGCTCCACCTCTCCCTACTTGATTTCATCCAATCACAGTCTGCCACCTGTCCTTCTTCCACCAATCAGTCATCAGCTGTCAAACTTCAAAAGTGTCCTCTCTCTCTGCTCTTATCCAGTTCTCTCATCCCACCTCCACCCCGTCACCTCCTCATTCAAGACACAGACCATCTCCATCTGAACCAGTTATCCTGAGGCTCCCTCGACAGAGGCATCACCTCGATACAACCACCTGTGTCTAGGCATGGGGGGGGGGGGGGGGGGGGGGGGGGGGGGATTGGCTTCAAATGCAAGCTTCACATTCACTGATCTGTTTACAAAGCCGATCTAACCCCTGGGGTCCAAGCGCCAAAGTTGTCTTGGCCACAATAAATGTCATTGCATTTCACAAATCTGTCTTTGTATTCTTATTAGTCTGTCCTGATTGAAATGGGATTTAGTTTAACCAAAAAAGTTAAAAAAAAAAAAACAAACAAACTGAACTACTGTGTGGATTTCTCCTATTTTTTCACATGTTAAATTTTATACTGGAGCGAGTTCATAGCGCCCTCTAGTGGCGGCAGTCCACCGTGTATTGTTTTCAGTTGGTGGTTATTATAACTTGCTGTGCCACGTTTTGACCGGTGAAGCTGAGCTGGTGGGTTTATGTGTATAAAAGTGATTATAACTTGTGTTAAATATTATGAATGTGTTTGTGGACATTACATAGATAATGTATCTGTGACATTAATGTAGGGATTTTGTTTGCATTTGTGTTTTTCAGTTGATTACCTGCTAATATGGCTAGCTGCTACTACCGACGGCACTATCAATGTCTTCATACCAAGTTTAAAGCATGTGTGGAGTTGCTTAAGTAAAATAAACATCTGGAAAGGACTGAGATTGTGTCGGAGCTGAGTATGACACTGTGTCACCAGTCACTGTGTCACCAGTCACTCTGTCACCAGTCACTGTGTCACCCCGTGCGGTGGGAGTTATTAGACCCAGTTAGTTTAATAAAACCGTACAACTACGAAGAAAACAAAGACAAAAGTGTGTTGTGCTTTGTGATAGTTCCAGGTACAGTGAAATATTCTGAAATGTCCATCCATCCACTGTCTTTGCCACTCATGTATGCTGGGGGTTGTGGGAGGGGCTCTTAACATAGAAAGTGACGCTTATTTCTGGAGTGCTCCGTGGTCCGGTGGTTATGGAGCCAGCCCAGGTCGGCATATGCCTGAAGCGCTGATCACTGGTTCAATCACTGATCACTCAGTCAATCTCTAATACATGTCATTTACCCAGTCTCTCCCTGCTTTTCTGTCTCTCCTGTCAAATAAAGGAGACAAAATTGCCCCAAAATATCTTAAAAAAACATAAAACAAAAAAACATTGACATCTATCCAAGCCTCTGTGACAAACCTCCATGGACCAACATACGACAGCATGACAGTTCTTTTCTCTCTCTTCGTTTCTTTTTACTCTTTCTTTTGTTGATACCTAGGTCTCCCCTTCATATCTCCACACATCTCGTGTTGCTTTGCTTCCTTCTTCTTATCTTCTCTTTTCCATGTCCTCCTACTCTGCTCTCAGTGTATGAGATAAACCCATGGAACGATAATCTGTCTAAATAGACAACTGATCCTTTTAAAAGCCATGCTACTGAGAGGAGGCGAGCATTTACAAAGCCTCCAGCAAATGTGCAGCTCTAATGGGAAATTAATTAACGGTCCCTCAACTCACAGATGCTTCAACCCCCCCCCCCCACCCACATTTCAAGTTGTCTCCCCTTCCTTTCAGTTCTCCTTTCTTGGTTGTGTTCCCAGGATTTTTTTTTTTTTTGCTTATGATGGTATGGCAAATTTTGGATGAACAGAAAGGAAGTGACAGATTTCAACACTGCAACCAAAATTTAGCTTTTAGTGATCGTTGGGGGGGGGGGGGGGCATGCTTAAAAAAGAATCAATGTTTCCAACTATGTGAATTTGAAAAATAGAATCAACTTTGATGGAGGCATGAATTACAAATGCCTGCGACACTACAAGAATTTCCTACTGACACATATTTGACAAGTTCATTAGTTTGATTATATTAAGTGCTTTGACTGTGCAGGCATAGTCATCATGCCAGCATACAAAGCTCCATCTCCTCCACCCTCCATATTGTTCTGAGTCACCTGGAACATCCGTGGCCCTCTGTGAGGATGCTCTTCATTGCCTTCAGCTCCACTTTTAACACCATCGTTCCCCACGTCCTCGTGGACAAGCTGGCTGCCCTGGACTCCCCTCATGAGTCACTAACACATCTCACTCTGATATATCAATGCAATTTCAGGTGCAATATCAGTGAAATATTATATTATATCTCATGGTGTGTTACCTCCCCTGTCTTATTTATTGTTTATTATTGCACACTGTTCTGTTTTATAGAGCTTTATTAATCCTGTACTCTATCTATCTTTCTATCTATCTATATATTATCTTATTTTATTACAATTTCATTGAATAGGTGCCTATACAATGACAATAAAGGCTATCTGCATCTGAATCTGAGATTAGAACAGGTTTTTTTTGTATCAAACCTTCCTCTCAGCTCTCGATGGAGCAAAGCTCTTAAATCCTAATATAATGTTTTTTGGTACAAAGTGTCTTGAGGCCAAAGGGTTTCATTGTCTTTAGAGCCAGCTGTCCATGTATTAGACGAGTTTGTACCCATCACAGCTCCCCTGTAGTTCAAAGACACTCACTTTCCCAACTAATCTGGGCAATTCGGAGTCTCTAATCCACTGCACATATCTTTAGGCTGTGGAAGGAGGCCCAGGCCTATCAGGGTCAGCACTGGTCTGGGTTTTAACTTAGCTGAAAGGACACAATTTTACAGCTCGCCTCGGGAATTTTAGCTCCAAACGTTTTTTAATTTCATGTGGTATTCCTTGATCGACTGCCACTGCTTCAAAATGCAGCTGCTCGAGTTTTAAAGAGAAAAAGGAAATATGATCACATCTCACCTGTTCTGAGGTCTTTACATTGCAGAGTTTAAAGTTCTCCGGCACGGTGCCGGATTTCCAGCGTGGTGCTGTTTCGGCACGGGCCGTCTTATCGGAGCAGCTGTTTTATAAATATTATTTATGTCTGATTTAGCCACTGCTCCCTTTTTACACTGCCTCTGTCTACATACAGCTCAAAGACACACCGGGTCGTGCGCAATGCCCCACCCCCAGCACATCTGATCGCTTACACATCACAAATAATAAAGTCAAAAGTGAAGGCTGTGCATTAGGGATGCACATGATTACGTTTAATGATTATGATTGTTTTTTTTTTTTTGTTTTTTTTTCAAATTAGCTCATGGGAAGCGTGTCGACACATGTAGACTGCGCTCGCAGCAAAAAGTTACACAGGAGGACTTACATGTGCCAGTTATGCAGCTCAGTGAAGGAAGGTCAGACGACAACATACACGGACATCTGCATGTGCCTCACCTGTAAGGACGGTGCTGTGCTCAGCTGACTCACCTGTGCTCACCTGTCAGAGAAACGCTCTGTCTTTCCTCTCTTCAGCCTGGTGTTTGGCTGCACTTGTACAGAAATCGTTCAAAATGTGCTGATTGAACCTCCATCGGAGCGCCGATCAGCTGAGCCAGAGCACAGTGGATGTGGCTGCACAGCTGTAGCAGCACTCTTTCTGTGACCTTCTTTACATGTTCTCTTTGCGCTTACTGAATACTATAATACACTTACACCAAAATCTCCTTTGAATACAAGTATCTGCCAGAATAGGTACATATTCTGTGATGTCCCCTCAGGTAATCCTTAACACAGATGGTGGCTATGGATGGTCCGTCTTTCACACGCTCCCAGTCTGCCTTTCCCTGCCTCGCTCATCCCTACAACCTAGATCCCACTCATCTCTACAGCAATGCAGTGTCCATCCATCCATCTCAGCCGACAGCTGGCAGCATCCCATAGGAGGTGACTCTGGCCCCTTTTTTTGGCTGTGCACAGCCGTTTCCCCACAGAGGAGGTATCAGTCTGCCTCAAACTTGGGGATTCTATACTTCCCAAACAGACTTTTTGGACTTTCTCAGAAGTTGCCTTAAAGGGTAACTATGCAAGTCTGGTCACTTTCTCACAGTTTTGCTAACCCTCCTCCCAGCCATGTGCATTTTTTTTCAATCCATGGAGCTGTGGATAACATTATTTATCATATACGCGTTTGCGATATATTTATGTAGCCTTATCGGTCATATACAAGAGATATGTTTGCGTTTGTGTCGCGATGCCACCGCGACGAGAGCTGGGACACCGGGTCGTATGCACAGATCTTGCAGGGTTGGTTTTCAGCCAAGAGATGCCAGGTGGAAAGCAGAGAGCCTCAGTTCTCCCTGTAACAAGTTACATGACGACCGTGTAAAGTGAAAACCAATTTTGATTGGAAGCATGTGAAATAAGTTAGAATATAGTTGCTGAAAATAGGTGAAAAAAATTGAGTCTAATGTCTAATGACGTAATTGAGCCTCCGGCTAGCTATGACCCCGCCCCTATTGGCTCGACTCCAGCACCACTATAAGAGCAAGTGCTGAAAACTTAGCAGTGGACACAAACTTAGCTGTGAGGGAAAGGACACAGTGTATTGGAGTGTCGGGCCCACAGCTGGCTGCCACCGGCAACGGGAGCCTTGAGGGTTAAACCGTGACGACTGTGAGGGCTGCTGATGTCAGCACGGGACTGCGACCGTCGAGCATCTAGCAGAGCCACTGGAGACCCCGATAACGGGGCTTGGTGGCTATCAGGGCTAGTGGAGACTCCCGTGCTGACGGCAGCGGCTCGAGAGCCTCACTCAGACTGTATTTACTTTTCTTCACTGCTTAGTGTGTGTGTGTGTGTGTGTGTGTGTGTGTATCCGGAACATTCAGAATCAGAGCTGGACTCAGACTCTGAGACTCAGACCTGTAGCTGCTCTGGTACGATGTGGCAGACAGTAAGCATTGCATTGTTTGGTGGTATTTGATTGACAGATGAAATGAGACGAAGCTTTGCATTTGGGCGGGGCTTCAGTGCTTTCAGCAGACACACCCCCAGCTTCCAGAGCTGAGCGAACTGCTTGATGTTGTCATGATTTTAAAACCTAATTTCACCTACTGAACAAATGTTCTAACATTCAGATTTGGCAGGATGGTTAATAGGACACACGTCTGTGATGTGACTAACTCAGAAAATAAATCCACTTCACTTTACACAGACTTTAACCATCACAATTACTCTGAAGCTGTTTAAGGTAAAAATGTAGCATAGTTTCTCTTTAAATTGTGGGTGAGAATCTTGCATTTTGAACTGTGCTTTTCAGAATGTCATGAATAGACTGCACTGAACAAGGTCCTGTATATTTTGTAGGGTTTTGCTGGTTTTCCTTATCTTTTGTCTGCCTGGCATCCCAACATCCCAGAAAACATTTCCTTCTCCTTTTCTCTCCCTATGGACACTTGTCTTCCTAATAGCACTGCTCTCTTGCTTCTTTATGCCCTTTGTCCTGTCCTCTTATCTAGAAAACTTCATTCATTTTACCCGTAATTTGTCTGATCATTAATTACGTAGACAGTCATATCAGCTTTGCTGGAGAACCTCAGAGCGGCCCTCATTTATCAAACCTGCGTAGGATCTGGTGGGGATTCTGGTGTAAATACCACCCTACGTCAGGTGTCACGTGATTAGATAGTTTTGTGAATGTCATCTCCCTCCTCTGAGGTCCAGTGTCCGGCAGAGGAAGAGACCGAGCAGCCGTTCATTTCTCTGCTGCAGGAGATCTTCTACCTGGAGGAGGTTTCTCTGGCGTCTCACTGATGTGTACTGCTCTAACAATAACAGGTCTGTTAATTACCACTGACTGATAAGCATCTGACTTATCATGCTATCTGTCAGGCTACACATTGTTTTTAATTCACCTCAGGCGCTCAAAATAAAAGTGGAGTTAAGTTCTCAGCACAGGTTTCTTACTTTCAAATGATGAACATGCAGCTGTATACTCAATGTTTTTCCCACTAATAAGAGCAGCAACAGCATGTGGTCTGCATCGCTGCATCAGTGGGACCTATTCATAATTATCCAACACCCTGCTTCAAATGTGCCAGCACCTGGTCAGACCTGCTGTGAGATCATTGTGTACGCTACACACTTCTACCCTTTCTTTGTGCACATTTGATGAAAGGGCCAACATGCTTAGCAGACATAGTGGAGAAGTGGATTTAATGGATTGGATTTCAGAGGGAAAGCATTTTAAGATGTCTGTTTGACTCAAAATCCAGGGTGGCTGATTAGGATGATCTCCTTTATTTTGATATATGAATTTATCCCAGAGAAATAAAGAATAAAATAGATCTGGAGCAGTTAATGGAGAAATTAAATAATAAGTTACAGGATAATGAGAAGGAGTTGTTAGCAACTAGGTTAGGAAGACAAAAACTGAATAAGTATGTGTGTGTGTGTGTGTGTGTGTGTGGGGCGTTCTTCCAGAACTTTTTTAGAAGGACTCAATTTTCATGCCTGGGAGGAACATGCATTCATCACATTGTATGTAGGCCGATATATCTTCATGTAGCTGAGGCTGTGACTAATGTTTATTTTATAAGTCACTGTGGCTTCCATGAGACAAGCTGTGTTACTCAGGGGAGTGAAGAGCTTGTATGGCTGTTACATATTGGAATTTTAGTTTTTAATCTGATAATGTAGGACAAACCTATTATAGATATGTTATTGATTTTATTTTTTATTTTTCATTTATTTATTTATTTTGGGGGGGGGGGGGGGTGCATTTAACAACACATAATCATTACTAAGCAACATCAAGGAGAAAATGAATGTGGATGTAAAAGACAGAAATGGTATGCATTTTAATGAATGGGGAGGGAAAAATCCCTACAGCCAGTGTTAAAACTAAAGGGAACATAGAGATGATGGAGTTTTTTTTTTTTTTGTTTTTTTTTCATTAGATCACCAATCAGTCTATAAGAACACATGTATTTGCTAGTACCATGCACATCTACAATGCTGTTTGAATGTCCTGTCCAGGGTTTTCCGAGTGAAGAGAGTGAAGGAATGAGGACAGAGGAGACAGAGGAGGGAGAGGAGAAGACACAGAGAAGAGAGGAGAGAAAGGCAAGGCAAGACAATTTTATTTGTATAGCCCGTTTTTACAAACAGTTTGTCTCACAGGTCTTTACACAGCATTATGACAACATCCTCTGCCCTTAGACCCTCACATCCACTGAGGAAAAACTCCCAAGAAAAAATGGAGAAACCTCAGGGTGAGCAACAGAGGAGGGATCCCTCACCCAGGACGGGCAGATGTGCAACAGATGTTGTATACAGACAAGAAAACAATTTACAACATGAAATACGGAAATCATGGAAATGGAATCAGTCAGTTAACGAAAAACGAAAAATGATGAAGGCAGCTCCTGGTGGGCAGGGAGGGAAGGCCAGCTTAATGGGACTACTGGACGGCAGACTGGGTCATGAGCAGGGAGTGCAGACTGGTTTAACAGCAGGAGAAAGGAGGTGATGGAGGCGGCGGTTGGTTGGTTGGTGCAGGGGGATGGAGCTCTGAAGAGATCTGTGGAAATACAGAGAGAGTGTGAGACACCAAGGCCGGACTACAAAGTGCAACAAATAATGGCAGTTCAAAATGTGTGAGGGGAGAGGAGAGGAGAGGAGAGGAGAGGAGAGGAGAGGAAGGATAGGGCTCCATGTAACCTGATGTGTCCCCCAGCAGTTTAAGCCTATAGCAGCGTAGCTATAAAATGGATCAGGACTACCTGAGCCAGCCCTAACTAAAAGCTCTGTCATAGAGGAAGGTCTTAAGCCTGGACTTAAATGTAGAAAGAGTGTCTGCCTCTCTGACCCATGGAGAGAGCTGGTTCCACAATAGAGGAGCCCGGTAACTGAAGGCTCTACCTCCCAGTCTGTTTTTAGAGATACTGGGGGTCACTAACAGACCTGCATTCTGGGAGCGAAGTGCTCTGGTAGGACAGTATGGGATAATGAGGTCTTTCAGATAAGTTGGAGCTTTGTTATTAAGAGCCTTGTAAGTAAGTAGAAGGATCTTGAAGTCTATTCTATATCCTACAGGAAAGGAGAAAGGAGGAGAGACATGAGAGAAGTGACAGAAGAAAACGGAGGAGAGACAGAGGAAGAGAGATAGGAGAGAAATAACATGAGAGAAAGGAGGAGAGACAGGCGAGAAGCAACAGAGGAGAGAAAGGAGGAGAGACAGAGGAGCAGCTCACCTGTCCCTCTCTGTCTCTGACATGTCACTCTCCACAGCCTCTAATACCTGTTCTGAACACCAGGAACAACAAAAACAAATATATTTTAAAAAGACTTTGACTGTGAAATGAAGTAAATATGTTAAGAGTGAGTTGGACTTGGTCCAGCCTCATTCCTTGACATTCTGACAGCCTACCTTGTTCTGGTGCAATCAACACTTTGCTGACTTTAGCCAGTTCCATTGTGCCTTCAGGTAATCTATAGAGTTGTCTATGGACCCGGATGTCATGGCCTAAAAAATTAGCCAGTGTGTCCATCTCGTTGTCCTTCAGGTTGAGAACTGTGGACAGTGTAGATACCTGCTTCCGCAGCTTGGTGTACGACAGAGTCTCAGGGTGCTTGGCCCCACATTCTTTAGCTATCTGTCTGATGGCATCGGATCCTCTCAGATGAGTCTCAGCTTCACATCTTGCAAAGAAATAAGGATTGTCGTCAGGCACTCCACATGTCCACTGATTTGCAACCATGGCTTCCATTGACAACATCATATCTGAGGTGAGAAGAATGGGCACCTTCCTGTTCCTTTTCCCTCTAATTTCACTCCTTTGAACATGTTGGCAAAGCTTCTTCTCCAGCTCTGACAGTCCAAGTGCCAGATGGGAATGGACAGCTGAGGTGTCTCTCAGGGTGAATGGCATCTTCGATACTTCTCCCTCTCTTCTGCTATTAAACAGGATCACCTGAGCAAGCGTCACAGTAGCCAGCTTGCTCCAGTTCTTCTTGTTCAGATTTTCTTGGCATTCTTTTCTGGACTTTTCAAGGTGTAAGCGCATGGTCTTCACATCCTCGGTAAATGGGAGGAGCTGAGGAGTGTTCCACTTTCCTTCTCGTAGAGTTTGTAGAGCACGTGATGACACAGAGACATCTCATTTTTTCTTAAACAGACCCCTGCTCCTGTTGTCAGACTCTGCCATCTGTGCCTCACACTCAAGAATATCCACAATCTTTCTCAGACTGTGGCCCAGTTTTAGAGCGAATGATGGACTTTTGTACAAGTTTTTATCCTCATCAAATCCAGCCACAGCTTTTACTGAATCAATCACAAGATTAAAGTTTGAGGGTACATAGAAATCGTTGATACTTCTAAGTGTACCTGTTTTCTGGGACTGCTTAATCAGTCGTCCTACTTCATGCATTTTTTGTCTTATGTATTCATGTTTGGTTTTGTCATGTCCATGCTCGGCATATGTTCAGCAAGTTTCTAAATACTTTTCTGCTTTCTGATTATGTGTGCGAATTCATCTTGTTGCATGGAATTTACAAACTCCCACACTTTCCTGCTGATTCCTCACTTTGGAATACTGCATTTTCGTGCCAGCCTGCATCTGGACATGTGCCTCCCTAATGACTTTCTTATTAGCAAGGCTTCACAATTCATGCAGTGCATGTAGTCACATGGTTTAACAGGTTGTGCAGTTTGCTGACTCAGAATCAGTATGCCACTACCAGAGTTGAGGACCTTGTTGTTGTGAGCACCTTTGTTTCTTATCAGATCAAAATGCAATTTCGTTTCCTTTGATTTCAAAGGAAAGCTTATGGCTTTAGCTACAGCAGATTCATTGCTGTGTTTCTGAATTAAATGCCTTGCCATTTTATGGCAGTGCACTGGACAATACAAACAACAGTGAGTTTTACTATACACTCTAGCACCATTGCTCCTTTTTTTTTTTTTTAGCTTCATCACTGAAACATCTTCCTGTCTTGTGTCACTGCAGCTTTCACTTTTAGTTCCTTTCTCTTCTTTGTCTGCAGAAGTTTTGCACTTTGTTTTGTTTTTGTTGGTCCTCGTGGACCTTTTCTGTTGAAGCAATGGAACTTTGCTTGCAGGACTGTCATTTACTTCTGAACTAATGTCATTTGCAGAGTCTTTTGTGGGGATGTACCAATCACCACTGCTTTCAAAGCAGCTCATGGATGCTTCTGATGCATCAGATGCCCTGGACATTCTTTGGTGAGCTAAAAGAAGAAGAAACAATCAGATCGTCAAATCTTAAATCCATAGTTCATTCTTTAAACTGAGACAACCTGACAATGAACCCTATGTGTTATAAAAGGGTGAGAAGAGAAGAGACTGAGGAGAGAGACAGGAGAGAGAAGAAACTGAGGACAGACAGGAGAGAGAAGAGACTGAGGAGAGACAGAGAGAGAAGAGACTGAGGACAGACAGAGAGAGAAGAGACTGAGGAGAGAGACAGGAGAGAGAAGAGACTGAGGAGAGACAGAGAGAGAAGAAACTGAGGAGAGACAGGAGAGAGAAGAGACATGCACAGAGTTAAAACAGACAAATAAATATATCAGGGGACACAGAAGGTAAGGACACTGATTATTTCATTCACCGTGGGACTAATTTTAAATCAGTGTTAACGTTGTTCTGCAGTGAGAGTTCGGTCCCTGCAGATTTCAGTCCACTGTCAGTTCTCTCCAGGGCTGCTACATCTGGGTCGTCATCGATATCACAGTGTGAGCCTTCAGGGAAGAGTGGATCTGCTGAGTCTGAGCTTGATCCCTATGAGGAGAAAACGGCAAATCTCAAAAGAAGACCAGTGTCCTACATTGTCAAGTCATTCCTCACTTCCTTGTGATTTAAGGACCCCTAATGACGCAGAGCAGGGTTCCCCAGTTAGTTTTTGGCGAGGGCCAAAGTATGTGAATTGTGCCAAACCAAGGGCCAAAACGTGAAGGCTTTTTTTCATCATGCCAGTAAATGTTGGTTTATGTACAGATACTGTTGCTGCTGCTGCTATCACATTCTATAAGTAATAATGCATGGGATTCTGAAACAAAGTAAGTCCAAAGCCAACCATTTACTTATTTAAATGCACAAAAATATAATAACATAAAAGCACCCTGGCATGCTAACACCATATATATATATATATATATATATATTTGTGTGTGTGTGTGTGTGCATATACATATATATAGCCTTTACTGTAAGAGTAAGAAGCATTTTAATTTACAGCAGCCATACAGAGGCCTAACATAAAGGAAGACGTTGAGAAGGAAGCAGTAGTTCAAAAGGTCCCAGGCGCATGGAGTATATTCTGATATTCACAGCAGCAAAAAGCAATTATTAATAACATTAAAGCAAGAGTCAGACAAGCAGGAAAGGAGCAACTTTTCTACATATTTATATCTATGCATGTCACTGGCACAGTGCAGATTTATGTTCATCTGCAAAGTGTCCACAAATACAGCTGTCAGCAGCATCTCTACAACCCTTCAACTTATGAAGTAAGAGACTGTGTGAGTCACACACACACATAAACATATATATTTTTTTTAAATAAGAAAGAAAAAGGTTGAATTAAAAATGCTTCAGTAATTAATTATAGTGAATTATTGGATTCCCAAAATGATTTTAGGCAAAACAATTAAATATGAAACTTTTACCACTTGAAAATGTATTGTTTTGTATCATTAGATATGACATTTTTTGCCAGATACACACTCACACACATTGCGAGGAAAAGGACCCCATGGGGTTTACACACTGCAGTGCCCAACTATGACCACTGGGGACGCTGTCCGAAACACACGTCATGAACACTGATTCCATGTGGTCTTTTATTTTTTTTTTCAAGAAAATCGCACTAGGCATATCAGGAGGTCATTTTTGATTGATTACAATGCTCGTGCCTGTGGGGACCAGGTTTTGGAACCCATGGGCAAAATTGGACCCCACAGAGTGAGTGATATGTCAGGTTGTGGACCCCATCAGGATAAGAAAACACACACACACAGAATTCAACCATTACTCAAAATATCACTCTGCTTCCATCGGCAACCACCCTCTGTGAGTAGATAGTCGTGGCTGCATGGAGGTAACATTTCGTTCACACTGACAGGGCAGATGCCCTGTCAACATTTACTAAAAAACAAACAAACAAAAAATAGCATTCAGTTCACACCTCCACCTGAGGGCTGTTCCAGAAAGCGGGTTCTGTGAAAACTCTGAGTAAGTTAACCCCGAGATGAGGGAAACTCTGGGTTTTCTGTTCCAGAAAGTGAGGTAACTGAAACGCTGAGTCAGTCACCATGGAAACAGACTCTGTGAACATAACCTGCTCGCTGGCAGGTTTTCTTGAAATAACCCTGAGTTTCTTCGCTCCTCTCGCATGAAAATCGCTTTGAGACAACATGGCTCGTCCACTCCTCCAAAACCCGACTGACACTGGAGCACAAATAATTAGAAACGCTTTGCGCCGTGAGAGGCTGGTTAGAGTTTTGGCTGAGGACTATCACCTCAGCCTCTGTCAAAGTGGGTGGAGGTGGCCCTCCACCTGTTTTCTGGGCCTTTGCCTTCTTTCTGTTGGCTGAGCAGAACTCAAATGTTTTTTTTTTTTCTCAAACAGTATTTTATTGAGTGTTCATGTACACAGTCACATTGGAAATGCAGCCTACTAAACTATAAATGTACAGGCTAAACATATCAAGTTTTCATTTACTGAGGTATTAAGTGGGGGGGCATGTTAAAACAGCATTTTGTTAGTGATTTGCATCACTATTTGAAGTAGCCACTGAATTTATATTTACTTTAACAACCTAAGGCATTTAAAAAAAACATGCCTTACAGCTTTGTATGACATTTTATATTTCATTTTTAGCTGCTTCCAAGTTCTTCTCTCGCCCGCTGGATTGCACCTAAACGAAAATCTGATTTTATTCCTATTTAACTAGGCAAAAAAGCGACGATCTTACAGTTAAATGTTAACTCAGTTGAATAGTTGAAACGTACGCATTGGTTCGGGCTGCATTGTCTTCCCACGCCGCCTCTCTCTCCTTCGCCGCCGCAGCGGTGTTTGATTTCCGACGAAAAATGTGTTCTTTGTCCCCGTATGCCTCTATGAGGATCTCGAGCTCAATCGGGCTGAAGTAACTTGATCGCTTTTTGATTGTTGTCATGGTGACACTCATGGTTTCGGGGATCCATTGACTATGGCTTTTTATAGTGGTTGTGCACACGCGTAACTCAAGGTGAACCTACTCAGAGTTGATTGAACTAATTCATATCAGCTTTTCTGGAACCGGAAACTCAGAGTTTCCCGTCTCAGAGTAAGTTAACTCAGAGTTGAGAGATAGACTCAGAGTTTGTTGAACCGGCTTTCTGGAACAGCCCTCTAAACCTCAAGAACATTTTGATACACAAACACAATTTGATACACAAAAATTCTGACTGCATCTGCTCAGTCACTATTTTACAGCTTCAAAGAGCACACATGTTCTGTTCACTCTGTCCCCATTATGGGTTTAAAATAAAATGTATGTGTCACACATGGCATAACCACTGTCATCACACAGTCTATTTTAAAACCTATTTTACACTGTGCATCCAGTGACTGGAAGCAGTGGCATGCTTATCCACCACTTAGTGCTTGATGTCTGTGGGAAAAAGGCAACTTATTCTCATGTGGCTTCTAGCACTTCATACAGTACACCAATCAATACAGGTTCAACAGCAAAAGTGTGAATTAAATGTTGTGACTATGCACCGTAACACGTGGATCATTCTGTTTCTTTCTTCAGTCAGTTGGTGTGTTTGTGTGTGTGTGTGTGTGTGTGAGAGAGAGAGAGAGCGAGAGAGAGAGACTGACTACTGTGCCTGCTGTTTAGTCAATTAAAAGACAGAGATTAAATATGTTTATAAAATTATTTCACAACCACTAAAACTAAAAGAAAAACTGAAATGAATCTACTCTGAGGCAAATTTATCTTTCTTCATCTGTCCATCCTTCAATCTTCCATCGTTTCTCAAACAGAAGCACATGGCTTATTATTATGCAGAATGACATCATCTAATCTGTCCTACCTCAGGTCGGATATTTGATCAGGGCAAGACAAGGCAAGGCAATTTTATTTGTATAGCCAATTTTTAAAAACAGTTTGGGCTCTAGTTTCCCGGCGCAGCGCAGGGTGTCAAACCCCACGCAGTGCTAGTTTTGTGCAGCGCAACATGACGCACAGTCAGTTTGGCAGACTGAGGTGCGCCAAGATGGGTGTGGTGGCGCAGTAGGGGGAGGTGTCGGCAGATTCAGCTTGGTGCACTGACAGTTTTGTGCCAAAAGGCTGTGCTGACAGTGCACTGAAAGCTCACCAGCTCCAACCTGGCCTACTCTTGGTGCAGGCAGAGCGCGGCTGGTCGAGTGGTAGTTTGGCTGACCGGCACACAGTGTGCACACGTCACCAAAACCTCACAGGGAGGTTTCCAGAATGTCAGACACATTTCAATGCAACAAATAATCACAACAACCACTATTCAATGTAACTATCTGAATCAGCTCATAAAGTTATATCGATCATCCCGTCACATCTGATGTCAGATCAAAGGCGCGTAATGGAAACTCAACCTGACTGAATTAATTAACACAGCTGAAACTAACAAGTTCACATCTCTCTCAGCCACAATCAGCCTCAGCATCAGAAAGTGAGGAGATATTCAGCATCAGCAAAGAGAGAGACACTGCCAACGAGTTGTATGTTATATATTTGTGTCTTAAGGATGTGTTTCATGTGATTGCCTATACCCATACGAGGAGGAGGACGTACGCAGAGAGGGTGTACCGTCAAAGGTCATCTTATTTGGGCATGACAGAGCTGGAATGCAGGTGGGCCACACAAGTAATGACTGGAACACTGCCATGCAATGCAATTGTCATTTCAATTGGTACTCGTTTTAAATACACAGGAACAAATTACATCTAACCCCCAAGGTGGTCCATGTGGTGACGCACATTGTGGCCTCCGATGCCCACCCCGGTGGCCCCTGCACTCTCCCAGTTGCTGTAAAGGTGACAGTGGCTCTGACCTTCTTCGCCACCGGGTCTTTCCAGCAAACCGTAGCCTCGGTGGCGGGGATCAGTCAGAGAGCTGTCAGTTTGGCGAGTCATGCAGTGTCTTCCAATCTAGTCCGACATGCAAATGAGCACATCATTTTTCCATCAACACCAGAGAGCCAGCTGGAAACGAAGCGAGGTTTCGTGTTGAAATGTGGATTCCCTGGGACACTTGGAGCCAGCGACTGTACACATGTACAGTTGCGCGCCCCAGATACCCAAGCCATCACTTATGTGAACCATAAGGGAGTACACTCCATTAATATCCAGGTGATTTGTGACTCGAATTGCCTGGTGACACATGTGTTAATTACCCTGGGTCTGCTCATGACTCATTCATCCTGGCAAATTCTGTTATCCCTACAGTCTTTCAGGGAGACCCCGCACTGGATGGGTGACAATGGCTATCATTCATGCTTCCATTCATACATATTTGGTTTAAATTTACTCAAATTAACTATACAACAAATCACCCAAAACAAATTATGTAAACATTCATTGAATTTTATGAATTACACCCCCCCCCTTGTCCTCTTGAGCATGGAGAGGAGACCCCTCCTCAGGTACGTGGCCTTAGTGCCCACCTGGGCCGGTCTGGGACCGTGGCTGTCTCCTGCTACGTCTCGATCTGCTACGTCTGCCAGGTGACACAGACTGGCATCAATGGTGGCGAGCAGGAGCAGCCTGTCGTCCAGGCCCTGGAACCAGGCGTTCACTCCTTGGAGCTGGGCCTCCAACCCCTGGACCTGGGAAGTTAAAGAGTCCAGCTCCCTCTCCAGCATCCCCCCCATCCCCCACCTGAATGTCCAGAAAGGGCTGGTCCCTCTCCTGTATCCTGGCCCTTCTTGGTCGCCGTGCTGTCTGCAGCTGAGCTGCCCCCTCCTGTGTCTGCGGCTCGCCCTCCTCCTCCTCCTGCTGCTGCTGCGGTGGTGTGGTTGTCTGCGGAGCTGACAAGATGATCTTCAGAAACAATTTTACTTGCGTATTTGGTTCACTGAAGCTGGTTATTATTATGTTCGTCAGAAAAAATTTTATTAAATGTTTTCATCAGTTTCCACCTGGGTTTGGGCGTCTGACGCTGCTACCGTCTCCTTCGTTCATGGTGAAATGACGGAACTTGCAGTACACCTCCCCACAGTGGATTTAAAGGTGAGGAGAGGAACTCATTTGATTGATGAAGGTCTGAATCGGCTGCGTTAAATCCACTCACGCCTTCTCCCCTCCCTCTTTCCCACTTGTGCTGGTAGGAGGGACGGAGGTGGGAAAGAGGAGGACTTGGGCCAGGGTGCACCTAGAAAAGCCCCGTTGGCATGGTGAAGCTGCGCTGCACTTCACTTCCACCAGGTCTACGAAACTAGAGCCCATAGTGTGGTTATAGTGAACGATATTGCTAATGTAAACAGCTCCATTCTAGATTGCTACCATTCAACTGTTTCCCATCGCCCCCAGCATTATTCCATAAGGTGACTAACGTTACTGCAGCAGATCGTAGCATATACATTTGTTATCTTTTTATAAACCAAACACAGAAATATCAGCGGCAAACTGCTGTGAAAATGTATTAATATGCTCAAAACACAACGTTTACAAGGAAAATAAACATGAAAAAAAGATTTTATAGGCTATTATGGGCTTTTATTTTGAAGTTCAGACATTTCCGGTCTGTCATCGGTGTTAACATTTTGTTTAAGATCATAATCAGAATTGAGCGTTATTTGATTTTGGTTTCCTCATTTTTTCGTTTTAAAACCAAATTACCAGCTTACTTCTGTTCTCTGACACTTCGGTTCAAATTAACAAAAAGTACACGGACCCAGGACACCCTTCAGCTTTGAGTCCAGTTTCTATCCATAAATCTAACCAGCTCACTCTACATTATATTGCGTATTATACGGCTGCTTACAAGTCAAATAACTAATTTGAGACAAATTTTTGATTAAAAATGTGATTTTTTTAATCTACTCAAAAAGGTTAAACAAGCAGCATCCTTAATGTTAGAGAAGAATTGAACTTTTGTGTGGTTAAAGGTCAATCTCTCTTTCTCTCCCAGGAACATGCCAAGGCCATGTTTATTCCCTTAGCGCCTTGGTGGCTTCCAGACACAGCTGCAGTGACAGTTGATAACGGGCACCTTCACCGGATAACACCGAGAGAAATGAGAGGAGAGAAATCATCGTTGTTTTCGCGTCACCTAGATGGTGTGAGTCTTTCTCTTTATGTTTATGCCCAATAGCCAATAGAAGGTTAGCACATCTCCCTTTGTGGGCTCGGTCCACCTTCCTAGTATATGAATCTGAACTTTGCAGCCCTCAGAATTGAGGTGGCATCACACACTCATGTTGTGTTGATGACTCTTCTGTTTTCCTTGAATGATCGAGCCTATTAAACTTCTTCAGTATAAGACATCCAAGACCAGGACTCTGGTGCTTCTTCTTCTTCTTGCATCACCTCAGAATTTCTCCCTAACTCCTAGCAACTGCCTGGTTAGTGGTACTATCAGGGTGCAATGGGGACCCCCCCGCGCCCCCTCCCTCTGGTATACATGGTATGCACGTCCTACCCTCTGCTGAATTATTTTTATCCCAAGTGGAGATAAAATTCCCCCCCCCAAAAGTATTTTCATCATTACATCGTAATTATTAACAACCAAATACAACCAGAGCGAACACGGAAAATACACAGAGGTGGAGATGGTGAATAAAAAGTGCTCATCTTGCAAGGACTACCCTTTGTAATGCTACCATGTGCTGAGGCAGTAAAACCTCCTGAGAGATGCATAATAGGCCTTGCCTATAAGTACCTCCTTACTCTGTCAAACAGGTAGCATGCGAGCGAAGCTTTTCGATGCTTAAATTCCTCAAGGACAGGCTCAGGAGTACTCTCTCTCAGCAGCACCTGGAGGCATTTATGCTAGTGGCCACTCAACTGGATGTTCTCAAGATGCTGGGCAGTGAGGAAGTCATAGATGGTGTGGCAGAAAAGTGAACTGCTGAAAAACTACTTCTTCACTAAGGTGATGATTATATGTTTACAATGATATTATTATTATTATTGGTGAGACTTACATATTCACCAGTCTTCACACTATTAAAAAACTACTGCAGACTATTTTAACTAACAAAAAATAGTACACATTTGTGCATGTTTACATGCATAGTTAATGTCTCCCATATATATATATATACACACATAGTCCAATATTCCAAAACCAGCATTCCTGCCCCACCTCCTGGAACGTGGGCCGGTCAACTCCAAATTCTCTGGGCTGCTTTTTTTTTTTTTTTTGACTTGGTCTGCCCCTGGTGCTCACTGAAGATCCTACAGCCCAGAAGTACCCAAAGTTCTTCTGACACCTGCCTGAGGTCTTCAAGAGGATAGAGGAGTGGTCCATCTGCCTCCAGTTGCAACCACCCACAAGAGGACATCATACCAACAAATATGTGGATAGTGCAATGCACACTCTGAAAGAGAATGTCTTCTACTGACTGAAGGCCCACAACATTAGACAGCTGGTTAGCTTTGCCACCACCTGAACGGAGGAATATTACATCTGCCGTCTTACTAATGTTGTCAAAACACATCCAACATGAAGATGTTGACTGTGAGGCCGTTGTTCAGGTACGTACCCTCACTTCCCTCTTGTTTTCTATTGCTAAGCCTGTATCTCGTACTCTTTTGTAGACCATCAATTTATTTCACAACTGCCACTGGGTTTTTGTCAGTTGATAGAGGAGGATCAAATGAACCACATAGTTTCTAGTTCATCTGGTCATGACAAATACCATGTGATTGTGGAAACTCCTGTCCACTTGGGAATATGTAAGCATCAGAGTGCTGTGGTAAGCAAGTTTGGTGTGCACAACAGCTTCCCCCATATTTCCACACCTGCCATGAGAAAGCTGTATCATGGGATTGCAACTTGTTAATTACACCTACCTGTATGTATGAGAAACATTAAAGCCTCAGTCTTTAAGATGGAGGTTGAGTATGTGAGTACTCTCTGATGGTATGGTTTTGCGTTTGTATCCCTGTATTATTTGTTAGTTTGTATCATTGTGCCTATTTTACTGGTCCGTCCAGTTTACTGTTTGCAATTGTAAAAATGTACTGCTTGTCTTCTGTTTGTCTGTTTGTGAGCTTTAAGGTGTCTCAATTCTACACTTCAAATAAACTGAAATTGAAATTCACATTATTAAAATTAGGGCTGTCAATTGATCAAATTTTTGAATCATGATTAACTGCATGTTTTACATAGTTAGAACTCCTACAAAGAACGTTTAAATGTATATGCAGAAGTCTCTCTTTTTTGCTTATGTCTCTTCAGGGCTCTCAAGTCTCACGCATTGAGTGTGAGACACGCATTTCAATAGGTTCACACGCCACACATGATATTTCTCACGCTGAGAAATAATAAAACTCTCTGCACATAAATTAGTAATCTATGAATGGATGATGCAAAGGCAGATTGCTCTCTTTAGTCCATCCATACAGCTGTCTTGAATTAGCAATCTATCAGCCAATCGGAAAATAGTATTTCTTGTTGTCTGGGTCTGGGTCTCTGCAGCGCTGCAAGCATGCGCCCCACGAATGCTCTCAATACATGCACAGGTTGCAGACAGTGACAGACTGACCAGAGGGGAAAATATGGACAAATGATGCAGGTGTTGATATGACAGCAAAAAAAAGAAACAAAAATCTCACTCCATGCTAAGTTCAAAACTTGAGAGCCCTGTCTCTGTATGACACCAACATGGGCAACAATCTGAAACAAGGACAAATGCTGTCCAGAATATTCTCCAGAATAACCTCTGAGGTGGATTGGTTGGACAGTTGTCCATGCATCTCTGTTGCAAACTATCCAGCGTGGTCTGCTTTCAGTGAGTAGAGGACCTCTCTGCATCAGCTGTGTGCTTGGCCAGCATGTGGTATTAGACTCGATGTACTCTGATGATAACTGGGTATTTTCACACATACAGTATGTCAAAGTGATACATTGTTAAATTTTTCAGCTCGTACGGTTCACATTCACACATTTGTTTACACTGCACCACTGGCAGAGTGTCTTGTTCCATGATGACTGACCAGAAAAGGACAAGCAGTATGCCGTGTTTACAAGGCCCAGCCCTGTTCACATAACAGATGGACTGCACCAGAGTTCAACTGTAGCCACACCAGAGAGTGACTATTGTGTTCACACTGACACTTGGGCCCAAAGTTCAACAGGGCCGAACTAAACACTGCCTGTGTGACAACAAACATCAACAGTAAATGCAAATAACTTTGGTCTTGTCAAGAGAACCATCTGGCAGGAATTTGAAGCTCAACTAGCTGTTCAAAAGAGCCGTTTCTTTATCAATTTCTGAGGGTTGTTTCTACAACAGGCATTCAACACAGACAATCTGACAAGGGAGCAAGACGCAGGTGGTGCAATCAAGACACCAGAGAGCACCAGACACTTAAAAATAAAACAGGAAATAACTACACAAAAGAACACAGAGAACTTGATACTAAGATAAGACACGGAATTTCATAACACAAAACATCAACAGGGAACGGATGAAGGGCAAGACAGATTAAATACATTCATACAGAAATAAATGTATGTCATTTAAATGGTAGAGTGAGGCAGAGCATTCAGACCTATGTTACAAACCCTCTGTGAGAATGGTGGAAATATTCAATCCAGTATGACAGAAAGAGTTCCTATGTTTTGCCAAAAACATCATCTTTGCTGTGTAGTTTACTTACAGTCCAATGCAACATATTCCAGTATAAATCTTTTCCACTGAACCTTGGATGGAATTTCATCTGTGCTCCATTTTAAAGGAAATAAATACTAAAAAACTCTTTTTGGCTCAGAAAACAAGCATTTGGTAAAGTTTTCTTATAAAAGGGTCAAAGATGAACAAATCAGAAAGGCCAAGTAGCAGTAGATAGAGTTATTATTAGAGATGTCTGTCATTGGAATTTTTGCTGCTAAACGATATGCCGATGTTGCCAATTCTGATAACAACCAATACCAATATTCAGGCTTTCCCCCCGAACCTAATTAATAACATACCTCCTGTCAGGAATTAACACATTACTCTATGCCTAATGAAGCTTAGCGAAAGTCCTGTCACTGTCACGTGTGGGGTCGCTCCTGGCAACGCAAAAGAATCGCTGCTATGATCCTTCTTTCCCCAGTCTGTTTGCCAACCCATCAGTCAAATTATTGTTGAAGGGAATTTCTAAATGCTTCCCCCAGTCACATGATAACAGACTCTAATAACTCTCTCCATACTGCACAACATGGTGTCGGGTCTCCGTAAGGGCTTGTTTTCTCCTTATATAGGTTCTCTTCTTATCAGTGTCTTCCTGCTAGCCTTCGACGGGCTTTTGAGGATTATCAAATTCACTTCCTCCTCTAATTTATTCCAGTTAAGGAAATTTGCTTTTCAGATCTGTCATTTCACCCCTCTCATTATTGACTGTTTCATAAACATTCCAAATGTTGCCGTGTAATGCATGCGCCACTGATTCGACCCAATGTGGCAACCATCAAAAGCCGAGTTATGATAAAATGTTCAGATCATGAGTTTTCCATCGTCATCTATTTCAGTTCGATTCATCATAGAGTTCCCAAATTCACATATAAGGTGTGTTAAGAGTGTCTATTTTTGTAATAAAAAAAAAAAAAATAAAAAAAAATGTAAAATTACGTTTTTGGCACTCAACGCATGGGAACAAAAAATGTAAAATTAGGTTTCTGGTATGGTATGGTATACCTTTTATTTTGGGGGAAGTCCTCTTCAGACAGAAGTTTCACATCCATCGATCCGTCTTCTAAGCTGATCTACTCCCTGGGGCCTAAGCGCCAAAGTTATTTGTACACAATAAATGTCTTTCTGCGTCACAATCTGCCTTATTCCATTCTTAATAGTCTGTCCTGATTGAACTTTTATTGTGATGCCCCGTGGATGCATTCCACAAATTAAAATTTGTTTACAAACACACACACACACACACAGACATACAGACAGACAGACAGAAAGACATACAGAAAGACAGACACACACACAAAGCGCTCTGAATGACAGACGAGACCATCGCCCACAGACACGAGTGCTCTCTGCCTGGCTCATTGAAACAGCCTATCATATCACTGGATGCTATGAGTGACAGGCAAACAGTCACTCATTTAACAGCTGTGTGGTTGGGTTGCGAGACCATTGCCATGTTTGTTAGTTTACAAAAGAGCAGCATGTAGTGAGAACATGTGGACTATTATTGTGTGTCTAAAGCAGTGGCAGCAATAATTAAGCAGTGAATCAAGCAGTGATGGTCTGCTGCTACTTAATTTGCTACGAAATCCAGGCATTATGTTATCGGGTTCTTATTATCAGCAGAAAAAGCGATAACAATATGGATAGATATTACATTTTTGTGCTTATATCAGGTCGATGTTATCGGTCGGCTGATATTATCAGACATCCCTAGTTATTATTTCAATTAATAGACAGAATCTTACTAATTCCCTGCCCTATGACCGGATAAAAGTGCTGTACCTTTCTGCAATATCACAAACAATGTGAAGGACTACCAGTTTCTTTTTACACTTGGGGCACAGTGGAGATGAGTTCCCCTGGGATTCCACTGGATGCAGGCCCGCTGTGGAACGACTGCGGTGCGCGTCCGCTCCGTGCACCGCCATTCATCAACACCCACCGACTCTGTTTGTGATGCACACTGTTGCACCTCCGCCAGACCTCAGGAATCATGAGGAGCCACGAGATCTTGCAAATTCATGCATAATTGCTATTATATTTCTATTTTGTGTTTTTACAATCATCATCTCCTCATCCATGGTGTCAGCAGGGTGAAATGATGTCTAAAACCCTCTGACCTGTTGATTCCAGGCCTGTCTCTGCCCATTACGATGTTTTCAAGGAATAGTGCAGGAAAATATGATACGCCATAAACACTATTTTTTAATGAAAATTAACCAGTTGTTTTATTTTGTATCTGCACGATCTGCTGTGTGCTGTATTGCTGCGCTGTGCTCCAGGGTCCAGCAAAAATAGAAGCTCTGTGTATCGGCTGCGGAGGGCTCCGGAAGACTGGAGCTGTGCTGGAGCCAGGACATAGCGGAGCCGTGGCTGGTGGAAGCACAAACATCAACTAGAATGCAATCCGCCACAGCTAACACCCGCTAGCTCGACGCTAACTTCTGCTAGAGGTAGTGGCTAGCATCCTCTGTGAGCACCCGCTTCCCAGCTCACCACAAGGCTCCTGTTACCGGTGACGGCCAGGTATCGGACCATGGCTCCAGCACTTCACTCAGACTGTATTTCCTTTTCTTTCCAGTCCTGACAGTTTGAGCGCAAGAGGAGGGGTCCAGTTTGAATATTTTGTTTACAAACTGCAATGAACAAGCCTCCAGACTCTACCTTTAAAAGTTATCGCAGAGTCCAACTGAGTTCCGCATCCGGTGGCCCTTTGCTGCGTGTCATTCCCCCTCTCTCAGCCTCCCCATTTCCTGTCTGTCTTAACTAACCTGTCAATTAAAAGGCAAAAAGCCCCCAAACAACATACTTTAAACGTTAATCGGAGAGTTCAATATTCATATACAGGATAAAACTTTCATTCTGATGTGTATTCTACATTCAGTGCACATAGAAGTAAAGACCACAGAACAGACAAGTGGAGGACGTTCAAGCCAGAAAGAGTCTCTGGAAGTATAGCTAATGAAACGGCCTATGAAGAAGTTATGCTACCAATCACTCCTGATTTAGAGGACAGTAAACATTCCAGCAATGAAGAGCTCCATGATCTAGGGAAACAGTTGGAGCACACATTTTTTTTTCTTTTATTTTGTGGAAGAAATCATACAACAGTTTTGACAGGTAACTTACCCTAGCCCTAACCCTAGCCGCTTAAGTGAATAAATGAAAAAACACACAGCTGTATATGATTCAACTGTGAGGCAGTTAGTCAAGGTTGCTTCAGGGAGCTATGTCATAGTGAAATTTTGTGGCAAAAATGGATGGCTCCTTATCAACATTAAAAGAAAGTGAAGACTTTGAAGTGGTTAAGCCAACCAATGTTCTGGATAGATAAAAAAAAAAAAAAAAAAATCCAAACGTTCCACCACTACTACTACTACTACTACAGGAAATGTTGAACAGGACAGACATTTTATACAAAGCATGTGCCACGCGTGTACAGTACATACAGGGATGGTTCATTCTGTAAACAAAAGGAGTTCAAAATCAGCGTAGGACTTTACACAGATGATTTTGAAGTGTCCGATCCTATAGGGATGTCCCAAAAGGAACATAAAATGAGCGCTGTGTATTGGGTGTTAGCTTATGTGCCATCAAAACAGAGGTCCACACTCCAATCCATTCAGCTTACTCTTCTGTGTAAGGCCTCTGATGTAAGAGAATATGGCTATGCTGACAACTTAGCTGCTCCTTCACTGGCAGGATTCTTTGAGAGCTTTTCAGTGGACCAGTTCTGCATGGCAACAAGGAGTGAGACCCAAGACAAGGGGGTAAATTCAGGTGAAGTTCTAACTAAAGGCACTCAAAACTGACAGGTGCAAGAGGTACAACGGGATCCCACTGGCTAAAAAGTACGGTGTAAGGGAGGAAGTGTCTTGACAGCATTTTCATGTTGTTCATGACATCCTGCATGACCTTCTGGAAGGCATTGTTCCTGCAGAGTTATCACTCTGCATTTCAGACCTGATGTCTGAGAAATATTTCACTTTAGAAACACTGAACCACACTATCAAAATATTTGCATATTCTTTTAGTGACAAAACTGACCAGCCTCAGCCTGACCATTGTTGGGTCAAAGATAAAGGTCCAGAAGTGGGTCAGTTGTGATCAAGGACCGTTTATTATCCAACATTAAATGATACAAATCCAAATTACCCAAAGGGTAATCCAACAAGTTACACAAATCAGCAAAGTGTTGAAATATCCAAATGATGACCAGAACAAACAGAGCTTGGTATGGCAGAGTCTAACCCCCTGAAAGGTGAGGTCAGACCCGAGTGGGATCCAGATCAGACTGAGTTGTTGGTCTCTGTACTCTTCCTTTTATTCTCTTACAAAGTACACAACCCCTTATTCAAATTAGAGGGGCTTCCTCCCCTTATTTTCTTAAGACTAATTTTATTTGTCCAAAGATGATGGTGTCATCTTTCTCCTGCTGCCCTAAACAGGTGAGGCCTGCTCAGATTCTAATGATGTCATGTTTCTTCTTCTCGTGCAGGTGTTCTTGATGATCTTGAATATACATAAAATGCAGTCAGGGAGTTTCTATGACCCACTAGTGGGATGGTCTTGTCCAGGGGTGTTGCCAGGCATGGGCTTCTGAATGTCCAAAAGTCCCTCTTTCTCTTTTTTTTCTTCCCTGACTTCCCTGTGCCTACACAGCAGCCTCTCAGTGTCTAGTAGAGCATCCCATTCAGAGCAAGCCCCCATCAGACCCCCGTTTCCTTGTGTATTGGTATCTTCCTAAAGCTTCCCAATGCCTGCCTGTAGTGTTGTGCAGTTTTTGTCTGAGCACTGAATGGTACGTACCCATGTTGTTGTAGTGACTGGCTAGTGGAGAGTAACATTAGAAAACCAATTGAATTGGAGGATCAGGTGGTGAGGTTGGTGCACAATGGTATTGATCTGTTTTTTTTACATTGTGGAAAAGCGGTTTATTCCTGTAACCGGGAGACTCTCCTCTGTCTACACCCACCATCCATCCCACTATCCTACATGATTCACAGCTGGAATAAGAGGGCAAAAAACAGCCCACTGCGCACGCATCACCACCTCTCACTGTATGTAATTGGTTAAATCTGTTGAGTGTATGTGATTGATTGAGTCGCTTGTTCCTCAACTTTTGCCAACCAACTAGCACTCTGGGATCACTAAGGTCCTCCCCATCACAGTTTTAGCCCTATGGTTTTAGGTATGGGTGCTGACGTTATTGTTGACCAGTTACAGTGAATAAATGCTGCAATACTGAAAATATGAGAGCTTTTCATTACTGAGTAATATACTCAATTAACATTATATTAACTCAGCCAGCCATAGACAGTGCCTTTACAGACATTCACATGAAAATCCATCCAATCAAATCTAATCCACTTTATTTTAATAGCACATTTTCCAAACATAAAAGTTTACCAAAGGAGTATTTTCTGTTTCAGGACTGACTAACTTTTCAGTGACAGTGGACTGCAACATCCTACC
The DNA here is from genome assembly GCA_021432705.1 of Caranx ignobilis. Taxonomy (NCBI): domain Eukaryota; kingdom Metazoa; phylum Chordata; class Actinopteri; order Carangiformes; family Carangidae; genus Caranx; species Caranx ignobilis. The sequence goes on from MU269990.1 coordinate 18,705,933, forward strand.
AGAGGGGAGTGACTCAAAGAGTTTGTGTCAACGGTGGGAGGGGTCGGCCAGAATTTTTCCACCTCACCTCATGGTGCTGGATGGATGGCAGATTGCAGCCAATCACTTTTTTCAGCAGAGCAAATGATGCGCTGCACTCTCCTTTTATCCTTGGAGTGGCAGCATGGTACCAGGTGGTGATGGATGGATGGGGGTCACGGTGGACTCAATGATGGAGGTTCAACACCATTTTTTCCCAACAGCCGCTCGAAGTACATCTTCTGCTGCACTTTCTTAATGAAGGTGTTGGAGGATGAAGTGGAGAGCCTAGTTGACGGTGTCATCTCCAGAGCTGTTGGCTCTGCAGGTGAAGTGCTAGAGGTCCAGAAGAGGCCAAATGTCCATGTGACTGGACTTTCAATGTGACACTGCTTATTTAGTCAGAACAGAACAGTCTGGGCATGTAAGAGCTGCAGCTGCTCACCTGACCAGGATGACTCCTTAGAGATAGTATGGATTCATACCATGAGTAACATTGTCATTGTCAGTCTTTTATATTAGCTGTACCACAAAGAGTGTGAAGAGTATCAGCGTGTTGTGGTTGATATCACTCCTACCCACCCCAGCCCTCTTGTCTGTTTGCAGGTCAGGATATAATACATGAATCATGGATGGACTGCTAGGACTCACACCTGCTACCTCACTGAGGGGCACAGGTACAAACACACTTACATACACACAAGGACACACTCCACCCCCCAAGCTGCAGCTCTATAAATAATTCAACATAGTATCAGAGAAAGATCCTCCTTAGAGTGCGAAGCTGCATTTACACCTGGGCTACTCTGACCTCAGTATGCAATGTGCATGGGATTCTGCGACTGTGTGTGTGAGCCTGTTTGTATACGTATGCACAACATTGTCTGCCTGTGTTTCCCATACTGCCAGGTGTATGGCTTTAACTGTATGTCAGTGTTGTGTATGTGAATTGGTACAAACAGTCAAAGTGTGTGTTTACATTTGTATGAATCAGTGTTTCCTTTTGAAATCTATGCCAGTGACCATGTTATGTCTAGTTTTGCTCTGGACCCAAATGCAGACAACAAGACGTAGGTGTGAGTCAAACAGCCGGTTTATTGGGGCAGAGGGCAAAATGGAGGTAAGACAGGGTGGCTGGAGGCAGGCAGGCCCAGGAGCTAGGATGCAGGGGAACGTGGATGGTCTGGTTGAAGCAGCAGTGGGGGAGCAGGATCCTGGAGGCCAAAAATGGGGAACACAGGTAAGTAATCATCAAAGTCACTGGTAACTCAATCAAGTTCCAATCGCAGGCCGCTCTACCACATAGTGGTGACAATCTGGCAGTGAGCCCACAGGAAGCCAGCCTCTGTATACTGCTCCTGATGAAGACGACTTATCGCAGTGTGCAGCAGCCAGCAGCCATCTTGAGAACCATGCCCTGCCTCTGCCAAGAAAACACAGAGCCAACCCCCTGTCATGTCTCGTCGTAAAGGTTAAGTCTTGTCTTTGTTAGTTAGGGTCAAGTCCAGGGTTCCACGTGTATGTGTGGTCACGGTCATGTTCCCCAGTCTCGTCTTGTCCGATGTCATGCACTTCATGTCAAGTCATCACTCGTGTTGTCTTGTTATGCACTTCCTGTTTTATTTTGAAATAACTCTTCCCTCTTGTTTCAGGCACCTTTGCTTCCTGCCCTTGTGTGTTTCCCGCCAGTGTGATTGTCTTCCCTCGCCCTGATTGTTTTCACCTGTGCCCTGTTACCTTGTGTATATATTGTCTGTGTCTCCCTTTGTCCTGTGCCAGTTCGTCACGTCCCATGATATGAGAACCAGCGTCCAGCTCCATGCCCATGCGTTATCAGGTTTTGTGTTTCGTTCCAGTCTGTTTAGTTTCAAGTCTTGTTTTGGCAGATTTCCTTTGTTACTTTGTCCCAGTCATTATTAGTCAGGTTATCCTCGTAAGAGTGATTTTTTGTTTCCTCGTAAGAGTGATTTTTTGTTAGTTTAACTATAGTTTAGTTCAGTAGTGTTTTTTCCTCCTTGAGAGTGATTTTCATTTTGTACTTTGTTCAATAAAGACTTTCCCTTTTGAGAAGACTGTGAAAGAGTCGTGCATTTGGGTTCAGCCCCCAGCCCCCCCTTGTCACCCCCAACATCCACACACCACAGTCCAACTCCTAGCGCCTGCATAATAGCAGAGAGCTGTGACTTCAGGTGGAAATTCAATTGAACTTTGTATTACATCTGGATGAAACCTGGACTGCAGCAACTTAAAGGAAGTGGGTAGTAGCAGTACTTTAAAACATCAGTTAGTTCACAGCAGCACACAAACAGGGCAGAAAAAGAAAATATTATCAATACTCAATAATCTTCACAGGGTTATTATTGACATTAAATTGATCAGAGTGATTCTGATTCTGCCGCCGTACAAACAGATAAAACCCTAATTTTCTTATTGTAGGTGTGGATGTGACTGTGTTTGCATTGTTGGTCTCTTTGTCAGCCTTTAATAGACTGACCACCAGTCCAGGATGTACCCCACTGTTGGCTCCTGTGACCCTGCAGAAATAAGTGGTACAGCCAGCGTATGGATAACCATCCCAAGGGTTGAGGTTACAGTGACTTCACAAAACCTCTTAAATTTTCTCAAGACCACCTTGAGTGCTGTGTTTAACTGTGCATAAATACTCACATGGATTTAAAGACGGACCATTTAGTTTTAGCTGACACAGGTCAAAGGTCAGGGTTGCAGGTGTCAGCTCTTTTTACTGACCTTGGACAATCCTTTTTTTCATACTGTGCACTTGCAACCTAGAAAATCATTCACAACGATCTATAGCTTACCTCGTTTTTATCATTAGGACAATCTAAATCCTCGATTTGTTCTTATTTTACCTCTAAGCCATCACATGGTTTTTCATTTGTTTCTAATTTGATCTTTTGCTACTTCTTCTCTCTTTATTTTATCACGAATATACTTAGATATGTTATTTGTGTATCCTGAGTGTATTTGCTCAGCTTTATTGTAAATGAGGTTGCTGCCTCAATATATTTCTGAGTCTAAATAAGGGGGGAAAAAAAGCTCATGATGATCTTGCAGTTTGTCTGTAATATATCAAGTATACCCAGGGGAAATTCAGTTATTTTTGTGCTTTTTGCGCATGGGTTAATTATGACACATCTGGACTCATTTTAATGAGGATAGAATTAAATAATGACATTTTACATTCAAATGGTCAAAGGTCAACTTCACTGTGACGTCTCCAAAAAAAAAAAAAAAATGGCTCTGGCCATTATTGAAAAGGAAATTGTGACCATACTTCCTGCAATCAGCTGGTTGGTGGAGGGATACAACCATGAGACAGTTGTTCTGTTCTTCATGTTTTATATTTAATATCCATGACCTGTAACTTTTTTCCACTCCCTTGCTGTATATTTTGATGACAGCCCACTTTACTCACACTGGGGAGATTCTTTACAGATTTTTTTCCTGAGGCACCCAATGGTCCCTGAGCTTCAGCCTTTGTTGTGTGTCTCCTCTGACTTGGATCACCCTCCCCCTGCAGGACCCAACCTAGCAGACATCAGCATCAACAACACCAGACAACACTGGATTTATTATCCCAATGTCTCTTCAAAGTGTAAAGGCTGTAGAAATAAAGTGTGTACGTGGTCAGTGGGAAGTGACAAGCTTCACCTTGTGCACTGTCCCTACACAATTTAGACAAAATCTGATGAGTTCTTCTCCAGCATCAGTCCCTTCAGTATCTGGTTTTCTCCTGTCAAGAACTGACATTAATGAGGGTGATGTAAGAACGAGATCAATAAATCGTCTTAAATGAGACTCCTTTGTGGAATATATTGAGTCAGACTTTCAAAAAGGAGCTTCAGAGGAGAGCGTCTCCTCTTTCAAGTCACTTGTGGTGTGGTCTTTTCAAGTTGTCTCCTGGATGCCCCCATGTGTATCCACAGTAGCCTTGTCACGATACCAGATTTTCGGTAGTTGATGACAATACTAGTGAATTTCCACCATTTGATACTCATTGGATACCACGGAAATAGAAAACAGATCCCATGTACTAAATTAAGAACTTCATTAAAAATGGTTTTACATCAAACTTTCAAGTATTTAAGCTCCAAGGCCAAATGACGCACCACTTGCAAAATATCACGTTTCCATGGCGACGGACCAGAAAAAGACGCATGGTACTTCATTCAGAGGAGCTATTTATGAGTGTTGCTTTTGCTACTGTTGTGGAAATTCTTTGCCGTTCGCTGTTGGTGAATAATGAAATAGAGACTTCTGCTGGCCAACAAGTTTTTATTTCCTTGCAAGGAAAGGTCAGTCCTCACCCGAGCAGTGAGGAAAGACCCTGGGCATGAGGAGACCTAAACATTTATACCTGAGGAACTCAAGGGTGTGTTTCACACATTTTGGTCTGCTGCAGGGAGTGGCACTCCCCCAGGGTGTGGCACTCCCCCCAGGGTGTGTTTCACACTTGGGGTATCCTGCAGGGTTTGTATCTAGGTGGGAAGTCAAGAGGTCTAGACATCACAATTCACAAGTTAAAACACAAAAGGAGACCTGACATCTTGGTGGAAAAGCAGGGTGTGGGGACATCTCAAGTGGGTGAAACACAAAACACTGAAATTGCCATTACACTACATAGCTGACGACGAGCTGTTAACTTACCAGCCTACAGGAACAAAGTGAGTTCGGCAAAGTGAAACCACTGAAATCTTTTTGTTCAAGGCAGTGTGCTAACCAACTCGGCCTGGCTTGTGTCATCACTTTAGTGGCTCAGTGTAGTGTCACTTAATGTTTATTACAACTGAAGGAATGGTTCAGGTGTTTTGGGAGGATATGCTTATTTGCTTCTTAGCAGAGGGATAAGGTCAACAGCACTCTCGTGTCTGTACAGTAAACATACCCACATTTCCAAATATCAAATTGTTCTTTTCAAGACATTAACATGGTGTGAAATCAATTCATATTCTGTTGTGTTGTTTCAAATGTCACAAATATTTGCAAATGTTTGCTTTAATTATTAGTTATCAGGATGGTTACTGCTCTATGTGGCCCATCACTCTGTCTTCATTCAGAACCAAACAGCAGCACTGGAGCTAAGCTGCTTTGTTTGAGACTGGAACTGGGAAAACCTGGCCTCCTTTTGACAGCAGTTAGAGCTTTGTGATGGTCAGCTCCACTTCTCTCTCTTTGATTCATCACTGCTTTTCATTTCGCCCTTTTCATATTACCAGTCTTATCTCTGACATGGTTTCTTCCTGTTGGACCATCTTCCAGATTCTCTCGCTCCTCTTGTTTTTTTCTTACCTGCTGCTCTGTCACGTTCCCTCTGGTCTCTGTTTTGACGTGTTTGGAAACCTCTGCAGTCATGAATGCTGTTATTGTGGAGCATCAATGCTTAGATATTGTGTTTGGCCCTATGGCAGACAGTGATAAGATTTACACAGACACAGACATGCCGGCTCTGTCCTAGGCAGCGGTTGGCACTGCCATAGAGAACGCTGAGCACTGTATCAGTGTTAATATGAAAAGCTTGGCCCCAGTGGTAAACAGTTGGTGACATTTACATACATATAGAAGACCTGGCAGTGTTATTGAAATTATTGGCTCTGCTATAAGTAAATTCAAGGTAGCAAGGTTAGATTTGTGCCGAAAATGTACCTCATAAAGTTGCAAACACATTAATAAACAACACATTACATTTCTTGCTCAGAAACGAGAGTAGTCCAGGCAGTGCAGGCTTCATCATGGCTCTTGAAATTGGTTGGCATGTAATATTTGTGTTTTCAACACACATATTATGCTGCACTGACGGAAACTTCACCAAGACCCAGGGATTCAGGGGGGAAAGAACAAAAGCCCATTACATTATGATTAATCACTATGAGCTGTTTAAAGTGATGATCTGCTTATATGGATCAAAAAGCTTGAGACATACAAATGCTGCGTAAGTAATGTATTATAGTAATCAGTTCAATCAGTGGCTATTTCAGGTCTCTTCATAGATGACAACATATGGAAACTGAAGTCAAATGTCCATGCTCTTTTTCTGTATTTCAGGACACCAGTTCAGGTGTTGCAGACCAGATACAAATGCTGGGATAAATCCTACTTGGTTGTTCCCCAAGTAAAAAAAAAAAAAAAAGCCGCTTATTATGACCCTTTTCCTTTTTTCTTCTTTAGGCATCATCTAAAACAGTGATGTATTTTGTGTCCACATGAGGAACAAAAAAAAAACTAACTACTTTGAATACCCTAACCTAATGAAGCCGTGATCATTATATTTCTTACAATGACAACAATGGTAGGCTCTGTGTTCATTATGTTAACCATGACAAGCAAGGCCCCTCCCAAGCGTGGTAGTTCAATAAACACTTGTCTGGGCCGTATGAGAGGGTCACCTAATGACCTTTGTAGATGTTCATAAAACAACCTGTGGTAGTTTAGGTTGGAGGACTTATTGGTATTTTATTTAAAGAAAGTTAGCCACTTGAAAATGGAAGACAGCCACTATATGCAGACTCTTCAAAATAACCCAGGTGTTGTCAAACAATACATTTTAACAATGACAAAAGTGAAATTCAGTACACTGTAAAAAAAAAAAAAAAAAAAAAGCCTGTTGTTGCTTCATCATTCAAAACAAATATTTGCAAATGAATTTTCACACAGAGGAAATTTAAGAGCCGTGTCTTTGACCACCTCATAGCACATAAATAAAATGGCATTCAATTGCAAAATCATTTTCATTTTCCCAATTGGAAGATTTTAGTTTTCAGAAAAATGTATGATTTTTTCTTAGAGTTCAGTTAAATTTAATTGAATTATTATTATTATTATTATTATTAATAATGTTGTTGTTGTTGTTGTTGTTGTTATTATTATTATTATTATTATTATTATTATTATTATTATTATTATTGTTGTTGTTGTTGTTGTTGTTGTTGTTGTTGTTGTTGTTATTATTGTTATTATTATTATTATTATTATTATTATTATTTAATTATTGGAACCAGCTGATCACTGGTGCTTGTGTCGAGATTTGAAGGATTATGGCAGTTGTCAGAGTGCAAGCTCATCTATTACACTCAACTCTGAAAACACAGCTGAACCAGCTGTTATTTCCATCATTAACACAAGCTGGACAAGTTTAATATGCTGGCTCTGTGGCTCTTTGCAAATGTATTTCAAATAACAGATAAGAGTGGAAAATGAATGAAAGTCTCTGCCTCTCTGTTGAGCTTCACTGGTTAAAAATACAGATAGGTAGAGACTACGCGACAAAACCTACTGGTAACTTTTAAAGAAGAATGTTTTCTTGGGTGTTTATGAGTTTTGTTGTGAATCAGTACACATTAAATTGTGTGTAAAGTTGATTAGATATTGGAAACCAAGAGGACAGAGCCAGAGAAAGTCTGTGTGGCTGAAAGAAAAACAGAATGAAAGAAGAAGTGAAAATATGATGAAACATTTTCAAATTAATAACTAAACTTCAACTAACCTCAGGCCTGTGTGGCTGTGAGACAAATTAGGAAAGCTGAGCTCAGCTCTGTGGAAGTTTGGGTAGAAAAGAAAGAGTTGAGGTGTAGCGTGAGAGGGAGAGCCATCCAATCAACTGATTTCCCCCGAGAGCGGACCAAAATAAAATATCGTCATGTCTTAATTATTCATAGAAGTTAATTCAACATCTGGCTGAGATCAGACTGCTTGATGGTGAGTGTGTCTGTGCAGTAGGAGTGCTGACTCACTAGAGTGAATTTATGAGATGCAAATCCCAGCAAACCCAAAAGTTGAATTAAGGGTTGGAAAGAAAACAAGAGGGATCAGACACACATATACTGAAGCATGAGCCAGAGACACTAAGCACACGTCTGACCCAAGTATCCACCAAAAGAAACTTTGAACTGGTGTTGTATTTATTTTACAGGACTATCTCAAGCACTCGATGAAAAAAAGACAAAGGTATCTGAGATTACAAGACGGCCCTTCAACACTGTGTCTGATGATCTGAGGATGTGGAACATTAATGTGGGAGCGGCAGAGCAAGTGTGTTGTCATGTTTGGTTCACTACATTGGTTTGAGGTCAACTCTGAACTGTGGAAATGGTATTTTTGAGAAATGATCTCAATCCAAGGAGCTCGAACCACATGTCATGGTCACCATCAGTGAAAGGAGATGACTTGCCCCCCCTACACTGAAATCATGGACGACAACTAAATCAAGTCATGTCCATTAAAATTCACACATTGATTTTCATTGGGTTCAATGTCCTCTCTTACAAGTATTGGTCCCTTAAAAGATTTTGTCGTGGCTCAGTTAGATCCAGAATTCAAAACATGGTCAGAGCACAGAGTCAATTATATTCATCAGTTATGTGAAAGGGGCACTCTGAAGTCATTTGTATGATGAAGACAGGGATGTCTCCTCCCACCAGGAATAGACTTTTTTAGGTACTTGCAATTAAGACACTATCTAACAAGACATAAGGATTGGAACAAAATCGTAACTCCCACTGGGACAGAGACATACTTAATAAATTTGCAATTGAGGAAAGGTGGTGGAAGAGTGGCCTCTAGTTTGTACCTGGGATTTCTATCTATGAACTATGAACTAATTCAGCACATATCAAAGAACGATGGGAGGCTGAGATGCACAAAGAATTATCAAGTGAGGAGTGGGAACAAATCTGCTCTGAAGACCACACGGTACCTGATGCTGATATTTGGAGAGAGGTCAAATGGAAAGTAATAGCCAGATACTTTCAGACATCACAAATAACCACAAAGCCCAGTAGACACACACTAACAAGTGCTAGAGACACTGTGGTGAATATATAGGGAATCATCACCACATATCCTGCTCATGCTCAGAATGAGCTCAGACTGTATACTGTATACCCCTAATATCCACAACTGAGGGGAGACCATGACTTTACTGTCATTTCAACTCATGGAAAGGTCAGATTTCTCCTTAGATCAAACTCTCCAGGCCAGAGAAGCAACATGGAGATGAACAGAGCACCCCTCAAAATAATCCCACTCCTCACTGGTGCAACACAATTAACTCTGCACCTTGCCCTTTCAGTATAATTACCAAAGCTACAAAGAGTGGAATAAACACCATTGTGGCAAAAAAAAAAAAACAAAAAAAAAAAACCCCACCATGCTGTTCTGCTGTTAATTTAGAACTCCAAATAAAAACCAATAATCTGCTGAGCCTTCTGGGCCTTGTTTCATAATGAAAGAGCGGTCATGCTTCCTTCCTGCGTCACGCTTCAAACTTTAATCCACAACTCTTTCATTACAGCAATTTCCAGGCATTTTAATAACCATAAACCAAGACAGCAACATTTGCAGTTGCACTGGAGCTCTTCAGCTCAGCTGTGACGGCTCAAAATGTTTATGTTGGTGTGTCAGCCTGTGTGAGGCTGCTGCTTGGTACTTGGTTTTATTTTTCACATACAGAATATGTAAGTCTAGGTGTGTGTGTGTGTGTGTGTGTGTGTGTGTGTGTGTGTGTGTGAGTGTGTGTGTGTGTCTGTGTGTGTGTGTGTGTGTGTGTCAGTTACAGCAGCTTGAAGTTTCTTTGCAGTTTAACCCTTGGTCATCAATATCAACTCCATTGCTACAGACATCAGCGATGAGCGTCAGTGTGTGATGTTCACTGACGTCTTTCTGTTTGGGAAAATTCTGTGATAACAGTTGTGCATTATGAGGATGTGTAGGCCGGTCCTCCTGATTTCAAATGACCTTGGTATGAGACTTTGTTTTAAAATATCATCATACACTTTATGTTAGGTTAATCAGACCCTGAGGCTTGCAGGATTAGGATTTAGTGGAAACCTTTGTGAGAAGAAAAATGAGCAGTACACACAGAGACCATACTGTACCTTAACTGAGAGGCCACAATGTGTCAGAGTTAAATGTGTTTTATCTGATGCTCTAATTTCTTCCTCTGGGTCGCCCCTAGGGTTGATTCCCCCCACCTCTTACATTTATGACGTCAACAAATGAGTGCAGAAGCCAGTTTTCATAGCAGCAAGTGATAAGTAGCTTGTCATGCCCTGTGGAAGAAGAAGAGGATTCTCTGTTGCTGACCCTGAATTTACCTATTGACTATCCTTTATGTAACTCTTTTGTGACTTTTACTGTTGATAATGTGATCTTGTCATTAAAAAGACAAGATCACATAATCAACAGTAAAAGTCTTTTCTAAATAGCGCCACATTCATTTGAGAGTCTCTACCTCAATTTTGTCATACTCCTGCGATGACAGTAAATATTTTCTGATTCTGATTTCTGGAGCCACCATCACTATGGGAGGACTTCATTTGACTGACACTTTCCTCTCTTAATACAAGACTAGGTTAAACCTAATGCATATGACTGGGTGCCAATGATCATGTGAAATGTAGCAGGAGCCAGTAACCTCAGGGTAGACAGGACTTAGATATCTAGTGGGATGGTATTACTGCATAAACCAGTGTTGGAGAATTCGGTGGCAGACATCCAAAAACATGTTATTGCTCATTGCTCTCAATTTGAAGAGCTGGCTCTGAGTGCAATGCAGCATGAGCCAAATCCTCCAAATAACACCACAGCCCACCATAATAGAGTGGTAACAGTTCCACAGTTAGATGTAGAAGTGGATGAATGGTTGGGAGGAGACAAATGGAAAAGGAAGAGGGCCAGATACTGTGTGACAAAAAGGAATGCACATATCAAACCACCTGATGATATCTGCGCCTGGCCAAAGGCTACGGCTACCAAATATAGTTATGGGAAAATGCACCCAGTAGTGTATATCTCAAGAGCACTTGATATCTGCTCTCAGATGGACTGTAATCTGGTACATGTAACACACAGACACACACCATTGGCAAATACAAGCAAATGCAGAATTTGGATTGATAAACAGAATCAGTAACAGCAAGGGTTTATCAATTTCCATCCCTATTCATGATGAGGTTCAGACGTCTCATATGGTGATGTTTGAAATCTGTGCTGGCCCCTCTGGCATGCGCTGCGACAGGAATGGAGCGGGTTGAGACAACGGCAGGAGAAGCAGTCAGTCTGCAGCCGAGCTTCAGCAGTTCTAATGGTTTCAACAGTTAACAGATCATACGCCTGTAAGTATTGTATATGTATAGTTGTATATACTATTGTTGTAAGGTGGCGGCCGTTTTACGTTTTCGCCGCTATCACGATGCTACTTTTGTTAGCCTGTCTATGGCGTTTGCATTGTAAATTAGCATTGAGCTAGTGGACTTTGTTCTTAGCAGTTATAGTAGGAGTGATAATGGCTTGACTGTAAGTGTTGAACGCTCTTTAAACTGTATTGTTTGAACATCTTTGGCACTTAAAGATATATTACTTATATTACTCTTTGTTGTATGTATGTCAGTTTTACAATCACTTCAATTGGAAGTGTCCAATAAATGCTTGAAGGAAGGAAGATTGTGCCTCTCACTGAAGAACTGTGAGCTATCTGCCGAACTAAACACAACAGGTTCAGGGAGGGCAGAATAAAATCAAATCCCCTTGTTGACGCAGTGCTCCTGGACAAGCCAAGGTTGATGAGACTGTTCAGGCTGCAGTAAAGGTTTGACTACAAACTAATAAATGTCATCAAAATGTTATTTGGTCTCCTATCACACCACAGTCATACTGTACTATCAGGTCTGCTCCATGGCAAATGCATCCCCTATCATGTACGCTTTTGATTGATCAGGAGGAGTGAAATTAGCCTCATTAAAACATCCAAACTTTATAGACCACTTCAGATTAGAGCAGGAATATTAAAAATCTGAACCGCCTGTTCACTGGATGGAAGTCCTCTACAGCTCAACTTAGTTTAGGTATTAAAAAGTAGATTTTTACATGTCAGTGTTTCAGTCAGGTTAGAAGAAGCTCATTCCTCCCCATGGACTCCAGCTCTGCTATCAGGCCTTCATTTAACTGGTTGTCCGACTATTTGAGTGTATTTCAGCTGCTCTTTGGATCTAAATTTATCTGGTATTCAAAATTAATTCAGTTTGGCTTAATGCTTTTCTCCATATACTATAAGGCAAAGCATGATTTTTAACCTTTAACCTTTTTACAACATCAAAGTAGTGCAATAATCTAAACGAATGAGTGAATAAACAACATTTAAACACTAAATTTTTTTGAATTGACTGTTAATTGGTACAATTTTACAATCACTTTCTTAAATTTTCCACTGCAGGTTGACTGGGCAGACTGAGCTCCTTGTGTCAGGTTGGGGGGAAAGCAGACCCAAATAAAGACAACTCCATTACTTTCAACAAACGATATTTATCAACTTACAGACAAAACTCAAGGAGCGACGATCTGTCAAAGACAAAGGGAGACACTGAGGTTAAATACACAAGGCACAGGTGGTGCAATCATGACAGGTGAAACACATCGGGGTAATCACAAGCACAAGCAGGGAGCACACAGGAAGACAGGACCGCAGACCTCAAAGTAAAACAGGAAAGAGGAACAGCGACCATGATAGAAAGGGCTGTCTGTCCAACCTCCGGGTGGCCCGGAGGCTGGACAGACAGGTGTGGAGAGTGTAGGGAGTAGTAGGGAGGCTGGCCTTGAGGACGCTGCCACTTGCAAGTCCTGATGATCTGTTTTATGTCTGCAAATAAAAAAAAAAAAACAAAACAAAACAAATTTACATTAGATCCAAGTCCTGTTTACTCCTGAGTCCCAATAAGGAGATAAACACACGCTTGATGTGTGATTTTACAGCCTGGTTGTAAATGTCCGAAAAAGTTGAAGAAGCAACAACACACGCTTTGAATAACTACGGCTAACCTTAACCCTCCCCCGACTCCATTCTGAGACCACAGAGCCAGCTGCACCAAAATAAAATCAGATCGAAAGAAAACCGAACTGTGCCACAACCAAGCTGGTCATAAAATTTTGCCATGTATTAGAGTGTCATGCAGGCTGTGGTTTCAAGAACCCAGGTGTTCACCCCGCGACAGTCCCTTCACAGCCAGTCTAACATGTGACAGCCTCCAGTACACCTTAACAAACTCACAACTCAAAACGACAGCAACTTTCTAGGGTCAACATGCCCACATAACATGCCACCGATGTTGGCCTAAGGACGACACATCGACCCTTTATTTATAATGTCTGACAAGCATCAGCCGCATTAAATATCTTCAAATTTGTCTCAGCTCATCAAACATATTTGTTACGTCGGCTTTGGGTCGGCCCCATACCTGGCCACATACGGAAGTCGCCACAGCAGGGGAGACATCAGTTCATCTCATGGCCGAAGCAGGACGCTTCATCACAGCGGGTTATGGGTAAGCTACGGGATAAATTGTCAGAAAATAGGTATTTTGTTTATTCTGTGACAGTTAAATGTTTCCGGTGAGTGGCAATCCAGGCACAACTTGGTGTAAGTTACCAGCACAGGTCCCGACCAGCTAACTTACACATCTCGATAGCATTAACATTAGCCAGTTTAGCTAATATAAATCACAGTATTAAGATTATTTTAACAGGCTACAACTGACACCAATTAAGATTTAATTGTATTTTTTTCCCTAATGGATGTTATATGGCTGGAAAAGGGTAGAAGAGGTTTCTGGCCCATTGTCCCGGGGAAGTTAGGAGTCTGGCTGTGTTTTTCATGCACATCTGCCCCGTGCTAACATTAACCACCAACAGTTTTGATTTCCACAATGTCCCCAAATAAATTATTTCTGTCTATGTTATGTAAGTGAAATTGAAACTGATGTCAGGGTCATGAAATATTGTTACACGTAAGATATGCAGTGAAAGTATTTTTGGACAAGCTAACAATTTTACTTGGATAAAAATCCTTTGCTGTCATTCCAATGACTGCCTGAAGACTGCAACCATGAAAGTGGCCACTTTTCAAGCAGAGAGGGAGAGAATTTCCCATCCAAATATTCAAATACAGTATTGCATACTTGATTCATTTTAACCTCTTCATTACGGGCATGAGTACAGGGGACAGTGATGGTGGAATAAAGTCACAAAAAAAGTTAGACACAGATCCTGATCTCCTGATCATAGTGTTGTAGTGGAGGGCACAGATGACTGTAGTATGCAGCTCAGAACCTCAAGAATCTTGATTGTTTTGACCCCAACTTAACACCTATAATCACTGACTTTATACCCACCAGATGTAGCGATAAAATGAGTTGCTATGGCAACCTTCTAAGCATCACCAGCATTCATTCAGCCTATGTCAAAGTACAAGCCAAAAACATGGACGTCTTTAAAAATGTGTCATTTGAGTTAAACTGTGTATGGTCCTCTGATGAAGATGAGGGAGAGGAGAAGCGTCAACCACCTGTGCAAACACCCAGGTTTGCCGACATTGTATCTACCAAGCTGTTAAAACGTAACCTTGCCAGCTCAGTGTGCACAGCATTGCCTGGCAACAGTGAATGTTTATCCTGACTGAGGGAACTATATTTTTGCTGGTGGAGCCAAATAAAATACTAAATAATTTATTCCTAATGTAATAATCTATATCTATTTCTTCAACACTCAGCATTGCTGTGTAAACCGTTGTTGAACTGTTGCATAAAAGCAATATCACAAAAGAAGGCACAATGTAATTGTCTCCAGCATGAAGCCACAAGCTGCCTATGACCAAAGGACAGCCATGACGCTAATACAGTACAACATCATTTGATCCCATGTGATACTCCTTAAATATGAAAAATCTAGGGCAGGGATCCCCAGTTAGTTTTCGGCGACAGCCAAAGTATGAGGACCAAACTGAGGACCAAAACGTCCTGCCAGTAGAAGTCGATTTATGTACAGATAATGTTGCTGCTGCTGCTATCATTATTAGGGCCCGAGCGGTACGATGAAGTCGTCCCGAGGGACCTATTGTAATCGTAAGGTTTATTATTATTTTAATTCCCTCTAAAATCGCATTTTTGGAGCCTTTCCCGTGCTCAAAAACTCACGGAATTCTGGAAAACATTGCGCTCACACGAAAAATTTGATATTTTATGGTCGTTGCACATGGGGAGGACAAAATGGTGAAACAGCGCCCCCTTGAAAATTTCGAAAAAGTCCATAGGTGAGATCGCAAAAGCGGACAAAAATCGGTACACAAGTGTATTATACTCAGATGAGCAAAAAAGTCCATAGAAAGACCCCCCAAATCTCAACAGGAAGTCCGCCATTTTGATTTGAAATTTTTACGCTGCGAACACGCTCCTCCTAGGGATATCGCCCAATCGACTTCAAATTTGGCACAGACCATGTAGAGACGATGCCGATGCCAAATGTTATCAAAAGGATTTCGGTAGGTGAAAGAGCGTGGTTGCGACAAAGTTTTTATGCTAGCTTTAAAATTGCCTTTTGCTCTCACATGCACACACTTGATCCTAGCAGCTTCAAACTTGGTACACATGTGTACGTGAGTGAGACGCACAAAAAAGTCGGCCTATGTCGTGGTGAAATGTCAACAGGAAGTCCGCCATTTTGAATTGAATTTTTTTTGTATTTGAAGTCCTACTCCTACAGATTTCGCTTGATTGACTTCAAATTTGCTACAGATCATCTACTCTCCATCCTAATGAAGAGGTATTAAAAGAATGTCGATAGGTCAAAGGGCATGGCTGCTAGGGGCGACAAAATATGGCGAATTTCGATTTCTCGCTGTCAAACTTCAAACGGCTCTCACGCGCACATACGTGATCCTAGCAGCTTCAAACTTGCTGGACATGATGAGGGCGTCGCCCTGAACGTCTTGATATATTAACTTCCTACCTTACTCATAGCGCCCCCCGTTCACGAAAGGAAATGACCAGCTTTTACTCCAACATGTATAAATACTACATAGTTAACCCCATCAACTCGATTCCACTTCCAGTACATGCAGAACAAGTTGGTGAAGCTACATTATGAATGGCACGAAGCTACGACCAATGGCGTCCGTGTGGCGGTGCGACGACTATCGACCCTTCATCATGAAATTACGTTTGGCATTCTGATGGCTTTAACGAACTCGTATCCACATGACATTTGATACACATGTCGAGATTGACGAGCTCTTTCATCTGATATGCAGGTCGCCCATGGGCGGGGCCAAATGCCTCAACAGCGCCACCTTGAAATTTTCAAAAACCCTCCCCATAGTGGTTTTTTTGGAGTAGCAACATGAAAATTGGTACACTTGTGTAACGTGTCCAGACGCACAAAAAAGTCTCTTGCACCAATGGTCAGAACCAAACAGGAAGTCCGCCATTTTGATTTCATTGGTCACGTTTTGTCGATTTCCACCATTGGTATTTGAACGAACTCCTCCTAGGGATTTCGCCCAACCGGCTTCAATTTCAGTACAGGTCATCTAGAGACCATGCTGATGAAAAGTTATCAAAAGCATGTCTGTAGGTCAAAGGGCGTGGCTGTAAGGGCATGCCAGATGTTGGCGAATTATCCTGTTTTTGAACGGCTCTCATGCCCAAATACTTTATCCGAGCAGCTTCAAACTTGTTGGACATGATGATGGCTGCGCCCTGAACGCCCTGATATATTAACTTCCCACCTTACTCATAGCGCCCCCCGCTGGTAACAGGAAATGACCACTTGTTACTTTGCCTGCAGCCAATGTGACAGAGATGGCCCAATTCACTTCATTTCTGCTCTAATAGATGCTCAACAAGTTGATGGAGCTGCAGGACAACCGCTGTGAAGTTTCCTGTATCGGCGTCCCCGTGGCATCGCGCAAAGTGCGATGATGTGTCCTTGAGATCTCTCCCCTATACTTGGTTCAAACTGCTTCAAAATTTATGGAGATGATAAGAGCCTCACCCTGACCACCTCCACGTGCTCATAGGTGACCTCACTCGTGGCGCCACCTTGTGGAAACAGGAAATGCCATATTTTAAATTGACAAACACCAACCCCAACCTTTTGACATGGTCTTCTGTATTTTGTGGCCATGTGACAATCAGGTTGATGAATCACCACAGTGACACAAGCCTTGTGTCATGTGACAGGCTGCCCGTGGAAGCAGTGACGCCTTTGGATCCCTCGCCACAGAGCATCAACTCCTCATAAATCCATCATGCATTGTCTGATTTCCTTGAAACTTTACATGTGTGATGAGGGTTGGCCCCTGAACGCAACTGCCCATGTCTGGTTGTGCTTCCTGCGCCACCTGGTGGATGAGCCTTCACCTTGTCATAACTTTAACATGCATTGCCCGATTCAGCCCAAACTTGACGTGTGTGATCACATACGGCCCCTGAATGTAACTGCACACATTTAGTTATGCTCTTAGCGCCACCTGGTGGATGAATATTCACCTTGTCGTTACTCCATCGTGCATTGGCAGATTTGGCTGAAACTTGACGTGTGATGAGGGTTGGCCCCTGAACGCACCTGCAGGTGCCTCTGCGGCCACAGGGGCTGTTTTGAATGGGCAGTGGGTACGGCGGGGCATGGACGCGATCAAGCGTCGGTACCGCGAGGGCCCGTCAACGCCGCTTGCGGCTTTAATTATCATTGTTATTAGTACTGGTACTTAGTACAAGGCCAACCATTTAGTTATTTAAATGTTCTTCTATACACCAACACAAAAAAGCACCCTGGCATGCTAACACATTTTTATATCTGTGACTCAAGTCAGAAGCATTTAATTTACAGCACCCATATGGAGGCCCAACATAAAGGAAGACAATGAGAGGAGAGCAGTAGTTCAAAAGGTGTGTGGAGTATATTGTGATATTCAAAACAGCAAAAAGCAATTATTAATAACACTGTAGCAAGAGACACACAGCAGGAAAGGAGCAACTTTTATACATATTTATATCATTGCCATAGTGCAGATTTTTGTCCATCCACAAAATGGCCACAAATACAGCTGTCAGCAGCATCTGTACAACCCTTCACCTCATGAGCCACATGTAAACAGAGAGTGAGAAACAGAGAAAGCATCAGGTCAGTTTGTCACTTTCAGTGATGGCACGCAGTAAAATAAAACGAAACTCATCAGTCCAGTTACTGACGTTTCGGATCGTCATGGGCCAGACATTTGGCTCTCGCGGGCCGGATGTGGCCCGCAGGCCGCCTGTTGGGGATGGCTGATCTAGGGATTTGCTACTTTGCTGTCCTACTGTGGCATCTATTCTATCTATTTTCTCCACTACTCAGCCTGTTGTCATTTTCCTCTAAAATGAATTCTGTCAGTGTTTTGTAGATCTGACATTTGTTTTAAGTGCTGTTGTTTTCAACTTGGACTTGCTTCCTCAGTAAACGGGAGACTTTTCATTATTTTTTTTCCCATTTTAATCTGATCATAATCTCAAACAAGGGGACTAGGGAATAGCTTGATATATTGCAGCGCACAATACCAATTAGTGTTACCAGAGCTCTCTGTCCTTTTTTTTAATTGAAAAATACAACCAACTAACCAGGTATACATGGACAGAAAACAGCATATTTAAAAAGAAATTAAATTGCGCAAATAATAGAAAAATATATGTATCAAAAGATGGTCATATACACAAATTATATTAAGACGAAAACGTACAGGGGACTCTTGTTGCTACAGTAAGAGCGTGATGATGTCACGAGTAGCGTGGGGTCATGGGTGTTGTTTACATTCATCACCTGTGAGACAGACCAAGATGGACTGACTCTGTCACTAACGTTAGTTTCTAATCTCGAGACCTCATACGTGCAGTTTTGTTGATAGCTGGGTAATCAGGACACTCTCCAAAACAAACAGCTCACGTTATTTAATCGGCTTAACCTTAAATTAAGCGGAGTAACGGACCCAAAGCCTTCAATCTGGCTAAAAGCTCATTATAATTCTAAAAAAAAAAAAATACGGTGAAGTGACTTGATTGTTTCTTGAAGTTATGTGCTTATATCGTCTTTTCTGTCTCTTGCAGGCTTCCAGAGAAGCGGACTCATTCCTGAGCTGGGAGAGAGCTTTCTTTTATTGGTGAAACATGAAATTAAAGTTTCTAAGTCACTTTGTCTGACCAGTCAGCATATGGACAAGCAAAACACCTTTGAAATGCTTGTTTTCTGCATGGAGTTCAGATCGGTCAGGGCTATCATTTTAACTGCTCCATCTGCACTCAAAATAACGTCATCTACAGGCATAAATATGACAGCGACATTATTATTTGCACGTATAAATACCTACACACTGCATAATTTTATGGTTAACTCACCGCCACCGGCATTTAAGATGTTTCAGCAGCAGCTGAGTGTGACTCCCGAGCTTGAGGGTCTGTGACTCCGGGGTTAGCTCCGGCTAACATTAGGTTGTCCATCCAAAAAATTCAAAAAATAAACTATTTTCGTATGTGATGATTAAGTAGGATTTCGTTTTAATGACCATATTTTGTTTTATTTTGAAATTCCTCCTGACAAATGTTAACAAAAACAAAGTTTGTTTAGTAAAGAAAGTTTAGTTATTCTGTTATTTTTTTTAATTGAGACATTTACATTTTTTTTCATATTATACTGTTGCACTCAAATTGATGTCATGTATTAACAAAAATATACTTTTAACATGCAAAAATGTGTGCCACATAGGTATTAAAATGGATCATTAGCATGTCTGTCACTCATTTGCTCAGCTCTGTTCAACACCATGGCACAGCTTCCCGGTTGCGTTGAGTATAGCCTAAACACTGCAATCATGATGTTGTGCAATCATGATGAAAAATGGAGTGGAAATGCTTTTCTTTAATATTTCATGAACACTTTGAGCCAGAAGGCTAAAAATTTACTATGTGCTTGTGACTGGGAACGTGACGACTGTGCCAAGTTTCAGACCTGAGTGACCTTCAGAAGCGTCAAAGGTCAGGGGGTCACAGGGGGTATCTGGCAGGAGAGGCCTAATACTGAGGTTAACCGGTAGTGGTGTGGGTCTCCTCCCTGCTCTGTCTGCAGCTCGGACTGCTGCGCGAGGCAACTGTGAGCCTGACTGCCTGTGTGTGCTTTGGGACGGGGGAGGGGCTCAAGGCAGAACAGTAATTGCATAGTGAATCATGCTTTCATGTCAGTCTCCAGAACACCAGAAAAAGTCGCTTGATTTGTCGCTTGTCGCTTTTGAGAAAAAAGTCACTGAGAGGTTTTGGAAGGTTGCCAGATTTAGCGAGAAAGTCACCAAGTTGGCAACACTGTTTGGGGTCTCTAAGGTGACAGGGGACTGCACAGGTCACAAACCACCTAGGAAGAAAATCTTTCAATATTTCATAAACACTTAGAGCTAGGAGCCTGAAATTTCAGTGTGTACATCTTGACCTGGTGTGTGAGAAGTGCACCGAGTCTCGATACCTTCACCTAGCAACCTTCCCAAATGTCAGACGTCTCCCCATTGCAACTTGACAAGTGTGTTCAATTTGCAAATTAGTCCAAAATGTGAAGGGGAAAAAAAAAAATTATGAAAATCATCTGAATTATATTCAAATCATGTCCATATTATTTCAGTCCATATTCTTCTCTTTTACATTTTGGACAAAGTTTTTTTATTCTCTTTTAATCATGTCAATCTTTGAATATTGTGAGAGAATTATGAGAGAACAGGCCCCTGGCATACTGCCTGGTAAAAGGCCCCTTGTAGAAGTATTTTGAACAGCAAGAGGATCTACAGTGCACATAGAGGCTACTGCCTGGGAGTAGGGGCTTTCTTCCTACCTGTTGCATCTAACTGCAATTATACAGCATCATAAGCAGATGCAAAGCATTTATACATGACCTTGTCATTATAAAATGCTTTCTAATGTGAGTATTTAGTGCTTATAATTGCAATTTCAGGACCAGGCGTCGTCGTCAGGCAACAAGAAGCGTTATAAAAAACACCCAAAAGTAACCGTCATAGGCCCCTGGATCCCAGGATCCGTAACACCTCCCCACCTAAGTTCGGAACCATATGGGTTTCCGAACCAACGCCATCCCCCATTTTCACACACCCAAAAAAAAAAACACAACAACAACATCTACAACAACAACCCCCCAGCTACACTCTGGACAGGGCGTCTGCTACAACATTGTCGGTACCTTTCTTGTGCTTGATCACCAGGTTACGATCCTGCAGCAGCAAAGCCCAGTGCATGAGCCTCTGGTTATGATTGTACATGCACGCAAGGAAGGTAACGGGGTTATGGTCGGTGTAGACGACCAGTGGCTGACAGGACGAACCGACATAGACCTCAAAATGCTGCAGAGCCCACAATAACGCCAGCGTTTCTTTCTCAATGGTGGAGTATTTCAGTTGGTGGTTGTTGAATTTTCATGACAAGAAACTAACTGGATGCTCTATGTTACGGGTACCGACTGGCCCCCGGTATACAGCTTATGCTCTCTCTGAAAACAGGAGAAAAGAATGAGACCGGGAAACTCCACGTCTGTTTCGTCTTCTCGCTCAGCAGAAAGAGGAAGAGGATTTATTAAAACATTCACAGTTTAAATCCTCCACTGTTTGACTGTCATTACATATACACTCCATGTTCTTCAAACTTCAAAACAAAATACCATTTATCTTTATTTTCCCATCATTCAGCAAAATGAACTGAGTTATAGGTTTTGTTTGATTAATAAATCAAAATGACACTAACCACTGTCACGTATAAACATAGCTTAGGCTACAGATCACATATGCTTTTTAAGTGCATGTTTCCTGTTTCCATTTCAACCCTTTTACTCTTCTAAAAATGCATGAGCTTACAGACTTTTAACTTGTTTTTAACCAATTTTAAGATATTAACTGTTAGGTTTTAACCTCAACTTTGAACATTTTTACAGTACCTGAAATCCGCTTTCAGCATTTGCTTTTAACTTGCTTCCCCAGCATTATACACTTGGAAAATATAAAGACTTCATAAAAATGTTCAAGGAGCTAAAGATAAACCTCTGACTGACGTGACTCACGCTGCAACGGGTGACGTCGCCAGGCGCGAAAATGTGGCTAATCCTTCGTACACATATATGTCCGTATATCCAATAAACAAGCTTTCTACTGGACATTAAAACATTCAGCGATATGTTAATATATTGCACTACAGTAACTTAGCTGGATTTACTATATCACCAACCTGAAAACAGGAGAAAAGAATGAGACCGGGAAACTCCACGTCTGTTTCGTCTTCTCGCTCAGCAGAAAGAGGAAGGCTGCAAAGCGACCCCAACTGACGTAAAGCCCCGGGGGCCAAGTAAACACTACACTGCCCCCTGCTGACCAACCTACATTCCTTCTCCTGATATGTTCCAAAAAAAATACTTTTGTGCAATGTGATTGAAAACAGGTTAATTATCCCTTGAATAAACACTCAAAACATTAATTATTAAATTTCTGAAACTACCACAAATGTGATAACACTTTAGTGGGCATAAAATCTACACCATTTGAGTCGCCTTGTAGTAACACCGCACCGGCACCGACAGCACTAGCATCGACCTCGACTTTGAAAGGCTGCGCAAAATCAGGAGCAGCGAGTACAGGGCATGACAGAGGAGAGCTTTAACGCTCTCAAAAGCGTGCTGGCACTCCGGAGTCCAGGTGAACACCATTTTGGGACTGGTGAGATTAGTGAGTGGATTCACGATGGCAGAGAAGTTCTTGCAGAATGCTCGGTAGTAACCTGCCATGCCCAAAAATCTGCGGAGCTCACGTCGCGTGGTAGGAACTGGGAACTCGGTTATGGCTCTCATCTTCTCCTCAATGGGTCGAACCTGCCCCTGCCCAACTTGTCGGCCCAAGTCACGGTGCCCTTCCCAAACTCGCACTTGGCCAGATTCAGCGTGAGGGAAGCGCCCACGAGATGAACAAAGATCTCTCTCAAGCTGTTTACATGCTCAGGCCAGGAAGAAGAAAACACAATCAAGTCATCCAGGTAGGCATTCACATTTGTCACCCCTGCCAGAACCGTGTCCACAAGCCGTTGGAACGTCGCCGGGGCGTTACACAAGCTGAATGCCATTACTGTGTACTGCAGAAAATGATCGGGGGTTACAAAAGCAGAAATCTCTGCCGCGCGCGCCGACAGAGGCACCTGCCAGTACCCTTTTAGCAGATTGAGTTTGGTCATGAATTTGGCAACACCGAGGGTATCCACACAATCCTCCATCCACGGCAACAGGTATGAATCGGGGACAGTTACTGCGTTTACTTTGCGAAAGTCGGTTATAAAGCGGGGGGTGCCGTCTGGTTTTCCCTCCAACAAACAGGGAGAACTCCACGCAGAGGAGCTGGGTTCGGCCAGACCGTTTTGCAGCAAATACTCACATTCTTTTCTCATTAGCTCACGTTTCTCGGGGTTCACTCGGTACGGATGCTGTTTGATAGGACATGCACCTTCAACATTTATGTCGTGTGTGAGCACGGTGGTACGAGAAGGCACATCATTAAAAAGACAGGGGAACTCCGAGATGAGACTGAGAATATCACACAACTGATTTTCCTCCAAATGAGGAAGTCTTTCAGGCAGCACTTTACGCATGGCCGAGTTTGATAAATGCGCGGATGGAGAGGAAGGGCGCACTGACAACCCATCCTCGTCCTCCGGACTGGCTGGTGAAACTGTCATCACAGCACATGAAACATCAGTCGGCATCGCAACACGCGAGTGATATGGCTTCAGCATATTTATGTGACACACACGACTCGTGCGCACGCGATCAGGCGTGCTAACCACATAATCGGTGTCACTCAGGACCTGTTTAACATCATACGGACCAGAAAAACGCGCTGAAAGAGAGGAGCCAGGGATTGGCAGTAAAACAAGAACTTTATCCGCAACTTCAAACTTACGAGGCACAGCAGAACGGTCAAAACGCCTTTTCATCTCTGCCTGGGACGCAGAGAGGGCTTTTTGAGCAAGGAAACGAGCATGGTGTAACCTGCTGTGAAATTTACTGACATAATCCAGCATGTTACTCTTGGGGGACGACTCCACCGAGAGAAACTGTTCCTTCAAAGCTCTCACAGGGCCCCGCAAGGTGTGTCCAAACACTAGCTCAGCTGGACTAAATCCCAACGAATCCTGAACCGATTCGTGCGCCGCAAACAGGACAAAGGGGATGCCTTCATCCCAATTTCTATCCGCTTCCAGACAATATTTATGCAGCATAGACTTTACTGTTTGGTGCCACCTTTCCAGCGCACCCTGCGACTCCGGGTGATACGCACTGGAAACCACGTGCTGTATGTTAAGCGTCTTAAGAACTTGTGCAAACAACTTCGACTTAAAGTTAGTGCCTTGATCTGTTTGTATGAACTTTGGCAACCCGAATGTGGAAAAGAATTTGGTTAACGCGCGCACAACAGATTTAGCAGTAATGTTACTTAGTGGCACGGCTTCAGGAAAACGAGTGGCGGTGCACATGAGAGTGAGTAAATACTGGTTACCTGATTTAGTTCTGGGCAGTGGACCAACACAATCAACAAGGACACGCTCAAACGGTTCTCCTACAGCAGGTATCGGGTGCAGAGGAGCCGGCGGAATGACCTGATTGGACTTTCCTGCTAATTGACAGACATGACAAATTCGACAGTGAGCAACGACATCAGACTTTAACCCTGGCCAGAAAAAATGTTTTAACACAAGATTGTAGGTCTTGTGGACACCCAGATGGCCAGCCCATCTGTCCTCATGTGCCAGAAGCAACACCTGCTTACGGTAACAGACAGGAACAACAATCTGCGCCACAACACCCTAATCCACCTTCTCAGCCAGAGGAGGAGACCACTTACGCATGAGAATACCATTATCAACATAATAACATGGGAGATCGGAGTTCTGTTCTTTACTCACCACAGCAGCGAAACATTTCTGGAGACTTTTGGCGGCTTTTTGTGCAGCAGCAAGCCGCTCCCGCGTCACCGGTAACCCGGACGACTCGGTCGGAGAAGAACTACTGGTACCGCTTACCTGTTCGGTCTGGAGCAGTGGAGGAGACTCCACATCATTTTGCTCTGAAAGGACAGGCATCAACACACTATCATGCAGATTAACATCAAGTTGTTCAACAGCCTTTTCGGTTTGTTTCCGAGCCTGAGCACGAGTAATAGCACAGGATGGAAACAACCGGGACTGTGTCACAGACTCACAAACAACGGGCGCAGTATTTAATACCTCGAGCACTGGCTCAACTCTCCCTCCAGCAATGTCGTTCCCCATCAACATGGATATTCCACGGACCGGCAGGGCTGGACAGACAGCTAGTGGGAATACCCCATTCACGGTTTTGGAGCGCACATGCACAAAATGCAATGGACATGGCACATAACCCATTTCCACCCCTTGCAGCACTGTACTGTAGCCACAAGCTGACACATCTGAAAAAGGCAATGTGTTGGAAAGAATCAGCGACTGTGAGCATGCAGTGTCACGCAAAATTTGAATCGAATGCTGATCGTCTGACTTACCCGTTAATGACACCCAGCCTGTTGAAACGAACGGCTTAAAACACGGGTCAAAACTCTCTTCACATCGGGAAGAGTGTAGTGCAGCGGAGCTGGTACTGATTAAGCTTACTTCTTTTGGTTGGGGGCCTGCGCTGCCGATGCTGGTGGATTTTGCTGTTTATGCCTGTAAGCCGAACACTCCGCAATGAGATGACCGGGTTTCAAAAAGAAGAAGCAAAGTCTTTCATCGGAACGCGCAGCGGGCACTCTGCCTGCGTTACGCTGAGCAGCAGACACCGAGCAAGACCGATCAGACACAGCCACAGAGTCAGGAAGAGCAACCCGGTGAGACAGCACATACTCATCTGCCACAACTGCAGCAGCTGACAGGGAAGTGATCTTTTGCTCATTAAAAAAAACCAACATGCGCTCTGGCAAACTCTTTTTAAACTCCTCCACAAGGATGAGTTCACGGAGAGCAGCAAAATCAGTTACACCACAAGCAGTACACCAACAATCAAAAAGGTTCCCCTTATCCCTGGCAAACTCCACATAAGTCTGGGTTGAACATTTACGGTGAGCTCTGAATTTTTGCCTGTAAGCTTCTGGCACAAGCTCGTAGGCACGCAAAACAGCGTCTTTCACTTTTCCATAATCCATACTATCCTCATGAGAAAGCGCAGACACCACTTGCAGAGCTTTACCATGCATTTTACATTGCAACAGCATGGGCCAGATCCCTATGGGCCACTTTAACGCTGATGCTAAACGTTCAAACACATTAAAGAACGCATCCACCTCATACTCTTTGAAAACAGGGATCAGAGCAACGTACTTACTTACCTCTAAGGTGTGCGACTGCGAGGAACTGACAGAAGCAGGGGCCGCGGTCACCACAGGGCTTTGTCTCTGTGAGTCAATTTCAAGTTGGCGTAACTTGAGCTGAGCTTCTATCTCCAGCTTTTTGATTTGCAAGCGGTAGTCTAGCTCTGCCTGCTTCTCCTTAGCCTGCTGAGCTCTCACTTCAGCCCTCTCCTCAGCCTCCATTTTGAGGCGAGCGAGGTGGACTTTTTCACGGGGATCACCCAGAGACCCCGGGGAAGACGGAAGCGACTTGGGACTAAATGTGGGGAGCGTGAAGGGTGTTTTAGGCGGCTCACCCTGCAAGACTGCACCCAGGGCCGCTTTCTGTGCCGTCTCCTCCTCAGAATCACTTTCAGTCTCACCTCGCGAGCTACCTGTACCACAGGCGCCAGGATCAACAAGAGGAGGAACATTTTCAACTGGAGGAGGATTCACACTAAGACTCACGTCAGTAGACACAGTAGGAACCCCGCCAACAACCCCCCTCTCTGTCAGCTCACGGACAACCAACACCCTGAGATCATTTTTAAGTATCCGCCCCGGCACCTGGATCTCAAAGTGGGCTGCAACATCAAGTAAGTCTTTCAGACGGCAACTGTCTAATAGCTCAAGAGTGGGCCTCTGCACAAACCCGGCTAGGCTAAACTGTGCCGATTTAGCCATGATGTTGTCCGCACGTTGACAACCACATTCCAACCTTCTCCAATGATTCCTTTTAAAGTTTCTGAAATAGTGCAAGACCAAAAGTATCAACTCTATTCCCTATTTGAGTTGCAGTTTTCTTTCCCTTCTTGGCAGAGGATTTTGTGGCAGTGACACTTTGTTCCTCTTCATCTGAAAATGGACATTAATACAGTTAAAGTACTGAAGATTCAGATTCAGAACATTCCAGTTTTTTATATCAGCTGAACTCACCTGAAACTTCATCATGTTGTTGTTTAGTTGAGGTCTTCTTTCGTCTCTCAACAGGGGGTGCGGTGGTCATCATGGGCTGCTCCATTCCATCTGACAAGAAAACATCATGTGCAATGTTATTGCACATGAATGACTGAACTCTTCTCTGAGGAGAAGTTTTAGATGCAGTTGGAAAACAGTACGTGTCACAGTTTTGATAAAATAATGATTAAATGAAATTAAATGTAATAATTGTGTTGAAAACATACTATAATTAATCTCTCACAACATCTGTGCTTCAAAATATTTTCATTTTTGAACATATCTAGCAGGTACAACTACTAGATATGTTTGTCCTGTTACTGAAGAATGAGTGCAATGTAGCTGTTACCCAGGCCAGAATGTCAGTTATCTGAAGCGAAGTTTTTTTTCCACACCTTTTCAAAGTGAATGGCTGGACACCTGTTAACAGTGCAGTTTTCTCAAGGTCTAGACTCACCTGTCTCATCACTCCAATCATCATCACCTTTTGTTGCAGTCTTTTGCCTCTTAGCTGGAGGTCTTCTGGTGGCCTGTTGTTGCTCTTCTATATGAATAAAAGAAAGTTTTAGTGTGAAAGGACTGATATCTGCAACTGAAAATTATAAATTTTAATGTGCAATTTATTATTTTATGTCTACTTATTAGTTACTTTGCAAATTGGGATTTTGCACATGAAACATATGAAAGCTTTTTGTTATAAATGACCTAACCGTTCATAAATGTTAGTACAGCTTGACAGTTAACTATTCTGTTGACAGAAAATTAATTGGCACACATTCTAGTTAATCATTAAGTCATTGTTAATACATCAACATTTTAAGGATCAAACTTCACAAATGTGAGGATTTTGTTTTCCTATATGGTCAACTTTGACTCCTTTTTCTAATTATATGTTAAATGTTTTCGATAAAGGACTTGTAACAGCATTTTTATAGCATGCTATTAATACTTTTACTTAAGTAAAAGAACTACCACTGATGTTCAGGTAACTACGATGATTTATAAAATGCAAAAATGCCACCTACAAACAAAATTTTTCACCAGGAAAGGCTAATTAAACCTGTTAGATCCCGGACGAGCCCCCACTTGTTACAACCCAGAAGTCGTGAAGAAAGTCTAGGGGATGGTTTTAGGGAAGTAACATAAGATTTATTTGTAGATGGCACAAGGCTTAAAGAAAGAAAAAAAAACACAGGACCACGGTGCAACCACAACTTTAGAGCTTCGGGCTCCTACAATTTATAACACACTTGAAAGCTTAGCAGCTCAAAACACACTCATTAAAGCTTAGCAGCTCAATACACATTCTGTATAATACACGATAACCACAAACATAGCAACAATTTCACAGCGTGGGCGAGCCTGCGTATGGTTGACACAGACTCCCCCCGATCAATGCAATCAGGCCCCCTTTTGAACTCTGGTGTGGAGACCAGGAAGCAGATCCAGACGATTAGTGGAAATCGACAGCAGCTGGAGCTGTGGAGGCGCGGCGAAGGCGGAGCACCTCAGGGGAATCCCCGATGACGTCACGGGCACGCTCCCTCAGGACCAGGCGGCGGCGTCAGGCAACAAGAAGCGTTATAAAAAACACACAAAAGTAACCGTCATAGGCCCCTGGATCCCAGGGTCCGTAACATTGACCAGTCAGCTGTCTGAAGCCTGGGATCAGTTGACTAACTGAGTCAGGTCTGTTGCTTGGTTGGAACAAAAACCTGCAGCCACAATGGCCCTTTGTGGAATGCGTTTGAGATCCCTGCAGTAAATGATCACATTGAGCTACAGCACATCTTGTATGTATTGTCCATAAACACATGCTATCCCTCCCAAATACACAAATAAATTAAAATTAAACGTCAGTACACTTGACTAGCCTTTGTGGGTTGAAGAAATACTGGTAGAGTTTGAGATGAGACAGCCACAATTTAACAGCTAAATGCACCTTGAGCTAGCTAGCATATTTAGGCTAAGTTAGTCACTGTAGGAATAGCCACATCTCAATGCTGATGCATTACCTATCAAAGTCACATATACCTGACAGCACATACCTGACATGCCCTCTGTCTCGCTGTCTTCTTCCCCCATCTTGTCTTCTCCTTGCACCTCTTCCTTGTCAGGCGTCAGTGTTGGTACAGACTCTATGGGATTAAGCAAAATTGAAGGTAATAAAAGTGAATCTGTTTTGTTAATGTAGGTGTTAAATAAATAGCACTATATTGTGATATATTTCTATACTGTGTTTGTTCAGGGGTCTCGATATCTCTGCAGCTCTTTAGTAAATGAAAATTCATTTATTTCAGGTCAGGACACCAATTTTATCCCATCAGGAGAGAGAAATCAGAAAGGATTTGAAGTGACAGCACAAAGACAAAGAAAAAAATCAGACCTGGAAATCTTTCCTGATTGGCTGAGATTGGCAACCCACCTGAAAATGTACTTTCTGGAGCTGGAGAGCCCTCTGTTACAGAACAAACACTTTATAGCAATGATTGCCACCACATTATAGAGCTTTAACCTTTTAAGAAAAAAGTTTTTTTAACCAAAAAAAAAAAGAAAAAAAAAGAAAACCTACAACGGTCTATTTCAGAGAATTAATAAACAACTGGGTCATGCAGAGAAATGCAATGTATATACCGTCTGGGGAGATGTCTATCTCGTCAAGGTTCATCCCCATATAGTCTCCAATCCGCCCCTGCTGCATAGCAAGTAAGAGCTTGCTGACTTTGGCAATTTGAAGGGTGTCCAGCTTGAGCCTGTAGAAGTCCTCATGAATCCTAATATTGTGGCCGAGGTACCTTGCCAATTGATCACGGTCTGCGTCTTTGAGATTCAGTACACTTGACAACGTTGCAATTTGTTTCCGCAGCTCTGTGGAGGGAAGGGCTTCGGGGTTTTTGGCACCACATTCATTTGAATATTTTCCAATGCAATCAGAACCTCGGAGATAGGTGTCTTTTTCTGGACGTGCAAACAAATAGATGTTATTTTTTTTAAATGCCACACTCCTCTCGTTTATTGCACAGCAGTTCAAGTGCTTCTTCAGTCTGCGGAGTTAGTAGTAAAGGAACACCTTGGCTAAGTTTTCCTGGCAGTTCAATCCGAGTGAAATGTGAGAACATACTCATCTCGTTGGCTGTGAGGTGCTGTTTGACTTCAATAGGCACTGATTTCTTTCTTGACTGGAAGAAATTCAACTCAATCTTGGAGGCTTCACCTTCCCTTCGGCAGTTGAACAGGATGACATTTGTCAAAGTAGCCTCACACAGCCGTTTCCAGTTAGCTGTTGAAACCACCTCTTTCAATTCCTTGATGCCTTCGGTTACCTCTTTATCTAGATGAGCATGAAGAAGTCTAACATCTTCTGTAAATGGTAAGAGCTTGGGAGCATTAAATTTGGCCTCCCTGAGGTCCCTCCTTCCATGACCTGACATGTACACGCCCCAGTGACTATCATAAATAGTGGAAAATGCATGGTACCGCTCTGCTTCTGCATGATCCAAGTTCTGCAGTGCTTCAGCTCTTAAGTACTTTGCCACGTTGTTCAATCCAGTACCAAATTTACCATTAAGACTTGGAATTTCGGACCTTGATGTTGTTTCATCGAAACCAACCACGTGACGTGCAACTTTAATGGTCTCTTTGAAATTCTCAGGGCTCAGTAGGTCTTGGATTGTCTTCATAGTCGTTATCTCTCTTGTTGCCTTTATCATCCTACCAAGACTCCTCAGCTGTTGTGTGACAGTCTTCTTATTGCCAACTATGTCAGTACTACTACCCATGACCTTGTTCATTAAATGGCAGCCAAAACCCCTGATCGCTGGATCAGTTTTGACAATATCAGTGACATCATCCTGACGCATGCTCTTGGTCAGATCGTTAAACATTTCAGGTGTGCCTGAAGGTGAAGGTTGTTCAATAGAGCAGGTGGCCAGCACTCGAGTTTTAGAAAACGTCTTCTGTGCCCCTTCTTCGGATGGTCGTTTATCGCAATTTCTAAGATGTTCCCACAACAGTTTCCTTGCAAAAAGTCCAAGGCAGTGAGTACAGTGCACATATTCTTTCTCCAAACTGTGTGTTCTTGGTCGCTTCTTTGCGATGACGCTCCCTTGTCCACTCTTGAGTACATGTGCATTGTGCTGAAAGTTGCCACTGCTTCTTAGAAAATTCAAATTACTTCTTCTTTCCTTTGAACCCTTCTTGTAACTTAAAGCTCCGGGTTGCGGGCTGGAAACCAGTGAAACATCCAAAGACTCCCTGTAGGTTTTCCTTGAATGTTTTTGCAAGTTGCAACAATTCATTTTCGAGGCATGATAGTCGGTGTTGTCTCTTTATTTGCTTTTACCGAGTGACACTGTTAAATAACAATGTGTGCCCATTTATCTCAATAACATGTGAAAATGAGGAATTTTGTGGAGGCTAGAGTGGCTGTGGAGTCATACCATTTTTAAATTGTGTTGTGTGATTAGTTTATGTGTTCTAAGAAAGAAAATTCTGTCACCTGCATGTGGCATATTGTCTGTATGTATATAGGGACAAGGCAGTATGTAGCAGGACTTTCGCATAGTGGTGGGTGATATGACGATATTAGATCATGAAGGATTAGAACGTGTTGAGATCATAGTATCATCTATAGGACACATTCTATCCACTGCTGTTCTGTGCTCTTGCTCGGACACATCAGTTTTTTTTTTTCCTCAGTCAGATCACACTATTTGCTAGTCCTCTAGAGACTCACTGATCAACCAATCATAGCAAACTACAGGCGGTGCCATGGATTTCTCATTCTTTTTTTTCCTCGCGAGTGTGGAGTGACGAGGCTGAGGTGACATCAGCTGTTGCAGCCTGTGTCCGAAGCTGGTCTCACAATAAATCGATCTGAACATCTGAGTGATCTGTTTTTACGTAGTGAAATAGTGGGGTTTACATTACTGTCCAGTAATGTGCAAAATAGTCAAAAATAGTTAAAAATCAATGTAAAAAAAAAAAAAAAAAAAAGGATAAAATCACAATCGTGTTGGTAAACACCAAATACATGAGAGAAGCCATCAATCAGCTGATTTGAATCTGTTGAGTAGCTGAGGTCAACCTCCAGTTAAAGACACACAGTGGGGGACAGTGGGGGACAGTGAGGGTGAAGACAACAACTCTGAATTCATGACATGACCCACCACTGTCTTGTGTTACTGTTTCAATTTAAGCCCCCCCCCCAAGGGTAGAACTTACATAATGTGTGTTTAAGTATTCCCATTATACAGAGTCCTTGAAATCATTGTAACATTACACATGGCTGTTATAATGGCACAACCCACATAGCTGTAATGAAAATCATGATATTTATTGTGTATATCTCAAACAAAAATAATTGAATGGAATATATGAAAGCAAATGGTAAAAGCAGGATGTAAAGGATGTGATTTGATGTCCACAGTGAACAATATAAAATCATTTACAGACACAATCGACATCTACAGATCCTGTTCAACATTCACAGTCAACAATAAGATAACAATAACAGCTCTCTGCAATTTGTGCTACAGTGCTGCCCGAGTGACCTTTAATGGTGGGTGTGCCACATGAACGATTTGATCCTGAAGGCCTCACTGGAGGAAATGAGACAGAGCGAAAGGCCACATTTATACCCTCTTATCAAAACGTGTTCTGTATGCAGATATGCTTTAAGAATATTGATCAGTCTGATTGTGTTCTACATTGATGCAAAGTCACTGGTACATTCTGACTATCCGCATGGCAACGAGATCACATTTTTACATAAGCTATCAGAAGCAGGCAGGGGGACGGTAAAGACATACATGATGGTTTTAGGGTACATTTTCAAAACATTTTCTCTTTGGCTGAATTTCCAGGTGCGAAGGGAGGTGAAGAAAAAGAAGCTGCTTTCTACACTTGCCCAAGTTATTGCATCCGAGTCTTACTGCAGTCACAGTGATACGGCTGACAGACCAATCATCTTTCACTGGCAGCTTTGTTTACACTGGCTGGTTAACGGCGCCACCAGAGATGCTACTGAGCAATGATTGATCAACCATTTCAAGTGACTATGGTCCATCATGTTCAAGGTCATTACTGCCACAGCAGATACAGTCCCAGTGCAGGTGAAAGGTCCTGTGTTCTCCATTTAGCTTTTCACACTCTTCTGAAACCCATAATTACATCATGTGGAAGTGAAGATCTTTGTGTCATGCTCCTCTGTAGATGTTTGCCACTTCAGGCTTTGTATAAAGCATGAATGTGCGTGCGTGCCCACACACACACACAGACACACACACACACACACACACACACACACACATGCTGATCATTTTTCAGTCAATTTACTTCTATAGCTGTAATACACAATAGAAGGTTTCTCAAGGCACATTGCAAATAGACCTTCTCTTCATAATGGTATTTACAGAGACCCAATAACTCTCTTAATAACAGCTTTGCTGCAGGCATTAGACAGGATCATGCAGCAGAAGGTGGTTCACAGTTGCAGATCGGGACTCAACAGCTCTGAAGATGTGAGGACCTGGAGAAATGAACAGAATGAGAGAAAGGGGGGTGAGGAGCAGAGCTGAAAAATATGTATATTATAATATTTGCTATATAATATATATATATATAATATAATAATATAATATTTGTTGGTTCCATAAAGCGAGCATCAATGTGGTGAGCATTAATGAAAAGTTTCAGAACCAAATACTTATTAGTTATTTTACTGCTCAGATGGAGCCGTTCCTCTTCAGCCAGAGGCAGAAAGTTAGACATCCTTCAGGTTTCTACTTGTGAGATTAGGGAGAACCAGTGTGTGTGCGCGTGTGTGCATGTGAATTCATGCACATGAGTGGCATGTGACACTCAGGTCAGAGTGGGCCTTGCAAACATAGGCATCACATTTGCATGTTACTGTGTTGGCCCTGGCGTCATCTTTATGATGTTTTCCACTCTCGCTCTACTTCCTCTGTCCTGGGGGATGAAGACCAGAGCAAGTGTCCACTCTTGGACTGGAATGTCTCCTCAGGTGCCTGTTCTTCAGGTGCCTCTCCCTCTCCATCTGTTGACTGGTCAGTCTCCTCAAAGTCTGGATCAAAATCTGTGTTGTCTTCCACTTCTGAGACATCCTCCTCTATCTCTGTTTCAATTTCAGTGCCCTCTTTTTTTTTTTAAGTATATTTTTTGGGCGTTTTTGCCTTTACTGGACAGCACAGTGTAGAGTGACAGGAAACGGGGAGGCAGAGAGAGGGGGTATGACATGCAGCAAATGGTGCCCAATGCAGGGTTCGACCCAGGGCCGACTGCAGCGAGGACTATAGCCTTTGCACATGGGGCGCCTGCTTAACCCACTGCGCCACGCGGTGCCCCTTGAGTGCCCTCTTCATCATGTCCAAAAACCTGGACCAGAACCTCTTCGACAGAGAACTGCTTGGTCAGTCGCCTACTCATTGTGCTCAGAGTAAAAGGAGTGCAAAGCAAACATCAAGCTATATATATGGGGTCTGTGTGAAGATGATACATTGATTAGTCTGGAAGGTGTGGTTCACGTGGGGGATAGGCACAAAAGCGTGGGAAAGAGATGTGTACCTGCAAAAGACACTGTTCAGTCTGAAGTGAGTGAGTGAGTGAGTGGGGGTGGTGTGTATGGGGATGTTTTCTGTCTGATGGATGAATATAGTCTGGATACCCATTCATTTCCTATGGCGGTCACTTTTGACCGGGAACACCACAGGTGTAACAAGGTTGATTAAAACACTCAAAATTCAATGAAAGAGGTGATCATCACTTTTATATGTTCAAGTGCATAGGGTGGAGGATATCATAAGGCCTTGAGGCAATCAGATGTAAAACACAATATTTATGAGTGTTTTAAGTTGTAAATCGATCAGATTTGACCCAAACACAACAGGAAGGCTAAAAACAGTGTGTTCCCTGTACCCCACACGAGATACCTAGTGGACTGGGGTCTTTGTGATTTCAGTAAATTTTAATTTTGCCTCTCTTTTTTCTATCAATGGGTGGACGTGGTGTTTTGTAAGATCTTTGGCGCTGACTGTATGTGTGCTGCTCAGAAACAAAGGTTAAAGGTTGGTCAATTCAGTCCCCTGTTGACACAGTACAAAACCTGTGGAGCACTTGCAGAGACCAACACACAGACACTCTCCTGCTCTGCTAGTCTGAAGTCTTCTTTAGCTCACAGTTTTAGTTTTACTAATTTTATGTGCGTCAGAAGATAAGGAGAATGCATGCATATGCGCATAGGTGTGTGTGTGTGTGTTTGACAGAGACTTGATATAAATGTATGGGAGACAGGGCTCAGAAGTAGATTACCTGCAGACATATCAGAGGAGTCCGTGATTAATGAATCGGTCTCAGCTGTGGCTCTGGCCTGAGGCTCAGAGGTTGTGACAGCAATTTGAGGTGGTTGCCACGACGATAGATTCACCCCAGGCTGAGGCAGACAGAAACGTCAAGTACAATGGTGATTTATTCTGACAAAACGGTAGCTCCTATCAGAAAAAGAAGCAGCCTGTAAGCGTCCAGAGGACTTCCTGAATGCTTTGATATGATTTTGGTATTTCTAGAGTAAATATTTTGGAAACGTTTCCCTGATCTCACTCATTGCACAACATCACCGTGTCTCTTTCGGGGATAGTGTAGTGATGTGTGTATGAGTTTGTGTTGTTAATGAGTGTGTATGGAGAACGAAATCTTGTGAGACATGGTACCAAAGTGCATGACCAACAGATTAAAACGTTCATTTGTGCCGGTAGCTATTGGGTTGTTTTGATAGGTCCTCCCAAAACATTAGTGCACTGCATCTGTCATATATTGTGGTTATGTGTGCATTCTTATCGTTGTTTGTATGTATTGCTGCATTGATTCTGTGCTGGCTGTACAACACATTGCCCTACATGGGGATAATAAAGTTTACTAAGACTAGGTTGATAGGCTGCACTGCCTTCTTTCCCAACATCCCAACGTCTCGAAGCACACAGGGCAGGTTCAGCTTCTGAGCCTGTCCAAAAAAAATCACAGACCTAAGTACTCAGTGCTGTACTTTCTCCAACATCTTTTTTGTTTGACAGCAGATCACCTGTTGATTCACCATCGGTCTCTCGATGCTTTTCTCTATCTGTTGATAACCAGCTATCCATTTTGATGGTCAATCCATACTCATTGGTCTGGAGCATACCTGGGTCTATTCCTGGGTTGGGCAGTTGGGTTTCTTCTGATCGATATTGTAACAAGGTGAGCTTCTCCTGAGTGGGTTGTTAGCCCTCTGCAGGATAGTCGGATGGTGGGGCTGTCATCTTAATGGTGTGCCAATGCGCCGCCAGGTCTCTTTTAGTCTGGAACCTTCCCAGAAGACCCTACCAGGAGCGAGCTCTGCGTGGTAACGCTTTCTGGATCATAGGAATCCCCTTGACCTTTTCAACTCATCAACCATCCCATGACCCAGGTCTATGAGCAGGTTGCAGGCATGTCACTTGGCAACATTCATCTGTCTGTCACTGAGTATGCAGATGACACAACTCTGTTCAGCTTCTCCCTCCAACACCTTGGCAGCACGTTCACTAGGGATGCACATTCTAATTTTTTTTCTGACCGATAACCGACGTTCGTTAACAGATTAATAACCGTTAACTGATAAGATCGGAGTGTCTGTGACTCGGCTTGTTCCAATCAGCAACCCGATCCTCTATCAGCGATTGAGAGAACTTTGTTTTTTTAAAACACACGCAGCGCCACATCCACTGTGCTCTGGCTCAGCTGATTGGCGCTCAGATGGCACTTAGATCGTCACATTTTGAACTCTTTTTATACAAAGTGCAGCTAAACACCAGACTAAAGAGAGAGTAACAGCAGAGTGCTCCCTCACAGCTCATCTGTATGAGCTGCAGGTGAGCCGGATGGACAGCAGCTGTTTTCTTTTTTTTAGTGGCGCCGTCCTTACAGGTGACACGCTGCACTGCATAACTGGTACATACTGTACGTCTTCCTGTGTAACTTTTTGCTGCGAGATAGTCTATGACTGAAGGCACAAGTTGAAGTCTGCATGTGTCAACATGCCCCCATGAACTGACAACATAAGGAGCTGATACAAAAAATTAACCGATAGTATTAATCGGTCAGAGTTATTGTTATTGGTTAATGGTTAAACAGTCGATCATGTGCATCCCTGGCACTGACCATATACCAAACAGACGCAGCAAAGCTCATGTAACCCACTTGAAGGTAAGTAACACCACACCAGGATGCTCTAGATTTGATAGAGGGAGTAATGAAGAACAAGATGGAACACCAATGGAGTAAGGGGCAAACACACACAGGTAAGTTTAGTAATAGCAATGTATTAACACATATGGAAAATAAACATTAACACAGATATGGCCGGCCTCCCAATTTGTTTTCTTTTGAATTGTCTTTAAATCTGGGTGCACCCTTTAAAATAAAATAAAATAAAATGTCTCTGTCTCCGAGGAGAAAAAATTAAGGGTTGTTCCTTTATTTTGTCAAATCTCCTTTCCTTTCAATCCTACCACACCGGCAGGACAACAGACGACGAAGAGAGGGTCCCCCTCACTCCAGCTCTACTTGGTTTCACGGTTGGCTCACCATCTCCCATCCCGAGAGAGAATCCAAGGTCCAGAATCTAAGGGTTTCCAAAAACCCAGCCTGTATAACACAACAGGGTTTAATTTAAACTATTCATTTATCTTAACTGTACAGTATTTCTTAAATATAAATCAATATTCGATAATATAACTTCTCTGTTAACTTATGGCAAGGTAACTGTTGTTAATACATTAAACAAATTAACTTCATTTTCTCTTGTAATGAAATCAAAATCATGAAATGACTGATAGACAATCAAATTCACATGTACAAGAGCATAGAAATCGCTCAGTTCAATGCCCACATTAAAGTAAATAAAACAATACAATCATATAACAGTCTGCGCCTGTGTGCACAGCACAGCACTGCACTACACACAAAAAAGTTTTTGCAGTCTCATAAAGCCCATGACACTGAGCTTAATCATCTCTTTTCACTCACACCATGTAACAAGCACACATACTCTTTTTTCATTTACACACATACACATGCATGTTTTTTTTTTTTTTTTTTTTTTCTTTTAACACCAGAAAATAAGCAACACCGTGAGCTAATGCTTCACTCGGTGGCTAACAATCACGAGGGCTTAAAATAGTGATGCTGCGAACTAATGCTTCGGCTAAGTGGCTAACGCACCATGAGAGTTTGCTAACTCACGAGGCTAACTGCAGCCACATTCACAGCACCCACCGGGAAAACTTAACAAAGATCTTGGTGATGTAAGAACGTCCCTCGTCTAAACTCTTCTGATCCACGTTTCTTCCTCCTCCACAATTGCCCGATATCTACGGCAAGTAGTATTCTCTCGGAGTGGCCCACTCCGACCTCTGTGTGTCTGCGCACGCCTGCCGCTGCTGTGCAGCGTCAGCGTCTCACTCACTTGCGCCGAGGGGGCGGGACATACGCTGATCTCCTCCAATTGCACTGCAGCTAACTCTGCGAGCAAATGACATTTCCCTCACAGAACCACTACTAATTGAACTTCGACCTCAGGGACAAAATAAATACATAAATAAATTATATACAAATTGAAATAAACACTGAAATTAGGAATAAAATGAAAATCACTGTCAATGAAAAAAAAATATAAAAAATAAAAGGGTGAGTAACAGGTGGGTTTTTTTTTTTTTTTTTTTTTTTTTTTTTTTAGATTAAAGGACTAACACAGGCATGGGCAAACTGTTCCACAGAGGGCCGGTGTGGCTGCAGGTTTTCGTTCCAACCAAGCAGCAGCACACCAGACTTGAGTCATCCAATCAACTGATCTCAGTCTTCAGACAGTTGATTGGTGAAACTGTGTGCTCTTGGTTGGCTGGAACAAAAACCTGCAGCCACACGGCCCCTTGAGGAATAGTTTGCCCATGCCTGGACTAACACTTTCTCTTTTTTCCAACTGGTTACACTCAGAACCAAGTAAGCTGCCAGAAAACAAAAATCATGCACACTGGTGATGGAGTCAGGAGCTGGAGTCACAAGAGCACAAGATGTCAGGAGAATCTAGCTTGCGCAGGATTTTTAAATTCATGTGGTAACAGGCATGTATGAAGTGAGATCTGTTAAAAGTCTTTTACTTTGACATACGAAGCATACTCTCGGCTTACTCTTTTAACCCTGCTGGGTTATAAACTTTATTAAACTCACGCGGGCCACATACATTTAGCTCGGTCCGGTAACTCCGGTGGTGTGACACCTCAACCTGTCTGTGCGTCACACCTCAACATGTCCATGCGTCACACGGAACTAAACAAAGGTTCCTAACAATAATTCCTATTGTTACATCCTATCTCTTTTGAGTCAGAGCTGTTATCCCAAAATTTGACTTAATACCAAAAAACAAACTCTAATGCTTTTTCGTACATTGTAAACAGTTATATAGGCTGATCAATTCGAATCTTCTTTTTAGCAAATGATGAAAATAGCAGCTAACAAAACTAAACAATACTGTACTTCTAAACGGTTTCACAAAGTGCTGTATCTATAAACATTTTCAAATCTACAGTACCTGTGAACAATTTCACACTTTATATTATTCAATGAACCATTACCTTTTAACTTGCAATGTATCAGCGGTCACATCAATATAAACATATGTAAACCATAACTTTTGTGCTTGTTTACTTTAGCAGTGCTTGTTTACTTTACCCGTGTGCAAAGTGCACATAAACGCATAAATACATCTCCCTTTATCCATCAGCATGATAACACACAGTCCTTATATTGCTGAGGCCTCACCACTGTGCGACCAGCTCTGGTCGTGACAGGGGTGTCCCTGTTCCCAGCGTCTCTGGGTGTGTGTCCTGCTGCAACAGTGTGGGGAATACAATACAATACAATACAAATTACTTTATTAATCCCCAAAGAGAAATTCATTTGTCTGTCAGCTCATCAACCATTTGCAAAAGAATGAAGAAGCCTGATGGCTGAAGGTACAAAGGATCTTCTATATTTCTCCGTCCTGCAGTGAAGAGAGAGGAGCCGTCCACCACCACTCTTTTCTTGGTCCATCAAGGTGTTATGAAGAGGATGATCTGAGTTGTTCAGAATGGCCTCCACCAGTGTGTATCTCTCCACCACATCCTCAGTGAGTCCATCAGGGAGACATGACTGAAGTCACGTGCCTCAGGATGTTTAGTCTGTATCCTAGCAACGACTTCATGGAGAACTTCACATGGAACTTCAGCAGTATCCGTTGGTGGGATGTACACAAGTACTGTTTTGATTTGAAAAAGTGTCTACTTCCTGAGTCCTCATCTATATCTCCAGCTCCTCATCACTCCCGCCGGGCAGAGAGCCGATACCCCGCATGATGACCGGCGGCAGAAAGGACCCACAGCACATCTCCACCTCCAAGCCCCCAACCCCTGCACCACCAGCACAGCAACCACGAAAGCACCTACCCATCCCAGCCGGAACAGGGCGACACCCTCCAGACCCACCCCAACCTCAATGACAGAAGCTCCTCTCCTGAAGAATCTCCTCTCCCCACAGAAGTGTCCATCAGTAGTTGACAAAATACGACAAAAACACAGAAAAACACAACAAAATAAAGCAAAGGTTGAGTAAAAACTCAGAGCCACCAGACCTTGCTGCTCCCAGCTGAAGCGCATGTTCTGGAAATGAATAGAATAGAATAGAAGCAGTCCCTGAATGTTCATTTCCCACAGCCTGCGGCTGACTGGGGATGCTGATCTCAATGTCCATGGGGTCACTGAAAGTCACTCCTGGTGCATGCCTAAGGTGTCTGCGGTTTCTCCTTATGACACCTCCTGAGTGCAACTGAACCTCATAGGATCTCCCATCAACTGGCTTCAGCACCCTGCCTAATCTCCAGACAGTGTGGGGTGGGAGTGGCTGTATCCTCACACTGTCACCTGAGGTAAATGTGTCCAAGTCTCTAGCTGATCTGTTGTCGTATGTACTCTGACATTGTTGTTTGTTTTTCAGATTCTGACTGATCCGAACAACTTTCGGTCTTAACAGGCTTGGTTTCGTCGGCAGCAGTGTTTTGGTACGTCGACTGAGCAGTCACTGCGCTGGACTGCTATCCAGACCTGTGATGGTGTGTTTCGGTGATCGAGCAGAGCAAGATAAGGATCTTTGATGAGAAGTCTTTTTGCTGTCTTCACAGCTGACTCGGCTTTGCCATTGCTCTGGGGGTAGCCGGGTGATGAAGTCACATGCTGAAATCCCCACAGTTCACTGAATTTCTCAAAGTCCTGGGACGCATATTGCGGCCATTGTCTGATATCACTGTGTCAGGAATACCTTGGCGGGCAAAGTGAGCTTTCAGTTTCTTGATGGTGGATTTAGTGTCTGCCAAATAGTTTATTTCCCAGAAATTTGAGAAATA
Organism: Caranx ignobilis; assembly: GCA_021432705.1. Lineage (NCBI taxonomy): Eukaryota > Metazoa > Chordata > Actinopteri > Carangiformes > Carangidae > Caranx > Caranx ignobilis. The sequence goes on from MU269990.1 coordinate 18,747,608, forward strand.
ATCCACAGTGATGAGATTGCTGTCAAACACAAACAGGTCTGTGCCCACCTTTGTCCATGGTCTGCTCGGCACCTCATGTGACTTCAGTGTCTCTTTTTGTTGTTTATTGTCCATAGACCTGCAGATGTTACACTTGGCAACATACTTCTTGATTTGGTCGTTCATGCCAAACCAATAGACACATTCTCTGGCTCTGTGTAGACATCCTTCAACACCGAGATGCGATGAGTGTAATCGGCTTGTGATGTCTGCTCTCAGTGCATCTGGAATGACAGCACACAACACCTCGAAAGACGATTCCATCTTGATGGCTCAGTTCTCCTTGCAAAGAGAAGTAAGGCCTGATTTCACGCGGCAGATGTGTCTTGTCTTTGGGCCATTTTTCTGTCATTGTTTTAATAAGAAGCTGCAATGTCTTGTCTTTGTCTGTGGCACATCGTATGTTGTGTAGCCTGTCTGCAAATATTTGGTAAGTGTTGCACCATATTTACAGTCTCTACTTCAGCTTCCACAGGTGTGCTCTCAGAAAGATAGGCTCTACTGAGTGTGTCAGCTAATAACATGTCTCTACCAGGCACATACACAACGTCTACGTCATATTTCTGTATGCGCAGCATCATACTCTGCAGTCTTTTGGGTGCACTCAACAGGTGTTTTTGTACTATGGTTTCTAATGGTTTGTGATCACTTTGGACCGTGACTTTATGACCATATGTGTATTGGTGAAATTTTTCCATACTGAAAACCACAGCTAAAAACTCCTTTTCTATTTGGGCATATCGACTCTCTGTCTGTGTCAGTGCCCTGCTTGCAAAAGCGACTGGCTTTCCACTCTGCATGAGTGCTGCGCCCAAACCTGTGTCTGAAGCGTCACACTGTACTGTCAGCTCCTCATCTGGGTTGTAGTATTTCAGCACTGGAGCATTTACTATTGTCTCTTTAAGTTTAAGAAATGCCTCGTCATGTTCCGATGTCCATTTCCACTCACTGTCTTTGTGCGTCAGGTCTCTCAGCACCTTGCACTGGTCTGAGAGGTGAGGGCAAAACTTGGTGAGGTAGTTAACCATACCTAGAAGCCTCTGCACGCCTTTTACATCCGTTGGTGCCGGCATCTGCTCCACTGCACGCACTTCTTCCGGATCCGCTTTGAGTCCATCTGCCGTCAAGCAGTGTCCGATGTAAGTGGTCTCCTTTTGTCTCAGTCTGAATTTCTCTGCATTTAGTTTTATGTTCCTTTCCCTGCATCTGTCAAGAAACTGTTTTAATTTTTTGTCGTGATCCCGTTCCGCTTCCTCTTGTGTCTCCCCTTGTCCTGTGATCAGGATGTCATCTGCGATAATGTACAGACCAGGTACATTATCCAGTGCCTGTGTGAGCATTGTTTTGATCCGAAAAAATGTCTGCTTCCTGAGTCTTTCCAGCTCCTCATCACTCTTGTTGGGCAGAGAGTTGATATTTTGCATGATGACTGACAGCAGAAAGGACCTACAGTACATCTCCACTTCCAAGCCTTTAACCTCTGCACCACCAGCACAGCAACCATGAAAGCAGCTCCTCATCCAACTGGAACAGGGTGGCATCCTCCAGACTTGTTCCATTTTCAATGACAGGAGCTCCTCTCCTGAAGAATCTCCTCTCCCCACAGAAGTGTCCATCAGTAGTTGACAAAATACAAGAAAAACATACAAAAACACAACAAAATAAAGCAAAGGTTGAGTAAAAACTCAGAGCCACCAGACTTTGCTGCTCCCAGCTGAAGCGCATGTTCTGGAATAGAAACGAATGAATGATGAAAATTTATCTGGTACACATATATGGTGTGCTCCATCACCATGCATGAGCTATATGGCAATGACAGAACACAAAGTTTAGTCCATTTATGCATCACTTCAAATATGCTGTCAGCAGACACATAGACTGTCATTGGAAGTCGTTGGCTGACATACTTGCGCACCCACAGGCCTAGAGCTGACTAACTTTTGGTTAGTTTTTAGCAGTTAACTTGTGAATGACGCTACACTGTATAAAATATCCAGAGATACATGGCAGCATTCACAGATTTTCAGGACAAAGGGCTCTTGTTTCATAGACCAGGTGCAGGCAAGGTGCAGTGCAGGTGTGTAGCGCCAACGGTGCGTGTCCAGATGCACTTATTTCTTTTTTTCTTTCTTAAGTAGCACTTACCCAATACAACAGTCAAGTCAATGCTCAAGTTGGGGTAATAACAGTGACTTACATAAAAGTTTCAAATGTCTTCTGAATCAAGCAGTATGTACCCAGAATCACTCTTCTGAGAAATAAGTTAGGGTGTTAGGGTAATGTTGCTGACAAATCGATATGCTTAAACTAGTCTCAAGAAAACAAAGTCAACTGGCACTCTCTTAGACTTGACAAATATCTGGCAACCAAGACAACCCCAAAGAGAAGCACTTATGGGGAAAAGAATAATCAGTGTCTTCCTTTGAGGTGGTCTGGGATGGATTCCCATTGCAATATGGCTCTAGTTGCATTCAGTTGATTCTGTCAAACTGCCCCAACAAGTAGCACTTACTGACTTCAACAGTCAAGTCAATGCTCGAGTTGGAGTAATAATAGTGACTTGCAGAAATGTGGATGATGATCCAGAATGGCCAAAGGAAGCAGCATTTCCTGAAATCAGCAACACTACCCCAACATATAGCACTTACTGCTTTCAGAATTCAAGTCTGTGCTAGTGTTAGGGTAATGTTGGTGACAATGTGAAATTGTACATCAAGCGGTATTCTGCATAAACACTGAAGAACTCAAAAGGAGGACATGATATAGACAATTTCTAGTTGGACAACTACCTTCAGTATGACCTTCCTCATCTCCCAGGTGATGCAGCATCTTCGGCAATGTCTCACCATTGCAGTGGCTCTTCTCCCGGATACTTGCCTGTCTTAAATCTGAAGAAAGCCACTCCCACCCCACTCCAGCTTCTTTGTCTGGAAGTTTCAACGGTCTTGATAATTGTTGACAATGAATCACAAATTTCGTACATCTTGGGCTTGAGCAATTACCCTAAATTCATGGTCATCATTAGCATTTGATGAGAGGATAGTTAGACCTCAATGAATTTCTTTTATGCAACTTGTAGCTACATGGTAGTCACCAGCTGCAGTTTCATCAGTATTTATAAACACAAGAGAAAAAAAAAAAAACGCTGCTGCATCCAAATTCCGTGACCTTTGAGAAAATGAGTGTGGTTGCAGGGTTTAGGAAAGAAATAACCCCAAAAGAAATTCTTGTTGAAATTTAGTTAAGAACCACACCACACACCACAATTTGTTGTTGAAATTCAGTCAAGAACCACACCCCAACTTGAAAGCACTTTCCTTTATTATCTCACAAGGATGTGAGTTAAGTTGGAGTATATCTCTTACCGAGTATTAAAAATGCCATTGTTGGAGAAAATTGTCCATTCTTTAACCAGCCATGTTTCCATGGCAGCCGTGTCACAACCAAGACAACCCCAAAGAGAAGCACTTATGAGGAAAAGAATCATCAGTGTCTTCCTTTGAGGTGGTCTGGGTTGGATTCCCATTGCAATATGGCTCTAGTTGCATTCAGTTGATTCTGTCAGCTCAAACTGCCCCAACAAGTAGCACTTACTGAATTCAACAGTCAAGTCAATGCTTGAGTTGGAGTAATAATAGTGACTTGCAGAAATGTGGATGATGATCCAGAATGGCCAAAGGAAACAGCATCTCCTGAAATCAGCAACACTACCCCAACATATAGCACTTACTGCTTTCAGAATTCAAGTGATTGACTGATTTCTTTTATGCAACTTGTAGCTACATGGTAGTCACCAGCTGCAGTTTCATCTGTATTTATAAACACAAGAGAAACAAACAAAAACAAAAAAAAAAAACACTGCTGCACGCAAATTGTGTGACCTTTGAGAAAATGAGTGTGGTTGCAGGGTTTAGAAAAGAAATAACCCCAAAAGAAATTCTTGTTGAAATTTAGTTAAGAACCACACCACACACCACAATTTGTTGTTGAAATTCAGTGAAGAACCACACCCCAACTTGAAAGCACTTTCCTTTATTATCTCCCAAGGATGTGAGTTAAGTTGGAGTATATCTCTTACCGAGTATTAAAAATGCCATTGTTGGAGAAAATTGTCCATTCCTTAACCAGCCATGTTTCCATGGCAGCCGTGTCACAACCAAGACAACCCCAAAGAGAAGCACTTATGAGGAAAAGAATCATCAGTGTCTTCCTTTGAGGTGGTCTGGGTTGGATTCCCATTGCAATATGGCTCTAGTTGCATTCAGTTGATTCTGTCAGCTCAAACTGCCCCAACAAGTAGCACTTACTGAATTCAACAGTCAAGTCAATGCTCGAGTTGGAGTAATAATAGTGACTTGCAGAAATGTGGATGATGATCCAGAATGGCCAAAGGAAACAGCATCTCCTGAAATCAGCAACACTACCCCAACATATAGCACTTACTGCTTTCAGAATTCAAGTCTGTGCTTGTGTTCGGGTAATGTTGGTGACAATGTGAAATTGTACATCAAGCCATAGTCTGCATAACCACTGAAGAACTCAAAAGCAGGACAAGTTACAGACAATTTCTAGTTGGACAACAACCTTCAGTATGACCTTCCTCATCCCCCAGGTGATGCAGCATCTTCGGCAATGTCTCACCATTGCAGTGGCTCTTCTCCCAGAGACTTGCCTGTCTTAAATCTGAAGAAAGCCACTCCCACCCCACTCCAGCTTCTTTGTCTGGAAGTTTCAACGGTCTTGATAATTGTTGACAATGAATCACAAATTTCGTACATCTTGGGCTCGAGCAATTACCTTAAATTCATGAGCATCATTAGCATTTGATGAGAGGATAGTTAGACCTCAATGAATTTCTTTTATGCAACTTGTAGCTACATGGTAGTCACCAGCTGCAGTTTCATCTGTATGTATAAACACAAGAGAAACAAACAAGAAAAAAAACACTGGAATGGGTAATGTTGCGTGACCTTTGAGAAAATGAGTGTGGTTGCAGGGTTTAGAAAAGAAATAACCCCAAAAGAAATTCTTGTTGAAATTTAGTTAAGAACCACACCACACACCACAATTTGTTGTTGAAATTCAGTGAAGAACCACACCCCAACTTGAAAGCACTTTCCTTTATTATCTCCCAAGGATGTGAGTTAAGTTGGAGTATATCTCTTACCGAGTATTAAAAATGCCATTGTTGGAGAAAATTGTCCATTCCTTAACCAGCCATGTTTCCATGGCAGCCGTGTCACAACCAAGACAACCCCAAAGAGAAGCACTTATGAGGAAAAGAATCATCAGTGTCTTCCTTTGAGGTGGTCTGGGTTGGATTCCCATTGCAATATGGCTCTAGTTGCATTCAGTTGATTCTGTCAGCTCAAACTGCCCCAACAAGTAGCACTTACTGAATTCAACAGTCAAGTCAATGCTCGAGTTGGAGTAATAATAGTGACTTGCAGAAATGTGGATGATGATCCAGAATGGCCAAAGGAAACAGCATCTCCTGAAATCAGCAACACTACCCCAACATATAGCACTTACTGCTTTCAGAATTCAAGTCTGTGCTTGTGTTCGGGTAATGTTGGTGACAATGTGAAATTGTACATCAAGCCATAGTCTGCATAACCACTGAAGAACTCAAAAGCAGGACAAGTTACAGACAATTTCTAGTTGGACAACTACCTTCAGTATGACCTTCCTCATCCCCCAGGTGATGCAGCATCTTCGGCAATGTCTCACCATTGCAGTGGCTCTTCTCCCAGAGACTTGCCTGTCTTAAATCTGAAGAAAGCCACTCCCACCCCACTCCACCTTCTTTGTCTGGAAGTTTCAACGGTCTTGATAATTGTTGACAATGAATCACAAATTTCGTACATCTTGGGCTCGAGCAATTACCTTAAATTCATGGGCATCATTAACATTTGATGAGAGGAGTTAGACCTCAATGAATTTCTTTTATGCAACTTGTAGCTACATGGTAGTCACCAGCTGCAGTTTCATCTGTATTTATAAACACAAGAGAAACAAACAAAAACAAAAAAAAAAAAACACTGCTGCACGCAAATTGTGTGACCTTTGAGAAAATGAGTGTGGTTGCAGGGTTTAGAAAAGAAATAACCCCAAAAGAAATTCTTGTTGAAATTTAGTTAAGAACCACACCACACACCACAATTTGTTGTTGAAATTCAGTGAAGAACCACACCCCAACTTGAAAGCACTTTCCTTTATTATCTCCCAAGGATGTGAGTTAAGTTGGAGTATATCTCTTACCGAGTATTAAAAATGCCATTGTTGGAGAAAATTGTCCATTCCTTAACCAGCCATGTTTCCATGGCAGCCGTGTCACAACCAAGACAACCCCAAAGAGAAGCACTTATGAGGAAAAGAATCATCAGTGTCTTCCTTTGAGGTGGTCTGGGTTGGATTCCCATTGCAATATGGCTCTAGTTGCATTCAGTTGATTCTGTCAGCTCAAACTGCCCCAACAAGTAGCACTTACTGAATTCAACAGTCAAGTCAATGCTCGAGTTGGAGTAATAATAGTGACTTGCAGAAATGTGGATGATGATCCAGAATGGCCAAAGGAAACAGCATCTCCTGAAATCAGCAACACTACCCCAACATATAGCACTTACTGCTTTCAGAATTCAAGTCTGTGCTTGTGTTCGGGTAATGTTGGTGACAATGTGAAATTGTACATCAAGCCATAGTCTGCATAACCACTGAAGAACTCAAAAGCAGGACAAGTTACAGACAATTTCTAGTTGGACAACTACCTTCAGTATGACCTTCCTCATCCCCCAGGTGATGCAGCATCTTCGGCAATGTCTCACCATTGCAGTGGCTCTTCTCCCAGAGACTTGCCTGTCTTAAATCTGAAGAAAGCCACTCCCACCCCACTCCACCTTCTTTGTCTGGAAGTTTCAACGGTCTTGATAATTGTTGACAATGAATCACAAATTTCGTACATCTTGGGCTCGAGCAATTACCTTAAATTCATGGGCATCATTAACATTTGATGAGAGGAGTTAGACCTCAATGAATTTCTTTTATGCAACTTGTAGCTACATGGTAGTCACCAGCTGCAGTTTCATCTGTATTTATAAACACAAGAGAAACAAACAAAAAAAAAAAAAAAAAAACACTGCTGCACGCAAATTGTGTGACCTTTGAGAAAATGAGTGTGGTTGCAGGGTTTAGAAAAGAAATAACCCCAAAAGAAATTCTTGTTGAAATTTAGTTAAGAACCACACCACACACCACAATTTGTTGTTGAAATTCAGTGAAGAACCACACCCCAACTTGAAAGCACTTTCCTTTATTATCTCCCAAGGATGTGAGTTAAGTTGGAGTATATCTCTTACCGAGTATTAAAAATGCCATTGTTGGAGAAAATTGTCCATTCCTTAACCAGCCATGTTTCCATGGCAGCCGTGTCACAACCAAGACAACCCCAAAGAGAAGCACTTATGAGGAAAAGAATCATCAGTGTCTTCCTTTGAGGTGGTCTGGGTTGGATTCCCATTGCAATATGGCTCTAGTTGCATTCAGTTGATTCTGTCAGCTCAAACTGCCCCAACAAGTAGCACTTACTGAATTCAACAGTCAAGTCAATGCTGGAGTTGGAGTAATAATAGTGACTTGCAGAAATGTGGATGATGATCCAGAATGGCCAAAGGAAACAGCATCTCCTGAAATCAGCAACACTACCCCAACATATAGCACTTACTGCTTTCAGAATTCAAGTGTGTGCTTGTGTTCGGGTAATGTTGGTGACAATGTGAAATTGTACATCAAGCCATAGTCTGCATAACCACTGAAGAACTCAAAAGCAGGACAAGTTACAGACAATTTCTAGTTGGACAACTACCTTCAGTATGACCTTCCTCATCCCCCAGGTGATGCAGCATCTTCGGCAATGTCTCACCATTGCAGTGGCTCTTCTCCCAGAGACTTGCCTGTCTTAAATCTGAAGAAAGCCACTCCCACCCCACTCCACCTTCTTTGCCTGGAAGTTTCAACGGTCTTGATAATTGTTGACAATGAATCACAAATTTCGTACATCTTGGGCTGGAGCAATTACCTTAAATTCATGGGCATCATTAGCATTTGATGAGAGGATAGTTAGACCTCAATGAATTTCTTTTATGCAACTTGTAGCTACATGGTAGTCACCAGCTGCAGTTTCATCTGTATGTATAAACACAAGAGAAACAAACAAGAAAAAAAACACTGGAATGGGTAATGTTGCGTGACCTTTGAGAAAATGAGTGTGGTTGCAGGGTTTAGAAAAGAAATAACCCCAAAAGAAATTCTTGTTGAAATTTAGTTAAGAACCACACCACACACCACAATTTGTTGTTGAAATTCAGTGAAGAACCACACCCCAACTTGAAAGCACTTTCCTTTATTATCTCCCAAGGATGTGAGTTAAGTTGGAGTATATCTCTTACCGAGTATTAAAATGCCATTGTTGGAGAAAATTGTCCATTCCTTAACCAGCCATGTTTCCATGGCAGCCGTGTCACAACCAAGACAACCCCAAAGAGAAGCACTTATGAGGAAAAGAATCATCAGTGTCTTCCTTTGAGGTGGTCTGGGTTGGATTCCCATTGCAATATGGCTCTAGTTGCATTCAGTTGATTCTGTCAGCTCAAACTGCCCCAACAAGTAGCACTTACTGAATTCAACAGTCAAGTCAATGCTCGAGTTGGAGTAATAATAGTGACTTGCAGAAATGTGGATGATGATCCAGAATGGCCAAAGGAAACAGCATCTCCTGAAATCAGCAACACTACCCCAACATATAGCACTTACTGCTTTCAGAATTCAAGTCTGTGCTTGTGTTCGGGTAATGTTGGTGACAATGTGAAATTGTACATCAAGCCATAGTCTGCATAACCACTGAAGAACTCAAAAGCAGGACAAGTTACAGACAATTTCTAGTTGGACAACTACCTTCAGTATGACCTTCCTCATCCCCCAGGTGATGCAGCATCTTCGGCAATGTCTCACCATTGCAGTGGCTCTTCTCCCAGAGACTTGCCTGTCTTAAATCTGAAGAAAGCCACTCCCACCCCACTCCACCTTCTTTGTCTGGAAGTTTCAACGGTCTTGATAATTGTTGACAATGAATCACAAATTTCGTACATCTTGGGCTGGAGCAATTACCTTAAATTCATGGGCATCATTAGCATTTGATGAGAGGATAGTTAGACCTCAATGAATTTCTTTTATGCAACTTGTAGCTACATGGTAGTCACCAGCTGCAGTTTCATCTGTATGTATAAACACAAGAGAAACAAACAAAAAAAAAAAAACACTGGAATGGGTAATGTTGCGTGACCTTTGAGAAAATGAGTGTGGTTGCAGGGTTTAGAAAAGAAATAACCCCAAAAGAAATTCTTGTTGAAATTTAGTTAAAAACCACACCACACACCACAATTTCTTGTTGAAATTCAGTGAAGAACCACACCCCAACTTGAAAGCACTTTCCTTTATTATCTCCCAAGGATGTGAGTTAAGTTGGAGTATATCTCTTACCAAGTATTAAAAATGCCATTGTTGGAGAAAATTATCAATTCTTCAACCAGCCATGTGCAGATGTTTTGATGGCAGCTGTGTCACAACCAAGACAACCCCAAAGAGAAGCACTTATGTGGAAAGGAATCACCAGTGTCTTCATTTGAGGTCATCTGAGTTGGATTGCATCGAGAATTTGATTCCTGTTGCATTCCATTGGTTTTTTCATTTACAACTGCCCCAGCAAGAAGCACTTACGGATTTCAACAGTCAAGTCAGAACTCCAGTTAGGGTAATAGCAGTGACCCACAGAAAAGTTTGAGATTGATTTTGCTCATCCAAATATACATTGTCTGAACTGGCTTCCCATGTGGTTTCTGATATCAACAACACTACCCCCAACAAATAGCACTTACTGCTTTGAGAAGTCAAGTCTGTGCTTGTGTTAGGGGCATATTGGTGACAAACTCATGCACCTTTCTGTTCTTCTGGAAACCAAATGAACTGGCAGTCTCTACACTTGTGGAGTATTTCACAACCAAGACAACCCCAAAGAGAAGCACTTATGAACAAAAGAATCAGTGTCTTCATTTGAGGTGCTCTGAGTTGTATTCCCATTAACTACTGTACATGAGTCCCACTGCCTTCAGCTGACCTTGTGTCAGTTACAACTGCCCCAACAAGTAGCACTTATCCAATACAACAGTCAGGTCAATGCTCAAGTTGGGGTAATAACAGTGACTTACATAAAAGTTTCAAAATGTCTTCTGAATCAAACAGTATGTACCCAGAATCACTGTCCTGAGAAATAATTTGAAGGGAACAGAGTCAACATCACCACCCCAACAAATAGCACTTACTGCTTTTGGAACTCAAGCCTGTGCCTGTGTTAGGGTAATGTTGTTGACCAATCGATATGCTTAAACTAGTCTCAAGAAAACAAAGTCAACTGGCACTCTCTTAGACTTGACAAATATCTGGCAACCAAGACAACCCCAAAGAGAAGCACTTATGGGGAAAAGAATCATCAGTGTCTTCCTTTGAGGTGGTCTGGGTCGGATTCCCATTGCAATATGGCTCTGGTTGCATTCAGTTGATTCTGTCAACTCAAACTGCCCCAACAAGTAGCACTTACGGAATTCAACAGTCAAGTCAATGCTGGAGTTGGAGTAATAATAGTGACTTGCAGAAATGTGGATGATGATCCAGAATGGCCAAAGGAAACAGCATCTCCTGAAATCAGCAACACTACCCCAACATATAGCACTTACTACTTTCAGAATTCAAGTGTGTGCTTGTGTTCGGGTAATGTTGGTGACAATGTGAAATTGTACATCAAGTGGTGGTCTGCATAACCACTGAAGAACTCAAAAGCAGGACATGTTACAGACAATTTCTAGTTGGACATCTACCTTCAGTATGACCTTCCTCATCCCCCAGGTGATGCAGCATCTTCGGCGATGTCTCACCATTGCAGTGGCTCTTCCCCCAGAGACTTGCCTGTCTTAAATCTGAAGAAAGCCACTCCCACCCCACTCCATCTTCTTTGTCTGGAAGTTTCAACGGTCTTGATAATGGTTGACAATGAATCACAAATTTCGTACATCTTGGGCTTGAGCAATTACCTTAAATTCATGGGCACCATTAGCATTTGATGAGAGGATAGTTAGACCACAATCAATTTCTCTTATGCAACTTGTAGCTACATGGTAGTCACCAGCTGCTGGAAGTGGGCGTGCGTATTTATAAACACAAGAGAAAAAAAAAAAAACGCTGCTGCATCCAAATTCCGTGACCTTTGAGAAAATGAGCGTGGTTGCAGGGTTTAGGAAAGAAATAACCCCAAAAGAAATTCTTGTTGAAATTCAGTGAAGAACCACACCCCAACTTGAAAGCACTTTCCTTTATTATCTCCCAAGGATGTGAGTTAAGTTGGAGTATGTCTCTTACAGAGTATAAAAAATGCCATTGTTGGAGAAAATTGTTGATTCTTCAACCAGCCATGTTTCCATGGTAGCTGTGTCACAACCAAGACAACCACAAAGAGAAGCACTTATGAGGAAAAGAATCATCAGTGTCTTCCTTTGAGGTGGTCTGGGTTGGATTCCCATTGCAATATGGCTCTAGTTGCATTCAGTTGATTCTGTCAGCTCAAACTGCCCCAACAAGTAGCACTTACTGAATTGTAATTTCTTGCTTAATTTGAATGTTTAAGGCAGTTTTTTTTACAATCATCTCCTATCCAAACTCCTTCTGTCTTATGATCTAATTTAGCACCAGATGCTAGTTCATACAAATTTAAATGGTTACATATTACATCCATTTCTAACTGATTTTTAATAAGGACAGTCACATCATCGGCGTAGGCCATGGCCTTAACATGATGTGTTTGATTTGTATATATGCCAGAAATTAGAGGGTCGTTGTTAATTTTTTAAATAAGAGGGCTTATAGCCAGAACATGTAAGGCAGCGCTTAAGGGACAGCCCTGTTTAACTCCCCTCTCCACAGAGAAGGGTTTCGTTAAAAAACCATTGACATAAATAGAAACATTAGAATGATGGTACAGACATTTAATTAGGGCCCGATCGGACGACAACGTCGTCCTCGACGAGGACCCTATTGTAATTGTACTGTTTCTTTTTATTATTATTTATTCTTACACGTCTTTATGCCCCAATTTGGCCCCTTTCCCATGCTCAAAAACTCACCAAATTTGGCACAGACGACCGGTCTGGCCAAAAATTTCATATTTTGGGGTCGTCGCATGTGGGCGGGGCTAAATGGCGAAATAGCGCCCCCTAGAAATTTTCAAAACCCCTCCGCATTGGGGTTTTTTTGGTGTAGGAGAATGAAATTCAGTAGATATGTCTATCATCCCAAGACGCACAAAAAAGTCCATTAACGTCGTGGTGAAATGTCGACAGGAAGTCGGCCATTTTGATTTGTAGTTTTTTCGTATTTGAATGAACTCCTAGGGATTTCGCCCGATCCACTTCAATTTTGGCACAGGCCATCTAGAGACCATGCTCATCAAAAGTTATTAAAAGAATGTCTGTAGGTCAAAGGGCGTGGCTGCTAGGGTCCAACAAAGTTTGGCGAATTTTCGTTTTCTCGCAATTTCGTTTCCTACGGCTCTCACGCCCACATACTTCATCCGAGCAGCTTCAAACTTGCTGGACACGACGATGGCTCCGCCCTGAACGTTCCGATATATTAACTTCCCACCTTACTCATAGCGCCCCCCGGTGGTAACAGGAAGTGTGCAGCTTTTACTCTAACGTCAATAAATACCACATACTTGACCCCATGAACTTTGTTCCACTTCTAATACATGCAGAACAAGATGGTGAAGCTACATTATTAAGCTTGTGAAGCTATGACTAATGGCATACGTGTGGCGGCGCCACGACTATCGATCCCTCGCCACCAATTACGATTGGCTTTTTCATGGCTTTAACGAACTCGTACCCACATGAAATTTGACACGCAGGTCGAGACCGACGAGCTCTTTCATCTGATAGGCGGCTCGCCCATGGGCGGGGCCAAATGCCTCAACAGTGCCACCTTGAAAATTTCAAAAACCACTCCCCATAGGTTTTTTTTTGGAGTAGGAAGTCGAAACTTGGTACACATGTCTATCTTGTCCAGACACACAAAAAAGTCTCTTGAACCAATGGCTAGAACCAAACAGGAAGTCAGCCATCTTGATTTGTATTGTCAACTTTTCGCAATTTCCGCGCATCCTATTTGAACTCCTCCTAGGGATTTCATCCGATCCACTTCATATTGCATGAACATCATCTCAAGACCTTTGTGATCAAAAGTTATTAAAAGCTTTGCTCTATGTTAAGGGGCATGGCTGCTATGGTGCCGCCATTTCTCATGCCTTGCCATGGAACATCAAGTCCTTATAACTCCATCATGCATTGTCCCATTGGCTTCAAATTTCACATGTGTGATGAACATCCGCCCCCCAACGCACCTGCCTATGTGTGGTTGTGCTCGTAGCGCCACCTGGTGGATGAATCTTCAACTTGGTATAACTCCTTCGTGCATTGTCCGATTTGCTTTAAATTTCACACGTGTGATATGGGTCAGCGCCTGAATGAACCTGCCCCCATCTGGTAACACTCGTAGCGCCACCTGGTGGATGAACAGAACATTGCATGTTTTCCACTTTTTCCAGGTGTCTCCTCTCTTCCCGCTTCACGACACAGCCTCCTTGTGCCACAGGGCCCCACCTGGGGCCCTACCCCCACCTTACACAAAGTGCCCCTTGGTGGTAACAGGAAATGTGCAGTTTTTACTCTAACACATATCATTCCTACATAAATGACCTGAACTATTAAAAGATTTTCTCTATGTCAAGGGCTGTGGCTGTATGGCACTGCCACTTGTGATGACTTGCCATGCAGCTCTCTCTCCCACATACTTCATCCAAACTGCATTAAAATTTCTGTACATGATAAGAGCCCTGCCCTGAACACCTTCACCTGCTCATAGTCAATGTCCCTCATGGTGCCTTCTTGTGGAAGCAGGAAATGCTAGTTTTTACATTACTATTAACCAATCCTACAATCTTGACCTGGTACATTTCATTTTGAGGCCACAATATGATCAAGTTGATGAATCTCCACAGTGAAACCTGTTGTTTCATCTGACAGGCTACCTATGATGGTGGTGGCAGCTTTTGATCCTTCGTCATGGAACATGAACTTCTTACAACTTCTTACAACAATTCTAACCAATGCCAACATTGGTTAGAATTTGATGTGTGATCATGATCCACCCCTGAACACATCTTCACGCCCATACATGGTTAGGTTCATAGCTCCACCTACTTGATGAATAAAACATTACATTCTGATTCCATCATGCATTGCCTCTTTTGCTCTCAATGTCATGCATAATAATAATTGTCCCGCCTGACGCATCTGCAAGTACATATTTGGTTTAACTCATACTTTCACCTACTGGGTATTGTCTGATCACCTTTATATTAATTGAACCTCATGTCAAAAAGGCTTTTCTCTCTGTCAATAGGTGTGGCTACTGTACCTGTTTTTACATGACATTTCAGTTACTCTATCAAACAATATTGAAACAGCTTTTAACGCTCTATTTTAACAAACTTCATTTATTTCATGGTCTCTGGCTCCATCTGGTGGTAGACTGTGGAAGTGCTGCAATTCACTATAACTCGATCAAATATTTGAACAATTTGAACCTGATCCAAATTGCTTCAAATGTTTTGTACATGATAAGAATCTGTTTACAGTACTGGATTTTTTTTCTTCCCCTTCTCACTTAACAAGTTTGACAAGTCTCATATTTGAAGACTGTTTTACACCAAATATGTTTAGACTTATAGTAGTCTCCCCGTGGCACCAAGGCTAATTTCAGTCGCTATGAAACATCGGTTCACTGTTACCCCATAATGCATGATCACAATGTATCCAAATGTTATTTTCATTATAAGGATACAACTCTGAACACATCTTGATACTCACACGAGTTCTTTTCACAGCACCACCTACTGGTACCAGGAAAAAAAGTCTTAACTGGCAATATCTGTCTTTGTAGTGAAATGATTGCTTATGAATTCTGATGCCCAGACAGGTCTCTACTTTTGCCATGGTCTTTGACGACACCTAATTGTGAACAAGACTAACTTTAGTAGTGTAATTTATTTAGTATATCCTGTGTTCATTTCATGATTTATTATTGCTACAATGGGTTACAGAATTTTCACATCTTTGTACTGTTATACAAAATACAACGGTGCAATGAAAATAAAGATTTATCTTTCAAGTTTTCTTTATTTCTTTCTTTTTTACAGTCTTACATGTTTGATGACAATTTCCCACTGAACATGATTGCATACCTTCAATCCTTTTGCAGGGTATATAGGTTGCTTATAATTACATTATTCACTATCTGTCTATATCAGCCATTTATTTGTGTCATAAATTTCCATCACTTAATATATTAACATGTCAGGATTTGATTTCACTAACAGCTCCACCCAATGGACACATGTAACCTCACTCATTTATTCATGACTCCCGGCAGGTTGTTCTCCTCCTCTCACTTGGTTTAGTTACTTCAAGTCTTGATAGCTTGCAACAAACATGAATATTAATAATTGTACTTCCTCTCATAATTTTACATGGGTGTGTCTTTGCAGAATAGGCCAGGAAGTTTCTTTTTCCATGCATACATATACACATTCTTGAATAATAACTGAATCATTGAAACATTAAAGCATACCAGCTCAAGCCGTTGTAATGTTATTCGACGGATCGCTGTAGCTCAATTTGGTAACCATAATTATTTCTACTAGCCATAACACATGGTGTAAACTAGGACAAATGTCAAATAAAATGTGAAAACTGTATTGTGCTTTATAATAAACATTTTTTATTTTGAACTACTGTAGAAAGACAGAGACCCAACAGATCCCACAAAGAGCAAGCAGTAAGCGACAGTGGAGAGGAAAAACTTCCTTTTAACAGGAAGAAACCTCCAGCAGAACCAGGCTCAGTGTGGGCGGCCATCTGCCTCGACTGGTTGGGTTTGAGAAGAAAGAGGGCGGTGGGAGAGGAACTACAGGGTTGACAGAGAGAGACCATGAAGAGCACTGTGTGCATGAACTGACAGAAAGAACATGAGCAAGTCTACATAAATGAACTATTCATATCATTATTCTTAACAAGAATAATAGTCATACATAAAAAGACAAGAAGGAAATCAAAACTCCAGAGAGACAGGATGGCTGGAGCTCTGTTATCCAGGTAGGACAACTGGGAAAAACAGGGCTGGAACCACCTGAAAAACAGAACAGACACAGGGCCAGCCAGGGAACACATGCAAATACATACATTCTACACAATTTTACAGACAACAACACATTAAGAATAAGCAATATATGAATAATAATATATTACCAAAGAGCACACATTTACAAATACATGGAATCAAATTCCATCAGTATCACTGCTAAGCCTAAAACTACATAGAATACCCTCATGATCACTAAAATACACAGGCCACACTATTGACTCAAAAACTGATGATTTCACATACACATGGTCAATAAGTGTGCCTCTCTCTGTTGTGGGTTGTGTCACACGTTGCACAAACCCTTTTTCTGTCATAAAATGACAAACAGATGAAGATGTTAAAACACCATCATTGAAATCCCCCATCACAGCTATGGTTTTATCTAGAGAATCTAACCAGCCAAGCAACGTCCTGAGATTTTCCTTAAACAAAGCCACAGGATAAGATGGTGGCGTATAAATTACCACTAACACCATGTCATAACCATCACAGGCACAAACCAAACACTCCAAATTCACATTTGGTGCCTGAATGACATCACACACTAAACCATTGCTACAATACAAACCAACACCACCATGTTGCTGGCCTTGCAGGTCTGCCAGTGCTGGATGACTACTGCAATATGACATGCTTCGGGCACGACTATGAAAACTAAAACCATCTATCTGGACTGATTCCAGTGAGGAATCTGCAGGCAGCCATGTTTCTGTCACAGCAACACAGTTAAGCTGCAAATGCTGTGTACATGACGCCAAATCTGCAACATGTCCAGATAAACCCTGCACATTCATCAGAAACACAGAGAAAGTATTTGACTCCATGTTAGGCCTGGCCATGTTTTCAGTTAAAAACTGAGGCATGCTTTGAACTGCATCCTTGATTCTGTCATTACAGAATATGGCCTTGTCTGAAAAATCACGAATCACCAAACCAGACAGAGTCCTGACCCGACTCAAAGCTACATATGCTTGTCCTGGAGCAAATATCTTTTTGAGAGAGACCACTGCCTCATCTACAGTAATGCCCTGTGTTTTATGTGCAGTACAGGCCCAGGCAAGTTTCAATGGAAATTGCCGGCGCGTCCCTCCTTTACCAGTGGCTCTTTCTTCTTCAGGTTCAATCCCTGTCGAGCCAACAACTACTGGGGTATGTGCACTGTTTCTCCTCCTCTGGGTGCCAACTTTGTCATCATCAAACTTGACAAACACCACTTGAAGAAACTTAGAGCCAGTCTGATAAACAATATCAGTGACTGTGCCACATACCCCATTCACCAGACCGTCAACGACGTCTACATTTTTGATCAACATCACACGAGCACCTTTACCCAACAACAACTTTTCATCCTTCTGCCTTACAATCGTTGTCAACTCCACAACCTGAAATACACTGGACCAAAGGTTCACAGTCACATCATCAGTGTACAACGATTTCCCTTTAACAGGAGGCAGCTGATAAAAGTCTCCGACGGCCAGTACACACACATTACCAAACGGTGAGAAATCACCTGTTTGTTTGATCTGCCTTAACTGTCCATGGATATAAGCCAGGAGGTTATGATCTACCATGGAGATCTCATCAATAATCAAAATCTGCAGATCACTAAACTTAGCTTGCAAAGAATTGAGCTTCTCTTCCCCCAGAGGAGTGTACGGCAACTGCACATTCCCTATGCTAAATGTGTTGTGTATCGTTGCTGCATTCAAATTATATGCAGCAATGCCTGTCGGAGCACATAATAAAACACGTGCTATCAGGATGACGGCTAACGGTAGACAAAAGCCTCCCAGCCTCATACTGAATAGCTTTGATCAAATGGCTCTTGCCTGTGCCAGCACCACCTGTAATAAATACATGGAGTGGCTCTGGCTTTTTACCCGCAACTCGATCTAAACACCACTGACGGACCCGATAAAAAATGGACATCTGGGTCTCATTCAATGATCGAATTAATGTCAAGCCCTCGCGTCTGGTCATGACATTATTCCGCTTTTCTAAATGGGAGACCTGTTGCCTGTTAACAGACAAATCAGGAATATTTTCCTGATGCTCATCCACAACCTGTGGATTCTCCCTGAGTTCCAGCAGACACTCTAACCGCTCCAGCTCCGCTTCTGGACACAGTTCGCACCAGGCATCCTCTAACACACCCTCATTATCAACTCGATTCTGAGCATTATCCAGCTCATCTGCTTCTATCTCAAAGTGATGTCTATTTGAATCAACAATAGACTTCACAGAATGCCTGGACCCATCACTAAACCTCACATAACCGTTATTGTAAAACTCTTCAAAGGTTACACAGTTAGCAGGTTTTAGCTGGGAGTCTGTGCAATGTGGCAGGAACAACTGCAAAATGCTCTGATGAAACAACTCTGGACTCTTAGTCTCAGAGAAGCGAGCATAACGAACGACAGCTGGTTGTGTCCGTGTTCTCTTGGCTACAAAACCATGCTTGCCTTTTAGCTTAATGGCAGCTTTACACTTCTCATTTTTAGTGAGAACACGATACTCAGACACAAGCTGAGCCCGACACATGTCGGTGAAAACATCATCATTAGGTCTGTTCCTGTACCGGTCAACAACGCTGGTCATCCACATGTCTTTGCCACTAAGATCATGTGATGTAGCAGAGGATGCCTTCTGTTTTAACACACTTGGCAAACTCATCCTAACGGTACTGTCCCCTGTGGGAATGAACATGACCTTCCTGGAGCACTCTTTGAGATGCATATTACTAAGCCTGTAAACAGCCTCCTGGGCTGACACGTCCCTATGGTGCAGGTAAACACTGCCTAACTTCTTGAGAGTCTCTTTTTCACTAACATTACCATCTTTAGAGGCCTCTTTATGTGTGTTACCCAACAGTAACCCCATTTCCCGCTCAGCTTTGGAAATGTAGGAAATAATGTAAACTATACAGGCATATGCATCTACAACATACTGGATGTCCATATTGGCATTCCAGCATTTTAACAAAGGCTTGCTGTAGTGGTTAATCCAAGTCTCATTAACCTGCCTTTTCAAAACCACCTGAGTGTTACGAGCGCAGCTATTATAAGCCTCTTCAAAAGCTTCCTGAGTGATCTCTAAATGATCAAACAGGTGCTCAACACTTGGGGAAATTGAAACGACAAACAGTCTTTTTCTTTTTACAAGTCTTTGCATGTCGTTTTGAATGTTGCTGAACAGTAGCAACAATGTCCAGCAACTCTTCATCTGATGATGGTAGTTCATAAGTCACATAACTACCTCCTCATCAGTGTTCTTGTCAATCAGCGGAGCGTTCTCTACCCAGAACAAACAATGGACATGAGGAGAACCTCGCTGCTGAAACTCAACCCGGTAAAAGTAATCTTTAATTTTACCAATGGGTTGAGCCGGAGACATGAGCACGTCCCGAAGGAAACAGTGCCACCTATAGTCGAACATGCGAGCAGCAGTGACAGGATTGCGGCGCAACAAATCACATTTATCAGCCCACTGTAGGTCATCTACAGTGGCTGGTCGACCTTCCTGCTTCAGGATGCAGGACAGCAGATTGCCCCAACGCATATCTGCTGAGCTAAAAGAGCAAAACCAGGTGGGAATGCCAAGCTGACGCACACAGGCCAGAAGGTCACGCTGTGCTCCCTGCCAAAAAGCTGGAGTGCCTCTAATAAGCTTAAGAAAACGATAACTGTCATCAAACTCCAACATCTGTTTCAAAGAGTCCTCATCTTTTAAAATGTCAGAGACTTTGTAGGACCTTTGACCCCCTTTCCCTTTGCATAGAGGACATGTTAGATATGACCTGCTCTACCTCAGACATGTACTGAGCAAAAAAAATTTACTCAACATTATTTGCAAACCTGCCATCTGCATGCAAAATCCTATTGTTAAAGTATCGCGACAAAGTCAAGCGATATGGCCTGTGCTCATGATCAGTGTTTCTTGCCTGTGGAAACAGTACAGGGAAACACTTACCTTCATTTGTAGTGTCACTAAGCAGCTTCACAGGATTGTTGCCTTATGCTGGAGCGACATTCAAAATATCGTCAAAATATTGGTCCAAAACTTCCTGACCAATATCAACAGGCATGAGACATGTGTCCTGAAACATGCCATGTTGTTGTCTGTCATGCAGAAGCTCATCCTCCGCTGCAGCTGCATCAGCATCAGCACTGTCTACAGAATCTGATGCCTCAGGAACTTCAGCTTCCTGTTCCTGACAAAACTCATTTAACCAGGCCTCATTGAACTCAATATCCTTATAAAGGCTATTGGTCTGCTTTAAATACTGTAAGGCCTGTCTAATGCGCAGAGTATCAACAAACTGATACTCATAGTGACCTTTATAGGTCAACTTGCGCTTCAGCTTAACAGCTAACAAAGACCCCTCCATATTGGAACGGGGCAACAACTTACTGGTCTCTACGATGTTAGCTGGAACACAGGTCACTGGACCATGTACTCCATTTTGCCCCCCTTTAGGCAAAGCTAACATCTTCATAAAAGGAATATGTAGAGCAATCAAATGTTGCTCTAAACTATTCAAACAGACAGTTCAGGAGGGATGGCCTGAACTGTTAAATTGTTAGACCAACACTCAGGTGGCATTTCACCTCGATTGATCTTATAATGGCAGCTGTAACAAATCCACAGCTTCCCACGACTTGTGTCTAACACTGGACAGGGCACATCACAACACTCAGTACACTGATGTAAGTAGACCTCAGTTATGCAGTTTGCTGCTATTGAGGCTACTGTCCCTGTTTTACCATAATCATCCCTTTTACAGCAAAGAACCTGGTGCCTAAATAACAACCTATGACACACACAACAAACTAATTCTGGCCCATCTGACACTTTCTCGAAAAAAACTGCTGCATAACAAATTCAAACTGCCCTGACTGCTCTATCTTAACTTGCCTTTTAAATTTCACATCTGCTGCAACACGTGTCTTGTGATCAGGATTCTGATGGTAATTCCTGATGCTTGCAGCCTTTACAGTGTCTCTGTGAGACTTATTGACCCGATATTTAATTTTACTCATTTCTTTAACTGTTCTCTTGTGTAAAACATTACTCTGATATTTACTAACACTAAACAACTTCACTATTTTCCTATGACCAGCATTTTCTTTATATTTCTTTACACTAAAGGCCTTTAACCTCATGTTATGTAAAACATTCTGTTTGTATTTAGTCACACTTGAATGTTTTTTGTGTTCCTTATACAACACATTTTGTTGATATATTATTTGACACTGCAACTTTCGCTTCTTCTTTAAATAATTAGATAATTTACATCTAACTGGGTTCAAGGCAACCCCATCAGAAACCTTACTATCAGCTTTACTATGACATCTAAAGCTATAGCCTCCAGAACCAGGTGTGTTGACTTTACAGTAACTATAACAGCTCTGTGTTTGAGGCTGCTGAACACAGACAACTGTCTCGTAATGATTACCGTTAACATTCTCTAAATACACACCTTCATTTGCTAAATGCCTACCCTTACAGCTATATTCAAGCCAGTGATCATTGAAAACACTAACACCTAAACAATCAGCTGTAGCTTGAATCTCCAACTCAGTGGCCCAACTACCAACATAGCGCATCCGTGACATACTGAGGTATTCTGACATGGAGGAATACTCACTTCTCAGAATACCCTGGTATGCCAGAGGATTGCTCTCTAAATGCTTCACAGCCGCAAGTCTAAGTTTCCTATGGTACTTCTGCGTACCACTAATGGCCTGACTAACTGCTCTAAAAAAACAGTTACCATCGGCCACAATCTTCTCTGTCCTACAAGGAATCCCTAATGGACCTACAGCAGAAGATGCAGAATCCACTCTCTCTGACTCTAAGTTAAACTGTTTACACAGAGCGAGAGTGACATCTTTAGAAAGGGGATGAAATTGTAAGTTTTTACATGCTACATCCCCAACAAAAACGACATCTGAATTGACTTCAACGTCAAAAGTCTTCACCTTTTTAGATGTGCATTTTTTCAATGGGAGCTTACGTTTCTCACCTCTGGTAGTGGCTGCACAGACCACTGGTTTGACAGGACTCTCCTCAGTAGGAGCAGTAACCTGTCCCTGTGTGCAGTCAGCAGCTGCACTAGCACCCAAGGACAAAGTATGTCTTTCACTTGGGGCTTTAACACAAACACCACTGATCTCAAAGAGCTTGGGTGTTTGCTTAAGATCTCCTGCAAATTTGCAAAAGTGCTCAAAGAGATGCTGGAGTGAACTGAAATACACCACAACACTCTGCCCTGCACAATCGACCATCCCATCTGCACTACGAGCATGGGAGTCAACCACAGCATACTGGCCATCTTCACTAATGATGGCACAAGTATTGCCACACAGCGTGAAAAAGCAGGTGTTGTATTTTGTGCACATCTTACTCAAACCATCAGAGAGAGTGGTGTGCACACCTGCACCAATAAACTGTCCCTCAACAACATCAACATCTCCAGCAACAAACTCACCAAACTCCAAATCAAATTTTTGTCCATCAAGGACACACTGCTGAGGCAAATCTGGAATACAAAGGTATTCAGACCCAGCAGAGATCAGGTTGCCCTCCCTCAGGGATGTGTACAGCTCATCACCTGAGACCACAACCTGGTCCAGTGTGTCAGGCTGCCATGAAAACACACTGTCTGTGGTGTGTTTCACTAGAGCAACCAAACTAACGGCCACACACTGAACACCACCGTATTTAAACCGTGGGTCGCCTTGATGGAAACTTCCTCTAACGGAAGCGCGACCCTGAGACTGAGTGGGAGCCTGTGGAGCCATCAACACAGGAGCGCTGCAGATTTCTCCCTCAGCAACACACTCCTCCACAGAGATCCTACTGACACCAAACCACTCTGCAGCTAACGACTCCTTCAGATTCAGGATGTGAATCATCAGGTCATTCCAGCATGTGTTAAACAACAGCAGACCGACCAATGTCTGAAGCCAACCCCGAAGCATTACGCTCCCCACAATCCACCACTACGAAATAGTCCCCGTGCTGAATGATCAAGTTAACTGCTCTGTGGAGGTTCAACACACACATCCCATCCCTCAACAGATGCTGCTGCAGCTCCTCCCGCAACTCAGTCCCATCATCACACACCACAAAGTCCTGGTAAACGGCTGCACCCACATCCACCCTCCACTTCCGGTCAAACAGATGAAGCTGCTGCCGGCTGAACCCACTGCCTCCCCTCCCAACCCAATCTGCCAACTTACGCCCCTCAACACAAACATGATCAATGTCTGCAGCACGCCAAGTACAAACCGGAGTAATGTTATGCCTTGCTGCTGCAATGACACTACACAACACGTAAGCACCGACATCGAAATGAGACGATGCTGTACGCAGGCTGCTCCCTAACACTACTGAACTTGGGTCCTTCTCATTACACCTGCAAGGCAAAGGGCACTGACCTTGAGTGGCTCCTCGTGCGTCGCCCGTAGCTCCTGGTGTGTTCTGCTTCCGACAAAGCGTCTCCTCTGGCATCTACAATAAACAGAAATTCAACACATTCAGCATCAGCTTTTGCAGCTTTTTTAAACAGGCCCCACCTTTTTAAACGGGACGGCCTCCACCCGAATCAGGAGGGTTCACAGCTTTTATCAGTTAACATCAACCTGACTATCCGGTCCTGCACCACAGCCACTTCCTGACTCACTGTTAAATCATGTGCACACAGACCCTCTACTCTTCACTCACCCCCACCCTCCCCCACTACACATTACACCCACACCACACACACCTCTCCCGTAGGCCCTTCTCTGCCACCACAATCTCAGGACATTCACACCATCATAGACAGTTGAAACCCAGAAGTGTTTTTAGACCTAGCAGTGTTTTTAACATTCCCATTAAATGCCATGATGAGCGCACGTTCAGCACAGACATCAAAATGGCTGTGCTGAACGTGCGCTCTCTTTTAAATAAGTCTTTTATCATAAATGATTTAATTTTAGACAAGACACTTGACTGTATTCTCCTTACAGAGACATGGCTTGGCACCGATGCACCTGTTGTTCTCACCGAGGCTTCCCCACCAAATTTTAACTTTGTTTTCTACTAGGGGGGGCAAAAAAGGGGGAGGAACTGCATCCATAGCAAGAACCATAATGTCCTCAAATGCAGTTCCTTTTAACAGCTACTCATCATTTGAGCATCATGCCTTTGTTTTTAGCAGCCCTCCTACTCTTTGCATAACGGTCTACAGACCACCCCAGTACTCCTCTTCTTTTATCAGTGAATTCTCTGAATTTTTATCAATCATTCACCTACAACAGGATTTTAATAACTGGTGATTTTAATCTACACGTCGACAACACCTCGGACCCAGTATCCAGAGAATTTTTAAACCTTTTAAACTGTTTAAACTTTAAACAGCATATCACACAGCCGACCCACAACAGGGGGCACACCCTGGACCTGGTCATAACTCATGGCCTGTCCATTGGTGTTCCCTCTGTTGTGGACTTGGCTGTGTCTGACCACTATTGTGTGTTTTTTAACATCACCAGTTTTAACCAGCGGGAGGCCCCGGTGACAACGGTGAGGAAACGCTACCTTACTCCTGAAGTGGCTGCAGATTTTATCC
Source organism: Caranx ignobilis (assembly GCA_021432705.1). Classification (NCBI taxonomy): domain Eukaryota; kingdom Metazoa; phylum Chordata; class Actinopteri; order Carangiformes; family Carangidae; genus Caranx; species Caranx ignobilis. The sequence goes on from MU269990.1 coordinate 18,772,623, forward strand.
AGATTTTACAGAGCACTCCTGCAGTGATATTACCGGCACCCTGTGATTTTATCGTTGAAAATTTTAACAACACCTTTAAATCAACGCTGGACTGGTTGGCTCCTCTTTTATCCAAAACAATTAAAGCAAGACCTACACCTCCGTGGAGAAATGAGGAGATTAAGAGACTGAAAAGAGACTGCAGGAGTGCCAAGAGGAGATGGAGAAAGTCCAAACTCACTATTCACCATGACATTTTATGTCAACGACTCAAAATCTACAATAATGCAATCAAACAGGCGAGAACTCTACACTTCAAAAAACTAACTAAACTAATCCCATACAATAGCAACAGATACCCTCTGTGAGGACTTTGCAGACCACTTCAGAGGTAAAATTGACAACATAAGATCCAGTCTTTTATCTCGACAGGTTTTAACTATCCCCACACCTGGATCACTGCTTTTACCCGAGGAAACACTGGAGAGTTTTGCCCTGGTTGATGCAAGGACACTTGGTCGAGTTTTCTCCCAGGTAACCCCTACAACCTGCCTTTTAGATCCAATTCCCACACCGTTTTTAAAAACATTTTATGGATTCTTTGAGGAACAGCTTTTAAACATTGTGAATTGCTCCCTTCAGACAGGTGTCTTCCCCGCCTCCTTTAAAACGGCGGTGGTGAGGCCCCTTCTGAAGAAGAGCAATTTAGACCCCAACACTTTTAATAATTACCGGCCTGTATCCAACTTACCATTCTTAAGTAAAATTTTTAGAAAAACTGGTTTTTAACCAAGTAAATGATTTTTTAAATGTGAACAACATTTTAGAGAGGTGTCAGTCTGGTTTTAGGAAGAACCACAGTACAGAGACTGCCCTTTTAAAGATCTTAACTGATATCAGGTGCAACTTAAATAAACTCAAACTCACAGTCCTGGTTCTACTGGATCTAACTGCCGCCTTCGATACAGTAGACCATCACATTTTATTAAACAGACTGAAGAACCTGGTCGGCCTCTCTGGTACTGTTTTTAATTGGTTCGTCTCCTACCTCACAGATCGACACTTCTTTGTAAGTATGGATACATGTTCCTCGGAAACCCATGAGATCAAGTGTGGGGTTCCCCAAGGTTCAATCTTAGGTCCAATCCTTTTTAATCTTTACATGATTCCCCTTGGGGACGTCATTAGGAGGCACGGCATCAGCTTTCATAGTTATGCTGATGATACGCAACTGTACATTGCCGTGTCTCCTGATGACACAGGGCCTATTGATGCCCTTTTTAACTGCATTTCAGATATCAAGTCATGGATGGCAGCAAACTTCCTACAGCTCAACCAGGACAAAACAGAGGTTTTAGTCATTGGTCCTGAAGCCCAGAGAGAGAAACTTTTAACAAAACTACAAGATCTTAAACCATCACAAACTGTAAAAAATCTGGGCGTGATTTTCGACTCTGAGCTTAGTTTTATCCCACATATCAAAAATATAACAAAGACTGGTTTCTACCATCTTAAAAATATAGCCAGAGTCCGCCCGTTTCTCTCTCAGGCCAGCACGGAGGTACTGATGCATGCTTTTATCTCTTGTCGTTTAGATTACTGTAATGCCCTGCTCTCTGGCCTTCCCAAAAAGAGCATCTCTAATCTTCAGCTACTGCAGAATTCAGCTGCACGAGTGCTGATGAGGACCAGAGGGCGGGAGCACATTACACCGATTTTAAAATCGCTGCATTGGCTCCCTGTGCGTTTCAGGATCGATTTTAAGGTTCTTCTACTTGTTTTTAAGCGTCTTAACGGTCTTGGGCCCTCTTATTTATGCGACTTACTTTTACCATATCAACCCTCGAGGACCCTGAGGTCTTCCGGCACTGGCCTTTTAACCATGCCACATGTTAGATCGAAAGCACACGGGGAGGCGGCTTTTAGTTATTATGGCCCCCGATTGTGGAACAGCCTGCCGGAGAACCTCAGGGGCTCAGAGACCGTTGAAGTTTTTAAAAAGAGGCTCAAGACTCACCTTTTCAGTCAGGCTTTTAATTGATTTCCTTTATTGTTCTTAATTAGACCTTTTATCATATTTAATCTTTATTCAATACCACTTTTAATCAGGCTTTTAATTGATTTTATTAAGTTCTTTTATTGACTTTATTATTCTTATCATATTTAATTTTTATTCTTTACTATTTTAGTTATATGTTTGACTACATGTTTTAATTCCATGCGTTGGAAAGCATTTTATCTATTTGGTTTATTCTTATCTTATCTTACAGTTTTAGTCCCCCAGTTTTTAGCTCCAGTGTTTCCTCGTGGGGGCCTGCCACACTGGGAGTCTCTTCTGGTCTACTGGCAGGGATGCTGTGCTGTAGGCGGCTCTAGCCCGGGTGGCTGGAGGACGCTGCACTCCTGTGTGGGGCTTCCTGTCCGCCCGGGTCGGGGCTGACCTTATAGCGGCGCTCCCTGCTGTCGTGGGCCGGGGCCCCTCTCAGTGTGGTCGGCCCCCAAGGGTGGCTTTCTCCTTGCTCCAGGTCACGGTGCCCGGCCATGTTTCTTGCTAGTGTGTGCAGTGGGGGTGAGCTTGTATGTATATGTGCGTGTCTGTGTGTGCACGTGTCTGTCTCTGTGTTTTTACAATAGAGGGAGGGTTGGGCTTTGTTTGTTGTTTTTAGCCTCTGTGAGGCACTTTGTGTTGCTTTTATGTATGAAAAGTGCCACATAAATAAATTTGATTTGATTTGATTTGATCAGCTCTCTCCAGCACTTTAGTACACGGACAACACTTGTACATAATTATATATTATCTACATGAATTGCTTGTGTGTCTGTGACACTGTCATGTGATAACTAAATCATGTCCATGTGTCTAATGGATTTCATTTATACAAATGTATCATGACACAGACAGTTTGGTGTGTAAATGATTCAGGGCTCAGCTGGAGACACCTCCAGCCTTAAACGCCAAGTGTAAAATGTCTATTACTACTAAATCTCATAAGCACGTACAATTTCAACACATTATTCTTTTATTGAACATCTCCTGACTTTTTAACAGATATTAAAGAAAAACTGATGCAGCCTCCGACCTCCTGGTCCACTGTCACATCCGTGGCAGCAGGCTGGACAGGCACACTTGGAGGAAGAGCGGTCCCCGACACAGCACAGGTCGACACAAGGTCTCGTGTCGCCTCCACCTACAAGACAAAGAAAAGGCAACAACAACATTAACAATGGCACACACAGACATGATCATATCAATAACTAACAACAGAGGACTTTGCGTGGATCCATCCAATAACTTTACTTGCCTTCTGCTCCAAGACCCGGGCTTCAGGACGAGCAGTCAACATGGCTGTTGAGGTCTCGACCTAGAGAGAAAAAGGATATAGGAAGAAAAAAATAAAACCTCAACCACACAGGAAAAACATATTAATGGTTTTCATCTTGTACTTTCTGTGTAAATAATCACAGCGTTTGCTCAAGTTCTGTGAAATCTCCACATTTTCAACTTTGATACATTACTGCTTCACATTCAGTTCACACTTTTTCATACATCATTATGAAAACAGCAACTACCTTCTCCCTTGCAGCCTCCTTCTCAACCCTGGCAGACACCCGGGCTCTTGGTGTTGCCACCACCTGGAAATAAAGAAAATCAAATCATCATAAATAACCTTCTAAACAACCAGTGACTTCCTCTTTCATTCACAATAACTTAACACATTTATCAATTTTTATTGCTGGTTAGATGCTCAACCTGCAGCACAAAGTCTCCATCTGGATTAAAACATCACGTACCTGCTTCCTGGCATGTCTGTGCTTCAGGGCAGGCTTCTTCTGACGTTCCACAGCTGATGTCTAATGTGAAAAAAAAATCAATCTGTCAAATACTTGGACAACAACCCCTTAGAGAAAATCACCATTAGATTATTTCAGGTCTAAAGATGGCAAAGCAACATCATTAAAACATCTCATCTATCAGCTGTATCTTTCAGGTTAATTACCTTGTTGCCTGTGGGAACGCTGCCCAGAGCCGATGGAACAACTTTGTCCATGGCAACCAGCATGTCAGGTGAGAACCAGACAGGATTGAGTGGGATGAAACACTCCATGAAGGCCATCAGAGCGCCATCCACCTGTATGACAGACATGTAGATTATTTCTAACACTTGTCATTTTCTTAGATGAAGCACACAAACTATCACTGTCATGTAAATATAATGGTTAAATGACCAGATAACTTACCACATGATGAACCACCCGTCTCTTGGATGAACGAGAGCCATGCTCTTCTTCACCGGAGTGGTTCCTCTGTAATGACAAACAGCACAAAAACTTGTACAACTTTATTTCTCTTTCATGAAAGTAAATGCACAGGGTTCAGCCCCTTACCTTCCTGTCCTGCTTCGCAGACGACCACTCAGGAGGGGGTGGCCGTGGGACAGGGACCTCCCCCACCACAATGACCCGTGGAACCACCCACGGCAGTGGCTTTGGTCTCTGCTTAGGAGACACCAGACGAGGCACCTGTGGCTTAGGTGCAGGTGTCTGCAGGTGCTGCGTGGTGGCATCCAACAGCGACTCCACGAGGATAGGCATCCCCATGTCGTCACTGAGGTGCACCTACAAAGAGGAAACAATAAGAAAAAAAAAATTAAATATTATTTTTAAAAATTTGACTTTTACCCTCAAACACACTCTGTTCTATCATTTTATATTGCTGATATTCAAATAATATTCTACTTACACCATCACGGCACCACAGCTTTCTGTTGCTGAGGGGGAAGCGGTCAGCGTGGTGGTAAAATTTCACACCTTAAAAAAAAAAGAACAAGAAAAAACATGGATTATTGAAGAACACATTTCTAAAAGGTAATGTCAACTTACTAGAAAACCATAATAGATATAATATTATAAATTATACTTAAACTCTTTAATTCTCACACAACTGTTTAGAGCCCTATAATTATTATTTTCAAACATACCAAAACGTGCCGACACGCGCTGGAATTCCTGCCGGAAAAATTCCTGCACATCCCCCGGGACCGTCAGACGTGGGACGAGGTCCACAACAAAAACCTGCACAAAGTAATAATAGTTAATAATAATTAAACAAATCACATTGACCTGTACACATCAGGCTCTTTAAAAACAATACATCAATAACCTACCTGAGCTGTCGGCCAGATGCTGCACACAGTGGCCAGGTATCGGCCAAAGGCAACGCCCCCTTGCTCAGGCGTGTGGCTGGCCGTCAGGTTATTACCAGGGGCAATAACGCAGACAGCATCAGGGGTCCGAGGAAGAACAGCGTGTTCAACCTCAGTCCTGAGCTGGTCCGCACACGCCCCCGGAGTGGACATGATGCCAAAGGTATACCGATCCTCTGGCATCTGCAATGGAGCGCAGATGTGACGCTCCCACAAGAAGAACAAGCTGGAACAAAAGACAGGATTTCTTTTAGTCTGAATACAAACAAAACTTTGAATCATCAGTGTGTTCTTTATGAATTGGACATACCTTCTTGCCTGAGACCTCATCTGGAATAACCAACTTATGTTGGCGTCCAGTGTGCGCTGAAATTGACCACTGGTGCACTTTGTGGCGCCACCCTGTGCCACGACCTGTTGATGAACATAAAACAATAAGAAAAAAAAAAAAAGACACCAACTTCGAGCATTTCACCACAATTTCTGAATATTTCAAGACTATGGAAATACACAAAGTTATGAGTTTAACTGTCATACAGCACATAAATGAAATGTTGATTTTAATCGTGGAAGACTACATACATGCACCAGGATCAGTGGGGGCTGACTGAGGTCCAAGAACCTCAGTCCGTCGCACCGCCATCCTCCACTTCGCCGCCTCAGAGCGACGGTACGACTTCCCACGGGGCATCTAAAAGTATAAAGACCCAGTCAATCAATTAATCACATTACACAACTTCAAATTCATGAATGACTTCATTACTTCAAGTACTACAACTACTGAATGACAGTCAGTGAGTAAATATACTGTTGATATTAACATCTTGATAATGAAGTAGCAACAACCATATCTCCACAAGCACTTTCAAACCATTTCAATTTCACCACCACACTGTTGTTACTTCATTTGCCAGAACACTCAATTAATATACACACTTTTGTATTATATCACTTCTAGCCAGCTTTAAGTGCACAGGAACATACTCAATTAAACACAGCACATGTCAAGGCTAGTGTCAGACCACTCTGCTGTTCTTATAATATTTACTTAGTGTAAAACACAGCTAGAACCTCTGCCTAAGGTTTGATTTAAAACAAATAACAAAACACACACACACACACACACACACACAACATCACACTGCTAATGCTTTTGAATGATCAAATACAAAATAATTTCACCCCCACACTGCATTTTGACATGTTTCATTACTATACACTTGTTTTATTAAATCAAATATCTCCAGCAGCACAGCTTCAAGTGGACAAAAACATGCTTAGTTAAACAGCACATGTCAAGGCTACTGTCAGGCCTAGTATCAGACCTCTCTGCTGTTGTTAAATACTGACACTGAGGTTTGCTTTTAGTCAATAAATCAAAACACACACAAACACCATACTGATACAGTTTTATGACTGACACAGCCAAACAAGTTACACCACCACACTGCATTCTGACTTTTTCTTCCACACTTTCATCATTAAATCAATTATCTCCACAAACACATTAAGCTTTAAAATCACTGAAGATGCTGAGCTAAACACAGATATCACAGATAGTCTCAGGTCACTCTGTTGTTCTTATAACATTTGCTTCATGCAAAACACAGCTAGAGCCTCTGAGGTTTAACTTTAAAAATGTCATAAATGATGAAGCTTTTTACTTACAAAGCCAAAACAAATTCACCACCACAGACAATTCACATTAATTATCTCCATAAGCATTTATAGAGCTTTAAGCTTTAAACAAAGCATTTTTTTTAATAGCTGTTAATTTATTGATAATTTGGATATACACCATTACTGCACATACTGAATATAACAGTGCATCGCTCTATGACTTTGAAACAACCAGTGAGCTCACACAGCACTCACACCCTCCCTCACCTGCTGAGAGGAGGCTAGCAGCTAACTAGCCGCTGCTCTAACTAGCCGCTACGCCAGCTAAGCTAAGGTAGCGAAAAAACACCGCAATTAATATACAGCACGTACATGCTTAGTTCATACAGACACACAAAAGCACAAATAATGTCACAAGCACGAGCAACATTATCAAAATAACCATGCTACACGCTAGCTCCAGCGACATTTCCATTGAGTCCTCAATGCACTTACCGTGACAGCCTCTCGCGTCCTCCGGGAAAAATCCAATAAAACGGGACTCCGGGTGGTGAAAGTCAGCCGTGTAGAATCTGTCGCTGTTTTCTCAGCAAAAGCCTCGAAAATTGTTTGTCTCGCTCTCAGAGTGTCAATAACCAACACAAAGTCTGCTCATGAACTCCAAAGTCTGAAACAAACAGGCCGAGCGGAGGCGGGCGCTGAGTATTTATACGGCTGGGTTTGAATTGATCGCAACCAATCACAGCGCAGCGGAGATAAACAGGAAGCTCAGAACGGAATGTCATAGGATAAAAATAAATTAAAGCCCAATATACTGTTTTTAACTGTATCGCTGATTAAAAATTATTCCGTTTAAAATATGTTTGAAATAATGATAATAATGATAATAATAATACATTTTATTTTTCATTTTATTTCATTTTTATTATTTTATTTTAAGTGCTGGGGAAGACCCAGGACACGCTGGAGTGACTACGTCACCCGGCTGGCCTGGGAAGGCCTTGGGGTTCCCCCGGAAGAGCTGGAGGAAGTGTCCGGGGAGAGGGAAGTCTGGGGATCCCTGCTCAATGCATGCTCTCCCGGGTATTCTCCTGGGTGTTTTGACCATGTCAAGAAGGCTGGCTCTGTCATCAAAGTAAAGATGGACTCTCTGGGGGAAGTGGTGGAGAGATACACAATGAGGATGGTGGAGGCCACACTGAACAACAACGATCATCCACTTCATAACACCTTGATGGATCAAAGAAGCAGTGGAGGTGGACAGCTCCTCTCTCTTTGTTGCAGGACAGAGAGATACAGAAGATCTTTTATACCCACAACCATCAGACTCTTTAATTCTTCTGCCAATGGTAGAGGAGCTGACAGACTAATGAATTTCCCTTTGGAGATCAATAAAGTAATTCCAATTCCTATTCCTTGTTCTCATGTTCCTTTAAAATCCAGCAAAGCTACAATTTGTAAATAACTTCATGTTAGATTTAAACTGCACTAATTTCTGCAGTGGAGGAAGTAAAGATGAATCTCACTGTCACAAGACTAGTTTGTATTGTGTTGTGTTGTTCTGTTCAATCCAGACTTTGTTTCACTTCAATATGGTTTAGATTTAATATAAAATCACCTTTTCTTTTTAACTGAGGAGGAATAATGTAAATATCAAACCACATGATTATTAAGAGCACTGGTACTGAATACAGTAATGCTATTGCCTTGGTTTGGTCTTGGTCTGGAACTTGGTCTTGGTCTTGACTCAGTCTTGACTCCCTCAAAGTCTTGGTCTAGGTCTAGACTTGGTCTCAGGTTATTTGGTCTTGACCACAACACCATGTTTGACTCATTACATTTGGATCTATATTATAATTTGTAGCCAAGTAAAGTGTCTTTCAGTATGTGTAAAAGCACTATACAAATGAAATGTGTTATTAACATATACACCAACAATCACTGAAACCAGCTGATCAACACGAACACATTTATTTGAACAAAAAAAGAACAGAACACAATTACAACAAAAAACAAAAATCACCCATTGTTTTCATGGTCTGCTGGTGGTGGTGGGGAGGCAGGGGGGGGTCGAGGCAGCAGGGGAGGTAGGGGGGGAGGCCGAGGCAGCAAGGGGGGCAATGGGGGAGGCTGGGGCAGCAGGGTGGGACTCCTCCATATCTTCTGCAGACAAATGACAGAGGAAACACAAACACATTGACTGTGAAGTTGTACTTTTTATGGATGATACATTGTGGTGTATTGATCAGAAATCTGTTCATCAATAAATCACATCACATTTCATGGTAAGTCTACAGGTGCAATATGTAAAGCTGACTAATAGTGTGAATTGAAGATGACATTAATTCCTTGTGAATTGTTTCTACAGGCTACTGTCTCACAAAACATAAATATCACAGTAATATGACTCCAGCGTACCATGACAGCTACAGATTTGACACTGAAAAACCATCACTCACAATCAGCCATAAAAAGGGCTGAAGCCTCGAGGACCTCCACCCTGTCCTCCAACTCCTTCACTTGGCGACTAAGGAGGGCTGCCTTTTGCTCGGCGGCCCTCCTTAGCCGCACCTGTTTAACTAGCAGGGCCATAGCCCTGCTATGCACCCCAGCCAACCGAGCATACAGGGCCAGGCGCCCTATCGCCGAATCCATTGCTTCGTACTGCACATACAAAACAGCAATAATCTATAATTAACACAGAAAAACACTCCACAGACAAGCGACTACTGAGACATGACACAAATACAACCATTACTGCTACCATTCACACAGTGTATTTCTTATGAAGGCTTAATAACACATGTTGTTTGATCACAATTATCCTGTTCAACATGGTCTACAGTCTGGTACTGTATTAATGACTACTGCAGTTAAAACCCCTCGTTTGACCATACAAGAAGTAAAAAGTTGTTACTTTTAAGACTGCACAAAAACATGCCTAGCTACCTTAGCTAGAAAAAAAGAGAGAAGAGATAAGGAAACAAAATAAGTACATTTCATATGTGGTCATAATATCACAGTTGTTAATATATTGTATATATTGTAATGATTTGTCAACGTGTGTCCTATTGTCAGTCGTTTTAGCTTCACATGTCTGTGTAAGACGGACATTGCTGGTCAGTAGGGACACGTCCCGGCTATGCTAACCACATGGTGACCTCAAGCTAAAGGCTACTGACTGAAAGCTAGAGGCAATTCAAGGATGAGGCTCACTGTTACATCCACGACAACCACGCTGTAAATGGTATTTATCCTGTCTGAAGGTTTTCATGGCTGTGTGATGTTCTTGAAGTAATAATTTGTAATAAAAACGTTATACTTATGGTGGCCAGCTGCAGGGCCTGGCGCACTGCCTCAACCTCCGGGTCATTGATGGTCGTGAACTTGGTGGGGGACTGGGATGCCTCCATTTTCTAAGATAAAAAAAGAACAAACCATTAACCAACACGGTTCCATGAATCGCAAGTAAAATGTGACATATTTTAGCTTGTATGCTAATAACCATGTTATAAGGAAACGTAATTCTGTCGCTCCTGCTGATGCCATTGAAATGATGGCGGTTGCGCAGGTGTCTCAGTATTTATACTGAAGGCGGGGCATAGATCATGACGTGGAGTCTGCTGCATCAATTAAAGAAACAAACATTTTACATCTAATAAATAATTCTCTGTCTATTAATCACCAATGAGGTTGTAAATCATAATTTCCACGCCGGCCGAGGATAAACAAAAAAAAAAAAGACAATTACTCATAATCAATATCATAACAAATAACACATACATATATAAATATGGCTCTGTGTGTGTGTAGTTCGTCAGTGGCGGCTGGTGACTGAAAAAACTGGGGAGGAAAATCAGTCCAGGGCGTCATGTTATTTTATACTACTTGAGTAGTATTTATCAAGGATGTGGAAAGTGTTCAACAGCTGTAAACGTCACGGTGGGAATTTTACACAACACCCTCTGATTTAAAAAGGAAAAACAAAAACCATGAAAATATACGAATACAAATTAATTTATTAATCCCAAAGCCAAATTCATTTCTCTGTCAGCTCATCCACTATTTGCAGAAGAATTAAAAACTAGAAAATTCTCTCTGGGAAATTTTGAAAGGGCCATGGGGGGCTACTGCCGGGGGTACCATCTCTGTCAACATGGGAATCAAACCCACCACCAAACTAATCAGACAGACACATGATCATCTTGTACTGAGCACTGATATTGAGGAGCCATAATCACATTAAGTCACCTGTGTGTGTGTGTGTGTGTGTGTGTGTAACTGTAATCACATGAAGTTACCTGTGGTGTGTGTGTGAGAGAGAGATGAGTGCGCACATACACGCGCATGTGTGTGTTGGTGTCTGTGTGTACCTGTAATTGTAATGACATTAAGTTACCTGTGGTGTGTGTGTGTGTGTGTGTGTGTGCGTGTGTGTGTGTTAGTGAAAGAGGCAGAATAACATGTAGTAAAAATCGTAAATGTAAGTGTAATAATTTGAAGAGTTGAAGTCTGCTGCAATACACTGGGGAAAAAATGTAAGTCTACTCACATACATTGGAAACTGACAGCAGAAGAACATTGTAAGAAATAGATAGATAGATAGATAGATAGATACATAGGTACATAGACAGATAGGTCTGTGTGTATGTGTGTGTGTGTGTGTGTGTGTGTGTGTGTGCATGTGACTGACTTGATACTCAGATCTATAACGAGCTGCATGTGTCAGTCTGATCTTAACGAGCTCCACCTGCAGCCAACTGGTGGTTGCCAATGACGACAGAGGCACCCTAGCCAGAGACAGACAGAAATGTGGAGAAAAAGGGTGATTTTCTCCCTCTGCGCTGGTCTCACATTTGGGCTTATAGCGACAAAACGGTAGCTCCTATCAGAAAAAACAGCAGACCCTGGGCGGCGTAAGGACTTCCTGAACACTTTGATATGCTTTTGGTGTTTCTACAGTAAATATTTTAAAGATGCGGGCGAGTTTCAAACAGGGGTCCCTTCTGCTTCTCTCGGAAAATCTTTGTATTGGAGTCAATGAGGAGCAGAGAGAGATGTGACCGCACTGAGAGGCTCACAATTTAAATTCTGTAAGTCTCTCTGCTTTCATGAGCACATTGTCAGAGACACAACAAGTTTGTCTACAACTGTGGAAAAACTCATGTGTGTAGAGTGTAATTTGTGGCCGGGAGGACGAGAGAAAGAGAAAAGTTTCAGACAATTTCAGACAACTTGTCCCACTCCAGCTGATGATGTCACCCACTCTAACACGAACATTCCGTGCAATACACACCCATTATAATCTTAAAATTTCTCCAAAAATGATCATGGTCATTGAACAGTGATTGATCAAAAACTATACGACCTATCAAAACGTGGATTAATACACCAACACACAAGACTTGTGTCTACAGTTTAAAGTTTAAATGAAGTCTCTAGGTGAAAGTATGCCTGAGCAGTAGAGGTTTGAAAAACTCCAATGATTGTTCTTTTTGAAGAATTACGGCCCTGCAGCTATTTTATAGCTGTAGGGCCAGTGCCTCGGTGCGTTGCCCCGTGGCCCTAATTAAGAAATTATTAATAACAAAGCCAAGTGTTCCATTAATTTACATACACACGTATACTTTTAAAGCTTTTACCTGGGCTTTTGGGCGATTGTCCAGCCAGGAACGGTTCTCATTGACTGTAATGCAGCGGACATCATGATCGTTGAGATGACCTGATCATTCGTGAGTTCATAGATGTGGACAATTAACAGTCCATGTTTCTGATCTGTACAGTGTCCGGTGGCGTCGTTAAACCGGTGTTTTGCCCTCCAGCTGCGCGGATCATGTAACTGAAAACTATGAATGATCTTTGTGATGCGTCTCTCTGATGTCTCCAAAAGGTTTGTCTTGAAATGTGTTAATATCTCCTTTGAAGCCGATGCCAGTATTGCTGAAAACTCCATATATTTCTTATGCAAGGAGCATGGCTGGGAGTGACTTAAAGCATCTAACTCATGATGATTAATACATACATACATTCAGCCATTAAGAATATACTCACCGTGAGTCAAGGGCAAGTCCGCTGAACCAGAACCCGTGAAATGCTCCCATGAAAATGGAAAATCCACTGGACACTGGTTATGGAAATCAGTGGTGTAATGCAGGTATGTTGTATAGCTACTACAATAGTCCAGTCTGAAATCTGGTGTATTGTGTTGTGTTCTTCTGTTCAATCCAGACTTTGTTTCACTTAAATATGGTTTAGATTTTATATAAAATCACCTTTTCTTTTTAACTGAGGAGGAATAATGTAAATATAAACCCACATGATTATTATGAGCACTGGTACTGAATACAGGAATGGTCTTGCCTTGGTTTGGTCTTGGTCTGGAACTTGGTCTTGCCCCTCCTTGGTCTTGGTCTTGACTCAGTCTTGACTCCCTCAAAGTCTTGGTCTTGGTCTAGGTCTACACTTGGTCTCAGGTTATTTGGTCTTGACCACAACACCATGTTTGACTCATTACATTTGGATCTATTTTATAATTTGTAGCCAAGTAAAGTGTTTTTCAGTATGTGTAAAAGCACTATACAAATGAAATGTGTTATTAACATATACACCAACAATCACTGAAACCAGCTGATCAACACGAACACATTTATTTGAACAAAAAAAAACAACACAACAAAAACATCACTCCTAGGTGTCCGGGTGCCTGGTGGGGGGGGGGGGGCATTTATTAAGAACAAAAAAACAGAACACAATAACAAAAAAAAAAAAAAAATCACCCTTCGGTATTAGGGGGTGGTGGCCGGGGGGGGGGGCAAGGGGGGAGGCCGAGGCGGCAAGGGGGGAGGCTGAGGCAGCAGGGGGGGCAAGGGGGGAGGCTGGGGCAGCAGGGTGGGACTCCTCCATATCTTCTGCAGACAAATGACAGAGGAAACACAAATGCATTGACTGTGAAGTTGTACTTTTTATGGATGATACATTGTGGTGTGTTGATCAGAAATCTGTTCATCAATAAATCACATCACATTACATGGTAAGTCTACAGATGCAATATGTAAAGCTGACTAATAATGTGAAAATATCACACAGTCATATTACTCAGGCATACCATGACAGCTACAGATTTGACACTTCAAAACCGTCACTCACCATCTGCAGCAAAAGCTGCTGCAGCTTCCATCCCCTCCACCTTCTCCTGCAGCTTAGACAGTTGGCGGCTAAGGAGGGCCGCCTTTTGCTCTGCAGCCCTCCTTAGCCGCACTTCTTTTGCTAATAGGGCCATGGCCCTGCCATGGACCCTATTTAAGTGCCCATATAGGGCTGGGCACCCTACTGCTGGGTCCAAGGATTCATACTGCACATACAAAACAGCAATAATCAATAATTAACACATATAAACATTCCCCAGACTAGTGATTACTGAGACATGACACAAAACACAAATAGAACCATTACTGCTACTATATTCACACAGTGTATTTCTTATGAAGGCATAATAATACATGTTTAATCACATTTATCCTGTTCAACATGGTCTACAGTCTGGTACTGTATTAATGACTATTGCAGTTAAAACCCCTCCTTTGACCATACAAAAAGTAAAAAGTTGTTACTTTTAAAAACTGCACAGAAAATGCTTAGCTATCTTAGCTAGAAAAAAAAGGGAAAAAATAAGGGAAACAAAATAAGCACATTTCGGATGTAGTCAAAACATCAAAGTTGTTATTATATTGTATATATTGTAATGATCTGTCAACGTGTGTCCTTGGGCGATTCTCCAGCCAGGAACGGTTCTCATTGACTGTAATGCAGCGGACATCATGATCGTTGAGATGACCTGATCATTCGTGAGTTCATAGATGGGGACAATTAACAGTCCATGTTTCTGATCTGTACAGTGTCCGTTGCCTTCGTTGAACCGATGTTTTGCCCTCCAACTGCGCGGATCATGTAACTGAAAACTATGAATGATCTTTGTGATGTGTCTCTCTGATGTCTCCGAACAGTTTTTATTGAAATGTGCTAATATTATTTCCTTTGAAACTGATGCCAATATTGCTGAAAACTCCATATATTTCTTATGCAAGCAGCGCTGTATTCAGAAAAAGCAACGAAAATAATCAGTCCTCTGTGGCAGCTGCAGGACTGACAAAACTCCGAGCAATCGTCGCTCATTGCACCGAAGAGCAAGAACCAATCAGATGCCTTCATGTCTAGTTCTGTATCCGCCCCCCTCGATCCCTGCCTCCTACGCGCGTGCACAATCTTCACGTGTCGCTGTTGCCGGAAGAAATCAGCGTACAGAGTTACAGCAGAATGGATTTCATGCTCATTTATGAGCAGTGGCTGAGAAAATGCAGCCCCAGTTACTACTTCCAGCGTTACTTGTAACGTTACTTGTAACGGCTCGCCCCGAGAAAAAGGCAAGGAGGAGAAAGCTGAGGCTGAAAAGGCTGCTAACAAAAAGGCTCTGGATAAAGCCAGACGTCAAACCAGAGTAAACATCGGTGTTGCTCCGGAGCGGTGGAGACAACTGAGGGATTTGAAGGGCCTGAAAAGTGATGCTGAGGCTGCTCTCTTTCTGTTGGACAGGTAATTATATGCTTTGCTTCGGGGAGGATTTGTTATTTATATGAAATGTGTAACTTTTGCTAACGTAGCTACTTTTGTAGCTTGTATTAGCCTAATGCTAATATTAGCTTCTCTGTGGGTTTAAAACGGGCCGGTGCTGCTTGTATTGAATAGATATAAATATATATAGTACTCCTCCTGCCGCTTCTCATTTTCGTGCGGTGCGCGTTCCAGTTTGTGGGGGCGTGGCTTGGACGTACACACTGACGGGAGGGGGAGGAGGGGGGGGGGGGGGGACTCAGAGGAGGTGCTATTTTCAAATCTTGCTAGCTCTCTTGCTAGCTCTCCAGGATTACCAACCCATATTTAATGACACGTACACTCCCTACAACAGACCAAATACAGAGTCTGCTTCCCAACATTAACATGTCACATGTCAAAATTTACCCACTTAACCTGACCTCCATGGTCCTCTCCACTCCTCTCACACACAATTACGCAGTCACCCTACTTGACCTCCATGCTCCTGGTGCACCTCAGTCACTTTTAGCTCCAGCCAAGTCTCTTCGTTCCTCTTATCCACAATTGCACACCTGGCCTTAGCCAGCAACAGTACAACAACATACACTGCTGGTTGCCATGGAACATCATGATCATTTTTTAAATGCATTCCAAATAATTAAAACAACAATATATGCAAATAAGAATTACACATAGTACTCACTTCACATAGCTATCACAACATTATATGAGATCCAAACAGCTTGAAACAGCGTGTTTGATCAGGTTCCATTTATTGCATAGTTTCTGGCTGCATCTGCTGGATGTATGGAAGAATATGTGTATTAAAATGTTACATTTCAGTACAACTCCATCATACATCACCCTAACATGTCCAAACCTCCTTCACATCATAACAGTACACATCTAAACATGTCTGCATTCTCACAACACTTCTTCTCACAGCACCGCCTACTGAAAATAGGAATTCACACTTTACTGACAGCTTTTACATTTCAATGACATTTTCCTGCTCAGTCCTGACACAGACACAGACACATGCTTGTGGCTTGGTCTCTGGCTGCACCAAGGACACAGCAAAGACAGTGCGTAAAATGTTGCACTCCTCATCCACTGCTGCTCACTCCCTTGTGCATTGTACAATTTGCTCCAGACTTAAGGTGTGTGATGAGGGTCTGCTCCTGAACGAACCTGCCCACGTCTGGGAGCGCTCGTAGCGCCACCTGGTGGATGAACTGAACATTGCCTTTTTTTCCACTTTTTCCAGGTTTCTCCTCTCTTCCCGCGTTGGGCCGCAGCCTCCGCGTGCCGCAGGGGCCGTCCGAAAACCGACAGGAAGTCGGCCATTTTGATATGAATTTTTCACGCTGAAAACGAACTCCTCCTAGGGATTTCACCCGATTGACTTCAAATTTGGTACAGATCATCGGCTAAGTATCAACATCAAAAGTTATTAAAAGAATGTCAGTAGGTCAAACGGTGTGGCCGCTAGGGGGCGACAAATTTAGCTTATTTGCTAAAATATTTCAAACTGCTCTCACGCCCACATACGTGATCCTAGCAACTTCAAACTTGGTACACATGTGTACGTGAGTGAGACGCACAAAAAAGTCAACCTATGTCATGGTGAAATGTCAACAGGAAGTCCGCCATTTTGAATTGAATTTTTTTCGTATTTGAAGTCCCACTCCTACAAATTTCGCCAAATTGACTTCAAATTTGGTACAGACCATCTACTGCCAATGATGATCACAACTGATTAAAAGAATGTCAGTAGGTCAAAGGGCGTGGCTGCTAGGGGGCGACAAAATTTGGCGAATTTTGATTTCTCGCTATGAAACTTCGAATGGCTCTCACGTGCAGATACTTGGTCTTAGCAGCTTCAAACTTGCTGGACATGATGAGGGCTTCGCCCTGAACGTCCTGATATATTGACTTCCCACTTTACTCATAGCGCCCCCTGTTGGCAACAGGAAATGTGCAGCTTTTACTCCAACATGTATAAATACTACATAGTTAAGCCCATCAACTCCATTCCACTTCCAGTACATGCAGAACAAGTTGGTGAAGCTACATTATGAATGGCGTGAAGCTACGACCAATGGCGTCCGTGTGGCGGTACAACGACTAACGACCCTTCATCGTAAAATTACGTTTGACTTTTTGATGGCTTTAAGGAACTCGTACCCACATGAAATTTGGCACGCAGGTCGAGACTGACGAGCTCTTTCATTTGATATGCGGCATGCCCATGGGCGGGGCCAAACGCCTCAACAGCGCCACCTTGAAATTTTCAAAAACCCCTCCCCATAGGGCTTTTTTTGGAGTAGGAAGTTGAAACTTGGTACACATGTCTATCTTGTCCAGACGCACAAAAAAGTCTCTTGCACCAATGGT
This sequence comes from Caranx ignobilis, assembly GCA_021432705.1. Taxonomy (NCBI): domain Eukaryota; kingdom Metazoa; phylum Chordata; class Actinopteri; order Carangiformes; family Carangidae; genus Caranx; species Caranx ignobilis. The sequence goes on from MU269990.1 coordinate 18,790,412, forward strand.
CACAACCAAACAGGAAGTCGGCCATCTTGATTTTTATTGTCAACTTTTCACAATTTCCATGTCTCGTATTTGAACGAACTCCTCCTAGGGATTTCATTGGATCGACTTCATACTTCATGAACATCATCCCAAGACCTTTGTGATCAAAAGATATTAAAAGCTTAGCTCTACATTAAGGGGCGTGGCCGCTATGGCGCCGTCATTTCTCATGCCTCCCCATGGAACATCAAATCCTTATAACTCCATCATGCATTGTCCCATTGGCTTGAAACTTCACGTGTGATGAAGGCCCGCCCCCGAAGGCACCTGACCACGTCTGCTTGCGCTCGCAGCGCCACCTGGTGGATGAACAATCAATTTGCTGTAACTCCTTCATGCATTGTGAGATTTGCTCCAAACTTCACGTGTGATGAGGGTCTCAATGCCTCTCAATGCACCTGACCAAGTCTCGTAACGCTCATAGTGCCACCTGGTGGATGACCAGAGCATTGCATTTCAGTTTTGTGCAATCACCTTCATATTAGTTGAACCTCATGTCAAGACAAGTTATCAAAGGCCTTTCTCTGTGTCAATAGTTGTAGCTACTGTACCTCCTTTTTTTTCTGTCAATAGGTGTGGCTACTGTTCCTCTTTTTACATTATATTTCACTCAACCTGAAACAGCTTTTCACAGTCTATTTGAATATACTTCATTAATTCCATGGTCTTTGGCTTCATCTGGTGGCAGGCTGCTGAAGACATGCAATTCACCACAATTACACGAAGTATTTTAATAGTTCTTTCTAAGATTAAGGACCAGCCTTGATTTTAATTTATTTGGTGTATACTGTTACTTTATGATTTATTTATATATACATATATATATATATGTATTTATTATTTATTTATATTCTGAGGCACTTAACTTCAGAGACATCAGAGATACACACTGGTGGAGGCCATTCTGAACAACTCAGATCATCTTCTTCATAACACCTTGATGGACCAAGAGAAGAGCGGTGGTGGACGGCTCCTCTCTCTTCACTGCAGGACAGATAAATATAGAAGATCCTTTGTACCTTCAGCCAACAGGCTTCTTCATTGTTATGCAAATGGTTGATGAGCTGACAGACAAATGAATTTCCCTTTGGGGCTCAAATTGTATTTCTTTGTATTATATAAACTAAACTGTGCAATAAATATAAAGATGTATCTATCCATGTTTCCCAATTTTTTGAGTTGAGCTTGATAACTTGAGTTTTTCATAGTTATTATCAAACATGACTATTAATTGTACTTCCTCTCATAAAATCACATGAGTATGTCTTTGCAGAATACACCAAGAAGCTTTTTTTCCATGCATACATACCCATTGCTGAATACTAATAGAATCATTTAAACATTAAAGCATAAGAGCTCAAGCTGTTGTAATGCTATTTGACAGATAGCTGTAGCTCATTTTTATCATCATAATTATTTCTACTACTTGGAACACATGGTGTAACCTGGCACAAATGTCAAATAAAATGTCAAGTCTGTATTCTGTATTGTAAACAACTTTTTTTATTTTGAACTATTGCACAAAGAGAGAGACCCAACAGTTCCCACAAAGAGCAAGCATTAAGCAACAGTGGAGAGGAAAAACGTCCTTTTAACAGGAAGAAACCTCCAGCAGAACCAGGCTCAGTGTGGGCGGCCATCTGCCTCGACCGGTTGGGTTTGAAAAGAGGGGGGGGGGGGGGGGGGGGGGGGGGGGTCGATAGAGAACAGACAGAGAGAGAAAGAGAGAGAGAGAACATGTACAGCACCAAATACATGAAGTATGTGAACATTAATATGAACATGAATGGGAACAGGGCTGAGAAAGAGAACATTAACAGCATTATATATGAACTATTTACATACTACTCCTTTAAAAATACAAACATTCAAAAAATCAAACAAACAAACTGAAAAAGATGGCTCTGGCTCTGCTGTCCATGTAGAACAGGGAGGAACAGGACTGGAACCACCTGAAACAGAAGACAGACAGAGAGCCAGCAAAAGGAAAACAACACATCCACAAATACATAACACAAACCTGCTGCAATACTACACAATTAAAACTATACGAAATCAAATTACCCCCCCACTATCAACACTGCTGAGCCTAAATGAAGACAAAATGCCTTCATGATCACTAAAATAAACAGGCCACACTAGTGACTGTACATCATAAACCGCTGTTTTGATGTACACATGGTCAATGAGTGTGCCTCTCTCTGTTGTGGGTTGTGCCACATGCTGCACAAACCCTTTCCCCACCATAAAAGTACAAATAGATGAAGATGTTAAAACATCATCATTGAAATCCCCCATTACTGCTACAGTCTTGTCTAAGGAGTCCAACCAGTCAAGCAACATGCTGAGATTCTCCTTAAACAAGGACACAGGGTAAGATGGCGGTCGGTAAACCACCGCCAACACTGTGTCCAGACTGTCACAGGCCCAAACCAAACACTCCAAGTTCACGTTTGGTGCCTGAATGACATCACCCACTAAACCATTACAACAATACAAACCAACACCACCATGTTGCTGCCCTTGCAGGTCTGCCAGTGCTGGGTGATTGCTGCAATATGATGTGGAGCGGGGATGACTATGAAAACTAAAACCATCTATCTGGACTGATTCCAGTGAGGAATCTGCAGGCAGCCATGTTTCTGTCACAGCAATACAGTTAAGCTGCAAATGCTGTGTACATGACGCCAAATCTGCAACATGTCCAGATAAACCCTGCACATTCATGAGAAACACAGAGAAAGTATTTGACTCCATGTTAGGCCTGGCCATGTTTTCAGTTAAAAACTGAGGCATGCTTTGAACTGCATCCTTGATTCTGTCATTACAGAATATGGCCTTGTCAGAAAAATCCCTAATTATCAAACCCGATAGAGTCGTAACACGACTCAAAGCGACATAGGCCTGTCCAGGAGCAAATATCTTTTTTAGAGAGACCACTGCCTCATCTACAGTAATGCCCTGTGTTTTATGTGCAGTACAAGCCCAGGCAAGTTTCAATGGAAATTGCCTGCGCATCCCTCCTTTACCAGTGGCTCGTTCCTCTTCAGGTTCAATCCCTGTCGAGCCAGCTGCAACTGGTGTGGTATGTGCACTGTTTTTCCTCCTCTGGGCACCAACTTTGTCATCATCAAACTTGACAAACACCACTTGAGGAAATCTAGAACCAGTCTGATAAACAATATCAGTGACAGTGCCACATACGCCATTCACCAGACCATCAGTGACGTCAACATTTTTTATCAACATCACCCGAGCGCCTTTACCCAACAGCAACTTTTCATCCAAACATGTGTTAGATGTCTTGCTGTGATGGCCGCTCATCAACTCCAATTTCCCAGTTCTTTTACTATTAACAAAGTCCTGGGCATGGATTTCCTCGTACTCGGGACACGCTGTAAACAGCTGCTGAACATTGTGCTCATTTACTTGTTGATTTGTGGCAAAAATATGTAAAGCTGTTTCACGACTTTTCAATATTTCGACGTCAGTGTTCAGCATCACAGTCCCTTTAGTACGAGTTCTGAGCCGATTCAACAAATCAGCAAACGCACTATCCTTCTGCCTTACAATCGTTGTCAACTGTACAACCTGAAATAAACTAGGGCTCGGGGACGAAGGCGAGCGAGCGATCCTCGCCCTAACCCTTGCCCGAAGCCTGGCAGAGGGAGGGAGGGAGGGAGGACGGGGATGGGGGAACCCCCTTCCCGTCCCTCCCCTCCCCTCCCCTCTCCTCTAACGCCTTCCACGTCCACCCCATGGTCAAAGGTTCACAGTCACATCATCAGTGTACAATGATTTCCCTTTAACGGGAGGCAGCTGATAAAAGTCTCCGACGGCCAGTACACACACATTACCAAACGGTGAGAAGTCACCTGTTTGTTTGATCTGCCTTAACCGTCCATGGATGTAAGCCAGGAGGTTATGATCTACCATGGAGATCTCATCAATAATCAAAATCTGCAGATCACTAAACTTAGCTCTCAAAGAATTGAGCTTTCTTCCCCCAGAGGAGTGTACGGCAAGCGCACATTCTTCCCTATGCTAAATGTGTTGTGTATCGTTGCTGCATTCAAATTATATGCAGCAATGCCTGTCGGAGCACATAAAACACACGTGCTATCAGGATGACGGCTAACGGTAGACAAAAGCCTCCCGGCCTCATACTGAATAGCTTTGATCAAATGGCTCTTGCCTGTGCCAGCACCACCTGTAATAAATACATGGAGTGGCTCTGGCTTTTTACCCGCAACCCGTTCTAAACACCACTGACGGACCCGATAAAAAATGGCCATCTGGGTCTCGTTCAGTGAGCGAATTAATGTCAAGCCCTCGCGTCTGGTCATGACATTATTTCGCTTTTCTAAATGGGAGATCTGTTGCCTGTTTACAGACAAATCAGGAATATTTTCCTGATGCTCATCCACAACCTGTGGATTCTCCCTGAGTTCCTGCAGACACTCTAACCGCTCCAGCTCCGCTTCTGGACACAGTTCGCACCAGGCATCCTCTAACACACCCTCATTATCAACTCGCTTCTGAGCATTATCCAGCTCATCAGCTTCTATCTCAAAGTGATGTCTATTTGAATCAACAATAGACTTCACAGAATGCCTGGACCCATCACTAAACCTCACATAACCGTTATTGTAGAACTCTTCAAAGGTTACACAGTTAGCAGGTTTTAGCTGGGAGTCTGTGCGATGCGGCAGGAACAACTGGAATATGCTCTGATGAAACAACTCTGGACTCTTGGTCTCAGAGAAGCGAGCATATCGAACGACAGCTGGCTGTGTCCGTGTTCTCTTGGCTACAAAACCATGCTTGCCTTTTAACTTAATGGCAGCTTTACATTTCTCACTTTTGGGGAGAACACGATACTCAGACACAAACTGAGCCCAACACATGTCGGTGAAAACATCATCATTAGGTCTGTTCCTGTACCGGTCAACAACGCTAGTCATCCACATGTCTTCGCCACTAAGATCATGTGATGCTGCAGAGGATGCCTTCTGTTTTAACACACTGATAGGCAAACTCATCCTAACGGTACTGTCCCCTGTGGGAATGAACATGACCTTCCTGGAGCACTCTTTGAGATGCATATTACTAAGCCTGTAGACAGCCTCCTGGGCTGACACGTCCCTATGATGCAGGTACACACTGCCTAACTTCTTGAGAGCCTCTTTTGCACTAACATTACCATCTTTAGAGGCCTCTTTATGTGTGTTACCCAGAAGTAACCCCATTTCCCGCTCAGCTTTGGAAATGTACGAAATAATATAAACTATACAGGCATATGCATCTACAACATACTGGATGTCCATATTGGCATTCCAGCATTTTAACAAAGGCTTGCTATAGTGGTTAATCCACGTTTCATTAACCTGCCTTTTCAAAACGACCTGAGTGCTCCGAGCGCAGCTATTATAAGCCTCTTCAAAAGCTTCCTGAGTGATCTCTAAATGATCAAACAGGTGCTGAACACTATCAAAAGTGCTGTTTTCATCTGACAAAGCCTCCTTAATGGCTGTCAGAGTCTTCTTGGCCTGTTCTTTTTTACGCTGCTTGTCAGCTAACCGCTTCTGACACGCACATGGTGCTGGGGTCACAGGACAAGTGCACGGTTCGACTTCCTCATCAGGTTCTCGCCGGCTGATAAATGTCCTAGCTGACACAGGCCTGGGGAAATTGAAACGACAAACAGTCTTTTTCTTTTTACAAGTCTTGGCATGTCGTTTCGAATGTTGCTGAACAGTAGTAACAATGTCCAGCAACTCCCCATCTGATGATGGTAGTTCACAAGTCACATACTTGTCAATAAACTGAACTACCTCCTCATCAGTGTTCTGATCAATCAGCGGAGCGTTCTCTATCCAGAAGAGACAATGGACATGAGGAGAACCTCGCTGCTGAAACTCAACCCGGTAAAAGTAATCTTTAATTTTACCAATGGGTTGAGCTGGAGACATGAGCACGTCCCTAAGGAAACAATGCCACCTATGATCGAACATGCGAGCAGCAGTGACAGGATTGCGGCGCAACAAATCACATTTATCAGCCCACTGTAGGTCATCTACAGTGGCTGGTCGACCTTCCTGCTTCAGGATGCAGGACAGCAGATTGCCCCAACGCATATCTGCTGAGCTAAAAGAACAAAACCAGGTGGGAACCCCGAGCTGACGCACACAGGCCAGAAGGTCACGCTGTGCTCCCTGCCAAAAAGATGGGGTGCCTCTAATAGGCTTAAGAAAACGATAACCGTCATCAAACTCCAACATCTGCTTCAAAGAGTCCTCATCTTTTAAAATGTCTGAGACTTTGTAGGACCTTTGACCCCCTTTCCCTTTACGTAGAGCAATGGACACGTTAGATACGACCTGCTCTACCTCGGACATGTACTGAGCAAAAAAAATGTACTCAACATTATTCGCAAACCTGCCATCTGCATGCAAAATCCGATTATTAAAGTATCGCGACAAAGTCAAGCGATACTGCCGACGCTCATGGTAAGTGTTTCTGCCCCGTGGAAACAGCACAGGGAAACACTTAGCTTCATTTGTTGTGTCAGTCAGCAGCTTCACAGGATTGTTGCCTTCTGCTGGAGCGACATTCAAAATGTCGTCAAAATATTGGTCCAAAACTTCCTGACCAATATCAACAGGCATGGGACATGTGTCCTGAAACATGCCATGTTGCTGTCTGTCATGCAGAAGCTCATCCTCAGCTGCAGCTGCATCAGCATCAGCACTGTCTACAGAATCTGATGCCTCAGGAACTTCAGCTTCCTGTTCCTGACAAAACTCATTCAACCAGGCCTCATTGAACGCAATATCCTTATAAAGGCTATTGGTCTGCTTTAAATACTGTAAGGCCTGTCTAATGCGCAGAGTATCAACAAACTGATACTCATAGTGACCTTTATAGGTCAACTTGCGCTTCAGTTTAACGGCTAACAAAGACCCCTCCATATTGGAACGGGGCAACAACTTACTGGTCTCTACGATGTTAGCAGGAACACAGGTCACTGGACCATGTACTCCATTTTGCCCCCCTTTAGGCAAAGCTAACATCTTCATAAAAGGAATATGCAGAGCAATCAAATGTTGCTCTAAACTATTCAAACAAGACAGCTCAGGAGGGACGGCCTGAACTGTTAAATTGTTACACCAACATTCAGGAGCCATTTCACCTCTATTGATCTTATAATGGCAGCTGTAGCAAATCCACAGCTTCCCTCGAGCTGTATCTAACCACTGACATGGCTGATCACAGTCCTCAGTACACTGATGTAAGTAGGCCTCTGTTATGCAGTTTGCTGCTATTGAGGCTACTCTCTCAGTTTTGCTGTAATCATCCCTCTTACAATGTAAAACCTGATGTCTAAACAACAACCTAACACAAACACAACACACAATCAGGCCCATCTGCCACTTTCTCTAAGAACTGCTGCATAACATAATCGAAGTGCCCTGTTTTCTCTTTCTTTGCCAACCTTTTCAATTTAACATCAGCTACAACACGAGTCTTATACTCAGGATTTTGATGATATTTCCTGATGTTTGCAGCTATTACAGTGTCTCTGTGTGATTTATTTAACCTGTATTTAATCTTACTAATTTCTTTAACTCTCCTTTTATGTGCAATATTTTGCTGATATTTCTTTATACTTAATGCCTTTACACATTCCTTATGCTCAATATTGTGTTCATATTTACTAACACTAAATGCCTTCACACGTTCCCTATGCACAATACTGACTTTATATTGCCTAAAACTTAATGCCTTTACCCGTTTCTTATGCGCAACATCTTCCTTATATTTCTTTATACTAAGGGCCTTAACTGTTTTTTTGTGTGCAACATTGTCTTTGTATTTACGCACACTCAAATGTTTCTTATGTTCCCTATGCAACACATTTTGATATTTCTGTTTGCTAAGTCCCTTCACATATTCCTGCCGCAACATATTTTGTGGATAGTTTTGTTTACGCTGCAAGTTATATTTCTTTTTTAAATAATCTGATAAGTCACGTCTAACCGGATTCAACCTACCAACACCTGAAACACTACTCTCATCTTTACTATGACATCTGAAATTATAAACTCCAGAGACAGGTGCGTTAACCTTACAATAACTATAACAGTTCTGTGTTTGAGGCTGATGAACACAGACAACTGTCTCATAATGGTTACCGCCAACATTCACTAAATACACAGCCTCATTTGCTAAACGCCTAGTTTTGCAACTATATTCAAGCCAGCGATCACTATAATACGTGAAAACACTAACGGCTAAACAATCTGCTGCTGCTTGAATTTCTAATTCACTGGCCCAACTACCAACATAGCGCATCCGTGACATACTGAGGTATTCTGACATGGAGGAATACTCACTTCTCAGAATACCCTGGTATGTCACAGAATTGCTCTCTAGCTGCTTGACAACGGCAAGTCTAATTTTCCTATGGTACTTCTGAGTACCACTAATGGCCTGGCTAACTGCTCTAAAGAAACAGTTCCCGTCACCCACAATCTTCTCTGTCCTACACGGAGTCCCTAATGGACCGACAGCAGAAGATGAACAATCAACTCTCTCTGACTCTATGTTCAACTGCCTACACAGAGCGAGAGCTACATCTTTAGAAAGGGGATGGAACTGTAAATTTTTACTTCCTACATCCCCAACAAATACAACATCTGAATTAACAGAAACATCATCTGTACTTTTAACCTTCTTAAATGTGCTATTGCTCTGTGTGAGTTTACGTTTCTCACCTTGTGTAGTGGCTGCACAGACCACTGGTTGGACAGGACTGTTCTCAGTAGGAGTAGTAACCTGTCCCTGTGTGCAGTCAACAGCTGCACTAGCACCCAAGGACAAAGTATGTCTTTCACTTGGGGCTTTCACACAAACACCACTGATCTCAAAGAGCTTGGGTGTTTGCTTAAGATCTCCTGCAAATTTCTTTAAGTGCTCAAAGACATGCTGGAGTGAACTGAAATAGAGCACAACACTCTGCCCTGCACCATCTACCCTCCCATCTGCACTGCGAGCATGGGAGTCAACCACAGCATACTGGCCATCTTCACTAATGATGGCACAAGTATTGCCACACAGCGTGAAAAAGCAGGTGCTGTACTTTGTGCACATCTTACTCAAACCATCAGAGAGAGTAGTGTGCACACCTGCATCAATAAACTGTCCCTCAACAACATCAGCATCTCCAGCAACAAACTCACCAAACTCCAAATCAAATGTCTGTCCATCAAGGACACACTGCTGAGGCAAATCTGGAATACAAAGGTATTCAGACCCAGCAGAGATCAGGTTGCTGTCCCTCAGGGATGTGTACAGCTCATCACCTGAGACCACAACCTGGTCCAGTGTGTCAGGCTGCCATGAAAACACACTGTCTGTGGTGTGTTTCACTAGAGCAACCAAACTAACGGCCACACACTGAACACCACCGTATTTAAACCGTGGGTCGCCTTGATGGAAACTTCCTCTAACGGAAGCGCGACCCTGAGACTGAGTGGGAGCCTGTGGAGCCATCAACACAGGAGCGCTGCAGACTTCTCCCTCAGCAACACACTCCTCCACAGAGATCCTACTGACACTGCAGCTAACGACTCCTTCAGATTCAGGATGTGAATCATCAGGTCATTCCAGCATGTGTTAAACAACAGCAGACCGACCAATGTCCGAAGCCAACCCCGAAGCATTACGCTCCCCACAATCCACCACTACGAAATAGTCCCCGTGCTGAATGATCAAGTTGACTGCTCTGTGGAGGTTCAACACACACATCCCATCCCTCAACAGATGCTGCTGCAGCTCCTCCCGCAACTCAGTCCCATCATCAAACGCCACAAAGTCCCGGTAAACAGCCTCACCCACATCCACCCTCCACTTCCAGTCAAACAAATGAAGCTGCTGCCGGCTAAACCCACCGCCTCCCCTCCCGACCCGACCTGCCAACTTACGCCCCTCGACGCAAACATTATCAATGTCTGCAGCACGCCAGGTACAAACTGGAGCAATGCTATGCCTGGCTGCTGCAACGACACAACACGACACGTAAGCATCGACATCGAAATGAGACGATGCTGTACGCAGGCTGCTCCCTAACACTACTGATCTTGGGTCCTTCTCGTTACACCTGCAAGGGAAACGGCACTGACCTTGTGTGGTTCCTGGTGCGTCTCCCGTAGCTCCTGGTCTGTGCTGCATCCCACGAACCATGTCCTCTGGCATCTACAATAAACAGAAATTCAACACATACAGCATCAGCTCTCTCCAGCACTTTAGTACACGGACAACATTTATACATAATTATATATTATCTACATGAATTGCTTGTGTGTCTGTTACACTGTCTTCTAAATGTCATGTGATAACTAAATCATGTCCATGTGTCTAATGGATTTCATTTATACAAATGTATCATGACACAGACAGTTTGGTGTGTAAATGATTCAGGGCTCAGCTGGAGACACCTCCAGCCTTAAACGCCAAGTGTAAAATGTCTATTACTACTAAATCTTATAAGCACATACAATTTCAACACATTATTCTTTTATTGAACATCTCCTGACTTTTTAACAAATATTAAAGAAAAACTGATGCAGCCTCTGACCTCCTGGTCCACTGTCACATCCGTGGCAGCAGGCTGGACAGGCACACTTGGAGGAAGAGCGGTCCCCGACACAGCACAGGTCGACACAAGGTCTCGTGTCGCCTCCACCTACAAGACAAAGAAAAGGCAACAACAACATTAACAATGGCACACACAGACATGATCATATCAATAACTAACACCAGAGGGCTTTGCGTGGATCCATCAAATAACTTTACTTGCCTTCTCCTCCAAGACCCGGGCTTCAGGACGAGCAGTCAACGCGGGTGTTGAGGTCTCGACCTAGAGAGAAAAAGGAAATGGGAAGAAAAAAATAAATCCTCAACCACACAGGAAAAACATATTCATGGTTTTCATCTTGTACTTTCTGTGTAAATAATCACAGCGTTTGCTCAAGTTCTGTGAAATCTCCACATTTTCAACTTTGATACATTACTGCTTCACATTCAGTTCACACTTTTTCATACATCATTATGAAAACAGCAACTACCTTCTTCCTTGCCGCCTCCTTCTCAACCCTGGCAGACACCCGGGCTCTTGGTGTTGCCACCACCTGGAAATAAAGAAAATCAAATCATCATAAATAACCTTCTAAACAACCAGTGACTTCCTCTTTCATTCACAATAACTTAACACATTTATCAATTTTTATTGCTGGTTAGATGCTCAACCTGCAGCACAAAGTCTCCATGTGGAAGAAAACATACATACCTGCTTCCTGGCATGTCTGTGCTTCAGGGCAGGCTTCTTCTGACGTTCCACAGCTGATGTCTAATGTGAGAAAAAAAAATCAATCTGTCAAATACTTGGACAACAACCCCTTGGAGAAAAACACCATTAGATTATTTCAGGTCTAAAGATGGCAAAGCAACATCATTAAAACATCTCATCTATCAGCTGTAACTTTCAGGTTAATTACCTTGTTGCCTGTGGGAACGCCGCCCAGAGCCGATGGAACAACTTTGTCCATGGCAACCAGCATGTCAGGTGAGAACCGGACAGGATTGAGTGGGATGAAACACTCCATGAAGGCCATCAGAGCGCCATCCACCTGTATGACAGACATGTAGATTATTTCTAACACTTGTCATTTTCTTAGATGAAGCACACAAACTATCACTGTCATGTAAATATAATGGTTAAATGACCAGATAACTTACCACATGATGAACCACCCGTCTCTTGGATGAAGAAGAGCCATGCTCTTGTTCACCAGAGTGGTTCCTCTGTAATGACAAACACCACAAAAAATTAGGATCAATGTACAACTTTGTTTTCTTTCATGAAATTAAATTTACAGCATTCAGCCTCTTACCTTCCTGCCCGACTCCACAGACCACTCGGTAGGGGGTGGCCGTGGGACAGGGACCTCCCCCACCACGATGACCCGTGGAACCACCCACGGCAGCGGCTTTGGTCTGGGCTTTGCAGACACCGGACGAGGCACCTGTGGCTTAGGTGCCGGTGTCTCCAGGTGCTGTGTGGTGGCATCCAACAGCGACTCCACGAGGATAGGCATCCCCATGTCGTCACTGAGGTGCACCTACAAAGAGGAAACAATAAGAAAAAAAAAATTAAATATTATTTTTAAAAATTTGACTTTTACCCTCAAACACACTCTGTTCTATCATTTTATATTGCTGATATTCAAATAATATTCTACTTACACCATCACGGCACCACAGCTTTCTGTTGCTGAGGGGGAAGCGGTCAGTGTGGTGGTAAAATTTCACACCTTAAAAAAAAAAGAACAAGAAAAAACATGGATTATTGAACAACACATTTCTAAAAGGTAATGTCAACTTACCAGAAAACCATAATAGATACAATATTATAAATTATACTTAAACTCTTTAATTCTCACACAACTGTTTAGAGCCCTATAATTATTATTTTCAAACATACCAAAACGTGCCGACACACGCTGGAATTCCTGCCGGAAAAATTCCTGCACATCCCCCGGGACCGTCAGATGTGGGACGAGGTCCACAACAAAAACCTGCACAAAGTAATAATAGTTAATAATAATTAAACAAATCACATTGACCTGTACACATCAGGCTCTTTAAAAACAATACATCAATAACCTACCTGAGCTGTCGGCCAGACGCTGCAGACAGTGGCCAGGTATCGGCCAAAGGCAACGCCCCCTTGCTCAGGCGTGTGGCTGGCCGTCAGGTTATTACCAGGGGCAATAACGCAGACAGCATCAGGGGTCCGAGGAAGAACAGCGTGTTCAACCTCAGTCCTCAGCTGGTCCGCGCACGCCCCCGGAGTTGACATGATGCCGAAGGTGTAGCGATCCTCCGGCATCGGCACGATCCCGTCGGCAAGGGTGCGGAGATGGGACGCTCCCACAAGAAGAACAAGCTGGAACAAAAGACAAGATTTCTCTTAGTGTGAATACAAACAATTAAAACTTCAAATCATCACTGTGTTCTTTATGAATTGGACATACCTTCTTGCCTGGGACCTCTGCTGGAATCACCAACTTATGTTGGCGTCCAGTGTGCACCGACACTGACCACTGGTGCACTTTGTGGCGCCACCCTGTGCCACGACCTGTTGATGAGCATAAAACAATAAGAAAAAATGACACAAACTTCAAGCATTTCACCATCATTTCTGAATATTTCAAGATTACAGAAATACACAAAGTTATGAGTTTAACTGTCATACACCACATAAATGAAATGTTGATTTTAATCATGGAAGACTACATACATGCACCAGGATCAGTGGGGGCTGACTGAGGTCCAAGAACCTCAGTCCGTCGCACCGCCATCCTCCACTTCGCCGCCTCAGAGCGACGGTACGACTTCCCACGGGGCATCTAAAAGTATAAAGACCCAGTCAATCAATTAATCACATTACACAACTTCAAATTCATGAATTACTTCATTACTTCAAGTACTACAACTACTGAATGACAGTCACTGAGTAAATATACTGTTGAATTAATATACACACTTTTGTATTCATATCACTTCTTGCCAGCTTTAAGTGCACAGGAACATACTCAATTAAACACAGCACATGTCAAGGCTAGCATCAGACCACTCTGCTGTTCTTATAACATTTACTATTTTACTTACACAGCTAGAACCTCTGATTAAGGTTTGATTTAAAAACAAATTACAAAACACTCACACACACCATACTGCTAAGGCTTTTGAATGATCAAAAACAATTTCACCCCCACACTGCATTTTCACATGTTTTTTTTTTTTTTTTTTTAAATTACTGTACATTTGTATCATTAAATCAAATATCTCCACAAGCACAGCTTTAAGTGGACAGAATCATGCTTAGTTGAACACAGCACATATCAAGGCTAGTGTCAGATCTCTCTGCTGTTCTTATAATATAAAACACAGCAAAAAACTCTGAGGTTTGCTTTAACACACACACAAAAACACCACACTGATATAGTTTTATGACTGACACAGCCAAACAAGTTACACCACCACACTGCACTCTGACTTTTTCTTCCACTGCACACTTTCATCATTAAATCAATTATCTCCACAAACACATAAAGCTTTAATATCACTGAAGATGCTGAGCTAAACACAGATATCACAGATAGTCTCAGGCCACTCTGTTGTTCTTATAATATTTACTCCATGCAAAACACAGCTAGAGCCTCTGACTAAGGTTTGATTTAAAGACATAACAAAACACAATCACACACACACACACACCATTTTTTAAATACTGTACATTTGTATCATTAAATCAAATATCTCCACAAGCACAGCTTTAAGTGGACAGGATCATGCTTAGTTGAACACAGCACATATCAAGGCTAGTGTCGGACCACTCTGCTGTTCTTATAATATAAAACACAGCTAAAAACTCTGACTGAGGTTTGCTTTAAACACACACACACACACACACACACAAAACACCATACCGATATAGTTTTATGACTGACACAGCCAAACAAGTTACACCACCACACTGCACTCTGATTTTTCTTCCACTGCACACTTTCATCATTAAATCAATTATCTCCACAAACACATAAAGCTTTAATATCACTGAAGATGCTGAGCTAAACACAGATATCACAGATAGTCTCAGGCCACTCTGTTGTTCTTATAACATTTGCTTCATGCAAAACACAGCTAGAGCCTCTGACTGAAGTTTGATTTAAAGAAATAACAAATCACAATCACACACACACACACACCATACTGCTAAGGGTTTTGAATGTTCAAATCAAAAACAAGTTACCCCCGCACTGCATTTTGACATGTTTTTTATATTTTTTTTTAATTACTGTACATTGTATCATTAAATCAAATACCTCCACAAGCACAGCTTTAAGTGCACAGAATCATGCTTAGTTGAACACAGCACATATCAAGGCTAGTGTCAGATCTCTCTGCTGTTCTTATCATATAAAACACAACTAGAAACTCTGACTGAGGTTTGCTTTAAAACACATACACACACACACACACACACACACACACACACACAACATCACACTGCTAATGCTTTTGAATGATCAAATACAAAATAATTTCACCCCCACACTGCATTTTGACATGTTTCATTACTATACACTTGTTTTATTAAATCAAATACCTCCAGCAGCACAGCTTCAAGTGGACAAAAACATGCTTAGTTAAACAGCACATGTCAAGGCTACTGTCAGGCCTAGTATCAGACTAGGCTCTGCTCTCTGCTGTTGTTAAATACTGAGACTGAGATTTGCTTTTAGACCATACTGATATAGTTTTATGACTGACACAGCCAAACAAGTTACACCACCACACTGCACTCTGACTTTTTCTTCCACTGCACACTTTCATCATGAAATCAATTATCTCCACAAACACATTAAGCTTTAATATCACTGAAGATGCTGAGCTAAACACAGATATCACAGATAGTCTCAGGCCACTCTGTTGTTCTTATAATATTTGCTTCATGCAAAACACAGCTAGAGCCTCTGACTAAGGTTTGATTTAAAGAAATAACAAAACACAATCACACACACACACACACGCACACCATACTGCTAAGGGTTTTGAATGTTCAAATCAAAAACAAGTTACCCCTGCACTGCATCTTCACATGTTTTTTTTTTATATTTTTTTTTAATTACTGTACACTTGTATCATTAAATTAAATTAATCACATTACACAACTTCAAATTCATGAATTACTTCATTACTTCAAGTACTACAACTACTGAATGACAGTCACTGAATAAATATACTGTTGAATTAATATACACACTTTTGTATTCATATCACTTCTTGCCAGCTTTAAGTGCACAGGAACATACTCAATTAAACACAGCACATGTCAAGGCTAGCATCAGACCACTCTGCTGTTCTTATAATATTTACTATTTTACTTACACAGCTAGAACCTCTGATTAAGGTTTGATTTAAAAAAAACATTACAAAACACTCACACACACCATACTGCTAAGGCTTTTGAATGATCAAAAACAATTTCACCCCCACACTGCATTTTCACATGTTTTTTTTTTTTTTTTTTTTAATTACTGTACATTTGTATCATTAAATCAAATATCTCCACAAGCACAGCTTTAAGTGCACAGAATCATGCTTAGTTGAACACAGCACATATCAAGGTTACTGTCAGGCCTAGTATCAGACCTCTCTGCTGTTGTTAAATACTGAGACTGAGATTTGCTTTTAGTAAATAAATCAAAACACACACACACACACACAAACACACACACACACACACACACACAAAAAAAAAACACCATACTGATATAGTTTTATGACTGACACAGCCAAACAGTTACACCACCACACTGCATTCTGACTTTTTCTTCCACTGCACACTTTCATCATTAAATCACAAACACAGAAAGCTTTAATATCACTGGAAGATGCTGAGCTAAATACAGTATATCACAGATAGTCTCAGGCAACTCTGTTGTTCTTATAACATTTGCTTCATGCAAAACACAGCTAGAGCCTCTGAGGTTTAACTTTAAAAATGTCATAAATGATGAAGCTTTTTACTTACAAAGCCAAAACAAATTCACCACCACAGACAATTCACATTAATTATCTCCATAAGCATTTATAGAGCTTTAAGCTTTAAACAAAGCATTTTTTTAAATAGCTGTTAATTTATTGATAATTTGGATATCACCATTACTGTACATACTGAACATAACACAGTGCATCGTTCTATGACATTGAAACAACCAGTGAGCTCACACAGCACTCACACCCTCCCTCACCTGCTGAGAGGAGGCTAGCAGCTAACTAGCCGCTGCTCTAACTAGCCGCTACGCCAGCTAAGCTAAGGTAGCGAAAAAACACCGCAATTAATATACAGCACGTACATGCTTAGTTCATACACACACACAAAAGCACAAATAATGTCACAAGCACGAGCAACATTATCAAAATAACCATGCTACACGCTAGCTCCAGCGACATTTCCATTGAGTCCTCAATGCACTTACCGTGATAGACTCGCTCGTCCTCCGGGAAAAATCCAATAAAACGGGACTCCGGGTGGAAGAAGTCTGCCGTGTGGTGGTTGTGATGATATTTTCTCAGCTAAAGCTTCGAAAATTGTTTGTCTCGCGCTCAGAGTCTCACTAGCTAACACAAAGTCTGCTCATGAACTCCAAAGTCTGAAACAAACAGGCCGAGCGGAGGCGGGCGCTGAGTATTTATACGGCTGGGTTTTAAATGATCGCAACCAATCACAGCGCAGCGGAGATAAACAGGAAGCTCAGAACGGAATGTCATAGGATAAAATAAATTAAAGCCCAGTATACTGTTTTTAACTGTATCGGTGATTAAAAATTATTCCATTTGTTTGAAATAATGATAATAATGATAATAATAATACATTTTATTTTTCATTTTATTTCATTTTTAATTTTTATTTCAAGTGCTGGGGAAGACCCAGGACACGCTGGAGTGACTACGTCACCCGGCTGGCCTGGGAACTCCTTGGGGTTCCCCCGAAAGAGCTGGAGGAAGTGTCCGGGGAGAGGGAAGTCAGGGGATCCCTGCTCAGACTGTTGCCCCCGAGACCCGGAGAAGCGGAAGATGGATGGATGGATGGATGGATTTTATGTGCTAGAATCAAAGAGGAAGTTAAACACCGGTTTTTTTTTTTTTATCAAAATAAAAGCAAGACACAATTATACATTAAAACATTTTTTTTAAAGATAAATTTTGAGACAGATGATCTCCCATGACAATTACATGGACATGAGAAGCCTCCATTTTCTCATATTCACTCTGACTCATGTCGTGCACCTGTGGAAACAGAACGCAGTGTTTTACACTGACATTCACCACACACACCGTAAAGCCCATTCACTTCATTACGTAGTCACATGACGATCACAACGATGACGATGCTCCAGCGATGTCCGAGTGAGATCATGTGACACACTGCTGATGGAAGTGGCAACTTTCAGTCCCTCACCATGGAACATCACCATAGATTCTATCCAATCAACTTCAGATTTGGAGGACATTATCCCAGAACACACCTGCCCACGCCTGCTTGTGCTCGTAGCGCCACCTGCTGGATGAACCGTGAACTTGCTGTAAGTCCTTCATGGAGTGTCCGATTTACCTCAAACTTAACGTCTGTGATGAGGGTCTGCGCCTGAACGAACCTGCCCACGTCTGGGAACGTTTGAGAAATCTGATATCCCGTTTTAGTAAGTACATACTGATTATTTCAAAATCATTTTCACATTCCCAAAGAACAATGCATCTTCCCGGGTATTCTCCTGTGTGTTGACCATGATTTTGACCGGAGGACGTGAAACTGTCAACGGCTACTACTACTACTGGCTACTGCCATCTACTGACGAAAAGTAGCTACTACAATAGTTCAGTCTGAAATCAGGTGAGTGTCTCCACAAGCAACAATCATCAGATTAATTAAGGAAGTGGCCAAGTTAATAACAAAAATAATACCAATACAATAATAATACAAATAATGCCAATGAATGAAATGATGAACAACGTCCAGGGTACACCTGGATAACAAGTTGGACTGGTCTGTTAACACAGATGCACTCTACAAATAAGGGGCAGAGCCACCTCTTTTTCCTACAAAAGCTCTAATCTCAAACATCTGTAATAAAATGCTGCAGATGTTCTATCAGTTTGTGGTGCTTTATTTTATGCTGCAGGCTGCTGGGAGGAAGTTTAGGAAAGAAACAGGCAAAGAGACTGGATAAGCTTGTCAAGAAGGCTGGCTCTGTCATCAGAGTAAAGATGGACTCTCTGGAGGAGGTGGTGGAGAGATACACAATGAGGATGGTGGAGGCCATACTGAACAACAACGATCAACCACTTCATAACACCTTGATGGATCAAAGAAGCAGTGGTGGTGGACGGCTCCTCTCTCTTTGTTGCAGGACAGAGAGATACAGAAGATCTTTTATACCCACAACCATCAGACTCTTTCATTCTTCTGCCAATGGTAGAGGAGCTGACAGACTAATGAATTTCCCTTTGAAGATCAATAAAGTAATTCCAATTCCTATTCCTTGTTCTCATGTTCCTTTAAAATCCAGCAAAGCTCAAATTTGTAAATAACTTAATGTTATATTTCAACTGCACTAATTTCAACAGTGGAGGAAGTAAAGATGAATCTCACTGTCACAAGACTAGTTTGTATTGTGTTGTGTTGTTCTGTTCAATCCAGACTTTGTTTCACTTAAATATGATTTAGATTTAATATAAAATCACCTTTTCTTTTTAGCTAAGGAGGAATAATGTAAATATAACCCACATGATTATTATGAGTACTGGTACTGAATACAGGAATGGTCTTGCCTTGGTTTGGTCTTGGTCTGGAACTTGGTCTTGATCTTGACTCAATCTTGACTCCCTCAAAGTCTTGGTCTTGGTCTAGGTCTAGACTTGGTCTCATCTTATTTGGTCTTGACCACAACAGTATGTTTGACTCATTACATTTGGATCTATTTTATAATTTATAGCCATGTAAACTGTCTTTCAGTATCTGTAAAAGCACTATACAAATGAAATGTGTTATTAACATATACACCAACGATCACTGAAACCAGCTGATCAACATGAACATATTTATTGGAACAAAAAAAAAAACAACAAACAAACATAACAAACGTCACCCCTCACTGTCAGGTGGCGGGGGGGTGGTGGTGGTAACAGGGGGTGGTGGTGGTGGTGAGGGGGCAGGAGCTGGTGGTGGTGGAGGGGAGGCAGGAGGGGGACACTCCTCCATATCATCTGCAGACAAATGACAGAGGAAACACAAACACATTGACTGTGAAGTTGTACTTTTTATGGATGATACATTGTGGCGTATTGATCAGAAATCTGTTCATCAATAAATCACATCACATTACATAGTCAGACAACAGGTGCAATATGTAAAGCTGACTAATAGTGTGAATTGAAGATGAAATTATTTCCTTGTGAATTGTTTGTAGAGGCTACTGTCTCATAAAACATAAATATCACAGTAATATGACTCCAGCGTACCATGACAACTACAGATTTGACACTTCAAAACCATCACTTACCATCAAGTAAAAAGGAGGCTGATGCCTCCAGAACCTCCACCTTCCTCTTGACGTCTTGAAGTTGGCGGCTAAGGAGGGCCGCCTTTTGTTCTGCGGCCCTCCTTAGCCGCACCTGACGCACAAGCAGGGCCATGGCCCTACCATGTACCCTTGCCAGATTTCCATATAGCACTGGCCTGGTAATCTCCGGGTCCATGGCTTCATACTACACATACAAAACAGCAATAATCTATAATTAATACAGATAAACACTCCACAGACAAGTGATTACTGAGACATGACACAAATACAACCATTACTGCTACCATTCACACAGTGTATTTCTTATGAAGGCTTAATAACACATGTTGTTTGATCACAATTATCCTGTTCAACATGGTCTACATTCTGCATTAATAACTATTTCAGTTAAAACCCTCGTTTGACCATACAAGAACTAAAAAGTTGTTACTTTTTAAGATTGCACAAAAAACAACCTAGCTACCTTAGCTCGAAAAAGACAGAAGATACAATGGGAAACAAAATTAGTACATTTCATATGTGGTCATAATATCACAGTTGTTAATATATTGTATATTTTGTAATGATTTGTCAACGTGTGTCTTATTGTCACTCGTTTTAGCTTCACATGTCTGTGTAAGACGGACATTGCGGTCAGTAGGGACACGTCCCGGCTATGCTAACCACATGGTGACCTCAAGCTAAAAGCTACTGACCGAAAGCTAGAGGCAATTCAACGATGACGCTCACGTTACATCCACGACAAACACGCTGTAAATGGTATTTAGCCTGTCTGAAGGTTTTCATGGCTGTGATATTCTTGAAATAATAATTTGTAATAAAAACGTTATACTTACGGTGGCCAGCTGTAACGACTGTCTCACAGCCTCCACCTCCGGGTCGTCGATCCTCGCGAATTTACTCGGGGACTGTGTTGGTTCCATATTCTAAAATAAAAAAAGAACAAACCATTAAACAACACGGTTCCATGAATCTCAAGTAAAATGTGAACTATTTTAGCTTGTATGCTAATAACCATGCTATAAGTACACGTACCGTTCGTCTGCTTCGTGACTCCATTAAAATGGTGGCGATTGCGCAGGTGGTTTGGTATTTATACTGAAGGCGGGCATAGATCATGACGTGGACTCTGCTACATCAATAAAAGAAACAAACATTTTACATTTAATAAATTATTTTCTATGGCTATTAATCACCGATGAGGTTGTAAATCATAATTTCCATGCCGGCCGATGATAAACAAACAAACAAACAAAAAAAAATACTAATAATCAATATCATAACAAATAACACATACATATATAAATATGGCTCTGTGTGTGTGTAGTTTGTCAGTGGCGGCTGGTGACCGAAAAAAGTTGAGAGGAAAATAAGCCCAGGGCGTCATGTTATTTTATACTACTTAAGTACTTGAGTATGAAATCCCAAAGCCAAATTCATTTCTTTGTCAGCTCATCCACTATTTACAGAAGAATTACAAATTAAGGAATTATTAATAACAAAGCGAAGTGTTCCATCAATTTACATACATACTGGTACTTTTAAAGCTTTTACCTGGACTTTTGGGCGATTCTCCAGCCAGGAACGGTTCTCATTGACTGTAATACAGCGGACATCATGATCGTTGAGATGACCTGATCATTCGTGAGTTGATAGATGGGGAAAATTAACAGTCCATGTTTCTGCTCTGTACAGTGTCCGCTGCCTTCGTTGAACCGATGTTTTGCCCTCCAGCTGCGCGGATCATGTAACTGAAAACTATGAATGATCTTTGTGATGTGTCTCTCTGATGTCTCCGAACAGTTTTTCTTGAAATGTACAAATACTATTTCCTTTGAAACTGGTGCCAATATTGCTGAAAACTCCATATATTTCTTATGCAAGCAGCGCTGTATTCAGAAAAAGGAACGAAAATAATCAGTCCTCTGTGGCAGCTGCAGGACTGACAAAACTCCGACCAATCGTCGCTCATTGCACCGAAGAGCAAAAACCAATCAGATGCCTTCATGTCTAGTTCTGTACCCGCCCCCCCTCTATCCTTGCCTCCTACGCGTGTGCACAATCTTCACGTGTCGCTGTTGCCGGAAGAAATCAGCGTAAATTACATCGGAACAGATTTCATGCTCATTTATGAGCAATGGCTGAGAAAATGCAGCCCCAGTTACTACTTCCAGCGTTACTTGTAACGTTACTTGTAACGGCTCGCCCCGAGAAAAAGGCAAGGAAGAGAAAAGAGCTGAAAAGGCTGCTAACAAAAAGGCTCTGGATAAAACCAGACGTCAAACCAGAGTAAACATCGGTGTTGCTTTTGAGCAGTGGAGACAACTGAGGGATTTGAAGTGATGCTGAGGTTGCTCTCTTTCTGTTGGACAGGTAATTATATGCTTTGCTTCGGGGAGGATTTGTTATTTATATGAAATGTGTAACTTTTGCTAACGTAGCTACTTTTGTAGCTTGTATTAGCCTAATGCTAATATTAGCTTCTCTGTGGGTTTAAAACGGGTCGGTGCTGCTTGTATTGAATAGATATAAATATATATAGTACTCCTCCTGCCGCTTCTCATTTTCGTGCGATGCGCGTTCCAGTTTGTGGGGGCGTGGCTTGGACGAACACACTGACGGGAGGGGGAGGAGGGGGGGGGGGGGGGACTCAGAGGAGGTGCTATTTTCAAATCTTGCTAGCTCTCTTGCTAGCTCTCCAGGATTACCAACCCCAGCTTTAATGACACTTACACTCCCTACAACAGACCAAAGAGAGAGTCTGCTTCCCAACATTAACATGTCACTTTCAAAATTTACCCACTTAACCTGACCTCCATGGTCCTCTCCACTCCTTTCACCCACTATTAAGCTGTCACCCTACTTGACCTCCATTCTCCTGGTGCACCTCAGTCACTTGTAGCTCCAGCCAAGTCTCTTCATTCCTCTTACCCACAATTGCACACCTGGCCTTAGCTAGCAACAGTGCAACAAGATACACTGCTGGTTGCCATGGAACATCATGATCATTTTTTAAATGCATTCCAAATAATTAAAACAACAATATATGCAAATAAGAATTACACATAGTACTCACTTCACATAGCTATCACACCATTATATGAGATCCAAACAGCTTGAAACAGTGTGGTTGATCAGGTTCCATTTATTGCATAGTTTCTGGCTGCATCTGCTGGATGTATGGAAGAATATGTGTATTAAACTGTTACATTTCAGTACAACTCCATCATACATCACCCTAACATGTCCAAACCTCTTCACATCATAACAGTACACATCTAAACATGTCTGCATTCTCACAACACTTCTTCTCACTGCACCACCTACTGAAAATAGGAATTCACACTTTACTGACAGCTTTTACATTTCAATGACATTTTCCTGCTCAGTCCTGACACAGACACAGACACATGCTTGCGCCTTGGTCTCTAACTGCACCAAGGACACAGCAAAGACAGTGCGTAAAATGTTGCACACCTCATCCACTGCTGCTCACTCCCTTGTGCATTGTACAATTTGCTCCAAACTTAAGGTGTGTGATGAGGGTCTGCGCCTGAACGAACCTGCCCACGTCTGGAAACGCTCGTAGCGCCACCTGGTGGATGACCCATCTACATGCTGTAACTCCTTCATGCATTGTCCAATTTGCTCCAAACTTCACATGTGTGATGAGTCTCTGCCCCTCAATACACCCAACCAAGTCTGGCAACGCTCGTAGTGCCACTCGGTGGATGAACCTAACATTGCATTTTCCACTTTCTCCAGGTTTCTCCTTTCCTCTCCCGCTTCAGGCCACAGCCTCCCCGAGCCACAGGAACCTCCCCGAGCTGCAGGGGCCCGCGGTCGCATGTGGCGAGGGCCCGTTCACAGCTGCTTGCAGCTTTAATTATATTTTAAAATTCTTGAGGAAATCCATAGGTTTCCATTACAGACCACAAATATTTTCTTGATACATAATCAAAAGCTTTCTTTTGATCTAATCCCAAGATATAAAAATCTTTAGCAGATGAATATATTAATTCTCTTAATGTGCATAAGTTGTCCCACATCAGACGTCCTTTTATAGCACGTTTGTTCTTTCTCTATGATTTCATCTAGTACACAATTTAATCTGATCATTGTTATTTTAGCCAATATGTAGTCTGTATTCATTACAGTTAAATGTCTGTAATTAAATTATTCTATACTTTCATTATATATTTTAGTGAGGAGGTTTAGCACATCATTTATGTACAATTGATAAAATTCAGTGGGGAGACCATCAGGTCCGGGGCTTTTACCCACATTCAGTTGTTGGATTTCTTCATAAACATCTTTCTTTTTAACAATACCCAGTAATAATTCAAACTCATCAGGAGGATGTCTAGTAATTTCTTGAAGCATTAAATTAATGCATCTAGGATCTGTATGTACATTGTTATATGAATTTGAACACATGTCTCTGATCACTTCCCTTTTCTTGAAGATCAAGATGGCGGCGCGCATGGACGCAGCGGCTCGGTGCTCCTCATTTCAGTGCCTTTTATGGAAGTGTTCAGCTGGACAAACAACATCTACAACCGGCTTGAACTTCTGAGGTCCGGTTACAGCAACGGGAGGAACGTTACAACAGAGTTTCTCCGTTTCCATGACATCCCAGCAGACATAGCAAGGAGTCCCGGCTCCCCATGGTTTACCATCCCCACGGGCAAGCGACAGAGACGGCGAAGAGAGAGGAAACAAAAGCGACGCTGCAGGGCCGGCGCACTAGCGAGGCTATGGAGGCAGCCTGCTAAACCACCGCTTCCTAGTGCTTTCCTCACCAATGCCAGATCCCTAGTCAACAAAATCGACGAACTGAGGCTTCAAGTGGCGACCGACAACATCGTCAGAAACAGCTGCATTCTGCTGATCACAGAATCCTGGCTCCACTTGTCGATTCCGGACTCCGCTATCGAGCTAACAGGCTACACGGTACAGCGCCATGACAGGACCAGCGACTCCGGGAAAAGCAGAGGTGGGGGACTGTGTCTGTATGTGAACAACAACTGGTGTACAAACACATCGACTGTAGACAGCCACTGCTCCCCGGACTTGGAGTATGTGACCGTTAAATGCAGACCCATATACCTCCCCAGAGAATTTACCGCGGTCTTGATCACCGTTGTTTACATAGCACCAGATGCTAATGCTAGCACAGCCACCGGTCTCCTACACCGCGGCATTAGCATCCAGCAGAACAAACACCCTGATGCCGTGCACATTGTCGCCGGGGACTTTAATCATGTGGACTTAAAACCAGTGCTCCCCAAATTCCACCATCACGTGAAGTGTGCCACCAGAGGAGCCAACACATTGGATAAAGTCTTCACGAACATTAAGCAGGGCTACAGGGCTAAGCCTTTACCGCACCTTGGCCAGTCTGACCACGTATCATTCTTCCTGATCCCAGCATACATCCCACTCAGGAAAACTGCTCCCATCACCACAAAGACAGTCAAAACCTGGCCAGAGGGTGCCTCCCAGCAGCTACAGGACTGCTTCAGGACAACCGACTGGGGTATTTTCGAACACCCAGACCTGATTGTGTTCAGTGACAGTGTGCTGAGCTACATTCAACACTGCACAGACACTGTTACAGTTGAGAAACACATCCGTGTCTACCCCAATCGGAAACCCTGGATGACCAGCGAGGTCCAGAAGCTGCTGAAGCAGAGAAACACAGCCTTCAGGTCTGGTGACGTGGCCCTCTACAGCTCAGCCCGTGCCAGCCTGAAGAGGGGCATCCGGGAGGCCAAGTTGGACAATAAGAGGAAGATTGAAGACCACCTGCAGTGCAACAACAACAGGCAGGTGTGGTTGGGCGTCCAGCACATCACTAACTACAGGACCAACACGGGTCCTGTGGCAGGTGACACATCACTGGCAGAGGAGCTTAACCACCACTTCACTCGGTTTGAGGTGGAATCGTCAGAGGCCCCCGGACCTCACCCCGAGGCCGACAACTCCATCTTCAGGGTGAGGGAGCATGAGGTGAAGCGAACACTGCGGTCCGTCAACCCACGGAAGGCAGCCGGCCCTGATGGCATCTTAGGGCGGGTACTGAAGGACTGCGCTGATCAGCTGACTGGAGTCCTCACCAGGATTTTCAATCAGTCCTTGTGCCAGTCCACCGTCCCGTCCTGTCTTAAATCCTCCATCATAGTCCCTCTCCCAAAAAAGCAACCAATTGTCAGCCTCAATGACTACAGGCCATTAGCATTGACTTCTGTGGTAATGAAGTGCTTCGAGAAGCTCATCAGGAACCACATCATGACTTTCATCCTTCCTTCGTTCGACACACACCAGTTTGCCTACAGAGCTAACAGATCTACAGAGGACGCTGTGACCACCGCTCTCCACACTGTCTTGTCCCACCTAGAGCAACGGGGGAGCTATGCACGGATGCTCTTCATAGACTTTAGCTCGGCATTTAACACCATCCTTCCCCACAGACTGGTGAACAAGTTGTCAGACATTGGACTACCACACCCCACCTGCCTCTGGATTAAGAGCTTCCTTACAGAACGCACCCAGAGGGTCAGAGTGGGCCCACACCTCTCCACAGCCATCAGCCTCAGCACTGGCTCTCCACAGGGCTGCGTGCTGACCCCCTCCTATACACACTCTATACCCACGACTGCACTCCCATCCACCGCAGCAACACCATCGTTAAATTTGCGGACGACACGACAGTGGTGGGGCTCATCACAGGGGAAGATGAGTCAGCCTACAGGGAGGAGGTGGAGAGACTGACAGTGTGGTGCCATGACAACAACCTGCTCCTGAACACAAATAAGACCAAGGAGCTGGTTGTTGACTTCAGGAAAAAGAGGCACGACATCCAGCCACTCCACATCAACGGGGTCTGCCTGGAGAGGGTCTCGGATTTCCGCTTCCTTGGAGTCACCATCAGTGACAACCTGACCTGGGGGCTGCACATTGCAGAGCTGGTGGGGAAGGCCCAGAAGAGACTCTACTTCCTGAGGGTCCTCAAGAAAAACAGCATCACAGAGAAACTTCTGGCGTCCTTCTACCGCAGCACAGTGGAGAGCATCCCGAGCTACTGCCTCTGTGCATGGTGCTCCAGCTGCACAGTTGCACAGAGGAAAGAGCTACAGAGGATAATTCGCACTGCCCAGCGGATCATCGGAGGCAGTCTCCTCCCTCTAGAAGACCTGTACAACTCGCGCTGCCTCAAGAGTGCTGCCAGGATCCTCCAAGACCCCACTCACCCCGGACACGGACTGTTCAACGTCTGCCCTCTGGCAGACGTTTCAGATCCATAAAAACACACACAAACAGACTTAAGAACAGTTTTTACCCATCTACCATATCACTACTTAACGCTGCTACATCCCGCTGATGTGAATTTATTTATTTTATTTATATGTACATACATAGTTTTCTTTCTCTTATCTTTTGTATTTTTTGTATTTTTTATATTTAGTTTTATCTTTATCTTTGTTATTTTTATACCGGCACTGTTAGTGGTCACTTTCAAATTTCGTTGTTCAACTTGTTGAATAATGAAGATTCTGATTCTCTTTTTCTGTGACAAATTCATTAACCTCTTGATCTTTAATGGATTTAATGAATTTATTTTGAATTTTCTTGTGTTCGGCATTGATGGCATAAGACAGGTTTCCCATGTTATCTATATTCATATTTTTATGTACCAAATAATAATTCCTTGTTAATGTTTTCTATTTCTGTTTTTAAGTTCAATATGATTTCATCTTCTTTGGGAGTCCTTTGGTTTATTTGCGTCAGATCTATATACTGTTTTACTAATAAATCATATTTCTATATTATTTCTATTATATTTACAAAGGTCTTTTAATCTATATTTTAATATTCCCCATATTTTAATAGTTGATTTAATTAAAATGTCTAGTTGTATGATTTTATATATATATATTTTATAATTTCATTTTTTAATTCTAGGATTATCTTGTGGTTTTTGAAACATTGGGTGTTGAATTTCCAGAAACCTCTGGGGACTGAGGTTTCAGAAGACAGATTTATTTTCACTAATAAGTGATGAGAGAAGTGATTTAATATTGTATCATAGTTAAATTCTATCAATACGTATCTTTGTCTTTGAATCAAAACATGTAAATTCGAATCCATGAGGATTTATGGATCGACAAGAATCTAATCATTTAGATTCAGAGCAAAGATCACATAGTACCTTCTTTTGATAACTTGTAAGCAGTGTTATTATATCTATCATTTGAATCAGTTACGGTATTGAAATCACCACACATAATAGTTTTATAATCCACAGTAAGAAGTTCTTTTAGTCTTTTAAATAGTTGTACTTTCTTTGTCACGTTTGTATACATTTGGGCAGTGTATACATTTATAATACGGAGCTTTTCTCCAAGATAAAAACAATCAACCAGGAGGAGTCTTCCTGGGATGATGTACCTTCTTCTAATAATAACAACATCGTGAGACTTAAACAAAATACCGATGCCATCTGCTGTTTGCACCTATTGAAATAATACATTTCCCTTTGTTCCATAAGTTTTCTACATCGTTTAGACCATCATCTGTATTTAATCTCAATTCTTGAACACATATGAAATAAAAGTCAGTGTTCAATAAATAATTAATTTTCTGGTGTCTGAAGATATTTGATTGAATCCCCCGAGCATTCCAAGTTGCTGTGTTTAGGAAGCTCATGAGGAGAAAGGAGAGATAAGTTCACTATGGTGAAGATTTATCATTAAGACGTTTTTTGTCTCTCTGTAATGTGAATCTGGCTTTTCTTTTCTTTTTTTATTTCATAAGGTTTCTCACTCTGATGTTCGGGCAGAGTCGGAGCAGAGAACCCAGGTGTGGTTGAGAATGAGTCAGATTCTCTGTGGAGTGGGGCAGAATCAGCTTCAGAGGATGAGGGAAGTGGGGAGCTACATGCTAACTGGGCTGCAGATAAATGAGAGGAGCTAAAATCAGAGCTTGGGCTCTCGCTTGCACTCTTGTAATCTTCAACAACTTCGCTATATTCATCATTACTTGATTCGCTATTCTCACCTGTAGGAGTATCGACAGGTGCACTCTGAGGGTGTAGCTGAGTGGATGAAGCAAGCTTTGGGAAACCAGAAATAAAGGTTGAGGCCCTGTTGAGAGCCGAGTCAGGACCAGACGGTTGTGAAGGAACTGCACCATGTCTAGCTCGAAGGGGAGCCGCACCAGGATCAGACTGCAGTGAATGTGCTGCACCAGGGCTGGACTGCTGAGAACAGGTCGGACTAGAATTAGGCTGGAGAGAAGGGTCTGCACCAGAGATGGATTGCAGGGGAGGAGCCGCATAAGGACTAGATGAAGGAGGCGCTCCACCAGGACCAGACTGCAGAGGAGAAACTGTATCCAAACCAGACTGACGAGAAAAGGCTACACCAGGACCAAGATGTAGAGGAGGAGCTGCACCAGAAACAAACTGATGAGGAGGAGCTGTGCCAGGACGAGGAGGTGCAGGCTGGGGTGGAGGAACTGCACCAGGGGTGGACAACTGAAGAGAGTCTGCACCAGGATTAGGTCGAGGAGGAGCAGCATCAGGGCCAGTTCGAGGAGGAGCTGCACCAGTGTAAGATTTAGACTTGGATGCGTATGATGCTGGGCAGCTAAAGAAGGTGTGTCTGATGTTACCACACAAGCTGCACAGGCTCTCATGAGTACAATCCTTGGCTTTGTGACATCTCTGTGGCATCAATGTTATATTTCCAGCATCTGACAGTAGTACACTGTCTGACTTGATGGTCAGGAGACTAGCAGATGAAGCAGTGGGTAGCCTGACCAGGGTAGATGATGCGGCCGTTGTACGGACCCATAGAGATGGAGGTAGGTATTTGTATGAGCTGTCCATTTGAGTCTTTGTTAATTTTAATTTTGTATTTGCGGATTCCATACCATATTCTCAATTTATTGACAGGTTTAGTTGTATGGATCATTTCACAGAATCTACACAAATATACTTAGACATCACGGTCTGGGATTCTGCCAGTCCAAAATTTTACAACAATTGTTGTCTCATCTGCTTGTACAGATATTTCAATGTTCCAGTCTTTTCATTTTTGATCTCCAGATTTTGTGGATTGAATTTCCAGAAAACGGCACAGAGGAGCTTCTTGGAAGAAGCAAAGTTCAAAATCTCTTTTGTTGGGAAGTGCAATGAAGGAATAAAAGTATGTGGCACTAACCCAGCAAGATTCGAAAAGCAGAGATTCACCAACATCGTCTCTACTTGGAGGTTCACAGTCACCCGTGTATTTGAGCCGAAGCCACCACTGACCAAACCTGGAGGAGTAGGATGGAGTGCTACCGAGGGGGGGGGGCATTCTGGCCTCATGCCCCGGAGGGCGCTTGAAAGAGGGAAGAGAAGACTACTACCACTATTACTCTTCTTTCCCACTTCCGTTCCTCCTAGTGGCGAAAAAGGAGAGGAGAAGACGTGGAGTAGATTTAACAACCCCTAACCTTAACCAATCAAATGAGCTCCTCTCCTCTCCTTTAAATGCGGGGCACACTGCAATTTTGTCATTTTATATTTTGACATGGACGAAGAGAGACGGTGACACCAGACAGCCAAACTGGGAGGAGTTTACTAATATTGTTAATCAGATTTGCCCAGACACACTGAAAAAAAAAGAAAAGAAAAACACCCTCTCAGCCATAAGCATCGAGGGCTTTGGTGGGATTGAGGTTGGGATTACAGGTAAGGAAAACACATTTTTTCCACTAATAAAGACGCTCACATTTAGAAACCTATATTTAAACCCGTGTAACAAAGATGAGCAGTGTTCACAGATCACAACATAAACAAATACCATGTGTAACAAGGATGAAATGATGATGATTCAGATAGTTACCTGCCTGTGAGGTTTTGGTGACGTGTGCACACTGTGTGCTGGTCAGCCAAACTAACACTCAACCAGCCACGCTCTGCTTTGTGCCGAACGTAGACTAGGTTGGACCTGGCGAGCTTTCAGCACACTGTTGGCGAGGCCTTTTGGCACGAAACTGTCACTGCATCAAACTGGATCTGATAGAAGATATGTAGATTATGTGATATGACAGCACCGCCTGTTGCACCCACACACGACATTGTAGAGAACTGATTTGTTCATGCACACTCTGAAAT
The DNA here is from genome assembly GCA_021432705.1 of Caranx ignobilis. Classification (NCBI taxonomy): domain Eukaryota; kingdom Metazoa; phylum Chordata; class Actinopteri; order Carangiformes; family Carangidae; genus Caranx; species Caranx ignobilis. The sequence continues at coordinate 18,821,834 of MU269990.1, forward strand.
CTCCAAAATAATAATAATAATAATAAAAAAATAATAACAATAAAAATCAGTGGAGACAGATGACTGGCCTTTCCGGTCTGTTAAATATAAAGATTGTTGTGTCAGTTCCACTGCAGTGTTAAAGACTATGGTTAATTGGATTGATTTAAACAACAAAACAGTGCATGTCTGACCCTGGAAAACAAAATCATGAACTGCTGTCACCGAGCTCGCCTCACTTCTATAGACAGAGCTATCATTGTTAACTTGCGCAGCAGTTCTTTGTGGTTGTGTTGAGTGTGTTCAGTCAGAAATGACAAGATCTCACAGCTGAAAGCTGAATAAAATGGTAGAGTTTGTGATTGAATGTTAGGTACCAAATAATAGCAATATAGTGTACATGCTGTGGTTTCTACACAACACAGAGATACACAACAGAGAAGCAGCTCTGTAATCAAACAACTTGTCAACCACACATATAAGTAACCCTGTGTTTTATCTAACTCTGGTCTGCCTTGCATGGGGATTTGATGATTTTATCCATGTCGTCAGAGCGGCTCCACTTCACAGGGTCAAGTGTCTGGAGGAATTTTTTAAACATCCTTTGTTACTGCTCAGTCACAACATGCAATCAGGCTGCAGAATGCCAAACAGCAGCACTACAGCTGAAGCTCATTTGGGACGAGTGTCAGCCGAGTTAAACACTCATCTGATATCAAACTGAATATTTAATCAACCCGTCTCCTCGCTGAAACGATGAATAGCAGATGCACCTTCTTTCTCGCTTTCATATCAACCCCTGCTACCCTTTCATCATCTTCCGGTGGGATTTTGTGTGTTTCCAAACTTTTGTTCCCTCTCCTTACTTAAAGCACCTGAAACAACATCAAAAGATGAGCCTCTCTTGTCAATGAACCTAATGTTTCCTTTTACATTTACTGCTGTGCTTTAGTCCTAAGAATTGATTTCAAGTGATGGGAATGATCACAGTTGATATCTACATACAACACACAACCATGTGTGTGTGTGTGTCCTCCTCGTCCAATAGTTTCCTAGTGTATGACCTTAGTATCTAATTTGCTGTTTTTGTGAGATCTGCTGATTCTGTATCTTTGCCTTGAGTTTTCTGTTTGCCTGGTTTTGACTTCTGGACTGTATTAAAGACCCTGAGACTGTGTAGTCCCTGCGTGCTGCTGCATCTTCGTGTCCCTCCGCCTGTGATTTCATGACAGATAACCTGATGAAGTAAATTGGCAAGCTAGTAAGTATAACAGAGCTAATGGACAGAATAAAATCTAGGAACTTTAGTGAAAATACTCTGATTCTTAAAATGAATCAGAAACATCAGAATATTATTTTGATAGTCAGAATAATCCACTAATAGATATTTCAAGCGACCACATGAGATGGTACAGGAGTTGTCATGACAACATTAATACATTAGCGATGAAAGAAAAAGCTTCCTGTCACGGCATTGTTTCAACAAATATCTGCGTAAATACACATCCAGTGAAAATGGCTCTGCAGTGCTACTGCAGTACATATGCCAGGCCTGTGTGGAGCTTGTGTGGAGCTGCCACACATATACACCAAAAACAGAGAAGACAGAAAGCATTAGAAGTCGACTGGATGTTGACAAGGAGTCGTGTCGTGCAAATATGACGACTGGTGATGATGGCGCGTTTCAGTGCAGTGTCCGACAGTGGTCAGCTGTTGTTGTTGTTAGCTTACATCCTTAGACTGTGTACAGTGGTGTGGCTCAGGTTAGAGGTCAGAGCGGTGGGGCGTATGACATCATCGTTTCACATTTTCCCACTCTGGGACCTGTTTCCAAAAAAGAGAGAGAGACAGACAGAGACAGGTTGTGGTGTGGCGGGCCTCCATTAGGTCCTTCAGAGGAGTGACAAGTTGAAGTGAAAGTGAAACCACCAGACACTCGTCTCACTAACACACTGGCAGACAGACAGACAGACTGAAATGAACATGTCATCTTTTAATTTGCTCTGGTTCTACCTCTGCCCCTGCTGCCTCTCTGCCCATGCACTGCCACTGCTGTCGCTCACTTTTCTTTCATCTGCCATCCTGATAGGAAGATGGTTGGTCCTCCCCCGCCTCTTTGTCTTTGTCACTACCTTTAATTACCCATTTGTGTCTAACTTCACATTAGTCATTCTTCATTTCTCTTCTTGTCTTCACTTGCTGCTGTCTGTTTACTCTGTTTTTCTCCTTCTCTAGTTGTTGTCTTCCCCTTAGAGAAAAGGAACAGGCTTTTAGGTGTCTGCCTTTAAAAGACTCTGTCATACAAGCTACAAACCCTTTGAAATACTAAAAGCACAATTCTGTAGACTCTTTGTGTTTTGCTGCAACAAAACATCTTGTTGTGGTTTATCTCTGATGTCAGTGGGAGTTCAATTTAGAGTTGAGTTGAAGTGTTAACCAGAAAATATTTGATTTAATTTATGCTAATACCTCTTTAGCAGTGTAAAATTCACTTACTTCTTTTAACTTGGAGCTAATTAGAAATTCATTTAAGTCAGTAAATAAACATTATAGCTATTACTAAATTGTTAAGGTCAAACTCATCCAGTCTTCTTCTATCGCAATGAACCACAATGCTGGTGATAAAATGATACTGCCAGATTACTAGGTGTTGAAACACCATTTAGGTGTTTAAACATACATTTTATGTATGTCTCTGGACTTCTTATATGGGGTTGGTGGACCCTATGACTAACAACCAAAGCACCGTCCGTCTGTCCATCTTCTTTCACTTATCTGGGGCTGGGTCGTGGGGACAGGACACAGGATAGTGGCAATCAATAAAGCAACCTTCTTCTGCTTCGTCAGCACGGTTGCTAATAAACAAACCAGAGTCGCAGCTTTCAAATGAATCTTTATTGACAGCTGTCAATAGGCAGGACAGTCAGCAGGGGCCGATGGACCGTTTTCACCTGTACAGTGTGAGCTCTCTGGTCGTGTTTGATGATTGGACCGTACAGTGTGAATACATAAATCGTGAGCTTTGGTCGTGCATCGTTGATGATTTGATCGGTTATTATACTGGGTGTTGACATAAGGTAATTTTACAGACAACAACTCTTTCCCTGTCTCTCTCTCTCTGTGCCACACATACTCACATTATTAAAGCTGTGATTGGCTTAAATAACCATGTCTTCCAGGGTCGTGTCAGGGTTATCAGGGCTAACTGGATGTACAGACAATGCCAGGGATAGGCCGCTGTAGTGTCAGTTACCCTCATCCGTGATTTCACACTGACTGCTGAGATGAGAGGAAAGCGCAATCAAAAAAATGATTTGTAGTCGCATGAATTGCCTCTTATTTTATGAGTGTTTGCAGAGGAAAAGAGGGATGAATGAAAGAGAGCGTGAGAAATGGGTAGAAAGAAAGATAATCGCCATCTTCGACTGTACAGCAGCTTTGAAATGAACAATTACACAGTGATTTACACTAAACAAAACACATCAATATCAATAAAGATGCTTAATGTTCAGATCTAATTGTAAATCCAATTTCCTCAGGCAGGTCATTCCACAGCAACACACTTTGAATGTTATCACCTCATCTAATAGCCATTATCAGCTGTAACCACATAATTATCCTTCTGAAATTGCACATACTAGTAGGCTAGATTGTGCATATCATTAGCACCACTTACACTGAATATTCAAGCAGCTTGCCACAACTCATTGTTTGCAGCTATCACACAACTGTGGTGCAGGGAGGGTGATGCAATCACACTGTTGAAATTGTTTCCTTTTACTGTATATAAAGTATAGGATGTGGTCAGATCAGCTCAACTTGCTGTAACTCTTGGAAAGCTTAATCCAAATGTGACTGACATGAACATAAAACTGTGCAAACATTGGAACAACTGCTGAGTTTGACACAACCTTGCTTTTGTTTTACTCAGACAGCAGTCTGTCAGTCTGTGGCTGCTCATTGGACGCACGCCTCCTGTTGTGAGCGTGTATAGTTTGTTTTGTGTAAAGCAGCCTTGCACCAGAGACCTAGTGAATCAACCTAGTATTTTCATTTGTCTTGGGGGTGGGAGGTTCAGTGTCCAGTAGAGCAGCAGGTCAGCTGGCTCCAGCATCATCTGTCTGCTGTGAGGAGGAGTGTGGAGTCAGAGCCACCTGATGATATGATGGTAAGAAAGAGGAGGAGAAAACTCCGACTGAAAACACAGAGCTGCTTGTGACGTTCATTCTGCAGTAACACGTCTCATGTTGGCTCATCTACGGCCTGAAGAACATGCACTAAGACTCCTGTAGATGCAGCGTTACAGTGTGCGTGTCTGTGTGTGTCAGTCGTGCGCGCGCACACACACAAGTGACAATAACCTGAGCTGCTGTGAACTGTGAGTCAGAGCACTTAAACTTTCAGAGTAAAAAGCAAAATAATCATCAAGCACCATAGAAGGAGATATTTTACTATAATAACAGATGTAGACACAGCTGCTTCTTCCCTCTCACTCAGATAGTCTCAGATAGTCTGAAGTAATTCAGTCTAGAGAAGCATGACCATCTTTATTTTGAAAAAATGAAATGTGTTTCTGGAGAGTTAAAAAAGGGGAACAACAACAATGTATATCAAACCAAACTGTGGATTTGTGAACTGCCCCACTTTTAGTGAACATGAAAGTGAACTCATATCATCCTCCCACACTGAAGCCACTTCAGTGTACAGGTTTCAGTCAGGATGCTCCTTGAACTGGCAGCATCAGCATGTTGTGTTAATGACTGTGGAGCTTCCTGCTGTTTTCAGTCCAGTCCTGAATGTTCTATCTTTACCATTTAAAATTACGTACATTATTTGGCCTCTGTATTGTTTATGGGGACAGAGGTGGGCTGCCGACATTTTAAAAGGTTGGGAACCACCGTGTTATAACTACCCTTTGTAGTTATGAAAAAACCCTACCTTCCAGTGTGAATCTCCTAAGAAGAGTAAGCACTTGGATAATGACTGGAAGACTGTGGTTACAGATACATGAAGGTGAAATTAGATTTTCCAGACCCACCCTTACAGACAGGGTGAGAAACATGGGCATCTGATCCAAGTGTCTGTGGAGCTTCCTCCAAGGAAGGGCACATCTAGGAGGAGGAGACCCTGGGGCAAACATGCTGGAGGGATTATGTATTCCGTCTGGCCTGGGAATTTCATGAGTTGGCGAGGCATGGGTGTGAAATACCCAAGGTTGCTTGCCTAACATGCTGCCACTCATAGAAGCAGCAGAAAATGGATAGGATTAAGACAGAAAAACCTCTCAGACATCCTAAGTACAATAAACTGTGGTCAACTCACCAAAGGTGCTTCAGTCAGTGATGATGACGTAGACAAGCATCATCATCATCATCATCATCATTACAGAGATGAAGTCCTTTGAAATAATCAATTAGCTGGAAAAAGCACATGTGTGAGTGTCTGTGCCATCCAACTGGTTTGAGCCAGAAAAAACATGAGCGGAGATAACTGAAACAGAGCTGTGCCTCTGTCTGCATGATCTGCTGTCCTACACATGTATCTGTTTTCATTTTGTCTTTACACAACTCCTCCTCCAACCACATAGCTTGATGTTTTTAACCCAGAGTGTCTGCTTAAATACACTCCTATAGTCATATAGTTACTACAGTGGTTATGGACTGGTTTGGTCTAGGTTCTACTTGGTCAGGTTTGAAAAAAAGAGACACATCAAAACAATGTCCTCAAACAATGTTTGCTGCCATGGAGACAATAATAGCATGGTTGACATTGTTATTAACAGAAACAACATGATGTCTGGTTTAACAGGGGGAATTGAACAGCACTCACCTGAGTCATATTGTTGTTCCATCCATCACAACCTCCTCCTGATGTGGACTTTGTCTCTTTATCCTGCATCAAAGCACTTCTCCCTTTTTTCATGTCATAATTACCATTACCACTAGATGTCACCTAGCAACGAAGCATGACTTTTAATTACTTGTCTCCCTTTTTAATGCATACAGGGTTTGACAGAACACAGATATTTTTTTGTGGAAAAGCATCTGAAACATGGGACTCCCCCACTGAAAATAATATTTTCACAAAGTATATACACCGATCAGGCCGAACATGATGAGCACTGGTGAATGCCACACATACCACTTCATCATGGCACCTGTTAGTGGGTGGGATATATTAGGCAGCAGGTGAACATGTTGTCCTCAGAGTTGATGTGTTAGAAGCAGGAAAAATGGACAGTGTCAGGATTTGATCCAGTTTGACCAGGACGACTGGGTCAGAGCATCTGAAAAGCTGCAGCTCTTGTGGGCTGTTCCTGGTCTGCAGTGGTCAGGGTCTATCAAAAGTGGTCCAAGGAAGGAACAGTGGTGAACCGGCCACAGGCTCATTGATACATGTGGGGAGGGAAGGCTGGCCCGTGTGGTCCCATCCAACAGACCAGCTACTGTTGCTCAGACTGCTGAAGAAGTTCATGCTGCTCCTGACAGAAAGGTGAGTATTTTGCTACAAAAGGGACCAACAATAGATATGTGGTCAGAATGTAATGACTGATCGGTGTACATTGAGATGCTGACACTGCCCTGCATGATCTTGATCATATTTCTGCTGTCTGATAGTTTTTACAATGAACAGAAACAAGACAAGAGCCTGACAACACTGCACCATGAGAGACACACACACTACGCTGGTTGCTGTTCACTTGTAGTAGTGCTCCTGCCATAAAAGCACACCTTTTAACTGCACAGAGAGAAGCAACTGTTCCTCTTCCTGGCCTCAGACATGTAATGTGTTTGTTATTTGTTTTGTTTGTTTTTCAACTATTATTTATATAAATCTGAATTTGGACCACAGAGAAGATGTTTGTGGTTAGAAGTCCTCAGGCCAAGAAGATGGACTTTACTGACATTCACACATTCAACTGGAAGAGGGCGACCCATCACATCAGGAAATCCAGCAATCTCAATAAATGCTCTTTAAATCAGTTTTACATGAAAAAGTGTCAAAATGATTTTCTAGTGTTTTCAAAGTGAGTAAAAGCATTTGGGGCAAAACAACTCAAATGGTCAATAGCTCACATGAGATTAGACCTAGCTGTTCTGTCACCCTCATGCACCCTGTGTAACAGAGTTAAAATGCACAATTATTAGTTATTATATTTGGTTTGTGAATTTTATTGTATTTAAACAATTTTATTTTTATTTTTCCTGTAAGAGGACATTTTGCTTTCTTTTTGTCCCTCCTGAGCTCCCGTAGTCCTCCAGGTTTCTTTTGCCCCTCCCTTCTTCCCCTCACAGAAATGTTTACTATGGCTGAGGGTGAGTTCGGCTGGGAAATCCTGCCAACATGTTTTTGTTGTTTTCCATGTAAATGTGGTCTTAAGTCACTGAATATGTGAAGAAAAATGTGCACAGTGAATGTAAATATGTTCATCAGTTGTTTTTCACTAGTTTTAAGTTCGGAGCAAGTTTCACAAGCTATTTTGTGTTGCAGATGTCGGCGCCGCTCGGCTGCCTCGTTTTAAGCTACATACAGAGACTGTGGTTCCCCGCGTGTGTGCGTGTAATGAGTGCTGTTCTGTATGTTTAGGCGCAAGCCAAAAAGACGGATGACGACATTTTGTGTATGAACTGTCGCCCGCAGGTTTGTGGTTTTATTTTTTTTTAAGTTTTAAACGTAGCAAATGCTGCGTGGTTTTGTTTTTGCCACAGGATGGCACTCTCTGTTCATTCAATACACACCCCATGTTTTACAGACAGGTTATGTTTTTGTAATTTTCTTTGAAAGTATTTGAAAAAATGTTTAACACACAGAGATGTTTACTATGGCTGAGGGCGCGAGCCAAAAAGACGGATGACGACCGGCAATACTCTCAAAAGACTGAAGTGTAACAGATGTTGGTGGAGACTGAAGGTACATAGAGAAGGTCCACCAGGCTGTTGCGCCTTCCTTTGTCAACTATCGCAAGACTTTGAATCATTACATCATCACTAAAGACCTTGTTTGCACTGACACTCCAATTTGAATTTTTAGAATATCCAGATTGTATCTAAACGTAAAAGTTTGTAAACATTATTTCAGTCAATTATTTCTTCCCTTTAATACTGTTTGAAAGCCTGATTAGTCACCTTTACAATGAGGTGCAACTTGTAAGGATCATGCATCTGTGGAATGAACAACACAGCTAAACGTGTGGGTTGCACCCAAAATCCCCTGAAATATTCTCTTGTTCTGAGTTGTTTGGTGGATTGGATGATTGCTCTCTCCCACAGTAATAAGGCAGTTGTCATCACTGAGGACAATCTCAACGGACGGAGTTATCGAAATGAGATTCTAGGGCCAGTGGCTATCCCATATCTCCAAGATCTGGACCTACCTCCCATCCTCCAGGTTGACAATGCTATCCCCCACAGAGCCAGGATCATCACTGAATACCTCCAGAATGTGGGAGTGGAGAGGATGGAGTGGCCTGCTGTGAGTCAGGGCAGTGCATGGCTTCCTCTTGTGCTCTCTGAGCCCAAGCTTAAGTGATGTCACTTAAAGGGGACATATCATGGAAATATCACTTTTTGAAGGCTCTTTAACATATATCTGGGTGTTTGTCTTGCCTTCTGGCCCCAAAATGTGAGAAATGAAAAAGAAAATCTGTAATCTGCTCCTCAGGTTGAAATCCATGTGGTTTTGCTGTTGCCTTGGTTGTCCAACAGTGATGTCATTAGTTTTCGAATTTGAATAATACCACCCCTACCTGGTACCGGTAGAAGGGGTGGGGCGGGGCTAGCAGTGGTTCATTTGCATTTAAAGGGACAGGGCACTGAAACAGACCGTTGTGAACAGGGCTGTTTTGAGCAGATGAAAAGAGCTGTGATGTTTGATCCTTGGGGTATTTTGACCGAAGCATGTCACAGACATGTCTTTAAGACACCTGGGAACTATTTTAGTTTGTGGAAAAGGGGCGTAGTATGTCTCCTTTAAGCTTCAGTTCTCCCCTTATACAGGCTGAGTGATACAAACCATGACTCTTACACTGAGCTTCATGTATATAATGAGTGGATTACCCCTTTAACAGTTTTATTGTTTGTCACAATTGCATTCAGAAGAGAAATTTAAAAAACTTTTTCATTTGTTTAAATAGGAGTTCCATATTTTCCACTGCTCATTTATGTCATATGCAAATCCTTCCAGTGCTGCATTTCATTCTGCTGCTCATGATGCCCCATTTTTCCTGTTATGTTCTTTCCATCCATCTGTTCTCTGCATATTTATTTCTCCCAATCTCCCTTTTTATCGTGCTTCTTTTAGTGCACTCTCGGCTGTCAAGCAGACATCTAAACATCTTCAGAGAAGAAATAATCTTTTCTGTCATACACCCAGCAGTCCATTGTAATGCCATATGGTGTAAACAAACACTAGAGACAATATTACAGACAACTCCAAATGATGCACAACACAGGACACACACACACACACACACACACACAGGAGAAAAAGCCTAGAGTCAGTGTTAGAGTCTCACCTGTTAAGAAAACAAAGTCACTCAGACATACCTGAGTGGTGATAACGGACAGGCTGCCATGCTGGATGACTGAATCAGTTGCTGAGCAGCATTTACAAACCACAAATACGGAAGTCTCACACATTAGGAGTGTAGCATTTTCAGCCATTTAATCACCACTTTATTACATCTCAAGTGAGCATTTAATTGTTTTTATGCCTCTGTGCCACTGATAGTCAGAGATGGAGGCGTATTATTTCCAATTTCTCTTCTCGCTTGTTCTACAAATATCTTAGGTCTTGTAAATGAAATAGAATATTGCATAAAGACAAGTAACATAAAATCCAGGTTTTAGGTGAACTAAGGGAGGGAAACAGTGCAAAATAAGAGCTGTTTGGAATCAAAGTTAAAAAAAAAACTAAACCAAGTTGTCTTATTCACATTTCTCTGATTGGCATGCTATAGTACACATAACAGGCTACTTAAAACCATGTTATTACACGTCTGATTGCAAATACATTTTCAGGTAGTGGGTATTTTATTTTAAACAATCAAGCACTGATGTGCAAAAAACAATAACTCAAAGTGTCCTGGCTCAAGCTGCTCCACAAGGTGGAGCTACTAGACTAAAATCCCCAAGGTGGACATGTAGCATTTAACTGTTTGAATTTTTTGCAGGTAAAACAGTAGCACATGAAATACTTTCTTGTAAAATAAATATCAAGTCTCATCTTATCTTAACTTAGGTTTAAATTGGCTTTTTTGTTCACAGATTGACTAGCTAAAATTGTCTTAACTGTCCAATTTGTATGATGGCATATCCTCATTTCTTCTCCCTGACTTGCTCACCCAATGACAGCTAACGTAGGTACCCATCTAAGGTAATGAATGAATAAATGAATGAACAAGGATTCATTGCAGCCCTTGGTAAGTTTACTGTCACCATTCTTGGAGAAGAAATGTGTGATGTTCTGGGCCCCTGCTCTGCTGCTCCTACTCCTGGCCTCCCTCTCAACTCTTATTACATTACTTTATTTTTATATTCCTAAGATGCATGCTGGAGTTCACTCCAGCATGCATGGACCAAACCATTTCTAAGAAGGGGGTTATTGAAATTATTAAAATTAAAATATTGCGTGACTTTGTGGCTTTATTTTAGCTCGGATGCATTAGTATGAAAATATATTAGTTATGTCTATACATAATAATTTAGTTGTAGAGGCTGCTGGGGGGGTAGGTGGGCCCTAATGGGCTGTGGGCCCTTTGAATTTTCATCACCTTTCCCCCCTATACGACAGCGCTCTGTGAGAGTGATGTCAGTGATCTAAACACGAGAAACAGTACAACTGGAAAATTTCATTGAAAAACTAAAAATCTGATTTTTTTTTTTATCCCACTGAAATCCTATTTGCATAATAATTTGCAACACAGTGTACAAGAACCAGTCTCACCATTATTCAGGGTCCAGACTCTTGAGACGTTCGAGGTTGACAGAGACAGCACTCAAGACTTGATCTCTGCCTCTGATGATCGTTGCTGACTATTGCTGGTTGTTCACTTTAATTTGACATATTATTCAGTAATCTTTGTATCTTGATAGGACTTGTTATTCTTCCATTCCTCACCATAGAATTTGTGAGGGCTATTGTATTTACTGGAGCCAAGACAAAGGCTGTATTTAAACCAATAGTACGTACCATGTACTGGCCAAAATCTGGCATGTAGTATGCAGTATGTAAACAAAAGCAAAATCTACAGTAGGCCAAAAATACCCAGATGTCATACTGATTCAGAAAATTTCTCCAATGCATCCAACTATATCCTACAATGCAATGCATCCAGAGTTTGTACTCCCGACTCCAGTCCATGGATGTATTAAAAGTACTTCTAATAGCCTATATCCATGATCAAACCTGCCAAATGACAATGAAGATGAGAATGCAGCGGCTCAAATTTTAGACCTTAGTCCCATTTGGGTTTTCTGTCTAAAGCCTTAGAAAAAATTGTTCTTACACAACTACAATCATTCCTAAAGAATAACAATATCTTTGATAAATTTCAATCTGGTTTCGATCTCGTCATAGCACTGAGTCTGCTCTGTTGAAAGTTCACGATGATGTTGCTCTGTCTGTTGATGCCAAATGCCCTATGATCCTAATACTACTAGACCTCACAGCAGCCTTTGATACTGTGGACCATGTAATCCTGCTATCTCGCCTAAATGAATATGTTGGTATCTGTGGCACTGTACTTAAGTGGTTCAGCTCCTACCTAAATGATGGAAGCTTTTCAGTAATGATTGGTGGCCTATCCTCCTCGAGCACCTCTCTCTCTTGTGGGGTGCCGCAAGGTTCGATTCTTGGCCCTACTCTTTTCTCTCTCTACATGCTGCCTCTTAGTTCAATTACATCAAGGCATAATTTGTGACTCCACTCTCAAATCTACCTACCAGTGGGCCTGACAGGAAGCAAGGCAGATAGGAGTGTAACTACTGCTATGGCAGACATTAAGCAGTGGCTGTCATCCAACTTCCTACATCTTAATGAAGATAAGACAGAGGGCTCTAGTTTCGCAGACCTGGCACAAGCGCAGCACAGCTCCACCACCCCAACGGGGCACAGCCAGGCACATTTTGCAAGTTTTGTGCAACGCGCAGCCTGGCGCAAGGCCTTCTGTTTCCCACCTCCGTCCCTCCTACCGGTGCAAGTGGGAAAGAGGGAGGGGAGAAGGCGTGAGTGGGTTTAACACAGCCGATTCTGATCTTCACCAATCAAATGAGCTCCTCTCCTCACCTTTAAATCCTCTGTGGGCGGGGCACACTGCAATTCTGTCATTTTATATTTCGACATGAACAAAGGAGGCAGCGACACCAGACAGCCAGACTTCTCCCAGGAGGAAACTGATGTTTTGGTCCGGGAGGTCCAAGCTCACAGTGGCTGAATATATGGTAACATGAACAGACCTCCATGGACTGATGAAGCAGAAGTGGTCTGGAGGAGGTTACTGATACTGGTAATCAGGTTTGTCCTGATACACTGAGAACTGTTGGCCTTTTTCCCACTAATAAAGACGCTCACATTTAGAAACCCATGTAACAAAGATGAGCAGTGTTCACAGATCACAACATAAACAAATACCATGTGTAACAGGGATGAAATCTGAAGCACCTGTGTGTAAAGGAGGCAGCACCAAGCTCCGTGGCCTGGTCCTTGTCGGTGAACGACTCTCTCTTTCTCTTTTCTTTTGAATTCTCTGAGATGAGCGATGCTGAATATCTCCTCACTATCTGATGCCGAGGCTGTTTGTGGCTGAGAGAGATGTGAACTCGTTGGTTTAAACTGTGTTCATTCAGTCAGGTTGAGTTTCCATTACGCGCCTTTGATCTGACATCAGATGTAACGGGACGATCGATATAGATATAAATGTATGTGCTGATTCAGATAGTTACATTGAATAGTGGTTTTTGACAAACCTGTCACTGTGCCAAGCTGAACCTATCGACACCTCCCCCCTCTGTGACGCCACGCCCATCTCGGCGCACCTCAGTCTGCCAAACTGCCAAACTGACCGCGCGCCATGTTGCGCTGCATGAAACTAGCACTGCGTGGGGTTCACCATCCTGTGCTGCGCCGGGAAACTAGAGCCCAGAATGTACTGTATTTGGGAAATGCAGAAATATCCGATTTTACAACAATGAAGCTCAGTCCAGCAGTCAGAAATCTCAGGGGTTATTTTTGACAGCAGTTTAAAATTTGACAAACAAATTGACACTGTGGTCAAAGTGAGCTTTTTTCAGTTTCGCCTTCTAGCCAAGGTGAAGCCTTTCCTTAATCGGGCTGACCTCACAAAAGCTATTCATGGTTTTATCAGTTCAAGACTACACTATTACAATGCACTCTGTGTTGGAATCTCCCAATCTTCCATCAGTCGCTTGCAACTAGTGCAAAATGCCGCAGCCCGGCTGTTAACGAACACTTGCAGACGTGAGCATTCCTGTCCTCTACTCTCTCCACTGGCTTCCTGTTCATTTCAGAATTGATTTTAATATTTTACTGTTTGTCTTTAAAGCTCTTAACGGTCTTGCTCCACCTTATTTATCTGAGCTCCTTATGCAACACGTCAAAAACAGAACCCTAAGGTCCTCAAACCAGGGTCTGTCAGAGGTCCCAAGATCCAGTTACAAACATTGGGGTGACGGGCCCTTCTCTGTTGATGCACCCAAACTGTGGAACAAGCTTCCACCTGACATGCGCACCATCACCAACCTAGGTCTTTTTAAATCAAAACTCAAAACCTTTCTTTTTAAAATGGCTTTTAACACTAAAATCTGTTATGCTTTGTTTATTATGCTATTATATTTATTATTGTATTTATTCTGTGTTTTCTACTGTTGCTTTTACTGTTGCTGTTGTAAAGCACCTTGGTCACCCTTTGGGCTATATAAATAAATATTGATTGATTGATTGGTCTGCATCGAGAAATACACTTCTGTGTTAGGCTACATAGAAAAGTGTGTTGAGGATGTCACTACAATCAAGGTGGTAACAACACATCCCAACCAAAAGCTGTGGCTAACTGCTGAGGTCCATGCGCGGCTCAGAGGCACAGATGCAGCCTACAGATCTGGAGATGAGGAAGCTGTCAGATCAGCCAGTACACAGCTCTTCAAAACCATCAAGAAAGCCAAACATCAGTATTGTCACAACCCGGCTCATAGATTGTGGCAAAGGACAGGGAGGTACATGGACCACAAACGATATAAACGTAATTTATTTAACAAAAATATGTAAATTAAACAATAAAAAAACAACAACAAAAAGAAAAGAGCTGGCTTGGGTGGGAGTGCTGGCACGATGCAGAGAGCGAGGGGGATGATCAGGGGCAGGGCGCTGCACAACCTAGGTTCTCCACATCAGGCTTCAATACCAATCAGTCACTTGGGTTCCATGGCAACCTCAGGAAGAACACAGGTCTTGGACACACCAACACCATGTCACATTCATGCTGGTGACACAGACATGCCCACCACAGGGGCCATCACAGTATGCACAGAAAATCCACAACCATTTCTGTGATACAAAGGACCCCAGGTGCATGTGGAAGGGCATCCAGTTACCAGCAGACTATAAGGTAGAAATCTGTGATTGCTGGTGCTGGTACTGGTGCTGTTGCCATCGTTGATGCCGGTACCGCAGCCGTCGTCGTTGTCATTTCCAGTACCGGTGCCGACACCGTTGTTGCCAGTACCAGTGCCACTGGCGTTGTCGTTATTGCCAGTACCAGAGAGGGTTTTGTGTGTTGCTGGAGCTCTGGAGGGGAGGCTGGCTGGCAGGCCGCTCGGCCCAGCACAGGGTGCTCGTGTGGGTGAGAGGAGCAGGGAGACTGGGCTTGAGCTTGGTCTCTGGAGCTTAGCAGAGCTGCGGTGTACCAGGACCACCGTGGTGCTGCATTCCTACCCACACAGAAAAGTTATATAGTGCAGTTGTAGCCGGCGCGACCCCAGTGGGGCTGCAGTGGTGGCACCTTTCATCCTATTAACCATTTTTCTACCACTTAAATGAGTTTGGAAACATTATTTTGAGGTTAAAAAAAAAAAAAAAAACTACATAGTGTTGCTTTAAGTCTGATTTTAACCAACCTATTCAACTGGCATGAATACTTTATAATTTACTGATTGGACTTAAATATGTCGTAAGTGGAATGAACATGAGCTATCACTTGTAGCTAACTGTCAGACAACGGTGTGGCCTTTGTTGTTTGTTCTGTGACTTTCATCATGAAATCCTGTGCATTCTGTTGGGAAAAGAGCCCTATTTAATCATTAAGAAAAATAAACTAATTATTAAGAAAAAAAAATAAAAATGAACCCGATGGTTTTGATTAAAAATAATTCAAAAGAGGTTCTTTTATATCAAAGTTTATACATTTGTTTTAAAAATGATTATGCAATGTCATTTCTTGGACCATTTTGTGTCTTGTTTGGTGCAAATATTCAGTTGCTTTTGTATTTTTTACCAAGGGCATAATAATATGATTTAATAATAATATTCCAGGGATATTTTGTATTTTGTATTTGCACAGTCAATGTAAACAGGTCACAGCTGTTCCTGATTATCTCATTACACCTTGTGTGTGTGTTTTTGTGTGTGTGTGTATGTGTGTGTATGTGTGTGTGTGTGTGTGTGTGTGTGTGTATGTGTGTGTGTGTGTGTGTGTGTGTGTTGGTCTCTCTGGCCTCCTTGTGTTTATTGTGTGCTATCTTTATTTTGCATCATGATGAAATGTTTCTTGAGTTCTGGTATTACTGTTGGGACCAACAGGTTTAACTGGCTTCAAGGTGAAGATCATAGGGCTGTCTTAGGTTGTCTCATTTAGTAATAATGATACATGCAATCAAAGTCGTGTTTTTTTTTGCGTTTTTTTTGCTGTTATTGAGCTGAGGTTCAGTGTATTTAGAAGCACACCTCAGCAGCCATCATCAAAGGAACTCTGATACCTTGATTCACCATGGCAACGGAGGAAAAATACGAGCAAGTTACTTCACTCCCGTGGAACTGGAGATCCTACTAGAAGCCTATAAGGACTATGAACCAATGTTCTGCAAAAAAAAGCAACACCACCGCGGCAGCAAAACAGAGAGAAGGAGCTTGGGAGGAAATTGCTGCTCAAGTCAATGTGTAAGTTTGAATGCACTACTCCCTTGACTTAACATTGGACTGCACATAAATTCATAGGATGCAGGTAGAAAGTGGTTTATTGAATATCTGATTTTCACTCAGGTGTAATCCAACTGGGGAAAACCGAATCTGGCAGCGACTTAGAATGAAACATAAAAACATCATTCAGGCAGGTAAGGCATATTTTGCAGGGCCATGATTGTACCTCACTTTGATTTTGAGTAAATATTCATTCAGTGGCTATTTCCAGTGGTAATTTAAACCCCCAGCAGAATCCTGTTTAACACAAATTCAACAGGTTTCTACTTTATAGCCTACAGATTGGAGTCATTAATTTGTAGACTAAAATGTGTGTATATGAACACTTGAATATTAATTTTAAAAACAAGATTAAGGTTTTAGTTCTGCTCAGCCAACAGAAAGAAGGTAGAGGCCTGCAAAACAGGTGGAGGGCCACCACCACCACCTCTGATGGTGGCTAAAGAGCTAGCTCTCAGCCAGTCTTTGGACAGGCCCGTAGCTGAAGGCATCGCTGGAGGAAGCACCTCTGTGCCTGTCACCCCCCCAGCACAAAAGATTACTACACAAGAACACTACATTAGATTCAAGTATACACGCGTGTCTGTGTGTATGAGTCTCTATCTATCTATCTATCTATCTATATTAGGGGTGTCTAAAACTTTTTCAGTGAGGGCCAAATACAGAAAAATAAACAAAGGGCTGGGCCACACACTAGAGGCGACATATTGACACATGAATACTGTGTGTATTTCTAACTCACCTATAATGTGAAGAACATTGCACTCAGTGGGAGCAGTGATACTGTGCTTTGGATCGAAGGCTGGCTGACATGTCAGGAGAAGTTTGGTGGTTCAGACACGAAGGACTTCACAGAGATGGCTATCAGTCATTCTGGTTTGCTTTTGTTCTGATTTAACAGAGAAAATGTTTCTTCACATAAGTATGTCGAGTCGACTGGTTCATTCTTTTTACATGGCGTCTCAGAGGAAACTTGGCATTGTCCAAACTCTGACAGAACTCTGACAGAAGTCAGAGTTTGGGTAATGCCAAGTTTCCTCTTTTCAACTGCATCTGACACAGCTTCAAAACTATCTTTACCTGTCGTTGTGCCTTTTAGGCTCATCACATGAGCAGCTCCTCTGTACAGCAAAAATTATCATCTACTCCCCGCAAAAAAATTAACAGCTGCGCGGTGTCTGTGGCATCTGTGCTCTCATTGCACGCAATCCAGTAAAAATCAAAAGCACAAGCTTTGTCTCTCAGCTGATGTTTCAAGTTAGCTGACAAGTCCTCGATTCTCCGCACCACTGTATTTCTGGATAAGCCCACGTTGTTGAAATCCTGCACTCTTTCAGGGCACATTATTTCTGTGACTTTGATGAGGTACTGCCTTATGAAATCACTGTCTGAGAACAGTTTGTCGTGCTGGGCAATAAGTTTAGCGACTTCATAGCTTGATGTGGCGTTTTCCTGTGTTTTTTAGCAGGAAAAAAACCTGTTGTTGAGCTTGCTGGCTAGCAGCCATTTGCATGACTTTCTGTGTTCGTTTGGCACCAGCGTACGATGTGTAGCTCTGATGTTTGGTCTCATGGTGCTGACGGACATTATACTTTTTCATCACAGCAACAGCCTCATTGCAAATCAAACAGACACACTTTCCGTTGATTTTTTTTTTAAGAAATATTCATTTTCCCACCGTGTCTGAAATCCTCCACACTCAGTTGCTATCTCGCGTTTCTCTGGTGCTGCCATTTCTGGTGACTGGCGGTAAAAGTTTTTCTTTGCTTAATTTTGTTTCGTTGAGAAGCACCTTTTCTGGGGCTGGCTCCATCTACTGTTGAAACTGAGAAGTGCAACAGAGTTGAGCTCAAGCTTCATGTCTGGGCCATATTCAATTATATTTTCCGAATTTGCTGCGGGCCAATAAAAACTGGGCCGCAGGCCACAGTTGGCCTGCGGGCCGTGGTTTGGACACACCTGATCTATATTTATCTATATATGTTCTTCATTCCCCTCTCCCCCAACAGTTGCAGATCGTTGATACAGACACTGTGACAATACAACACCTTGAAGCTATAAGTACTCCATGCTCAGATTTCCAAATATGGTGGTAGTGTATGGTAGTGTAAAGTTTTCTGACAGAGTCTTCTCCCGCATCACAGGAAACTGATGATGTGCTGCCACGCAGAGGGACCCAGAGAGGCCTACAGAGGTACCAGCAGGCTATGTCTTAGCTACTGGAAGTTCTCTACCCATTCAAATTCCTTTATATTGTTCAGTGGAATTTGTTATTTGACATGTAAATTAAAGTGATGAGAATAACAAAGAACTTGCACATCGTTGTCCTTTAACAGTGCATGGCTGGCCATCCTAAGGACTAATCAGAGAAGCAATTCCTACAAATGAGGTCTCTGACAGCTCTTCCATGTCTGCTGGGTGGATGGGGTGGTCATCCTCAGGGTCATTAACCTGTATGGCAGGGTGTTGCTCTCCCCTAATACACTGTTAGAGAGGATTTGCGCTTTTAGTCAGAAGGAATGTTGTTGTCAAGCAGAGAGAACTCAATGCCCATTACAACAAAGTAAAAAGAGTTACAACAACCCATAATAATCAGTTCACTTTACTTCAGAAAATACGTCAGGTAGGCATTTCAACTACCATGCATGCACACACAATGTGACATCTCGCGCCTTGTTGCTCTCTGAAAAATCATTGATCTTTTTTCCTCCGAGCCGGGCCGTCCAAGTAAGTACATTTGAATTGATTTTAGCAAAGTAAGTTCATCAGTAGGTAATGTGCATTAATCCTGTCTGTCTGAGATGGTCCGTCAACACAACCTGTGACAAATATTTCATGTTTAGTTGGTTTTGGGGAAATATGTTAGCATATTAGCGCTAGCTAGCTAGCCACGAGTTGGAAATGTTAAGCCGCTGGAGTGTATTTTTTTTTTTTTTTTTTGAAGTATATTTTTTGGGCATTTTTGCCTTTATTGGATAGCACAGTGTAGAGTGACAGGAAATGGGAAAGTAGAGAGAAGGGGAAAGACATGGCGCCTGATGCGAGGACTATAGCCTCTGCACATGAGGCGCCCGCTTAACCCACTGCACCATGCGGCACCCTGAAATGGCACATATTTAAGATAGAGTTGAACCTCATACTCGACTGTAACAAGTATCCGGCATGGATAATGTACTCTTATAATAAAATAGTGCAAAAGTTGTCATGACTCACAAAAAGTGTGTGTGGGTGTTGGTATTTGAACAGGTGAGATTTTAATATCAATGCACAGAAAATAATAAACATGAACAGCTTGGCTGTATTTTTATTAACCAAAATAAGGTGCCACAAAATAAAAGAAAACAAAAAGAAGAGTCCATTTAAGTCGAGCTGGAGAGCTCGATATTCTGGTAAGTTCAGTTCAAGAAGAAGGATCCAGTGTGTGTGTGTTCTGTGTATCAACGTCCATTCAGTTTCTTTGTCCTAAATCTCTATAAGTACTACCTGGGTAGGTGAGGAGTGTGTGTGTCTTATCTGTTCTCAGAGGGTGAGATTCAGATGATCACGGTAGGTTCTGCAGTCGGCCACACTGCATCTCCAACTCTCTCTCTCTCTCTCTCAGAATTGCTGGGCTGGGCTCGCCATCTTAATCGTCTCTCTCTCTCTCTCTCTCTTAGTTCAGACTAGCAATAAATGAAAGAAAAACCAACCTACACAGGAAGTGCATGGTTGTAAGGAACTTCATCTGATTCTGTCTCAGTTTCTTATGAGATCTCATCATTTTCTCAGGTCAAAGCATGCAATATATCACCAGAAATCAAGGAAAAGCATAAACACACAATAAATGAATTATTATGAATTAAAACAATTAGTTTTAACCATAAATGTAATCAATTATTCATGAATTGTCATATCAACAATATTATTACACAAAAACTAGTTCACACTGGGCAGGGTTATACATATCATTTCAGGCATCCAATTCCAGGTTGACTGGGATGTGCAAAGAAAAGTACTTTACATACTCTGCTGGCTACACACACAGTTCCCTGAAAACAAGCATGTGGAGTTGATAAACATAAACTTATATGACATTTCATATAGAAAAACTGGCCATGATGAAATAAGAGAATCATGATTAAACAAAACAAAACAGAATAATCTTAACTACTCACAAACCTTCAAGGTTCAATGTGAGGAGGGAGAATAAGTGTTAGAAGTGATTTAAATTGAGGAGTTGATCAGTGTGGGAACATTACGGTTAAAAAACAAAACAAAAAAAATAAATCAAAATAATACAGCCTGGGCTGCCTCAGAGATTCCAGGCTTGGGGGGGCACTCAGGGTGGCTGCATGGCTCTTGGAGCTCTGGGGAGGGGGTGCCAGTGCCAGCCTGAGAAGCTGAGGCTGGAAAAGACCAAATATGGGAGACTCCACCTGATTGTTCAGCATTAGATTCGAGTTGCTCACTCAGAAAAATCTAAAAGTCCAGGGACATATTCTGGCCCAGACATGGACATTTCTTTACAACACAGGTCTCTTGTCCATGTAAACAATCAAGTCCCATTGTTCTTCTAGGTCCTGAACTCCCTACCATCCCCAAGACGGCTGGACACTCTGGTCTGCTTGTAGCATTCCCTCTTGTGTCTCTCATCTTGGGAACTGTGTTGTGTCTTTAAGACTGTGTCATCTTGCCTGGATTTGGGAAACCAGGACACCCTCCTGGAGTGACCATCCAGTGACCAGGCACATAACGCTTGGTTGGTCATAGCCTTAAGACATTACACTGAGCCATCTCTCGGTGAGCCCACAACCTGCAGGAAAGGGTATGTAGTCAGGGCTCCGGGCCCGTTGGCAGTGGAGAGACTGGAGGGGGTGGATTTGGAGAAGAGGCCAAACTGATCTGAAGCTCTGTGGTGTTGTGCTGTGCTGTGCTGAGTTAAAGCACATCTAGCATACGACCTGTCGCTAGATTGACCTGTCCACTCTGCTCTGCTATCTACTTCTCCTTTTTTGCATTATAGCAGGAAAATTCTTAAAGGAACATAAATGTGTGTGTATGCGTGTGTGTGTGTGTGTGTGTGTATTGTTAATGAGTTTATTTTGAGTCTAATTCCATGTTCTCTCCTGTGTCCTCATTAGTAGTTCACAGTGCTGTCATGTCAAGCAGCGACAGCTTCAAACCTAGAAAACTCCCATAGGCTCATCCACGTCCAAGCACACAGGTGCGTGTGCGCGCACACACACACACACACACTGCCTTTGTTTTTCTGTCCTCTATATACATGCAGATATCTTAGATATAATCATACACATAACTGATTCAACATCTTTATGCATTTGTACAATACAGCGATTGTTCTGGTATTGGTGTTCTGGATAAACCTAATAACTCCTCTTCTACTTAGTCATTGGTTTGATACACAGTGCAGGCTGCTGGTTGTATTTAGTCCCAATTAATCCATCAGACATTAAGTGGATCAGTGAGGAAATTACTGTCTTTAGTTAGCACTCAAAAGCCTCCCAGCAGGCCTTCGTGAAAATCTGGCAACTTTATGCATAAGTAGAATCCAATTATTTCTGAAACAATTACATTTATATTTATAGTTCTTTAGACATTTTTGATTAAAATATTTATCCTCCAAGTCCGAGGCCATGGTTCTTGACCGGAAAAAGGTGGCTTGCCCCCTCAAGGTTGGAGGAGAGCTTCTGCCTCAAGTGGAGGAGTTTAAGTATGTCAGGGTTTTGTGCACAAGTGAGGGAAGGATGGAGCATGAGATTGACAGGCGGATAAGTGAGGAGCTTTGTCACCCAGGAGGAGCTCGGAGTAGAGCTGCTGCTCCTCCACATTGAAAGGAGTGTGGAAAACTCAAACGGCTTTCCATAGGGCATGTCCCACTGGGAGAAGGCCTCAGGGAAGACCCAGGACACACTGGAGTGACTATGCCACTTGGCTGGCCTGGGAACACCTTAGGATCCTACCAGAAGAGCTGGAGGAACTGTCCGGGGAGAAGGAAGTCTAGGCGTCCCTGCTCAGACTGCTACCTCCGCTACCTGGTCCTGGATAAGCAGGAGAAGATGGATGGATGGATAGATGGCAACAGACAAACCTGGTTCATGACTTGACATTGACCAGAGGCTGTTTAATGATGACACAGTGAAGCAGAGGGAAAACTCAACATAAGACATGGTCTTCTGCACCGGAGACAGGAGTCCAGCCTTTTTTGTGAAACTGCATACAACCCAAACAAAGACACAAAAATGAATGAATGAATGTATGACACAAAACTACACAAAATCACATCCACGTGTCCACAATCTATACTGTTTATCTAAGACAATTCACCAAAGTAATTACGAATACGAATATGAATACGAATTACTTTATTAATCCCCAAAGGGAAATTCATTTGTCTGTCAGCTCATCAACCATTTGCAGAAGAATGAAGAAGCCTGATGGCTGAAGGTACAAAGGATCTTCTATATTTCTCCTTCCTGCAGTGAAGAGAGAGGAGCTGTCCACCACCGCTCTTTTCTTGGTCCATCAAGGTGTTATGAAGAGGATGATCTGAGTTGTTCAGAATGGCCTCCACCAGCGTGTATCTCTGATCTCTCTGAAGTCAAGTGCCTCAGGATGTTTAGTCTGTATCCTAGCAACAACTTCATGGAGAACTTCACATGGAACTTCAGCAGTAGCCGTTGGTGGGATGTACACAAGTATTGTTTTGATTTGAAAAAATGTCTACTTCCTGAGTCTTCACCTATATCTCCAGCTCCTCATCACTCTTGTTGAGCAGAGAGTTGACATCCTGCATGATGACTGACAGCAGAAAGGACTCACAGTACATCACCACTTCCAAGCCTTCAACCTCTGCACCACCAGCACAGCAACCACGAAAGCACCTCCCCATCCCAGCCGGAACAGGGTGGCACCCCCCAGACCCGCCCCATCCTCAATGACAGAAGCTCCTCTCCTGAAGAATCCCCTCCCCCCACAGAAGCACCCATCAGCAGTCGACAAAACACGACAAAAACACACAAAAACACAACAAAACAAAGCAAAGGCCGAGCAAAAGCTCAGAACCACCAGACCTCGCCGCTCCCAGTTGAAGCGCATGCTCCGGAAAGACACGCAGAAATTATTCAATGTTAAATTAAATTAAATGAGCAAGGTAAGTATGTGCAGTGATCACATGTGAATGATTAAACCATTGTGTGTTAAACAGTGAAATTAAAGACATCCATCAAATTAATCAACACAGCTAATACAAACCTAACTGTAACTGTACAACCAGATTGTGCCGAATCCAGGGCAAATCAAAGAGGATGGATATGGACATTAACAATATATCACTCTACTGCTGTCTCTGTTAGCTCTCCAGTTGTTTAAAGACCCCCACCACTAGGTGTCACTACACACATCCTAACCTAATCACTGGACCCAGTATACACAGAGCAGAAACAGCAGGCAAAAGGGAGCGAGAGAGAGTGAATATGATGGAAAAACACTTAGTGTTTATTTAACTATGTCAATCATAGGTCCTGTCTTGCAGGAAAGTTTTGTGAGAACCTGTCCAGTTTTAATTAGCAAAGCAGCCTTGAAGATAGTGGAGGTATGCAAACGGCTTTGAGAGGTTAAGTTTCAAAAACATCTTCCTTGCAACATAAGAGATAACGTGGCTGTTGCTAGGCAGTGTGACGTGTCTTATGAGTACTCTGCACTGTGCTTAAATACTGATGACTTTTTCTGTCATGAGGTTAGCTCAAGATTATAGTGAGTCTCCAACAATTATTCTCATGAAAAAAAAAGAAAAAAATTGCATTGAAACTGATGAAGAAATCCAGATTCTGACGTATGTTGATGACCTCCTACTTTGCTCATCTAGCCCAGAGGAAAATGGAACCATAACCTTAGCCTTACAAAAAGCAAAGGTTAGCTGAAAATAAATAAATAAACTGCAGCTGTGGAAACAGAAACTGAAAGACCTAGGCTATTGATGAAAGTAGGAAAACTGTTATTCTACAGATACTACATCTACTAACAAAAAGACAAATGATGTCCTTCTTAGGATCCTGTACCTTCTGTAGATTATGGATAGCAAATTATGCAAAAATGGAATAGTCATTACAAGATATGATTTATGGTAAACCAACTGCAGCATCAGATAAAGTTAAGTGGACAAAGGAAGGTTTAGAATCATTTACAAAGTTGTAACAAATTACTTACTAACATAACCATTGACCTCCGAAATGATTAACAAGACTGTGCGCCAAAGCAAGTCAAAAGAGCAGAACAAAATAGTGAAGGTGTTTATACCTGCTTTGAAGGTAAACCATATCCTCCTAAAAGCCCTCTATAGATATGTCACCATGTTGAGCCATGGCCTTTGCCATGTCTCAATAGGGGGGATGGTGAGACTAATAGAGCAAACATATACAGCCTATATGGACTAACAAGTTACTTTCAAAAATGCAATGCTTAGTATGTGCAAAAAATATAATTTTCAAGGTAACTACAAAATGAAACCAGGTTCCTTTCCCAAACCTACATATCTCCTTTGAATTGAAATGAAGAACTGTAGAACAGAATACAGAACTAACTAAATGCAAAGGAAAGAAGTGTGCCCTTGTTTTAATTGATACATTTCCAAGTTGGATAGAAATGTTCCCTATAGGTCACCCTGATACTATATCAGAAGCAAAAACCTTGTCAAGAGAAATAATTACAAGATTTGGAATTTGGGGTTGGAAAAAAATATTGTTTTAGCAAATGAAATAATTACGAAGATTACACAAAGTTTGGCAGTGTTCACTGTGCAAACCACCTACAATCAGAAGGATTGATAGCCTGTGTACCTGGATCCACAGGACTCACTGCAGCAGAGTGCCACGTGTTGGTGAGTAGTGTTACCTGGAGCCTTCTGAACCTATCGTCTCAGTGAGAAACAGGCTACAAAGGGGAGCTGATGCTCTAGGCGTGCTCGTCTCAAACCTGGCGAAGAAATCAGCGATCCCTGAGAAGCTAGTGGTAAGGAAGTGCAAAAGGGAGACTGCGGCCTCCACATGCACCCCGAAGAAAGATGGTGTCCAAGCAAGCAGAGCCTCCACCAGACACATAGTTAATCAAGCCGTGCAAACGGATGTGTGCTACTTTTTCAGTTAACTTAGTAGTTCCAATTATTCTCACAGATCTACAAAGAGAAGCTAAGTTTGCTCACTACAGCAGTCGTACTGATGACGTCTGATTGGCTGCAATTTCTTCTTCTAACTTCCATCTGTGTACAACTTTTGGTATCTATATGCTATGTATACTGCTTATTCCCAGAACCAAGCCAAGATAATAATATCTCTGACGTGTTTCCTGACATTTTGGTCTCCCATGTAGATGTTGCATTCTGAACTGGACTGTGTTGAGAACAAATGGTTCCACCTAACCCCCACTAAAACAAAACACAGATTCACCAATAATGGCACTCTAAATATCACACAGGCTGTTGATGATTCCTGTTTCAGATGTGTTTGGCACCTACCCACAGGTTGATTTCATGTGCTTGTGTGGATATAACATCCATCTTATGCTTCCCTAACTGGGCTGGTTGATGTGCTGCTGTCATACGCTTTGATCACTCCTACATCACAACTGAAAGGCCTAACCCTGAGACGAGGCGCAGGAGAGAAGTATTCAAGTCACACAGCCCTGTTTGTGGAACAGAGGTTCTTTGGGATCATAAGTTTTGAACCACTGGCAGGGTGGAGCTATGAGGCATGAAGATGCTCCGAAACCGCATAGGAATTGATCACCTTGCTGTCTCTATGGGGGTGTTTGTGTTTTTATCACTTCAAGCTGCATTTATGTACCTGACATCGACAAACATGGAGAAATCATTCAACAGGCAATTGCTAATTTCACCTTGTTACATGAGTCGATCAACAGTAATTGCAAGACTGATAATTTGTGGTTTACAACTGGTCCATGGTACACGGTCTCTCTGAAGTTACTCATTCCATTGATACCATTTCTTCTATTTTTTATTATTCTGTGTCCTGTTGTTCTATGTAGATAGACTGCGGTAGACAACGTGCTTCAGCAAAGCAGAATCAGGATGTGAAGTC
Source organism: Caranx ignobilis (assembly GCA_021432705.1). Taxonomy (NCBI): domain Eukaryota; kingdom Metazoa; phylum Chordata; class Actinopteri; order Carangiformes; family Carangidae; genus Caranx; species Caranx ignobilis. The sequence continues at coordinate 18,848,113 of MU269990.1, forward strand.
TGAAGTAAATTTACAAAAACGATTCTAATTTATGTTAATACAGAAACTCAAGAGAAGTGGTATTAACTGATGCACTGATGTTGACTGATGAAAATGTTGTAACATATCCATTTAAACGTACATTTTGCCATATGCATTTGATCTTCCATTCACTGAGAGGTGTAGTAGTATTTTTCCTGTTTTATTCATTTATTGGATAAATAGCATAAACGGGGGAAATGATGGAAAAATACTGAGTGTTCATTTAACCATGTCGATCATAGGTCCTGTCCTGCAGGAAAGTTTTGTGAGAACCTGTCCAGTTTTATTTAGCAAAGCGGCCTTAAAGATAGTGGAGGTATGCAAACGGCTTTGAGAGGTTAAGTTTCAAAAACATCTTCCTTGCAACATAAGAGATAACGTGGCTGTTGCTAGGCAGTGTGACGTCTTATGAATACTCTGCACTGTGCTTAAATACTGATGACTTTTTCTGTTCGGGGAGCTCCTCTCTCATGACTCTGTCGTGCGAGATTCTGTGCACAACTTGAATAAAGAGACACTGACTTCAAGATCTTGACAGTGTTGACTTTTTTCACCCTAAGAATACTAAGAAGACTTAAAGCAAATAAATACCAAACTACTGTGTAGAGAACATGGTAGTTATGATCTAGTGTGTGTGTGTGTGTGTGTGTGTGTGTGTGTGTGTTGGTTTTTGTGTATTAGGCTGACATTTGGCATGAATACACACCGACACTAGGCAGACATTTTGGATTAGCAGGACAGGGCCAGTGTCCCCCTAATTCTAAAAGCGTAGAAGTGTTTCTACTGACTTAGAAACCCCAAATACCAATTTTCAGCAAAAGTCTCTCTAGTACACAATCACCCGACTTTGTGTATAATCTGTGTATTGACATAGTGCCCCTATATCTGGGTCGGGGTATTGCATCACCTACTTAATAATTCACACAAGTGTATATTTCACAGGTTCAATAAAAGCAGCTATATGATACACAGCACAAGCATGTTCAAGTATTTTTTAATTGAATTTGGCCAAAGAATATTCAATAAAATAACTAAGCCTCATACAAGTGACCACAATAAAGCAATGGCAAAAATATTTCATGTGCAAAGGTGACAGATTCAGCACTGGACAGTGACCATGCGCCTGCCAATAACAAGACAATACCCAAAATGCGATAAATGTATTATTCCATAGCACCTAATGAAAACTAACAACTATGCACTGGCAATATTGTCTTTGATCACAACATCATAAGAGATGAAATAACAGTGAAATTAATAAGGCTACAAAACGCAGCCGCAACAAGAACAGCTTCATTTGGATCACAACATACGGTCAAAAATGGAATTAATAGCCACAGCGAGAAGAAACAACAAACACCCTGTGCCTGTTAAATGGGCAAGGCACACACTTAAAGAGTGTAAAAGGAACAGGGTCATCACAATCTTGGTGATTATATTTCTACTGCAAACAAAAATACATGCCACATCCTGCTGTGCATTCGTTACAGTGTAACAGATTAAATCTCACATCATCACATCAAATGTATCACAACCAGATTGCAATGTCAGGGGAAAACTCATCAGAGTTGTTTTATAAGAGGACGATGCGTCTATTGCTGTGGTTAAGTGCAAATGAGTCTATAATCTTCTGGAGATCCAGGGCCTTGGTTCGTTCTGCGTGTATGGACAGGCAGGCCAGGTTGCTGAGTCGAGGGTTTGCCATCCTGTTCCTCAGGTAGGTTTTTACGCGCCGCATGCAGGAAAAACTGCGCTCACATGAAGCGGAGGTTACAGGCAGTATAACAGATATGCGCAAAAGTTTATATATGTCCTCAAAGGAGTCTTCGAAAGGTTTAAGCATGGACAGAAATTCCAGTGTGCTACTGACTGCTTCACCTTGTTCTTTTTTTCTCTCCAAGAGCCGGCGCATTTGGTGCGCATTTGGTGCACCTCAGCCAGTAGGTCGTCCTTTTTGATCCCATGAATGTGGCATTTTTGGGGTTGAGGGCTGACGTGCCCATGAGAACTGCACCTGCTTCTGTTGAAAACCGTCGTGTCATTTCATTCACTAGATCAATGACAGGGTAGAATGAGGATGTTCGGAGTTCATCCGGAGAGGACATGAATGGATGTTTTGTTTGAGTTGGAGCTTCAACTACATAGTCCTGCAGGTGGTGAGGCTGTTGGGATTGTCTCTTTTCTTGTGGGAGCTGTGGTGGTTTTGCGACACCGACTTTGGCGCACAGGGCCTCTGCCTTGCTCCATATGGCTCTCCAAGAGTCCTCTTTGCGCTTTTCTTTTAGGCCCGCAATTACTGAGTGCGCGAGGTCAGTGGCAGTCTCCAGCAAAAGATCGGGGGACTGTAGAGTGTCAGACATAAACTTTGCTGTACGAAAAAGATCCTCAAACAAAATGAGGTGGAGGATGAATTCAGCATTAATGAGTTAGAATAATGACCGTGCGTCAGTGGCTCTGCGTGGATTTGGTTGCACTTTAATGTCGTTAAAGGTTGCAATGATGGCAGGTAACGTTTTTTGCACTGCCCACAGCGAGTAGTACTGGCAGGACCAGCGCGTGTCAGACAGTTTTTTAAGTTCAATTGGCTGCTGAGAAGGCTCACTTTCCCTTTGCTTTTTAATGAAATGGGCATGGACAAACGAGCCTGAGAAAAACTTGTACATGTCTTGCACAATAACAAAAAAATCCCCTGCTGGCTTCATGTTTCTGACACAGTCCACCAAAACAAGATTGAGGTGGTGTGCATGACAATGAATGTATATTGCCTGAGGGATCTCTTCTCTGAATTTCTCTTGGACCCCTTTTTCATTTTTCAGGTAGTGCACCACGACAGACACTTGTTCTGTTTTACTCAGGTCCTTACTTTCATCAACCATCAAAGCAAATAATTCAGCGTTTTGTATTTCACCACTTATCTGATCTCTAATCATATTTGCCATGATGTCCAGGATTTCATTCTGTATATCATGATGCGTGTACTTTGCATTTCTTGGATTATCTGATATTTTCTGTGCAACTGTTTTGTCAAATTTGCCTATGATCTGTAAAAGTTCGAGGAAATTTCCCTGGTTGACAGCTGTGTCATCCTCTGTGTCTCCTCTCTGTGAAAGTCCCTGGTATGCAGTGAAACGCAATGACTCCACAACTGCTCTCATATACTCTCTATTCTCTCTGACTATTTTTGCATGTCCATCCCTCAGAGCATTGCATATTGTTGAGCCAGACTCTTTCTGAATAGTCCACTCATTCCACGCTGCCATAGCATATTTATGCTCCACACTAGCAGTGTGTGTCTTGAATGAACTTGTCGCTTTCTTCCAATTCTGGTAGCAATCGTGAGTAAATGCTGCCTTCTCTCCGTGGTTTCCTGGGCGTTAAAAGTGGCGGTAGGCAAAGCAGAAAACACGATCCTTTGAAATAGAATATTCCAGCCATTTGTAATCATCATACCATCTACAATTGAAGTAGCGATCCTGGTGTCCAACCTTCGTGGCCAGATAACGCCGGAGAAGAGGCCGCCTTGGTTCATCAACAGGTGACTGGCTTACATCAGAGGGAGCGGTACCTGTGTCAGCAGTGCAGGTAGGGCCCGTAGAGCAGCTTGCAGCGCTGGACTGCTCTGGTGCTGCTTCATGTTCTGGCTCAGCAGTTCCTCCCGCGGAACCATTTTTCGATTTATCTCCTCCGTCGTCCTCTTCTACCACTCTTTTTTTCTTTAAGGAAACGATCCATATTGCGGTCAGCGGACTAGCTAGCCTAGCCGAACGCGCGTGTATCCATGGTGACAAAACACGCCCCCCTGTCCCCTCACACACACACACACACAGGCTACACTAATCAATGGGAAACAGGCAAGTGGGGATGGATTGGAACTCGTGAACTTTTTAATGTTTTTTTTTTTAAACTTAAAATATATATTAAAATATAAAATGAAATGATTGGAATTATTTTTAACTTAATATATACATGTATTAAAATATGAAATAAAATTCTTGAGGGGCTTAACTGGGGCTAAACATATTTTTGACGGGGCTATAGCACCCCCTAGCCCCGGTGTGGAGCCGTCCATGAGAAAAGGCATGTTTGGTGGACACAGCCCCATTTAACTGTGATTAAACATAATCTTTTGACTCATCCCAGGGCCATATACAGGTCCTGTACCCCTTTAACCATATATTTAACCTTTTCCACTCCCACCCTATTTTGAAGCAAAAACGCTTAAAATTCCATCCTCAAATTATAATGGCTGTAGTTTCTGAACCAATTTGACTACATGCATGAATGAGGTCTTGCAAGAAAGGGGACACTATAGAGTTTCTTGTGAAAGTGTCAAAAACACTTTAGGTATTACTGGAACAGAGCAGTGGGCCAGTAAGTGAGCAAAAAATTCAGATTTTCTGTCCACGTAAAAAAAATTAATTAATAAAAACAAAAGTGGTCTGTGTGGCTTTATCCATATAGGTAAATGACAGTATAGGCCTGTAAGCACACTATCAATGAACACCTGGTTCAAATTTGAAGAAGACAGCACAAAGTATGACCATTCTGCAATGTTTTTTTCATGGTAAGATCCAGGCGGAGATGAGAGTCCAAATGGACACATGATAACCAAATGGTATACTGAGACACCAAATGTGTTTTTCTCATGCATTTTTTTATCACACAAATTTGCAATATTGAACTGTTCAATTATTAAATTATGCCCATAAAGTATGGGCATAACTAACCCTTTCCTCCGTGTTTCAACATGGCGACCGCGGACACCACGGATTCGCGCGCTTATATTACGAGTCTTCTTCTTCATCTTGTACACATTTACGATTGAATCAGCTAAATCTTTATTTACACTGTCCATTATAATACATCAATGTCCAGCACCCTCCCTTATCTTTCCGGAAGCTGATAACATCAACATTCGTGTCATACACTAACTTCAAAATAAAACCGAGGGAACGTCTCCCTCGGTTGAAACGGGGAAAACGATCACGCTTCGGACTGTAGATATTTCGTATATTCTTGTGCAAAATAAATGAGAAATAAAATAAAATCGATACTGAATTAGCAAAAAAACCTAATGAAGACACAGATACCAAATATGCCATGTTTAGCAATGTAGTGAGCCCGCGCAAGCTGAAACTGCAGAAGAGGAGCGGCTCGGGGACGCCGGCGTCCCCGCAGAGTTGAAGAGGTTAAACTGGCCCAGCTATTAATACATGCCATGTCAGCCTTTGGAGATGCCTGGTGAACAACAAACTTTGTGAAAGCTCAAAGCCTCTTGTTCCTGTTGTGTGTCACTACTGACCCATGCTGCCTTACATCAGGGAATCCACTGATTGAAAAAATTTGCTGGTACATGGTGCAGTTGGCTTTATGTTCCGTGACATTTCCCAGGGATTCATACTCAATGTCCCATTCCTTTTTATATTTCTGCAGTCTGTTTTGTTCTTTCGTTGAGGACTTGACACAGGAAATTGACTCTGGAAGTCACGTCACAGGAGTATCATAGCGACACTCATAGCGCTTTCTAGTGGTCAATGAGAACTGCATTTTCATTGGCATTGTGACACAACAGTGTTTCATTGGCCAATAAGAAGCTCATTCCAGACTGGCAGAGAGTCAGCAGCAGCAGCCAGAGCTTTATAATTAAAATCAACCAACCTGGGTTTTCAAAAATATGGAACTAAATGTGACAGTTGCCAACAGGGCCGGACTGGGGCAAAAAATAAATAAATCAGCTCTGGCATTTTCTACTCTGACAAACCCAGACTAATGATGGGGGGGTAATTCATGCTGCACATTAAGCAGAAGAACCATGGCTTTTTAATGTTTTAATGCCATCAATTCTCCAATCACTTCAACAACATAAGTTATGGTGCAAATTATTGTCAGATGGATCTCCTCCTGTCTGATTGAAGAGGAAGATGTGGGCAAATACATCACGACATCTGTGGGGTAAAAGGACAAAACAGAAGCAGCGTGGTCATGTGCTTTATTCTTTTCACTATATACAGAGAATCGAGCGCTCTCACTCACACATTCTGCCGTGTTGCTGCACATTTACGCTGCAGCTGTAGAAGCCCTGGCTGACTTTTTGCTCTCTGATGGCCCACAGCATCTAACAGGTGAAGTGCCAGAGGGAGGGGTGGTGGGGCTGACATGTTATTGGACCTGCCCATTGTTGGTATAGACCAGGGGTCGGCAACCTGTGGCTCCGGAGCCGCATGCGGATCTTCACCCTCATTGTAGCGGCTCCCTTTGGCCTTGAAAAAAAACCCGAACATAAATAAATGGTATTTCTTAATTCATTTTTATTCATATTATTAGTTTATTTTGTTGGGCAGTTATCTTGGAGTTTGAGTTGATGCCATCTAATTTTAAAAGAACTATTTTTAATTTCTAATTTGTCAACGAAAATATACGTCAGTCACATAACGTCATCAGCCTTCGACTTTACGTGCTGGCGGCTTCTGTAGTGTGCGAACCCTGCAATGGCCTAACCATGAAAAAATCCCAAAAAAGAAAAGTTTCGGAAGAAAATAGAGAGTTTAATTCAGTGCTTGATATGTGGCGAGAAAATATCGAACAACAAAAAATGTAACGTTGAAAGACACTTCCAAAACAAGCACTCTGCATTTGCTGAAAAATACCCAACCGAAGATGAGCGAAAGAGAGCAATTTCGGAACTGCTACGAAAAGCTGAAGAGAGCAAACTATCTTTCAAGAAGTGGATTACCTCTCCACAGTCAACTAGCACTGCTAGTTTTGTGGCAGCTCTGGAGATCGTAAAGAGGGGGAAGCCGTTCACAGACGGAGAATATATGAAAGATTCGTTCATAAAAATATCAGAGCATCTATTCTCCGAATTTAAAAACAAGCAGGAAATTGTTCGGAAAATTAAAGAAATGCCTCTCTCCGCAAAGACCATCAGGGTCAGGACCATTAAAATGGCAGAAAACGTCACCAGTAAGCAAATTGAGGACATCAATTTAGCTCAAGCATTTTCAATTGCTTGTGATGAGTCAAGTGACGTAAACGATGTTGAGCAGACAGTACTGTTATGCAGATATGTCAACTCTGATGGGCCGCAGGAAGAACTGATTGAACTCATACCGCTAAAGAACCAAACACGGGGGCAGGACATTTGTGAAGCTGTTGTGAGTTGTCTAGAAGCGAAAGAAATAAAGACCACTCACCTGGTGTCAGTGTCTACTGATGGGGCACCCAGTATGAGAGGAGCACAGAAGGGCTTTGTTAATTTACTTCAAAAGTCACTGGATCAAGAGCTGATGACGTTTCGCTGCATCCTCCACCAAGAAGCACTGTGCGCACAAACATTCCCCCCTTAATGTATGGAAGTTATGAACCTCGTTATCAAGATAGTGAACAAAATAATTGCGAACGGGTTAAGCCACTGTCAGTTTTGTTCATTGTTAGAAGAAGTCGACAACGAATATTCAGATCTCCTGCTGCACAACAGTGTCCGGTGGCTGTCCAGGGGAGAGGTGCTGAAACACTTCGCTGCCTGTCTGGAGCATGTGAAAACCTTCTTGGAAAGCAAAGGCCTCAGCTATCCTGAACTGGAAGACTACAATTGACTGGGAAAGTTTTACTTCATGGTAGACATGACAAGCCACTTGAACACGCTGAATAAAAATCTCCAAGGAAAGGGAAACACGGCCCTGCAGATGCTGGAGGATATTTCAGCGTTTGAGCGCAAGATGACGGTGTTTGCAAGAGATGCGCAAAAAGGTACGCTCTTTCACTTCCCCTCCCTAAGAGAGTTCAAAGAAGCGAACAATCAAATAGATTGTGATTATTTTTACCGTGCCATCACTGCAATGCAAGCTGCATTTGGAGAAAGATTCAGTGATTTCAGAAAGGAGAAACCTACTGTTTCTTTCCCTGTCACACCGCTGGACATCGACCCATCCCTTCTGAACACAGCTGCATTCACCGGAGTAAGTAAGCCTGATCTATAAATTGAACTGGCTGACATAGCGGATAAAGATATGTGGGTAAATAAGTTCAAATCACTGATGGCTGAGCTTGAAGAAATCGCCCGTCAGAAGGCTGTTTACGCTAAAGAGCACAAATGGAGTGATATGGAAAAACTCCCACACCCCGACAAACTTGTTTTTGAAACATGGAGTGCCATTCCTTACACGTATATTAACATGAAAAATTAGGCCTTTGGAGTCCTGTCCATCTTTGGCGCAACATACTTATGCAAGCAAGTTTTCTCAAGCATGAACTTCATAAAGTCCAAATACCGCTCCCGCCTCACAGATGAGAGCCTCCAGTCCTGTATAAAGATTAAAGTTACATCTTACAGCCCCGACATAGGGAAGATCTGCAGCGAACTTCAGACACAGAAGTCACATTAAACAGGCAAGAACAATAGCATTTAAAAAGCTATTTTTTTTCCTAAAAAAACGCAAACATTTATTTCAGACTCTGATCAGATGATGTAGTTTTTTTGTATGTTCAGATGCTTAGTTGGTTGCAGGCTGAGCAAAAAACCCAAAGAGGACCAGAAAACACTGACATGGGCTTGTCAAAGACGCTCCTAATTTTATATTTATTTTTAAAGCTGCTAAGCTGCAGCTAAATGTTTTATTTATATTAAAGTGGGGTAGTTTTTATTTTACTTTTACACAAATATAGGAAGGACTTAAATAGGCCTACAGTTCACAGTTTAATTTATTTCAAAGGACGCCTACAAATGCACACTGCACTTCTGTTGTTATATTCAGTGGTTGTAACAGGTAAAATAAATAAAAGATGAAAACTTTTGAAAGTTTACAAGCTCTGTTTTTTTTTTGCGGCTCCCGACGACTTTTTTTGGTAGAAGACGGGGCAAAATGGCTCTTTTGATAATAAAGGTTTCAGACCCCTGGTATAGACAATGAACCACTGTCCCTGCTTTATGGGCCATTTGGTGGCCCAAAATAGTTTTACCCCTCATACCAGCCCAAAAGTATGTTGGCCCACTGGGAAAATGACCCATACGCCAGATTACCAGTCCAGCCCTGGGTGGCAACCCTAGTCACACTACAATGCTCAACACTAAGTAACAGCAAAACATCCAGCCAGGGCTGGACTGGGACAAAAAATTGGCCTGGGCATTTTGAGCTGAGACTGGCCCACCAAGTATTGATGGAAAGACAATGAAGCCTATGAATAAAAACACACTTTTTGTGACAATGCTTGTACAATGCCTTGGTGGTGTATATGTATTGTCTAATAAACTTAAACCTACACCATCCTCCCAGTCCCGTTATTCTATATAGTACTTGGCGGAAACCCAAAGCCTGCTTGGTCTAGTTAACCTCCTGAACAATGTACAACGTATGATGGGATCCTGAAATTAGGACAGACTATATAGAGTAGAGATGAGACATGATCATTGATGAATATTAAAATAAATAAATTACATATTTAGTGATATTTTCATTAACTATTTATTCACCACATCAGTACACAGCACAGCAACACAAAATATTTCCTCAAAAATGGCAACCTTTAAAAAGTGAAAGGAGACAGAGAGAGAAAGAATATCACTTGATGGACTTACTTATATGATCATAGTACTGGTATCTCTATATAGAAATTACTTTATTGATACCAAAGGGAAATTCACTAGTCTGTCAGCTCATCTTCCATTTGCAAAAGAATTAAAGAGTCTGATGGCTGTGGGTATGAAAGATCTTCTGTATCTTTCTGTCCTGCACCGAAGAGAGAGGAGCCGTCCACCACCGCTGCTTCTTTGATGCATCAAGGTGTTATGAAGTGGATGATCCGTGTTGTTCAGTATGGCCTCCATCATCCTCATTGAGTATCTCTCCACCACCTCCTCCAGAGAGTCCATCTTTACTCCAATGACAGAGCCAGCCTTCTTGACAAGCTTATCCAGCCTCTTTGCCTGCTTTTTTCCTAAACTTCCTCCCCAGCAGCCTGCAGCATAAAATAAAACACTTGTCACCACAGACTGATAGAACATCTGCAGCATCTTATTACAGATGTTTAGAGATCAGAGCTTTCTCAGGAAAAAGAGGTGGCTTACTTAGTACTTATTTAGTACTTACTTAGAGGAACCTCCTGAACAAACAATAAACGATGTATGATGGGATCCTGAAAAATAGGACAGAGAGGAACAGAGATGAGATGAATATTAAAATTTATAAATGACAGATTGTGACTGAGTGATATTTTCACAGACTATGTACTCACCACATCAATAAACAGACACCTTCGACCTCCACAGCAGCACAGAAACACAGAATACTTCATGGCAACCTTCAAAAAGTGAAAGGAGACAGAGAGAGAAAGGTGAGAAAGAATGACACTTGATGGACTTACTAAGATGATCACAGTGCTGGTATTTTTATTCTAGAAACATAGATGCATCATGTCTTCTGTACAGTACTTAGAAGAAACCATGGCAGGCTTCCAAACACCATCAGTATGACAGCATCCTATAAGAGACAGTGAAAGGTTAAAGTTGGAAGAAAACAGCTGTTTGTATATACAATACCTCATTCTTATATTTATTCCACCTAGTGTCTTGCATTATGCATTAAGACCTATTAAGATGCACTGGTATAACATAATAGAAACAGCCCAGAAACCCTGTCATGCTAGCTAGCATGCACAGTTAGCTAAATTGTTACATTGCCTACTCGTAACTCCTGACTGTGTTAGTTAGCAAGCACAGTGAAAATAAGTTTGTCACTTCTTACCTGAAGTTCAGATTGCCCTCCACTCGCACCGGCGGCGGCCGTGAGTCTCTCCTCTTCCTGCCTCCACGTCCCCTCATCCACCTGACGGCCACCTCTGCCATCGTTACCTGTGGCTGCTTCGGATGCTAATTATGAGATAAGGTGTCTATTTTTTTTTTTTGAAAATTTTATTTATAAAAGTTTTTCCAGTATAAAACACATACAGAACAGCAGAGACAAAATACAGTGAAAAGAACAGAGCGGGACAAAACAAAACAAAACAAACTGCCAAAAGGGTTATAATGGTGTAAAAATAACAGTTATGCATGTCAGCTCACATACTGAATCAGAAGTGTACAGGTAGGATAAAAAGTCCAGGACAGAGTCCACAGAGTCCAATGAGCCAGGTCCAAGTGCAGACAAGGGGGCGGAAACTTGGCTGTGCAGAGCACAACATGGACAGTACAAGACGACATGGGACGGAATAGAAGAATCCAACATTACTGGTCCGGAGGACGATGTCTGTCATTTTGAATATACTCAATAAAGGGTCCCCAGACATTTAGGAACTTGTAGAGAGTGTCTGACAGAGTATACCGGATTTCTTCCAGGTAGATACAAGACACCATATCGTTCAACCACTTCTTGAAACAGGGGGGAGAAACTGATTTCCAATCTCTAAGAATAACTCTTTTTGCTACCACCATGCCGAACATAAGGGCTTGCTGTAATGATGAGGGAAGAGTGAGAGAAAAGTTGGAACAGCCAAATAATATCAGATGACTGTCAGGGGTCAACTGTTTGCCATATATAATGCTATACAAATGGAAAATATTGTCCCAGAAGTTCTGAAGCTTAGGGCAGGACCAGAAAAGGTGACCCAGCGTACCGTCATCTAGTTTACATTTATCGCAGGTAGCAGAGACCGAGGGAAAAATCCGGTTCAGTTTGGTCTTGGAAAAGTGTAAACGATAAATGACTTTAAATTGAATAAGTTGAAGTCTGGCATTGAAAGAGCAAGATTTGATCCTCTTAAGGCCCTGAGCCCACAGCTCGTCCGAAATCTCAATCCCAATGCCTGATACCCAGGCTTCTTTAATATGGAGAGAAGGGGCAGCCAAACTAAAAAGATTGTCTATTTTTTTTTTAATCCAGTGAATGTAATGCACTTCTGTAACCTGAAGGACTTGTCTCTTTTTGTCTCTTATTTTTTCCACTCTTCCTTTCTGTTTCTTGCTGTTCTCTGTTTTGTTGATGTCCTCTCTCTCTCTGTATGATTGATTGAAATGCAGCCGAGGCCCAAGGGAGGGGGCATCGGCCCTTGGCTGTAGGTGGTTCCAGCCCAGACTCAATCATGACTAATGGACCGATCTACCAGTTTTATGTACCAATAGGTATCATGACTAACACTGTTACTATTAATACTAGTACTATTAGTAATAATAATAATATAAAAAAAGGCCCGGCCCAAAATCACCGTCGGCCCACCAGGAAAATGCCCGATGGCCAGTCCAGCGGTGCATCCAGCAGTACAGCGATATCTGTGTCTGTCCTCAGTCTTATTTCAATCATCATTTCTCATCGATCTATTGGAAGGACCAAAACAATTGACCGGTGTAAAAACAACAACATAAAACACCCTTTCTCCACTAGGAAAGACACTGACATTTAGAAGCCTACATTTAAACCCATGTAACAAAGATGAGCAGTGTTCACAGATCACAACATAAACAAATACTATGTGTAACGGGGAAATTTTGAAATCTGAAGCACCTGTGCGTAAAGGAGGCAGCACCAAGCTCCGTGGCCTGGTCCTTGTCGGCCCTGTCTCTCTTTTCCTTTTTCCTTTTTAATTTTCTGAGGTTAGACATGCTGAATATATACTCACTATCTGATGCTGAGGCTGAGAGAGATGTGAACTTGTTAGTTTCAGCTGTTCCTTCAGTCAGTTTGAGTTTCCATTGCATGCCTTTGATCTGCCATCAGATGTGACGGGACGATCGATATAGATATAGATGTATGTGCTGATTCAGATAGTTACATTGAATATTGGTTGTTGCGCTGCCACACTCATCTCTGCGCACCACAGTCTGCCTAATTGATTCCGCACTGTGTTGCGCCGGACGAAATTACCACTAAGCGGGGTTGGCGTTTATTCATGTTAACAGTGCCCCTGGCCGTCATGGACGAGACGTCCCCTTAGGACATCAATGAGGGGGGATTGAATATGTGCAACAGGTTTCCATTGCCTGTGTCTTCTTGAACTCTCTCCCACTGCCTCCACTGAACATGGATTTGGTCTTGCTCTCTGGTTGTAACTGTCCCTTTGTTCAGACACCGTGAGCAGGTGCGAAGAAGGCAGGCCTCACTTGCTGGAGAGCAACAAACTAATTGAAAACTGTCATCTAGTTTGTTTGACTTCACAACACCAGACATTCTAAAGACCTTGAGCATTAAGCATGCGTTCTCATGTATTTGACACAGACAGGTCTTTCGATCAGATGCTTTTGGTGCTGTGACATAGAAGGGCTTCAGAGCACAGAATGAAGAATAGCTCAGCTTTACAGTGGGGTTCCTGATAAGAAAATCAATATGGAGGTTGACCATGGAGTCTGTCAGGATCATTCTCTGCTGCTTGATCTTGTTCCTGGTGATTGTGTCAGACTTATCAGTTGTCACATGTGTGATACCCTGTAGGAATGTTGGCTTTTTTGTTGACTGTTCCTTTCCTCTCATTAGCTTGTAAGTTACCCCAAACTGCTGGATTTGGTGAAGAAAACGATACTTTCTTAGGATCTTGCCTGATGACACACTTAGTGATGGTTTCTGACGCCGTGGCCCAGGAGGCTGTTTGTTTTTCTTCAGCTCTCTTCTGATGATGTTGTGGAATAGAAGAGCTTTTTTGATGTTTGGATTCCTTATGTTGCTTCCTGACAACATTTTCTTTGTTTCTGTGCCTGGAGATCCCAGTTGTGTTTTATTTGTAGCCTTTTTTGTGCGCGATATTTTTTTTCTCAGTTTATTTCGTTGCTTCATTACATTCTTAAGCTTCTCTTTCAAAATTTTTACTTCTCTTGAATACCTTTTTCGTGTTTCACTTCTTTCCTTTCTTTCCCTTTCCTCTCTGCGAGACTGTCTAGCATTGTATTCTAGAATATCTTGACCTTGCGGACTATCTGGGGGGTGTCTGCCTCCTGCACTGCACCTTCGCTGGCCCTTTTCTGTGCCTCTCTCCAATACTTTCTCCGATTCCTCTGTGCCCTGTCTCCCATCTCGTCTATCTGTATTACTTTTTTATCTTGAACTCTCCTCTTCCACCTCTGTCTTTCCTCACCTTGCATAGCATATTTCTTCTCTGGGTCACTATTTAATTTTTCTCTTCTCTTTCGTTGGTACTCTCTATTTCTCCTCCTTCGCTCCTCAACTGACAGTTTCTCTCTAGCCATGCTTTCTGTTCTGAATCAGGTTCAGACTGGAGCCACACAAACCACCAAGACACATAAGTTGCTTTGCCTTTAATGTCTGTTTATTTGTTTTAATATTCGGATTGAGGGGAGGTGTCACTGAGTGCCATGGTTCTAAAAGGATGAAAAGAAAAAAAAGGGAGCAAAGTAATTCATGACTGATAAATACAACTAAATACCATTAAATTAGAGTATAATCAATCTTCTAAGTCCATTATCCATAAACACATCAAACCAAATAATCCTGGGTAAACTTAGGCATGTTAAAATATTAAGCCTTGAAACTTAAACACCTTAATGCATTGAAATAAGTTTAGATTTACTTACAATGAGATGAATTCAAACACACATGGCAAACTCAGGTGAGCACCACCAGCACACACACACAGAGTCTGGAGACAAAGGAAAAGGAAGGCCTCAACTGGGCCTCTATTTGTAATGTGGGAGGAACAGTGGGAGGTACTCACATCTCCATCCCACTTGGTTCTCCTGCAGACAGGAGTGCTCAGCCTTGAAGTTTGTAACACTTTCCTTTAATACAAAATCATGAAAAATATATTTGAATATGACTATGGAATCAAAATTCCATTTACTTAACATGATTGATTGATTGATTGATTGATGTAAAATCTTAAAGGTGCAGTGTGTGTTTCTACAACCACATGTTGAAAACATCTACACACTGGCTTGTGCAGACAAAATCAATCTCCAGTGGAAATAGTGGGAAATGTGACACAGCCATTACAATATTCCTAAGAGTGTAACACAAAATGTTCATGATTTCTTCCTGAACTCTGCATGTGTGACAACTGATATAATTGTGATAAGTGATAAGAAGTAGCAGAGAATGATACTGACAGACTCAATGATCAACTTCCACAGTGATTTCCTCTAGGTACCCCACTGTACTTCATTCTGTGCTCTGAAGCCCTTCTACTATGTCACAGTATCTAGCATCTGATTGGATGATGTGTCTGTTTTGGATAAATCTGCCACAGATAACACTGTACTGGAATGTATTACACTAATGACAGTGGAAAGGCAGGGTTTTGTACACTGTCCGAGTCAAACAGACAGGATCCTGTGGCATTCTGGACACACAGCCTATGGATCCTGTCTTAAAATATCAAGACAGAATTACCACTGGTGCACTTTTGGCCTGATGGTCAAAGTAAACTGGATTTGAAAAAGCAACACTGAACTTCTTCCCTCTATAAGAAGCCAGTGTGTATATTTTCAATAGTGAAAACTACACACTGCATACACCTTTTAGATTTTACATCAATCATATACACAAGTGCTATATATAACACATGCTGGAAAGTTATTCAATAATAAGCAGATAAAAGAAAATTATTCAATAAGCAGACCACAGCCTGCTCATGCTCTACAAATCAAAAGTATATTGTAAATAATGTAATTGCATGTTATATATGTACATTAATGTGCAGATAAAACCCTAAAACAGCTGTCTCTTTCTCTAGTATGTTCAAAAATAGTATATTATTAGCACATTAAGCAGTTATTGGTGGATTTGTCAACTCTGTCAGACATAAAACCTGACGGAGTTGACGCTGACGGAGTTGACAAAATGGCATGTTTCAAAATCACTGCAGCTAGCTAGCTAGTTTTTTGGCTATTGCTAGCCATCTCCATAATCTCAATAAAACACTTTAATTGATTCCACTATGGTTTGAAAAAAGTATAACAACAGAGAGATGGTGTTGACATGCTCCAGCTGTGATGATAGGAAAATTGACATTTTTCATCTAAAACATCAAAAAATGTCAAATCTGACGGAGTTGACGGAAACAGAGGACACAAATTTGACAGGCAGATTTCTAAGGAAAATAGTTTTAGATTTTCATGGCATACATTGTTTTATACATTTATAACCATTATCTTTGATATGATATAAATGTTTTCACAATTATAGAGGTTTTCAAAGTTTTTCAGGGCTGGTGAATATTGTGACCTCTTGCTGAGGACAAGAGAAATAACATGGGGTGTCTAACCACTGGTCATACATTTAAACAAATATCCCCCCAAAAAGTAATTATCTATGCTTACACATGACATCAGTATTCATAATTCCTTAGATCTAACTAATATTCATTTTAATTTCATTTCTTTTGTTATTGAAAACACAACATTCCAACACACCATAAGATGTGCCATGTAAACATAAGATTCGCTTGATGACTGTGGAGAAACAAAAAAACATCATACTTGAATTAAAAATGACTGCTTGAAAGTCTTCGAATTTGACATGCCCTATGTATTAACCTTGCTGTCTATCAGGGTTGTGTTAGTAGTAGGACTATCATAAATAAGTTTTGTTTGCCTGTTTTGTGTACACAATTAACAAAGAAGGTAGGTTATCTGCCTCTATTAAATACACGTTTTTCCACAATCAAAATCCACTGTGTTTGTTACATGAGATTTGCTTGTAAGGGTTCCATTAGTTTGTGTTTCAGGTTTCAACAGTTATATTGTGACGGAAAAAAAAAAAAAGTAGTATGACTAGGTGGCTGGCATAAGTTACTTATACATGATGATCACAGATGTGATGGCTGAGAGGAGAAAAAGAAGGATATGTCCCAAGAAAGAGGCAGAGGAGTATATTCGGCTAAAGAGGGACAAAGCTGGGGTCCAGGAACGTTTTATAAACAAGTACAAAGGTTAGTCCTTACAAATCAATCCATAGTAGAGATGATGGTCATATTCCAAGCTGAAAATTGGGACAAGGGCATATTTGTTGTGTCGGTTATTTCTCCATTGTACAGCACATTCAGCACATTCAGCTGTTAGGTAGGTACTGTAACTATAGCTTTGCAACATCATTAGCGAATTTACTTGAGACAGAGCTATATTTTTACTTGATTATAATTTGGTATCATCGCATGCACATGCCCAGTCCTCATTGGTGGGAAGGTGTATAGGGTGAGGGGGTTTTCCATTATTTGCATAAAAGTAGGCTCCAATTTGATAGAGGGTAGACTTCTTTGTGGTTAAAGCCCCTACAAGGAACTTTTAACTAGATATGCAAAAGTCTCTGGTTTCTGCTGATGTCTCTGTGTGACCTAGGACAGCAAATGAGGCCATCGGTGGGAAGACAAGCTATTTCTAAATAGTGTAACCTTTTATCTTCGGGAGGCAGTGGACGGGTCGGTCCACCAGATGACGAAATGATGTACGGCACTCAGACCAGAGGAGATGACGGCACATGAGGCTATAATTTGGCATTGAGTTGTTGCTGTGCTAGAGAGTAAAAACTGAGCTCAATTTCATCTCTATATTTTCGTCATGGCTGATATTGTGACAGGATCCGCAAAGAGAAACCTACCGCTTTTGTCCACAGGGGTCACCAAAATCAACACAAAATGAAAGTTCTTTGTAGAGGCTTTAAGAGTAATTTATTCTCCTCCTATTTTAAAGGTCGAGGTGTATTTGCTGTGGAGCACAGTTTGTGTATTATATGTCCCCCTAGTTACTGTTGCTGTCATACTGTGTATTGTGGGGATGGACAGCATTGTGCAGGTTATTGACAAAATCAGGACTGCGAGCCAACTCTGTTTTTATAAATATCATGTCTATTGTCATTCCCTCAGTACATGATTGTGTTGTTATTGCACAACATGAGCAACTACACTTTTAATATTTAACATTGGATGTTTAGTGATTCAGCTTTGTCCACTTTTGTTCCAAATTTCCAAGAGAAACTAAACATTTAGGCAGTGTTTAATCATGAGCATTATATTTGGTTTTGGATCAAATCAACCCGATGATGTTGGATTGTTGTGTAATCACTGATGAGAATCTAAAAGTTTTTGCCAATTGACATTCAAACTCACACACCTTTTGGTAATGTTCTGCTGGTTACAACTCACAAGCTAATAATCAAGTGTTTTATGCTTAAATACAGATTTTTGCTGTAGAAAGTTAAAACCGTCCATGTTAAGGCCACAGTGTGCATATTATATGTCCCCCTAGTTACTGCTGCTGCCATACTGTGTATTGTGGGGGATGGGGAGTGTTCTGCCCTCCATTTTAAGGCTGGACCACAGTTTGTGTATTATATGTCCCCCTAGTTACTGCTGCTGTCATACTGTGTATTGTGGGGGATGGGCAGTGTTCTGCCCTCCATGTTAAGGCCACAGTTTGTGTATTATATGTCCCCCTAGTTACTGCTGTTGTCATACTGTCATGTATTTAGTTGGCTTTAGTTGGGAATATAAAAAATATTTGATTACTTGAAATATTTGATTACTTAAAGTTTCTAATTAACTTCTGAACCTTCTGTTAGAATTTCATTAGGCTTTATTGAGGCAAGGCAATGCTGCTAGCTATTTTAATGCTAGTCAGGCAGGGTTTGTTAGATGGGTACAGGAGTACAGGAATCATCATGGGGCAGGCCATAGGAGTTACAGCAGCTCTTGTCTGTCTGTCTGTTTGTCAGTCTCCATTTCTAGTACTTCAGTTCAGTCATTAGACATTTTGTCATAACATAGCAGTCAAGTTTAAATTATTTTTGTTAATGGATGCATTCCTTGTGGCCATGCAAGTTCAAGGGGTCTGCTATTGTACATGCTAACTCACTGGTATGGCTTATAGGGACATAACTGAAACATAATGACCATTATTGCTGTTAACTATGCCTGTCCTGTTCCTGGAGTGACAGGTCAAAGTGTCTGTTGTGAAAACCCACAGGTCAAATTATCACATGACCATTCAACTACACTATTCTGTAAGGATGAAGGGAGCCAGGCAGCCTGTCGAGGAACCTCCAGGCACCTCAGATGGTATGACCCTTACCTCAATCCACCAGCATCCTCGTTGATGTTTGAGCAGTCAGTGAAGTGTGTGAAAGATATTTGACTCCATAATGTTGCCACACTTCTATTTTTTTTTTTTTTGTTAAAAGATGTGAAAAGGGAAGTCAGCTGTAAAAAGCAGAAGCTGTTTGCTGCTGGTTGTTCTAAAACGTATCAGCCATCTAAAGCTGAGCCAAGATGTTTTATGTTTGATTAATGTTTTGCTGCAATAAATGTGGCTTCCTGTGCATTGACTGGTGTTTGTCTCAAAGGGCTTTACACAGCATCAGAACAACATCCTCTGACCTAAGATCTTCACATGGACTGAGGAAGAACTCCCAAGAAAAACAAAAAAATATCAATTGGAGAAACCTCATTGTGAGCAGCAGAGGAGGGGACCCCATGTATTTGATAAAGAATGACATTGTAACTGTTGCAGACCAAGTACTGCATATGTGTGTCTAAAGAGTGAAGGATTCAGTTAGCTCTCTCAAGGAATAAGGGGAACCGTATCCACAATAGTGATGTGCTCAAAAATGGAAAAGGGATTGTGATACCTCGTCAGCAACCAAAAGACTGCGAGGCTTATCTTAAAAGAAAATCTCTGTGGCGACACATGAAGATATGCCACCTAAAGATGACGGCTGAGGGGTACAAAAGAGGAAAGTCTAGGGTCCAAACCCTCTGTGCACACACTCAGCCTGTTCCACACAGTGTCAGTGAGCGGCTCTGGAAATTGGTTCTTTCCATGAATGAAGATGACGTAACACATGCTGTCCGCAATGAAAGACTCATATTGAAGTTGGGTGAACACCTATTCAACAAACATGGTCATGATATCACAAAACACGAATATATTAGACAAAAAATGCGCGAGACAGGTCGCTTGCTGCTACTGGGACAGCAGAGCCAGAATTTGAAAAAAATGTCAGATTTTTTTGCACCAGCCAATTTTCCTTGTGTGATTGAAGATGTAAAGGTGGTAGCTGGATTTCGCGAGGAAACTGGGACTTACAAAACACCATCCTTGGCGTTGAAATTGGGCCATAGTCTTAAAAAGTTGGCCAATATCCTTGAATGTGAGGGCATGATGTCAGGGGATGAAGAGGCCATTCACAATGCAAAGGTGTTTAGACAGATAAGCAACACGAAATGGAATGAATGCATTTCATCACAAGCCCTCAGGACGCTCACTGAGGCGAAATGGAACAGACCACAGCTCTTGCCCTTCACGGAGGACGTGAAAAAAATGCATCAATGTATTGATAACCAGAGAAAGGATTTCCAACAAAAACTTGAACTTGAAAAAGCAAGAAAAATTGGTCAGAACTTGCGAAACTTACACTCTGTGAGTTAATTATTTTTAACCGCAGAAGAGAGGGGGAGGTTTCAAAGATGCCTGTCAGTTCTTTCACAGCAAGACAGACCTGGAGTCATCCTGATGTGGAACTGGCACTGACTGACCTTGAGAAGAAACTGTGTCAACATTTTCAAAGAATAGAGATAAAAGGGAAACGAGGATGGAAAGTTCCGCTTCTTCTCACCCCAGAAATGCATGCATCAGTGGAGCTCCTTGTAAAGACTCGTGATGACTGTGAAGTGCCACACAGCAATCAATTCATGTTTGCAAGACCACAGGCACTAACGCACTTTCGAGGTTCAGATGTTATTCGACAGATAGCTCAATCCTGTGGGGCCAGTAACCCAGAGGCACTGTCCTCTACTAAATTGAGGAAACAGATGGCCACAATGTCCCAGCTTCTCAATCTTAAGGACAATGAAATGGACAACCTTGCGGATTTCTTAGGTCATGACATTAGAGTTCACCGCCAATACTACAGGCTGCCGGAAGGAACGTTACAGCTGGCTAAGGTCAGTAAAATGCTGTTGGCCCTGGAAAGAGGGAAAATGGCGTAATTCAAGGGACAAACTCTGGACGAGATCTCCATTGATCCGCAAGGTAAAACAACCTCTGTGGTAACTGTATTCATGTTGTTTCTCTCTTTGATTTATCATAGTCACATTCTTTTTAGTTGTGCAGCCTACGTTTTGCTCTCTGGTGGGATGTTGCTGTCATGTACTGGTGAATGTGTATTGAATAGTTTTATCCATGTGGTTATTGTGGTCCTCAGAGGAAATAACTCAGGACAGTGACCAATCAGACTTGGATGAAGACGATGACCAAATGGCTCCTTCTACGGAGTTTTCTTCGCCCTCCAGATTTTCATCATCTTCCAGACCTTTGTCCTCCACACCTAGAATATCCTCCACACCTTCAACATCCTCCACACCTTCATCAAGTAAGTTGACAACTATTGGGTAGTATTATTATTCTTTTTCATATGTATTTTAATTGCATTTTTTTCTACATTTCTTAAATAACAGTAAAGATTTATTAAGGGGTGGAATTTAAAAGATTTGAAATGGTTATTTGAAATGCCTCATAAAGGTATCCTTTATACAATTGTAATCATGTTCTTTTGAATCCTTTATATGTATATTTATTGTTGACATTGTTAAAAATGTTGATAACACTGAAAGATACATAGCTATTGCAGCCTGAGGGTGATGAGGGACAATAACATCATCACAAAGGCAGAATTAGAAAAGCAGCTTTTATTGCCAGCTAAGATTTAATTTAAGATTAAGCTCAGTGCAGGACACAATAAACTTCAAGAAATTTACAATAAAAGGCAAATACTGCAATAGTCACCAAGGATAAATATAGTTAGACAGTGCTATGCTTAAGTGACATTGACAATATCTCTGCAGGCATAATTCTCCAGAGTGCTACTGTTCTGTACTTATGTGGTTGTTGATGATTGAGTGCAGACACAGAAGAAGACGGATCAGGTGCTGGTCCACCACCAGGACTGGACTTGTTTCTGGTCCTCATACAGGCATGGAATTAGAGCAGGAATGGGCAAGGGCCATGGCTGCAGGTTTTTGTTCCAACCAAGCAGCAGCACCAGACTTGACCCATTTAATCAGCTGATCTCAGTCTTGAGACAGTTGATTTGTTAAACTGTGTGCTCCTGATTGGTTGGAACAAGAACCTGCAATACATGGCTGTTTGTGGAATAGTTTGTCCATGCCTGGTGTGGCAAGATCATAGTTTTTATATCTAAACATGTCATGTCTATAATGACCAGTGAGGGGAAATACAGGTTTAAATAAATGCAGTAGCAATGTTGAATATGCCAAGAGGCACAGTATGAACAGTTGAAACAGTCTGAATATTATGAAATGCCTAAGTTTCTTTACTAGGGCTGGGTATCACCAGGTACCTCGCGATACGATACTATCACGATATTTTGCCCACGATAACGATAATATCACGATACAGCGATTCTGCGATAATCGATATATTGCAAGAAATTTCATCCACGATACATCACGATATCTGTGTCACTGAAGAAATTGTGAATTTATTGACTGCACTTAATCCATTTCACATGAATTACAAAACATTGTCAATTAGGGGTGCACCGATTGCAATTTTCTGGCCAATCATGATCACTGATTTTTAAAAAGCCTGACCTGCCAATTTTTGATTTTGGCCAATTTTTATATATCTGACAGCATACACCTTCAATATTCAAATATTATTTTATTGAAAAACAATAC
The DNA here is from genome assembly GCA_021432705.1 of Caranx ignobilis. Taxonomy (NCBI): domain Eukaryota; kingdom Metazoa; phylum Chordata; class Actinopteri; order Carangiformes; family Carangidae; genus Caranx; species Caranx ignobilis. The sequence continues at coordinate 18,870,757 of MU269990.1, forward strand.
CTGTGAAACAATACAATACAAACGTGTTGTTTTACCTGCACATGAGGTCGTTCTCTCAAATATAAATGAAAACGATTTTCAAAATAATGATGTAGGTGTTTATATTGTCAGTATCTAAACAGATAGAGCGCGAGAGAGATGGATGAACACACACACAGACACACACCTGAGGGGCAGAAGCGCTTATCGACTGGCACGGAGAAATGTGTCTGGTGTGAACGGAAGGGCTCCAGCTCGCGCACGATTTTCGTTGCGCGGCGCTTAGCAGGGCCTCCACATCCTGGCGTCAACCCTCTCTCACGTCAGAGCAGAGGGTGGCAGTGGCTGACTTTCAGACCTTTGTGGAGGTAGATGAGATCGGTTTTGTTAGGGTTAAAATTTCATCTCATATACTATCACTGATTTGTTAGAAATATAACCCCACTTTAGTTACTGATTAGATAATATCACACATATATACTCCATTGTATTAGTTCCTTAGAAGATAATATTACACATATATACTCCATTTTATTTGTTTTGAGTTAAGCTGGATACATTATAACTTGATTAGTAAATGATTTTAAACACATAATCCATTTGATATTTCAATGATAAGTTCTAGATGATTCACCACTTATACACTACTGATGATTATTGGTGTTGATTGTGCATTTTGAATACTTATGAAAGATTCATTTCCTACCTCTAAGCACTCTCACTTACATGACAGAGAGGACACACTCATTCTCTCCGTCCTTCTCTCTCTCCAATAAATACCTCTGAAAACTCTTCCTGTTTGATAATGCATTAAACTGTATGTAATTACTGAGTAATAAACAATGATGGCTTTGAAGTTATGTTAAAGATTGAAACTGTGCTGAAGTGACCTGACAACAATGAGAGGGAATCAAGCATTAGTCCCGTGGTACGAAGGATTAATACATGTAAGGGTCAGGTCAGGTCACCAGAGAGCCTCAAATGATCTACACTATGGCCTTGAGTGCATTTGTTGTTTATTGTGCTGTGTGAAGGGAGGATAGGAGAACATTTTGTGAAAGTAATCTGAGAAAGTAACAAAGGCAGGAGCATCTCAAGGTCTACGTAGATCATCGCTGGGGTCAGAGACTTAGAGACGGAAGAAGCACTCCAGATAAATCATGAATTATGCAGATTAGGGAGGTTTCTTTTCAGGGTGCTGTCCTTCGTGGTTGGATATATCAAGTGCCAAGAGGCTGGGACCAGCCTGTGCACCAACGAAGGGAGAGCTAAGTCTAAACCACAGCTCCTCCCCACCTGTTTTAACCAATGAATGCTAATTACAAACACATTGAGCAATATTATATTATGCTTGGAAAATAGAGTTTTGGCATCCTTTTCTGGAACGGTGGTTACAGCTAACTGCTTGCAGACTGTGATTTCCTGAACAGAGAAGGTCCTTGTATACAAGTTTTTAATGATCCAATTTGAATAAATAGTTAACCAGAACGTCGTTGTTTGTCCTCACTCAAATCAAAGAACACGCCTGACAATTTTGGTGACCCCGACGTGATTTGAGAAGAGGATCTAGGAATTGGAAACCGGGACGGACGGCCTGTTTTTGCCGGGACCGGAGTCACTCCGCTGGACTTCTCGTCACTCACAGGGGCCCCAAAGGAAAGGTGAGCAGAAACCTGTTGTTTAAACAGAACCAAATTCTGCAGATTGAACATTCTAAATTTATGTGAGTGAAGAGGAGGTAAGGTTGGATGACTTAAAGGTAAAAGTTAAGACTTATGATAACAAGATTGACTGAACATAAAATTGGATCATTAAAATACCCTTTAAAGCTGGTACCATTGGTTTGGAGGCAAAGGCCTCAGAGATTAAAACATGTTGAGATAGAGTTCTTAAGTTTCAGAAAAGGTTAAAAGTGAAAAAGTTAAGAAGCAAATAAAGTCAAACAGTGAACAAGGTTAACAGTGAAAAAAAGGAAAAGAAGTAAATGAAGTTTAAAAAGTGAATGAGTAAAAGTGAACAAGCTAAAGAAGTAAAAGAAGTCAAAAGATGAACAAATGCTGAAGAAAAAGAGATTAAAGAAGTAAATGAAGTTAAAAGATGAACAAAGTTGAAGAAAAAGAAGTTAAAAGAAGTAAATAAAGTTAAGAAGTGAATAAAGTTGAAGAAAAGAGGTTAAAAGGTTAAAAAAGTTTAAAGGAAAAACAAGGTTCAAATGCTACACGTGTAAAGGGATAGAGTCCCTCAGTCCTAGGAAACGTAAATCTTTGTCTGTGAATTGTGTGTCATTTGGGTTTGTGCTTTGCTAAATGTTTGTGAATTGTGTGGGATTGTTAATGCTGTGTGGGGGGGGCAACATCAGCAGTGTCTCAGTGAGAATATGGTAGTGTCTTGGTGAAATAAAGCGAACAGTGGAAACCTAACGGTGATAACAGAAGCAGCATTTCACTAATTGGGTCAGTTGCTCGGGTGTTATGCCATACAAACTGACTGGCTACTAGTTTTCACTGATTGGGTCAGTTGCTCGGGTGTTATGCCATACAAACTGACTGGCTGCTGAGGGGAGAAAATGTTGTTTGTGGGAAATGCATTTTAAGGGTTAAAACTGTTTGGTTATAACTGTCTGAATTGTGGAATTGAAATGTATCATCTGGTGTGAGAGGTGACGCTAAACGTGACGTATTGAAAACGAAACTTAAAATATCAAGGCCAAATACCACAACTATACAATTTAATTCGACACCATCTAGTGGCCAATAAAAGTACATAAATAATTAGAGGGGAATAACTGAAATAGAGAATGATAATAGTATACTTGTAAATAATACCAGAAATTTTGCCCTCTAAATAAAAGATCAATTAGAATAACTGAACAATTTGAAACAAAATAACATAAGCAACATTTACCTAAAGTTGAATAAATAACCTAAGATAAAGTAAATAATAAGTAGAATAACTAAGTTGATGAAATGAATAAATAACCTAAGATAAAGTAAATAATAAGTAGAATAACTAGGTTGATGAAATAAAGTTAGTGACAACAATAATGACAGCAAACTAAATAACAACAAATTAAGAATAAAATAGCAAGCCAAATTAACTACATCAAATAATAATAACAGTAGATCACATATATAGCTATATAATAACAGAATTTTCTTTTCTTTTATTAATTTGGGGTGACCATATTCTCACAATAAGACAATTGACCGGAAAAAAAAAAAAAAAAAAATTTTATTACAAAATGGTTTTGCCTTGAGAAGAGTGCTCTGGACTGAGAACCGATTTTGAGTGACAATCACACTACGATACCAACATCACTGCTGGAAGATAAAGACAAGGATTGACTTTCAAGTCTGTTCATCACCCTAGATTCCCCTGAGCAGTGTCAACACAACATCGCCCCCACTGAAGAGGAAAGGACTGGACTCACTGAAACCGGAGATCCTCACACCCCTCCCTCACTGGCTACAGACATCTGTCTTTGGAATAACATGGAGGAAACTGATGATCTGAAACCCCGCAACCAAGGAGAACTGAAGGACTGGATAATCAGGAAATTGGAGGAGACTGCCACAAAGGAGGGAAAAAGCACAACAGGAATAAGAAAAGAAGTGGAAAAGGAATGGGAAAGATGGATTGCGGAAGGACTTCTGGATGCTGAACCAACATCAGCTCTCCCCAACTCTGCCACCATCAGGTTCATAGGCGTCACTGCAACAACAGCCTACAGAAGAGCCAAGACAAATTGGGAGAAAGGAGGAAAACACTTGTGGGGAAAAAAGGCAGTGGATAAATTGAAGGACAAAGAAGCAAGAATCTCAACAATTTGCAAATACATGACTGAAGCAGGAGAAGCCAAGACACAAACAAAGAAAGAAAAAGAAGAAGAAAACATGCAGACTACAACATGCAAAGTCACCCCAAGAACAATCAGCACCAAAGTAAACAGACCACAGACAGGCCTATACCCCTCCCTACTGGAAACATCACATGCCCCAACAGCTCCCCCACCATATGCACCTGTGCCTGACCTCTGGGATGGACTTCAACCTGGGACTCACTCAGATCCCCCATATTCAGACCACAACCCCTTCAGAACATCCCAACCTGCAGCTGCTCAAGCACCCATCCTGCCAATAACAAGAGGAACACTCATTGTAAAAGAAGGAGCATTGGAAGTGGAGGATCCAGTTCATGACGCCTCAACACAACTCCAGAAAGAAACGAGTGAACTGGTGGGAAAACTTATAGATGTGGTGCAAGTCCAAAATGAACAACTGACTCAACTGAAACTGACTATAGGACAACCATCAGAAAAGTCTAGAAGCACACCACCACAGCCTCAAGACACACAGACCTACAGCGAAAAAATCAAGAAGAAGAGGAAACACAAAAGAATCACCTCAACCCCACATCTTCCAGCAGCTGTTGATTCTGAAGGAATTCCCCTGATAAATCCAACAGACACAGAGACTGAAGAGGACGACTATGATGGAGACTCAGAGCATGGAAGTTGCCAGGAAGACACTGTGCTCATCAATGACATGGAGAGGAGTAGAGAATGGCAACTGAATCCTGACCCAGACCAATGGAGCCCTGTAGAGGTTGGAGGAGTTCAAGGAACCATAACAGGACACTTCGCAGGTCACATGTTCCCCTCTGCACAGTCACCTCCACCAAGATATGACCTCAGACCAAGAAAATACACTCACCAGATCAAGACATCCAAACCAGGGAACTATCCTCTCAGACTGGCTGGGAACAGGAGGGCTGTGTACGTCCCCTTTCAACACAGAGACATGGAAGGCTTGGTGGAGAAACTGCCACCCCTGACAGGAGGAGCTAGCCATTGGATAAAGATGCTGGAAAGCCTCACTGCAGGAGATGATCTGTGCCTCGGAGATCTCAGAGCATTGTTGGCCAGAACTGAAGGAAACAGAGAAGCTGATCGTCTTCTGGAGCTTGCAGGCATATCACGCTACAGCCCCAACCATGAACCTTTCAACATACATCGCAATGCTCTGTGGAGAGTGCTAAGAGACCGGCACCCAACACCACAAGATCTGCACTCTGTGAAGTCACTTCGCATAAAAGAGGGAGAAGATATCCATGAGTATCTAAAAAGAGCAGAACATGTGTGGGAAGACAACACTGGGACAAGACATGACTCAACTAAAGCTATAACAACTCTCTGGAGAGATCAGTGTCAGAAAGGATTGCCAGGGCCGGTGCAGGAAAAGCTGGAAGACGTGGTGGGATTATCAAGCAAGACGGATAGTGAATGGAGAGAACATATCACCCACTGGTATAGACGATACAGCCACAAAAAAGAAGATGACAAAGAAGAAGTGGACCGTTTGACCAAAACACTACTCAAGCAGCAAGTAGCAGAGAAGAACACTCTCAAAGACAAAGCCAAGACCAAACAGATGGTTGCAAACACTCCAGTGGAAGAAGCGGATGACCTCCGTAAAACTGTCACTGACGCTGTTCAATCTATTCAATCCGCTGTGTCATCACTCAGTCAGCCACAAAATCAGACTCAACCGCAGGACTATGGATCTCAGCTGAACTATGGATCCCAGAACCAATGGGCGCCAAGAGGAAGAAGAGGAAGCTTTCGTGGAAGAGGACAGACACACTCTAGTGGTACCTGTTATGGCTGCGGTGCACACACACACTGGATCAAAGACTGTCCAGAGAACGCCTCCACACCACAAGGTGGACACTATCCACCACCCCCATATCCTAGAAGAGGAATGACACACAGAGGAGGAATGACACATAGAGGAGGAATGATGCAAAGAGGAGGCATGATGCAAAGAGGAGGAAGAGGAGGCTTAAACTCATATCCACAGCAAATGTCACAGTCAGCCTGGAATGGGGATGACTACAACTCTAACTACTGACGGGCTCCTGAGTTCAGTGCAAGTCTGCTAATTCCACCCACAGCTGAGCCGATGGTGACTTGCATGATTAATGATGAGAAGTACGAATTGATGGCTGACACAGGGGCTGCAGTGTCAAGTATCAACACCCCTCTGCCTCTGTCTACACGAACTCTCACCATTGTCGGTTACTCAGGAAATCCACAAGTTCAACGTTTCACAAAACCATTGGCAGTGAAGTTTGGAGCACAAACACTGGAACATCAGTTCTTATTTGCCCCTGACTGTCCTGTAAATCTACTTGGAAGAGATCTCCTGGCCAAATTGGGTCTCACAATACAGTGCAGTGACCAGGGTCTGGTCATTCACTCCCCATCAACACCTCCCTCCCCACACCAAAGAATCCTCTACCTGGCCCCCGCTCAAGATCTAACAGAAAAGCTCACCCAAGTCTTCTGGACGCGCCTTATCTCCACAGGAGAGAAAACACCACACGTCCAATATGCCTACATGGAATGGAAACCATGGATCCAGACTCACTTCACACTCACTGACCCCTCAGATCCTTTGCATTGTACATATAACTTCATAACGGCCCCTGATGAAGAGTATTCACAAGCCTGGGCAGAAGAAAAGGAGGGAGGAAAAGAGAGCTTGGATGTGAGAGACATTTACATCGGACAGGAAGGAGTAGCAGCACACTGCCAGCTCACACCAGAACAACTCTCCTGGTATACATTGGACTCACACTCTGCTCCTCACATCACACTGGCCGTAGGAGAGGGTCACGAAGCAAAGTCCTTAGGCCCCATGATCAAGAGAGCCCTGCAGCTGCATTGGACTCTGTCCCATCCTCCCCATCTCTACAGGAATGATGAGGCCAATATGTGGAAAATCTGCTTTTCAGGATCTGACACAGGCGTCTCAGAGACACTGGACATCACAAGACAATATGGATCAGACTCTACAGACCATCCTGACAGACTCAGACTGATTGCTCACATCCCATCCTCTCTGTGGACTACAGGTCCATATGACGTTGGTCTCATCTCCACACATCCTGTTGATGTCGAGCCCCTACCAAACCAACATCCTGTTTGGAGGCCTCAATATCGTCTGAAAGCTGAACAGGAGGCAGGGATTGCTGACACCATTGAGGGTCTCCTTCAAGCTGGAGTTCTGATCCCCTGTCGCTCACAGTGGAACACGCCCATCCTCCCCGTGCCAAAAGCTGAAGGTAAAGGCTGGAGAATGGTACAAGACTTCAGAGCTGTCAATGCTGCCACGAAATCAACTGCATTGCCTGTCCCTGACCCCTACCTTGCCCTCCAGAATCTGACCCCATCTCACAAGTTCTTCACAGTGATTGACCTGGCCAATGCCTTTTTCTGTCTCCCGTTGACCCCCAGCTCACAACGGATTTTCGCCTTCACGTACAGGGGTAGACAATACACCTACACACGACTGCCACAAGGTTTCAGAGACAGCCCAGGACTGTTCAACGCTGCTCTTCGGGCTGATCTACAGGATTTGGAGCTCCCAGACGACGTCCTCCTCATCCAGTATGTTGATGACTTACTGCTGGCTGCACCATCAGTTGACACCTGCCTTCAGGCCACACATTCACTGTTGATGAAACTTGCATCTGTGGGTTACAAAGTCAAAAAGGAGAAAATTCAAGTGTGCAGACAAACTGTGACATTCCTGGGAAGACAAATCTCTGGAGATGGACACACACTCACCACCAGTCAGTGAAACTCCATCTTGAACCATGGCAAACCTGTCACTGTGCAACACATGCTGGCTTTTCTTGGCCTGGCTGGATACAGCAGAAACTATGTTCCCGACTATGTCAATCTGACTCAGCCCTTGAGAGAGATGATATCAGCAGCAGGCAACAGAAACCTCACAGCCACCCTCGCTTGGACCACAGCAGCTGAAGAAGCTTTCACAAATGTTAAATGTGCCCTGGCAGCTGCCGCATCGCTCACCAGCCCAGACTACACCGCACCTTTTCATTTGGATGTTTCTGAAAAGGAAGGCATTGTTAATGCCGTCCTTTATCAGAAAAAGGAGGGAGAAAGAAAAGTGTTGATGTATCACAGCTCAAAATTGGACAACATGGAAACAGGACAAGGAGGCTGTGCACGACATCTCGCTGCTCTGGCAAAAGCTGTGACAAAAACAGAACACATGGTAATGTGCCATCCAGTGAAGATAAACACAAACCATGGTGTAGTGGCCTTCCTGAACTCAAGTGCATTCACTTTTTCACCAGCAAGAAAAATGAAAATCTCAGCTGCACTGAAACAGCCACACATCACCTACTACACAGATGGAATAAATATGGCCACCAACATGACCACAGAAGAACATCTTCCACATGACTGTGCAGAAATAGCAGCAAAAGACATCAAACTCAGACCAGACCTACAAGCAAAACCACTGCAAACACCTGATCTCATCCTCTACACAGATGGTTGCTGCTACAAAGGTGAGCATGGAAATGTTGCATCATATGCTGTGGTGAAGCAATCAGGAAACAAACATGAAGTGTTGGAACAAGGGATCATACCACAACCAGCATCAGCACAACTGGCTGAAGTAATAGCACTAATCAGAGCTCTGCAGCTCAGCGAAGGACAAAGAGCCAACATCTACACTGACTCAGCCTATGCACATGGAGCTGTACATGTAGATGGACCACAGTGGGTGAGAAGAAGTTTCCTGACCACAGCAAACACCCCTGTGAAGCACAAAGAACAACTTGAGGAGCTGATTAAAGCTGTACTCCTCCCACGAGAAATTGCTGTGATGAAATGTAAAGGACACCAAAAAATCTCCTCTGATGTGGCTAAAGGAAATGAAGCCACTGATGCAGCAGCCAAAAGAGCAGGAGGATATCAAGGACAAATGATGGCTGTTGTGGCCCCACAACTCCCGAATCTGACTGAAGAAGACATCAAAGACATGCAAAACCAAGCAGGAGCGTATGAAAAGAATGAGTGGATAAAGAAAGGTGCCACCCAAAAGGAGGGACTTTGGAGAGCCCATGATGGAAGAATTGTGGCTCCGTCAAAACTGTGCCAGCTGTTGCTGAAACAGGCTCATGGACCAGCTCATGAAAGTAAGAAAACCACTCTGAAAAATGTCGACACCTTGTGGTGGCATCCACATATGTCAAGCTTGGTAGACAACTACATCACTGAATGCACCGTCTGTAATGAACACAACCCAAGACCCATCTACAAGTGTCCATTGGGCAAGTTTCCAGTTCCAGACGCTCCATTTAAAGACATCACCATTGACTTCACTGACATGGGAGCAGAAAACCGAGTGCAAGGATACAGATACCTGTTGGTCATGGTGGATAGATTCACTAAGTGGGTAGAAGCTATCCCCTGCAGAAAAGAAGATGCAAAGTCAGTGATCAAGTGGCTGAAGAATGAACTGATCCCCAGGTATGGAGTTCCACGCACCATAAAGTCAGACAATGGATCCCACTTTAACAACAAACACTTGAATGAAGTGGAAAAGGCTCTGGGAATCACTCACAGATTTGGATCAGTTTATCATCCAGCCTCACAGGGAATAGTTGAACGAGCCAACCAAACTCTGAAGAGGAAAATTGCGAAAATCTGTGCAGAAACAAAACTCACCTGGCTTGAAGCTCTGCCCCTGGCACTGATGTCAATGAGAAATTCTCCTCATGGCAAAACACATCTGACACCTCATGAGTTGTTAACTGGGCGACCAATGCCAGGTCCACCAAGAGAGGGAGGACATCTCCCAACCCTGGACCTGTGGCAAATTGACTGTGATGACTATATGACTGCCCTAACTGCACTGATTCAAACTCTATGCAAACAGGTGCAGAACGTGGAGGAGGAGCCCGTGACTACTCCAGAAAAGTCTCCTGTTTTGAAAACTGGGGATTGGGTACAGGTGAAAGTCCACAAGAGAAAGTGGTCTGAGCCCAGGTGGACAGGACCATATGAGGTAATTGAGTGTACCTCACATGCTGTCCGTGTAAAAGGAAAGGCAGGAGCTAATTGGCACCACCTGACACATTGTGTACCATCCTCACCACCGTCTCACTCTCTGCGCGAGATTAGAGCTGATTTGGAAACACAAGATACAGGCACCAAAGAGTAGATATCAATTGTCGGCCAACACGCCTGTTATCACTGGCTGAAAAAGCTTATGTCTGCCCCACCAAATATTGAATTGGTTCCTATAAACACAGATAATATACCAGTCAATATAGCACTAACAGAGGGACACTCAAACACCTGTGTTGACAATTATTATTTCTACACAAAAGTGATAACTGTACTCGTTGTTTTGTCCTTCACTGCGCTATTGGTGCTGTTCGCATTACACATTCTAATTAAAATACATAAAATCAAAAAAATAAAAAATAAATAACAAAATAAAACAAACAACAACAATGGAAACACTCAAGCCATGGCACCCTTTCCGTCTGCCTGGCCTCTGCAGGTTGAGGGGAACAATGTTGGTTTTCGGGCTGATAACACTGGTCATCATTCCTGCCATTCTCTGGTGTGAGGTGAAGATAACTAAACTCCCACAGCTTGTTAACCACTCTCATGCTGACGCCCCAGAAACTCGGTCCAAGAGATCTCTTGACACACGTATAGGTCCCCTCAATTTGGAATTTGTGGAAGGAGAGGATGGGGTGGCTACTTTCGACTTCTGTTCTGTCGCCAAGTGCAGACCCTACCACAGTAAATATGTTGGGGCAGAGAAATATGCGTGTGACACTACCTCAAAAAAGAAGTGGTGCAATTACTGGTCATATGTCATTGCTAACTCTGGTTACACTGACTGGGGTTACAGACCACCCAAGGCCTCCAAGGGACCTAACCCCTTAAAACAACGACTGACCTTACTTCAAGAGAAGGCGCCCAGACCGTGTAAAGACTACTCCTGTAATCCACTCATACTGACTCTGAAGAGACCAGCACTGACTGATAGTGGCATGTATGTACTGGGTGCTCATGTTTCAGGTCGTGACCCCTTAGGTCAATTCACTATCACAGTCAAACCCAAGACTGACTCTAACAGCCCCGCTTCTACTGACCTAACCCATGACGATCGTGTTAAATACCTAAACTTCTCAACCCCTGAAGGTGTAATTGCATTTGAAACTGGTTTCACCGAGAGCAACACTTGGCTGGATTGGATGTATTTCACTGCTAACACTCACAATTTCACTAATTGTATTGTTTGTACTACACCCAGGCCTACTCTGTACACTGTTCCTGCCCCACTGTTACCACACCATGATCCACAAGGTTTTGAGTGCATGCTGAAGATACACATGACACCCACTCCGACACATTGCTCTGCCCTAAGCAGACTGTTTCCAGTAGCTGCTAATGACACTATTCCTCCAGTCTTCACCCCTAAGGAGGGACAGTACACCTGTTTGACAAGACACAATGTGACACAGCTTGGTAATGTACTCCCTGACTGGTGTAACATCACTCTAAATGTAACCTCTAGAGCTGACATGGGAACTTTGAAAATTGCTCGTGCTGATTTGTTTTGGTACTGTGGTAAGAAAACTCTGTACAATGTTCTCCCCAAAACCTGGTCTGGAACTTGTACGCTGGTCAGATTGGCTTTTCCCATCACTCTGCTTGGCCAGAAACTGGCATCCTCACCTGGTCGACGTCACAAACGCACAGTTACCTCTGATGACTTTGACTTGACTAGAAACACTCCCACTTACTTTGACGCTATTGGGGTTCCAAGGGGTGTGCCTGACGAATACAAGCTTGCAAGTCCTATTGGTAATGGTTTTGAATCTATCCTCCCTTGGGTGACCACTAACAAAAATGTTGACAGACTCAATTATGTCCACTACAATGTCCAGAGGCTGGCTAATCTCACCCGTGATGCTGTGGCAGGTCTCTCTGAGCAGTTAGCTGCTACCTCTCTCATGACTGTTCAGAACAGATTGGCCCTAGACATGCTTTTGGCTGAAAAGGGTGGAGTTTGCTCAATGATTGATGGTTCCTGCTGCACCTTCATCCCTAACAACACTGCACCAGACGGCTCTGTCACCAAAGCTCTGAATGGTTTGCGTGCTTTGTCAGACCAAATGGCTGAGGACTCTGGTGTAGACAGCCCTTTTCATGATTGGATGACTAACATGTTTGGGAAATGGAAGGGACTGCTCATATCTGTTATGGTGTCTATTGGGGTGTTTGCAGGAATTCTCACTTGTTGTGGCTGCTGTTTCATTCCCTGCTTGAGAACTCTGGTTAACCGTTTGATCACCACAGCCCTGTCCAAAGAAAACCAACCTCCCCCCTACCAATTGCCTCTGCTTGCTGGAGTTGATGACGATTTGGAGATGATCACGGTGAAATAAGGTGTTCACACCTGAAAGGTGTGAAAGGAGGGAATTGTTAGGGTTAAAATTTCATCTCATATACTATCACTGATTTGTTAGAAATATAACCCCACTTTAGTTACTGATTAGATAATATCACACATATATACTCCATTGTATTAGTTCCTTAGAAGATAATATTACACATATATACTCCATTTTATTTGTTTTGAGTTAAGCTGGATACATTATAACTTGATTAGTAAATGATTTTAAACACATAATCCATTTGATATTTCAATGATAAGTTCTAGATGATTCACCACTTATACACTACTGATGATTATTGGTGTTGATTGTGCATTTTGAATACTTATGAAAGATTCATTTCCTACCTCTAAGCACTCTCACTTACATGACAGAGAGGACACACTCATTCTCTCCGTCCTTCTCTCTCTCCAATAAATACCTCTGAAAACTCTTCCTCTTTGATAATGCATTAAACTGTATGTAATTACTGAGTAATAAACAATGATGGCTTTGAAGTTATGTTAAAGATTGAAACTGTGCTGAAGTGACCTGACAACAATGAGAGGGAATCAAGCATTAGTCCCGTGGTACGAAGGATTAATACATGTAAGGGTCAGGTCAGGTCACCAGAGAGCCTCAAATGATCTACACTATGGCCTTGAGTGCATTTGTTGTTTATTGTGCTGTGTGAAGGGAGGATAGGAGAACATTTTGTGAAAGTAATCTGAGAAAGTAACAAAGGCAGGAGCATCTCAAGGTCTACGTAGATCATCGCTGGGGTCAGAGACTTAGAGACGGAAGAAGCACTCCAGATAAATCATGAATTATGCAGATTAGGGAGGTTTCTTTTCAGGGTGCTGTCCTTCGTGGTTGGATATATCAAGTGCCAAGAGGCTGGGACCAGCCTGTGCACCAACGAAGGGAGAGCTAAGTCTAAACCACAGCTCCTCCCCACCTGTTTTAACCAATGAATGCTAATTACAAACACATTGAGCAATATTATATTATGCTTGGAAAATAGAGTTTTGGCATCCTTTTCTGGAACAGTGGTTACAGCTAACTGCTTGCAGACTGTGATTTCCTGAACAGAGAAGGTCCTTGTATACAAGTTTTTAATGATCCAATTTGAATAAATAGTTAACCGGAACGTCGTTGTTTGTCCTCACTCAAATCAAAGAACACGCCTGACAGTTTCACATAAAAGAAATGCAGATCCCGCAAAATTAAGGAAATCGGCGCCGATCGATCGGTGCACCCTTATTGTCAATCAAATTCACATGAATGACAGCCAAGTAAAACTAAGTGTATGCTGCACACAGTGGCTCTTCTTAACACACAATGTCCAATGTGCTTGTGTTACGTTTTGCTATTCCTCCGCCCTGCGCCATTTTCTTCTTCTTCTTTTTACGATTTCCGGCAGGCTGTACTGCGTCATTTCCTTTCAAAGAGTACGCTACCTCTGCACCGAGTCTTATTCATGGTAAGCGCCATCATGTGGAGGCTTGAAGTAGTGACTCTGTAAATCAAAATTGCAGCAGGGTTTTGTGAGAGAATCTGTTTAGAACAGCTGTATGTTTATTGTTTAAATATCGATATTTGGCGGCAGTGTATCGATAACGTACCGCACGACGAAATATCGCGATATATCGTTGTATCGATATTTTGGCACACCCCTATTCTTTACCTGTATTCACAACTAGAGAGATGATGACAAATCACTGTTTACACTATAGAACCAATAGACAGGGAGTGGAGCTGAGTGAGAGCTGTTCCTGAACCAGCTGGTTCTGGATCAGGGGATCCAGCTTCAGAATCTTTACTCATCTGGACCATCCTCATGTACTGTCGGAGCTCCCGATGGAACCTAAACATTCAGTCCTGCCTGATCTCCTACCAGTGATGGAAAGGGGTCACAATATGGTGACACCATCAGCACTAGGTCCACTGCAGGGGTACTCAAATATATTTGTCGAAGGGCCAGAATTTTTCAAAACAGAATCCTTGGGGGCCGGATGTTCAAACAGGCCTCGGTTTAAATTAAATTCACCTTTTTGCCTTATTATTTAGTTCTTTTTATTTTATTTTACTATAAGCACATTATTTTTATTTATACACATCTTTGGTGTATTGTACGATATAAAATGAAAAATCTTGACAGCCTATCATATCATCATCATCATCATCATCATCATCATCATTATCATTTACATATCATGCTGGAGCTTTACACTGCTGACTTGTATCCTCAGACATGCTCTGTGATTTTCAGCTTAAATATGAAAGGAGGCTGACAATCACAGGACAGGTCTGTACTGATGATACAAGTCACTGGTCCTGACGTGTGTTTTTCTTACATAACACACATTCTGCATCTCGGAGGCGACGTCTTTCCGCACTGGGGCTTCCTTCACCTTTCAAACAAGGCAGAGCTCAGTGGGATACAGTAGGAGAGACACAGGCCGAGGCCATCTGTAGACCTAGTAATGTTTATGTTATTAAGTTTAAGACAGCTGTTGTGTTTCCAGATAAATCCAGTGAGAGAGAGAGATCCACCAGTGGAAAGGACATCGTGCCTCCAGCTCAAGGTAACAGTTACAGTAAATAGTAGAACATGAGGATTATGGACATGTCTGAGGCCTGTCCTGTGAAGGAGGCTCAACAGAACCAGGCTTTGTCTTCATGTTCTGGCTTAACACAGAACCTGGGGAGACAGAGCCTTTTCTATTGCTGCCCCCTCCCTCTGGAACTCTCTCCCCCATCACATACGTGACTGCACAGACCTTAGCATCTTTAAATCCTCACTCAAAACTCGCCTCTTCACCCTTGCTTTTACTCCGTAGCACTCACATTTTAAACCATGTCTTAACCGCGTCGCTCTTCATTCTTACTATGTAGGCTATGCACTTGATGCTCCATTTTACATTTATTTTATGCACCACTGTTTACTTCCTTTGTGTTTACAGATTTTATGCTGTTCCAACTTACTGCGTTATTTTTATTACTGTACCTTTTATTGTGTTTTCTATGTAAAGTGACTTTGAGTGTTTTGAAAAGTGCTATACAAATAAAATGTATTATTATTATTTAACAGAACCTAAAGTCCCTAAACAGAGTTAAACAGTATCACGAAGGTGGTTATCAATCTCAGCTTTGTGCTCTGTGCGTGTTCACATAAAAAGAGGTGTTTGACATCATATGATTCTACTACACATGGCCGCTGATTTCAGCCAAGAGGAGCAGGTTGTTTTAATGGAGAGAGTATGAGCGATATAAAAAAGTGTGATCACAGCCAAAAGCAACACTATTGCTGCAAATATGATAATAAGTAAAGAGAGGAGGCTGATTTTAATTTCTGACAGCCGAACATTGCGGTACTTATAAATACAAAGCTTTATCCATTTCAACAAAATAAACTAGAGCAACATCTGTCATTTTTTAAATTGTGTTTTTATATTGTTTTCATATATTTTACTGATCACAATTATAGAATGGGAGTGTGTTTTATTGAAGGCAAGGCTGGGTGTGTGTATGAATATACAGTGAATTTTTTAGGTGCTGTACAAGTAAATCTCATAGCCTATTGTCTCTGTACAATGATAACAAAGACCTTTTTAAATGTGAAAATAGCGCAGACCTATTCAAGATGCGCGTTTGGGCAACGCTGCCATATAACAGGCCAAACACTGAAATTCATTTTTAATTTATTCATTGCCACATCAAAGTGAATTGACTAACTTTACTACTTACCTACCTGATTATCTATAATGCTGCGACTGCACAACTTGTTTCAGTGTCCTCCCGACGCTCAGCTCAACAGTGAGTGGCGTATTCCAGAAAGGAGGTTCAACAAACTCTGAGCCTAACCCTGAACTCTGAGTTGACTTACCCTGTAACTCAGTTATGTTCACAGAGTCTGTTAGCATGGTGACTGACTTAGAGTTTCAGTTACCTCTCTTTCTGGAACTGATAACTCAGAGTTTCCCTCATCTCAGGGTTAACTTACTCTGAGTTTTCACATGACCCGCTTTCTGGAATACTCTCCTGGACAGAATTGAATACATTTCTTTCCTAGCTGTCAATAATAATGTGTTTGGTTGGAAGTTTTAATGTGGTTGAAGTTGATTCTGTGTACAGTAGAGACTGTTAAATGGCCTGTATTTTATACTCTGATCAGCCTCAACAGTAAAACCAGTTAACCTCTTTGTGTATAACCAGTTTAGCTCAACTGTTTATAAGCACTCCATCTACTATCAAGAAATTATTTGCACCAATATTGAAACAGGGACCTGCTCTTAACAATGTTTATTCGTTTGAGTTCAGCGTTCAAGAACATCAAGCTATTGTTGTATTTTATTCAGGTTCTTCACAGAGAAGAAAGTGGTCAGAGGAGGAGGTCCGGGCGGTGGAAAAGACACTGAATGGCTTCATAAGGTCCAGGAAGGTCCCAGGAAAAGCAGAGTGTGAGAGATGTATTAAGGAGTCTCCACAGGCTCTGTGGGACAGGAGCTGGACAGCAATAAAATTCTATGTCAAAAACAGAATTGATGTTGCCAAAAGAAGTAAATAAGCTGCTGCTGCTCCGAGTTCTTATAGCACTGTTCTTAGCTATGTATTTTTTATTTACTGCATTGTGAGTTAGAGTCAGAGTTGAAGTTGAATTAGAGCAGGTATTTTATTTTGCCGAGTCAAAATGCACAACATTTGTATTCATATTTTGGATGTGCATTTTGAACTGAACTGAACTTGAAGAGTAAAATGAGCTGCTGTTGCTGCTCTGAGTTCATTTTTGAGTCAGAGTTGAATTAGAACAGGTATAGGTAAAATGCACAGTATTTGCATTTACATTTACATTTTTGATGTACATCTCGAACTGTTTTGGTTGAATAAACCACATCTCTTATTTCAGTTTTATGAAGTCATCATTTGAGTATCCTCAAATAGTGTAACTTCCTCCTGTCCATGCTGCTCTGTTCTTCTCTCCTCTCTCGCTTCTCTCTCCTCTCTCCATGCTGCTCTGTTCTTCTCTCCTCTCTCGCTTCTCTCTCCTCTCTCCATGCTGCTCTGTTCTTCTCTCCACTCTCTCCTCTATCATGGCAGAAGCAGCAAGAAAACCAAAGAAGTAAAAAAAAAATTGTTTGAGGAGACTAAAAAATGAAAGAGGTAGAGTAACAGAATCAAAGCCTAGACTAGGAACAATATTGGCCCAGCTTTCACTCAATGGCGTGAGCTCGAAGACGAGGGGGTATGTCCGAAATTCATGCAGGTAATGCGGCACCTTCCTGCCAGGTTGTGTACATGTGTTTAATGTGAAATGATCCGACATAACATTTTATTTATCTGTGTCAAGGCTCTAAACTTGCCAGACAATATTTATTTATTGAAACTTGTTGATTTCTGTACGTAAAGAGTCCCGAGGCAGCTCTACTCTTCTGGCCAGTAAGGTTACACACCTGAAGCTTCACTTTTTATTCAAACAACTACCTGTTACAATTGTTAGACTTCATCAATGAGACCAACATTTATCTTCCAAAAAGAATTTAAGCAGCCGGCGGTAAACCTCTACAGACCAGCCGGTAATTTAATCCGCTCGCTTTCTCCCCAGGATGACGACAGAGTTTGATCATCTCACCAATCACCTCAGGAGACTGGCTGCTCGTCTCTGAGATGCCCCGCTGCTCCCGGTCGGCTGGTTCCACGGGTGGCTCTTCAATTCTCCAAACAGGCTAAAAGCTGTTTTAATTCCCGGCGTAGAGCTCTTATGTCACTTTATTAAGTTTAAATATTTTTCATGCGAGAAAGTAACCGTTTAGATCCACAATATGTGATCAGTTCATCCATACACACAAAAAAGTGCTGGGTTATTTCTGGCCTTTTTCTGTAACCCTATTGCTGGGTTGTTTATGCTGGGTCATAATTCTGGGTTGTTTGGGGTATTGTAAACACATTGTTGGGTTGTTTATGCTGGGTCAAATGGGTTCTAAGGGGTTATTCATATCTGAACACATGGTTGGGTTACTTTGACCCAGCTCCTGGGTCATTAATTTTCCCGCTCGTCCATCGTCGAACTTTCTGGATCCGTCCGTGCGAGAAGTCGACTGAACACATCAGGACCTCCTTCTGGTAGGTTAATATGAATAATTTACCTATACTCTGAATAGGCTGTGGTTATAGCGTGATCCAAATATCATTTCACAATTTTGGATCATAGGCAGGGTTAATGGTTTTTACTCTGTGACAGTGATAAAAAAGTTAGGCAAGTTGGCAATTTTTTTCCCGAGATGCTAGCTAGCGTTAGCCAACCGTTAACAATGCTATAACGTTAGCTTCTTTGAATTTTGCAGTTTAACGTTAGGCGGTCTCCTGGCGTTAATGTTCATCTAGCTTTACTGTCCCATTACACATTTTTATCTTAACATTTTCAGGTAGCATTAGCTGGCTAGCCATCGTTAGCAGTAAGGTTAGCTAACGTTAACTAGCTATCCACGGGAGTCACTGGTGTAACATTCACTACAGTGATGAAGGTAACGTTAAGTTAGCGGACATGACGTTTATACTGACCGTGCTTTATTGTTATTACTTTATCGTATTTTTTTTATTTATGCTTTATTCTGTGTTTTACCAGGAAAAATAGAGAACTCTCGCGGCCCCTCCGGGAAGCCCCCTGCCCGAACGATGTTGAAGAAATGGTGAGTTTTCATTTGAAACGGCTTTATTTCGTGTTTTATCGGGTTTTAATTACGGGGTCTGTGTTTTTGGAGAGGAGGAAACCTCTATGGATAATTCAGCTCGCGGTAAAAACCTATTGAGCTTGTGGAAATATATGTTATCAGAGAAACAAGCTGAGCAATGGTTAGCAGCAGCTTGGCCCTCAGCCCTGCGGACGTCCTGTGTGTGTCCGCCGAACAGCGTCAGATAAACACTGTTTTTTAAACGCGAAGCTGCTTTATTCATGTATTTACTGCTTTTAATCACTGGGTCTGTATATATGGGAGAGGAGGAGACCTCTATAGATAATCCGGCTCACAGTATAAAACACCCTGAACATCTCAATCATGGGAAACAATATCACTGAACCACAAAACGTCAACTCATAAGACCGTTTCAACGGTCAAAACAATAATACGGAATCTGCGCGTGCTTGGCTTTTCCTCTTCCTTGTCAACATCCGGTATGTCATCTGCAGTGATAGCGCTAGCTGGTCTAAGCAGGCAGATCGGTGCCGATGCGGCTTGTCATAAGTTATTACTGAATTATGCCGTTGCATTATTAGCAGTGTTATAATTTTTGTAATTTACCGGTAACAAATGGGTGCTACAGACTCTAAAGTTTGCCGACGGTGTCCAGTTGTTCCTTCGAGTGCTTGTTTCTTTTGGAAAACCATACACTTTGGCTTTTGGTTTGTTTGCCTGGAATATGCCTAATGTGTGTGTGTGTGTGTGTGTGTGTGTATATATATATATATATATATATACAAGTCTATAACATGTCAATGTGAACTGTGAACTGTGTAACTGTTACACTGATGTCACTGAATTAATTTATTCATTTCATTCTAGTGATGTGACAGATGTGCCAGTAATGGACAGTTTTGTGAGAGAGAGGTTAACTGAATGGCAGCTTGTTAGACACCTTTAAAGGTAATTTCATTTTCATTGTGAAGTTGAGATGTTAGCCTACTATTAAGGGACAGAAAGAGACAATTGGCTTGACATTTTAGATAATTTTTCATTGGAAAACTAAAAATGAAAATCTGCTTTGGTTTGGACTTGGCACTGTCTGGTCCTGAAGGGTTTCAGCAGTAGTAACTCAGACTCAGACACAGATTAACTGTGTTAATAATGCTTATAATGAAATGAAAAGGAATAGGCTGGGAGTTGTTGTTCCCATTCCATGCTAACAATATCATTTATAGGCGTTTTTGGGCTATGATGAAAAACACACTGTGGCAGCAAATATCTAGATTTATTTCCTTGCATAAGCAAAATTTCTGTTAGAAAGGATTTTTTCCACAGCAACCCCATCTCTGTTTCAGTACCTGTTCAGGTTACAGATTATACACTGAAATCAATTTTGGCCAGTGGCCCATTTTTTTGTGGTTTGTTTGTTTTGTGTTTTTTTAATTCATAATTTTTGATTATGAAACTCAGTGTCATTTGTTATTAATAACATGCAATGTGTAAATTCTGCAAAAATACTTTTTTGTTTGAGACTTTGTTCTTTTTTTTTTTTTTTTTTTCAAATTAGGAGACAGTATAATAACTAACAGTAACACTTCCAACACTGTTTGGCCAATATATATGTAAACACATTCAAAGCTAACTCAATTCTGACTCTACTCTCAAAAGAACTTCTGAAATTGTTGTGCAATCTTTCCTTTTTGAATTTCAGACAAGGAAGTAGATAAGGAGAGTTTCCTTCTTTTGGATGACTGCACCATTGCCTGCCTCATTCCCAAAGTAGGGCAGCGTGTGAAATTTCAGAAATACCATAAGGAACTTGAGAGTAAAATCCAGTAGCAGGTTTTATCAGTATTAGGTAAGTTTCTGTTTCTCCACCATACACTTCTGTGATTCTGACCAAGCCTTTTTTGTATTTTTAATGCCACTGACTGTGAGACTAATGGCAGGATAAATAGGTCTCTCACCATATTTGGAGTATTGTGAACTGTCATGCTACAAATGCAGTTTAAAAATGGCATATACATGCTTCCGCTGCAGACAAGTAATAGCCGGTGATGTAAAGGGTCTGTTTGTTCACTTGAGGGCAGTGCATGGTGTAAACAGTGCTTCGACTTTCTTTCAGTGCTGTGAGGGTGGTTGTAGGCGGACGTTTGGATACATTCGTTCTTTCAGGAGACATCTGCTTCAGCATTCTGTCCCAGAACAGCATTTTGAAAATGAACAGCATTCCAGCAGGGTCACAAGAGCATCTGTGCAGGGCCACTTACTTCCTAGAAATGCAGAAATGCTGAATGCAGATATTTCAGATCCTTCAGAGGCTGTGACACAAGATAATGAAGACAATGATTTCTGGGATGAGTTAGAGCCAGAAACCATAACAGAGCAAGTAGCTCTGTTTTTGGCAAGCCTTAAGTCCAAATCAGCACAGACCTACAGTACAGTCAGCCTTGTTGTCCAGCAGACATCTAGCTTGATTTCAGATATTGTTGGTTCACTTCAGAGGAAGACTTTGTCTCTGTTTGGAAAATTCGGTCTTAAGGATGATCCAGGGGTCCAAGAACTTGAACATGATTTTGAAGAAGCAGCATGTCCATTCAAGGGATTAGAATCTGACTTTAAACAGATGAAGTATTTTGCGAAGTCAGGCAACTTCATTCACCCTGTAGAGGAGGCTTTGCTTGGAGTCTCCTATGTGCAGAGAAGGAACACTACTGGGACAGTTCAACAGGTTGCAGTTCAAGATGTGTTTTATCGTGTCCCACTGAAACCTCTCTTGACTAAGCTGCTTGAGATCCCTGGCATTTTGGATGCCATCTTTTCTCAGCAACAAAGAGAAAATGGAGTCCTTTTAGACTTCAGTGATGGTGAGTATTGCAAACAGCATCCTCTCTTCTCCAGCAAAGCATCTGTTCCACCTCTTTTGTACAATGATGACTGTGAAACAGTCAACCCACTTGGTTCAAAGGTTGGGGTGCACAAGTTGGGGTTCCTTTACTTCACAATCAAGTGTCTGCCCCCAGAGTTTCTCTCAAAACTCTCATCACACTTTCTGGTTGCAGTTTACAAATCGGACGATGCCAAAACATATGGAATCGATAGTGCTCTGCTCCCATCATAGAGGAACTTAAGGATCTTGAGGTGAATGGCATCTCCCTCAACACACCACATTTCAAAGGTGAAATACAGTTTTCAGTTGCCCAGTTGTGTGGAGACAATCTTGGCTTAAATGCCCTTCTTGGATTCACTGAGAGCTTCTCGAGTAATTACTTCTGTTGCTTGTGCAAGGCACACAAGACCACTACAAGGACACAGACAAAAGAAGATGCTACCCTGATGAGAAATGAAAGAAACTATGCTGAAGATGTTCGTCATGGCAATCTGTCAGAGACAGGTGTTAAAAGAGACAGTATTCTGAATACTCTGTCCTACTTCAATGTCACACACAACAAAGTTGTAGACATCATGCACGACTTGTTGGAGGGGGTGGGTCCATATGAACTGAAGTTGATTCTCAGGTCATTGATTGAGAACAAATACCTCATCCTTGAAAAACTCAACTTTCGCATCACAAGCTTCGATTATGGCTTCCCTGATCTGACAAACAAGCCATCTGTGATTGGGAACCATGAACTTAAAAATCCCGAAGGAGCGATGCATCAGTCTGCAGCCCAAACATGGTGTCTCCTCAGGTTGTTGCCGTGTATGATTGGCGACCTCATACCTGAAGAAAACAAGCACTGGGAGCTCTTGCTTCTTCTTCTGGAATGCATGGAATTTATATTCTCTCCATCTCTAATACCAGAAGCTGCAGTTTATTTAGCTGCCATCATTGAGGAGCACCACTCTCTGTTCCTTGAGCTGTACCCCACTTTGCATCTTTGTCCCAAGCATCACCTTATGGTGCACTATCCAAATGCAATCTTAAAGTTGGGACCTCTGATCCAGTTCTGGTCTATGCGATTTGAGGCCAAACATGGCTTTTTTAAACGCATCAGCCACATCACCTGTAACTTCAAGAACATTTGCAAGACCATGGTGTTTCGACATCAGATGATGTTATGCCACTCCCTCCTTTCTGGTTCTGTGTTCAAAACTGAAACAGAAGTTGGTCCAGGTCACAGCACTTTGCTTGTGGATGAGTTCAGTCATGTACAGAGTGGTCTTGAAGATATCCTACCTTTTACAGAAGCTTTTGTGCCAACTTGGGTGACGGTCAATGGTACACAATACAAGGCTGGCATGACTGTACTTCTGTCTTACGCAGCGGATGGTGAGCCCCAGTTTGGTTTAGTGAAAAGTATTCTAGTCCTGGATCACTCAGTCAAGCTTGTTGTCCAAAAGTGGGATACACTAGGTTTCCACAGGCATTGTTTTGCCTATGGTGTAACTGCAACCTCCCATGTGTTTGCTGTTGATCAGAGTTCTCTTCTTGACCATCACACTCAAGTCCTATGGAGATGATGACAATTGCTTATATGTTTCTCTGAGATACAGAGTCTTCTAAGAGTTCTGTATTATGCTCATCTGACATTCGTGTATACCAGGGGTGCTCACACTTTTTCAGCATGCGAGCTACTTATAAAATGACCAAGTCAAAATGATCTACCTACTACAAAAATGCAAAACATCCATCCATCCATCCATTTTCTTCCGCTTCATCCGGAACCGGGTCGCGGGGGCAGCAGCCTGGGCAGGGACACCCAGACTTCCCTCTCCCCAGACCCTTCCTCTAGCTCTTCCGGGGGGACCCCAAGGCGTTCCCAGGCCAGCCGGGTGACATAGTCACTCCAGTGTGTCCTGGGTCTTCCCTGGGGCCTCCTTCCATATATTAATATTTTAAATATTAATTAATTAATATATCATTGAAATATGTCCTCTCCTTGTGTCTGTCCTTTCATGGGCAGTACTGTTAATAGCTCCTCTTTTGCAGTGATATCAGTAAACACCATACAAATGAAAGTGCACATCTGGGCTGTGTCACTCACGTCCGTAGATCTGCGATGTCCTTCCAAAGTTGCTGTGTCAAATCCTCGGCCATGGCTTCACTGCGCTGTGTAACTGTACTTCTTGACAGCTGGAGAGCTTTGATCGAAGATAACATTTCTGCCTTGTTTTTAAAGTCTCGGAACAATGAGTCAGCTGCTTTAAGGAATGCCTCTTTTACCATCTCTCCGTCTTGGAAGGACTTCTTGTTATTATCGATGAGGTGACTCACCCGGAAGAATGCTTTGGTGGCGGCTTTTGCTTTTGAAGTATGTTGTGAGAAAAATGACTGCTGTCCGGACAACCTGCATTTTAGTTCCTTCACCTTTCTATTTCTCAGTTCGCTTTTCGGTGGAAGAAATATGTAAGCTCACTGATGAAAAGCATACATATAACATCAAATTCTGTGGTATGCTGAATTGAATTGTGCATGACTTTGTTCTTATTATCTGTATGTTTTAAGTATATGAATGTTTATGAATCCTTTCTAATTCCTAACTATGACTCTCTAGGTTGCCATTCACAGCAACCCACCAAGATCTGAAGAGAGTCATAGAGAGAGAGAACCAGTGGAGGTAGAGACAGTAGAGACAGGGACAGTAGAGACGGGGACGGTGGAGCTGACAACAACAAATCCTCTCACCGTGACTTTACAACTTTATCCAGCATTTGTAAGTATTGACTTTCTATGAAGAAGACCTAATCAGAAATGTAATGCTAATAAAAGTGAAATATTTAATTTATTCAGCAATGAGTTGATTTAAAGGAGCTGCATGTAAGACTGTGGCCAAAACAGTTGCTGCAGTCATATTCAAAACAATGCAGCGCGTTGTTTCTCCTCCCACTCGGCCCCAGACTCGAGGTTGCCAGATAAAATTGTATTGCGATCTGAATTGGAGACCGCTTTATCTCCCAGCCATAGCTGCAGCTCAGTGGTAGCCTGCTGCCTAACTGGCAACCTGTAGGCTGAAATGCCACTGGGTGGGTGGCGCAACAGGCCAAAACACAAAATCAAAACATAAACATGATTTGCAGACTGCAAATAAAATTATTAAATGCGAATATTCTGGCTGTACTATTGTTGTCAGTTAGATCAGTATGTAATATGAACATGATTCCTTAGTCTCTGGTGACATAATGGGTGATTTTATAATTAGTGATGATTATGATCAGTAACCATAAATTTCTTACATATAGCTCCTTTAATATTTAACATCAAATGACTCACCTCCTTTCTCCTGCTGTTAAACCGGTCTGCACTCCCTGCTTACGACTGAGTGTGCCATCCAGTAGTCTCATTAAGCTGGCCTTCCCTCCCTTCCCTTCATTAACTGACTGATTCCATTTCCATGTTTTCCATATTCCGTGTTCGAAATTGTTTTCTTGTCTGTATACAACATCTATTGCACGTCTGCCCGTCCTCTGTTGCTCACCCTGAAGTTTCTTCATTGTTAAAGGGTTAAAGGGTTTTCTTGGGAGTTTTTCTTCAGTCCATGTGAGGGTCTAAGGGCAGAGGATGTTGTCATAATGCTGTGTAAAGCCCTTTGAGACAAACTGTTTGTAAAAATGGGCTATACAAATAAAATTGTCTTGCCTTGCCTCCTGAAGTTATACAAAATGCAAAAAGTTCTCACAGAGGTTATTTCATTCTCTGATTGTGATTAATTCTATTTCTATAGGTAATTGGCCAGGTTTTGAACAACACTCTTGACGGGGAAATCTATATTAAAGAGTTTGGTTGAAGTGCAGTCTATCACCAACAAGCAGAGAAAGTAACTTGTAAGACTCCTTGTATCCCACCTGCTGGAAACCAGTGCTGAAACGTGCGTGAGTTATACATAAATTGGCCTGTGAAAACCGGGTTGTTTATCTATGTAAATAGCTATTTAAATATTAATATTTGGCCGTCATCTTTTTCAGTAAAGCTTAATGTTTTATTGTGAATGTAGCAAAAATATTCCAACTGAAATGAGAATAAAATGCAGTAGACTACCATATTGCTCCTTTTTTGCCAAACTTCATCAATTGCTATTTTCTACTTAACAGGCCATCCTCAGACACCAAGAAAGCACTTGCCATGTCACTGGTGACTGAATTTCCATGTCTTAAGGACGACACAGGCACTGGTTATGTAAGTTTATCTAACTATACATAACTGGAGCTATCAATCTTATTCATTTTCCCGGTTCTCATCACATCAAGTGATGATTCAAATTGTTTTGTAGGCTTAGCTTTACACATTATGGGTGTGACCATGTACAGTGGTAAATATGCAAAGGAAATTGGAACCATATTGTTCAAAAGAAAAAAAAAAGTTTTTCACCTTGAATGAGCAGAGAAACAGCGTTCTCAAGAAAAATTGTGGATTGCTACTTAAAATCCCATGCAGTCATCTTGGTATACACCTCCCTCATCTTGGCCACTTTAAGCTGAATATGATCAAATGTTACAGGGAGTTTGGTACACACCTGGTCGAAAACACAGACCTGCTACAGGTTTCCTGGAGGAGCACTTGAAGAATGTCAGAAAACGTTTAAGAAACCTGAAACGACCACATCAACAGGAAACAGATGAGAACCACACGATCTCTACACCAGGCAATCTATCATAATTCCTATTCCATTTACAGTTTTTATTGCAATTATATGAAAAATAACAGTCTCATGCTTGCACTTTATCATCCTTGTTCAACAGAATCTGATCTGCCTCCTGAAAAGCTTACAGAGATGGTTGACTGGTTGAAGACCAACAAGTATCCGGTCTCTGAAGTGGAGACTTATATGAAGGAAAGGGCTATGCACAGGGGCAAGTGGATATACAACAATGAGTCTAAAAGCATCCCGGAAATCTTGAATGAGTTCCCAAGGCTTGTGGACAATCCTGGCATGGTAAGATATTACAGTCATGGAAAAAATTATTAGACCACCCTTGTTTTCTTCAATTTCTTGTTCATTCTAATATCTGGTACCACTAAACGTATAATACAATGAACACAACAAAAAATGCAGCTGGTCACATAATACTTTATGTCCTATTTGACATTCTTAAGCTTAATTGATTCCCAGGGTATATAAGAGGCCATTTCATGTCACAAGCAGCACTGCACATGCAAAGGCCTAGAGTGGTTTCCTGCTTACATTCAATCTGTAGCACAACTCAGAAGTTGTCAGCTCTCACATAATGCCTAAAACAAAAGAATTATGTGAAGCCACAAAGGCAGCCATCTTGGCACTGCTGGAAATTGGCATGAGTGAGAGACAGGTAGCGAAAAAACTGAAGATCTCCAAGACAGCCGTTGATTACAACAAAAAAAAACAAGCTGAACATGGCACTACCAAAGTGCTACCTGGCCGTGGCAGGAAACGTCTTTCTACCCCACGAGATGACCGTGCACTCATCCGTTCCTGTGTCAGGAATCGTTGTCAGACCTCCAGGGACCTTAAAAATGAGTGGGCACTGTCGAGAAATGTGACCTGTTCGGCAAGGACAGTTCGAAACCGACTTGTTGAAGCTGGTTTGAAGTCACACAGAGCACGCAAGAAGCCCTTCATCAATGAAAGGCAGAGGAAGGCCCGGTTACTCTTTGCTCGAGACCACAAGGATTGGACTGTTGATGATTGGGCTAAGGTTCTCTTCAGTGATGAATCCAATTTTGAATTGATGCCCACTCCAGCCAACTTACTGGTTAGGAGGAAGCCTGGAGAAGCTTACAACCCAGACTGTCTTGCCCCTACAGTAAAACATTGGGGTGGATCAGTCATGATCTGGGGTTGTTTCAGTCTGAGTGGAACAGGGCAAATGCAATTGTGTGAAGGCCGAATGAACCAGGTCATGTACAGGACTACCCTTGAAAACAGTCTTCTTCCATCAGCTGGAAAACTCTTTCCTGCCTCGAATGACTGGATTTTCCAACAAGACAATGCCCCTTGCCACATGGCAAGGTCAGTTAAAGCCTGGATGGAGAACCACAACATTCGCACCATGCCTTGGCCTGCTCAATCACCAGATCTTAATCCAATTGAAAACCTGTGGAAAATCATCAAACTCAAGATGGAGAACCACAAGCCCAAAAACAAAGAAAATTTGTTTGAATTTGTCCAACAGGAATGGACTGCTGTGACAGCAGAACAATGTCAGAAGCTGGTGGAGAGCATGCCAAGACGCATGGCTGCAGTCATCAAAAACAATGGTTATGCAATCAAGTATTAACTCTTGTGTGTATCATGTGTTTAAAGCAAACAGAAAAGAAAACATGGAATGCTTAAAAGTAGTGTTTTTGGCGGTACAATGCCATAGCTATTGATGTAAGAATTTCAGTAATTTTGGTTATTATCAAGAAAACCATGGAAAATGAATAGTTCTTAGTTCTTGAATTAAACTCTCATGAGCTATTTTTGTTGTTATCATTATAATTGTCCAAACAAATGTACCTTTAGTTGAGCCAGGCATTAAAATTAACAAGAAATTGAAGAAAACAAGGGTGGTCTAATAATTTTTTCCATGACTGTATTTTGTTGTGTTTTTTTTGTTTTTATTTTATTATTATCTATTGTCCCTGATAAGGGATTGCTAATGAGTTTTAGGAAGTACTCTTGGAGTAAGCCTGTAAAATTTCCACCTACCATTGTAATTGAAAAAGTAACAGTTTCAAAATTACAAATTTAAAATGGTAAATCTGCTGGAGTTATGAAATGCTTGTTGAATGCACACGTCTAATTAACTGCCTGACTGACTTCAGACATTTACCTGTTGAATTGACTGGCTTGTCTAAAATACTATGTGTAAGGGATAATGCCTGACAAGGTGTCCAATTATCAGGAATTAATGGACATCACGGAGGCGTGGCCTGTCCTCCACTTCGCATTGGACAATTGCTTCCGTGAAGTCCAGCCAATCAGAATTGAGTATTCACCCACACCATGGTATAAGTCTCACTGGTTGACCTGTGAAATGAAAATCTCTCACTATTCTTCTTAATAGATGCTTCCTGCAAGCCAAGTTCATTTCTTAAAACACTGTTCTAATTACATGTTTTACATATTTTCAAATTTATCAGATACTGCAAGACTTCCAGCTACTCTATCCAGAGGCAGCTGGAAAGCTCTATGAAAACTGGGCTGGCATCAGTGAAAAAGTACTTGTATATGCCCAGCGAGAGGGCAAACTAAGCTGCACATTGGATCACATGACACCAGGTAAGCTTTTATACTAATGGCATAATCTATAAAAAACAAGACACTTCTAATATTTTGAAATTAGAATGTATTTCAAGTTTCTCTAATAGTATCAATTGATAAATAAAATTTAGCTTTTTGCTCCAGTATTGTGGCATACTATTTAATGTTAATTCAGCACTGTATTATGTTCAAATTCTTTAGCTGTGAAAAGTGAGAGGGCACTGAAGATCCTCCCAGCTCTGCTTCCCCCATCACTTTATAAAAGTGGAGGAAAGCTCTTCAGACCGTCGGCTGATGAGTCAAGGAAATCTTTTATTGACGTACAGCCAGTAAGTTTTGCTTCAGTTTTTGTACGCCAAAATGGGAGGTAATTTATACAGCTTGATATGCTTGATAACTAATCTGTTGTCCTTTAAAGCAACTACAAAGAACTTTTATGTTATATTTGATATTATATTTTTAGTTATATTGCAGAACTAAGTGACTGATGTATGAATAACAGGTCGGGACCAACATGGTTGAATATCTCAAGCATTCCACTCAACCATTCCCACATGTTCTCTGCCTAGTGGATGACGACATGGCACCATGCAGCAATGGCCGGGTTTTCTCCATCGTGGCAGGAAATGCCATTGCTGCAGACTCTCTGCTGGGGGCTGTGGACCACTGTTTCAAAATGTTCTTCATTTTTGATTTGAACTACACCAGACAGTGCCTCCCCACCTGGGAGTTCCTGCAGCACAGTGTTTAGAAAATCCCTGGACATGAATCCTCTGTTCTTCCTCTGTCCTTTTTCAGGACATGCATTTTTTCAAGTCACGTTTAGCATGTGTTAATTCAGGTGTTCTGAAGTGTTTCATGGTTTAAGATTTCTGAAGGTTTTATGTCATGCTGTGATCTGAGGCTTCAGATACAATTTGACTGCAGTGGGAGGTCAATGTTTTAATAGTTCTGTGGTCAACTCTGTTTTGAAATTAAGTTGTGATGCTGTCACTTTCCACCAGTTTCATCCTAGCAGTCACACACTGGGAAAATGAAGCCCTTTCTGATGATTTTCATTCCTTCTCCCACATAATCACACACACACACGTCTCTATGTAGTTGTGAGGACTCCGTTCTTTGAGTTCTTTGTGAGGACCACCACTTCCACTATAGGTAGAATGGTGCAAAAAATAAATCTAACACTAGGTGGGAGTGGGGAGTCAGAATGTGGCTTTAAATATCAGAAAGCACTAAGTAAAATAAATATTTTACTTCTACAGTTGTGAGGACCGAAGCCTGTTGCTAGGCAGATTTGTGTGTTTTTTGTTCAAGTTGTTCCAAGCTTCCTCACCAAGCCAAAGTCAACTCAGCATTAACTTGGGGCTACTGCAGTCAGTCTGCCACTTGTCAGTCCTATTTTCATTAACATTTATTGAAAACATATTTTTCTTTGTACTGGAATTATCCCAAGGTGCCATTTAGTAATCTTAGAAAAATGTCTTAAGACATTATGAAACTCAAACTCATATTACACAAATTAATTTATTACATGTACTTGTGTATGTTGTTTGGCAGGATTTCTGTACATCTTTGTGAATTTTGAACACATGTTGCTGAAATTAAAAAGCTGCAGTGAAATTTAGTAACTGAAATCACGTAAGTATATCCGCTACCATAAATAAAATTGTAGCCATTAATAAAACTGCTGCCATAAAACCACAGCCATACATAAAACTGTTGCCATAAAACCATAGCCATACATAAAACTGTTGCCATAAACAAACTGCAGCAATAAATAAAACCCCTGCCAATGCCAAAAATTTAATTCACATAACCAAACTTAAAATGAAGTACTCTTCCTTCTATGAGAAGTTATGGTATTGTAGACGTGGTTCTTTACATTCTGCCATGTGTGCTGCTTCAGCGCAGGTTCTGCTTCCAATGCCTTCATGCACTGCTCTTTCCTGGGAACTTGCTGAAGGGAAATATATTTCCCTAGTTGCCTCCGTACAGCTGCTTTTTCTGTTTTGCTCCAACGCCTGCGACGCACGGCTTTTGGGAGATCCATGTCTTTAACAGAAATCACACATGCCATCCGTGGTCATCATGTAAAAATCATTTATTTCTACTTCTACACAATTTTTAAATTCAAATTAAATTTAAAAAAAAACACAATACAGTTTAATTGGAATGATAATTTTCATTCGGAGTTAGGTGGTCTTTTTAAAGCTGAATTCATTTTTATTTGGAATTAAAGCTCTCATGTAAACGTGGCCACAGCGAGGCTACACAACAGCCACATCCACTGTGATCTTCACATGTTGAACTCTTTTTATACAAAGTGCATCCAAATACCAGGCTGAAGAGAGAAAACTAGCAGAGGCTCCTCTGACAGCTGCAGGTGAGACGCAGGTGAGCTACAGGTCAGCTGGCTGGAGAGCACAGGCCATCCTGTGCTGCATTACTAGCACATGGGACTCTAAGTTCTCCCATATAACTTTTTGTTGTGAAATAAAGGCATTAAGGCAGAACCTGTCTCTCACAGCTACAGCTGCACTTCCCTGTCCTTCCTTTCTCTCTCTGTACAGATACCAACAGCTGGAGTTAGTATGGGCAATCAGGATCACACAGGTAGTCTATCCCTTTGGCTCTGTGCTGAAAAGGATGTCTTCATCACTTGTGTCATAGTCAGACATGTTTACGTTAACTACCCGAGCAGTAAACACTGTGAAACAGGCGATGGAAACGGGTGCAGCTGTCTTCAGACTGCAGCACACAGTGGTACGAAGGGAGAGAAAAAAAGTCGAGCGATTGTGAGGTCTGACTTTTTCATGGACAGTGGTTTGCAAATGTGTTACTCTTTTGAACACACAGGTTTGAGAAGCAAAATGCTTTATTTTGTGACCCCAGCCAACTAGCTTCAATAACACCAAAACCAGACAGGAACTATGCTCAAAGGACACAGTAGGGGGAAAGTCACTGTTGATGCACAACTGCTTATAAGGATGTGATACAAATTCATCTCAAAAGATCCAAACTATCCCTTTAAGAATAGAATAGAAAAACTTTATTGATCCCAAAGGGAAATTCATTTGTCTAATAGCTTATCTTCAATTTGCATAAGAATTAAACAGTCTGATGGCTGTACAAATGTGCCAAAGTTAAGCTACAAATCCTGCATAGTTCCTCTTTAAATTACTCACGAGTCGTTGTTTATGTTGATCCTTTTCTACTTTGAATTCATCTAGTTATTTTGTTGATTACAACTTCTTGAGTTCTTTCACTTACTAACAGCAATTTTAGGAAATAGGTTTACCTGTCTGTGCTCTCCTCTGGACTTGCAGTGGTCTCGAAATGGAGGGGCTTTGTGGCTCTTCTAAAAAGGAAAATGCCACATGAACATCATTAATAGATTTAATGATGTTTACATTTACAGGCAACAGAGAATGAACAGATCAGAGAAGTCATATTCATACCATCTGCACATGAAGAAGACCGAGGACACTCCATGGTCATTTTACTTTTGGATGCTTCATGAGAAGAAAAACAGAAAGAGAAAAGACTTGGTAAGTGTAAGGTATCTTAATAAGACAAAGATAAAGTCCATGGTTGGACAGCACAAGACAATTATTACACAGGAGCAGATGAACCGAAGAATGAAAACACAAGTTGGATTTTACCTGTCTCTCCTCTTTTTTCCTCTGATGGCCTACTATCTGGTTCTACAACAAAATACCAAGTCGTGTCATACTATTAGATGCACTGATATCATTTTTTGTTTAGTCCTTCAAATCAGTAAACTGGCTCCTTTCCTCTGCTCCTAAAGCCCTCCATGCTCATGACCCAGGCTGCCAACTAGTACTCCTATTAAGATGGTCTGCTCTCCCTGCTTTCCCAGTTTATAACCCAGCAATAGTTGTCATGATGCTGTGTAAAGCCCTTTGAAACAAACTGTTTGTAAAAACAGGCTATACAAATAAAATTGCCTTGCCTTGCCAATAAAATCAAGTCGAAGCGCTGAAAAGAACGATAACCAATCAATTATTTGACAATGAATAAATTCATACCATCCATGTCTTCAGGAAGCTCTAAAGTTTCCCCACTGTCAATTTTAGCATTGCTTTGCATGACTTGGGATTCTTGCATTGCTCCATCTTTGGCAGACAAAGCTGCTGTTTTGACAGAAACAAAACATTTTTAATTATATTAAATCCACCACATATTTTTAAAAGTAAATCATGTAACTATAAGTTTTGATTCATAACATGAAATCTTTTTCTCATTTTATACTCACTTTCTGAGCCTAAATCAAGCTCATCAAGAGATCTGCCTTGGTAGACATCAGTTCCAAGTTCTCTTGCCATGAGCAGCTCGCTCATTTTAGCAAGCTGAAGCATGTTATCTGTGAGCCGATAATATTCTTCTTGTTCTTCATCTTCTTCCTCCTTTTTCTTCATCATCTGTGGCAAACAGTAGAATATTAAATATACCGGTAAACAAAACTCATTCAACAACATAGCATAGATAAACTCAAATTCAATGTTATCAAAGAGTTCAATCAGAAAAAAATGCTTGACCAAATGAGGAGGTCAATTTTAACAGCACCTTAGATCAAAAAGCTGTCCACTACAAATACTATACAGAAATTATATTTAATAAGCATATCAGTACGTCCCAATTATTGATTGTACATTTGCAAACACATTCTTTTACTATAGCAATTAAATAAGGCAAAACACTGTATTCGGTTACATGATTAATCAATGAAATAATCCATAAAATAATCGATTACAAAAATAATTGATAGCTGCATCCCTAGGCATTTTTGATGCATAATATTATGCTCTGTTTAATTTGGAAGATCAAATAGCTTGAGAGAGACAGGGACACGGAGAGACACTGAGAGACGACGCTGAAGTTAGCTTCCAATTGGCCAGCTTTCGTTTCTGGACTTAAGGGGAAAGTTGGGGGAAATTAACCTTCTGGATGTGAAAACATTTTAGACATTTTAGGAAGGACATTACTTTGCCTGACACCCGCTGTTGTATTTCTGGAACCTTTATTCTATTTGTGAACATGCAATGAAGGCAGATTTCACCATTTTTTCAGCATATACACCACATTAGACCAGGTCAAGATCGAAGACCAATGTGCCTAGACTTCTCAAATCTGGACTGGATTATCCTACAGAGGCTAAACATTCATTCAGACTGTGCTCCACGGCTAACCAGCTTTCGTTGGATATTGACTTCGAACTCGACTCGATGTCGACCGACAAGGAAAGCTAAACTAATGCTAAGCTTAGCTGCAAAGCTTCGACACGGAGACGGACAGAAAGGCACGGCCAAAACATGACTAACCAGACAGCTTTTGTTGAGTCGCCGATTAAAAAGTCTTACCTGTAATAGTTGTTGTCTTTTCTCGTGCTCTATTTTGTTCTTTTCTGTTATTTCCTCTTCGTACCGTCGCTCGCTGTCCTGGTGCCGCTGCCTGAGTCGCTCAATCCACCGCAGCTTGCGCTGATGAGACATGGTAATCAACGATGCATTCACAGACGTCGGGAAAGAACATACCTTTTTGTGAAACTTCATATTACATTTTTCTTTTTCTTTTGTGGTCTCCGAAGGTGTCGTAATTGTACGGGGGTACAATTACGGGGATTCAGCAGCCCAAGACATTAAATTAAATTAAATTAAATATTTCCAGAGATGTTCTATTACTTGTAGATGAAATAGTACAAATCCCCATTTCTCATGAATGCAGCATTAGCGGCCGAGCGAACTTTGCAGGTGCGGTAACCATGGTAAGCCTAACAGCTCTGCTGACCTGACGGTGAACCTGCAGGGACCAAGTAATATTGCATGAATTCGGCTTGAGTTGAGAGAAAGATCCCAGCAGAACTTTGCTCTTTAATTTATGCTGTTTGTTTTTAACCGAGAGAATTACATGATTTGTATCAAATAAATATCTTACAGTTATATATTTTGTGATATTTGCAAAAAATATTTTATATTTAATGTATGTATATTTATAATATATCTATGAGCTCCTGATACTGTTATCTTAGTATTTTAGGTCTGTCACCCCATTTTGAAAGTGAAAACATGACTTTGGAGATTATTTGAAAAAACTCAACAGTTTATTAATTTCACCCCTCCCCCAACCTCAGTGCTCTTCTCGGCTGTGCTCTCAACATAGACACTGGCGCTTTGTGCTCTGCTGTCTGTTTCCCTCCCTCTTCTGTTAATACTCCTCTCTCACTATATACTGTATGTATGATTCAGATCTGGTTTATCTCTGGTGTTTATGATTTGTGATCATCATTCACAAATCTGCCATCGTCACCAGTTTGCTGTCTGTGGGGGAAAATTGCTATTAGCTGCTACTTCCATAATATAGACAGCAACCCATGCAGTATATAGCATACATTATGTGTGCTGACATTAGCTAGCAGTAACATTTAATCATATGGACGGGTAACGTGACTAGAAAATACAACAACACGTGTTTGTGTTTTGTTTTAGATATTCAAGAATATTTTATTGATCGCCTGACTGATGACCAGAAAAATGGCAATTACAGGTCTCTGACTGAGGGTCAAAATTATCTGTGCTCTGGATGGGTCGGCCATATTTTACACCGCCTTTTAGATGACGATCACATCACATTGAAGGGATCAATGAGACATTCGCAGACCATCCACTGTCACGACGTGGAAGTAACCGTTAGAAGGGAGAGTAACCAGGTTGTACAGGTCAGTTACTGCATGGCTGGCAGAGGCTGCTGCTACAGCCACACTGTACTGTCTAAAACATGGACAGTCCTCCTGAACTAAGGGGCTGTGTATTTTGCATATAGTTTTGCTCCAAAGTTGGAGTTTTCTGCTGTTATTAGAACAGCCAAGGACAGCACATGTCCTCCCAGCCTTCCTAGACATATTCACAGAAAAGAAAAGGTCAACTTCTTGGTGCTTGCATTCAAATTCCCGCTCCACACAGAGTCCATGGCTGCCTGACTGGGAGCTGTCACCGCAGTAATTGTGGTTGCTCGACTTCCGGCTATTTTGCTGAATTCATATAGGAACAGAAATGATGACTAAAATTCAGATTAACAAGACATCAAGGGGCAAAGGCAGGTTTACTTGGTCAAATATTAAAATAAAGATGGAAGCAAGCAGTTAGATACACAGACAAATGGCATATGACAGGCAAGTATGGAGGTCTCAAAACAGACAAAAGGCAATGCACACAGGCAGGTCAACTATCCGGGCTAATAGTTAAATTAAGCTTTATAAATCTTGGAAGCAGGTTAGCAAGCAGGAGATCAAGTAGGTGATGGGTAGAAGTACAAATACTGAGAAACAGGCAAAGTGGCTGCAATTTCAGGTATGACAAGTTTTTTTTCCTTTTTTGAATAGCCCATTTTTGATAGAAGAAACCTCAGGATGAGCAACAGAGGAGGGATCCCTCACCCAGCAGGCAGACATGCAATAGATGTTGTATGCAGACAAGAAAACAATTTACAACATGGAATATGGAGTGACATGAAAATGGGATAGTGCAGGTAAGAACAGCTGATGAAGGCAGCTCCTGATGGGCAGACTGGGTCACATTCAGGGAAAGCAGGGAGAGCTGGCCAGCTTAATGGGAATACTGGTGAGCAGGTGGGTTCATGGTTCATAAGCAGGGAGGAAGGGCAGGCTGGTTTAGAAGCAGGGAAAAGGAGGTGATGCAGGCAACGGTTGGTGCAGAGGGATGGAGCTCTGGAGAGATCTGTGGAAACACAGAGAGAGTGCGAGACACCAATTCCAAACTACAAAGTTATTAGTTTATTAATTTATTATAGATCACCCTTAGTCACTGCCTATACAACAGATACAACAGAAATGACAAGACATGTGAAAGAAAAGGTGGCTACAGTTGAAAGTGGTCATAATATTAAGAAACACTATTTAAAACCAACCAAAAGTCTAAATTAATAAGTTAAATTGCTAACTAGTTGCTGCAACTAGTGATGTACATGGCTTAACCATATGACCCCCGAGTCTTTTGTTCAACTCTAAATGCAACAGTGTAGTGTGTCTGCAGAGGCAGTACCTACTTGTAGTGCCTACTGGTAGTAAATGTTAAGTTAATTAGTTGTTGACATGTAATTAGATTTTACAGTTTTAATTATTTCTCTATATCAAATATAAAAGCAATACTACAGAGTTTTTTCATTTTTGGTTGCGTTTGAGTTGAGCTTGTGGACCAAAGCGGTGGTGTTTTGCCTGAAGGAAGACTCCATTTCCCATGAGCACCAGCGCGTAGTAGCGTAAACACCATGAACTTCCGGTCGCGTGCAGCTTGATTTAAAATAACAGAAAACGGGTCTGTTTTCAAAACAGGCTGTTTTCGAAAACGCCTACTACCGTACTGCCTACAACATACTGCGTTAGTATTTACTCTATACTGCATACTGACTGTGTGATTCAGTCTGCTATTGATGCTCGCTTTCTCCCCGGGATGACGACGGAGGTTGACCGGCCGACCACCCCAGGAGATCGGCTACTCGCCTCTGAGATGACCCGCTGCTGCCGGTCGACTGGCTCTACAGGTGGCTCTTCAACGTCGGAGCAAAACGTCCAGACAGGTGTCATATGGATAAACTGACCACATATTGGGGATCTACGCGGTTATTTTCTCGCATGAAAAAATATTCAGACTTAATGAAGTGACATATTAACACGTTTTTCGAGAAGTGAAGAGCCTGCATTACCTGAACGAATGTCGGACCTCCCTCCTCGCCTTTAAGCTCACGGCACGCCAGCGAGTGAAAGCCGGGCCAATACTGATCCTTGTCTGGGTTTTGATTCTGTCACTCCCCCTCTTCCGTTTTTTAGTCTCCTCAGACAAAACTTTTAATTTCTTTGGTTTTCTTGCTGCTTCTGCCATGATAGCGGTAATCCCACATTCACATTAGCGTTCGCATCCACTTCCGTCTTTTTAACGAATGAGGACATCCCCCTCAAAGCTGCTTTGTGCCCGTGAAAGCGATACAGACCCCTCAGGCCACGACAGAGATGTCATACAACGTGTTGTAAGTCCGTGTACCATAACAAAAGTTCCGAAAATATTATATGAAGGTTAAAAAGTTACTTAGTGTTGGTTTAATATGATTATCATTAACCCCTAATGCACAACATGGGTCAAAAAATAACCTACGGTCATTTTCTACAGTAGAATAATATTCTGTTGTAGTCAACAGCTACAACATGTCATTATGTCAGTTAAGATAATACTAATATTAAGACCTTTCCCTTGATACAAAATGTGTTTTTATTAAAAAAGACAAATAAGGATGTTTTATGATCAAAAACAAATTAATTTAGGAATTCCTGGAATACTATATGATCAAATTAATTTTAAAACTTTTGGTACCCATGTTGTGCATCAAAGGGTTAATTATTAGTATTAAATATATTGGTCATTATGGACTAAATTTGAAAACTGAGTCATTTTAATGACATACTAGTATAATTATATTGCTACATTTAAAACTATATATATTTATTTTTTACTGTTTTATTCAATTTAAATCCACTACCAGCCTCATACTCCTTTGTCTGACTCCTTTTCCTGTGCATGCACCTACTCACATTGTCACATGACTGCCAACAGCCAATCCCAAAAATCCACAGCATTGGCCAATCAGAAAATTCCATTGCCTGTTGAGCGATTTTACCTGCAATACCAGTGTGTGATCTATAGGGGAGCTCCAGAGCATTTTTGCTCACACAGATTTTAGGGTTTACTATGTCTATGAGGTCATTTGCTGAAACTTATACAGATCATTCATTTAAGCTCAAAGAGCCTATTTCTGGGTTTTCTTTGTGAGGACCAGGCAAAATGTCCTCACAACTACAAAATACCTCACAACGTTGGTGTTTTGTCTATATAAAGACAAACACACACACACACACACACACTTATAGTCCTTTAACTATTCAATGAATGAATTATTTAATTAATTATTAGTACCGGTAATTAGTAATAATTATAATTGTTGTTATAGTGTTATGAATAATACCTAACTGTTTAATGTGAGTGAGGTGGGGAGAGGTGGGGTGAACGAGTCAATGAGAAATGTCAATAAAGAAATGTTACAGTGGCAGTATTTTTGTATAGTGTGTTTTTACAATTATGGGAAATCATTATAAGTTACACAACAAAAACAACAAGAGTAATTATAACATTTTTTATTATTATTACTGGTTATTTAATAATTATTTAAATTATTGTTTAATATAAAAGTAGCAAGGAAATGACATATATATGACATAACCCAGTGTATGGGTCATTTTAACCCAGCAATAGAGTTATTTTTACTCACTAGGTTGGGTCAAATTAACAACCCAGCATTTTGGGTTAAATGAGAAAACCCAGCAGTTGGGTCAAACCAACCCAGCGTGGGGTCGGTCCCATAGATGATCAGCTGCTGGGTTATGGTTGGGTTATTTTCTAACCCAGCAGTTTTTTGTGTGTATGAAACCTGTTTGGACGTTTGCTCCGACGTTTTCGGTGAAGTGAAGAGCCACCTGTGGAGCCAGCCGACCGGGAGCAGCCGGTCTCCTGAGGTGATCGGCCGTTCAACCTCCGGCGTCATCCCGGGGGAGAAAGTGAGCGAGAATGACCTACTGAATCACACATTCAGTCTGCAGTGTGCAGTACCTTGTGCAATATGACTTTTTATATACAGTCTATGTGCAGTACATACTAACGCAGTATGTAGTAGTAGGCGGTTTGGAAAGCAGCCGTATTTTGGACCCATCTTCTCCTATTTTCCAATTAAACTGCATGCGACTGGGAGATCATGACGTTTACGACACTACCCGTTGGTGCTCATGGGAAATGGGGTCTTTCAGGCAAAACTAACATTTTGGTCCACAAGCACCGCCAAACTACATGCAAAAACAACATGAAATTACAATATAGGCACCATTTTCTCCTTTAAATTATCATCTTCACCGATTGCAAAAGATTTTACTTCAATTTCTGCTCTTATACAGACTTGTAAGTGAATAGAAAAAATCCGGTATGGCAAAAAATTTCAGGTGCCATTTTAGGTCCCCACGATGTAATAAAAACACATATGTGTGTGTGTACCACTGTGGTTATAAAATCAGGATTTCACCATAAGCAGTCCAGCCACATACTGGCTTCTGACCTTAAACTTAAACTTTATTTATTTATATAGCACCTTTCATACATATAAAAAGCAACTCAAAGTGCTTTACAAGTTAAAAAAAAGAAGGAAAAAAGAAGACCCAACCCCTCCCACACACACATACACACATGCGCACACACACACAAACATGCACACATGAACACTCATCCACTCAGGCATGCACACACAAACGCAAGCGTGCACTCATTAAAATAGGGTATAGGATATTGCTGGTGTGGCTGGGCACTGAGGGTCCTGGTGAGGAAAGCATTATTGGGGAGGCCGTCCATGCCGGGAAGTGTTGCAGAGCCACTGCCACAGGGGTGCCACCAGAGGGACCACAGATGGAGGAGCCCACACCGTAGTGCAGTCCCCCCCATCTATCCAAGGCAGGGTGGGCAGCCCAGACTCAGCCCCCGGCGCGGAGGGCCCCCTATGAGGAAGACACTGGAGCTAGAAGGGAAAAGAAAAGCAGTGTAAAATCAACCATAAAAGTAGTTAAAAGTGATTAGAATCAACACTAAAAGAAAATCTAAAAGACTGTATCCTAAAAGTTCCTAAAAGCAACCTAAGATCTAAGTTAAACACCATAAATAACTAATTAGAGGAGATAAGTTCCTAAAAGCAACCTAAGATCTAAGTTAAACACCATAAATAACTAATTAGAGGAGATAAGTTCCTAAAAGCAACCTAAGATCTAAGTTAAACACCATAAATAACTAATTAGAGGAGATAAGTTCCTAAAAGCAACATAAGATCTAAATCAGGGGTCTCAGACTCGCGGCCCGCGGGCCAACTGCGGCCCGTGGGACGATAGTTTGCGGCCCCCGCCTTAATAATAAAGTTTAATGTTGGTGTGGCCCGCGAGTTTGATATGAATGGCACGTTACAGTACTTTACAGCGTTTCAGTTACTAGACAGGAACTCAGTCAGAGCCACGCTCCCCGTACAGGAGCTGCTCCTGCCTCTGCTGCCTGTTAGTTACAAACGGACCTGAAAATTAAAACCCCGTCTGACCTGTGGTTGATAGCTCGGACCTGGCGTTGTCTGTCTAATTAGCGAAGAAAAAAATCGCCGCAACCATTTACGTTAATGACGGCGATTTGTTTTGACACTAGCGTTAGCTGTTAGCAAAGTAGCTACTTAGCTTCCACTGTGTTTATATCGATCACATAGCAGGTAAACAAACTTAATACGGTATCGACAACGTCTCTGTATAACTTCACGCTGGTCCTGTTGCTCTGGTGCTAATCAGGACAGTGGCTCCTTTAGTGACAACTTGCACTGGAGCTCGGTGGAAACGGCGCTAGCTTGAAATGTTTATGTGTTGCCTGGCAACAGCCTCGTCTCCCTTCCAGTTGCGGAAGTATTTGTCTCGGTGGCGCCAAATTAATGGTTAAATAAAAAACACTGAAACTGAAACTTCAACGCGACAGTGACACCGAGTGGAATTATATATATTACACAGCCCAAACATGTCTTTTCAAAGCCTGCAGTGAAGAGAAAGGTTGGTGATGAGCACAGACAATTTCAGGAAAAGTGGGAAATGCAATATTTCTTTGTTGAGCACAGGGGCACCCCGATGTGTCTTATTTGCACAGAGAAAGTTGCGGTGCACAAGGAATACAATTTGAAACGTCATTACACAACTAGACATGCTGAGGAGTATGGAAAATACCAGGGAGATGAGAGAGCCAACCGGGTTGCCAATCTTAAAACATGTCTACTGAGGCAACAAGATTTCTTTAAGAAAGCAACCAAAGAGAATAATGCAGCAGTCGAAGCTAGCTACGTGGTCAGTGAGATGATAGCTAAAGCAGGAAAGCCATTCACAGAAGGTGAATTTGTCAAAAAGTGCATATTACAGGCTGCAAGTATTGTCTGTCCAGAAAAGAAAGATCAGTTTAGCAACATCAGCCTTTCTGCCAACACCGTGGCAGAGCGCATTTCTGACCTGTCAAGTGACATTTATGATCAACTGTGTGAGAAAGCAAAGTGTTTCAGTGTATACTCAGTCGCTCTTGATGAGACCACAGACATCACCGACACTGCCCAGCTCGCAATATATGTCCGTGGTGTTGATGACAATTTTGAAGTTATAGAGGAGTTGCTCACAGTAATTCCAATGCATGGCCAGACCACCGCTCAGGAGATATTTCACCAGCTGTGTAATGCCATTGAGAATGCCGGTTTGCCATGGAAGAGGTTTGTTGGAATAACAACCGATGGAGCGCCATCAATGACAGGGAGGAAAAATGGACTGGTGGCACTTGTTCAAAAAAAACTGGAAGAGGAGGGTGTGGAGGAGGCCATTGCTCTGCACTGCATTATCCATCAGCAGGCCCTTTGCAGCAGATGCCTGAAGTTTGACAATGTGATGTCTGTCGTTGTAAAATGCATCAATCACATCAGATCCAGGGGCTTAAAGCACAGAAGGTTCCGTGCTTTTTTAGAGGAAATGGAGTCAGAATATGGGGATGTGCTCTACTTCACCGAGGTACGTTGGCTCAGCAGGGGAAACATGTTGAAGAGATTTTTTGAGTTGAGAGCAGAAGTGAAAGCCTTCATGGAGAAGGATGGGGTGGCTGTTCCTGTGCTAAGTGATCCCAAATGGCTCATGGACTTAGCTTTTCTTGTTGATATCACACATGAGCTTAATGTACTGAACAAGAAGTTACAAGGCCAGGGGCAACTTGTCAGTGCTGCCTATGATAACGTGAGAGCATTCACCACAAAACTTGTGTTATGGAAAGCCCAGCTCTCTCAGACAAACCTTTGCCATTTCCCAGCATGCAAGGCACTCATGGATGCAGGCACACCATTCAGTGATGAGAAGTATGTTGATGTCATTTTGAAGCTACAGGAGGAATTTGATCACAGATTTGCAGACTTCAAGACGCACAGAGCCACATTTCAAATTTTTGCGGACCCCTTCTCCTTTGACGTGCAAGATGCCCCTCCTGTGCTTCAAATGGAGCTCATTGACCTGCAGTGCAACTCTGAGCTCAAAGCCAAGTTCAGGGAGGTGAGTGGAAAAGCAGACAAGCTTGGGCAATTTTTGAGAGAATTGACCCCCAGCTTCCCTGAGCTCTCCAGGATGTTCAAGCGGACCATGTGCCTTTTTGGGAGCACATACTTGTGCGAAAAGCTCTTCTCCACCTTGAACTTCAATAAGTCCAAGTACAGGTCCAGACTTACTGATGAGCATCTTCAAGCCCTATTGAGGGTCTCAACTGCTTCCTCCCTCAAGCCAAATGTGGCTCGGCTATGTGAGAGGAAGCGCTGCCAGGTCTCTAGCAGCAAGAAGTAGGCAAGAGAAGCCATGTTCAGAACAGTTCATGTTCAATGTTCCATTCTTGTTCAGAAAGTTAGAGGTTAAAGAACTGTTAATACAGACAATTCTTCAGTCTTCTATATCTGCTGTATTATTATTATTATTTTATTTATTTATTACTGATTGATTGATTTATTTTCTTATTAATTCTTAATTTGTTTATTTTTTTCATCTTATTTTGTGTTAAAAAAAAATGGTGGGCCTAATGTGCCTGATGCGGCCCACCCTCACCCAGACTCTGCCTCCAGCGGCCCCCAAGTAAATTGAGTTTGAGACCCCTGATCTAAATGAAACACTATAAATACCTAGTAATAAAAATTGATATTTAAGAGGGATTATGAGAAAATCTATTAAAAGTCAAGCTTAGAAGGTGGGTCTTGAGCCTACTTTTAAAAGCATCAACAGACTCTGCGGCCCTGAGGCTCTCTGGCAGGCCATTCCATAGAC
This sequence comes from Caranx ignobilis, assembly GCA_021432705.1. Taxonomy (NCBI): domain Eukaryota; kingdom Metazoa; phylum Chordata; class Actinopteri; order Carangiformes; family Carangidae; genus Caranx; species Caranx ignobilis. Next base: position 18,914,826 of record MU269990.1, read on the forward strand.
GTGGGCCATAGTAATAAAAAGATGCCTCACCATGGGTTTTTGTCCTAACACTTGGAATGACTAAAAGGCTGGAGCCAGAGGATCTCAGGGTCCGCGAGGGTTGGTAGTGTAAAAGCAGGTCCAATAGATAAGAAGGCCCAAGACACTTAAATACTAATAAAAGAACCTTAAAATCGATCCTGAATTGCACAGGGAGCCAATGCAGTGATTTTAAAACAGGTGTAATGTGCTCCTGCCTTCTGGTCCTCATCAGCACACGTGCAGCTGAATTTTGAAGCAGTTGAAGATTGCAAATGCTCTTTTTGGGAAAACCAGAAAGCAGGGCATTGCAGTAGTCTAAACGACTTGAGATAAAAGCGTGCATCAGCACCTCTGTGTTTGACTGAGAGAGAAATGGGTGGACTCTGGCTATGTTCTTAAGATGGTAGAACCCAATTTTTATTATATTTTTAATATGAGGAATAAAATCAAGCTGCAAGTCGAAAATGACACCCAGGTCCTTGACACATTGTGAAGGTTTAAAATCTTGCAGTTTCGGTAAAAGTTTCTCTCTCTTGGCTTCAGGACCAATAATTAAAACTTCTGTTTTGTCCTGGTTGAGTTGCAGGAAATTCTCTGCCATCCATGATTTTATATCTAAAATACAGTTAAGAAGAATATCTACTGGCCTTGGGTCATCAGGAGACACGACGATATAGAGCTGCATGTCATCAGCATAACTATGAAAAATTAGACCGTGCCTCCTGATGACACGGCCAAGCGGAAGCATATATAAATTAAAAAGTATTGGACCTAAAATTGAGCCTTGAGGCACCACACAGTTCATTTTATAGGTTCTTGAGGAACATGTATCCACGCTTACAAGAAACTGTCGGTCATTAAGGTAGGAGCTGAACCAGTTTAGAACAGCACCAGAGAGGCCCACCAGGTTTTTGAGCCTGTTTATCAAAATGTGGTGATCTACTGTATCAAAGGCAGCGCTAAGATCCAGTAGTACCAGGACTGAAAGTTTCTGTGAGTCCATGTTGCACCTGATGTCATTAACAATCTTTAGTAGAGCAGTCTCTGTGCTGTGGTTCGTCCTAAAACCTGACTGATACTTCTCTAAAATATTCTTTTTGTTTAAAAATTCATTTAGTTGAATAAGAGCTATTTTTTCTAAAATTTTGCTTAAAAAAGGTAAGTTGGATACCGGTCTGTAGTTGTTAAGAGTGTTGGGGTCTAAGTTACTCTTCTTCAGAAAGGGCCTCACCACTGCTGTTTTGAAGGCAGCAGGGAAGACACCTGTCTGGAGAGAGCAGTTCACTATGGTTAACAGCTCATCCTCAAAGAATCCATAAAATGTTTTTAAAAGTGGTGTGGGAATAAAAAGCAGGTTGTTGGGTTGACTTGGGAGAAAACTCTACCAAGCATCCCTGCATCAACCAGGACAAAACACTCCAGTGTTTCCTCAGGTAAAAACAACAGTGCAGATGTGTTACACACTGCGTTCTGTTGAAGTAAAAGGTTGGATCTAATGACATCAATCTTATTTCTGAAGTGGTCTGCAAAGTCCTCACATAGAGAGACTGTTGGGACTCTAGAGGACTGTCTAAAGTCAGGATTAGTTAAAAGATCAATGGTGGATAAAAGGATTTTGGGGTTGTTTTTGTGATCTGTAATAAGTTTAGTAAAATGGGATGTTCTTGCTTGTTTGACAGCATGATTGTAGATTTTGAGTTGCTCACGGAGTATATCGTAGTGTACTGTCAACCCAGTGGTTCTCCATTTCCTTTCTGCACTCCTGCATTTTCTTTTCAGTTGTTTTATTTCATCATTTCTCCACGGGGGTATGAGTTTCTGTTTAGCTCTTTTGGTTACAAGCGGAGCTACTGAGTCAAGGCTCGACTTCAGTTTACTGTTAAAATTATCAACAATAAAATCACAGGGTGCAGGTACGATGACCAAAGGAGAGTTGTGGAAGGGCAAATAAAATTTGCAGCCACTTCAGAGGTAAGGTAGCGTTTCCTCCCAGTTCTCACTGGGGCCTCCTGATGACTAAAACTGGTGATATTAAAAAAGATGCAGTAGTGGTCAGACACAGCCAAGTCGATGACAGAGGACACACCAGTGGACAGGCCATGGGTTATGACCGGGTCCAGGGTGTGTCCTCTGTTGTGAGTAGGCTGTGAAACATGTTGTGTAAAATCCAAGCAGTTTAAAAGGTTTAAAAAGTCCTTTGAGATGGGATCGGACTTATTATCTATGTGCAGATTAAAATCACCAGTTATTATGATTCTATTGTATGTTGGGTGCACGAGAGATAATAAGTCAGAAAATTCACTGATAAAAGACGTACAATGTTTGGGTGGCCTATAGATCGTGAGGCAGAGAATGGGAGGGCTGCTAAAAACACAGGCGTGATGCTCAAAAGTGGAGTCGTTGTGTAATAGAATTTCCTTGGTTGTTAATGATTTTGAAATAATTGAGGCAGTACCATCACCTTTCTTGCCCGTCCTAATATAAAATAAAAAATTAAAATTAGTTGGAGAGGCCTCAATGCGAAACACAGGTGCGTCAGTGCCCAGCCAGGTTTCTGTTAAAAATAGACAGGCGATCTTATTGTCTACAATCAGGTTGTTAATGATAAAATTCTTGTTTAAAAGAGAGCACACATTCAAAAGTGTTGATGGTCTGTGTGGAGAAGGAAAACAGAGTTTTTGGTTGCACAGGGGGCTGGACCAAGGGAGTGAGCTGCTGCTTGTTGAAACACCGGCAAGCTCTGGGCACCGGTGAGCATTTTGCTGCTGGAAGCAGGTCAGCAGAGCTGATTATTATTAATTATTAATTTTTTTGATATGGCATGTGGTGCACTTGCTGCATGTGTGTCACACCAATGGTGTCGCTCTGTATGCTTCACAGTCTTCATTGAAACTAATGGATTTGGGTGTGCAAAAGACACTACATCTGAATGGCCCCCGTTGCAAAATATGATGGTAGTCATGGATACAGTAAACAAAGATAAGACCACAAGTTTGCTTTGGTACTTTTATACTATGCTATTGGTCAGTGCACTTTTAAAGGTTAAAATTATACTGCCACCTGCTGGTGTGGCATGCAATGCACAGCGCTTTTGCATTTCGATATGGACAGAGATTTTTTATTTATTTATTTTTAAATGTGCTGGTGTGGATGTGATTTTTTGGGGAAATGGGGGAAGGAAAAACTCTGTAAAAATGCCCAGGTATGTGTGGATTAGGCTTCAGAAAATGGTAAAATATTATCTTCATCTTCTTTCACTACTGTAATTGAGGAAAAACAATGTCACTTACCAGCCGTTTATCCAATGGCACATTCAGAATATATGTGTAGCTTTTTGTCCCAGACAGTGTTGAATGAAAGGTCAGAGTGAATGTTACATTTTTATGAAGTTAAAATATAAATTCAGTCATCCATATATGGCACAGACAAATAAATCCTTTCAGTGTGCAAGGCGTATGATCTGTGGATGTTTTGACGTATGATTGCTTCCATGTTGCTCCATGACAGGCTCTGAATATGTATACCTGTCTGCTGGCACACTCTATCCATCCTCCTCTCCTCGTGCACATTTTTTGTCTTATGTCTGTTGTAGTTTGGCCTTGGTGTCTCCAGAACTTCATCCCTCTGCTCCAACTGCTGCCTGCACCACCACAGTTCCTAAACCATCCCTTCCTGCTTATGACCCAGCCAGCCTGTCAATGGACCATGTGTTCGGGATGCGGCTGGCTGATTAGTGGTTGAGGGTTTTTAAACTGACCAGTGCTGTCCTGCTCCCTTGCTCCCTTCCGGCCTTGCTGCTGCTGTGTATTTGTGTGACCTTTGTCCAACATAAATAGTGTAAATAGTGTAAATAGTTGGGGCTTTTTGTTTCTCTTTTGTTTGACCAGGCCAGATCAGGGTGATTTGAGCATTTATGTTTGTTGTTCTGGGCACAGGTCTCATTTCTGAGCCAAAGAGAAAAATGAACTGCTATACTGAGAATCTCAGTCAGGACTTGGCAGACTTCTTGGGGATGGGAAGAGCAAGGGGGCTCCAAATCATGTTGTGTGCCAGTTTCCCCCAGACTTGGGACATAACAAGTTGTCAGGACAGAGTTTGGTTCCAAGAACATTAGTTTAACAAACAAAAAACAAGATTTTGCAGGCGGAAATGTGGAGGGGTTATGTTGTATGTTTGTTGTTTGTATAAGTGTATTAAAAATGACTGTATATTCATTTATTAAATTTAAATTATAAAATTAAAATGTTATCTACAGATGGAGCCACACAGAAGTTCCTCTGTTTCAGCGATGGGTACTTGGCTGGTACTTGGCTGGTCCTTGGATGGCCGATAATGGAACCCCACTGAGTCCTCGGGGTAATGTGATCCCCCGTGATGGTGTAGTAAATGAGGCCCTGACTCCAAACGCCCCTAAACAGCCTGAGTGAAAACCAGCTGCAATGCCTCATTTGTCCACAGGGAGGAGCAGTGATTATGTTCTGCTCTCAGTGAGTCTAAACCATAAACTGTATAAAAAGGACTAAATGTCATGATGACCGCCAGTTTTTATATTTACTAATCTGTAAAGAGTTGCAGGTCATTTGACGTTTCTCTTCTATAAGACCTGCCTCTCTCTTGCTCCTGATCCACATATAGACAACAAAGGAATGCTATATGAAAATAATAACTAGTGAGGGAAAAAAACAGACACATGAAAACCACCACATAGAAACATTGTAATAATTCCTCTAACCACAGCTGGCCACAGTGGTCTATAACAGCTGTTTGTATGAAGTGATCAATTGTTATGGTTGTGCAGGCAGGGGAGGGCCGGGGGAAAGTAATGATATGTCTAACTTTGTCAACATGTACAGCATGCATGACCTAAGGGAGTCAGTGTAATAAAAAAAGGTTAATAGATTATATTTAACAACAATTCACACAGTGAACACAAGACAAATGGGGCTGTAGGGGTGGTGTTGAACCCGGTGTTGCTGCAGAAAGGACTACAGCCTCTAGTCTCTCCAGTTTATGGGGCGCCTGCTCCAGGTACACAAGGCTCGTGGTTCAGTGTTTTTAATCAGAGTTTCCATTGAGTGTTTCACTGATGGTGATGCAGAACAAACCACCGCTTCCTCATTGATTCAGAACTGGGGCAAACATAGAACAACAGTCTCAGTTGCTGTTACCATACCGACAGCTAACTGTCCTCATGTTCTCACTACAGGCTGTTCTGTTACACAGAACTACACAGCTGTTAAATGATTGGCTGTTTGTCTATCACTCATAGCGTCCAGGGATATGATAGGCTGTTTCAATGGGCCCGGCAGGGAGCACAGGTGGGACTGTCTGCTGGATGATTGGCTGTTCGCGAGGAACTAGTACTGTAACTTGTAATCTAAGAAATTACTTTTGAAATGAAGTAATCAGAACAGTAATGTGATTACTTTCCCCATCACTGCTGCTGTCCATGAAATGGTAACAGGAGATAGCTCAGGAGAATGTGTGGCCCACAGGCCACAGCCTTCCAACAAAACTGGTCCCCTCAAAGTTGAATAGCCCTGCGCTAGAGTCACACCAGCTGCATTTCTGGCTCTGTACTTGATTTGTCTGACAATGGGAGACCAAAAAGCCCATTAAGTGAAAACAAAAGGTTGAAATGCTAATGAAGTGATTGGATGGGCTTACCTGGCCTAAAGCATGCACTGAATACCTGCACAACTGCAAACATCTTCCAAAAGGATGTAAACCACCAGTAATTCTTCCTCTTTAAATGTAGATTCACAACAATCAAATTGTGATCAAATATTCGACTATTATTTATTAGGTTAATTCTTATATTCTCTACTTGACCCAACCCTCTACTAATGTAGGCCACATGTTAGTTCATTTGGTGATAAGTAGCTACCCACAGAGTCCATCTCCAGTAGCTAGACCTGTTATAATTTCAATTCTCAAATCAAACGATGTTATGTATGTAATCGCGGTTCTATGAATTTCTACTGACCATTTCTACCAGAGTTGGTGCTTTAAGCACCGCCTCTGGTGGTCATTGGAAATACATAGCACATCAGAATGACTGGGAGCTATGTGTATTCTGTGAGAGAAGCGCCATCTCCTGGTCATACCCTATAATTCAATGAGTAGGTGGAGGTACAGTAAAAAAGAGACATGCCCAGAAGAAGAAGAAGGGGGTTATTGCAGCTGCTGGAACTCAGCTGGAACTCGGCTGGGAGTTGGCTGGAAGTTGGCTGCCATTCAGCTGGCTTTCAGCTTGAATGGGAACTTTTGAATGGCTTCCACTGTGAAATGATTAAATGTTTAAATAAAAAGTTCTAAAAAAAAAAAGGTAAAAGTCTGTAAAAATGGTGGAACCAAGGGGCTGATAAAAAGGCACCAAAAGTCTAAAATGAAGGAAGCTAAAAGGGGCAGGAAAGTTCAATAAAACCAGTTCAGAGTCTCATCTGCGGGGAGGAAGGGGCTGCGGCACAGGTGCAGAACGCCAGTGGGAGCGGCTCTCTTGGCCCGTAAGAAGAGCGTCGATACGTCCCATGTTCACGGTTTTGTGGTCGCCTGGCTCCGCCAATTCACTGGCCTCGAATTATCACGGAGGCAAGACAGCCATCACTGCACTTTTATCACAGTCACGCTCTTTCATCCAGGCCCACTACTCACACGACAGGGCAAGAGTATCATTCTACCCACTTCTTCATGGAGCCTTCTGTCAATCAGCCATCTGGCTTCTCCATCCAATGGTGGCTCTGGTGTGGTTACTGTTGGCACCTCTCCCTCTGTTCCTGCTCTGCTTCCTGCTTTCTTGCCGCTCTGTGCAACATTACCCAACTGCAGCTCCCGGTACAAACCACGCCCCCCGAAGTCTCTACAAACCACGCCCCCTGCAAACCACACCTGCGTATTGGTACGGTGTCGCGCAGGCAAGCAAACAGGAAAAAGAAGAAGACAGTGGCATGCAGGTGGGACGGCGATTAAATTCAAGATGATGGCAATGCCGGTTCAGGTGAGACACATTTATATTATTTCTAAATTAACACTTAATGTCATTTTAACCATACATTCGCCAGCTGCAGTTGCCAGCAGCACGTTCAGGCAGACAAGACGGCGATGCTGGTTAGGTTCAAGTTAGGTCGTTTACATTTTGGGAAGATATTGATGTTTAATTTAACGTTTTAGACATCTTTTGCTAGGCAGAAAGAGCAATGAATACTTTTTTCCAAAGACACTGGACTCAAAAACATTTCTTCAAACTCAATACACTAAAAATGTCCATAAGCAAACCCATTTTGTGTCATCTTTTACATGTGTTATATGAAAGTAGACACAAAATATTTACATTTTCATTTTACTCAAGCTATCAAACTAATTTTTTTTTTAAATAAAATAATAAATTATTAAATCAAATATATTCAACGAATAGTTTCGGTGATATGTGTGTTGGTGCAGTTTGATTGAAGTGTGGTTTACAGTTACAAAATACGCTTCTTGAAATGCAGTCTAGTTGTGTTGGAAAGAACAGTAAGGCTGTTTCTAGTTGCAGCTGCCTCTTCCTAGTAGACCAATTCAAAGTTGTTTTCCTGATTTGTCATTTAGACACACAAAAACATTAGAAAATAGGGTCCTGTGTTTGAGCTTGACAAGGGAACAATGCAAAAAGCATAAATTGACCATAATCTGAATTTGTTTAAAAGTTTAAAAGTTATGCTGTTGACATTTATGCATGCAGATTTGAAAAGAAATAGGTTTTTTTTCCTGCTATCCTTGGCCATCTCTTACTCAAGTTCAAAGATAAGAATGACTTTACTTCCCAAGGGGAAATTTATATAACTTGTTCTTTCTTGTACTGTTTTCTAACTTTTCTTGAAATTCTGTTGACGCCCAAATCGCCACCAAACATTTAGGCTAATTTCCTCAGCAGACCACAAGGAATTCTTTTTCTCCAGGTTGTCAGTCACTGCCTTCACCTCCTTCCTGTTCATCTTCCCAGCCTAGAATACGCAACGCCCACTGATGATGTCATGGTTCCCAGGGAAAAAAACAGCTATTTCTTGGTTCCCTTTAGAACAGGGGTGGGCAATCATTTTTTCCATGGGGCCACATGAGAAACAGAAAATATTGTGGAGGGCCGGGCCAAAAGGTTGAACTAAATTTTGCATCATATTAATTGTATTTCTTTATAAAAAGTAGCATTGGTAAGACTGGTAAGAGTATATGTTTTGACTAAGCAATGAAATAGCGAAGTTGCCTTACAAAAACTGTTATTTATTCAGTCAAATTTCCCAAAACAATGGTAAACATGTGAACGCTTTTACCATTTCTAACTCATATTAGTGATAATTTTCAGTCACATTAACTCCAAAAAACATTTTGAATTTCATGTAGTTGCAAAGAGGTTCTTAGCTTTCTGAAGACACCACCATATTGTCTTTGTACTCCAAATATTAAGCAACATACATCATATTATAATAATTGTTACTGAGCTGTGATTTTGAGAAAATGGCCTCCATAGAAAGTGCCCCATTTCACTGCTAGTTGGTACCTACCTACATTTGTAGTCTTATCACCTCATTTGCTGTTTTTCAGTTCTTTTTTCTTGCTCAGTGAGAGAAGTCTAGTCTCTGTTGGGCTTTCACGAGTGCATCAAAGTCAGGTTGAGTGTCTGAAGTGGAGATGCGAAGCACAGCTGACAGGTGATCAACAGTGAGAGATACCTGTACCGGGATTTGGTAAACTTCATCACTGACAATGTTTGTTCACATATGTAGGTAGAGCCAAAGAGAACCAACATCTTCTGAGCATGTCTCCTCATGTTTGGAAAGTTCTCCTCTGTGAGAGAAGAGTAAAAATCTAGCAGTGATCCTGACTTAAAGTGGTCTGCCAGTACCGCATCAGACTGCAGGTCAATTAGTTCCAGCTGAACATCACTGGGTACATGATCCACAGTGCAGGTAAAGGGAGAGGAAATCATGTGCATTTCATCCTCAATTGTTTTGAGATCTTCAAATGGCCTTGAAAACTCACCATGAAGTGCACCTAACATGGATGAGTATCTGCAGAGGTGATCAGCTGATGGTGCGATCTCTCTCAGGGTTTGCATGTGAATGAGAGTGTTGCTCTCTAGTTGACTTGAAAGAAACTGCAACTTTCTCATGACAGCCTTCACCAGGCTGTGCATTTCATGAACAAAAAGGCCCTTGTCTTGCAGTTTAGTGTTCAGTTCATCAGTGCAGTCACATCAAAAGCAAATGCAAAATCTGCCATCCACTCCTCATCTGAGAGCTCTGGGATGTCTTTGCCTTTCTTCTCACAAAACTCTCAAATCTCTGCTTTCAGGTCCCAAACTCTTTTCAGTACTTTGCCAAGGCTCAGCCATCTGACAGCTGTATGGTAGCCGATGTCACTTTGTTCAGTCTCATGCTCCTCCAAAAGTGCAACAAACTGTCTGTGATTCAATGCTCATGCCCTGATGAAGTTAACTATTTTAGTTACAACATCAATAACATGGTTAATTTTTAGCACTGACTTGCACAACACATGCTGGTGGATAATACAATGCAAAAATACCAATTTATGATTTGCATTGATTTCACTCACTTTATCTTGCATAACTGTTTCAAAAGTCCAACATTTTTCCCAGTCAGATTTGGAAAACCGTCCGTTGTCACCCCTGCCAGTCTGTCCCATTTCAGTCCAAGTGTGTCCATGCATGCATTTACCTCCGTGAACAGATCGCTCCCTGTCGTCGTCCCATGCATTGATCGCATTGCTGCCAGCTCCTCCGTAATCTTGAAGTCCGTAATCCCACAGACAAATATGAGTAACTGGGCTGTGTCTCGGACATCACAGCTCTCGTCTAAAGCCAAGGAAAAAAAGTCAAAACTTGCCACTTTACGTTGCAGCTGAAGTTCCAGATTCCCCGAAATGTCTTCCATCCTTCTCGTCACGGTTCACCTGGACAGCGGGACTTGCTCAAACGCTTCTTTTTTTTCAGGGCATATTAGTGCTGCAGAGTCCAACAAGCCCTCTTTAACAAACTCCCCCTCCCAGAATGGCTTACTGTTTTTAACGATTTTGTGAGATATCACAAAGCTGGTCTTGGTTGCTGCATCCCTGGATCTGTGAAGCTTGGTAAAAAAGCCTTGCTGCTTTTGTAGCTTAGCTAGCAAAGCATCCGATGTCCGCGCCCGACGTGTGTGCACAATCTTCACGTGTTGGGCGCAGGAAGAAATTAGCGTAACGAGTTACAGCAGAACGGATTTCATGCTCATTTATGAGCAATGGCTGAGAAAATGCAGCCCCAGTTACTACTTCCACCGTTACTTGTAACGGCTCACCCCGAGAAAAAGGCAAGGAAGAGAAAGCTGGAGGCTGAAAAGGCTGCTAACAAAAAGGCTCTGGATAAAGCCAGACGTCAAACCAGAGTAAACATCGGTGTTGCTTTTGTGGAGACAACTGAGGGATTTGAAGTGATGCTGAGGTTGCTCTCTTTCTGTTGGACAGGTAATTATATGCTTTGCTTCGGGGAGGATTTGTTATTTTTATGAAATGTGTAACTTTTGCTAACGTAGCTACTTTTGTAGCTTGTATTAGCCTAATGCTAATATTAGCTTCTCTGTGGGTTTAAAACGGGTCGGTGACCCTAATATTTAATAGATTATAGTATATATATATATATATATATATATATATATATATATATATACACACTTAAGCCCAAAATTATTCATACCCCTGTCAAATACAAGGGAATTCTTCATTTTTTCACTCACAAATTAGTATTTCACCTCAGTTTTTACTTAAATAGGACACAAAAGAAAGTCTGAAGCCATAACCGATTTGTGTTTAGATAGAATGTGTAAATAAACATCTTAAACAGGGTGAAAACAAAAAATCACAATGTCCAAAATGATTCATACCCTGTCTCAATAATCAGTTGCATACCCCTTATTTTTTATTACAGCCTCCAAACAATTTTTATAATTGCTCACAAGCTTCTTGCAAGTATGGGCAGGAATTCTGGACCGTTCCTCCTTTGCAAATGTTTCCAGATCTTTGAGATTAGAGGGTTTCCGTGCTGTCACCCGTTTCTTGAGCTCCATCCATAGGTTTTCGATTGGGTTTAAATCAGGACTCATTGTCCTGGAACCATTTCTTCACCACCTTGGCTGTATGCTTCGGATCATTGTCCTGCTGATAGGTCCAATACTCCCCCAGGTTCAGGTTCTCTGCTGCCTGCTTGAGGTTTTCTTCAAGACTCTTGATGTACCGCTCTTTCCTAATGATTCCTTCCACTTTAAACAAGTTGCCAGGCCCATTTGCTGAAAAGCAGCCCCACAGCATGATGCGTCCACCTCCATATTTAACAGTAGGTACTGTGTTCTTTGGTTTAAAGGCTTCACCCTTCTTTTGCCAGATGAAAGCCACATCTCTGTGGCCAAAAAGATCAATTTTTGTTTCATCTGACCACAGAACAGACGACCAGAAGCTTTCATCTTTCTTTAAGTAGGTCTTTGCAAAGGTCAGACGAGCTTTTACATGCTTTGGTTGAAGCAGGGGGGTCTTTCTTGGTCGACGTCCATAGAGGCCATTTTGGTGCAGTATCCGCTGGAGTGTCTGCCTTGATAGAGTCACACCACTTGAACTCAGTTCCTTCAGGACAGCCTTGGTAGTAGTTCTTGGATTGTTTTCAACATCCTGCTTGATCTTTCTGGCAAGCCGAAGTGACGCTATTGACTTCCGGCCACGTCCTGTGAGGTTTTTGACCGTGTGAAATTTTTGGTACTTTTGGATGATACTTTGCACTGTTGCTACTGGCACCTGAAATTGTTTGGCAATTTTTTTGTACCCTTTCCCTTCCTTTTTGGCATTTACTATGCATGTTCTCAAGTCCTCACTGAGCTCTTTGGTCTTTGCCATGGCAAGTCTTGTGTTGACTCGAAAGTGACTGAAATGTCACAAGGAAGTCGACTTTTATAGTCTGAAAACTGGTTAAAAAACAAAATACAACAACTCAGCGACATTGAGAAGAATATTAAACACTTTAGACCCAGAGACGACGGTTCGTTTGAATATCCTGTAGCTATCAGTCTTTGTATCACTGGGGTATGAATCATTTTGGACAGTGTGATTTTTTGTTTTCACCCTGTTAAAGATGTTTATTTACACATTCTATCTAAACACAAATCGGTTATGGCTTCAGACTTTCTTTTGTGTCCTATTTAAGTAAAAACTGAGGTGAAATACTAATTTGTGAGTGAAAAAATGAAGAATTCCCTTGTATTTGACAGGGGTATGAATAATTTTGGGCTTAAGTGTATATATATATATATATATATATATATATATATATAGTACTCCTCCTGCCGCTTCTCATTTTCGTGCGGTGCGCGTTCCAGTTTGTGGGGGCGTGGCTTGGACCTACACACTGACAGGAGGGGGAGGAGGGGGGTGGAACTCAGAGGAGGTATAATTTTCAAATCTTGCTAGCTCTCCAAGATTACCAACCCCAGCTTTAAACACCGTTATCTGCTCTCTGCAAACTAAACACACGGCTTTACTGCTGACTTCTGTGAATAAATACTTGGCATAAGTATGAATATGCCAAGTGAATAAATACTGTATGTTGAAAACTCTGCATTTGACATCTACCTTTCGTTTTTCAGCGTGAATGGGCATTTTTAAGTCCATGCGCGAAGTAAGATTAGAAAATATGTTTATTTTGTAGTATCCACTCAATCTTACGTGGGCCGGTCACAATCAACCAAAGGGCCAGATTCCGAAGTGAAAGCAAGAACCACCTTGTGGATGGCGCAACATGCAGTGTTCTTGCTCAGATTTTCTGCATCACCAACGGAATGCATATAGGTTCCCGTGGCAAAAAAATGCGGTGCTATGCATACACTTTTTTTGACAGTGAGTGCACAGCTTCTCCAAGTGGTATTCCTGATGCTCGGCTCAACAAGTGAGCAAATGTAGCATATTCCCTCAGCTGAAAATCTATATTGCTCAGAGAATTTTGTCAGGAAAATGATCTGGAAGAAGCCACTCCCGTCGCAGTTATGCCCGAATAATTCTTGCTCCCAGGTCCACTGGGTTCTCAAACTCCAAAAGAGTTAAACAGTAAAACGATGGTGCTTTTAGAGTCAGTTTTTTAGTGTGAAAGCAATTTCGCTTTCCGAGACGCCTCATAGTACCTTTAATTTACCGTGTAGATACATGGACAAGCAGCAGTTGAAACACACCTAGGCATTTCACTCGAATACTTTTGTCCTTTCGAGCTATAAAATGAAAGTAATGAAAATATCGCCACTGGCCGAAACCCCCTGTTTCCATCTCCGTCCCCGTTTCCCTCTCTCCTGTTCGCACCAGCAGCAACGTCACTATACTCAAATCGATCTCTATGGCAACATGCTCAGGCAAGTAGCATGCACACAGGCAGCACACACGCAGGCACCGCTTAAACAAATCAGAACTCTACACGCAGGCACACGGCTTGGGTAACGCAGGAAAGCGCATTCCTATAGTCTAGTAAAGTAGTGTACTTACCGATATTTTTAGTGTAATGCGTTACTTTACTTCATTACCCAAAAAAGTAATGTCGTTACAGTAATTCATTACTTTGTAACTCGTTACCCCAACACTGTCCACAATGTTCACCTGAATGTTGTGTGATGGGACAGGCTTGTTACACTGCTGTGAATGAGCCAATCATTGTAAAACAAACCAATTAATACAGATGGATGTTAGTGCTGAGTTGACCTATTGGAGTGCATTCTCTCTATTTTTTGAATTTTTAAAGACATTTTTGCATCTTTTTTAAAGAAGGATTGTGTATTAATTCTGATTTAGGGTTATTTTAAATGCTTTCAATTATAATGATACACTTAACAAGGCATCACCTTATACAAATGCTGCTATGGATGGATTGCTGGCAAAACTAAATTTCATGGGGCTGTTTTATCGGTGCAATGACAATAAAATATGTTGAATGGACACTGAATATGTGGCAGAAAAGTGTGGCCTCACGTCACTCTTCTTTTGTAGATTTGCAATAAGAAACAGTGTGGCTTCTTGCATTAGAAAAGAAGAAGAAGAAACAGTGACTAAATGTAGTGTGAGTTGACAAATATTGCAAGATGAGTAATGAATGTAAATGCCCAACATCTGTCCAAAGTTCTGTAGGGTGTTCTCCTGAAAACACAGGGATCAACCACGGTGATCAAGGAGAAGTATAATACTTTTTGGAAATGTCTTTCTGAAATCCACGTTTGTCCACATCAAAACTCAAAGTTTTAGGGTTCAGGTTAGAATTTGAGACAAAACTTCCTCAAGACAACACTCTCCTGTATTTCACAGAATGCCTTTCAAACACACTGATATTTACAGCTGTAAACCTTTTGCTGTAAATCAAAGCTGAGTATCTGTGTAGAAATATTTGTCACTCACCAAGCACAGTAGCTAACAGAATAGTGTTGTAGTCAAGATGACCTAACCCAAGACCGAGTCAAGACCAAGACCAGAGCGTACCAAGACCTAGACAAGACCAAGACTTTGAGGGGGGTGAGACCAAGTCCAAGACCAAACCAATGTGAGACCATTTTCACCACTTTCAAGACCAATATTGTATATTCAGTACCAGTACTCATAATAATCATGTGGCTTGACATTTACATCACTCCTCAGCAAAACAGAAAAGATGATTTTATATCAAATCTATTCCTATCTAATTAAAGCTGGGGTTGGTAATCCTGGAGAGCTAGCAAGATTTGAAAATAGCACCTCCTCTGAGTTCCACCCCCCTCCTCCCCCTCCCGTCAGTGTGTACGTCCAAGCCACGCCCCCACAAACTGGAACGTGCACCACATGAAAATGAGAAGCGGCAGGAGGACTACTATACATATATATACTATAATCTATTCAATACTAGTGTCACCAACCCGTTTTAAACCCACAGAGAAGCTAATATTAGCATTAGGCTAATACAAGCTACAAAAGTAGCTACACTAGCAAAAGTGACACATTTCATAAAAATAACAAATCCTCCCCGAAGCAAAGCATATAATTACCTGTCCAACAGAAAGAGAGCAACCTCAGCATCACTTCAAATCCCTCAGTTGTCTCCACAAAAGCAACACTGATGTTTACTCTGGTTTTACGTCTGGCTTTATCCAGAGCCTTTTTGTTAGCAGCCTTTTCAGCCTCCAGCTTTCTCTTCCTTGCCTTTTTCTCGGGGCGAGCTGTTACAAGTAACGTTACAAGTAACGGTGGAAGTAGTAACTGGGGCTGCATTTTCTCAGCCACTGCTCATAAATGAGCATGAAATCCGTTCTGCTGTAACTCTGTACGCTGGTTTCTTCCAGCAACAGCGACACGTGAAGATTGTGCGCACGCTTAGGAGGCAGGGATTGAGGGGGGCGGATACAGAACTAGACATGAAGGCATCTGATTGGTTTTTGCTCTTCGCACCGAGGAGCTTGGATTGGTCGGAGTTTTGTCAGTCCTGCAGCTGCCACAGAGGACTGATTATTTTCGTTCCTTTTTCTGATACATAATGTATTGATTACTCAGAAGGTAGAAGGACCATTTCACCCAGTATAACAAAACATGTTTCTGAACAGGATTACCAACCCCAGCTTTAAAACAACAGCTTTTGAGTCTGGTGCAACCAAGTTTTTGAGATATTTACACAAGCATACTTTTGTAGAACAATTTTAATTATCTTAAAGTTATTTAATTACATTACATAAACAGAAGTGAGCAAGTGACAGAGACATTTGCTGTCTAAAAAAAAAAGAGACCAAGATGAGACCGAGTAAAAATGTACACTGTCAGAAAGTTTTCCATAAAAAAAACAGTAAAAGTCAGCTCATTACACAGGACTTTGACTGTTAATTAAAAGCCAGATTTTTGCCATCAATTAACAATAAACCACAGGAAAAATAACAGGACATTTTCAGTTATTTAATGGTATATCTCTTTTGAAAGAGCAAGATATTTGCAGTCATTTAATGGTGTTTTTATAGTGGAAAAACAGGTAATTTTCTGTTGTTAAATGGTGTATCTATAGTGAAATAAACATTTTCTTTAATCAACAACTTGATGCTGTGCACCTTCTTTTGACGAGAGCTTTTAAGCTTTGTAAGATGGAAACATAATGAAAATGTTGCTTGCTGGTGTCATCACGGCCAAAATTTATCTGTACAGGTTGTACAAAATACATGAGGGTATACTACAAACAACTGTGTTAGTGAAATTGTATAGAACATTAAATGAGCAAAATCATGAAGAGTGTAAATAAAAACACAAAGTAAACTGCAAAGATGCCATAAACTGCAAGCACTCCTGTACTTGCTGGATGACATTAGGTCTGGACAAGTGATAGTGAGTCTTCAACAACACTCTTCTACATGCAACCGACCTGAAACCTGTTCCCATCATGTGTGTCGTAGCTGGTGTCCCATTCGGATCTGTCACAGTTGGTGTGCCCATCAGATGCTCGGGAGAACTGGAAACATTAGGAGCACAGGACCCAACTGGAGGGGAAGAGAAGAGAAAAAGAAAGAAGAAAGAGAGAGAGAGAGAGAGAGAGATTCTGGAAGTCATTCAGATCCGATAGGAATCGCAGCAGTTTTGGGGGGACATGGTACTGCTTTGCACCCTTCTTTACAGCCTTCGACTCTCACTTTGGATTGATACCCAGCAGGCTCCTGGGGCAAACACAAAATGTATCATGTCACTTGGCATTGCAACATGAAGTACAGTACAGCACAATATACGAGAAAATTGGCATTGCCAAAACATACTTCTGGATAAACTCCAGCGTCAGGGCTGCTTCCTTTGGGTACTTTATGTTCAGAGCATAGGAGAGGCTGAACATACAGCTCACGGCACCCAGAGGACAGCTAATGTTCTTGTTCACTGTAATTTCATCCACTGATAGCTTGTATCAAATACAAAAAGGCAATACACATTTCATGTCACTATAAACTGAATTTGAAAAACTTATTTGAATTGCTCAATTTGAATGACATAAAGCAAATTTGAATCGCCATAACTGAATAAGGTTTCAGAGCAAATGAATTCTGTTTCGCAGCTCTCGTAAGGCAACCTGTTGGAGGTTAAGACAGAATGGTCATAGGGTAAATAAACACTCTGATAGGGCTTGCTTGGTTCAGTGCATACTGGATTCTACAGAGATACTGTTGAACCACATCAAACTTCCTTTAATGCTTAACAGTGGTAACACGGGTATCTAGCTTCCCCTCCCACTGTAATAAATCAAAAACAAATGAGGTTGCACTCCAGTCTGGTGGGTGGCAATGTAGCTCTGGCAATGCGCGCTGAATGTCGTCACCTATGTCCATGGGAAGGTGGAGGCGTGGCTTCAGAGAGAAGTCTGAGGAAAGGGGCTGGGACTTTTGACTTGTGTATTTTCAAAATGTGGCCTGCTAGAACCGTTTTAACAGGATCTCCAATCCTACCTTTAAGACAAGACGTAGTAATGTTTGATTTTTCGTTTTCTGGGTCCAACCAAGGATTTCATCGTGCCACACACATATATATATATATATATATATATATATATATATATATAAAACACTGATTCTTGAGAGTTGGGACAAAACTCTTTCTGAACATTTTCACTACAGAGACACCTCGCTACTTCGCGCTTCGGTTATCGCTGGTTCACTGCTTCGCGAGTCAAAAAATATTCAATTAAAATTAAAAATTATTTAAAAATATTAAAAATCAAAAAAAAATCCAACGGATGCTTCCCGCACCACCGAGGAACGTTTCAGACAGCCAAGATTCAAGCCGATTGGCCAGCACCCCTTGAGATCTCGGATGCCGATTGGCCAATTCATATCGCCCAAGCATCTTTCATACCCCTGCTCCGCTCATACGTTTACCTTTAACATCTAACCGTTTTCTATTTGCTCTCTCTCTCTCTCTCTCTCTCTCTCTCTCTCTCTCAGTCGGTAAGGACGTCATCTCGAGGTAAGTTTGACCCTTGGGGGCTTTTATGAAGGGGCGTCGCTACTTCGCGGATTTTCACGTTTCGCGGGGGGTTCTGCCCCCCATTAACCGCGATAACCGAGGTAATACTGTATATTGATTAGAGTTATATATTCATGTAGATAAAGATCTAGGCTATTTAACCATGTAAAGGTGCAGGCTGGAGGTTAAAAAACATTTTTAACAAATTCCCATGTTTACCTAAAAGACTTGATTTGTGTCAACTCCCTCAGATACAATAAAAGTATATAATTATACAATTATAATAGCCCACCAAGAATCTTCAGTTCTAATTTATGTTGTAATAGTATTTAGTTACTCTGATATGCAATAAAAATGATATATACACTTGAGGCTTAATTTCACACTGTTATGAATACACAGATATCTAAAAATTTGCATTTTCAAACTTTAACTTTTATTGTGCCACCAAATCCTGAAGTGAATAAGACACAAGAGGATGTAGATCTGCTGATCCTTTAAACAACAAAAACCGAAGAAAGAATTAGTTTTTTCCCCCCAAAATTACAAAAATATACATCTGACGGTGTTGACGGGAAACTGACGGAGTTGACAAAATGGTATTTGCATTTCTGATTGATGAACAAATTCTTTTTTAAACAGATGGAAGTGACAATAGATTAAGAAATAAAAACTCTGTGTCTTATTCTGAACATTTATTGAATTCATCTGTAATAAACAAACCGTAAAAACAGCATTTCAAGCTATTATAATTGCATTATAATTGCACCATTTCCAACTATTTAAAAAATATATGTGACAAAATATAATTAAGTTCATAGAACAATCAGCCAAGGTGTTGCTGCAAAACATGGCATGCTTCAAAACTAGGTACAAGAAGAGAGCAGGAACACACAGGTGTTCAGGGGGTGCTTACACTGAAAAAAAACACACTATTCTTTAAATCATGAATGCAGTCACATGAGGCACTTATGCCTTGAGCTGCAGGCGGCGGACATGCTCATGCTCTATGAAGTCCATCACATAAGGGGCAATGCTGTAGATCTCTCGTGTTTTTGATTGGACTGGTGATGCATTTCCCATTAGTTTCACTATGGTGGCTTGTGCAGACAAAATCAATCTCCAGTGGAAATAGTGGGAAATATGACACAGCCATTACAATATTCCTAAGAGTGTAACACAAAATGTTCATGATTTCTTCCTGAACTCTGCATTTGTGACAACTGATGTAATTGTGATAGCTGATAAGAAGTAGCAGAGAATGATACTGACAGACTCAATGATCAACTTCCATATTGATTTCCTCTGAAGCCCTTCTACTATGTCACAGTATAGATTAGATTTTACATCAATCATATAGACAAGTGCTATATATAACACACATGCTGGAATGTTATTCAATAATAAGCAGATAAAAGAAAATTATTCAATAAGCAGACCACAGCCTGCTCATGCTCTACAAATCATAAGTATATTGTAAAATAATGTAATTGCATGTTATATATGTACATTAATGTGCAAATAAAACCCTAAAACAGCTGTCTCTTTCTCTACTATGTTCAAAAATAGTATATTATTAGCACATTAAGCAGTTATTGGTGGATTTGTCAACTCTGTCAGCTTACATGTCAACTCCGTCAGACATAAAACCTGACGGAGATTTTTACCATGATTGGCATCAGCCGTGTTATTCACCAATAAATTGAATTTATTTTAAAATGCGGTCCTTCTGCGCTGATGCACCGTCTCCCTGCCTGAAGCCACCACTCTTGACCATGTAACAAAGTCCCGCCCACAGCCCTCACTGATTGGTTACATGGCACAAGTGATAGCCAATCAACAGTGAAGCATCTACGCAGTGCCATAGACAGGAGGAGAAGCAGATTGGTCTGGTGAGCCCGCGGAGAAGGTACAGCAATAATCAGTCGACGCAAAGTTGCAGTAAAAACCTTCTATGAGGAAGTTTAAAAACACCACAACTTTCTGATCATTTTCGGTGATAACTTGCCCAGCGTCACATCCGCCGAACAATAGTAATATGAGCCCTTATGTTACCATTACTTTGTAAATCTCCTCACGTGTCTGAACCCGCAGGGCGGCTCCCTGTTGATCAATAAACTACACCTGAGGTGATTATAGCATTTAAGTTGAACAGCACACGCTAACGTGTCCTTTTGTGTATAAGCTCCTCTCCTTCAGCGCTCATGCTCTCACTGCACGCTGCTCTGTTGTAAACAAACACGTGGCTCTGGTGCTGCTGCCACTGAACACACACACGTTAAATGACCGTCTTTTCGCCGGTCACTCGTAGTGTCCGGGGATATTACAGGCCGTTTCAATGAGCCAGGCAGAGAGCACATGTCCAGGAGCTTATTCTCACTTTTATTCTCATCAATAAATTTACCGTCGCCTCTGGGCTACAACTGGTGTGTGAAGAATATGTTTTGCTGTTGCTATGTGTTTTAATCTTCCTATGCTATCCATGAAGTAATCATCTTTGACGTATAAGTATTCTTGGTATTGTGTCATGATTGTTTTGATTAGACAAAGAGTGTAGTGCAGGGCTGAGGGAGAGGAGACTATGTACAAGGACAGTGATTGTAGAGAACACAGGTCACCACAACCTACATTTGTAGAGAAGTAGATAGGTCAGGGGGTGGGGTGGAATTCTGTACAAAACTATCTGTGTAAACGGGGAAGACACACACTTTGCTTAGGAAGAGGCGGTGGAAGCATGTGGTCCAGAGCTCTGTAAGCAATCTCAAACTTTGATTCTCTGCTGTATTCAAATTAAGATGTGATTTTAACTTTAACCTTGTGTCCTGCATACTTCATCAAACGAACACGCAAGTCCTGGGTCAACATGTGTAAGGTAGCCTTTACTGTTTACTTTTGCTAAGTGCCTTGTTCTTATTTATGTCTTATTTATGACATACAGTTCTAAGCACAAGAGTTCACATACTGTTCTGAGATTCACAACATGCCTTTATTTCTCTACAGATATAATAAATATAATAATAAATAAGGAACTATAAGTGAAAGACACTGTTTACACTGTTTAATCTTTTTAAAGTTTAATCTTTATTTACAAGGTCTTTATGCTGTTTTCATGTAATGTTATAGGCTATCATAAGAATATTATGTAGTAATATTATGTAATATTATGTAAATTAATATCTCAATTTTTAACATTTTCTCTCTTTTTATTAATTCATAGACGCTCATAAACAGGCATAAGGGGGATCCACTCCAGTGGTGGAAACACAATGAAGGACGTTTCCAGCTTCTTGCCCTACAAGCAAGAAAATTTCTTTGTGCACCACCCTCTTCTGTGCCAAGCAAACGGGTCTTCAGCGAAGTCTCTTCCCTTTATGAGAAGAACAGAAGCCGCCTAACAGGAAAGCACGCTGAGCAGCTCTGCTTTCTGCACCACAATCTGGTGCCAGGGGATTGGGAGTACTAACTCAGACCCAAATTTCAGAACAGTTCAGCTCATTTTGTTGATTTTTTTTTTTTTTTTTTTCAATTCAGGGAGCTATTTTATTTATTTATTTATTTATTTATTCATTCATTCATTTGACAGTGTTTTAAGAAATGATGCCAGAAGGCCCCTGCACTTTTTGTTTTAAAATAATTAAACTTGGCATTTCAACAAAGATGTTTGAGTTTGTTTTATTCTACAAAAAGTTATGGTCTTTTTGTACAAAAACTAAGAATAAACTTCATTCAGTCTGATTGCAGGTGTGGTATTCTAAATTTTGACATCAAATTTTTCATTTTTACTGCAAATGAATATCGGTTCTAAATATCGGTTATTGGTTTCCTTGATAGCTAATAATCTGTACCAGTATCGGCACACTATATATATATACACACTACTCACATAAAGTTAGGGATATTGGGCTTTCAGGTGAATTTCCAGAATGCACCTAAAACAAACTATAACCTTTACAGTTGAACTTGAGTTGAAATTACACTAAATGCCTTATACTTTCATGATATAATATCACTGTAGCATGAACTTTTTACATTTTCCATAAATTTTTCTCAAAAGTCAAATATCCCTAACTTTATGTGAGTAATGTATATATATATATATATATATATATATATACGTACAGTTCAGTGCGTTTGAGCGGATCGCCGCGGCGCTGGGCTGGCCGCAGGATGTGTGGGCACTGTTGCTTCAATGTAAATTAAGTGGCAAAGCCCAGGAAGCCTGCGCTTCTCTCTCCGCCACAGAGTTGAGTTATGAAAAACTTAAAGGGGCTGTTCTGTGAGCATATGAATTAGTGCCAGAGGTCAAAGAGTGAGAAACCATGTTTTTACTGCCTGAAGCCAGGTCACTTAGTAGCCGATTGTGACGCATTGAAACACAGACAGCAAGTGGCTATGGTCAAACAGCCAAAGGGGGTTGGCTTAATTAAAACTGTTGCTTCGCCACCGCCTCCTGGGGACCAGGTTCTGGGTGGGGTGGGTGGGTGGGTTTGATGACTGTTTCAAGCCGTTCATTTCTAGTGGTTTTGTTTCTCTCACGGGTAAAGTTGGAGGATCAGCACCCTGTTACCATATTGAGGGACACTGGTGGGTCACAGTCTTTCATCTTGTCCAGTATTCTGCCCCTGGGACCTGGGAGATACATCGGCGTGTGAAGCTAGTGCTATCATGAGAGGGATTGGGATGAGTTTTGTACCAGCCCCTCTTCATTACATTTATGTCCAGTCCGAGTTAGTTACGGGGTTCTCCGCTGTTGCTGTGCGTTCCTCTTTTCCCATTGATGGAGTTGATTTTATCATGGGCAATGACCTGGCAGGTTGAAAGGTGTATCCTGCACCAGAGGTGGTGGCTGTGCCCCTAACTGAGTCTCTGTCGGATGATTTAGTGATGGAACATCCAGATGTGTTCGGGGCCTGTGTTCTCACCCGAGCTCAGGTCCGTGAGCAGAAGGAAGTTACCCTGGCGGACTCTGTGGTCTGGACATCCTGGCATAACCAAGACCTATGAGCGCATCTGGGTTAAAAACAGATGTTGCATGTTACTGCAGGACATGTCACACCTGCCAGCTGGTGGGGAAGCCAAATCAGAAGGTTCCTCCAGCGCCGTTGCATCCCATTCCGGCCATTGGAACTCCTTTCGAACATGTGTTGGTCCTTTGCCAAGAACCAAGCTTGGAAACCAGTTTTTACTAACAGTTATGTGTGTGACAACGCATTTCCCTCCGGAAGATTACAGCGCCTGTGACTAAGGCTCTTATCAAGTTTTTCACCACTTTTGGGTTGCCACGGGTCGTGCAGACCGATCAGGGCACTAACTTCCTGTCCAAAACATTCATACAAACCCTACACTCTTTAGGTGTCTCCCATTCAGTGAATAGTGTTTACCATCCTGAGTCACAGGGGGCGCTGGAGCAGTGGCATCAAACTCTGAAATCCATGTTACAAAGATATTGTTGTGAAACGGGTGGAGACTGGGATGAGGGTCTGCCGTTCATGCTCTTTGCAATCCGTGATGCCAAGCAGGAATCGCTTGGATTTAGTCTGGCTGAACTAGTGTTTGGCCACAATGTGCGGGGGCCCCTGAAAGTGTTGCAGGAGCAGTTTATGGCCAATTCCCCCTCTGAGACCAATGTATTGGATTTTGTCTCACAGTGCAGAGCCCATCTACATAGTGCCACCTCACGAGCAAAGGAAGCTCTCGCCACTTCCCAGGGGAACACGAAGAGATGGTTTGACCGCAGAGCTGTGGTGCGGCAGTTCCACCCTGGTGATCAAGTGCTGGTGCTGTTGCCAGTGCCGGGTCAGCTTTCACCGCCCGGTTCTTAGGTCCATGCATGGTTGTCAGGAAGGTGTCAGACACAGATTACATAATATCCACCCCTGAGCACAGAAGGAAGACACGTCTGTGTCATGTAAACATGATTAAACCATACTATTCCAGGGATACCACTCACGATTAGCCTGACAGTGTGGAGGGTTCAACTTCTCTCCTGTGTGCAGGGGCAGTGGCTGAGGATGGGCTTAGAGCACCCTCTAGGATATATATATATATATATATATATACTATATATATGTACTGCTCTTTCCTCATGATTCCTTCCACTTTAAACAAGTTGCCAGGCCCATTTGCTGAAAAGCAGCCCCACAGCATGATGCGTCCACCTCCATATTTAACAGTAGGTACTGTGTTCTTTGGTTTAAAGGCTTCACCCTTCTTTCGCCAGATGAAAGCCACATCTCTGTGGCCAAAAAGATCAATTTTTGTTTCATCTGACCACAGAACAGACGACCAGAAGCTTTCATCTTTCTTTAAGTAGGTCTTTGCAAAAGTCAGACAAGCTTTTACATGCTTTGGTTGAAGCAGGGGGGTCTTTCTTGGTCGACGTCCATAGAGGCCATTTTGGTGCAGTATCCGCTGGAGTGTCTGCCTTGATAGAGTCACACCACTTGAACTCAGTTCCTTCAGGACAGCCTTGGTAGTAGTCCTTGGATTGTTTTCAAAATCCCAATTGATCTTTCTGGCAAGCCGAGGTGACACTATTGACTTCCGGCCACGTCCTTTGAGGTTTTTGACCATGTGAAATTTTTGGTACTTTTGGATGATGCTTTGCACTGTTGCTACTGGCACCTGAAATTGTTTGGCAATTTTTTTGTACCCTTTCCCTTCCTTTTTGGCATTTACTATGCGTGTTCTCAAATCCTCACTGAGCTCTTTGGTCTTTGCCATGGCAAGTCTTGTGTTGACTCAAAAATGACTGAAATGTCACAAGCAAGTCGAATTTTATAGTCTGAAAACTGGTTAAAAAACAAAATACAACAACTCAGCAACATTGAGAAGAATATTAAACACTTTAGACCCAGAGACGACGGTTCGTTTGAATATCCTGTAGCTATCGGTCTTTGTATCACTGGGGTATGAATCATTTTGGACAGTGTGATTTTTTGTTTTCACCCTGTTAAAGATGTTTATTTACACATTCTAAACACAAATCGGTTATGGCTTCAGACTTTCTTTTGTCCTATTTAAGTAAAAACTGAGGTGAAATACTAATTTGTGAGTGAAAAAATGAAGAAATCCCTTGTATTTGACAGAGGTATGAATAATTTTGGGCTTAAGTGTATGTTCAAAGAGAGACAGATGAGGCTCCATCTCTGACATCAACTATCAGTCAAACTCATAGTGTCCTTTCTGAGGACACTTAAACACCTGCTTCCTTCAGCGTCCAGCAGCAGACCTGTGGCTTTGCTGCCAGCACGTCTGCAGGCTTCCATGTGTGCAACTGCATGAATACGAAGCGGGGGGAGGCTGGAACAAAGCGTAAAGCTCAGAGAGAACCCAGCTAACGCAGACTGACAGTGGGCTGATTCCACCATGAGCATCTCACACACCAACATATAAATAGAACTGCAGATATGTGTTTGTTTCTCCTTGATGCCAGGCACAGTGCTTTGTACAGTACATGAGTACTCAGAGTGGAGCTGTACTAAGGCATGGCAGTTGACAGCCATGATCCTCACATACGTTTTATTTTCTTTGGCATGTATGTCTGCTGCCTGTTTATGCCTGAGGCCCAGTCCTGTTTATAGCACAGTGTATAGGTTACAGTTGCTGTCCTGTCCCATGATGCCCCTGCGTGTGCTGCAGGCACTCAGTGTAAATGAGTTTCAGTGGTCAAAGATGTTATCCATGTCCTGTAAGACAATACAGTTTAATGTTCATCCCCCTTGTGGCTACAGATGCAAGTACACAGTTTGTGGCTCGCATTTGTGTGTGTGTGTGTGTGTGTGCTTTCGCCTGCTTGTCATCTTGTTGTATGGTGTGGTGGCAGCTGATGAAGACCTGAATCTGAGAGGAATGAGCCAACATTTGATGTGTGTGTCCTCAACTATAGTTGACAGGCATCTGTCCACACACACACACACGTATAGAGACAGACACCAAAATGCCTAAAATCCAATGGAAACCAACCAGGCCATCATAAACAGTAGACAGGTTTGTTTATTTGGACACAACGAGCATGTGTCATGTATCACTAACAACAAGCAAGAGGGAGAGCTTGTTGTTACTCTCTTGTCACTCTCCTTCTTTCTCTCTCTTTCTCTCTCAGAATCAGAATCTCTTTTATTGCCAAGAGCAGTAAACACTTTACAGCACTAGGAATTTGTTTTGGTGTCGAGTGCAAAAACATAAATATAAATGAGAATAAGATAAAAACACTTAAGAAAAATAAATAATAAAAAATGGTCAAGACCAAAAGGAATATGTACATATCTGGTTTTTAAAGTGCAGAGTGGCTGTCTTTGGGATTGGGGATTATCTGGGGGGGGGGGCATTGTTCAGTAAGGTGACTGCAGTGGGGAAGAAACTGTTCTTGTGGCATGAGGTCCTGGTCCAGATGGACCAGTGCCTGTTACCAGAGGGGAGGGACTGAAAAAGTGTGTTTGCGGGGTGAGAGGGGTCAGCAGCAATTCTGGCTGCACGTCTCCAGGTCCTGGAGACGTGCAGCTCCTGGAGAGATGGGAGGCTGCAGCCGATCACCCTCTCAGCAGAGTGGAGGACACACTGCAGTTTGGCCTTGTCTCTGGCCGTAGCTGCAGCAAACCAGACTGTTATGGAGGATGTGAGGATGGATTCAATGGTGGCAGTGTAGAAGTTAACCAGCATCTTCACAGGGAGCTGAAACTTCTTCAGCTGCCGCAAGAAGTATATCCTCTGTTGAGCCTTCTTGGTGAGGGTGCTGATGTTCTCCCATTTGAGCTCCTGGGAGATGATGGTACCCAGGAAGCGGAAGGACTCGACAAGGGTCACCAGAGAGTCACGGAAGATGACGGGGCAGAGCAGGGGGGTCCCTTCTGAAGTCTACTATCATCTCCACTGTCTTGAGAGCGTTGACCTCCAGATTGTTGATGCTACACCATGACACCAAGCGGTACATCTCGTTCCTGTAGGCAGACTCGTCCCCATCAGAGATGAGGCCAATGAGGGTGGTGTCATCAGCAAATTTCAGAAGTTTGACAGACTGGTGACTAGATGTGTAGCTGTTAGTGTTCTCTCTCTCTCTCTCTCTTTCTCTCTCTCTCACACACACACACACAGCTATGATTTTAACTTTTTACTATTTAAAGGTTGAAGATCATGAGTTTGTTTGTATCTAATGATATTTCTGTTCTTACTGCAGTGCTTTACTGGTTCTGGGCAGTGTCAAAGCACCTGAGCATAGTTTCGGCCTGTCTTTTATAGTGCCTGAGTGAAGTAGGGAGCAGGGCACCATACCAACTGATGGGGGTGTTAAATGGGGTTGTAAATTAATTCCTAGTTTGGATATCATGTGAATGCTTTGATGACACTTTAATGTGTGGTTAATAAATGTAAATAGACTTTGTAATGGTAGTGGAGAACATGGTCCACTGGGACTTAATGTCTCCAGCCTGCTGGCAGGATCTGGTCGAAGCTCTCCCAGAGGTGGGACTTGAAGACTGCGCTGACAGAGGGTTCTGCCAGATGTTTCCCAATAGAACCGGCCACCAGGCTCTCACCTGTGAGCCCCAACCCCGGGCCTGGCTGCAGGGTGGGGCCCCAGTAATGCCAATCCCGGCGACATGAACTTCCTTGGTTTTCTTCTTCTCATAGGGGCTTTAGAACCGCTCTTAATCTGACCAGTCACCCAAGACCTGTTTTCCTTGGGAGACCCTACCAGGGGCAATAAGCCCCCGGCAACTTAGCTCCTAGCATTATCTGGGTAAACAAACCCCTCCGCCACAGTAAGGTGGCGGCTCAAGGAGGGGTGCTTTTGTTTGTTTTTCTGTTGTTTTTTTGAGGGAACTGAGTCACTAGTAACTAATGATGTAACTAATTACTTTTGAAATAAAGTAATCACAACAGTAAATTGATTACTTTTAAAAGGAGTAATCAATAATCTAATTACTTTTCCAAAGTCATTTGCCCAACTGCATTACAATAATATTAAACGTCCACCTGTAGCTTTAATGGAAATGGAATGTTACAGTTCAAGGTCAAAGGTCAAAACATGAAGTGAATAATTCCATTCTCTGTATATTGTGACATCATCAGGTCTCATATCTTCAGAACAAATCACTGTGAAGTAGACAACACTGATGATGTCACAACAAACATCAAGGTAATAATCCCATGATATATGACATCATCACTTCTCTAGGGTATATGTAGCAGCTCTTGAGCCTTGCAAAACATTCAGTATGTGACGCGTCACTGCGAGACACACAACAGCTAGATTGCTGAATCAGAATCTACTTCATTGTTCCTGGAGGGAGATTTGTTTTGGACTCTAAAACACCACTAAAACGTGCACACATCTGACACTGTGGCAGTTTTCCCTGCCACTGGTAACACACCACACCTGCACACCACACCATCACTCATTCCACGTGCCATGTGTTAGCCAGGTAGCATGCTACTGATAGTTTGGTGGGTGCACACACTGAGCTACATTTAACATCTTAGTAAGAGTCCTGTGCTATTTTTCCCCATAGAGTTTTACACACACACACACACACACACACACGCGGTTTGTTTCGCTCTCATGTCAGGTAAAAGTACCTCTAACTCCAGTGGACAGGTAGCCCTTTTAAACTCCCACTCACTTTCTGTGCACACTCACTCACACACCAATATCAGGCGACAGCACTGCCAGCTCCTGTGGATACCTACCCTTTTTACCTCACTCTTTGACATGCACTCTGGACAACCTACACGTTCCGTATGGTAGAACAAACCATATCTTTGCTTATGTTTACATAACTGCCAAAGGAACTGAATAAATTACAGTTAATGAAGGCCACATAATTGGAGTAATGCCTCTCTCTGATTATTGTGTTTAATGAGATTATTATATGCATGTAAATGAAGGCAGACATCAGAAGTAGCAAAACATACATTTAATTATATCAAAATTTCATGGACAATTACTCCAAGTAATAGGTGGCGTGTCTGTTGGTGTGAGTCACAGGTCTGTCATCTCTGCAGTGACATATTGTTTTGTCCTGTCTCAGTAGATGTTAAACCCCCTTTTAAAAGAGCGCATTTGGTTTCCAAAGGGATCTGTGGATGGATGTTAAAAACCCTCTGTAACCTCAATCTAATAATGAGACCACTGTCACAGGATGAAATTGCTCTGTGATAAATTTAGAGAGATTCTTGTGAAAGGCACCTCTCCCTACTGGTGGCTTATCTCTGCTTTTGACAGGTGTTTAAGATTTAAGTTCAGTATATCAGGAGAAAAGTTATTGCTTTATGAGCTTCAGTCATACAGGGCAGTTTTATTACTGTAGATGAGGACAGTCCAGAATTTGACTTGTGATCTTTACACTATAATATAATATTTTTGCATAGAACAAACAAGATCTCAGGCACTAATACTTAGCTCTTAAAATAGACAGTATTTCTATGACAGGTTAACAGATCCCATTCTCCCATACACATCCCACCCCAGGCCCACCCACCCTGAATTACTATGCACTCATTCCATTCACTCTTACCACAGACATGTACAGGGTACAAATTATACGCAAGCAAATAGTAAAAGTAAATCAGTGCCTCTGATAAAAGCCAAGTAGCCCTAACCACGGGTGGAGAATTCATTCTCCAAAGGGCCGAGTGGCTGCAGGTTTTTGTTCCAACCAGGCAGCAGCAGACCGGACTTGACTCAGTTAATCAACTGATCTCAGTCTTCAGACAGTTGATTGGTCAAACTGTGTGCTCTGGGTTGGTTGGAACAAAAACCTGCAGCCACACGGCCCTTTGGAGAATGAATTGCCCACCCCTGCCCTAAAGATAAACAAACACCAGTCACATCCACTCACCATTGGTTATTAGGTTAAACTGCATTCAGTTGACATCTCACAAACAAATTAAATGCAAATCACGTTCAAATTACAAAATTATCGGTGAAACATGCGGCAACTGAGAATGAAAGATGCCATCAACAACAACTTGAGTAATATCATATATTATTATATAATTAATAATAAAATAAACTAAATTATTACACAGCTCTATTGAATGCTGCATTCTGATGTCAATCATTGCATTCTACGGTATGTTATTTCTGACCGTCGTTAAGTATAACACAACGTTGCTAGGGACGCCACTCTGATCAGAGGACCACAGAGGAAAAGAGGTTCATGAGCAAGGACCATGCCAATACACTGAATGTTGAGTGTTTAATGAAATCAGAGATGTGAGTGAACAATGGATGCAAGGGAGGATGTTGGATGATCTTGTGATGGTCTTCAGCCTGGCAGAGGGAGACTCTGGATGGGGGGCTCTCTCTCCAGTTGTTTTTCCTGCCCGGGCTGAATGTAACCCAACCTGGAGTAAGAGGATGATACTGAGTTGACCTGGAAGGAGTGGAGAAGAGTTAGTGAAGATGGAAAGGCGAGGGAGGGTGGGTTGAAGAATCACAGACAAAGGGAGTGGAGTGAGGAGGCTCTGTGTGAGTAGGATGTCAGGTGATTGAGGACTTGCAACTTGCAATGCTAAAGAGTCTTTAACAAATCTCGATCAGCCTCTCAGGTGGCTGAACATGTCTCTTAGGCCTAGACAGTCTTTCAACAGCTGGCAATTTTGACAGTTTAGAAAGTCTCACAGCAGCTGGTGACACAGACGCTGCTGTCAGGCCACAGTCAGTGTGGTCAGGCCCACTGTTAGTTAGCTCTGTAGATTCAGCTGTGTCCTGCTGAATCATCTCCTGAGCTGTAGTATCCTTTTCAGTCAGCTGTAGTTGAAGATCTGAACGGTTCTTCCTCAGAGAAATCCTCTCCGTCTGAATCCTGAAGGAGTGTGGAGCAAATTCCTCCTCCACCTGTCCCTTTGTCTCCATGTGCCTGTAGAGATTTCCCTGAGACACACTCCAGGCTTCAGCATAGGCAGGTGTTTTGCCATTCGATCATACAGCTGTTTTTGTTTCACTTTTTATTCCTCCTTTGATTTCCTGACTTTGTGTGCGCTTTTGGGCGTCAGCAAGTCCTCATTTACTGGTAAGTTGGAGCGAAATGCGCCTACCCATCAGCATTTGGGCTGGTGATAGTCCATTCTGTAAAGGTGTACTCCGGTAGAGCAGTAGGCTTTTCTGAAAGTCATCTCTGTCCGTGCTTTTTTCATCATGTTTTTCACTTTTCACAGAGCTCTATGCCAAGCTGTTGGACTTTGGATAGATTGGACTCGACGAAGAGTGTTGAAATCCCCATTTTTTGGCAAAAGCAGCAAACTCGCAGCTAGAAAACTGGGACCCATTGTTAGAAAACAGTAACTGCAGGATGTATGTCCAAAGGTTTGGGTATGATTGGAAGTGGAGGTGAAGCGGATATATCTGGGGTTCTTGATCGATGACCACTTGTCTTTTAAGGCACATATTCAGTATACTGCAAAGAAGCTGAGGGTTTCACTGGGATTTTATTTCTGAGATAAGTCTTACTTTTCTTTTAGGGTTAAACAGAAACTGGTGGAGTCAATCTTTTATTGATTATGGTGATGTGTTATATATGAATACCTCTGCTCAATGCCTCCACATGCTGGATAGTGTGTATCGTGGTGCTCTGAGGGTTTATCACGAACTGTGGAGCTCTAAATCATCACTTTGTCTTATACACTAAAGTAAATTGGCCATCTTTATATGCGTACCAGCTTGGCCACTGGTATGTCTTGATTTACAAGGCTATTCTTGAGATGATTCCATCTTATTTATCATCTCTTTTAATCTTGAATTACAGGACCTGCAGTCTCCATTCTCAGGACTTTTTACAGTTTACTGTTCCTAAGGTCAGAACAGAAATGGGGAAGAAAGCTTTTAGGTTTTCTGCTCCAAATACATGGAAGACTTTACAGTCAGAACTCAAACTCCAAAATCTGGTATCTGGTATCCTATATAATGTTTTTAAGTCCATGATAAATCCAATGTTGCACCATGGGCAAAGGATACCCGGTTTGAAACAGCTCATCTTAGAGGTGCAGATGGATTTCACCATCCATGGTGAGTAAACTACACTACTTCTTTTGGGATGCGATCAACTCTTAGCATGAGGCATAGTCTGTCTCTCTTGATGAATCACAGACAAACAAAGTGGAGTGCGGAGGCTCTGTATAAGTTGGCTTGTCAGGTGATTGAGGGAGTGGTTAGGCGTGGTCCTGCTCCCGAACTTAAGTTAACACATTAACTTCCATTTATAGAGGAACTATGCAAGATATTTGCCTTATGGTTTATTTTTATATAAATTAAACATCTTCAGTAGGTGTGATGGATAAATAAATGACTTGTAACTTGTTACAGGGAGAATGGAGGCTCTCTGCCTCACCTAGGGTCTCTTGGCCAAAAATCAACCTTGTACGATCAGATCCTCTGACCTGGTGTCCCAGCTCTCGTCTCAGCAGCACCACGACACAAACGCACCCTGTAACCTGTAATTTCTTGTTTAGACAGATAAGACTACACAAATATACATGTCATAATGTGTGTATGGTCCTGGTCCACAGATTGAATTGTCAACGGCTTCATTGAAAACAAATGCATACGGCCAGGAGGTGACTGGACTTATACGTCAAATGACGCAATTTATAAATCAATAAAAGTCATCAGAGCTCATTAATACCAGCAGCTTTAGTCCTGATTGATGTCTACAGAAAGGTCTGTCATCATGAAGGTGTCACACCAGAAGCATCTGTCAAGACCTTCACAACATTATGTTGAAGAACACACTGACGGCGTGGTTTACAGACGTGTTTCTAAACCCTTGAATGCACCGTTGTGGCCGGAGGTGAAAAGAAAGAACGTAATTTCACCATAAAGCCTCCACGACCAGGTGCTCCTGCAAGTTTTCTGACAGAGTCTAGAGAAAACTCAGTCATCCAAGAGCCAAGGAGCACTCACGGAGATCTTTAGACAGACAACAAACAATGAGGAATGCGCTGAACCTCCATGGCCTCTATGCAGCTCACCACCACATGTTCAGTACTTATTTGTTGATTTGGGAATTTGGCAATAATAAGTGGATTAGTGAATGCCATCAGGCTTTGTAACAAACAAATAACAACTGCTGTCCTTTATCTCTGAGCAGAGCACAGTCTGTTATCTAATTAATGAAGCCGTGAAGAAAACGTGTGCTGCAGTGGAGCTGGTGCTCCCCCAAACCTAAAGTCATAAACCTCCAGCTCACTATCAGTGTGAACTGACTTCATTCAGAGCCTGTATAGATTGGGATCTTCTGCTGCTGTAGACCACCAAATCCGTTTTCATGGGAAAAATATTAAACAAAGAAAAAAACAGTGCATGCAGAGCAACACAAACTCTCTCCTTCAGAGCTACTACAGTAGGAACCATTTTTGTTCTCTATTGGCCAAGACTTAGATATATCAAGCAACTTTTCTTTCTTTTTTTTTTTTATTGGCTCCACACTGAAGTGCCTGAGGACACGTGGGACTAGGATGTGCAGTTGGCAGACTTACAGTAAGACACACATGTTTTAAATGTCTAGAGGGGAACAATTGTCTTGCAGATATTAAAATCTGCATTTGACAAAAAATAATGTAAGCTCACTGGGAAAAGACATGAGCAAGAAGTGACAATAATGTCTCTGCGTTCATATGGCTGCACAGAGCTTCGTAATATGAGCCACTAGTGCCTCTGGCTTTGTGTTAACAAAGTTTGGTAATTGCTGAAATCGTGCTTCTCGCTTTAGATGACTGGAGGGTAACGGCTGCTTTTCATTATCTTACACTTGTGTGCTGTGCTGGGAAGAATCTGTTTTCCTTAGTATGTTGGCGTACTGAGGGACCACTGGAGGGAAAGACCAGGCTCGAGTGTCTCTTAAGATGAGAGTACAAGCTCTGTCTTGATATGTTTGGCATGCGATGCTGCATCCAGAAGGCCAATATTGGATTGTAATGACTTTGGCCATTGGAGGTACAGCTGGGAGGGACACACTTGACCGGGACAACTTTGGCTCCACATGAAGCAGCTGGGAGGAACATTCTGGGTGGAGACGTCACACTGCAGCAGCCCACAGTCTGAAAGTTGAAATGCTTTCTCGTCTTTGCATGTGAGATTGGCTTTAACACACACACACACACACACACACACACACACACACACACACACACACACATACACACACTGGAAGGTCTCCCAATCCACGTGCCTATAATTCTGTCTTCCCCTCTAAGCTCTGTAACAGTAGGTTGGCTTGCACCTCACAGGCTGCGTTGGTACACTCATTCATTACCAGACCCCCCTGGGTTGAAAAGTGCTTTCTACTCCACTACTATTTTCTACTGATTAACTTATTGGTTCTGAGGATAACAGATTTTTTTTCTTGAGCTGAATTACACATACTACAGTGCTCTGAGTTACTTATGGTATACGTAGATCTTCATTCTGCACATGTATGTGTCATTTGACATGTTTTATGGCACAGCTGTCACTGTGCTTTAACAAAACTCATGTCAGTAGGATTAGTTTCACATGTATATGTGTTCTGACACCTTTCTATCAGAAGCAGCATGAACTTCTTCAGCAACAGTAGCTGGTCTGTTGGATGGGACCACACGGGCCAGCCTTCCCTCCCCATGTGTATCAATGAGCCTGTGGCCGGTTCACCACTGTTCCTTCCTTGGACCACTTTTGATAGACCCTGACCACTGCAGACCAGGAACAGCCCACAAGAGCTGCAGCTTTTCAGATGCTCTGACCCAGTCGTCCTGGTCAAACTGGATCAAATCCTGACACTGTCCATTTTTCCTGCTTCTAACACATCAACTCTGAGGACAACATGTTCACCTGCTGCCTAATATATCCCACCCACTAACAGGTGCCATGATGAAGTGTTATTCACTTCACCTGTCTGTGCTCATCATGTTCGGCCTCATCAGTGTATATTTGCATTGCTACCACAAGGTCACATGATGCCACATGTCTATCTCCATGGACACAGGGGTAAAGTGGGGTAAATTGTTAAAGTCCCATGTACCCATCTGTACAGACTCTAAGTACCGTATTTTCCGCACTATAAGGCGCACTTAAAAGCCTTTAATTTTCTCAAAAAATGACAGTGCGCCTTATAATCCGGAGCGCCTTATATATGGATCAATAGGTTAATTGGTTGATCCATACTGGTTGTACACGGCGCTCAAGGTGCTCTGTCAAAAGTGTGAAAAACCAAAAAACAATTTAATAATCCAAAACACCGATCCCTTTATTTTTCTAAGCCTTTTGCTAGACTATCCGCCGGATTAGCTATAAAAGGCTAACGATCCTCATATTCCCGTTTAAGACACGAAGTCTTATCATTCACACTTGGTGAATCTCTAATCTCACCAACAAGTACGACTGGTAAACTACAAGGCCGCACCGCTTGCAGCATTACGGCTACCGTAGTCAGTAAACACCGATACTGCGCTTACTCACAGTCCCACACCCACAGCACAGCTCCATCTAGTGGATGCATAGCGCAACCCCAGTCAAACGTTTGACTGCAGTATCTTCTATTATTCTATATTATATATATATTATATTATTATTATTATTATTCTATGCGCCCTATATATGAAAAAAGTTCTAAAATAGGCCATTCATTGAAGGTGCGCCTTATAATCCGGTGCGCCTTATAGTGCGGAAAATACGGTAAGTGACAGTGGGGTGTTACATTTAGATTTTGTATATTTTTGTATTTTGGACCCAAAAGTCTTTTAAATGGTGTTAGAAAAAGGAAAAGGCAGGTGGTCGCTGCCATTTTAGGTGAAAGAGGCTGGCTGACACTGATGCTGAGGCACAGGAGGCTCACAGGTAACGGCACTAAAGAAAAAACTCAGGTAGGTCGACCATCCCAAAAATACTGCAAAGGCTAACACACAGAGTAACACTGGGAAAACGAGCAAAACAGAGCCACAAGAGTAACTGACTGCAACTGGGTAATCTGACACAGAGGTGGAGGCTTGACCAGGTGGCAGGAGTGAATACTGGATGAGAGACAGGTGTGCCTGGTTGCAGAGCAGCTCAGCCAGCCACACCCTCTGCTGCACACTCACACTGCCTGAAGGGAAACCACATATCACACAAGAAATCCAAACAACAAAACAACATCCACATGACAACATGAAGCGACTAAGCCAGCTCGACTTACCCGGGGTTCCTCCCAACCTATCCAGCTGAACCTATCCACAACAATGGCAGTCTGGATAAGCGGTGTCACGACGCTGGTTATCAACTCGGTAACTCAACCCAGGTTTGTCTTATTGTGCACACGTATAAAGGGAGGGTTCCAAGGCAGGAGACCAATCACAACTCATATCAGAGAAGGTGAGCGAACGCCATATTTCTTCTGTGAGGAGCAAAGGCTCATGTCAAAATATGAGGAAGAAAAAATAGATCTAATAGAGAAATCCAACACCGTGGCCACCTCCAAGATACGACAGATGGCATGGCTACAGTTTGCAGATTATGTAAATGTGCAAGTTACACATCAATGGCTCAAATAGTCTCCAATTAATGGCGACATATTATGAAAGTATCACTTTTTAAAGGCTCTTTAACATATATCTGGGTGTTTGTCTTGGCTTTTTCGAGCTCTTCCCTCGGTGGTCCAATGATGATGTCATTAGTTTTCAAATTTGCATAATACCACCCCTACCTGGTACTGGTAGAAGGGGTGGGGCGGGGCTAGCAGTGGTTCATTTGCATTTAAAGGGACAGGGCACTGAAACCAGCCGTTATGAACAGGGCTGTTTTGAGCAGATGAAAAGAGCTGTGATGTTTGATCCGTGGGAAATTTTGACCGAAGCATGTCACAGACATGTCTTGCGAACTATTGGGAGGGACAGATGGCAAAAACATACCCTTCCTCTAAAAAAAGTGAATGCTCTCCAACATCATGAATGAAGGGTAGAAGAACAGATTTGATCGATCCTGGAAAATCCTTTCACGCCGTAGCGCTCTTCTCACTATTTGGGCTTCTATCTCCACTGGGTGTAAGGGCACACTGTTTTTCCCGAACAGGTGATTGGATGGTGGGTGGGGCCTTTTATCGGATTCAGATGAATCCTGAAAGTTACCCTGACCTGGAGCAGGTTAGCCGGTCAGACTTTGATAAGAATGAATCCAGCTTTGTGATCCCGGAAACCCAGGGTTAACCCTGAGGTTACCTCTCTAAACCGGTAATCCTGCTTCATGATACAGGCCTCAGCAAACGTTGGGTTTCTTGGGGAGATGCAGATGAGGAGGGAATGTGTTAAGGTATGGTCTATCTATTAGTTCTCATTTAAGTTGATTCACTTCATCTACCACCGGGGGCTTATGGGGTTGTATTTAAATGTTAAAGTGAATATTTCTTTTCAATAGAGGACGAGAGATGAAGGGCTAGGATCACATCAGTGTATACTACCTACTCCTTTTTCAACATTGTTTTGTTGTTAGTTGTTTGTTTTGTCATTGATCATAAATGTTTTGATTTGATCTGAATTTATTTGGAACAAAAGTGATTAATTCACAAATTCACAAATGACTCTGCAGCAGATGTGTGAGTATTTGCTGGCTCCAATCAGCATTAATGTAAATACAGCACAGTGCTCTGGGGTGAAGGAATAAGCTGCAACCCTGAAAAAAAAAAAGTTTTAAAAACACACAATAACTGATCAAAGTGTCTCACATGGAGCCTCCTGCACTGACAGGAGCACCAGCCCATGGATGACATGTGACAGATCTGTTTACCAGCCTGTGCAGCGGTTAGCAGTCGACTCCTTTTCCAACTGTGTCCATGTGATGACATTGCTCCTTGAAGTTGTCTCTTTTCAGTGCAACTGGGGACAACTGGCTTTTATTAAAAAACTTAACTGCTTATAAAAAAAAGAAAAAAAAACAAGAAAAAAGGCTTGTGCATGCTCATTTCGCTGTAATTAGTTGATAGCAGATGGACAGTAGCGGAACTGCAGTAAACATAACCACAAAGGATGTGACCCAGATTGAGGACAACCTTTTAGCAACTGTCAAACTTAGCAAGGACAGTAAGGACCAAGGTTGTTTGTTTGTGGATGGTCAGCTGGGACCTTACACTGATGATGAGGAGGAGAAACATGATGAAGATGTAGTGATGACGGTACACAGGATAAGCTTTGATAGCAGTGGAGAGAAACACTGAAAGAGAAAATGCGATGTAGAAGACAAAATGTTTGCTTGCAAGATGCAGAGGGAAAAAAAAGAAAGAAATGTGACAAAGGAAAAAAAAAATATGTATGTCCTGGTGTGTTGTTCCTGGAGACAGTGTTGATGGATTTTGAAACAAAAAGAAAACAAGAGGCAAAGATTGGACGGGATGTCAGTCTTGAGTCAGAGGGATGAGGGCAGAGAGGGTCAGTGAGGTCATGTCCTGCATGTCTCTGTTGGGACCAGGAGTTGCCCATGTATGTTTGGAGAAAACAGATATGTGCAGACTGGAGTTACAGGGAAATGCTGTGTAAGGATAACCTGGAAAGAAGGGCGTGAGGTTGTATGAGCCTCGGTGGAGTTGTGCGTGTTGTGGGTATGTGAGCTGATAATGACAGTGCACAGAGGAGACAGGAGGGAGCAGCGTGTTAGTGGAAACAGCAGTGACCGCCTCTGTCCCTGGAGCCTCTGAGACAACTTCACACCACCTGCTGTCTGTCTGAATCAATTTACACTGGAACATCACACCCTTTACTGAGTGCCATTAAGTAATAGCAAAACCCCCTTAAGTCTGGCATGTCTGCTGCCACTTAGGTCCTGGTATGTGTTAGAGCCTAAAGCATTACAAGCAATGTCATATTTTTGATATAGGGTTAGGTTGTTATGTTGTCTTTATTTGAAAAAGCTAAGTACTTCAATTTCCCTTGTATAAATCATTTACAACATTAGGGACCAACCTTGATCCACTGTTAGTTATTCATCTGTTATTTGACACCTCTTTTCCCACTAGAAATTACAAGAGGAGCTTTTTTCAACAATATCTGTGTTAAATGTTCCATTTAAAAACTTTAAGGAAAACAAAAAAGCAAACAAAGTAACACAAATGTGACAATGTATAAACAGAGATTGTATGACGGGTACAATCATTGGAGCATCAAAGGGTCAACAAAACAAAAACCCTACACTATTTAGCCATACCACCATTTACCACACATTTGGGCAGATCAGCCAAGTTCTGAGTGAATTCTGGGGACACTGAAAAGGCCGATGTGGGGCGCTGTATACTGTAGCTCAGTGGGTTGAGCAGTCAGTCCTCGCTGCAGCCGGTTTGAGCCCTGCATCGGATGGTCCTTTGCTGTGTGTCATTTGCCCTCTCTCTGCCTCCCAATTTCCTGTCTCTCTAAACCAGGGGTGCCCAACCTTGTTTGTATCAAGATCTACTTTAAAAGTTTATAGTTTGTCGAGATCTACTAGTTCACAGTCATCCATAGTGCTTGCCGACAGCCCAGATGTATAAATGCACACAAGAAATTGAAATATCCAGTATTTTGTGAGTTGCTGAAAGGCCGGAAATCACAGACATGGCAGTTCTGTCCTGAAATGTGGGTTTCTCTTCTATAATACACATTCTACATCTCAGAGGCAACGTCTTTCCACATATGGGCTACCTTTGCTTTTCAAACGGGACAGAGCTCTGTGGGAAACAGTAGTACAGGCACAGCCCGAGAGATAACCAGGATCTGACAACACTGGAGGGAGAAGCAGGTCCGTGGAGCTGTGCGCTGCGGACATGCACGAAAACACAAGCATGTAGCACCAAATGCTCGGGCTACAGCGTCACTTTGGTTTGTGAGCATGACGGCGTCTACATTAATGCCTTTGTGCACGCAAAAGTCACTACATCTGAACA
Source organism: Caranx ignobilis (assembly GCA_021432705.1). Lineage (NCBI taxonomy): Eukaryota > Metazoa > Chordata > Actinopteri > Carangiformes > Carangidae > Caranx > Caranx ignobilis. Next base: position 18,954,689 of record MU269990.1, read on the forward strand.
GCACCCACACACAAAAAAACACACTCTTTAACCAAGGCAGTGGCCAAAACAACCCAGGCGGCCTGGCTTGCCTTTGCCTTGGAAACCTTGCATGCTCTTCCAGTTCCAGCTTGTCTGCAACCTGTGCACGCTTTCAGGCGATTAGTGCGCCCGTGCTTGCAGGGCTGCGGAAACCTATTTTCAGACTTTACCCAGCAACAAGAAATATTATTTTCCTATTGGCTGATAGGTTGGCAGCATAGCCAAGAGAAAAAACACGACCAAAGAGTTGATTAATGTTGTCAAGGCTACTTGTCGCTATCGACTCAGAATTTGGCCACAATTGCAATCGACTGGTTGGGCACCCCACGGTTTGCACTTAGCAAACGTAGCGTGTGTGTGTGTGGGGGGGGGGGGGGGGGGGTTAACTTTGGGGTGCCAGCCAGGTCTCTCTCCTGACATAAGATGGTTTCTTTTTTTTTATTTTTTGTCTGTCAGGTGTTTGTTCTACTATTTGTTTGGCCTTTTAAAATTATAACCCAGGTCTCAGTTTTTCAACGCAAAAAGTCAAACCCACACACGAAATACACATTAATTCATTCATTAATGTATCCCTTATTGTATCATTTGTAAACGACTCAGCCAGGGCACAACAATAAAACACACAAGAAACCAGCAGCTCAAAGCAAATTGTTTGTATTTATGGAGCAGTAAGGCAGTCCCAAGTCCAAAACTCCAGTTCACGTTTTCATGAAAAACTCAGTTCAGTTTATTAATAAAGAAAAACAACAAAGAGAGCGAAAAAACTTCATTCAAGCACAAAGGGAAACTCCAAAGCACCAAAGAAAAACAACTCAGGCCAAGGAAAAACACTCTTTGCAACAGAGAAAAAAAAGGTCTCGGTACCTGAGCGGTGCAAGGCAGTAGGCCTGCGTCAGTACATCACATCATGTCAGTTTGTCAGTCAGTCCAATGGAAGGAGATGCGTGGAGGAGATCCGGAACTACTAAACTATCCCATCAACCAAATCAATCAAAAAGCCCCCCAAAAATATGCTTTCAAGAAAAAAAAGATAAGAAGCCAATTTGATGATGAGTGGGAGTTGCGAGACAGGAGGTGAAACAGATAAAGTGGTAGTTTGCCTTGTAAATAAATTTTGCTTTTAGGCCTAGGGAAGGCCATGATATCAGGGCATGAAGTTCACAGTGATGGGGCCTGAAGGCAGAGTTTGTAATAAAACTCAAAGCACTGTGATAAACTGTGTCCAGGCAAGAGCTGAAGAAGCTGCACTCCTCTAAACAATGTCCCCACAGTCCAACATACTCAGGAAAGTTGTTTGTACTTTCTCTCACAGCAGTATTCATACAGGATTTGTGTCTGAAAATGAACCCAAGTAGAGCTTTAAAGGGGATATATGAATAGAATAATAATATGTCTCCTTTAAGCTTTTTTGACAGATGTTCCACATGTAAGACAGTTTGTCATCAATCCAGATACCCAAGTATTTATACAATGACACTTTTTTCCACTGTTACTCCTGAGGACTGAATTTTCATGGTTTTGAGAATGAGCTTTTGTAAACATTGTAATCATAAACTTAACAATTCACAGTGTTTCTGCACTGTTCACATTACATTGAAACCTTGGTTCTCTGAATGAAGAAACTACCTCTCCACTCCATTACATATTCCTATGTACATGATGTCTCCCGCTGCCTGTCAGGGTACATGGATAATTCACCAGCTTGCCTGGCCAATACAAAGGCAGTGATGCTTACAACAAGCCATGTAAGGTAAGACCTCGGAGGGCATGCTGCTCAAAACTGGTGCCTCTTGTGTCCCCTTCCTGTAATGACTGGGGACAGTCATTACAATTCATTTAAGGATGTTGTTTGGCAGTTGTGTCTCAAAGGGAGGTTGTTGATCTGATATGTGCACCCAAGATCCATACCAACCAAGCAGCACATCTTAAAATTCACACTGAGGAATAGCTCTGAATAAGAAGCACTTTATGCAGCAAAACCACTGCAACCCACACACCATTACCTTGTCCACAACCCCGAGCTCATCCTCTATTTTGGTCCCCTTATTCAATTATGGACATTCACACACTTTCAAAGCAAGCTATTTTAAGAACTGTGCAATAAAATTGCACAACCTCCTCTGCAGTACTTTAGCTGAAATACACCAGCTGCAACAAGCACATTTACATGCTAGCAGCTTATTTCTTCCAGTGCTTCGACTAGGAGAAGAAACAAAGTTTGATGATCACCTACACACGAAAATAACCCATAATGGGTAATTTCTGACCCAACGTCTGGGTTGAAATAACCCAACATTGTAGTCAATATAACCCAGCTTTTGGGTCTAGTATTCAACCCAAAAGTTGGGTCAAAAAAATAACCCAATTTTCTGGGTTGAAGTAACCCAGAAATTAGTTGGTCCCTTTTTAACCCAGCAGTTGGGTCAAAAATACCCTAGCTTGGGTTACTTTGGGCTACTATGCAAATGGGCCTTATTTCATAAAATAAAACATTGTTTTACATTATACACACACAGTTACTTATACCTATTGCATTAAACATCTACAAATTAAAATCTATATAAAAAAATCAAAACAAAACACTTGGACCTTATGGAATAATACTTATTTATTTTCCAAATGTTGGTCAGACAGCAGGACAGAAGGGTATGGCTTTGACTGCTGGAGGTATTCCACCATGTTTGTTCCAACCTAAAACAGACAGAGACAGGTAGGAAAAAAAAATAATACTGTGTTGAAGGTGAATAGTAAGCAACCTAACAGGCTACCAGTTTGTGTTACAACACTGATACTAACAGTACAAGAAAGCCAAATGAGCTGTAGTTCTTAATTGGTGTGTCCATTTTGAGTGGGTCATGAATGTGTACATCAAGAAAATGTGGGATGAGAACCACTGAGTAATAAAACTCAACATCTTTAGTTTCACTTTCTAGTCAGATTGCCACCTTGGATAGCATCACCCAAAACTGAAATACATCTGTGCGGAACCTTGACGTGTTTTTTTTTTATTGAGTCAGGATTTACCCTTTAGCTTTCAGATGAAACAAGTCACATGGGCTGCCTTCTTTAACCTGAACAGTTTAATTAGAATTAAGAATAGTCTCTCTCAGAGTGAGGCTGAGAAACTGGTCTGTTGTACTTACAGGCATGTGGTGTATGAATGCTGCCAGGGACTCTTCAGTGGAGTGCCGGACAGTCTTCTTCCCAACCTTGTAGATGGTCTGTGGCATCATGGTGGGGAGTAGTTTAAGAGCCAGTTCCCCTTTGGCATCTGTAGGTTAACAATATTCCAGATATCAGTATGGTGTGGAAAATTAAATTACTGTAAAGAAATATAGTAATGAACAGATATCAGCATTTGAGGAATCCTAGAACCTTTGCCTTAGAACACAAAAAGTTAGTTTTAACTTACCCAGTGTCATGTCCTCAACATCAAATGAAGGACGTTTATCGTCCTGCTTGGCCAAGTACAGGACCTTTTCAGTGTGTTCAAGGAGCCAAGTCTCAAATAATTTAGGTGCAGCCTCACCATGAAGCACCTGGAAGTCCTGCGCAATCTTAAAAAAAAGAAAACAGGAAACAAATTTTTAAAATGTAACATAGCCGCTTCTTTGATACAAAATATAAATAAGGTTTTGCTACTACATATATATGAAATGTGTTCCAGTGGAACCATACTATGCCTGGACTGGTGAGATGAGGGTATTCCCAGAGGATTTCCAGTATGTCCTTGGAGCTATTAGCCCAGATCCAGTTGGCTCTGCATAACGCCGTATCCCTCCTGTAGGACTGCACTTGGGTGAAAGTCTCTGAATTGTGTTTCAGCCATTCCTTCAGTTGGAGGGCCCTTTCTTCTGTAACAGTTGATTCTTTGGAGAAACACAGGATAATACAAATAAGTACACAAGTTTTTTTTTTCCTTTATGAAAGCTTTCACTGTGTGAAGTGATACATGGTATCGGCACATGTTCAATAATGATGACTTAGAAAACCATTTCAATAACCGTAACAGGGGAGTGTCAAAAAATGCAAACTTTTCACTTTCAGTCTTCATCTGCCAAATTCAATAAACAACCAAGACAAAGATACAAATCTGATCTTTTCACTCCAACAACACCATACATTTTGTAATGTAAATAAAAGACTTTTGGAAGTCAGTGTTGTAAAACAGTTCAACACCACCCTGAACTCTCATCCCTGAAACAATGGAGGTTTCCTCCAGACTGGAAGAAACTACTTTGTGTATTATGCCTTTTGGTTAGTGTCTCCCTAACACCTCCTGTCTACCTGACGTCCCCTTGAAATGTTACACGTCTGATGGTCTCAGTGTGAAGTTATTGTCCTGTGACATACACCCTGATGATCAAAGGTCTCCTGATGTGAGTGGTGTCTCTATGCAAATTCCTATTGACATGTGATTTAAAAGTGTCTTTGTTCTGGTTGGATATTTAAGGGAAAGAGCAAGGACCCAACCTTTGAGTAGATCTGCTTACCAGAGCTCCCACACGTCGAGTGTGTTTCTCAAGTATTGTTGCTATTGGCTATAGTTTGTTCACTTACTGTGCATCACAATGAACTGGAATGTTAACCATTCATTTCTAATACTGCCTTGTTGAGATTTTACTCTTGTAGTGAAGGATCTGTTATCAGATACCTAGCAGGTCTTTAGTTATATGGTAAGTTTCACTGGGCGCTGTTCACACCCTTAACCTCTGAGTTGAATAGAAAAGATTGAGTATCATGTTCTGTAATTATTTACATATGTTCTATAACCTCTGAATATCTCAACCCAGGTGTCAGGGCTGTTCTTCTATGTTAAGAAGGTCACTGAATAGTTTAAGTCTATATCTGCCATCCCTGAACTAAGATAGCGGCTAGTTAAATACTGTATCCCAAAGACCTTAGTTATATGGTAAGTTTCACTGGACGCTGTTCACACCCTTAACCTCTGAGTTGGACAGACAAGATTGAGTGTCATGTTCTAATACCTCTGAATACTTCAACCCAGGCATCAGGGCTGTTCTTCCATGTTAAGAAGGTCACTGAGTGGTTTGTTGACCTCTATCTGCCATCCCTGAACTGAGACTGATGTCAGAACTCTTAACAGCAGAGTTCAATTCTTAAAAGGCTTATATTCTTCATTACTGGTTAACTATGAATTCTCACCAATATTTAATGGTAAAGTTATCTTTAAGTAAATGGAGTCAGATTGAATACATTAATGGCTTTACTTTGATAAAACCTCATCTTAACTCCGGAAGGACAGAATACATATTGGGGAGATAATAGATAAATGTTTCCAAATATTTCCTCCCCTACAGTGTCACCTGGTATGTATCCCTTTTGTGACCGGCTGGGTGGAGCCACGCTTTGACCTCTTCCTAACGTTCCGCAGCCTTTCTTCAAGGAAGCCTGTGGCTGGGTAGCGGATCACACTTCCTCCGTCCCTCAGAACCTGGAAAAAAAAGAACATTACTTATCCAAGAGGAAAAATTTGAATCTTTTCAAAGTTTTGCAGGTACAGATGAGAAACAATTAAGAGAAACAAGTGTTTAGAGAAAAGTTACATAAAATGATACATGCACACATACATTATGTCCTGTATGCTGTTCAGGGAGAAGTATGATCCCTTAATCTAATTAGACACCATTGCTTATGAAGTGCATTCCTTTCTTTGTAAAACAATGTTTTAAATCGGCATACATTCTCATATGAACTGAGAAAATTAAACTCACATAGCCACTGTCCGTTCCATCATTCAGGGACAGGAATGTCTGCACCAATGACAGCGCCAGGGTTTCTTTTATGTTTGTGGCTGGCCAAACCATTTCAGTAAACAACACAAATGTACAGCCTACACATTTAAATTTCCAGATATTTACATATTTCCAGAAGTGAGGTAATCTGAAAATATCAGAGACCTTGAATTTCTTATACTCTTGCAAGCATCGACAGAGAACCTGAACACAAAACACTTATGTTTAAGTCTCTTGCTTAGGTTTAAAGGGGACCTGTTATGCTTTTCCAGCTTTTCAGACTCATAAATATGTTTAAAATGTTGGATACTTGTTCTGGAGGACTGTTGACTGGGTCAGTTTGTAAACTAACCAATTTCTGTACTTTTGGTTTACTCGGTGAGACAATTTGCTTGAATCCCAGCAGGAGGGGGGAAGCGCTGGATCATTAATATGCATTGTCCTCGTCAAATAAAAAATGAATGAAATGTGGCCCAATTAGCTAGTTTAGTAACATTTATGGATTTTGCAGCAGCTTTTCTTTCATTGACAAGAGTAATGACATTAAATATCTGGCCCAATCTTAACAGCTTAAATGCAAGGCACAAATGCATTACCTTTTAACTATAAGGGTATAGATATGCTTAGTTACCCCACTGTCGAAGACGTTGTGACTTTTACAAAATGCTGAGGATGTCAGGGTATAGAAAGTGTAAAAACACCCACCTCTAAAATTCTCTATCAGTCCAGACAGCTGCCACTCAGTCAGCTTATCCACGACAAAGTTGTCCATTCAAAGTGACCTGGAGAAAACATAGCAATGTAGAGGTGGTCTCTCACTACTTCAGCAAGTAGAGCACTGTATAATACGATAAGCACAGTGCAACTGGTAACGTTAAACATACCTCAACTTTTGTATTGCCTAATCGCTCTGTAGCCACGGCTAACGGGGCACAAAGTCACCACTAGCTGCAACCGTTATTATAACAATGGGATGTAGTAGAAGTACAGCGCGGCTTATTTAAAATAGAATTTAGACTAGTTGTGTTAAATAGCTGCAGCTACATGCCGACTATAGAATTATCACTGCTAGTTGCTACGTTGAGACTAGGCCACGGCTAGCGCTAGTCTCAACATAGCAACTAAACTAAACCGTGGTGATTTTTCAGCAAAAGGTTTGCAATTCTCAGAAAACATGAGTGTATACTTGTTATGCCCGAACTCATTGTAGTCAACATTCTAGTAAATTGTTGAGCAACTTGTGAGCCCACATGCTAACAATGTTTTGAGCCCACATGCTAAGTGTGCTAAACTAGCAATGGGGACATGGACACAGAAAAGTTTACGTCATATCAACACTGTGAAAAAATGTCATTCAAAATTCTCAATCTTAAGACTTGTTTACCTTGACTGCATGAAGTGCACAGAAGACGACCAAAACGGAGCAAGCACGATGCGGTGGTTCCATCGAGTGTGTTATGAAAACTAACTGCTGGCAAGAAGTGGCAGATGTACGGTCTTCTTCTACGGGGGTGAGAGGGGAGGAGGTGTTTCTTCTTTCCTCTGGCTGACTGACTCTATAACCCAGAACAGGGGTTATTCTTTGAAAAATAACCCAGAAATGGTATAATAACCAAACAACCCAAGAATTGGGTTACAAAGTAGCCCTATAACCCAGAAAATGGGCTATTCTCTGGAAAAATAACCCATAATTTTAACCCAACACAAATAACTCAGGATATGGGTTGAAGAAATAACCCAGCAGTTTTTACTGTGTACAGTATACCAGATTGGTAATCAGAGGGCTGCCATTTCCAAAGGTCTTTGTCCAGGGGATACCACTGAAAAAACCCTCTGTCACATTCAAAGGGACACTGTACCAAAGAGGGATATCCCCATTCTGTGTAGAGTATCTTATGAGTGTGGGTACAGGCTAATTCTTTTTTCCCATGAATGTCAGATTGCCTACACACACTAAAGATACATGTGGGTCATGGATCTACCACAATGCAACAAAGACCCCCCAAATCCCCGTCCCTCATATGCTTCTTATGTTTATTTTCAAGGATCTGCTATTCATTTTGCTGTGTAACTGATGGGCTGAATTGTGAAGGAATCACTAATCCTCAGAGGCAGGGAGCCAGAGACTTTTCTGCTCAGCTAAGTCACTTCATTCAACAGTGGCACAGTGGCTCTCTGTGAATGTGGATTTGTGTGTAAATGGGAAAATGCTGATTTAGAGGCTAACGTAAATATGTTTTGAGATGAGTAATATAGGTTAAGTTTGAAATAGAACTTTTGTGGATGTAGATGCTTGTTCCAGTAACAATGATCTTTATGGTAAATAGACTTGCACTTATATAGCGCTTTTCTAGTCACTTGGACCACTCAAAGCGCTTTACACTGTGTTGCATTCACCCTTTCACTGTTCGCAGACAGTGTTGGGGGCTAACCATTCACACACACATACACACGTCCGATGACACATCGGAGGGCAATAGGATATTGCTTTTGCAGTTAGCCTTAAGGTTTTTCTATGAATGCAATATTGAAGTTTGTCTGATATTCTGATTCTGAACTGATAAGAATTAGTATGTAGCACAGAGTTCAGACATATCTACTCACTGTTTAAGCTTGTGACAACCCCTCCCTCTACACTGCAGGTGTGTTGGGTTGCTGGTTTGTCCTTTGTCTTTCAGGTTCAAAACCACAATTGTCACTGAAACAACTTGAAACTGACAAAAGTAATAATAAATAAAAATTTTGTGAAAATGAACTCAGGAAAATCAGACATTACTTTTGAATTGTCGTTCAACAGAATTATTAAAAAGAAAAAGAAAGAAACTAACAAAACTGGTTAGTTTCTGGACAAAAATGATGGTTCCCTTAACTTAATCTTGACCTAATATTTAGTTGCACAACCTTTTAGACACTCACTGCAGTCAGGCCATTTCCGTCAATCTCAGTGAGACAATTGCACCTGTCCACAGGTGTTTTGGCCCACTCCTCATGAGCAAACTGCTCCAGCTGTCTCAGGTTTGAAGGGTGCCTTCTCCAGACTGTTCCAGCTCCTTCCACAGATGTTCAGTAGGATTTAGATCATGGCTAATAGATGGCCACTTCAGAACAGTCGAGTGTTTTGTTCTTAGCCATTCTTGGGTGTTTTTAGCTCTGTGTTTTGGGTCATTACTCTGTTGGAGGACCCCTGACCTGCGACCTAGACCAGAATTTCTGACACTGGGCAGAACATTTCGCTCCAGAATGACTTGATAGTCTGGAGATGTCCTTGTAATCTGCACAGATTCAAGACACCCTATGCGAGGTGCAGCAAAGCAGCCCCAGAACAGAGCCGAGCCTTATCCATGTTTCTCAGTAGGTACAGTGTTTGTTTCTTTAAATGCTTCATTTTTGCATCTATGTACAATGAGCTGATGAAAGCTTCTGGGAGAATGTCCTTTACTTTTGTCAGTTTCAAGTTGTTTGACAATCAGTTGTGGGTTTTGTGGGATTACAGAGTCAAATGAAATCTTTTTTTTTACAACTTTTAAATTCTCAATCCATTTAATCCAGATTCAATAAAACCTTTCTTTTTGTACACTTACATTTACTTGCTGCCAATAGTATATTGAGGAAAAATTTTGTCCTCAGTTTCCCCCTTAAAAAACAATATATGGTCCATATTCACGGTTTCATATTTGGAGGAATTATTTACACACAATATGGATCTGTACTGAATATGTTCTAAGTACCTAGTAGTTCCAGAAAATTTGACAATGATTTGCTTCACTAATCCATCCCACGTCCCACAAAGTCTCCCACAAGTATCACAACTATCCTGATGTCATTTCTGGATGGATGTGTAAAAAAAAAAAAAAAAAAAAAAAAAATATCGCAAGGTTCTTCCAGCAGAACCTGCACCATATATTTGATCCAGTGCAGCTGGCATATGTTCCCAAAACTCTCCTGAGAAATTGATTTTCTTTCTTTCTCCTAATCTACGAATTAATTTTCTCGCCAGGATTTCATTAAAATGTCTGACGTGATCCTCTGAAACCCCCGTAGCTCATCCTGTGCCTTCAATTTCTCTCCAACCTGTAGTGTTGGAGTGAACTTAAAGGGATATTCTGGTGTAAATGTAACCCATGGTCTAACACACCATGACAATGTGTAGAACACGCCCACAAGAGATGAAGTTTGCCAACCACAAATAATGCTCACAGAACAAAACAGAACTCACCCACCCACCAGACATCCCCAACCTACTGCTGGCTCCAAATTTCACTGGGCTTCACTGCTTTGGTAAAAGACTGGGTTAATTTGACCTAATAATTTACTTAAATGAAAATAAAATATAATCTAAAACGTAATCAAATGCTATAAGCTGAGTGCTGAAAACACGGGTGGGAATTGACATTGTGGTGTTTGACAAGTGACCTTCAGGCCCAACCTCATAACCTAAATATGGAAATGTGGTTACATCAGCGCAGGTGCTCAGTCATGTACATCTTAATTAAAGACAAGCTGATGTGATTACGGCAGGTGAAACGTGCATTACACTGTTACCACCATTTTATTTGTTGAAGCCCTGTTAACTAACTAATTATAACATATAACACATATAATAATTCATATCAGTAGAGCAGCGCCACAAATAATGACAACAAACGGTAGAAGCCCTGAGGGTGAAAATGTCAGTGCAGTGCAGCATGAGCTCAGACCTTTTCACCAGCTTTTAAGAGTACATTCCACTGGGGCGCTGTGTGGCGCAGTGGGTTAAGCAGGTGCCCCACATGCAGAGGTTATAGTCCTCGCTGCAGTCAGCCCTGGTTTGAATCCTGCATCAGGTGCCATTTGCTGCATATCATTCCCCCTCTCTCTGTCTCCCCATTTCCTGTCACTCTACACTGTGCTGTCCAATAAAGGCACAAATGCCCAAAAAATCTAGTTAAAAAAAAATAAATAAATACATTCCACTAATTCTGATGTTAATGAAATAGCGTAATCCCTGAAATAAGGACCCTTCCCTTTTATGTCTACCCTGTACTGCCTAAATGAAAAAGCGAAATAAGGCCAGGTCAAAGCCCCATATATGGCTCAACTACATAAATTAAATATTGAAAAATTTAGGACACTGTTAAAAACGGTTGTGGACCCACTGTACAGTGCTGACATCAGTGCTTCCACCATTATCTTGTTTATTTGCCATTTATTTCTAGTAATTTTCACATTTCAACCATGAGCCTTTATTACATGGCTCAAGACTACATGACTTCATAAATAAATGCCTGCATGTAGTGTGAATCCATAATTATTAGTAAATCTAAATGTCACAGAAGAATTGTTATCATTTTCAAGAGTGGGGGAAATGTTTGGGCTCTTCAGTCTCATAATCTCTGTGTCTTTTCTCTTGATGTTAGATAAATGTTTCATCCATCATTGTGTGGAAACCATCCTTGGAAGTTGTACTTCCTGGTCTTGTATACGGACCAGTATTTCTAAACTGTTTGAGCCAGGGGCCCAAACACACTGCCAGCATACTAATGCTGACGCTGTTGAGCAGAGCCACCAGAGACACACCACTGTTGCACAGTGGTGGTGTTGGCCTCAGGCGGCAGTGGAGAGAGGCATGTGGTTCATTCTGGGTGAGACTTGTAGTTGCAAAGAAGAAAAAGTTGAGAGGACACAAACACGACAATGTTTTTTTTGTTTGTTTGTTTGTTGTAGTTTTTTTTTTTGCCTTATGCAGCTCTGAGGCTGATAGTCGACTGGGAGTTGGGACAAAGGAGGAAAAAACATTAAGAGTAACAGCCTGAGAGTAAGCTCACATAGGGCTGTTGGCACAACTACATTTTATATAACTAAATACATGAATGAATTTATGAATAAAGAAATACATACATATATGAGCAAGAGAGAGAGAATCGATGTATGTATATACTGTATGTATGTATCACCCACCCCCCTACCCCATTCCAAACTTGTCATCACCTGTAATGACTAGCTGATTAGGGCTGTATTTTTAAAATTGATTACCTTACATTTTCTCCAGACATTAGAATACTCTGCTGCTTTTACATGTGAAAGAGCAGAGAGCATGGTTGGAGGAGGAAACATCAGAAAGACCCAGCCACACTCAGAGACTCTCAGAGCACTCTTCCTAGAGCTGGCTGTCTCAAACTGAACAGTTGGCGACGAGCCACTGAACCACAGCAGCAGGCAAGAGTGAGCACAACCACAGGTGTTAAACAGCGCCGACTTCAGAGTTCCCAAATAGAGAGGCCTCCGTACAAGCAGCAGTGTGAGGTGGTGCTGCATAGCCGGTCTCAATGCTCTGTAGCACCAGTCATAACATGTAGCATAGCAAAATGATGGGGAGAAGCTCAGCTAAATGCCCGTACCAAGCATTGTCGCCCAAACCAAACACAAAGAATATATTCCAGCTTGAAAAAACCCTGCTAGTTAGCTAGCTAGTTAGTCTGAAATGCATTGCGAAGGTTCACAATGTTTACATAAAGATGAAGGGGCTTCTACATTTTTTTTTTTTTTACCATATACTGTCTCTGGGGTGACTTCCTTCTGGAGCACCAACTGTGTTTTTCATTTTTACCAATGGATGCACAGAGCAAAGGCAGGTGAGCACCATGAATCATGCCCAGGAAGTTTCTTTGTTGTTGTTCCTTAGTTTGACACCACACACATGACTACATTATGCTACTAGTTATTGCAAATTTGTGTCAGTGTTATGTTTGGTTATTCACTTTGTTTACATTTCATAATTTCTATGCATATTAACCCTAACCCTCTTGATTTTGGTGTTTTGTCATTTTTTTCTAGCACCATGAGGCCAAAATGTCAGCTTGTATATTGGGCAGATAGACCAACACAAATACTTGATTTAAGTAGATCACCATGACAAAAATATATTGTGTAGTGGTCCCTCGTTAATCGCGGGAGTTACGTTCTAAAAATAACCCGCAATAGGCTGCTGCTGTCTTCTTTGTGTTATTTTCCTCCTTCTTTGTGTAACGAACTGAAGATTAATTTATTCCGTAATGGCGGCCTACAGCCGCGTAATTTCTACCTTCCGTCAGCATGTCCAGAAGTCCAACTTTTTGTGCGATGGTTAGCATCTTTCTCTGCCTTTTGGGTGTGACCGCAGGTGCCTTTGTCGGTGCAGAACATTTCGTCAACATTATGGGTTTTGTCGGGGAGAAAACTTGCAAACATACAGCACTTCAGAGTCACACTGCTAGCGATCGAAGATTTATGTAAATTTGACAAGCTGAACGCATTCTGTACTGTACAGGTGATACAGCATGGAGGAGATTGATTGACAATGGTCTACAGTCCCTTAGCCAATCAGAATGCAGAACACAATGCACTGTAAAAAAAAAAAAAAGCATGCAAAATTGCACTAAAAAAAATCTGCGAAACTCAGGGGTCGCGAAAGGTGAACTGCATTATAGTGAGGGACAACTGTACTGAGAAAAAGTAAGGCAACTTTTTGCATCATTTTATCACATAGATCAAACAAGAGTAGTCTTTTATGTACAACATTAATGCTGCAAGTCATTTGAACATACTTTAGCTAATACAGTCAACTTAAATTTACAAGTTAAGACAACTTACTTTTGCAAGTGAGTCAACTTAACACAATTGAGTTGACTTTATTTGCACTTTATTTGGGCCCAAAAAAACACCTTACAATTTTATTTCTTTTAAACATATTTTTATTTTTAATTTAATAGCATGTCCACTGTAGAAGACAACAGGACGATTTCCGTCTGAAAATTGAAGTGACTTTAGAGAATAAAAAAAAATAGCTGATTATGTCTGTAGAGTGACATTAACTGAAGAATACGCTGAATTTGATCAAAAAATAAAAATTTCATATAATTCCTCTGTTGCTTGTTGCTTGCAAGAACAAAAAAGATATATGTAGTTTAACAGTGAAATGTAAGACCTCGAACATAGGCAGTTCTGCATTTCTTCCTCTGGATATTTTAGCTGTGATAATCTTGGAAGCATGTTTTCTGTTTGGTTATGCAGAGAAATATCTTGCATTTTGTACACCTCATGTATGTCTTGCCATTGCAGCCCTTGTTTCTGCATCTTTCTGCATGTTTTATGTCCATCATCTCTGGCATGTGCCAGGCTCCAAGTCTGCGTACAGATAGCTCTGGTTGTGGGATCCTTGTTTTGGTTGGTGGCTGATACTCTTCCTCACTGTCTTCACTGCTGTCAGCAAATGAAGGACTGTCCAGCAGCTCTTCAGCCAGGTGCAGTTTGAAGTCCAGGTACTGCTGGGTGTTCTTAGCTGGTCGATTCAGCACTTTACTGTCAGACTTGTACTGGATCCAAGCATTTGTGATGGCAACATCAAAGAAATGTGTGATCACACTTGATGTCCACTTCTTGCTCCTGGTTGACATGCGGTAGAAGCTCAGCATTCAGTCACACAGGTCTACTCCACTCATGTTGTCATTATATTCCCTAATCACTGCTGGCCTTCTCACCTGGACATGACTTTTTTCTTTGTTGGACCATCTGCTACAGATATCCTCTGGATCTCTCCCATACACAGTGGAAGCCATCAGAACTGGTTTGTTGTCAAACCACTTTGTGACTGCAAGCTCAGGCCCCCTTCAGACCACTGTCACTGAAGCCCCTCTCCCCTCCCCTCTCCCCTCTTTTCTCTTTGGAACCCTGTTTTTCATAATAGTCCCACTTGCTGGAAGACCCTTTGAGAGCAAAGCGTCCATGAGATCGATCGTCGTGAAATATCGATCAAAAAACACATAAGTTCCTGTCTGAACAGACTCAACCATTCGCAAGACCACTGCAGCTCCAACTCCCAGTTGTTGGCTCCTGAATGTGTTCTTGCCCTGATAGACCTCAAAATCCAGGACCAGGCCATTTGGCGAGGCAAGCACAAAGACCTTTAGGGCAGTAGGGTTTGGCTTTCCTGGCACATACTGCCTGACCGGGCAGCGCCCTGTGAACGGGATGATTTGGTCATCAACGCACACCTTGTCACACCTTGGAAGACTGAGACAACCTTGCCTCACACAGTCAAGCAATGGTCTGACTCTCCAAAGAATGTCTGACTCCTTTGTCTCTTCAGTTACATCCAGGTCATTGACAATCTTGAGTGAGCTTCTCAGCTTGTAGAACCTATCCCTTGTCATTTTCCTGCTAATAACTGACACTTTAGTTTTTTTAGCCCAAAACATTTTGACTCTGGGATAGCCAAGGCCGGCCATGTGTACTGATATGCCAAAGAAAGTCTTGATTTCTTGGGCATTAGTATTCAGTGACACTCCTGTAGTTTGCAGCTGTCTTTGATTGGTAAAAGCTGCCAGATCTTCAAAGATTTTGTCATCGATGTACTGTGAAAAGTACTGGATTGGACTCCAGTGTTCACGGATTTTAGGGTCATCTTGATAGACAGGAAGCCCAGGTAGCACAGGTGTGAATCTATTATGATAGTTGAAAAAAACACAAGTAAATGTTAATAAAGGGAGTAACATTTAGCTAATGTTTTACACATCTATTTGGATTAATGCAGTACTTTCAGGGTCATGGATGATGATCCTGAACAACATGGATCATCCACTTCATAACACCTTGATGGATCAAAGAATCAGCGGAGGTGGACGGCTCCTTTCTCGTTGTTGCAGGACAGAGAGATACAGAAGATCTTTTATACCCACAGCCATCAGACTCTTTAATTCTTTTGCAAATGGAAGATGAGCTGACAGACTAATGAAGTTCCCTGTGGGGATCAATACAGTAATTCTTATTTCCTCCTATTTTCCTCCATGTCAACATTTAGTCAAATTATAATGTTTGGAGATTGAATACAGTGGGCAGGCTCTCCATGTCTTCTTCTCTGTTTTTGGTGTATTTGTGCGACAGTGTTACAGCACCACACACAGGCCTGGCATATGTACTACAACATGTGTTGAGTCATTTTCAGTGGTTTCATGTGTACACAGACATTTCGTGTTTATGGAAGAATGAACTAGAAAAAGATCGTTCAGGGGAAGCTCTGAGCTCTGGCCTGACCTGGGCCTCAGTCTGCCTGGGTCAGTGTATTGCCTCAGACCGACTCTGTGACATTACTGTAGGCACACTGCATCCTGGAATACGAATAACCTGAAGCCCGTAAGGCAAACTCTGGAGCTGAGGACTGAGGGATGTTTCTCCAACATGCAGTGGATCACATGCAGAGAAGTTTAGAGAGAAGCAATGTAGAACAATGAGAGATTGATCATAGCTTAGCAGAGCAATGGAGCTGATTCATATTTTCATGTCAAGACTGGAAGTTATCAGAACAGAGACTAGAGGAAGATATGCTTGTAATTCAGGATGAACGGAGAGCAGATTGAGCCTTTTCTTTTAGTCTTGTCTTCCTCTCATCACCTGTCTCTGCCTTCTCTACCCTCTCCCTCATAACTGATTCTCTGGCTCTTACTCTTAGTGTGATATTGGTTTTATTTCAAGCCCTCTGGAGCGCTCTCTCTCTCTGTCTTTTATATGTGTATGCAGATCATATACATGACAGATGACTGCAATATCCTGCATGGATATTTGCATGTTCTCCTTGACAGTTCTTCATATATTTTTGCACAATTTGCCGGTGTTGTCAGGGGCACATGAACACATACAAATAGAGAGCACCCTGGGGACTTCTGATCAGATTAGATACTCGATAATGTTTGAAGAAGAAAAAAAACATTCACATTATTCAAGTGAGGCCTCTAGATTATGCAAAATAGAGCTGCATTCATGGAAAGCCTTGTTTAAAGACTTATTATCAATTTACCTCTTCTCTCTGTCTGCATTTCTACTTTCCCTCTAAGAACTGCAGTAATACAGTGATCTACATCAATATATCAATTCAATGATCAATGAGTCAATAGCATTGACCTCTAATAAAACACGGATCAGATGATTCATCGATATATATCATCATTTATAAGACATTTATAAGACGTCTGAGCGATGAAGATCTGCTGCAGTTTCATACTTTTCATTTGCAAAGACGTGTTACTAGTTTTAAAAATACTTAGTTTGAGACTCTAAATAGGGTTAAGACTCACACTAAAGTCCTTCTTTGAACAGATGCTTACTGTTTCAGTTTCTAACAATTTTATTTTATAGAATGTGAATGAATGTGGCACTTCACAGAAAACAGGAGGCTTTTTAATTTAAAAGAAAATGTCTTGATGATATTTTAGTTTTGGTGCTTTTTGTGATTTAATATGAATGGAAGAGATTGTCTAAAATCAGCAAATGTTATTGTCTCACATCAATCACTGATCCCTGGATCGAAGTGAAATCGTAGCATAACAGATGACGTCCTGGTCAGTCGAGTCAATGTGACAATGTATTGTGATGAAACTTGTGATTTACCAGAACCTTCCAGAAAACCATGTTTTTGTTTGTTTGTTTTTGTGATTGTTGCGATCTTGTTGCAATATGAAATAAACTCTCACAATATTCAAAAACTATGAACTGTACACATATATCACAAACTCAGCTTCTCCAGAGCGCAATGGTGGTGGATGCAACGGACAGCAACATGCTCAGGAGCACATTGCCATACACAGTAACAAACAAGATGGCCTGTCTGACCTGTGACTCTAACCATGTGACTACAAAATAAAAGAGCATTTTTCAAAATACTGCTAGGAGGCACCACTGTGCCACATCACAATAATGTTCCATGTTGTTATTGCAATTAGCCACCTAGCATGCTAGCTATTAAACGTTGAGGCAGCCCAGCGCTGTAGCCATGGTAGCCCTGCTCTGCGGCTGGTTTGGAGGCGTGGTCGGCCACTTAGCAGGGCACTGCTGGCCACACAGCCCGAGGTGAGGAGCTGAGAAGCTGTTGAAAGTGTAAAAAAGCAGCCACGTTATGATGTTGATTACGCAATCAGGAAATGGTCCAAAGGCTAGAACGTCCCATTTACCAATGGTTGATGTGATGGTTGGAGGTCCCTCCAAAGCCATTGTTTTCATAGACCATGTAGTATATGACTTTTTTGCAACGGACATGAAAACATACGGGGATTATGAAAACATGGAAGCCCCACATATTTTGCACATTTTTCACAGAAATTGGTGATTTATGTGGCAAAAGTGCTGCATCTTTGAAAAAATGCAACCCCCCCACTTCCCAGCTGATACAGGGTGAGGGCAGGGCACATCCTGCACAGGTCACAGGCATCTCTTCTGGGAGGAAGCTGGAGAACCGAGACAGAACCCACACAGTCACAGGGAGAACATGCAAACTCCACCTCAGGCAGTTTCACTGCAAAAGAGAGTATGTTCAGAGAAGGTATGACTAAATTATCCAGACTGTGCAGTGGGACAAGGTTCAGTCTCTAATTGCTTCTTTAATGAATAACTCTCAAATTTCTCTCCTGTCACTGCACATGAAGAAAGCTGGACTGTTAACATCTGTATCTTTGTATATAAGTCTTCACTTGTCAAAACTAGTCAGAATCATGTTATTCATTTATTCATTTGTTTGTCTTTAAAACTGTCTAATGCAAATAAGACTCAGGACCAGGTAGACTTCAACCACGACACATTCAAACAAAGAGAGGACATGATATTTTCTTATTTCAGGTCATTTAACTGAGCATTTGGTTTTATGTCGTGTTGATTTGTGACTAATGTGAAAATAACAGCATGGCTGGTGGAATATCATGATGAAACAGATGAAATAGGAATGTGTTTCAGTGGGAGAAAAGGCTCGAGGGCAAAGTGAGGTATGAGTGAGGGGGGAGAGAGCCGAGCTTTGACATCAGCTGTCAGGTTTGATGATGTGATGAGCAGCAAAACAGAGTGAGAGAAGAAGCGGCATTCCAATTCTCTGTCAGAAACCAGGGACCCTGCGAGAGCAAGATAACTGCATGCACACGCACGCACACGCACACGCACACGCACACGCACGCACACACACACACACACACACTCCAAGAGTGAAGAGATAACTTGTTTTTATTCATCCACACTCACATGCACACATCTTCTGACCAATACAAACAAAAAGTTAGAGATATTCAACTTAAATTTAAAGGTTTATGGAAAATGTAAAAGGTTGATGCTACAGTGATGTAATATCATGAAAGTAGGGCATTTAAGTAGAAGTGTGGAGCAGTCATTTCTTCATCTCCAACAACGTATTGAAACAGAAACTAACAACAGTGGTGGGTATACCACAACGAAACATGTCCATGTGTCATAAGTTGTCATGTGCTCCCTCTCTGCCATCGGCTGGAAGCTTCACTCGGCCCTCTACACTCGAGCGAACACAGTGGAAATCAGCTCCTAAAGGCTAAGAGTTGTCATGGTAAGTATAAAGCAGTAAATTAATGAAGAAACATCAACAAACAATTCTGAACCCAGCTGCAGCAAACTTTACTGCCACCATGGCTCGGCAGCTTCCTGCTTCCGCTAATATGCTACCCCGATTGGCAGCAGTCGGTCACATGATTGGGTGACATCACTATCGTGAGATCAGTAAATAACATGGTAACACAACACCAGAGGAGAGGCAGACAGAGAAGGGCTGCATTTGCACCTGGGTTACACTGGCCTTCCTGTGTGGTCATAGTCGGCTCACTTCCAAAATAAAAAAGATCCCATCCTTGTTTAATGTTCATGTGTTACATAGATATTGTCCTACTTTGCCTTTGTTTCTCAGGAATATTCTTTCATATAACCTGTCTTTCCTTCTTCTCTCTGTTGCCATCACGACACCATCACATAATGATAACCAAGGGACATCATCAGTGTGGTGTGAGGACTCTTTAATCTGTGCCCAAATGGAGGCTCTACACTTTATGATTAGAACTGTCCAGAGTGAAACTGATGGCAGAGAAGTTGTTTCCATGTGAAATGGGCTCCTCTTTATGGGCAGAGCACTCAAGTTGATTGGTTGAATGAGGCTAATAGTCAGAGAGCTGAAAGTCTAAACTTAATCCCAGACTCAAGATGTGGATTCTTACATCTACTTTTCACATGCAAATAAATTCCACATATTATGATACGGTACAATACATTTATGTGTGGTAACAGAAGATGTACAGTATGTGTAATGTTAAGTCACAATGTAAACTGTTCATGACTATAAAATGTTCAGCTTCTTTTGTTTTAAGGAAAATACATTATTACTAAATTATTACATGCTAAATTCCTCTGTACATACCTGCTCTGTAAGGTAAAAGCAGCTATATGTAGGTTATTGCTGTATAGGCAGAGCTGGCAGCAACAGACTTGTCTAGAAGAACTAGAACTTTCTACCCAATTAAAGCCCCTACAAAGAACTTTCATTTTGTGTTGACGTTGCCAACCCCTGTGGACAAAAGAGGTAGTGTTTTGCTGGAATGAAGACTGCATTTCCCATGAGCTCTTGCACGTATTGTTGTAAAGACGCTTATCTGGCTTACATGTGTCTTCTCCAGTCTGAGTGCTGTAAATGGTTTCTTCCGGTGGAGGAACACGGCCACTGCCTCCCCGAAGGTTCAATTTAGAAATGGCTTATCTTCCCACTGATGGCCTCATTTGTTGTTGTAGGTCAGAGACATAAGCAGAAACCAAACTTTTGCATATCCAGTTAAAAGTTCTTTCTAGGGGCTTTAAATAGTGAATCACTGTAGCCTCCAATCTGCCCTGAAGGTGGAAACACTGTATTATACAATAACATACAAATTGCCCCTTAAATCCCAAAATTCAAAACCACTTTGTTGCTATCTGTCTTGTTATAGGTCATTGAGAAGGTCCTCCATCTACACTGAGGAAATGGATTTGTGTGCGCAAAAGACGCTACACCTGATGACACGAAGTATGACAGTAGTCATGGATACAGTAAACAAAAATCAGATCGGGAGTAGCCTACACTTTGGTACTGCTATAGTACGGTATGATTGGTCGGTGTGTTTTAAAAAGGTGAAATGACTTCATCGCCTGCTGGTGTGGCATTCAATGTACAGTGTTTTTATTGTGTATTTGCATTCACACAAGGACAGAGATTTTTTTAAACATGTGGAGGAGGGAAAAACTGTTTGCAAAAATACTCTGGTACATGTAGACAAGGCCTGAGCTTGTGTTTTTAAAGATTCAAGATTCAAAAAACGTTACTGTCCATCACAGTGACAGAAAATCAAAAGCTTGTCCTAAACGCAGTGTCTACTTTGCTCTGTTTAAAATGCACACTGCAGTGGGAATGAAAGAGTTTTTGGAGGTCTTTTTTTTCTTCTTTTGGCCAGAGGTATCCTGAAACAGCTGCCTGAAGGTAGAGGTTGAAACCAGTAATGATGTTTTTATTGAGACGCAAGCCAACAAGTTCATAAAAGGCAAGCTAAACAAAAACACAAGCATTTCACAATTCTTTGTGACGATTGAGAGAGTTTTCTTAGAGGCTAGAAAATGAGGACTTTCAAAGTAAGGTTTTTATATTGATGTTGTGAGGAAGTTATCTGACTTTGTTGTCCTCATCAACCCTGTCCATACTGAGCACAATTGAGCTCATTAAGCCATTAGAATTTGTGGCCTGGAGGGGTCAGAGTTTAATTCCAGGGGCTCTCTGGGAGTTTAACTGGAACATGCTGGGATGAGTAAAGAAAATTGAGGAGTACACTCATTGTAATTGAGTTCACTCTGAGTAAAGACATTTGTGGATTTCTACTGAGACATTTCTACTCTAACCTGGCCCAATTATTTCATGTGGTTATCTTTATAAATGTGGGTTTTGGTTCTCATTTCTGCGGCTAGATAATTTAATCCATTTGGAAACCATTGCCGAGGTTTGGCCAGATTTTTAATGTCATTATTCTGAATGTTAAAGGGTATAATTTTACTTTTTGTGAAGTGCTAATTTGTGTCCATTTAAACCAAATTTAATGCCCTTAAATAGCCAGCAGCTCTATAGCTATTAAAAACAAGAGCAGGGAGATTGGGCAACCTTAGTGAACGCCTCTAGATAAATGGAAGGCATCCAACAGCATCCCTTCTGTTGATTTTTTTGCTTTGACAATTTCTCAATAAACTGAATAAATGTGTTTCCCAGAATCATTGCTTTTAGAGTTGGTAGAAGGAAGCTGGCTTCCATCCTGTCTAAAGCCTTTTTCACATCCATCAACATTATCAGCAGATTGGGTCTCATTCACCAATATCTTATTAAGAATCTTCTTAGATTCTTTCTTAAGCTGTTCGTAAGAAAACTCTACATCAGATTCATGAAGGCGTTCTTAAACCGCAGAATTGTTCGCGGCTGTGCTCCTACATTGGTGAATGCCATCTCCTCATAAGTTGAGAGTGCGTGCCAGGTGAACCCAATCAACATTGGATTAGCATAGGTAAATGCCCCATCAATGCCCATAAGAGGGCATGAGACTGCAGGGCCGCGTGCACACAGAAACCACAGACACTGGTGAAGGTGGAGGTGACGTGAGAAAGAAAGTTGAAATGCTTAATGGAAAATCTGCAGAGGGAGCACCGAAACGTAAAAAGAATTTAGTAGTGAAGTGAAGGTACTGCTGCTGGAGGTGAAACAAAAAACAGTTTATATTTACTTTAGATTTTTATATTTATATTTAGTTAGTTGGATGCAAAGTAATAGAAATTAAAGATGCATGGCTAATTTTTCATTCTTAAGAACAAATTTGTTCTTAAGAACAGTTCATGAATGAGGCCCGTTGTTTTTTGGGGAGCATGTAACAGTCTCTAGACATTTTCAGATCCACATCTATTTCTTACAAAGCTTGTCCGGTCAGAATTGATCATTTTTTCAGTGCGAACCAATGAAATTACTCTTTCTTCACAGGACCACTTACTGAAGCAAAAGTAGATCTCTGAGATGAAAGGACCTGAAAAATTAAATGCAGATTGAAATAAGGAAAATGATCACAACTTAAATAAAAAGAATTCTGGGGGTAGGTGGCGATACTGTCTCAGACAGGTGGTGCGTCACCAGTGTGTTTTTGGTGCTGTACTAGGTTTGTACACTCAAAGTCCTCCTCCTCATCATGTTGTGCAAAGACGTGTCTCCACATTAGCAGGAGGGCATGTAGCTCCTGGTAAATCTGGTTGGTCGGCAAGACTGCTCATCTCTTTTGGCAGTTCCTGTTCTGGTTCATCAACTGCCATGTTCACCAATGCCACTTCCACAACACAATCATCTCTCTGGGACAGGTTCAGGTCACACGGCCCATTCACGTCAGCCTCCTCAGCATAATGCTTCTGGTATCGGCCTACAGTCAGACAATAAGAGTGTGGGTTGCATATCCTCACAGGAACCCTGCCATCTCCGACCATCTTTAATGCGCGAGCCACTCCCTCGCTGCTGTTTCCAGGCAGTGCGTATCTTGTGTAAGGAAGCTTAGTCCATTGGCTGCCCACAGTTCAACTCCTTCAGTTATTACTGTAATTGTTGGGCATTTTCCAATAAATGCTTCAGTGGCCATCCTCCCCTCTGGTGTACACTCAAGCCCTGCCCCTCAGACCTCAGCAGCAGGGATGGTTAGTTTAAAGGCTTCTGGGAAGGTGCTGGTCACCTACAAAACCTTGCAATGTGGCCTGCTTGTCTGCACCAGTGGCAAATGAGCCTACTGTTGGGTAAAAAAAGGAAAAGCGCTGAGCTCTGATTATTATAATCTTAAACTGTGTTCAGAAATTGCTGAATTTTAGTTACAATGGATCGAAAATATCAAACTTTTACAGAAATAACCTGTAGCTGTTTTCATTCTACCAAAAAGGACAACTTTTGGTAGGTATTGCGTGGCAAAGGCCTGATCTCGCTTGACAAGGTTGTCGCTGTGTGTAGAGCATATCAGCTTCACCAGGGTTCGCCATCGACAGTGGTCTTGGGCCAGATCTGCTGCGTCCTCCAGGTTGAGCCCCAGATGCCATAAATCTTCCCCAATGACATCTAGCCATCTGGTCTGAGGTTTGCTGTGCGGCCTTTTCCTACCGACTTTTAATATGTAATGTAATGCAAAATTCATTTCTTTGTGTGGTTGATGATTTATGCATACATAGAGATGCAGACACACATGGTGGATACTTTACTATTCTAGCTGCAGACAATGCAGTTAACACTCACAGTCTAGAGATACATACAGACAAAATGGCTAACATGATGTAACATTAAAAGGGTCGTAGTAGGAAGTTGGTATATCACTGAGTCAGTCTGCAGCAGGTGGGCTGCACAAGACTTTGCTTTAACAAGAAGAATATTATTGATGTCAACTCCACTCCACATCATACAGCAAGTAAACACACTATCACACACACAGGCAAAATGTGATGTTGCAAGTGCATTATTCCATTTGCAGCCCCTTTACACATGAAAAAAGTCTCCCACAGACATAAATACATTCAGACAGATTCCAGCTGATGAAAAACATGCACAGAAGTATGTTGTCACTATTGTAGATTAGAACTTACAAATTCCACTGAATATATACTTGGTTTGAAAAGTGACTCTGAAAAGTTTCTTGCTCCTTCATGTCAGATAGCAGCAGTTGTACCGAGGATGGTTCCAATGGATTCCAATGGCAACCCAAAATCACTGCAAAAATATAGATCAGAAAAGCATAGAAACAGTCGTGTATTTTGCTACTCATGACACCTTGAGTGAGGTTTTGATACTCAAAATATGTCTCGTTGGAATATTCCTTTAATTACAATTCATCACTAGCAGGAGGGAGGAACACACAACTCGCTCTGAACAAAGGAGGTAAACTCTTTTTAGATCTGTCATACATATCTCTCTCTCTCTCTCTCTCCCTCCCTCCCTGGCTCTCAAACAGAGACATGTGATGACACGTGAGGCATGTCTGCTGTGTGTTGAGGCTTTCGGTAAATAAGGCATCATGTGACGCTGTCATATCTGGAGCAACACTGAAGTGCAGGAGATACACACACATAGCCATGGTAGAACATTAGTGCCTATTAGGGTTGTCATCACAACACTTCCATGAGAAACGGTGTGAATGCTTTAGAGCTAAAGAATAATTATTTGGTTTTTGGTGAAAAAAACAAAAAACAAAAACAAGCCCAGGGTGAACAACACAGCACATCTTAGGCTCTCAGCTTTGATAGTGACACTAGAAAATCAGCCAGTGGGGTCACAAACACAAAATACCTTATGAAAGCATATAGAACAAGAAAAAGGGCTATTGAGAGTTATTATCTAAGAAATACCACACTCTAATAAATAAAACATTGGGTCAACCAAAAAAAAAAAAAAAGTTAACATTTTCCACTAGAATTTTTAAGTCAAGCCAACTGCTGGCAGAATTACATTCATTCAAAGCAATGTAATCTAAGTAACATGAACTTAATAATTAAATTGGTCCCAGCAAGAGTTGAGTTGAGCCCTGTCCTACAATAAGGGTTGTTTGGTCAAGGTTAGAGTTTTCAGCAACTTCGCCTCCTGGGAAACACAGGCTATGGTGATGTAATGCCTCAGACAGGTGGGTCTTTTCTAAGACAGTTGAGGATGGGACAGTTTGATGGGACAATAATGACCTCAGAGAGGACTTCAATTTATAAAATATAAACAGACACCATTAATGGTCAGACTTTTTTCCAAATGATATTCAGGCAAAAATTCTTTGGGCAAGTTCAGCAGGAATCCTCCAGAAATGAGGTGTAGCTACAGAGCCTTGCTGTCTTTGTGAAGCAAGAAGCAGTTAAAATCAAATGAGGAGAATGAGGATGGTGTGTGTTTGTGTTTGTTTGAGGGTGGCTGAGGGGAAACAGCTCTGACAGCAAGGAGATGACAAACACCTTCTGAAAGGTTGCTAGGAGTATTTAGAGGTATGAGGTGGATGTCAAAACCTGGCAACCGGACAGGAGCTAAGGGACTCTTTCCTGGTGTTTAAAAAGAACAGAAATTCAGACAGTGATATTCAAATTAATTAGAACCATTTATTGAAATTAACGGTAGCACAAAATCCTTAAAAAGTGCAAACAGCAGCATTTGTAGGCTACATTCAGCATGCACTCAGAAGCTTATGAGGAACAGTTTTATAAAATTAAGTAAAACCCTGTGCATGAATCACCATCCTCTGACTTGTACACAAGTACAAAAATGATTCAAAACAAAAGATGACAGATGGCCGCACATTGAAGGCACTTTTTTCAACATCAAATGAGCAAAGCCTTCTTTCAATCCACTATGGCGGTACTCACATAATCATCTCTTATCTCATCAGTATCAGACGTCTCACCCTCCTGATTAACACTAGCAAAAGAAGGCACTGCAGAGAACAGAGGTCCTCCTTTTCTATGCTGAGAACTTCCACTGATTTGGTTTTCACGCAGTAAGTATTCATACTATGATAGAAAAAAAAGAACAAGCGTGAGTTGAGTGTGTGTGTGTGTGTGTGTGTGTGTGTGTGATGTGAGCTTCTCCCTCATGTAAAGTGCCTAGCCCACAGGAGGCTGGTGCACAGGATTGAAACGGCCATATCTCCACGTGGGAAGGCTAAAGAGACATGCAGTTCAAACAAAATTAAAAATTGAAAGTGCACTCAATTACTTACATGGTAGTGTTTGAAAAGGTCCTCCTCCTTCTCTCCAAGATAGGCTATGAGGCAGCGAATTGCAGTTTATCTCCTCCTTTCAACTGTGTTGTCCTGATTCTAGGAAAAAATAGATCAGGTGTCCACAAGTGCAACCCAAATCATGACAATTTGAAAAAAATGAGTGTTAGTATGCAATAGACCTTGTTCATAGCAGCCATTTTGACAATTGATATGAAACAGTGAGACAGAAACATATATTTAAAATACAGGTCTATTCATAATTAGATGATTAGATTAGAAAAATTCTCCATAGGAATGAATGGAACGGGCGAAAAAAAATGAGCGAAAAAGAAAAATCACTGGAGTTTTCCAAATGTCTACTGCTCAGGCATACTTTCACCTAGAGACTTCATTCAAACTTTAAACTGTAGACACAAGTCTTGTGTGTTGGTGTATTAATCCACGTTTTGATAGGTCATATAGTTTTTGATCAATCACTGTTCAATGACCATGATCATTTTTGGAGAAATTTTAAGATTATAATGGGTGTGTATTGCACGGAATGTTCGTGTTAGAGTGGGTGACATCATGAGCTAGAGTGGGACAAGTTGTCTGAAATTGTCTGAAACTTTTCTCTTTCTCTCGTCCTCCCGGCCACAAATTACACTCTACACACATGATTTTTTCCACAGTTGTAGACAAACTTGTTCTGTTTCTGACAATGTGCTCATCAAAGCAGAGAGACTTACAGAATTTAAATTCTGAGCCTCTCAGTGCGGTCACGTCTCTCTCTGCTCCTCATTGACTCCAATACAAAGATTTTCCGAGAGAAGCAGAAGGGACCCCTGTTTGAAACTCGCCCACATCTCTAAAATATTTACTGTAGAAACACCAAAAGCATATCAAAGTGTTCAGGAAGTCCTTACGCCGCCCAGGGTCTGCTGTTTTTTCTGATAGGAGCTACCGTTTTGTCGCTATAAGCCCAAATGTGAGACCAGCGCAGAGGGAGAAAATCGCCCTTTTTCTCCACATTTCTGTCTGTCTCTGGCTAGGGTGGCTCTGTCGTCATTGGCAACCACCAGTTGGCTGCAGGTGGAGCTCGTTAAGATCAGACTGACACATGCAGCTCGTTATAGATCTGAGTATCAAGTCAGTCACATGCACACACACACACACACACACACACACACACACACACACACACATACACACAGACCTATCTATGTATCTATCTATCTATCTATCTATTTCTTACAATGTTCTTCTGTCAGTTTCCAATCTATCTGAGTAGACTTCAATTTTTTCCCCAGTGTATTGCAGCAGACTTCAACTCTTCAAATTATTACACTTACATTTACGATTTTTACTACATTTTATTCTGCCTCTTTAATTAACACACACCGCACAGGTAACGTAATGCCATTACAGTTACAGGTACACACACACACACACAACACAAACACACACACATGCGCGCGTATGCGCACACTCCTCTTCCACTCTCACACACACGCTCTCTCTCTCTCTCTCTCTCACACACACACACCACAGGTAACTTCATGTGATTACAGTTACACACACACACACAGGTGACTTAATGTGATTATGGCTCCTCAATATCAGTGCTCAGTACAAGATGATCATGTGTCTGTCTGATTAGTTTGGTGGTGGGTTTGATTCCCATGTTGACAGAGATGGTACCCCGGCAGTAGCCCCCCGTGGCCCTTTCAAAATTTCCCAGAGGGAATTTTCTAGTATTTTTTGCAATTTGCAATTTGTACTCTTATTTTACTTGCGATGTTACTAGTTTGTTATGTTTTATCACTTTGTTATTTTGTACTCTTATTTTAGTTTTTGATATTTTCTAGAACCCTGCATGCCCCCATGTTCCCACATCTGCAAGCTGCTGGAACTGTGAATTTCTCTTGGAGATGAATCTCTATCTCTCTATCTATCTATCTATATATCTAATATAGTTAATCATTATACCTCAAGAAGCATATCCTTAATGTGCCTTATCTTCAGGCCTGCAGCTCCTAACTATTCCCTGAGTTTCGGAGTGCATTGGTCAAGCTTATAAAAGAAATATTTAAATGTGAAAAAACAAGTAAATATTGGAAATAAAAAAGGCTATTTCTGTATTTTTACATGTATTTATTTCTACATTTATTTTATTTCAATTTGTGGACATGTATCCACATTGTATCAATCCACAGTACAAAATACTGGTTTAATAAACATTTTATAATCTCACCTGTGCTTCACAAAAAAGTGCAGGCCAGAGCTTCATGAAGTCACTGATTGCAGGGATCTCTTTTGCTATTTCCTCCCAACGAAGGCTGAACGTCTTGGCCATTTTCTGAGCTACCACCTTGGAGTTGTCCCTTTTCATCACTTTGCTTTGGAGCTCCACTCTCTCTTTTTCCAAACTTGCAGTAGTTTCACCTTGAGCATGAGGGGGTAGGTAGTTCACCTCAGCCTTCTTCGTTTTTTTCAGATTCTTTGCCGGATGCTGGTCATGTGTCGTTTTTCTCTTGAGTGAGTTCACTTCAACTTCAGGACAGCTGAGACCTTAAAGTTTGCTTCTGAAATTATTCATCTTATATTTTAGGTGCTACGCCCATCCATAGGACCCATTAAAGGACCCTGGTTCCTTGAGGCAGGGACGCTTTTGAGTGAGGGCCTCTGCAACCTCACTGATCTGCAGACTTGTTGGATACGCAGTGTACTCATAAATAGCCTCCGCTAGTTTTCCAAGGATGTCTGGGAGTAGAGGAATCAAATCTTTTGTAGCGAAAAGCTCATTGGCTGACTGAACTTGGATCTCTGTCAGGCCTGAAAAGCTGGGAATTGAAAACTGAGTGGGCCAGGCCTAGGAACGGTGGCCTGGACTATCTTTAGATGATGAGAGAATCAGCGCGTGATCAGTTGACACAGATGTGGTGTCGTCAACATAATGCTCCTCACAAAGCTGATCAGTCATGTTGGTCTCATCAGTTAAGGTTAAAGCTCCTGGTCCTGGAGAAACACAACCTTGATTGTGTCCTTATCCTTGCGGTCAGTTGTAGAAAAGAGGTTGAAAAACCCATCACCATAATCAACATCTTTATAGTGAGGATGGAAGACTCTGGCAATGGAAAATGTATCACAAATGACTGGGTGGAAGTCATCCACTGTCTCAGGGATTCGGGATTGTAGTACAACTTTACGGACATCATGATCCGCAAGGATCACTGGGAGTTGAGCCGGCTGTGATATTATGCAACCTGTACACAAAATGTTTGACATGTTTCAGCAACTCTTAGTAACAGCTAAATGGTAAATAATATTAAGAGCATATTATATTTGACCTCTAGGTATGGAAATCAGGAACACATATACTGTATATGCCAAGTCTGAAAACAGTAGGAAGACTGCGATATGCGAGTTTGTATCATTTGATCTGAAAATCTCCACAAAGTATGGGCATCATCTATGGAACATAAATGCTGCGCTTAAGATCACAATGCTTGTTCCACCAAAGATGTAAGATGTTAAGGAAAACATGTCTGACAGCTCAGCTGGCTCTGACTTTCACAGCACTGTTTCTCTCAAGCACATAGCTCCTCAGATGCTCAACTGACCAAACAATCAGACCTTTCACAATGAATCCAACGCTGCCATTCACAACAACAAACTCCCCAAAATCTGGCAGACCACCAGCGGAACCATTAGCCAAGATCATTCCACTGATGTGCTTGGTGCCCCTGTAACACACACTTCTGGCTACCTGGACACGTCTCACCAGGAAACTTAGTCTGCAGTGCTTCTTGGATATCCTCTCTCAGCACACTAACATCCACTGTGGACAGTGTTGTAGCCTGTAGTAGAGGTCTGACAGCTCTGGAATCATGTTGGTTATAAGCAAGCAACAACTGCTGCTTCATGGGTGACAGCAGAATATTTCTAAAGCTACGAGTATGGCTGACAACACGCTGAAAAAAGCTGTGCTTTGCCTTAAACTGCACTGTCCACAGTGACACCAGAGGACCATAGGTCCGGATCAACTGGATAACATTCCAGGAAATGGTGTTTTGGGATGAGGCGCTGCTCTGGGAAAACCGTGAGAAACCTGTGTTTATGCTCAGATATCATACTATCCAGGAAGCAAATGGTCTCCTCTGTGTCGACTTGGTTTACAACAAGCTCAACAATGTCTCTAAGCACAAGAGGCACTTCCCATGCTGCGTCACCTTCAGGGATTTTCAATCTAACCATGAGTGGCCAGAGTCACAGCAAAGTCCAGTTCTCGTGGGCGTCTTCTTGGAGGTCGTATCCTGACGGTGGTTGTGAAACGGTGAGGATTAACGGCTCACTTTTCTTACACCAGGATAACGAGCATAGGAGCTCCGACACCGCCGTGACACACTCTCCCTCTCTCTTCAGCAGCCACGTGAGTGTCAGGTGAGGTGGAGAATAAAAAACAGCGGCATTAACGCCCCGGCAAATCAGGTGCGCACGGCACACCGGGGGTGGTGACGAGGGCGTGGACGGCTGTCACAGTATGCATTGTCATGTTGTAGCCTTCAGTGATTCCTGGACAGACCATCTCAAACATGTAAGGGCAGTGTCTGAACGCGCATCCTGTGTGGTTTTTCTCCAAGAAACTGAATGTCGCTCAGATGCACTTGTAACCAATTTTAGTGAGATAAAAGTGAATTACAGTATAATAACAACTTGAACTAGTAGTAAGCCCTAGGCCAGAATCAGAAGAAACCGAATTGGAAAGTAGCCAATGTGTTGAGCAGCAAAAATGAGTCAAACACAGGAGAAACTGCTGAGTAGCCACTCTTATATTTTTTACAGTGGATGAAGAACTTGTGTAATTTACACAAAAATACAAAATAACGACCCAAATTATCAGAAATAAAAATGATGTACACAGGTTGATAAAATTAAAGTGTCCGTTGGGGCCCTTATCAAAGAAAAGAATTGCTGCAGCATTAGGTGCACCTGAGTTTAAAGGTCTGTGTGTGTGTGTGTACATGGGTATCACCTTTGTGGTGATTCATGCTCAAAGTGGTTACCTCGCCATCTGTCACGACCAGAAGCTTGTCCTGGTCTTTGGATTTTCTAGTCCTCTCAAAAAAAACCTGACCGTTGCTCTGTGTATCAAAGTGGAGCACACCAATGTCGGAGCTTGCAGCGGCTCTCCGGATGAAAGGTAAGTGGTTAGCCGACGTTAGCTTCTCTCCTTCGTTCAGTCACTCAGCTCCAGACTTCCAGTAGGTAAGTGCGCTGACTCTCTCTTTTTCCTTTTCACAGGTTAACTCCGGGTTTTTCTCCTTTTTTCTCCCTGTTAGCAGGTAGCTGCCCTCGCTTCTCTGGCTGAGACCACAAGGGACCGGAAGAACAACGCGCCTGCACTTTGCCTCCGAGCTGACAGGCTGAACGTGGCCTGCGTAGCCTCTGATTGGCTGTGGAGGGCTAGGTACTCCCACGTGGGATCATGTGAACTGAGCATTCAAATGCAATAGGATATTTAACACTTTGCTGATGAAACAAATACCGATAAAGAAAATAAATACTGTTTCTCTTCTTTTACTCTATTCATTTAACTGTGTCTTTCACACCTGGTTACACACTACTCTACAACTGAGAAGGAAACTCTAGCTTTGATGCAAGCTTTAGAGCACTTTTAGATCTGTGTCTGCTTCCATCCCCTAGTGGTTTACACTGACCACAATCCTTTGCTGTTCCTGCAACAACCGGCTTTTGCTAACCGCCGACTCCTCTGCTGGATAATAATCCTGGAAACACGGGACAGCAATAAGTGAAACCGGACCACTACTGCTCATTCTCCAAGTCCTTTGGATTATGAGCCCTACTCCCACGATGCACTGTGAAGAGTCCCCGGGACGCTGCCAGTAAGTGCTGCCACCCAGTGTCGGTTTCCCGTAACCTCAAGTCATTGTGTTTTAATAAAATAAAATTATATAATAGCAATAAACCAAAAAGTGACTCCAGAGGAAATAAAACAATAATAATAGCTTGACAAAACATTTTTTTGAGTATCACATACGTTTTGTTATATCAACAAATCTGTTTATATTTGTTGTCTTTTAGGGGGGAGGTGTTATGGGTAGAGGTAGAGGGAAAGCTCCACCCATTCCTGATCCACCTTGACTGAGTTCACCTGCACTCGTTTCACAGCTGCAGGTGATCAGTCTGGCTGGGGTATAAAAGTAATAGCAGCCAGCTATTGCAAATGTAAGGAGGTGAACTAATGTGAAGAGCCTGCAGAGGTTGCCTCATTATTTTTAATCAATAGTTGAAGGAGCCCCCAGAGGGCGCCACATTGTTGCTCTGTTTTGGTGCTGTCTGTGGCTGTTCCTCTTTGTTGGTTGTGGCCATTTTAGGTCACAACCTCTTGTCCTTTCCTAAAAGATAAGCAGTGAGAACTCAGTCTCTCCATTGTAAAGATAAGAAGTTATCGTTTTGCACTATCCTGTTGATTTGTTGAACAAATATGAACTATAGCCAAGAACTATATTAATGTATTACCAATGGATGTGGTGGCTCAGAAGCATGTTACAATTCCTCAGCAAGGAAAATGTTTTGGTCCTTTTTGTATTATTGTTCTCTTACGCACGCACAGACACATAGTCACCCTCACTCGCTCATTTACACCCACACTCACTCTTTCACCCGCCCACACACACAGTCACGCTCAATCGTCATTCACACCCACACGTACTCCTTTGCTCTCGCTCACTCGCGCATACACCTACTCACACTCACTCGCTCATTTACACCCACGCTCACACGCGGATAGACACACACTCGCTCATTCACACTCACACTCACTCCTCACACCTGTTACCTGCTGGTTATGTTAAGATTGGTTACTGGAAACGGGAAAAGTTTTATTGCAGTGTGACATATTTTGTATTGTAAGTGACAACCTCTTGTCCTTTCCTGGAAGGTGAAGCTTTGTGATAAATGCTCAACCCAGATCCCGTGCTTCCTCGCCTGGTTCTTCTCTCCGTCTTCCACCACTCACAGAAAAACAAAATACACAACACAGAGACTGTACAGGGAGACCGAGGGGCCTAGACTGTCCTGTGTTAGAGGGAGCTGACTTCAAGGGTTACACAAGTAACCCAAGTAGACATTACAAAGGAGTAAATACCTGTAAGTGTATTTTATATTACCCTGTGATACATTTCACTAACTCCTAGTTGTTTTTTTGGATTTTTTGGGGTTTTTTTTTTGTGACCTAATGCGTTGTTTTGTATACATTGTCCTTCTCAGGCAATAGAAAGCGAGACCTTGATGAAGCTTTAATTAACTTCATCATTAAGGATTCTCAGCCGTTCTCTGTGGTGGACGATATTGGTTTCAAAGGGTTTGTGGCCAAGCTGGACCCCACATACTCTTTGCCCTGAAGAAAGGCTGTTAAAAACATGGTGGCTATGAGGTATGAGGAGGAGAAGGCCAAAGCTGCAGTCCAGGGCCCCGTTTAGCAGGGTGAACAAACTCTGAGTTAACATTTAAACTCTGGGTTGACTAACCCTGACCTGTCAAACTCAGAGTTTTCCGGTCTCAGAACAGGTGATAACAGTTGGTTCAATCAATCGGAGTTGATTTGCCTCTGAGTTAAGCTCGTGCATGCAGAGTTAAAAAGTTGGACATTCTTATGCATTCCTATTCAGAATAGGAACACATTCAAAAAAAGAGCAAGCACAGTGGCATGGCAGAAGATTTCTGACAGAGTCAATGCGTGAGTATTAACTCACTGAGTATCAGAAACGTAATTTTACATTTTTCGGGGTTTTTTAAATTATGAAAATAGACCCTCTTAACACACCTTATGTGTGAATTTGGGAACTCTATGATGAATCGAACTGAAATAGATGACGATGGAAAACTCATGAAAACTCATGATCTGAACATTTTATCGGCTTTTGATTGTTGCTGCATTGTTTGCCGCATGGTTGTCGAATCGGCGGCGCATGCATTACACAACAACATTAGCCGTGCAAGTTTCGGGACAACCGAAATAAACGGTTTGTCCCCACTGAAAGTATTAAGGTTTCACCTTTCAAATGCGCCATAGTATGTGTCCATAGCTATAACATAAAATACACCGTGGCTCTACAAATCGTCAACAATGGTGTAGATTGCTGGCACTCAGGGCTAAAGCTTCGGAAAACAGCGTGGCACTCGATGAGTTAATAACTAACTGAATTAGCGTGTTCAACGTGTTCAATATTTATATCCTATTTGTGTGTTTGTGAAGACAGGTGCAGTCCAGGTGCCAAACGTACTTGGCAGCAGCTGAAGATGAAATATAAAAACATCGTACGGACAGGTAGCCTGTGTTTGATTAGCCTGCCCTAAACAGCAGTGAGTGGCTGCACTCAACATGTGTTTGGTTAAATCTTCTAGGCAAAAATGTTTCAGCTGTCCCAACACTGTCAGTATTTAATATTGTCTATGTAAAAGCAACACCTAAATGCTTTTATACATGTCTCCAAATTTGTGCTGAATGGTCATGTTTACATGTGACTTACAGCGAACAGAAAAAGGGCAGAGGCCCACAAAACAGGTGGCGGTCCACCACCACAATCTCTTACAGAGGCTGAAGAAATGGCCCTCTGCCAAAACAGTGGGCGACCTGTTGCTGAGGGCATCCCTGGGGGAAGCTCATTGGACCCGGCCACCCCCCAGGACACAAGTACTTATATAACACATAGGTTATTCAAATCAATGGTATATGTGCATTCATGCTTTTGCTAGTGGCCACACATGGCCACCTGTGTGTAGCAGTAGGCTGAAATTCTTTAGCACTGTGATATTGCTGTTGCTTTTCCAGATTCTTAGTTGTCCTTCAGGCATCATAATCTGCTTTATTCTAGTTTAAGATGACTGAGACTGTTTCTGGGTGACCACTGTCTCATCTTCTACCAGTTACTGACGGTGGTAGTGTCATCTGCCTGGTAGAGGATACCATAACAGACCCCCTTGCAGTTGTAAGTCTCTTAATAGGTCCACAAAATGTAGTATAGAGTATAGCCTAACACAAAAATTCTGTTTCATCATAGGAGGAGGATGAAGACACTATCTCAGCTGCCACAGAGAGGGAAGATATGGAGAGGCCAACTGAGGTTTACACTTTTTCTTAAAATAACATAGTTGATGATAGTGTTGTACAGCAGTACAACTTCAAGTGTCTTTTTCTCTAACAGAGCAATTCTGGAAAATTGCAACGAGGGAGCAGGTCCATCCACCTCCACAGCACAGCTCACCTCAGTAAGATGTTCAGAGGTCCTGACTCAAAACTTACAACAGTAGCCACTAAATTGACATTGCACTGTGAAATCATTTTCTGTGTTCCCATAGCTGCCCATAAACCAAATCTATAAAGTGCATCTCCAAAAACAAATTGAAAAGACTGATCTAGAAATGGAGCACCTAAATCTACAAATTAAAACGCTAAAATGGAAATGCAACTGCTGGAGCATCAGTTACAGGCGGGTGAGGTTCCCACAGGTTGGTGAATTTACTTGTTTGAACCAAATAACAAATATGAACCACTGCACTACTTTTTCACTTACAGGAAATAAACAAGACATCATAAAAATATACAGGCATATAGCTTTTATCTGTTGGGAGATGGGGAGTGGATCAGAAATGGTTGCGGCAGATGGTATCCCTAACTGCTCTCCCATCTCGTCCATCAGCAGGAGGGTGAGGATTGTCAGTGTTGGGGGGTGGAAGGGTAGGACACTGCTCTTTTCTAATTGTGGCAATATTGTGGAGAACCACACATGCCACAGTTATGTCGCAGGCTCTCTCAGGGGTGATCCTGAGCTTGCGGAGACACCGAAATTCTGAAAATCAGGCCTTCAGCATCCCAAAAGTCATTTCGACCCTGGCCCGTGTCCTGCTGTGAGCGCTGATGAAACGTTGTTGTGGGCCGGGCTGAAGGTCAGGGTAAGGGGTCATCTAGTAGGGCTGACATGGGTACCCTCGGTCACCGAGCAGGTAACCATCGAACTGTCCTGTGATATTACAAGGACACAATTTCAATTTCACAACAGGACACAAAATATTAATCATAATAGGATCTAAAAGTAAAGTCACCACGGGCAAATTTACCACTGAGCGTAGACTCACGAAAAACTCAGGAGTCATGTACATCACCAGTGTGGAAGCAAAGTGGTCTGGGTCTGTACATGACTCCTGAGTCATGTAGTTGTGGTAGTTATTTTGTGAAGTAACTTTCATTTGGAATGGCTGTATTTAGGCCGACCTGCACATTAATGCTGTGGAATGATTTTCTGTTTACATAATCTCCTTCATTGACTGAAGGAGCTGTGATGGGGATGTGCGTGCCATCTATGCACCCAATCACACCTGGAAACTCTGAAATATATCAGTTTGATAACAGTTTACTACATCAATTTGTGCCGATTTTTCCTTTTTTTTTTTTGATTAGAGGCTCTTTGCTTATTGATTTATTTTTATTTTGTCTGGGGTGCCAGTCAGGTGATGCCTGACAAAAGTCTTTTTTTTTTTTCCTTGGTCTTTCCTTTAAATCAAAAACCTCTCTCAAAAGGTATTCCTGCGCAGTATTTGAGCTTTGATATCAATCGGGTCGTCCAAAAAAGGACACACCATGTCTGCCACTCTTTTCAGTCTACACACAGGCTCAGATAAAGAGGAGAAACTCAGGGTTAGTTGAAGAAAACCTGCCAGTGAGCAAGTTAGGTTCATAGAGTATGTTGCCATGGTAACTGACTCAGAGTCAAGCTGAATCGGCTTTGTGAAACCAAAAACCCAGTGTTTCCCCTAAGTCTGAGTCAACTCAGAGTTTTCACTAAATCTCCTTCCTGAAACGGGGCCCAGGATGTTGAGACTGTGAGTCTCACATCAGACATGTGGACATCTGTTAACATGGACGCCTATTAGAGGCTGACACGGGAGCGTTTTTTCAATCCTGTCCAGTCCTGCTCCCACAAAAAAATTCCTGCCCCATCCTGGTCCCATGACAAAGTCAAAAAATAATCCAGTCTTGTCTCAATCTCGAATAAATCACTCCCGCTCCTGTCCTGTTACCGTTTTTTTCTATTTTAGGACACACAGTCATCATGTAAATGATTGTGATGACACACAGATCCTGTCTGCCCCGCCTGCATTGCGGGCTGAATGACAGCTCGACAGAGTCAAATTTCACATCACAACGTGTCCTCAGGTCTACTTTGCAAAGTGAATCAGAATTTGGAACAAGTGACATAACGTAGGCTACTGTAACAGGCTAACCAGGCTAACTGTTAGCCAGCTGCCTATTGGGCGATTCTCAGTCATTGGTTACCAAAACAAAACACAGGCACAGGCCAACATTTACTCAATTCAAGGATAAAAACACCACCAGCTGTCAAATCATCGCTGAGTTTAGCCTCAACTGTCGTGGAGGAGGCGGAGCTGGGTTCTTCTCTGGTCAGCGATTGGCTGCCCATTTCCACAAACAAAGACACACTGGTCAGAGAGTGGGTGGTAGCTGGCTGCATCGAAGAACGTACATTTTTCGATTAGAAAAAGTTTATTTATCATTAAAAAGATAGATAGAAAAACGAAAGTAAAAAAGTTTGACCTGTTAAGTTTGACTCCCACTCCCGTTCACTCCCGATTACATTTACTTTATTGGCCGCGGGTGTGAGCAACACAACAAACAATAGAAGCTAGAGGCCCTGACTTTACCTCATCCAAAATAAACCAACAGAAAAACAGGTCACTTACCTAAACTCCTAATATTTAAAACACGAGAAAACAGTTGGAAAACAATACAGGGTTTCTCACCCCTACAACTGCTTTAACGAGCAAAATTACAACTCTCAACAGTTT
The DNA here is from genome assembly GCA_021432705.1 of Caranx ignobilis. Classification (NCBI taxonomy): domain Eukaryota; kingdom Metazoa; phylum Chordata; class Actinopteri; order Carangiformes; family Carangidae; genus Caranx; species Caranx ignobilis. The sequence goes on from MU269990.1 coordinate 18,992,883, forward strand.
CACACAGAAGAACAAAGGACACAGGAGCTGGCTGGGCTGCCATGAGGAGGATGGAGAGGCCCTCCCTGGAGGCTGGGCAGGCCTTATGAAGTCTAGAGCTTATCTCGTAAGCTACCTGTTTCTGTCGAAAACAGTTGTTTGATGAAAAATGGTACCCATCATTGTTTGGATGCTGCTCGCCCAACTCCTGCTTCTGAGACACAGACGGAGGAGAAGGCAAAGGCGTCTTAGGCGTTTAAGGCACTATTTGTTGATTCGCCAACATCAACTGGTAAATAACGTAAAGAAATCTTAGCCAACATGCTAACTGATATGGGCAAACCCTATTGGCACAGTGAACGTGAATGATTTAGTTTGCGACCAATTAAATTTAAATGTCCTGGATTTTCATTTAATGACTCACATTAACCCAATCATAACAGTATTATATACTTACATGGTCATTGTATTTATAATTAACACATGAAAATCAACTGAAAATACCTGTAGCAGCCCTAATTTTATATCCTTAAATATTGACAGTTTAACCTTTCAATCAGGAAAGACAAATATGAATTTTACAGTTTCTTTTATTTACAATTTTGCCAAAGGCTTCATAAAGGCAAGGCAAGGCAATTTTATTTGTAAAGCTCATTTTTACAAACAGTTTGTCTCACAGGTCTTTACACAGCATCATGACAACATCCTCTGCCCTTAGACCCTCACATCAACTGAGGAAAAACTCCCAAGAAAAAATGGGGAAACCTCAGGGTGAGCAACAGAGGAGGGATCCCTCACCCAGGACGGGCAGATGTGCAATAGATGTTGTATACAGACAAGAAGAGAGATAAAGAGACAGGAATCAGGAGAACAGTTGTCCTCGCCCAAGGGAATCCTTCTTGAAGGAGCTGGAGATGACAGCAACTGTATAACACAATACAAAACACCACTGTGAGAGGAACAGAAACAGAATCACATGTGTACTTACTTACTTAGGCTAGGTTCACACTGCAGCCTGAAGTGACCCAAATCCAATTTTTCGCCCCATGCGACCTGTATCTGATCTTTTAATGACCATCTGAACGACACAGACCTGTTTTTTTTCAAGTGTGACCCAGGCCACTTCAATCACCACCACGCCAAGGCAAGATCCATCATCGAGCGATCATTTGGCAACATGAAGACTCGATGGAGGGCAATTTTCTTTAAGGCACTGGAGGTAAAACCGATCTTCTCTCCAGATGTAATTGCTCGTTGCACCATACTCCACAACATCTGCATTTCAAACGGCGACATTGTGGAGCCAGCAGAGGAGGTCCTCAGGCCTGATGATAATGGTGGAGAGCCACACCACCACCACGATCAGCTTTTGGCAGCAGCTGTCTCTGCCCCTGACAGTCAAGTGGCGGCTCTGGAGGACCATGATTACACATAAAAATAATAAGATTAGATTAAAATAGACTTGTAAATACTGTAAATATGTTAGGGGTTAGAAAAGTTTAGGGTTAAGGTTCACTGTTGTTCCATGTTAGGGTTAGAGTATTAATTTATCATTTATTTACTTATAATGATATACACTTAATATAAGTGTCGTGGGGGGAGTATTTAAAATAAAATTGTCTAATAATTCCTATTAATGTTTTTATTATTATAAACAATTGAGCTTTATTCATTATTTATTTATTTATTCAATTAAATAATTGTTTTTGGTAGTCACCTTGACTCTTTGTTTTCCTTCAAATATACAAAGAAAGACCTTACCGCTCTCCAAAAAATGTATTTAATTATTTACATTTTCTCAACTATTTTCTCAAGAAGAGAAAGCAGCCTCTCCTCCCTCTCCTGGCCCTCTCCTCCGCCCTAGCACTCTCTGCCTCCAAAAACTCAAGGACAGGGTCTGTCCTCTGCCTCTTTTGGCTGGGGATATCACCCCCTCCAGGCCCATTTCTTTCAGGACAACCCTAGGTAATACAAGCCAAGTATTACTTATATTTGCATTAATCAAATATGCTGTTAAATATCCGTCCATTAATATCGTAAAGCATTATATTATTTACCATTACATTACATTATATAATACGTTTAACCTCCTCCTTGTTAGACTTCTCTAAGGCTTGTCAAGGTTAACAGATTATAATGCACAGATTCACAAAGGCAATCAGAGTTTAGGACTGGTGTAACTTGACAAAACAATAAAATTCAGTAAGGAACAAAATAATGCAGTCACTCAAATTTGTTTGCTTACTCCCATCCATGAAGCGCCCTCAGTATGTCCATCAGGCAAACATGACTGAAGTCTCCTGATATGATATAGCTAAGTGCCTCAGGATTTTTAGACTGTATCCTAGCAACAACTTCACAAAGAACTTCACATGGAACTTCAGCAGTTGCCATGGGCAATAGGATGTACACACGTATTGGTAAACGAAAATGTCTACTTCCTGAGTCTTCACCTATATCTCCAGCTCCTCATCACTCTTGTTGGGCAGAGAGTTGATATTTTGCATGAAGACTGACGGCAGAAAAGACCTACAGTACATCTCCACTTCCAAGCCTTTAACCTCTGCACCAGCTGGAACAGGCAGGCATCCTCCAGACCTACTCCGTTTTCAATGACAGAAGCTCCTCTCCTGAACAATCTCCTCTCCCAACAAAAGTATCCATCAGTAGTTGACAGAATATGAGAAAAACCTAAAAATAAAGCAATGGTTGAGTAAAAACTCAGAGCTACCAGATCTTGCTGCTACCAGTACAGCACATGTGTGATTTATATAAATGTATACAAAAATAGATATTTGGGTGTGATAAAACATAAAGAAAACGTACTGAGGTGTAACAAACCTTTAATCGCCTGTTAGTATTTTGTATTTTGGTGTAATCACCCTTCAAACTGTTTAGTATTGGGGTGCACTAAACCTTTAAACTGTTGTTAGAAGGGAGACTTTTAGCTTCATCAGAATCAGAATCAGAAAACTTCATACTTCATCAACAGTTAAATTTTGGTATTTTTATTTGGGTGTAATAAAATGTTTAAATTGTAAATAGTAATAAAGCATTAAAAGTGTAACTTGTTTCAAAAAGTGGTGTTTGGGTGAGACACTGATTTAGTTGCAGTTTTACAGCAGTCCAGTAGGGGACACTGTCACAAAAAACAAGCAGTCTAGAAATGTGGGTCCAGAACTGCAGGTCTGAATCTGCAGTTTGAGAGACATACTATTGGATAATGATGCCAACAGAGCAAATGCAAAGTGCCACAGCTAATGCCATTGTGGAAGTGAACCGCTACCTGGCTGATCCTCCCCTGGAGAGAACAGATGACCCCCTGAAGTATTTGGCCATCCACAAGACCATTTATCTCAATTTATATAAAGTTGCGAGACATTTCCTGTGTACCCCAGCTTCATCGGTACCATGTGAACGGACCTTTTCCAAGGCTGGGCAAATTGTATCTAAAAGAAGAAACCGCCTCAACCCAAAAAATGTACAGCAACTGTAAGCCTAACTCGTGTCACACCCTCTGCCCTGTTTCCAAGCACACCCTCTGCACCTACATAACCATCAATGATCAATAACCCCCAAAGCATACTTTGCCAAAATCAATAATATAGTCTGTATTTGCACCAGCCTCATATGAAAATTACATCAGTCTGTATTTGTAGAGCACATTTCATGATTGTAGAAGTCAATTGTGATGTCACAGTGGACTTATTACATCATTTACTTTTAATCCAAGGGCTGACTGCAGTCAAATAAGAAATGTGGTCTTCAATACTTATTATCATTATCACTGCTATCATACTATTGTATCCACTTGGAACCATACACTCATCTAGTGCAGTTCATCAGGAAATACAGTCCATTTTTTCTAGCCCGTCAATGTTTTGCAGGGATAAGGACAATAAGGGAAATTTGCCACTGGCCCTCTGGGCTTTTGAAGATCACTGGCACCACCATTGTAACCACTGGCCATCATAATAATCATAATGGCTATCATAATAATTCCAAGTACCCCAATCTGATTGGGAAGGTGAAATATCTACATCTGTCAGAGTTAAGGGGAGATCTTGAGATATAAGTTTGGGAAACACTGATTCATAGACTGAAGTGTATGATAACAAACTGCTGCGGTACAACGCGGGAAATGCCGATCTATAAGATCATAGTGTGTCACACCTGCAGATCTGCGTTTTCAAGCAAGACCGTCGTATGACGTTATTTTCTCCGTAGTACCATACACGTTAACTTTTCTCTAACTCACTTGTCTGCAAACGTGGGCATTGATCTGCAGAGCTCACAGAAGACCTCATTTTTGGCTTCTTCATATGCTAGCCGATTCCAGTGTTCTTGCCATTGAGGCTGAACTTCCTTGCTCTTTTTTTTTTTTCCTAGTCCTTCTCACTTTCCCTCAACTCCCCCGGTGACTTCCTTTTCACTGCTTTGTGTTTTTTGCCAGGTGTTTGGCCGGGTTCTGGGGGTTTTAGAAACTTGCTGAAAATGATGTCAGTGCTGGTGAGAAACTCAGTGGGTGAGCGAGCAGTGCTTGGAGCGTTCTGGTGGCCCTGATGGTTTTAAAAGTACGTCCGGGCCACCGGGCCATTTATATTGTCGACCCCTGATTAGAGCTATTGACAGCCTCACACATGTGGTCGACAGAAGCACATACTTGTTATGTGTAGGGGAAAAGGGAGGGGTGGGGTAAGACTTTTCTTCCCCAACAATATGTTACAGTAAATTCAGAGTGGCCATACCTCCACGGTGGACTGCTCCATCCAGGTGGTTTCTTACGTGGTAGCATATTCTATGTTGCTGTGTTGTCTGGAAGGGACAACAAAGACAAGAATATACCTCTGCTTCTGGAAAAACCGGCTCCTCACTGGCCAGGAAATAGGTGGGATGCTGAACATTAGAACAACTGACCATTAGATTCAAGATACACAAGGCTTATGCTTTTAGCCAATATCACTAACATATAGCTTATATGATATACTGTAGTGTTATATATATATAAGTAATGTCTAAAGGTCCCCTCAATTAGTTTTTAGAGAGCACCACAGTAAACTTAGTAAAGTCAATGGATAAAATAAGCAAAACACTAATAGCAAGTTGCAGTTTGGACGTAACTCAGAAAAATAAAATAAAACACTGAAATAATTCAGTCAGGTTCTTGAGGGATGGTCGGACAAAATGGAATGATGACTGTAAGATTAATGAGACATGAGACAAGGCAGCAGCTGTTGTGCAGGTGGTGCAGAGGCAGCATCGCTTCAGCACACGCTCAGCAAAGGGAAGCACCTGATGCCGAAGCATGACAGCAGCAATCGGCAAGTAGCTCACTCACAACCACAGGATCCCAATCATGAAATATGCAGGAAATGCAGAGGCAACAGCAAATGATGTGCCCTGGGACTCCAAGAGAAAGACAAGTTGACCTGCCTTTATGGAGTGCTCCCCCGCAGTGACTGGCTTGCAAAAGTCATGTGGTTGAAGACAGCCCACTGTGACAACACTTGGATGTAGCATTTCTCATCTTGCTACAATGGGATACCTGGTTTCCTGAGTGAACAGTCCAGACCCCCATCCTGGCTTGACTGTTAGGCCCATCTGCCTCTGGATCCTTAGGGGTCCCATCACCCATCACAGTTATTTACTATCATAGTTTTGGAATGAGCTTCCCACAACAGCAGAGACACTGTTCTGCTGCAGGCTAAAACCCACCTTTATCACAACAATGACAATACCGTGGTTGGAGATGAGTCCGCCTACATGCAGGAATTTCAAGAACCTGTCCGGGTGCAAGGTGCTCTCCCAACAACTTCATTGGAGAGTTCACTCATTCAAAATACTCAGCATCCACACCACAGACTCTCTCTCATGGTCATCTAAGACCTTGGTGGGTGTCAAAAAAGCACAGCAGCACCTACATTTCCTAAGGATACGCAGAAAAAACAACCTGCACAAGAAGCTGCTGGTGGAGAGCATCCTGTCCTACTATATCTCTGTGTGGTTTGCTGGCTGCTCTATTGCAGACAGAGAAGCTCTTCAAAGAGTCATCAAGACAGCGGAAAAGTCATTGGTTGCCCCTTCCCCTCTATGTCAAATATTGCAAACAGTTGTGGCTCGACCCCGGTGGCTTCATTTGGATGTTTGGACTGTCTGCCATTTCTCCCAACTTGATGGTAGTGGCAAATATTCAAAGGAGAACTTTGAAGGCCAAAGTGGAGAGGGCTTCAATGTGAACAGCAGTTGAACATGGGTCGGTCCTGACAACTGCTGTCAGGGGCAAGGGGGGTTGCAGAATTGAGCCTGAGAGGAGAGGCCCAATTTGAATGTTGTGTTTAAAAAATGTGCAACGAACAAACCTACAGACTTTTACTTTAAGGACAATACACATCTTGGTCAGCACCTGTTTGAACTGTTACCCTCTGGTAGGTGCTAGAAGTCCATCAAATCCATAACCACCAGATTCACAAATCGCTTCTTCCCTCATGCCATAATCTCACACAACACAGTAAATAAACTTTTTTTTACACTGTTCTTTTATTTGTAGTGATCCATTGGTTCAGACCAGGGTCACGGATTCTGGGTTAAGGAGGGGTTTGCCTTGTGTTTTTTTTCCCTCCTTTGGTTCTGTCCCAAATTATGTCCGGGCCTGGTTTATTTATCAGCTATTTTTGGGTTTGTGATCGGAGACACGGGTAAGGCAGGACAGGTGTGCCTATGTGTTTTTTTTTTTATTGTATTAGCATGGGGGAGCCCGAGGGGATATAGGGGGATGTGACGTGGGGAACAGGGGGAAGTGACTGTGACAAAGAAAGGGACAGCGTTTGTGATGGCGGCTGACGCGGGACTTTTGAATCGTGGAATAGTTTCTTTCCCTGGTGGAATATCTGTGGATTATCTGTGGATTACCTGTGGATTATAGACGGTTCGGACACCGCGCGGCCGGGTCCGACACTTTTCAAACGCTGGGTCTGGAGGATTGCGCGACCCCTGCCTGTAGGAACTGGTTGCAGACTCACGCATCCTCACACACACACTTTCATACATGAACCTGGGGTTGCGGGACAACTGGGGGGGGAATACGGGTTAATACTGTTCTGTTGTTTTTGATGTAATTCCGTCCATTATGGACGCGTTTTGATTTGGAAAAATAATGATTGATACCGCAATGATACTTGCTCTGAGTTTTCCTTTTTTTTCTTTCATTCATAATCTCATGCGCGAGCCTGAATCCGCCTGCTGAACGGCGTTGTGACAGTTCCCCTCTATTTTTGTGTTTTCTCATAGTAAGAAAAGGGAAATTGTTACATATTGCTCTCATTTATATACAGTGAGGTCAATAAGTATTTGATCACCCCGTGATTTTGCAAGTTCTCCCACTTAGAAAACATGGAGGGGTCTAAAATTTTCATCGTAGGTGCATTTCCACTGTGTGTGGATGTATGTGATTTCTGGATTTTTTTTTTAGATTCTATCTCTCACAGTGGAAATGCACCTACGATGAAAATTTTAGACCCCTCCATGTTTTCTAAGTGGGAGAACTTGCAAAATCACAGGGTGATCAAATACTTATTGACCGCACTGTATCTTCCGTTTGTTCATGTGGTCTTTTATGTTCTGTTTATTCATTGTATGCACCTCAGCGAAGTAGCACTCCCAATTTGTTGTATTTTAAATGTGCAATGACAGTAAAGGTTTTGCTCCTTTGACCGTGACACTGCGCTTGACGATTGCAAGTTTGTTGGTTGCTACTTTGAAACACACCACTTCTCTACTCTTGAAATTTCAAAAATGAAATTTCAGACGTGTGAAAACAAATAAAAAGTTGAATTGTTTCAACAAATAAGCCAAAGTGAAAACATAAAAACAAACAAACAAATAAACAAACAAACCACAAACAATATTGACCATATGTCCAATAGGGAGTAGGAAAAAGTATTTACCTATTTACTCCCACACGTTGTTTACATCTCAGCAAATAATCCTACACTGGCACTGAACCTGTGCACCAATCTAACTATATATACAATATGTAACATTCGTACATACACTCTCTGGAGCATTTTATCATTTGTCACCTCATTGTTTTGGTTTGCTGGCCTGCAGCTTTGGTTGCAGGTGTTCCTGTAAAAACCAAAATAAATAAAGTTTTGATGAACCACCTGCACACAACCTGGCCATGAACAGGCAGAAAAAGTTAGCAGCTACTCAGTCATATACATATAGATGCATATAAATACATACACACATACACTGATGCATCTATATGTATAGATTCAATATGTGCGTGAAAGTCATCATTGCCCTCCTGCCAGGCACTGTAGGCTTGTTGCACCACTGCTTAATCAACTATCCATCCTCTGCTTCCAGCAGGGCACCAAATATGAACGCTCACCAGCTACTGGCTCCATGCTGTTCTTGGACCAGCTGAGAGGTGCATCACCTCAACCTTTTATTACCTTTTATAACTATCTTACATACATATATGCAGCCTTTTTAAACAGACTTTTTAGACATACAGCGAAGAAAATATACATACATAGGTGTGAAATGGCATGAGTGTGATGCATTATCCTGTTGTCCAGTTTGTTGCTTTGTTCCTCTCTATAAACATGATGTAGGTTTTTGTTCCAAAAATGGCTGCAGTCCAGAAGGAGTCTAGCAGCACAAAGGCAAAACAAATACAGCTTGTCTGCCAGACGATGGTATTTTTTTGCACTCTATAAACCACCTGCACACAGACTTTGGCCATTTAGCACAATGGAGGAGCATAAATGTTAGTTATTACCCTTTGACAGCTACTTCTCTCACAGAGTATTGGTGGAGATGCAAACTACAGTTGGGTGAGTGGAGAATGTGGAAATGCCAAACAATTACTCTGCAGTGGGAAGATGCTATGGTTTTTATGTTTCACATATTGCACTGTCTGCTGCTACAATCTCAACCAACTTCAATACTCACTGACCTTGCATGTCAATTTTTTTGAAACAATATTTATTACCAGTTTAACTGCATGTATTTTTATTATTATTATGACTGCATATTTATTGTGTTATTTGTATTCAAGCTACTAAAAAGAGATTGCTGCTAAACAAAATTATGTTGTACTTCGATGTGCAATGACAAATGATGCTTCTTCTTATTTTAGACATAGATATGTTTTAGCACACACCCTCCCCCCAAGTGTGTGTATGTTTTTCCGACATGGATCACCTCTGGGCTGATGTGAATTTGATTATTGTGCTGACAATAGAGGCGTTCATAAGCAAAGATATGATATTTTTTTCATTGTTATGGGAGCTACCTGAGATGCATCAGGACCCCGGAGTGTCACAGAGCAAATTTTAGGAACTATTGGGATTGATAATTTGGGAAACAACAAGCTCAGCTCCTGATTATAACTTCCATCTGGGGGCTGAATCCACGAAATAAACATCCCTGCAATAATGAATTCAGGACAGTGGTCCCATACTACTTATTATGTAACTCTGCCCTGGTTTCTCTGCTGCACAATAGCAGACAATCAGTCACGGAATACATAAGTATGAGAGCAGGAGGAGGGGTATCTAACCAAACAGGAACTAATAGTGAAGGACACTGTCAAAGACGAATGAGCCTGCAGAGGAATGTTTCCAATCAGAGCCTTAACTCAAGGATTTGAATGTACATGAATGAAATAAGATACATGGACCTGTCATGCTGACTAATGAAGCCAAGAGCTCTGTGTTTTGTTGTTTTTCTTGTGTTCTCAGCTTCTTCTTTATTATCACAGTCTGGAGCAGGAATGGTTCGTCCGTCCTATGTGAGGGATAATTTGGCTGTCTCCGATCCATTTCCCTGTCCCTGATGATCCATCCACTGGCTATACTGTGTATCTGTGCAGGATCATTGGAGTGGGGGGCATATTGTACCTCGATTCAGAGAGTGGTCCATGGACCACTGGTAGTCTGTGAGCAAAACCTAGTGCTCTGTGACGTGACATGGTAACATATCACGTTTTAAAGTTTACAGTGTTTTTCAAACTGCCTGTGACATAGGTGTATTATTTTCAATATTAAATCAATCATTATGTAAAATAGAAATGAAAAATCATTTGAACTGGCTGTTTTGTGGCACTGTTGGACTTCAGCATTGCAGCGGACATGACCCTGCCACAACCTCAGGTATGTGCAAAGCTAATGATAAATTTCATTATGTATCAGTGGCTTAGGACAAGACAACAATGAGTACAGAGACCATGACATGAGTAAAGCTATCATTTTAGGTTGTAATTAGTTAACTCTTGAAGTTGACATTTCGTTTTGGGGGATATTTAGTGTCAGGTGGTCCATGAGTGTTTTTCTGTGGGTTAAGTGGCCCTTGGTCTGAAACACTGCCTTACACCCCTTTCCCACTAAAACCTGTTAACCCACTAACAATCGGCTTCTGACGGCAGTGGGAAATGGCCACTGACCTGTGCCAACTCGCATCAAATGTCTCTGCAATCAACTTAAACTTAAACTTTATTTATTCATATAGCACCTTTCATACATATAAAATGCAACACAAAGTGCTTTACAAGTTAAAAGAAAGAAAGAAAAAAGAAGACCCAACCCCTCCCACACACACATACACACATGCACACACACACACACAAACATGCATAAACACTCATCCACTCAGGCATGCACACACAAACGCAAGCGTGAACTCATTAAAATAGGGTATAGGATATTGCTGGTGTGGCTGGGCACTGAGGGTCCTGGTGAGGAAAGCATTATTGGGGAGGCCGTCCATGCCGGGAAGTGTTGCAGAGCCACTGCCACAGGGGTGCCACCAGAGGGACCACAGATGGAGGAGCCCACACCGTAGTGCAGTCCCCCCCATCTATCCAAGGCAGGGCAGTCCCCAGGGCGACACCCCCGTGGGCAGCCCAGACTCAGCCCCCGGCGCGGAGGGCCCCCTATGAGGCAGACACTGGAGCTAGAAGGGAAAAGAAAAGCAGTGTAAAATCAACCATAAAAGTAGTTAAAAGTGATTAGAATCAACACTAAAAGAAAATTAAAAAGATTGTATCCTAAAAGTTCCTAAAAGCAACATAAGATCTAAGTTAAACACCATAAATAACTAATTAAAGGAGATAAGTTCCTAAAAGCAACATAAGATCTAAATGAAACATCATAAATAGCTAGTAATAAAAATTGATATTTAAGAGGGATTAAGAGAAAATCTATTAAAAGTCAAGCTTAGAAGGTGGGTCTTGAGCCTACTTTTAAAAGTATCAACAGACTCTGCGGCCCTGAGGCTCTCTGGCAGGCCATTCCATAGACGTGGGTCATAGTAATAAAAAGATGCCTCACCATGGGTTTTTGTCCTAACACTTGGAATGACTAAAACGCTGGAGCCAGAGGATCTCAGGGTCCACGAGGGTTGGTAGTGTAAAAGCAGGTCCGATAGATAAGAAGGCCCAAGACCATTGAGACACTTAAATACTAATAAAAGAACCTTAAAATCGATCCTGAATTGCACAGGGAGCCAATGCAGTGATTTTAAAACAGGTGTAATGTGCTCCTGCCTTCTGGTCCTCATCAGCACTCGTGCAGCTGAATTTTGAAGCAATTGAAGATTGGAAATGCTCTTTTTGGGAAAACCAGAAAGCAGGGCATTGCAGTAGTCTAAACTACTTGAGATAAAAGCGTGCATCAGCACCTCTGTGTTTGACTGAGAGAGAAACGGGCGGACTCTGGCTATGTTCTTAAGATGGTAGAACCCAATTTTTATTATATTTTTAATATGAGGAATAAAATCAAGCTGCAAGTCGAAAATGACGCCCAGGTCCTTGACACATTGTGAAGGTTTAAAATCTTGCAGTTTCGGTAAAAGTTTCTCTCTCTTGGCTTCAGAACCAATAATTAAAACTTCTGTTTTGTCCTGGTTGAGTTGCAGGAAATTCTCTGCCATCCATGATTTTATATCTAAAATACAGTTAAGAAGAATATCTACTGGCCTTGGGTCATCAGGAGACACGGCGATATAGAGCTGCGTGTCATCAGCGTAACTATGAAAAATTAGACCGTGCCTCCTGATGACACTGCCAAGCGGAAGCATATATAAATTAAAAAGTATTGGACCTAAAATTGAGCCTTGAGGCACCACACAGTTCATTTTATAGGTTCTTGAGGAACATGTATCCACGCTTACAAGAAACTGTCGGTCATTAAGGTAGGAGCTGAACCAGTTTAGAACAGCACCAGAGAGGCCCACCAGGTTTTTGAGCCTGTTTATCAAAATGTGGTGATCTACTGTATCAAAGGCAGCGCTAAGATCCAGTAGTACCAGGACTGAAAGTTTCTGTGAGTCCATGTTGCACCTGATGTCATTAACAATCTTTAGTAGAGCAGTCTCTGTGCTGTGGTTCGTCCTAAAACCTGACTGATACTTCTCTAAAATATTCTTTTTGTTTAAAAATTCATTTAGTTGAATAAGAGCCATTTTTTCTAAAATCTTGTTTAAAAAAGGTAAGTTGGATACCGGTCTGTAGTTGTTAAGAGTGTTGGGGTCTAAGTTACTCTTCTTCAGAAAGGGCCTCACCACTGCTGTTTTGAAGGCAGCAGGGAAGACACCTGTCTGGAGAGAGCAGTTCACTATGGTTAACAGCTCATCCTCAAAGAATCCATAAAATGTTTTTAAAAGTGGTGTGGGAATAAAAAGCAGGTTGTGTGGTTGACTTAGGAGAAAACTCTACCAAGCATCCCTGCATCAACCAGGACAAACGCTCCAGTGTTTCCTCAGGTAAAAACAACAGTGCAGGTTTTAATTGGCTCAGCTCTGATCAGCTTGCAGTGGGAACTTCAGACCCGGGTCATCACACTAACTTAAGTGATCTCATGATCCATGGGCAAGAGGAGGGAAAAAAACACTGACCACCGCTGGACTATATTTTTATGTAGAGTCAGATGCTGTATAAACATGTAGTGATAGGTAATTGTTTACTGTGCATAGTGATATGTGTGCTGTTACATTCTGTATCCATGGCAATGTGCAGCGGTGGCAGCTCACCAGCTGGAGATCAGACACAGGTTTTATGTTCAATGGGAAAGGAGCCACACGATGATTGTTAGTGGGTCGATCTGCTAATTTCAGTGGGAAAGCGGCTTTAGAGTGGCTTAGACCAAGTTGCAGCAGCCATAGGTGTGATTCTGACCTGTGGCCCTTTGCTGCATGTTAGTCCCCTCTCTCCTTTTGTCCCCCTTATTGCCCACTCTGCAGCACAAGTGGCTAAGACAGTCTTCTATTGATTCATTAGTGTCCTGTACATTGATGGCATGGTTTTGTTTTTGGTTGGTTCTGTGGGAGGAGAGCGTGATGTGTGATCTGCTGCTCGGATGGCATTTTAAACAGGTTACCTGCAGGAGTATGAAATGAATTCATTTGCTCCAGCAGCAGAAGAAATGAAAGCTTTCTGGTCCCACTCCCCCACCCCTAATGTGCTCTGCTGTCCAAAAATGAAGCAGGATTACAGGAATACTTTTCGTGGGCTTATAGATGCTAAGTTTAGGTGTCAGATCTGGCATTGAGATTCTCGCAGGAATGTGGGAAAGCTAATTTAATTTTCCAAGCCAAGTGAACAAATCGCTGTGGGAGAAAATCCAGGGAAGTCTCATATGAGTCTGTACTGGTGTCAGAAGCTTGGCATGACAGACTCACCTAAACAGGAAGTGACTATGCAGAACAATGTATTGGATTTCAGATTAAAAGGTGGGCGGTCAGTGGGATGCAAAACTGAATTAAGCCCACGACCCCTCCACAGGGCTCAACAGAAAGTTCTGGCATAAGAACCACCCACCTCCATCCACATCACCTCTCATTAGAATGAGAGAAAACAGAGTGGGCACTTGTGGATGGATGGTGTTAATCTCTCTCATCACTGACACACTGATTTAGTGTCCTCCTGGAGATGGAGATATAGTCCTTCTGTGGCCAGCAGGTTTATTGTGTGAAGCCAATGTTTTTCTTTGCCACATCAATCATCAGCTATTTCACTCAAGATACACAGCATTTATTATTTCATCATCCATAAAACAAGTGACACCTGCTTCAACAGCAGCTCCACAATTTGTTTCCATTCAAGTGTTTTTGATTCCCAAATAACTGACAGGTACCATTTACCAACAGTGATAATGTCCAACCACTGTCTAATGGGAGTGTGATGACATAATCACACACATGATAACACACACACTTAAATGTGGCTGTACACAGCAGGCTGCGGCCTATATGCAATGATGTTGTTAGAGATTTTAGAGCCCCCTGACATCAATACATTGACTGTCCATTAAAGAACATGAGCATTTATCTGGACCCGTGGATGACTCATTAAAAACTGACCTCAGAACAGCAGGGGGGCAGGGGTTGTCAATCATGTCTACAGAGGAACAATATGTCACACTGGGCAAAAAAGGTAGAAAAATTCTGACATGCCAGACTTTGTGTCGTGGCCCCAGACGCCAGATCGCTGATCTTTGATTGTGTCACACTACACGAGGTAAAGACACACATTCATCGGTCCTGACCCTCAACGACAGTGAACGTTTGTCTGAGATGTGTCTGTTGGGCCAAGATCGGGCTGAATTCATGTCATGCAACCGGGGCTTTACTCGACACAATTACTGGGCACAAATAGCCTACCACAGAGGCTGTCAGGACCCTATCAGATTTATCTGTCTGATACTCCCTCAATCAATCAATCAATTGTACACCAATCACACCAACCATGTTAACAGAGGGAATGTGCTGTTGTTGTGAGCAGTTCTACAGGTTACAGCACTCCACACACTGAAGGTTTCAGTGTGTCTTTTTTTTTTTTTTTTTTTAGATAAAATCGTGTCGTAACAAACTATAAAGCTACTTCTGGGCCCTAAACCTGATTTTCAACACACACTCACAAAGGACTGGGTGTGTATGAGTGGAACAGGCACAAAAGTCAGGTCTATTGGCTCATCAGTAAATGATGTTCCCTATGAACCAGAAAATCATAGGCTCCTATAAATCTGCACAATAAATGGGTTTGTGAGAGGGCGGACCTCTGCAGAGACTACAGCCTCACACACAGGCACACACACTCTCTCTCTCACTGGGACTCATTAACCTTGGATTCGATTCAATTCAACTTTATTGTCATTACACGTCACAAGTACAAGGCACACATGGAATCCTACACATTTTCACATTGATTTCACCAGATCTGATGATTTTACTGAGCACAATGAGCAGTTTGCTCACCAACACACTGATACTGCACACATTTTTTTAAAGTATATTTTTAGGGTTTTTCCCTTTAACTGATAGGATAATTGAGAGAGACAGCAAAATGGAGAGGCAGAGAGAGGGGGAATGACATGCAGTAAAGGGCCACCAGATTCGGGATTCATATGGGGCGCCTGCTCAACCCACTGAGCTATACGACACCCCTTGAATGAAATCTTTGAGTTGAGTTTAGTGAGCCAGTGCGTCTGCTACAGATCACCGGTCCTCTGAGTGGATACTGAGGGACAGATATGGGGCCCTGTTTCAGTGATCTGAGGTGCCTGGCACATGTTCTTGCTATTTTAATGGTGGAATAAACAGTGTGATGCCCTCTGGGTGTTCACTTTCTTGTTTTCTCTTTGACTCTTTGTTTCGGGAGGTTGGTGGGTTGAGCTGCATACCTGAGCTACTCTGAGCTGAAGGACCTTCTCTGCTGCGATTAGCCTCTCATTGGCCGGAACGAGCCACCCAGCAGAAGTCCCGCCTTCCTGTTGCAGTTTTCACGGCCCCCTCGGAGAAACTGCGGGTACTTCGACCTCCGAGTTGAAAATGGCTTCGTCTGATGAAGATTTGCAGACTCACTGTGATAAGGAAGACATGCTCAGTTCTTCTGGTGGATGACTGTAAAGACATTCAAAGAGGATGTTTACGCCATTTGCTATCCAAGAAGGACGTTCTGGCTTGTTTGCCGACCGGCTACGGCAAAAGTTTTATCTGTCAAGCTCGGCCCATCGTCTTCAGTGAGCTGGTGATTTCTGTTTGTTTCTATTATTTATAAAAGTTGTATCACAGACTCAATGAATGTCCTTTACCAAGTTTTTAGGTGTTATATGTTGCAGTGATGTCGCCGTTTTTCTGCCTGTAGGTGATTTTTTGGTGGGCGTGTTACACCAAAACCAGCAATATTTTGCAAGCGCACCGTTGCTGTGGCACCGCCCACAACGACTGTGATTGGTTGAAAGAAATGCAAACATCCGGGGCGTTTTTTCCTCCGATCTCAGAATCAGAGTCTGTCTCTGGAGAAAGGTCTGGTGAGCCAGACTACACCTGAGCAGGCTGGGCTCAGGAGGCTATAAATAATGGCTGCAGGATTCACTCGCTCTCTCTCCCTGGCCAGCTGACTCCTCCTCAAACCTTTGTTTGAATTTACTCCACTCTCATATACACACACACCAGCACTATTCACTCATCTAGACAGTGCCTACACACTGACCTACTGATCAACCAACAACATACATCTGTTCCTTGTTCCAATAAATGTACCTTGTATTATTTGAAAGCATGTGTGGTCTCACAGTGTCACCTCCATTCCCCTTAACAGCCAGCTCTGCTTGCACCTTGGTGGACTGTTATTATATTGGTGCAGTAGTTCACACAAAGTGAGTCACGGTACATGCAAACATTAGCTCTGTGAAAACAACACATCACAACATTAGAAATTTGACGTTATATGGTGAGAGGTGTGAAACTGTGGTGACAAACCTGGGTGATGAATGTGCTGGATTTAGGTAGTAAAATAAATACATAAATAAAAATCTCTGCAAGATGAATTTTCATACAAAACAGTGTTTATTTGAAAGGGACAGTCCATATTCATGAACATCAGTATAAATACTTTGTAAATATGCCAGAGTGTGTGTGTGTGTGTGTGTGAGAGAGAGAGCAGATGACAGAATTAAAGGCACCTGTGTACCTTGGGAGGGGGCCTCTCTCATATTTAAAGAGGAACTATGCAGGATTTTCCCATGGCTATGCTACATCTTTACCTTACTTAAACATCTTCAGAGTACTTGTGATGGTCACATACATGACTTGTAACTTGTTACAGAGAGAATGGAGGCTCTCTGCCCTCCACCTGGCGTCTCTGGGCTGAAAACCAACCTTGAAACATCAGTGCAGCACTTGGCCTCCGCCCCGGTGTCCCAGCTCTTGTCTCTAACCTCTAATCTTTTGTTTATGACATTTAAGACTTCACAAATATAAATGTTGCATCATCGTATATATGTTATATAACATTATCCAGCACTCCATGGATTGTTGTTTCACCAGCTTCGTTAAAAACAAATGCACACGGCCAGGAGGAGGGTTAGCAGAAGAGAGGAAAAACAACCAGTCTTGCATAGCTCCTCTTTAACATTCATTATTATTAGTTTGTTCAGGAGTTAGCTGATAGTTGCGTAGCCCTTTGCCTTGGTCACTTTTGTTTGATTGGTTAATTTCATTAACTTTGGTTTGTTTATAGAGTTGTTTTGGTTTGTATTGGATTAAAGAATACTCTAGTTTCTTCCCTGAGGCATTGGGGACATTTTGACTGCATCTTGTCTGGAGTGACATGAAGACTGATTGGCCCTGTCACATTATGCACACTTGATCACACTTACACACTTGGGCACAGTGCTTGTGGTTGTTTACCAATTTCAACAACAGTCTTTTACGGTTAGCAGTTAGCGGTTAGCAGCACATTAGCTCAGTGAATGAAGGCAAAGCAAAAACATGTAAACCAAAGAATGAATGATTTCTCATGTAGACTGGCCACAGTAAACAACGTGTGAGCGCTCAGAGTTCAGGTGAACTGTGGAGTGTCAGGGTGTGAGTTAGCGCCCATAAACTCCCAGAAACCCTGGTCTGTCTCACTGCTCTTACAAGTCCTGATCTTAGCCTGGTCTGTTAAGACTTCATTCACTTCACATATTTACAGTTAACAATTTAACATCATTCTTATGCATTTTGAGGCAGTTTACCATATTTCTTAATGTTTTCAACGCAGTACAGCTGAAGATGTCCAGGCAGAGGGCAGCAAGAAGCAGGAGAGAGACTCTGAGCCAGGAGGAAAGGACATGACATTGTGTCTTTTAGTGTGGATACTTGTTTCTTAAACAACTTAATCACACACTGAATTAGTGATTTCTGGTTGTGGGGTGGGGTCTTCGGCTCTGCTTGCCTATCTGTGAAAGTCACCGCATGCCACTGCTTTTACATCTCATCATTTTGACTGTTTATCAAGTAATTTTGTCTTTTCTCTGTTGATTATGACTTGTGTGAATATTTTTCATCACGCTCTGTTTAAACTTATGCTATATCCTATGTGTTTTTTTTTTTTTACTTATGGAGTTGGGCTTCCACTTTTATGATTTGAATCTTGTGCATAGCGACACATCAGGAGTAGATGAGACTGATACAGCAGCAGACTGTTTTTATTAAAACTACTACCTCTGTGATGATGCAGTTCTTTACATCAGCAGTTCAGCTTTTTTCTGCGGCAGCGTGTGGCAAAGTTGGCAAAACTTGTCGATGAGATAAACTGAGTCTCTGAGCAAGCACTCCAGCTCCGATGTGAACAGTGACATGAGAGACAGGCTCATCCTTCTCACTCATTTACTGAAGTTATTGATGTGAGTGAGGTGTGTATGTACGATGTACTGTGTATGTGTGTGATAACACTCTGATGGAGTCTAACAAAAAGAATCACAGGCGTTAATAACTTACACTGTTGTGATGTTGTTCAGTTTTCTGCCAATAATATGAATCAGGGTCAATAAGTTTACTATGTTAAAGCTGAACCACTCGTTAGACTGGTTTTTAAATGAACTGGGCTCATTAGGACTGTGTCAGTCTGGACACTGTTCATTTTCTCAAAGCTTTAAGATCTGTAACTTGAAAAAGTCAAAATGTAATCTGAATAAACATAACCTTGTATAAAATGGTATTAAGATTGAAATCTTTAATATTTAGGTTGAAAACTTTAAAACATCAATAATTCCTATGGCATTTAGGAGCACAAATGTGTTGGCGTGGGAATTATGAGGGGGTCATTGGAAAAAATCCTCTCCTGTAAGGGGTCTGTGGACCCAGAATGTTTGAGAATCCCTGCTTTACATGAACAGATGAAAATATCAGAGGAGACCATCCTGATGGACTCGGCTCAAAGCTTGGACATGTCATGTTCTGGATTACGAACCTGGCCGGTTTAGGTTGGTGCCAGCTCCTAGTTTAACAGTTGTTCATGCAGAGTGGTTCAGCTGTGTTGACAAGAAGATGCCAACCTTCAAACACGTCAGATAAATTAACTAATCCTCACTCTAACATTCTAACTTTCAATAGATTTTACAAACTATGGACATTATATTCTCGTGCTGGAAAAAGGTGTTGGAGTGTGTGCAGTGGTACTCAGATGAAAGGCTGCACTTGTCAAGTATGTCCCGATTGTTTTTAAATAAACCTGCATGCTTGGCCGCTTATACGTGCTTGCACATTATATGCAAATGTATGTTCCATGCAGAAAAACATCACCAGGCGCGTGTAACCAAGCGCACTCAGACAAGTGTGGAGAAATGGGACAGGGCCATTGTCTTTTTATGGCACTCTTTGCATTTAGGCCAGGCGTGGGCAAACTATTCCACAAAGGGCCGTGTGGCTGCAGGTGTTTGTTGCATCCAATCAAGAGCACACAGTTTGACCAATCAGCTGTCTGAAGACTGAGATGAGTTGATTAACTGAGTCAAGTCTGGTGTGCTGCTGCAATTACCCCATCTGGAGGGCATGAAGTGAGTAACCATTCCCTTTTTTACCCACCATTAACACCTGCATTGTTGGCTGCACCTCATCATAGGATGTCACCAGTCTCTACCATTTGGTGACAAAACAACCACATTGTTCTATCCCACTTTACATACTTCATTTCATGCCTACATTTGATGGAAATGATTCGGTATCTTTATTCGTGTCCCGTAGGAGAAATTTGTCGGACAGAGCG
Source organism: Caranx ignobilis (assembly GCA_021432705.1). Taxonomy (NCBI): domain Eukaryota; kingdom Metazoa; phylum Chordata; class Actinopteri; order Carangiformes; family Carangidae; genus Caranx; species Caranx ignobilis. Next base: position 19,012,900 of record MU269990.1, read on the forward strand.
GTCTGCTGCACAGACAGGACATTCCACCCACAGCAACACATTCCACTACACACACAGTAGTCATCAATAAAATAAGCAATTGCATAATAAATAAATAAGGATACTCAACATAAATAGTGCAATTCACCTCTGTGCAAATTCAGCATCACATAGCTACTTATCATTTCCGTCCATCCTGAGCCATCTGCTCATTAATGAGCTTAACTGACAGTGGGATGAACAAATGTTGTATCTGTTATGCTTGCATAGAGGAGCTCTATACCTCCTTCCTGAGTTCAGTAAGACATATTCTGAGTGCAATGAGATGTGCCAGGATGATGTTCGCAAGTCTAAGGGATCTTGATTGTTCAAACAGGAACTGGGGAGATACAGGTGCTGTTATACCAATGATTTTCCCTGCCGTTTTTGTGAGATTTAATATCTGAGCCTTTGACTTAATTAGTTAGGCTTGCGAACCAGCTGACAATGCCATACCGTAACACAGACCCAATGGTTGTGCCTATAGAAAATCAACATGATGTTCCTACAGACACCAAACACTCTGAGCCGACGTAGAAAATGCAGGTGCTGGTGGTTTCGGGCACAAACACTTGCCGTTTGCGTGTGCCAGCTCAAGTCGCTATCAATATGGATCCCCAGATATTTGTAAGAGTTTACCTGCTCACTGTTACATCCAAGTATGGCCAAGGAGCTGTGGTCCCCAGCTGACCTTGGATCCACCACCATCTCCACTGTTTTTCCTGTGATAATCTGCAGTTGGTGTCACACCAGCTCACAAACCTGTCCACTCCAGATCTGTGGCTGTTTGAGTTGGTATTGTTTATTTAGCAGACTGAGCGTGACAGCGTCGTCTGAAAATTTCACCACATACTGGTCCGGCTGGGAGCTGACACAGTCATTGGTGTACAGTGTGAATATACACGGTGAACTGACGCAGCCCTGCGGGGCACCAGTGCTGCTCAGTACAGCATCCGAGAAAGCAGAGTTAAGTTTCACCTGCTGTGGCCTGTTTGACAGAAAACAATAGTACCACTTGATTAAGAAGGGGTTCACGTTCAGCCGAGTCTGTTTTTGAAGAAGGATGTGTGGCTGGATACAGTTAAAAGCTGAGCTAAAATCAATAAAAACTAATTTGGCATATGCAGAGGGACACTCAAGATGTTTTAAGACTAAGTGCATTATAGTTAAAATGGCATCACTCGTACTACGTGTCCTTTTGTACACAAACTGATGTTGGTCCAGGTGTGACTCCACCTCTACACGAAGCTCCTGGATTAGCAGTTTCTCCAGCGCTTTCCTAACGTTAGAGGGCAGAGCCGCTGGCCTAAAGTCATTGTTCACTTGAAGGCACGCTTTTGTAACGGGCGTGTCTTTTCTTTATCTGTCTGCACGCCAAAAACTCTCATCTGCGTTGTGTTCTGGTTGTGAGAAGGATGAAGGACTCAGTCAAGATACCCGCTGGACATTTATTCACAGGACCACAGCTGCCTCTGTATGATGAACAAAACAATAAAAGAAAAGTGTGACACAGAATTTTCACCAACGCCAGGGCCCCTGCTCTCAGTTGGCTCGGCTCAGACTGCAATCATATCAGTCACTTTATACACTTTACTTATGTTGATTCACATTTTTTAACAAAAACCATGAAAATAAATGAAATAAAATGTTTTTAAATACCTAGTACATCAAATTTTACCTGTACATGAATTTACATGCAAGTAAAATGACCAGCTGGATGCCAAAACAAAATCTATAGATACAATAAAACAATCAACAAGTTCCATACCTGTATGACAGGGCTATTCAAATGGCGGCCCGCGGGCCACATCCGGCCCAGAAGCAATACCCGAGTGGCCCGCCTCATGGTTGATCCAAAAAAGCCGAGAAAAACAAAGAAAATCACATTTTGCAAGAATGAACTCGAAATTCCTACTTTAGTTCATAACATGAATGCAACACTCCACGTAGCCTAGCAACACACAACAAATCCACACTGAGCGCGTTGTTTTGAAAGTCGCCGTTAGAATACCAACTCCAGCAGATGAAAGTATGTCTCTCTCAACCCTTAAACGAAAAATTGACAATGAAAACCGTCGTTTTAACCCTGCCTGGACGGACAAATACTGTTTCATTTTACCGCCCACTCCAAACGCCAAACCTATGTGTTTACTTTGCAATGACTGTGTTGCGGTACTTGAGGAGTATAATGTCCGGAGACACCACCTGGAAAAACACCCGACTTTTGGGGTTAACTTTCCCGAAGGATCCCAACAGAGGGCTTCAAAGGTGCAATCTTTAATTGCGTCTTATTACAGGAGTAGTACAACTTTTCTTACTTTTACTTTACGAACTTTACTTTACTTTACACTTTACTTACACTTTACACTTTTCTTAACACCAGAGTTATTATTTCATGGGTGAGAATATACTACCTCTGTTCAATTAAAAGTTTTGAACTGTGTTTTTATGCACTTTTTGAAGTGGCTGCGTTTTACAAAAAATGATGAATAAACATCACTTGTTATTTCAATACATTAATTTGTGTTGGTTTGAAATTTGTCATTACCTCCTCCTTACTGACGGCAAAATGTCTGGCCCAGCTTCATGTCTTGATTTTAGAATCTGGCCCAACTCAATTTGTAATTGAATAGCCCTGCTGTATGATGAACAGAACAATAAAAGAAAAGTGTGACACGGAGTTTCCACCAACGCCAGGGCCCCTGTTAGCAAGCACACACATACACACACATGTAACCGACAGACGGGCCTTCTCTGTAACGTCTTCCTGGTGAAACACACCACACACTGCACACAGATTTCATTCAACATCCATACAGATATATTTTTCATGTTACAGTAAGTTTAAACTCAGAACAAAGTACCGACCTGCTCTCGGTTGGCTCGGCTCAGACTGCGAGCAGCGAGGTGTTCGGACACAGAACACGGTGAACTCTTAAAGAAACAGTACGCTCTGCCAACCAACTACAAAATAAAGTAAAAATAAAAAAAACGGATTCCCTTCAATATAAAATCAGGATTTGTTGACATTTCAAATGATAAAAATAAAAATACACTTTTACCTTGGTTACGCTTTCTTAGGAACTGGAATAATAACTGATCTTTTCCAGAGTTCTGATACCGTATGGGTGTGAATGGAGAGCTGGAACAGTTGAGGCCAGGCTGGAGTGAGTTCCTCTGCAAATGTTTTTAAAAGAAAAGCAGACATTTCATCTGGCCCTGTCGCTTTGTTAGTGCCCATTGATTTAAAAACCCGAGTGACTGATTGTGGGTCAACCGTGATTCTGTTCTCAGGCACATTACAGTTAACCCTTTCTAAAATTTCCCTGCATGCCCCTGCTTATCAGTTTCAAAACGCAGAAAAAAATCATTTAGTTCATTGGCTTTTGCAATTTCATCATTGGCAACCACTGGTTTTCTTTTTGTGTCCATGTTTGTCATGCTGCGGATAGAGTCCCACAGTCTCTTATTGTCCGACCTGGAAAGGTCCCGTTCTGCTTGTTCCTTGTATTGCAGCCAAGCTGCTCTCATCCTCTGATTCAGGTCTTTTTGTGCGGCCCTGACCCCAGCAGTGTCCCCTGATTTAAAGGTCCCATATTGTACTGTTTTTCATCAATTTCGCACGGCTGTCAGAGGTCCGACAACACTGTTTTCGAAGTGTATTGCCCCAAACCCATCCGCGGCCCTGAATTTCAGCTGTCTACAAGTCGCTCAAGTGAGCTCTACTGAAAACAGACTGTTTCTGTGCCTGTACCTTTAAATGCTAATGAGCTCTGTCTGGCCACACCTGCTACATGCCCCTCGCAGGAAGAGGGTGCCGCTCACGCTAGCAGTTGCGTGCGCTAATGTTTACGGTGGATATATCGCTATGGCTTGCCGAGATGCTGTCGTTCAACCATACCAGTTTGACCCAGAATCAGACCCAGAAGGAGAGGCTCCTGAAGAAATACAGACTCTGCGGCTGCAGCAGGACGTTACAAAATGGTTAGTTTGTCTGAATGTTACTTAGTTTGTTTGTATGTGTTGTTACACTTACTACCATGTAGCTAATGCTAGCTACTGCGAACAGTAAAGGTAACTTACAGTTCTTCACATTATATTGAATTTACCTCGTTAAAAAGCAGCATAAACACGTCTTTTTAAAATTTGAGGCACTTTACAGTTCTCCGTGACCTGTAGTTCTCTGTACAAAGCTAACACAGTGCCACCATTGCACTGATCATGAAAGAATATAGTCACGTTGCACGTGAAATTAAACAGCAGACATGTAAAAAACATATACTGATATTTACACATCTCAATGCCTTCCCTTTACTATGACACCACAATTATTCAAATAGACCTTGTGGTTGCAGAGATATTCTTATTTCATATTTTTGTGAAATTCCACCTCCTGTTTTTTGGATAGGTGCTCCTGTGGAAACTGTGAAACTATGCCCACAGAAGCTGAAAATATCTGCTGTTTGGAGATACCACAGGTAGCAGTCTCACAGCTAAACTGAAAAGTTATTTGTCTCAATTAGGCTTCTCTTTATACTTACAAATTACAGTGCCATTTACTGTTTGTTATTCACTGTAGGTTACCAGACGCCTACAGGAGGTCGATGAGGAGGTGTCATGTATGACTGACCATCCTGGGTTGGAGCCTGTGTGCCTCAATGTTTACTCCCTGCAGAATGCCTGTCAAATATACAGAGCTGACTATGGTCCTTTACAGCTGAGAGGAATACACCAGTAAATCGTTCTTTGTAAAATGTCAAAGAATGAAAAGAGACGTTGTATAATGAACAGATGTTATCAAGTCTTGCTTTGCTTCAGCAGGCATAATTTTGCAACTACAGTAAGACATAAGAAATTTTCATTTGTATAGTTTTCATAATGCTTGTCATTTGCATATTTTATGTATTCACACGAGTCATTTCTGTAGACACATACAAGCATTTATTTACATAAATCAATGCACCTATAAACAGTAATAATTAAACAATACCAATGATTTAAACACAGGGCCAGCCTATCAGGCAATCAACATTAGAAAAAAATGTAATACACACTATTAATAAATTTCTGCAAGACTAAATATTGTGTCCATTGTTTATAGTCATTACAGGTATCTAGCCTATGGCAGTTTTGTGAGCTGGTGCTGGGGCTTGTTGGGACGCAGAATCTGGGTAGTCATTCTAGTTTGTGTGGTCTCACGCAACCGCAGACAGTTTCCTGATGCCGAAGAGCACTACGTTGGATTTAGACTGGCCCTCAGTTGAACCTGGACACATAGCTCCTTGCCAGGCCGCTCTTACTCGGCAGTCAAATTCTCTGGGACAGGGATTGCCAACATCGCATTCATGTATGATGTAGGGTCCACAAAGACTCTGTCAAATATGAGGTCCATCATGTCACCAACATAACCTGTTTCATAAAACACAAGCACAAAGATAATTTTTACTTTTGTTATTATTGTGATCATTATCATTATTATTATTACGTTACAAAACAATATAATGTGTATATGTGAGAGCAATTACCAGTACAAAAGGAAAACACACTTAGCAATTAAATAGTTTGAGTTCTATTCAGCAGTGTACGTTAACCATTACACTCTTTTCAGTTGGTCATACATGTTTTTTATGCACATAAACACAGGTACAACTACTGATGTAAACAACAGTCCTACAATGAAAAATGTAGTCATATAGGTTATAGGAAATCTCCAGATCAATTAAACTGTACTTCAGTTTCCATTGACTGATCTTTTATGTATGTACGTCATACAATGAAAAACAAAAAGTAATTTCAGTATAATTTGAAAAATAAAACATCAGGAGCCAAAAGTACATCATAAGATCTACATTATTCTGTCTAAAACTCTTCCAACAAAACAGAACTGAACAAAAATGAATACAATGATAAAAAAAAAAAATCATGTTCACTTTCTTGCAGGACAATTGTGTTATACAGCACTACTTTTATCTAGTGAACTGCCATCACCACATGCGCACTCACTAACACACACAAACACCGACATAACTTATGACAAAAGTGTTGACTCTGACAGCTCTGTGACAGACTCTGCAGGGTCATAAGTGGGATCCTGCCCCATTAAAGCTGCCATTTAAGAGCTGCCCTCTAATGGATCATCCTCCAGCTCCTCTTCAAGTTCCAGGCGAGGTCTCTTTGAGGGTCTCTTTACAGGTGTTGAGGAAAAACAGAAAGGGTCTGCAGTGGATGTCCCAACACCAAAATCCTTGTAGGACACAGTAGCCTGAACACCTGTGAACAACAATATAATTTTACTAAAGAAGTCCACACTGTTCGCATAGTCTCTGTCTACAGTCTGAACATATTTCCAGACTTGTGACAACCAAGCCCCTCGTAATGTATACAACTGACAGCAGACATGTAGCAGGTAACCCTCGTCTCCGGCTCAAAACAAAGCAGCAGATAACATCTCGGTCCTCCCAGGCCTTGTCTCTCATGCCAGAGGCTAACGCTACACACGTAGATACGTTTGACTGCCAAGTTACTCCTGGGCGTCCAACACACTGTCTTTTAGCACAACTTGCTAATTAATTCACGTAGCTCACTGGCCGTTGTTAGGGAGAAATTCTGTGATGATGCAGGAAGAAGAAGAAGCACCGGAGTCTTGGATGTCTTATACTGAAGAAGTTTAATACACTCGATCGAGGAGAACAGAAGAGTCACCGACACAACATGAGTGCGTGATGCCACCTCAATTCTGAGGGCCAAGCTGCAAAGTTCAGATTCATATACTAGGAGGGTGGACCGAGCCCACAGAGGGAGATGTGCTAACATTCCATTGGCTATTGGGCATAAACATTAAGATAAAGACTCACACCATCTAGGTGACGCGAGAACAACAACGGTCTCTCTCTCACTCAGAGTGTTATCTGGCGAAGGCGCCAGAGGAATGAGCATGGCCTTGGCATGCCCTAGGAGAGAGTACAGGTCAGACAAACTGTCTCTAGCAATATATCTAAAAGAAAACATCTAATTCTCAACTTTCACCTATAAATGAAGAGGGATTGACCTTTAACTACACAAACTATACGGAGAAGTGAAATTCTTCCCTAACAGCCGTGAGTAACTGAGACCATTGTCTCCTCTACATGTTCGCGGTCGAGCAGTGATTCACTGGCCGGTTAGAAGCAATAAAATCTCAATATCCTAATTTGTTTTCTCAATTCACTGTCATGTTTTAAAAGAGTGCTGATATGACAAATTAACGTTTGGTAACATTAACATTATTGTGGATTCTACGGCGAGTAGGCCCAACGTTGATAACATCACATGTAATATTTGTTCAGCCTCATATTTTCATCAGCATTAGCATTAGCTTGTGTGCTAAACGGCCAAAGCAACACAAACTATACTGTTTTTTAAAAAATACTTACAGTTCCCTCATCTGTGGTGTTGCCACGGACAGTCGGTATAGATCCATCCTTCAGGCACAATCTCATTGCCAGTCCAGTGTTATACTGACCCTGGTTGCTGAAACAGTCCGGTGTGAAGTGTTTGGCACAGACAAAAACGCTTTTGCTCACTGAAGCAGGAACGTTTCCCTGATAAATAAAATGTAGCCACCTCACTCTGATATCCTCTTTGGTAGGCAAGCGATGTAGCAAAACATGAGGATCCGTGCATCCAACAACAGCACAGCGGTGCTTGGCTTTCAGGTTGTACATGGTAGCGGTCAGGCTGTTGCGTACAAGTGAAGCGAGGACGAGAAAATGGCGGATCGTGGCTCAGGTAGCTGGGGAAGTATGGGAGGAGTTACCCAGCGCCAGGGTGGGATTATTCAAATCACCCGGACTATTGCGTAATAATACGGGGTGAAATCCAACTGGCTCCTTCAGAGACACATTTCCTGACTCCGGCAGTTTACAAAACACTGACTTAGTTGTCGAAACTTGCGCTCAAGGTGGTGGGGAGGCACTCCGGGTACGCAAATATATGTACTAAAGCAAAGAAAAAGTGAGTTTTGCATAATATGGGACCTTTAAGGCTGTTTTCTTCCTGTTGATACATTCCCTTATATCCCGTGTGATGTAAGATTTGTTGTTTGGGTATTTCTTGATGGTTTTCATGGGAATGATTGAGTCAACACACAAGGATATGTAGTCAGTGACTGATTCTGTAGCTGTCTTGATGTCTGCATCCTGGAAGAAAATGTCCCAGTCCGTACATAAAAAACATCCTTTCAGCTCCTCCGTTTCATCAGCTGACCACACTTTAACAGAGTGGACTTCCGGTTTGCTGGATTTAAATGCTGATCCTTATGTGGGGAGGAGCTGGACTACATTGTGATCTGAATTACCCAGAGGAGGTCTGGCTCTGCCTTATATGCATCTTTAATATTCCCATAGCACTTGTCGCGAGTCTTGTTGTTCCTGGTGCTGCACTGGACATATTAAAAAAAAAACAGGCAGGGACTAATTTAAACTGTAGTGGTGAAGATCACCCAGAATAAACATGGGAGCGTCCGGGTTGTTTCGAAGATGTGAGGGAGACCGTTGTCTAGCTGCCCTGCTGGCTTTTCCACTAGGTGGAATATAAACTACACACACAAATATGTTAGTGAATTCCTGAGGAAGGTAGTATGGTCGCAGGGTTACACAGAGTCTATGCAACCCCGACCTCGAGCTCCTATCTCTGACAGCAAAGTTCCTACACCACGTGTCTTTGACATATAAACAAACCCCTCCCCCTCGTGTTTTACTGGAGCTTTCGTTCCTGTCCAGGCGCATGTGTGTAAATCCATCAACTTGTATCAAGCTGTCCAGGACGTCGTCACTGAACCATGTTTCAGTAAAAGCCATTAATCCAGACTCATGGAATTTGTAGCAGGCACCAACCTGTAGGCGCAACTCGTCCAGCTTGTTCTTGAGTGAGCGTGGGTTGCAGAGCAGCATAGGAGGCAGCGACAGCTTGGTGGCTCCCCGGATGCACTGCCTCACACCACCTCTCTTCCCTCGTTTCCTGGGTCTCCTGCCTTGGCAACGGTCCAATCGGTGATGTCGTACCGAACTCCCGCGGCACCCTGTCCAGCAGGCCTGGTGTGGAAGCACTTCATGGTCAAGTGAGCCCAGCAGTCCAGCTGTATGCTAGCCCTCCGGAGCTTGCAGCCCCATCAGCAAAGCAGTGGGCTATCTGGCTTGACAACACTAGCTAGTGGCTAGTGCTAGCTAGTGCTAACAGTGCTGTACCCCTGTTCAGCCTCCATACACACTCCAGAGCAACTCCACAGTAATTGTTTTAGGTGACTTGAAGCTCTGTTTTCATGTAAATGAAAGATCAGATGAGATGAGATTAGATTCACCTTTATTGTACCAGGCAATGAAAGGCCAAAACACATGGAAATATCACTGTTTCTGCTACATGTAAACAGTCTTAGTCTGAACCTGGCACAGACACTTGCATTACACTTTATGCCACATTGGCCTTAAAATGTAATGGGTGTGACTGTGGAGGTGGGTGTGGTTTGATCTGCTAGTCTGTGAGGGCCAGGCTCCCAGGACTTGTGAGTTTGCCGGTTAATTATTCAACCAATAATCCACTGGGTTGTTAAATGTTTTACTAACTGTAGAGTTAGGAGATTTCCCACCAAGGAAATGTGTATTCATCTATTTTGCTTTAGTTTATGCAAAGATCATTTTGTGTTATACAGATTTTGTGTTAACACAAACTTGTACCTGCAGTGCACTTGGGCCAACCTTCCCTCTCTTGTTGCTACTTTTACACTTTAATCTTGCCATTATCTGAACAGAACACATTATTTCTGAACTGAATAAAATCATTCTATATAATTCAGCACATTTTGCCTATAGAATTCTCTTGAGTCATTAAATCTCTTCTAAGTAGCTGTGCTGCTGCTGCTTTGGGTTTAAGAGCCTCATTTCATCTGTGTGAAACATGCTTTTAGTATTTAGGTCAATGCTACCTACATCTCACTATCAAAACAAAGCTCTTCATCTCACTGCTTCTTTTCTTCACATAAAGCCAAGCAAATGCATTCAGAGGGTCGTGCACAGAGCGCACCAGCAGCAACACACAGTCTGCATATGGAAATTCACACATATAAATGCACACAAACACACATAGAGCACATTGTGTTCTGTTCTCCATCCTCTCTGTCAGCCGAGCAGCTGCAGACACAAAACACTCTCTTTCCCTCCCACTCCCTCTCTTTAGCTCCCCTCTCTCTTTCCTCGTGCACCATCTCATCGCCTCTCCTTCTGTCTCCCTCTGTCCTCCTCCTCTCTGTCTTTTCTTTCTCTCTCTTGCCTGTCGGCTGAGCAGCAACGTGAGGCAGTGATCAACGCCCACACTCTCAGGCTTTTTCTATTGCTTCCTAGAGTGGAAGGAGAGAAAATGAGCGACTGCCACAGACAATAAAGGAAGAGTGAGAAAGGATGAGACGGAAGAAGAGTACAAATACTGCCACCAGAGGGTCCTAATTACATAGATGAGATTTAACAGATGACACAATTATATGACTTTCACATATAGATAGATAGATAGATAGATAGATAGATAGATAGATACTTATTTGACAGTCTGAGATTCCAGATACTCACATTTGAAAAGTTGGAATAATCAGATGTTTGACATTTTTACTTGAAAGGTCACTGAAACATGTAATTGATTTAAAAAAAAAATATTCCAGATTAATTTTATGTTAACTGTCAGATTGTCTCAGCTCTGATTCATCCCATCTTTTCATACTGACAGTAAATCAGTTGCTGGGTGTGTCCTCATGTGTGCAAGACAAAAAGAATAAGGGGCATGAGTCATTATTCTTTCTGAAGCTATTGTGAGGTCTGAACAGGCTTGATTGCACATATTAAGTGGGTATTTTCTGAACTTACTCTATTCAGTTACTCCTACAATAAGCCCACACCAAGCTGTGTTGTCTGTTTATTTATTTAGTGCCTGGACACAACACAGAAATAATTGACACATACAGGATTTGTTTAACTCAGTGAAGGGCCATGGCTCTCCTACAGAAGGCCCTGGCTTGACCTCCATCCAGCTACTCTGGGATGAACTGTAACTGTGATCTGGACCATTGGTTGCTGCAGTTAGGGGATAATTCTCAGTGGGTTCCTCACTAGAAAAGACTTCTTTAACATTACACATGGACAGAAACATTAAGTAATGTTTTTTATTAGTAGGTAATTAGTAGGCAAGATGGCGCTGTGCCTACCAATTGTTGCTCTTTTGTGTTCAATGTTCGTCGTATTCTGTGTTTAAGAGATGGAGTTGCAAAGGAAGTTCATGATATCTCCTGCTGTTAATCATACATGGAAAATATATCAATGTATCATTCTCCAAACTCCCATGTGAGATTTTAGAAACACTAGTAAAGTTGCTTCAAGCAAAGCTGATACTCCTTCCACGGCAGGGAATGTGTCTTAATGCATTCTGGAGGTAGGCCTGTGCTATAAGTAGTCACCATAGTCTGCAAATAGTTCAAGTGGCTTATGTAAAATAGTTAAAAGGACATAAAAACCTATAGGGACACGGAGAGATACTTCGTTATATGCTTTCACAGAAACAAGTCTTTGTGTAAAAGCTTGAGTTATAGGATGTAGAGAGTATGAGTCAGAGAGAGACGGAACGGTATCTACTGAAAAGCATGTGACACGAGAGACAGAGACAGAAGAGACAGACTGGCCTGACCATGACCTTCCCGCTGGGATTACAAACCAGGACCAGCATCACCCATCTGAATCTAAAGCTACTAAAAGGTTGACAGGCTTTCAGTGTGAGAAGAAAAAAAAATCAGAACAGTATTCAGTATGGCTGCTACTCACTATAAGACCGACAATGCACCAGCAGCCACGTACACAGCACAATTAAACACTGATTGCTGTTCTCCATACCAATACAAATGTCTTTCATTTATATCAAATTAGGTTAAATTTCAACTATAGAATTTATGGTTGTATCAGCCAATGGTAACACCAGATGAAACATAAATATATGAAAGCTGTGAAAATGGCTACTGACCTGGAAAGTGATCATTGACTGTAGAACAGCAATTAAATGTCAAATATTTAATTTAAAAATAAAAAAACCCACAAGAATAAATCAGTAAATGAAAGGTAAAATTACATTAAAGAAACACTTATGGTATGTAATTACCGGGCAGCTATTCATAACCTCTGACACTGTGACTGCATTTCACCGTTTTCAGTTAATCTCTAGTTTGTTTGTTATGATTTACCTCTGTGTCCATAGCTAGTATTTACAGTCTGCGATAACACCCTTATTAACTATGTATGTAAAACTGACTCGTCAGGGCTTTCCTGCAAGCTGCTGGAGGAGAGTGGTGAGTTCTGTTTCCGTCTCTTTTCAGACAAAGCTAGCAGATGTTTGATGCCTCCTTTTATGTGCTGGGACCCTGTTTGTACTGTTGATGAAGTTTGGTGCTGTTCTGAGCATCATCTGTGGCTACGAGTGACTTCTGTAATCACAGTTATTCTCATGGTCCCATAGACAGCAGTATTTTGCTGTCGGCTTTGCTGAAGTTGCTACAACTAGAGACGTTTGCAAAATTGATCTCTCTAGGTGGTGTTGTACTACGTCTCATGGTGTCGTAACCTCGGTGTCATGCCTGCCTATTGTTAGAATACAGACGTAGCTTCAGTTACAATAATCATCATCGTCATTATGATCTATTTCGATATTGACAAAACCCACTTTTAAATATTTAACAGCTTAACACCCACTGCCCTGTGGGTCATGTTGCTTGTAATTAATGCTGGGCTTGCCAGGTTCTGGACGGCCCCATGGGTGCTAAAGGGTAATGGTAACATGGTGGTGCAGCTAGACGCATGTGGTAGAAAAAGCCCTGCAGACACCAGACCTAATAACATATGCATATTCTGTATTTATATTCAGTAGTTGAGGTTTCAGTCTGCCAAGGAAGTGTCTACTGAATGAAAGTCATAGCACAAAGATCTCCAGAGAAGTGAAAGTATCTCCCTTTGCCTGTTAATGATCATGGGAACTCATGAACTCATAACGTGTGTCTTTGTCTGTTTGACTGAAACACCAGCAACCAGTGACAAACAACAAACTCTGAAAAGTTTTGGGTTTGTAGGTGTCATAATCTAGCTGACAGATGTGGACCTTTACATCATGGATCGATGGATAATGAAGAATTTGCCGGTGCTAATGTTTCCATTTAACTGTGCATCTTGCAGGCAAAGCAAAGTGAGAAAACACTGACTCTGATACCTGAGTGTTTTCATGTATTGGATATCTTTCAAGAACTAACAGCAGTTGGATACCTGGAGTGGCTGTTGCAGCATATTCGAAAATTAAACACCAGGTAACTGTGTCCACATAAAAACTGAAATGACCATAATTTTCCAAAACATTGTTGATTTCTATGAATCTGGAGATAATGGAGCTCATCTCTACAGGGGAGGTATTAACAAGCAAGAGTGTTTGATTATGATTCACAGAAGAGAAAAGACGTTTAATGGACAACAATAAGATCTTGTGGTGTGGTTGTCCTCACAGTGAGATCATGAGTTTGTGTTTCCTAAACTTGAATCCCTACTGAGATACAAAACAGGGGGACGCCAACTTTGTTGTCTATTTCCAAAGTTTTACAGATGACCAGTAATGTAACGGAATAATAATATTGTCTATATGTAAATCCTTGTTTCAAATGTTTTGACCTCTCCCAAATACAGTCACCATCACCTATCTACAGATCTACAGTACATAAGAGTCCTCAAGGTTGTTATGCAGCCTCTTGCTGGGACAAATCACACTAAAGTTATCAAGAAAAAACAGGCAAAAGTATAAATACTTTAAAAGAACCGTAGAAACAAATGTAAAAAAAAAAAGTTCATAACGTAATAATGGTTCATATTGTGAGAGAAGTGGTGCAGTATCATCATTTTTACCTCTTAAACAAAAATGCAAATAAAAGGCATGGCTTTCAGCGCATCAGTAAAGTAAATTAGTGAAGAACTATCTGATAGTAATTGCGTTGTCACATTTTATCATGTAGGATGTAAAGTTGAGCCACTAGGTGGCACCTGTGTAGATTATTTTGGGCCTCATGACGGCTCTATAATACTAACATCAAACCTGCTGTCAGTAGATCAGCTTGTTGTGTCCAAACTCTCACTAGTTTGTAGGCTGTATGTTCTGGTATAAATGTTACATTATCAAAATGTTACCATGAAGCATTGTTACTGAATGGTTTTGGATTAATGTTTGTGGCCTTGGTGGGGAGTCGTTTCTTGCCTGGTCTGGAGTACATGACACTAGAGCTTTGATAGGGCTCAAAAAATCTGCCCAAGCCCCTTAGCACATTTAGTACACCAGTAGTAGGGTTACTGAGATTTGCTCCGACTTTTCTTTAACCATATGTGATCATACAGCAAGGATTGACACATCAACGCTAACATTCTGCATTGACAAATTTTTATTGTCGACCTAATTGATTACTTCAACCAATCGTTGCAGCCCTACTTACAAGCAGACAACAATCATTTCTGCACCCTGGCCTCTAGTGTATAAATTATTCGGTTGTATTCCATTTTGGTGGAGTGTTTCCATCATAACTGACTCTTCTACCTTTTACTTCACTGGTCATGTGATGCTCATCAAGACCAAGATAAACTCTATTGTCCCAGAAGGGAAATTTGTCCTGGGTACATAGCTGTAGCATAAAATACAGACATACAGTGCGCAATACAAAAGACAAACATGTTAAAAACAAGGACATTGCCATTGACCAAGTGACAAGATACATAAAATTGTACAAGCCTGGAACATAAGAGCTAAAAATCCAACTAAAAACAACAATGCAAATAAAACCTGACACAAATAAAAAAAAACTTAAAAAAACGGCAAACTCAGTTCCGCCAGGTAGATACAGAGGCGGGAGGTGGAGCACATAGCAATGCAAATAACTAGAGAAACAGGGGTCAGGGATGAGAGAGGGATCAGCGCAACTTGACCCGATCCAACATCAGTGAAAATGCTTGAGTGATATTTAGGGACTGAGTGAGACATGAGGGAAGGAAGGAGAATCTGAGGTGCTAAAGATTATAATCCGAAAGATCTACTGTTTCCCAGATAACATCTCTGAATGGACCTCTTTAAATGAATATATCAGTATGTTGAAAAGGCCAGAGCTGTGATTCAGAAACACTGTCGGAGACAAGGAGAAGGAGAATGGGGACAAATAAGAGTGCTTCAACGTGACACATGAAATGCTAGTGTTCCATGAGTGTTTGGAAATATAAATGAGACAGCAAGAGGTTATTTATGCTGCTTTGTTGTGGCTTTAAGTGTTATACCATTAAAAAATCTGGCATTTATCTTATCAGTGTCAACCATTTAAAGGTCACTGTAGTGTCTGACATTTCCCTCAATGACAGTGAATATAGGAGAGTCTGTATCCAGCTGAATTTAATCAGCTGCAAAGGCTCCTAATATCAGCTTATTTTTACAGTCACCGGGTGTGAAGGAAATCATCTTTATGTTTCATGAATAGAAGGAAAAATCCCTTGTGAGTGTAAGTAAACATCACCGAAGGTGAATGTACAGTCACATGACAAGAAGTCATAGAGCGGTGACATCAGATGATGCGGTAAATAAATGATTTTGAATGTGTTATGGTGTTTCTTCTGCTCTTTATGTGTTCTATCATTCTGATATGATTATGTGTGTCTGAGCGTCAGAGTGAGCGCTACATAAATCAAGTGGATGTACATGTCACCATGGAGATGCTCACCGTACAACTCCAATCCAGCGATCTAAGCCTTTGATCATCACATCAGCTTTGCTTTGGTGTCAGAGCCAGAACCCAGAGGGAGATAAGGATTTAAACAACAGCTTTAGTGTCACTCATGTCAAATAATACCAACTAACATCCTGCCCTCCACGCAAACCACCGCTACGACTATAAAGGAAAAACATCCAGCCAACACTGACATTTTTACCTCTGGGCCTGCTAGGTATTCAGTCCCTTCAGTCACTTTGTTATTATTACCAGCTCCAGTGTCATGCCAAGGTACTTATCCCCGATAGGAACTGTGTCCTCTGGCTCATCCATCAAAATAAATGCTTTAATTTTTCCATAAGGGTTATTCAACATACTCACTGCACTGAACAGACAACATACTGAAAAACCAAGGCAAGCATGTGTTTTTGTTTCTCTAATTTGACAGGTAATGCTTTGTTACTCAAGCTTTTGTAAGGATCTTGTTGAATTAAATACACTCCGCTGTTCAAAATCAAGATCACTGTATTTATTCACTGGCCTCAATTAGATCTTAGTGTTGTGGTACTCAAGAACCGGTCTTGAGGCCACATTTTCAAGGTCTCGGTCCTGTCTTGTTCTCAGTCGAGCTGAAATCTTCTCTCCTTTTTAAACCGCAAATCACTCGCTCACTTTGGTTTATGAAATGTAATACAGAAACTTTAAGATAATTGAAATAGTTCTACAAAATGATCTGCTTGTGTTACCATCAGAAACACGTGGCTGCACCAGAGTCAAAGTAGGAGACTTGAGCAGGATTTGTGCTGTGTTCTACTGTTCAATCCAAACTTGGTTTCACTTAAATATGAAAAAGTTTTTATATAAAATTATCATTTCTTTTTAGCTGAAGGATAATGTAAATATCAAGCCACATGATTGATATAAGTACTGGCACTAAATACAGTAATGGTCTTCAAGATGGTCTTGCATTGGTTTGTCTCGGCCTTGGACTTGGTCTCGCACCTCCTTGGTCTTGGTCAAAGTCTTGGTCTTGGTATGCTCTGCTCTTGGTCTTGGCTTGGTTTGGGGTTAGGTGGTCTGGACTACAACACTATTAGATCTACATGATGTCACTTGAAATGCAACATTGCTGTAATGGATAGATGAAGATGACAGATAACAATCAAGTGATTTATTTTGTGTATACTTCAGATCATACTTAATAACCTCAGTGATTTTAACAAAACTCTGACTATATACAGGAAAACAAATCTGGACTCAAATACTATATGGGATAAAATAATAATAATAATGACACCTTTACTTAAAGAGCACTTATCAAACAGATGTACAGTTCTTAACAGAGAAGATTAAGAAACAGTCAAACCAATAAAATAAAATATAATACAGCAGGAACAATAAAACAACGGAGGATAAAATCACACAGTCGAGAGACACTAAAATTAGGCAGCAGTCGTCAAGGCAGATTTCAAAAATGGTCAAAATGTCAAAAATTCTGTTATCAAGACAAAAATCTGATAAAACATAGACTGTATCTTGACAGCATGAACATGTTGGTGATTTGTTTTTAATGATAAGTGTTTTGCTTCATAAGAGAAAATCTGATGTTTAAAAACACTGTTCTCACATCGACCGCAGTCGTTTCCATGACAACAGGATTCAACATGTTTTCAAAAATTCAGTCTTTGAGATAAAATGCTGATTTTTGCCAAACTTCATCAGCCACGACTCCAAAATATTGTCCGTTTTTGTCAGAAAGATTGAAAATGTCTTTATGAAGAATCGGCTGGCACATGTTTACAGTCAGACGTTTTCATGCACCGTAGGCTCAGTTTTTCAGAGATCAAAAATCCAGGTGGTAACTTTGTGAAGATGCAGTCGCAGAAAATCTGGTGTCACTTGAGCAAAGACTGTGGAACAAGAAAGGGTTAATAAGTTTTACAGTTTTTGAAAAAAAAGCAGCGGTTGTTGCTAGCTGGACCCACACAGAACTGGGAGATGCCTGGCCTTTGTTTTTGGCTCTCTGCTGCCATTTAATGCTGACCGCTCTGCATGTGTGATTCGACCGCTTTAATTCCCATGGTGCCGAGTTTGAAATCTTTCTTACAAAGAACGCACCTGGCCTACTCGGGATTAGCAACAGGCTTTAGCCAGCTTCAAAACCGGCTGTCCTCCAGCCAATGCTCATTAAACTTGCACTTCCCCATCCTGACTGACCGGCTAAATTGACTAGGATGCAAGGAAGGGAGGAAGGAGTCTGCGCGTGACCCAACCATGCACGCGACTCACTGAAATTAAAACTTCTGTGCAACATTTTCATTACTCAAAGTGCCCCAAAGAAAAAAAAAACTGGCCCAACAAGTTAAGACCATTGAGTACTGTATGTAAGACCAGCTCAAGAAATTTCTAATGAATTTAAGACATTTTCATGCCTTCATTTTAGAGACATGAATTTAAGACTTTTTAAGGATCCGCGGATACCCTGCACCCCATCCCAGCCCAACACGCCAACCTACAACAGAGGACTGTTCACTCATTCGCCCTGATGGTAATGTATTAACTCACCCTGACATCCTCTGTGCATTTGGAGATATAGCCAGAATCAGCCTCTGCCTGCTCCTCAGTGTCCATGCCTGGCAGCCTCTTCGAATACAGACCAGCCACTGGTTTCAAAACAGTCCTGCAGTGCAGTTGTAACACTCTGCCACTAAATGAATACTTAAGACGACCACAATACTCTAATCCGACTCAAGGAGCGAGGGAGGTTAGTATATGAGGTAAACACACAAATGTTTATTCCCGCAACAATAACAACTGGAAATCAGTTCAGATTCAGCAGTAATGATAATAATCCCCAATGCAATAAACAAAAGAATAAAAATAAAAGAAAGTGTCCTTTGACACTTTATTACTGTCTAATAGCAAAGTTCAGTTGGAATCCATGTCAGTGTGCATGTAGTCTACCCGGGTAGTGTACGTGTGTATGTATGTTACTTCGCACGGTTCAGGCTATCTCCTCCAGGTGCGACCCTCCAGAAAGGTGATGAAGGTGGAGGAATTTGCATCCTCTCCGTTCCTGCCTGGCCTCAGACAGAAACCCCTGGTCAACTCAACGCTGTCTCAATGTAGACTCAGCAACTCGGCATCAAAAAAAACCAATCTGCATAGTAAACATAAAGTTAGGCTACTAGCAGTCATCAAAGTCTGTACAGAATTATATCTATTTCTCTCTTTTACTCAATGTAACTCAATGTAATACTGACCACAAGAATGAGCAACTGTATCATGAGACATAAAAAAACTCAAGTCACCATTAATGTGTCTTTTTTCAACAGTATTGTATAAATCATGTTACACAAATTATTTCTTATCCATTCAATCATGTTTCTCATCCACATTTAATTTTAAACATTTTCAATCACTTCAAAATGAACTAAAATGTATTATTTATATGAGGAAAATCAGGAAAAACCCTGCATGTAAATATAAGCTCATATCATGAACCTCAGCGCACATGAAACCCTTTTCACCAAGTAACATTGAACATGGCGTCCAGAAATACGTGGTGAAAATTATCATTTATACAAAACAATTGCATTTTAAAACTCAAAACTCAGTATATTGACTCATTACAGCATCATCATACATCATATTCACTATCAACTCCGATTGGTTTTTGACAGCGTATGAAAGGTTCAATACTCTGCATTTACAACAACTGGAAAAGTACGGATCCGCTAGCATGTTAGCAACGCAGCATATCGACTCATAGCATAGGATAACATAGCAACTCACCGGAGTCCTCGGTTGGAAAAAAAACAAAACAAAGCAATCTCTCCGGTCACATCTGTCCAGGCACTCTCTCATGACGATTTAAAACACACACGGACTCGTATCTTTGAAAATAACCAGTACTTTTCCATAAAATAACAAAAACCTGGCTAGCATCAATATGGGGCTTTTCTTTTCTAGCGTCTCTCCTTCCCAGCATGCATGGCGCGCAATACTAGACTTCCTTCACTTCACATACATGAAGCGCCCTCTTGTGGCTACTCAAAACAACCACAACCATACATTCTCTATGAATTCTCACAAAATTAAACTGTTTAGCAAGAAGCCAACAATAAAATACGTTAGTAAACCCAACTGTATTTTCACAGGGGTTACACAGTTATGGCTCCTGAAGGATATGTGTTGCTGTTGCTATGTGTTTTAATCTTCCTATGCTATCCTTTAAGCAATCATCTTTGACGTATAAGTATTGTTGATATTGTGTATGACTGTTTTGATTAGACAAGGAGTGTAGTGCAGGGTCTAGGGAGAGGAGATTATGTGCAAGGACAGTGAGTGTAGAGAAGACAGGTCGCCGCCACCTGCAGAGAAGTAGATTGGGGAAGGGATCTCTAGGTCAAGGGGTGGGGTGGAATTCTGTACAAAACTATCTGTGTAAACGGGGAAGACACACACTTTGCTTAGGAAGAGGCGGTGGAAGCATGTGGTCCAGAGCTCTGTAAGCAATCTCAAACTTTGATTCTCTGCTGTATTCATTTAATAAATTAAGATGTGATTTTAACTTTAACCTTGTGTCCTGCATACTTCATCAAACGAACACGCGAGTCCTGGGTTTATAAGTTAAAGGACTCAACACTCCCTCTGGCCATACTTTCACCAGTTTTGAAATGGGCCATATATCAGCACAACAGATATATGGTCAGATGAGCCTAGGTGGGGGCGGGGCACTGCCTTGAATGCTTCCTTGATGTTAGAGTAGACATGGTCAAGAATGTTATTACCTGGTTGAAAAGTACACATTGGAAGAAGTGGGGTAAAGCTTTTTTCATGTTTGCCTGGTTAAAATCCCCTGCGCCAGTGAACACACCCTCAGAGTTGTTGTTTTGCACCTTACTGATACAAAGTAATCCCGATCTGGAAAATCTGGAAAATGAGGAAATTCGGTTTTAAATAAAATTGTGTTATTGCTGATACATTTTTAACATATTTCACGTGGAGTTAAAATATTCAAATGTTGGCTCTTGTTAAAATAGAAGAATCCAACACAATTCAAGAGGATTCTCAATAACTTTAAAACAGAACACATTTCATATTCATCTGTTGCTGTCTTATGGCGCAGGTCTGGTCTGTGTCATGCTCCTCTTCCCCACAAAAGTGACACGTGTCTGTGTAAAAAAAAAAAAAAAAAGAAGAAGAAAAGAAACCTACTGTCTCCCTTTTCAAGAGCTGAACAGCAAACTAAAAGAGGTTGAGAGATGTTTACAGTACATCAAACAGGTTCCAAATCTCTACACACCACAGTGTTAAATCAACACTTAAAGAGTTAAATTTAACACTGTGTCTGAGTGCATTTGGTCCTTATCAGAACTGGTGTTACATTAACTCTTTCCATAGTGTCAAAATTGAGTAAAATAAAATAACACTGGCTGACACTGTAACAGTCATTAGGCTGCACAGATAAATACGTAGTGTTATTTTTACCCTTTTGTAGTGTCAAATTGCATCTATCCATACTAATGCCTTTAAAATGTACCACTGAGTAAACTTAAGTTACCACAAAAATGCATCTAACTTCACTTTTCATTGTAAAAGAGCACCTTTTAAGGATGCATTTAAAATTTGTATTTTCAACTTTTAGTTGTGCAGAAGCACTTAAGAATCTGTTCACGTGCAGCACTTAAAAAAAGAAAGAAAGAAAAAGAAAAAGGGAATCGTTGTGCAGTGGGTGTGCCCGCTGTGCCAGCTGAATGTTTAATCAGTGCGATGGCTTCCTTATACTCATCTTCACTCAGGATAGTCTCTGGAACAAACTGGGGCTCTCGTCTGGCAGCTGGTCCACTAAGCCCATCTTCATGAGATTCTGCTTCAGATGATGCGACACAATATGCGAAAATAGCATATTTCGACAACCATATAAACTTACAGGCAAAATTCAGATCTTCCTCCAGTGTTATTATAGCGTTACCGCCATATGATGATTGTATGTCTCTAGTAGGGCATTGACGAACACTGTATTTCAGTATTCATCGAATAATTCCCAAAAGTCGAAGAATAGTTGAATATTCACTGGAATTAATTTTCAAACAATTTCAATAACAACCATAACTTAAGTTATATCCACCTTCAGTGGTTGGATGCTGTTTCAAAAGCTCTGAATATGCCTCAAACAGTTTGAGATACAAGATCAGCATCTGATGTGAGTTGTGAAATAATTGTTGCAATCTCACCAATAAAAATAAAGGTGCACAGGTGGCATGAAGTTTACAGACACCGTTTGTTGAAATAACACATTTTACCCAAATGGTTATTTAGGCTAACAGAAAATATAGGCTTTAAATGTTGTAAACAAAAATCCAAAACTTAGCCTACTCACCACAGTGCAACGCCATAACGAAAGTGCAAAAAAGCAACATATTCCAGTGGCCTATCGGTCTGTGCCTGCTTGCACATGCCCACAGCGCCCCCAGCTGCATATCTGCTGTAGATCATTCCACCGCTTTATGACAGCACAGGGCTTTTGAAGAAAGAAAAACAAGAAAAAACAAATACTCGACTGTGACACACAGTGTCAATTAGAGCTTTTGACTATTCAAAGTGTTGACTATTCGGTGAAACCCCTAGTCTCTAGCATTTGACCACTCTCGCCATCATAAAATTGTTGATCAAGACTGTGGCATGAAAAAAGCACCATCATAGTTACACAGCTGCAACTTGAAACAATTATATCACTTTTTTTTTTTTTTTAATGAAAAGGTGCCTTTACAAGTTTACAATCTCTGGTAGAGATCAAATTGTTTTGATGTAGCATTTAACATCATCACACCCATTAGAGTGTGTGACTTACATAACTGGTCCTGGAGAATGGATAACTGAGTAGAGGAATAAGCTCACAATTCCTCTGGCATATATTTCTTTCACCTGTCTGGGCAATGGCAAGATATATATATATATATATATATATATATATATATATATATATATATATATATATATATAGATATAGATAGATAAATTAAAAAAAATAAGTAGGACTGTTCAATTTTATGCTCTGGATTTAACAAAGATTTGAAACTAATCTAAAAGCTACAATTCAGCATGTTGAAAATACATCCCAATAATACATTAGTTACTGTCAATAAAAACATAAATTTCTCTTGAAAAACAAATGCTTATTCTTTTTTTATGGCCTTGGTGGACTAAAAGTAATTCCTGACCTGCTCTGATGTTTGTGTGTTAATTCTTACGTGTCCAGCCTCTGCCGTTCACCGGAAGGACTCTCTGAAAGGATGTCTGTATCTTGAGAATCACACGAATCAAGGGATGGTGGTTCAGACTGCTCAGGAGATGGTACCATGGAGACAGATGCAGATACAGAAGCAGATGGAAGGAAAAACATTAACCAGAAGGAACTAGCATGTCCATGAAATACTGTAAGATAAATTACAAATGTAACTGAAACAAACCAGTGTCATATTGGATGGGTAGCACTCCAGGGGAGGGGTCCTTAACTACATCCTCAAATACGTCGTCATCCAACTCAGTCCCCGAACCATCAACAACCTTCACACCTTCTGTCACAGCTGGCACACCAAACTTTGCAAATGCTACAGGAAAAGACAAACCTATGTGTAAACCATGCAGTCTACTATTACAGTTACTATTAGCACCTTCAAGCTTCCAGTGCAAAGCTTGATTCTAATGTCAGTTTCTTAGCTGCAATATAAAACTCACTGTCAGATCCTGCTCTGTTATTCAAACAAGTTTTTGGACATCACCAAGTCTGGCCTTAATTGACATGGTTCCTGCAGCACATAATTCCTATAGCTAGTTTAGCCAACTCCCCAAACCAACACAGGCAAATGCTGATATAATATTTAACTGGTGGATTTGTTTGGTGACCAGTTAAAAAAAGGCGCACATGCACACACTCGATAGTTCAGGTTACTGTTGATTTGAACAGCCATTCAGCCAGTGTGGGGGTTATCCTTTTCTTTACCAAAACAAACAAAACTATCTCTCCACATCCTTTTGCTAAGTTTGTGGTAGGGGTGGAGCCAAACCCAAATACCATATTCAGAAAGGCACAAATAAATTTTTTTTTTTTTTTTTTTACCAAATACTTTTAAAAGTATTTGTATTCGAGAACAAGAAACCACTTGTGACCACAGTGAATATTTGTGCGCCTGGCTGGAAACTTGAGTGACGTTCAGGAGTCAGAGAGAGTGAACAAGAGTTGGCTGACACAGGCTGATCAACACAGCCACAGAGGAGGCTCTGTCTGACAAAAAGAGTGATGCAATTAAGTCCTGTTTGGTCCAAATAGATTTTTTACCTTAACTGGGTTGCAGAGGCAGTTTGTAACTTTTGGGAACCAGAGTTTGACCAGGAGATTTTATCGTTTTAAGCGTGGATGAGATAGTGGTTGCTGGTATGTTATTTTCTTTCCAGTGATGTTCATGTTTATTGATGGATTCATGAAAAACATCAACCAGTATTGCATATACATCCATAATTATTATAAGGGATACTTAAAGAACACTTATTTTTACATTTGCATATCCTAAACTAGAAGTGTAACTCAAAGAACTGGATTTTTACACCTATTTCATATTTTATTCTAATACAAATACAAATACTTACAAATACAAATTCCCTCAACAAATACAGATGCAAATACAAATACTGGATGCTTTGCACACCCCTAGTTTGCGGATATGGTCAAGTTGGACGGGTGCGCATTTTAATCTAGGTATTCACTCGGTCAGATTAGCCATTTTGAATTTTGCGTTAAGATACAAAACCTGCTCAAACACAGGGGTGGTGGTGAGGGCAACAAGAAAATGCTCTTCTAAATATCATTTCTGTTGAAATGCAAACATAAAATGGGGTTAAAGGTAGGGTTGGAGATCCTGGAAGAACGGTTCTAGCAGGCCACATGAAAATTGAAATTGAATTGAAAATACACAAGTCAAAAGTCCCAGCCCCTTTCCTCAGACTTCTCTCTGAAGCCACGCCTCCACCTTCCCGCGGACCTTGGTGAAGACACTCAGCGTGCATTGCCAGAGCTACATTGCCACCCACCAGAATGGTGTGGCTTTTCTGCATAGGTGAAGACACTGATGGTGCACACCAGAGGAGGGAGAGAGGGAGATAGATGGCAGGTTGACATGATTGGGCGTAGGCAGAACTAGACATGAAGGCATCTGATTGGTTTTTGCTTTTCGGAGTGTAAAGCATGGATTGGTCAGAGTTCTGTCAGTCCTGCAGCTGCCACAGAGCTCTGATTGTTTTCCTTCCTTTTTCTGAATACATTATGTATTGACTCTCTCAGGATAGAAGGACCATTTCACCCAGTGTAACAAAAAGTGTTTCTGAACATGATTACCAACCATAACTTTAATATGTGATAAGAAACTTACCACAGTGGTCCCACGGGGAGAAAAATGGCATCCACAAAAATCTTAAACTGTTTGAATGAGGAAGATGTGGGCAGGGCTTTCCAGAGTCAAATTAACACCATGTCTTTTAACTCCGTAATCTGGGTAATCTGTTGTTGTCATAACTCTAAAAGAGTCAAAGAAGTTTGACACTGCATATTTAATACTGCGAAATTTACTGTGTACCTGTTTGTAGGCTCAACAACAGCCTACAAAGTGTATTATTAAGCATATGCACTGAATTTGTCTTCACTGATATAATACTCTTGCAGATCTATATGATATTTATATATATCATTCTGTCAGGACCATGTGGTGTCAAGTGTTTGTTATGTCGTAAATTCAGTTTTCTGTCATCTTTCCATCACTTCCTGTTTTATTTTGAAGTCTGTGTCTTACTCCTGTCTTCCTGTCTAGTTCCACCTGTGTGATTGCTTTCCCTACCCTAATGTGTTTCACCTGTGTCTTTCTGTCTCCCTCTCTCATGTGTATGAGCTGTGCTTCCCATTCCTCCTGTGCCAGATTGTCTTGTTGGTAAGCGTTCCAGCCTTTTCAACCCCGAGTGTTTCCCCGTTGTGACCTTGTTAGTTTAACGTGCCTGAGTTTTGCCTGCCAGACCTCTGTACCTTTGCCCGAGTCTCTGATTTCCTGGTTTTGACCCTGCTTCTGATTAAACAACCACTGAGCCTGCCTGATCCCTGACTCCTCCACTGTGTTCACCTGATGCATACATGATACATTCTTACTGGTGGTGATGCTCATTCATAATTCTCACAATGATTTCATACTTAATGGCCTTAATCCAAAACTGAACAAAAAGGTGGAAAAGTGGAAATAATTGGCCACAAAACATGAAATGAAATGTGAAATTCAAAGAATGAATTCTTAATGAAAAGTTGTTCAAGGCAATATGCTGCTCAAAACAAATTTCATAGCAGTAAATATCCTTAATATTATGGGCATTTGTAATTAATCTGAATGAGATTCAATATACTAAAACAGACCTTGGGCCAAATGTATAAACCATGCATACACATGAAAAGTGTACGTATGCCCGGTGGTGTAGTGGTCCCTTGAAAAGTTGGTATAACCGGGGGGGGGGGGTGTTGTAGGCCGATGTAATGATCATAAGCAACCAGACGCGCAGGTTCGGGTCTGGTCTGATCTTGTTAAAGACAAAAAGTGGGTATACACACTGCTGACTGAAAAATAAGTAGGTATACAGTGCATACCCTCATGCTCTCTATTACACCACTGCATATTCCACTTTCCACATATTTTTCCCACTATATAAAAATCCACGGGCAGTGAGAATGTGCATAATGGTACACGTTTCAAACATCCTGCATACACAGTCGTTTCAGGTTAGTGTGATGTTGCGAGTTGGCAAAAACGATAATAAATACGTTAATATAATAATAATAATAACAATACGTTTTTTTACATAGCACCTTTAAAAACACAAGTTTACAACGTGCTTCACAAAACAACATATAAGAGATAAGTCATGAGATCACAAAGTGTTTGACAAGGTAACACATAAGAGAGTCAATAGACAAAATAATAACATGATAAAAAGAGATAAGATGAGATGTGTAAGGTAAGAAAAGATGGGGTAAAAGAATTAAAACAGAGGAAGGTGTAAAGTAAAACTAAGGGCATCTGAGTAAAACTGAGATAAAATAGATGATAGAAAGAAGAGGATGACATCACATAAAAGCAAGTCTACAAAAGTGGGTCTTAAGAAGTGATTTAAAAGCCGACACTGAGTCCGCACAGCTTATCTCCTCGGTCATTCCAAAGCTGGGGGGCTCTGATGGCAAAAGCCCGGTCACCTTTGGATTGAAGCCTCGACTTTGGAATGACCAGAAGAGCCCCTCCTGAGGATCTAAGGCTGCGGGCGGGCTCAGAGGCAGTCAAAAGTTCTGATATATACTGTCGCTTGGAGCCAGACCAGTGCGAGCTTTAAAAGTGATCAATAAAATCTTAAAATCAATTCTAAAACTAACTGGAAGCCAGTGCAAGGATGCTAAAACTGGAGTGATGTGATGTCGTCTGTTAAAACCAGTAAGAAGCCTAGCTGCTGCATTTTGTACCAGCTGGAGGCGAGACAGTGATTTGTGGGTTACTCCGGAGAGAAGGGAGTTACAGTAGTCGAGCCTTGAGGAGATGGGGGCAGGGATTACTCTTTCTAGGTCCGGTTTCGAAACAATGTGTTTGATTTTGGAGATGGTCTGTAGTTGATGGAAGCATGACTGAACAACTTGTTTTATGTGTGGCTCGAAGGTAAGTTTACTGTCAAAACTTACCCTAAGGTTTCTGGCAGTGGGTTGGATGTTTGAATATAAGGTACTGGGGCAGTTCTTGATGAGTTGGGTGGGGGTTTGTACATTGAAAAGTAACACTTAAGATTTGGAGTGGTTTAGCTGCAGAAAGTTTTCAGCCATCCAACGGTTTATATCATTACGACGGTTTTTGACAGCAGCTAGG
This sequence comes from Caranx ignobilis, assembly GCA_021432705.1. Lineage (NCBI taxonomy): Eukaryota > Metazoa > Chordata > Actinopteri > Carangiformes > Carangidae > Caranx > Caranx ignobilis. The sequence continues at coordinate 19,040,632 of MU269990.1, forward strand.
CTTCCAGGGTCCTCTGGTCTCAATGGAAGGTATATCTGTGTGTCGTCTGCGTAGCAACGAAATGAGATATTGTGGCGATGATATGGGAGACATTTCATTTAGATTTTTTTCTTTCACTACATTGTGTTAATAATAATTATGATCACCAGCCCACTGCAGCAGCCATCCAACTGCGTCTTGATGTAATGCAGCAACTCTAAGCATGGTAAGACAAGAAAAAAGTTGGTGTCCAGTTTGCCCCCCTCTGTTGTCTCATATTCTGTCTCCAAACTTTGTCCCCGACTTTGAAGACTTGTGTTTTGCCACTAGAGTTTATTTGGCCCCTTATTTTTTCTTGTGGCATGACAAGATTTTCTTTGACCAGTTCCAGGGGCCAGGCCACCTCTTCTGATGAGAGCAGGGTAGCTGTGGAAAGACCAGTCTGGATTTAGTCTCTATCAGTCATTTGTTTTGAGTACTTATTGAGGTTACATCTTTAAAAGATCACTACTTAAGACTTCAGCAGGGGGATGTTCTAAAGAAATTCCCATGTCCAGTATTTGATGCCATGCCAACCGAGCGTAAGAGCATTTTCTTTCATCTTTGATGTTCCTTCAGGGCAGAAGATGAAACATGCATATTCGTCCATGTATTTGTCTGTGAGGATGCAACACATGATGATGAATGTAGCGTGAAAACACTCCACATCCTTGCACAAATACACACTGTGTTGTTGTTGTTGTGTGTTGTTTCTTCCTAATTGAGGGGCCGACCGTGATGTTCCTCAGCTTCAATCTCCTACTTTTCCCCTTGAAGTAAGGGCTAATTACCTGGAACATCTGCTTCATCTGGCCTGAAAGCTTTGGCTGCTTGTCCTCCTAGAAAAACTAAATATCATTAACATCACAACTACTACATGGCCACATATCCTTCTTGGTTCTACATTTGTGGTGGGGGGGGGGTTAGGAAACTGCTGACCAGTGTTGCTCCTGCTGCTGGGACTCTTGGGTTTCCTGCTGCTGGGGTTGGGGCTGCTGCCTCGGGGACTCCTCCTCTGCCCTATCAGAGGAGGAACAGGAGTGTCATTTATTCATTCATGTTGTGTCACAACACCTTCCGTCCCGCTACATCCTCCACAGTATTGTCAAGCTATCAACCACACATTATTTGCTGTTAGAATTAAAAGCTTACATGTGAGTTACATGTGAATGTGAGTTTTGCATGTATGTTGTTATTACATCTTGATTGACAGACAATAAACTAACCTTGTATTGTTCTGGGACTTGTGTTGGATACCGGGCCTCTCTGACCAACATCAGACAGTAGGGTGAGTATTTGTGAACATAAGGAATCATCCATATTACTAGCCACTCTGTTTTCCACTTGCACTGTGGGTAACGTGGTCCAGCATGGTTAGGTCAACATCAACCAAAACTTCCATAGTTCCAAATGTCATTTTCTTTGTACGTCACTATTTAAGTGAACATGCCTGTTTCCATGTTAGTGTTTAACAAATGAATGTACAAGGGTTTTGTGTCTCTGCAGGGCATATGGCTTGAGGAAAGCCTTTCCACAGATGTGACAAACAAATGGTTTCTCACCTGAGTGTGTTTTAGCATGAGCGTTCATTTTCTTAATAAAACCTTTCCCACAGATGTCACATTTAAGCAGCCTCTCTGTGGTGTGGTGTTGAATAATGTGCTTCTCAGAAGTTGACCTGAAATACTTCTCACACTTGCACGATGCATTTGAAGGGCCTCTCTCCCGTATGGATTAGTTTATGTCTGGCGAGCGCTGACGACGAGACCATTTTCCCGCAGTGGGGGCACGGATGGAACGGCACGGAAAAATCCGCCATTCAATGCTAAGTGAAACCTTATAATCAGTTTATAATTGTTGCATCACATATTCGCATAGCCAGCGAATATTTCTCATTTTTGTGTCTTTTATTCGTCATGTCCCGAGTGTGTAGGGGCCTTTACACAGTGTATTACGAAGCATAGAACAAACAGCATGAGGAAATGTGCATCAAGTCCTGATACGTCTATATATCTTACATTCAGGGCCTGTTCTTGGCTGCTTGTCTCTCCTGCTCTCACAGTCCCTCTGCTGCTGCTGCTTGTGTTATTCCTTTGAAGGATACTGTACATAGGGTCAACGAGATGATCAGCATCGCTGTGCATGTAGTGCTCACGTGATGCTCCGCACCAGTCAGGTTTCTGGTCACCTGTCTGATCAATTGATTATGACTACGCTGAGGAGGGAGGAGAATGACGAGAGTTGGGGAAGTGGAGATGTCACTGTTTTGGATGACATAATCAGAGTTGGACGCTTATTACATTCATTCTTTGTTCTTCTGATTGCTTGTATGTGCATCCATAAGAATGTAGATATCTGAGTTGTTTCTTGTTTAAACGTGAGGTAATGTCACGGTTCATCTATATTAATATTCAGATGGTCACTTCTAGGTTCATTTATGTGTGACGGTGTCCTCTGTGTCAATTATTAGTGTCTTATCATCCGATCTGGATCATTTATAACTTATAATATTCAGTGTGGTGAGAGATCCACGCAGCAATGGAGAAGATCCTGGGACCCCCCTGCCTGGCCTGCAAGCCACTCACGATAAACACTGCAGGTCGAGGGCAGCCCGCATTATCAAAGACATACAACATCCTCACAACAGACTCTTTGCGTGGCTGCCCCTCGGGCAGAAGGTTGCGCTCCCTTCGAGCCAGAACTGAAAGACTGAAAAAGAGCTTTTTCCCACAGGCAGTGAGGATCATGAACATGCCATGATTTTAAGGACTTTTAGGGGCTTCTTTATTTATTTATTTGTTGTATTTATTATCTATGTATTGGACCAAGAGAGGTTTTTTACAAATTATTTTACTTTTGTATTGACATTCTCCCTTTAACATGTGTGTGTATGTGTGTGTGTGTGTGTGTGAGAGAGAGAGAGAGAGAGAGAGAGAGAGAGAGAGAGACCTTTTCTTATTTATTGTGTTTTATTGGTACAGTCATGATCTTGTTTTTTTGCATTTCACTGCACTGTTTTTTAACCTTGGTGTTTAGCTTTGCATGTGTAATCTATCTATCTATCTATTTATCTATCTATCTATCTATCTAATCTAATTAAGGGACCATGGTTCATTTGTTAGATGCTTATCAGCGTATATTGTTCGTCAGTAATGTGTAATTCTTGGTTGTGTCATTGTACTATATTGATATTTCCTTTACTTAAATTACTATTATTATATACAGTGTGTTTTCTGCCACATTTCATGTTTATTAATCATGCATATCATTCATTTTTGTTTATGTTGCATGGTCATAAGTGTGTGGGTTCCTGATTAGCATTATCAGACGTCACAACTGTTCTGACCAGACAGGAGATTGCAGTCATAAAAGAATTTGTCACGACCCGGCTCGGACTCAGGACACAGATGCAGGGTTTGGTTGTAACAGTAAAAGTCTTTATTGTAAGGACTCCACGATAAACAAAACAGGCTATGAACTTACCTCTTATACTCAGTATGGGAAGAAGCGTGGCTATGAAGCTTACCAAATAAAAACAGTGTCTTCTCAGCAGAAAACACATAAACAACAAGGCTATGTAAGTTAAGGAAAGAGAAAATCACTCCAGCTATGGAGGAAAACCAGAACTAGAACGAAAAAGGCAAAAACAATGGAAAACGCTCCTGAAAACCGGAGGCACTACTCTATAAAAGCAAACCAAGGATCATTCCACGCGGAAGGAAACAAAAAGCTATGAAAAACATGAACTATGAAACTTAACTAAGGTATAAAACTTACTATCTCAAAACTCTCACTTGGAGGAAGATAAACACCAAAAACCCAGACAAAGACTGTGACAAGGCTGTGGCAAGGGCTGTGGAAAGGCTGGAGTGCACGCAGACAACGCACTGGCACAAGACAAAGGGAGATGCAGACTATTATACATGGGGTAATGGGGAACAGGTGGAAACACTCAAAAGACAGTCAGACCCAGACACATGAGGAAGGGCAAGTGACCTGAAACGAGAGGGGAGTTACTTTTCAAAATAAAACAGGAAATGACCAAACAAAACATGGAGACAGCACAAAACCCAACTTGACCTCACTGCGGTGTGACAGAATTAGCATAGTCCTCCTCTTCACTCAGAGGTCTCGATCGAGTACCTCCTTCACAGATACTTTTTCTCTGTACTCCAGATGTGATTATGTCTAGTGTAATTTCACATTATTTACCAGCTCACATATTAGTCAGAATGCACTTCACCTTCACCATGGTTTTCTGTCACTAATATGTATCCCTCACCTGTCCTACGTCATGTAAATGTGTGCTCTCACAGCCACCACTCTCTATAGAATGTCTTTATAGTCCCTTGTGGTTTACACACAAATACACCAGCACATTTTTCCAGTTCTGCAATTGGCCTAAGGTTGGCAACTCATACCTAGGAACTTCTGTCTGTCAACCTCCTACAGCCATCTGGTAACCCACAGTGAACTTCAAAAAGTCAAATGTCAGGGTATCGTATAAATATAACAAGTAATAAAAAATGAATTAGTGATTAGTTGAGTGCCTGTAGTATCTCCAAGCAGTAGATGTTCTCAGCTTCTGTGGGCTTGGTCACACAGTATCCACAGCAACACCTGTCCAGAAAACAGAGAAAAGGTTAACATTCACCAAAGTATAAAGCTTATGAAATTTAAACACTGACAGACAGTGAACAAGCTGGAGCACATACAGAATATTCAACACAGATAACATTAGGTCGTTTATGACATGTCACGTGTTGCATATAATGGGAGAATGAGAGCAGCGTAGTGTAGAAAACTGTACACAGACTCATCTTTTAAATATTACTGGTGCTGACAGACATGTTTCTGCTGATTTACAGCAGCCTAGGTTCAACACAATACACACATTTTAATCATTACTAGGGCTGTCAAAGTTAAAATTTTAACACGTGATTAATCTGGAAATAATAACACGTAAAAACAAACAAAAAAAAAAATCGCGCACACCTTCAATCACTTCACATGACTTAGTAAGTAGTAAGTAAGTGGAGCCTGCCTGTGTACACACTGACTGTGGTCTGTGTTGCCACTGGGTTCGACACCCTCCGTTGAAATACAGTATTTGAGGATTAATGCGTCCTGTTTTGAATCAATACGGGACAGGGTTTGTCCCATATTTTGAGTTGTCTTGAATGCAGCATCATCCCGCTCTGCCTATGAGCAGGTAAAACTCGCCACCACAGCTGGGTTGATCACAGAGCAGAGTGTGAAAACTCAAACTCTGGGTTTGACAGTGTCAGACTAGATGTAAACTATGTCCCAGTGTTTCCTGTGGAGGACGGTGGCCTGTCACATTCACAACGAAGCCTGTGATGTGATTTGTTTATGAAGGCTGAGGTGTGCAGTCAGATACATAGACATTTATTTAATACACTGATCAAAATATAGTGCTGATGTGATAAAATAAACAACTATGATGTATTAGTGTTTTTCACTAGTCTATGAAATTGCATCCTTAAACTCTAACGGGTTAAATGTAGGGACATCATAAATTACATCCTTAAATACTATCCAAGAAAGAATAGAAGAAAATACAAGCAATATTAGTGTATATATAATATTAGTATTTCTATTTCGATTAAATTAATTGCGATTAATCAACTTCTTTTTATCATTTGACAGCTCTAATATTTACATAAAGGAATTCAAGAGAAACAAAAAGAGAGAAAGAGTTACACAATTAAATAATTGACTTCATTCAAAATAACTTAGGAGCCTCGGTACTGAACTCACGTGGCTGTCCACAGAAAACAAACATTTCAGGTACACTGTAGTATAACTAGGGAAAAAACATTCACAGCTTTTGCTTCTGATGCTCAGCAAAGCAATGCGGCCAACATAAACATTAGACCATGATACTAGGAAGCCTTAGCTGCACACCACTCAGAGGGGCTCATTTGCATTGAAACCTACAGACACAGAAACAGCCTGTTCTGCATAGTGCTGAAACAGAGGGGTTAGAAGGCAGGCTGAAACACAGGATGCTCCACAGACGTGCTTTAAGAACGTCTGAGACTTATTTCAACTTGTTGAAAAATGAGTGTAATATTTGATCTTTAACTGACTGTTACACACTCCAGTAATGGCATCTAGCCTGTTAACATTTCCTGGCTCACCGTCAAGATTGTATAGTTCAGACCCAGGGCATGGATCTGTTCCTGAAAGGAGCAGGTCTACACCTGCCACAATATTCTGTCTCAAATTTAAGTGTTGAAAACATTCTGTATGATTGGATGGGAGACTGAAGCAGAACCAAAGCAAGAAAAAATAGAAAACATAAAAAAACCACCCTCCCTCCTAATGCCATGAAGCCAGTGATGTATTCGCTGGCTGTCACCTCTCCTGAGGTCTGCTCCGTCAGCCAGCCAGTCTGCACAGGAGGAAGTGGACATGTTAGCATGGACAAATGTGGATTTTGTCTGTTTAATGAAGGATTTGTCAATCTCAAACAGAATCATGAAGGTGCATTTGTAATTAAACAGCAGTCTTGTAGATTCTGCAGTGGATGGCAAACAAATACGGTACATTCAAATACTTGAGCAAATTTCATTTTCCTCAAGTGGTGTGCTGTTTGACACCTCCCTTCTTTCATTGGCAACAGGATTACTCCCACAGTTGCACTGCATGTGATGTACTGTATACACTGCTGGCCACAGATGGCTTCCCAAGCTGGTGTGGGACATGGTAATTCTGGAAAAATCCCAGGGGCCAGACATGTGGGAAAATGTTTATTTACATATTTTTAGTTATGTAATGAAATAATGAAAAAAGAGGGAAATAGCCACAATATCAACTGGGAGCTACAGGGGTGGAAATGACATTCAGAGACTGGAACAGCTACCACATACATTAAACCTAAACCACACTTATGTATTGATTTTCTATCAGTTATTCCATCCATCGAGTCAGAATACATCTGCATTCACAGCTCTCAGTCTGAAGAAGAAGTGAAATTTACCTGTGGTGATTCTACTGAAACCAAGTCGTTGCTTTATTTATTCTTCTATTATCAGTTCATCCTCGAGTCTAAGCAAATGTCAAGGTGTTTCTGAGATATCACGTTCACTTGTTAACGTTCATTTTCCCAGTTTAATAATGTGGAGGAACCTGACTGGTCCCCCACCTGACGTGTTTACCTACCACATATGGGCATGCACATACAGTACATGAACCAAGTGGTGTGTTTCACCTCAGAGCCTGTGGACTGTAATGCTGTAGTAAAGATGACAAAGAGAGCATAAAACACAGTATTTACTATGGATGACTTTGTGATCCACTAGATATTGTAATCCACTCTGTGTATTTGGACTTTGTAGTTATTTATTCATTCATTTTTATTTATGTTAGGATGTTATCAGTGGTTCAGGATATGGGAGAAAATACAGATGATGGAGGAAGAGCATCATATATTTTAAGGGTATAATGTTCCTCCCACTGTCTTCCATCAGTTACAGTCCACACTGGCACATGTTGTGATGCATTAGCCTATTAGAGATATAATTGCTCTGCTGATTCTGAACTTCCTGCTTCCTTCCTATGAGCTCAGAGTCAGACGTACAGCACAATTGTCCTCTCTGTCCTCTTCTTTCACCTCTCTACTATTAGGCAAATGTATGAAGTTGGCAACTACTGATCTGGACATTAGCGCTAATTGGTTATAATGATCTCAATAACTCCCCTTTTAGTAATGCACTAATGGACATCAGTTTCTTTATGGAGGGATCAGCTCTCATTATTCCATAAAGGAGGTCAATTCATTTGGATTGCAGGTGACTTTTATCTATGATGCTCTTTCTTCCTCTCTAATGCTGGGTAATCTTACCAGGCACTAATGAACACGGAGTCATTTTTAGGAGCACGAGTGTTAATGTGTTAAGTGAGACACAGACCCATTTTGCATGTGCGTGTGTGTGCATGTAGGTCTGAGCACCACTGTCCAGATGAAAAATGAGCAAACATGGCTGCAGTTATTGTCTCTGTAACAGTGTCATGTCAGTGCAGACACAGCTTAGTCTGCAGGAATTCATTAGCGCTCATTAATTGGATAACGGGAGCTAATTAAGCTATTAATTAGCTTATGTAGACATGCAGCCCACCTCCTCCAACTCCCTTCCACTGTTGGCTCCAGTTTCTCTTCCATGCAGCCTCCATCACCTCCTTTCTCCTGCTCTTAAACCGGCCTGCACTCCCAGTCTGCTGTCCAGTAGTCCCATTAAGCTGGCCTTCCCTCCCTGCCCACCAGGAGCTGCCTTCATCATTCTTCGTTAACTGACTGATTCCATTTCCATGTTTTCCATATTCCATGTTGTAAACTGTTTTCTTGTCTGTTTACAACATCTGTTGCACGTCTGCCCGTCCTGGGTGAGGGATCCCTCCTCTGTTGCTCACCCTGAGGCTTCTCCATTTTTTCTTGGGAGTTTTTCCTCAGTTGATGTGAGGGTCTAAGGGCAGAGGATGATGTCATGATGCTGTGTAAAGACCTGTGAGACAAACTGTTTGTAAAAATGGGCTATACAAATAAAATTGCCTTGCCTTGCCTTCTTTTGCATATCTATCATGGTTTCCTCTTCTTCTTCTGCATTTATGAAGTTTCTAAGACAGGGAAATGTAACTGCAATTTTTTTGTGTCTCTCACTTCCTCACGCTCTACTTTAACATTTTTTGCAGACCTCTCCTCATGTCTGTCCCTTTGCTTTCTCTCTCTCTACCACACCATTGCACTGAATAAATGTAACATAAGCATAAACATAGCCTGCTACAAATGTGAAAACATTCAAAAGACCAATCCCAACATGAATGGAAAGGAATTTGTATGAGGGATGTCAAAACTATTTCACCATCTCCTTCTACCATTTTTTAATGCAATGTTCTAATATTGTGAAAATCAGGCTGATGTGATATCTGTGTTACCTTTTTTCAGTGAATACATCGACAAATGTTATTGACCTAGGTTTAGATAGGAATTTAACAAAGTCTATATTATTGACCAGAAGTTAGTACAATAACAATATTATAGCTATATGACAGATAAGCATTACTTTATTAATCCCTCAAAGGGAAATCCATTTGTCTGTCAGCTCATCTACCAATCGCAGGAGACTTGACGACCTGATGGCTGTAGGTACAAAGGATCTTCTTTATCTCTCTGTCCTGCATCGAGGAGATACAGATGCCATTGTCTTGGCCCTGTAAGTAAATGAATTTTTGTTTGAAACAAGCGTAAACGTAATAATTAAATGTAAAAATACAAGTTAGTTAAGTTTTACTTACTTGTGTGGGACCCTGTGAGAGAGCGGGGTTAGAGGAAGCGAGAGAGAGAGAGAGAGAAGAAAGCCGCATGGCGGACAGACGAGAGGACTGTGGAGGTGACAGGAATAAAAGACGCTGACGAACTGGAGGGCTCCGAGACACTGGGATAGAGGGTCTGATGTGAGTGTTCATTACCGTGGTGAAGATAAAGGGAGGAGGACTTTGTAAAAGGGTCTCTAATGAGAAGCAGCAGGAAGCTAACGCCGCTCGTGCTAGCTAGAAGATGGACTTTACCTCCAGCTGCCCACCCGGCACTTCATGGCAGTGAAGCTGGTGTCGTCCTGTTGTACCGAGCCGGACCTGTGTGGGAAGGTCTCGAGGTTTGGAGTCTCCATGGGACGTTGCGAGAGACGACGCCTGCAATACAGTGAGTGAGTGTGTGTATGGTTTTTGTTTTTGCACCTCCGGGCGTGAAGCAGCCATTTTAGGGTTCCTGGCTACCACGTACACCAGCATCGACACAGGCCTGCATCATTTTTATACCGCTGGGTACCCATTTTAAGCTGTACTTAGGCATGGGAAGTGAGTGTTTGTTTGTTTTTTCTCTTTTTCTACATGCATGTTTGAATCTGTTTTTTTTCTTCTAAATATTCACTCAGTAAACAGTGAAACTTACCTTGTGCTATTTCTCCCTGCATAATTCATGGAGTAGGGACTCTTGCAGTGGATATTTGGGTTTGTGTTTGTGTGAAGAGTGTTCTGATGTGAACTGAACAAGAGTTAGTTAAGTTACATTTGGTTAGGTGTACCAGAGTGATTAAAAAAACAGTACCTTTATTCAAGCACAAATTGATTAATGAAAGTTTACATAAATATCAGACAGTATCAGTATTAGTGCTTAGAGTATACGCACTGAACAGCATTGGTTACCCATAAAGAAAGAGTTTTCTTAGATGCACCTCGGTAGTTACAGGCAGGTGGCCTAAGAGGGCGCTACACAGGTGTACTCCTAGATAGTTTGGCCCCACCTCCAGACCTGTGGACATCTATAACCCTTTCCTTTCCTTCCATCCTTTGTCATAGGTACTGTATGTATGGTCTTAATTATTACTTGAACAAATTTAAGTGTTTACATCTTGTTCAAAAAATTAAAATGCCTTCATTAAGTTTATGGGCAGAAAACCTCATGGTTCACAGCTTGTATCACTTTGTGTGTAATTGTCAAAGTAACAATGGTTTAACTGTCTAACTGGGGAATGATTAAGAATAAGCACTCTGCTAAAGTGCTGCTAATTGCAATGAGCGACATCCAGTTACAGATGAATGACAACTCCAATCATTTCAATTGCCAAAACCAAAACGTATCCAAAGTCTTTAATTAGTTATCATTAAATTTAAAGAAAAATTATATTCCAAATGTCAAAATGTCTCCTTCATTAGGTAGTTTTTTCTTCTTCGTCTTGGTAAAGCTGGTCATACACTGTATGCATTCAGCACGTTTTTGACCCGACGTTTGGGCCCAATGACTCATTTTAGAGTCAGGCTGAATTTCATCTGGTTTGTTGCATAGTGTTACGGGGGGGAGTGAGGACCAATCATCTGGTCCCAAACGTCAGACAGTTGGATGAATTAATGGCATGTCAGACATTTTGATCAGCCGTCGTCAGGCTCTCACACAACTGATGCACAGCCACAAGCCAATTATATCATGTCAGTGCCTTTCTTTTTTCTTCTTGTCAGTTTTTTTTCTCACTGCAGCTGCTGAAGTGACAAACATGACATCTGAAAATGCCATGATGGCACAACACTGAGCGGAAAATTTGGAGACCAAGTCGGTGGAGCTGTGGCAACAGTATGTGTTTTTTCTTTGAAGAGGTTTCTCACACAGGACTGCACAAATGATCCAGTAGCTTCTTCTCCCTTTTTAGCTTTGCTGTTAAACAGAGCTTTTAAATAAATGTTCGATTGACAACTGTCAATAACCACTATGGTCTGTTGGGGTTGATGGGCCATTTTTTACATGTGCAGTGTGAGGACCAGGCATAAAGGAAAAACATCCAGCCAGCACTGACATTTTTACCTCTGGACCTGCTAGGTATTCAGTCCCTTCAGTCACTTTGTTATTATTACCAGCTCCAGTGTCATGCCAAGGTACTTATCCCCGATAGGAACTGTGTCCTCTGGCTCATCCATCAAAATAAATGCTTTAATTTTTTTTTTTTTTTAAGGGTTATTCAACATATTATTCACTGCACTGAATAGACTGAATACTGTGCACTCAGGTCGTGGCTGATGATTGGACCGTCCAGTATGAGCATGTGTAGCAGTTAGATATTTATTTTTATGTAATTTCACCAAAACATTCAGTTATTACTTCTTTTCTCAAGTTATTCTCTTCTACCTGTCTGTATTTTGGAGCTGTGTGTGTGCCTGTGAGGGAGGGGCAATGACGGGAAGTTGTGTGAGTCTGCGCCTGCGTTTTCTGTGTCTCGAGGTGTGTTGTGCACGTAAAGTGTGATTCCGAGGCTGCTAGGCCGCTAGTTAGCATTAGCTTGTGCTAACGGTCGCATGCCTCGTTAGCCTTAGAGCTGCTTTGCTTTGCTGTTTTTTTGTCAGTTTCATTCTCCTTCATAGGAGTGTCAGAGCCACTACTTCATGTTGTCGTGTTTTATCTTGACAGACCAAGTGAAAGAGTCAGAGTCCTCAAGTCTGCTTTCCCTGCTTCATTTCCGCACCTCACAACGCAGAGATACATAGGGAGAAATCCATGCGGGTTACACATGTACATCAGCTGCTCCATCTTTGCCATCTTTGAAGTGTTTAACTCCTGACAAGGAGGTGGAGGTGGAGGAGGTGGGGTCAACAACTGAGACTTTGGTGTGTGCTGTTTGATTGGTTTCTTTATCACTTAATGTGACCTTAAATACATTCTGAGTAATATCTAATAGTGTCTTCTATAGAGGTATAATAGATGTGGAAAGCAGCAGGTGTAAGCTCAGGTGGTATTACATTTGGCTACCAGTTTTTGGGCTGACCTACACTACAGCCAGTTCATGTTGGTAACACATACATGTGTTCCTGTACATCTTCTGCAGCCTCAGAACAGCCTGTACAGCATTTGTTTGTTTGTGAACTTCTAAAGATTTTTTTGTTCTTATTACATGAAATATGACTCACTCACACGTGTGGGGATTTGATCAGCCTTTCTCTCATCACCTTTCTCTACCTTTCTTTATACGTATTAACACATGAAATGAGAAATATAGGCTCATTCCAAGGTTGGAGGGAAGGGAGCAGCATTCAGCTGTGCTTTGGTCTGCAGTCTCCTTTTTCTGTTTACAGGGTGTGAAATTACCAGCAGCCACTTCTGATAAAGTCAGATCACAGGGAATAAGTCTGTCTGCTGTAACAAAGTCAGCACTGGTTCCAGGCAGCACATCCACAACGTGCTACTGTAGCAGGGTGCACAATTATGTCACCATGGTTCAGTATTTTGTAACTCCTTGGCTGCTATTAATGAGTCCATTTTAAATTGGGAGCACGTCATATTCATTTACACTATAGCGTGATATAACAGTCATATTAGCAATCAACAATCACAACAGGGGCTTCTTCATCTGAGGACTCATCAGCCACTGACTACTGTTATGGCAGCCATGGATTTAACAGTAGCTTCTAACGAGCAAAGTTTAATCATTAATCATTATTTTTTTCAGACTTTCAGAAATCCAGTGACACAGATTCACTTCTATAGTCACAAAAACCCTGTGGTATTCCTTGTCTTATTGTGACTGAAGAGGAGACACCATCATTAACTGAATGAAAAAGATGCACCTGTCTGGTGCTTGGACTGTGTTAAAGGGATAGTTCAGTTTTTTGAGGTGTGGTAGCATGAGGTACAAATGGCCTCTAAGTATAATATGTGCAGCAGACAGCTCTCTGCTCTCCTCCACTGAGCCATACCAGCTCACAGAGCTGTACAGAGACACAGGAGATGCATGGCTGTGAACAGATACAAACTAACAGAGTATTTTCACTGCCTACAAGAAGTCCCTTCTCATAGTAATAAATAAGTTTAAGTGTATGCTGTATGCAAGTTATTTCAGTTGCATCAACTGGCTGGAAAAAAAGCTGTTTATCTGGAACTAACCAACTCACTTAGTATTCCTCCATGCAGGCAGGCTGCACGACGTGCTGTATCACTCCGCAGAGGCAGAGTGATACAGCACGTCGCCCAGCCTGCCCCCTTATTATTGCTATTGCTTTTTTTAATCGCCACACCAATCGACCTGAGAAAGGGGCTTTTGTTCCTACCATGTGCCATGGGACGGGATGACAAATAAAGCCTTTGAATCTTTGAACCTGGAAAAGCTGCCACACATCACGACATGATGTGTAAAGTGGTGATGGAAAACTGATGCCAGTTCACCTTTTATTTATTTATTTACCTTTTTTTAAAAAAAGTTGCAAGCACTGAATAGCTTCATCAAAGATGTAAGTTAGATTGATGACCAAATATCTGCTGAGCTACTGGCATTCCTATCAGCCTAGAGCTGGGATCTGTATTTACTGTTAGCAGCAAACATGCTGAACCAGGATGGTGAGTGAGGTGAACGTATTCAGCCTGTTAGCTTTATTCGGCTCTCAACCCATCCTGGGTGTGCTGTGGTTCTCTATTCTTCATTACCTCTTCAATCAAGTGGAAAAAAGCCCTCTTCCCCCCTGAGAGCAGATGTGGGAGGAAGTGGTCTTAAATGGTGAAACTTTGCAACACGTTCTCTGTCACATTCCTCTCTCCACAGTAAACAATGATAAAAGGAAAGCAACACTTTAAGGGGAAGTTCCCAGTGGACACAGCCTGACTTATCTTGTTGCCGCTTTCTTGGCCAGCTCTCCTTTGAAAGGAGGGAGTCTTAATCTCAGCGGAGCCCACTGGCTAAATAAGTAAATAAATGTCATTTCTCTTGTCTGTCCCCTTTTCTTCTAACCCCATCCCTGTCCTAAGTGTTTGTATTCCATCTTTACTTTCCTTAAATCCAGTGTTACTTCCCATTTCTCGGCCTATTATTTCCCACTTTTGTACATTATTGTGCTGTCAGAATTATCCAGTGTGTTCCCATATATTGGGCACAGAAGTCAGGTGGACCAAAAACAGATTTTAGAGGAGGAAAAGGACGACGACAACAACAACAACAAGGTCCACAGTGACAACAGTAACATAAAAACAAGCAGGTTTCAGGAAACATTACAGTAACTGTTATGACAAAAGAACACTCACTGTACCTGAGAGAACGATAGAATATGTATGTTGTACATAACTTTTGGATGCATTTATTACAGTGATGATGTCATCATACTGAACTCAAAAATCCTGGTGTATGTGTGCTGGTGTATGTGTCAGAATAGCTGTCAATCAAAAAGGGATTCAGCCTTTAGACAGATCCTCCAATCATCATGCAGAGGCTCAGCATCCAGGCCCCACCCACTGCTCCGTTCACTCCCAGAGACGCTGACAACATTGCAGCTTTTATCCAATGAGCATCTAGTTTCACTACAGTGAAAAGAAACTGTTGTCTGCTGCCCCATTGAAGTCCATGGACACTGAGCTTCAACAGGTTTAATGCACTGAGACACCACAGGAATGTCTGAGAAGAAAATCAGTCAGTCCACCTGTGATAAGAAGCTGATTCTGAACAAGCTCGTCTTAGAGTTGAACGTGTTCTGACACATTTTCAGTCAATGACACGTGAAAACACAACAGTTATATCTGACCATTTATTTTTGACATTTGCTTCCCTTGCAGTCTTAGAGCAATCACCTCTGCAGCAAACACCCTCTGCATGTAGCCTGGCTGCCACTGTGTGATAACTAGGTGCAGATATTTTAAATAAGCATCTACAAATGTATGACAAATTCCTCATCTCAAGCTTTAAGTCTCTAATGTATCACAGTTTTACAAACCTAAAAAGAAATAAAAAAGCACTTATGTACTGAAACGTTGAGATCACTTTTCACATCTTGTTTTAAAGTTTTTGTTTCAGACATTTATAGACATCCACAGCCTCCGCCGCCACCATCAACAACAAGTTGATGGCGCTTTTGGGGACAAGTGGAATATGCCTGAAATCAGTGCATGAGTTTGTTGTTTCTGACATGTGTAGCTGGAGGAATGTCTTCTCACATCAGTCAGTGTCGCCCACAACTGGACCATTACAAATTCCATTTTCATCTCAGTGTCTGACAGTGATGATGCCTGTAACATTTCTTGCTAATCTACACGAGAATGCAATGAATTCAGTGGATGATGATGATGATGATGATGATGATGATGAGTGGCCATGTGAGGAATTCTTGGAATCTGAGATGTTTTTCTGTCATCTTTATTTATAATGTGCTGGAAATTGAGATGTATTTTTATATTCCATTGTCCATCCTCAGGCCAGTTATTCTACCTGAGTGACAAAATCAGGTTGTTCCCTCTGTGAGTCTCAACAGTGTGTCACTTTTCAAAACTGTTCTCCCAAACAAAAAAATAAAAAAACGTGGAAAGCAGTGTGATTACATGGAGCCAGGGTAAATGGTCGCTGTGTAAAAATGTGTGACTTTGACTCATTATTGCCTGAAACTGAACAAAACAATAATGATAATAATAAAAAAAAATGTGATGATATTGAGACAGTCACCTTCAGATCCTGTACCATCTCCAGCTCTCTGGGTGTCTTCATGGAAAACACAAACATTTCACGCAGTCTAGGTCTGTTATTTCTCACTGCAGTCACTGTGTTAGTGGTGGAGGGGTATGATAATCAACGAAGGAGCTGCCAAATCCACCAAAGAGGAAGAAAACAGCTGCAACTTTTCTGCAAGTATTTCCTCCAGAGAGCACCTGTTTATTCCCTACGCAGGAGTGTGACAGGTGGCAGCACCTTGATATTTGGGGTTTTTCAAAATGGTGAAAATTGTTTTCTTTGCATCCAAGCATGTCCAATTTCTTCTTCTTCTTCTTCTTCTTCTTCTTCTTCTTCAAAGGTTTCTGTAATAAATTCAACATCCCAGTCAGTGATGACTTTTAGGTGGGGTTCAGACGAGGAGAGTCATGAGGGCAGGGTCGCCATCATTTGATTACTGCAGGGAGTTAAAAGTTAGACTACAAATGCAAAGCCAATGTTAAGCTAATTTTAGCATCTTTCTCCAACAACAGACAGTACCAAATAACACGCTACAATCAAACAAGAAAAAAACATTCATGAAAATGATGTATCATTGCTGTCACTGCTAATGTAATATCAGCCCACGAAATGAATACAAATCTGCTGCTTTTAATGTGATGATCATACAAACGTCCCACAGACTTAACAGCAGCTGCCTTCTACAAACAGAACATCTAATTCATTTGCTTGTGTTTGTAGAAAAGTGAAACTCCTTCCAACAACTTCCCACAAATATAATATGAAAATGAAAAATGATCTTTGTGGTTTGTTGTTTGTCTACGTGTACACCTGCCAATGGG
The DNA here is from genome assembly GCA_021432705.1 of Caranx ignobilis. Taxonomy (NCBI): domain Eukaryota; kingdom Metazoa; phylum Chordata; class Actinopteri; order Carangiformes; family Carangidae; genus Caranx; species Caranx ignobilis. The sequence goes on from MU269990.1 coordinate 19,057,457, forward strand.
TTCCAGTCAGCTCATTAGAAAATCTCACAGGCTGGGGCGAGCAGAAATGTCAAAATGTGTCAAAGTAACACTGGGGATGTTATAAATACCCAACATTACAGGGAGTAGAGGGTATTCAGCAAAATTCCCTCCATTGTATTCAACAGCCAACAGCACCATGGACAGCTCCCTGACAGGTCGACGTAATGGTTACAACATTTGCCAGAGATGATACTTGTGCAGTGGGTTTAACATCTGTGGGAGAATGACATTAAAAACCACACATTTACATCATGTTTGTGGGACTTTATTAGCCTAGTACAGTACAGTACAGTACAGTGAAGTTTTTAGGTAGGATGTAGACAGTAGAAGTGCTTTGATTGTAGGCTTGAGCAACCAAATCAAAAAGTTCAGACCTCCATCCTCCTTGTCAGGGAAGGATTCAGTGTTTGCAAGTTGCAGGCAGGCTGATTTTGCTCCATTCATTATCCTCCCATAAGTCAGTGAGACAGGCCTAGTGGAGCGTTTGTACACGAATCAGCCAAGAGTCAACTTCTATTCACTTGAGGCATTGAAAGTGAACTCCTTGACTCTGTGTGTATGTGTGTGTGTGTGTGTGTGTGTGTTTGTGTTTGTGTGTGTGTGTGTGTGTGTGTGATTGTGCAGTTGTGTACTTATGGATGCATCCATCCATCTATAGATAGATAGATAGATAGATAAAACATCAAGCATCCAGGATAAATAAAAATAATTAACAATAAAATAAAAGATCGAGTTATAAAAGTGCAATGCTAATCAGTGCCCACAAACAAATGAAGAAAATGACATTTCCGCCAATGTCTTGAGAGGATACTTGAAGAGGAGGAGCAGGCCAGTCTGCACTGTGGCAAGTGGCACATTTTGGATAGCGAAGACATTCAGCCGGGTCTGACCTGTTCAAAGGGCATGTTTTGGAGAGATAAAGAATGCTCTTTTTCTTTTTGGAGAGTAAAAATATGTCTTGGCAGGGCCTGAATTCTTCAAAGGACATGTTTGAAAAGTAAGGATAGTGTGCACATATTCACACAATGGATTTGGGAAAGTCAGAGGATGCCTTAGCTTCACAAGACATTTTCTGGAAAGATCTGGGCGATGGTTGGGTTGACACAGTAGAACGTAGTATTTCAGTGAGAAGCGTCACAGGCGTAGAAGTACAGATGAGCGAGTGTGTGTGTTCAACTTCAAGATTTAGGTGTGGTACTGAATGGAACTTTAGATGGACTGGAGCACTGGCGTGCACAGACTTTTTGAAGGGCAGGGGCGAAAAGGAAAAAAAAAGGCACATATAGCGCGTCCTCGCCACTGAGTATTTGGGACAGGTTGGGGGTGAGTTAAGGATTTTTTTAAGTATATTTTTTGGGCTTTTTCGCCTTTAATGGAAGGCACAGTCTAGAGAGAGACAGGAAATGGGGAGGCAGAGAGGGGGGGAATGACACACGCAGGAAAGGGCCGCTCCATGCGGGATTCGAACCGGGCCCACCTGCAGTGAGGACTGTAGCCTGTAGCCTCAACACATGGGGCTACTGATCCAATCCAACCTTGCTGCTCTACCATGTCACCTTTTACATGAAATAAAAATGCATTTCATCTCATTATTTAAATCATTATTTATTGATTGATTGATTTTATTTATAATGCACTTCACATTTGGAAGCAAATCTCAATGTGCTACAGTAAAAGTAAATGTGGTGGTAGGTGGTGACAGATCACAAAGGCCCAGTTGTTCAAAAGTAATCTGATCGGATTTTGGAGAATGGATTGGATGAAATCTTGAAAATGGGTTGCTCAAAACTACACACGGATTCTGAGATGGGATTAGGTCACGTAATCCAAATTTGGTTTTAATCTGGATCAAACCCTCAATTTGTGCTGTTCAAAATGTTTTAGTAAGATCAGGATAACTTTGATCCAAATAATCAGGATTATTCTGATCCCAGCAGTCGGGTGGATTCAGGGTGGATTTCAGGAACAAACTGTGATTTAAATTCAATTCAAAGTGGTCAAATATATGTATATGTACATTTGCTGATTTATATTTTGCACCTGATTTTTAAACCATGACAGTGATAAGTAAATCAAGTTAACATTTGATTATTCTACAATTGAAGAACCTTTCTCCAACCACTGGATAATTGAATGAAGTCTGAATTTTGAAACACATGGAAAATTATTCACAATGTATTTGACTAATCTAGTGAATGTTATTTAAACAGCCAGATCAGATGGGGTCTGGCTGTTTAAAAGACATCGAAGAAACAACAAAGGGCACAGAAAACAATACACCCCATTTTCATATAAACACACACTGAGTGACTCCATGCTGCTGTTCTACCTGTTTCTGACATACCTAGAAGCCTTTAGTGTGATACACACTCCCACTCCAGATTTGGTAATGTTGAAAAGTTTGTATCTGGATCAGACTGATCCAATCCAACCTTGCTTTGAACAACTGGGATAAAACTAAAATGGATTACATGATCCTGGATCCTAATTTTGATCCAGATTATACCTTTTGAACAACTGGGCCAAGGAGCTTGTCGGAGCCTGGGTGGTGAGAAGTTTGTTGAGGTAGGTGGGGGCATGTCCATGGATGCACTGGTAGGTGAGGAGGGAGTTTTTGTACTCGATCCTGTGTGAGCTGTAGAACTAGACTCTATTGGCAATTTATAATAAGTCTGTAATACTTCTATGACTTTCAAGTTTAAACAATATGATTTGCAAAGGTCAGTCATGCACAGATATGTTGAAGACGTGCAGACCCCGCATACAAACAGAAGCAGGACCAGGAAAGAAACAGGGCCCCTGAAGGGCCAAAGATTCATGAGATCTCTCCCTGGCTGTCACTGAGTGGACCCCTCCAAAATGAAGAAAACCACAGAGTTGCAGCTTTAATCTGCAATGTTGCCAAGATGTATAGCCTGAAACTGCTGCACTGATGATGAACAACTTGAGACTCCTCTTGTGAAGTCTGCAGAGTGTGTTTTTATTTACACTCTCAATCGGTCTGGGTTGCTATAGGCTCCGAAGCAGCAAAGGAGCCCTTACTATCAGGGAGTGGTGCTGGATGTTTGCCCAGCCTCCCATTTTTAATCCCATTTCCCTATTTTGATTCATTTAGCCTCTATAAATAATGCAGATATGCTTTGACTTTTTAATAAGGCACACTTTATAAAGGATTTATAAGTTGAAACTAGCAGCTTTCTAGTTAATAAAACATGTAATAAATACATTATGGCATTAATAAGGACAGTGTTCAGGGTGCCAGGGTCGTTAAACATCTATTGCTCATACCACAGAAGTGACTGATGACACAACAGACAACCCAGAGATATGAGAGTGCCACGTCATTATGTCTATTCCTTTTCCCCTCAGCAAGACTAGACCTTGGTGACAATCCCATAACTGCTTATAATTTCAAAGAAAGTGGTCTATATTCAACTTATATCCAAACACATAGAACCACAGTTCCACTCAGAAGGTGGTAAATTTATCTTTAAAGGTTAAATCTGAAGTAAAGCTCACCTGGAACTTTTTATATAAAGCCTGCACTGTCCATTTTCCACTGGCATGTATTTCACAGTCTTGCAGTGGATTATTTTGTATGTATACTCTGCATTCCTTCTTGTTATTCTTACTAAATAATACATCACTGGGTGTCCCATTGTTTTTTCCTGTTTTTATGTGTGTGTGTGAGACTCAGTAGAGGTGTGGTCTGGACAGAAGATCACCACCACACCTGCAGTCTATTACTCACTGTCTGCAGTGTATCCAGCCCACTCATTCATCCACTCATGGGCAGACTGTTCCACTCTGCACAGTGGCAGGTACTCTCAGCTGCTTTGAATAGTTTCTGTGACTACAGAGTGAACTAATGTTTCAGTGATCTCCCTGGGCCCAGTTGTTCAAAAGGTGTAATGTGGTTCAAAATGATCCAGAGTTTGAAATCCCTTGTTTTTGTCATCCAGGATCACGTAGTCCATCTTTACTTTTATCCCACTTGTTCAAAGCAAAGTTGGATTGGATCAGTCTGACCCAGATACAAACTTTTCAACATAACCAAATCAGGATAACAAGTGCTAACTGGGACTGCATATCACACTGACGGCTACTAGGTAATCGACAGGTAGAACAGCAGCATGGGGTCACTCAATGTGTATTGATTTGAAATTGGGGTATTTGTATTGTTTTCTGTTTCATCAAAATCTTTTAAACAGCCAGACCTCATCAGACCCACTAAAAAATAAATAAAAGCAATATACGATACTCAAATACATTATGAATATTTGTACATGTGTTTCAAATTCAAATTTCATAATTCAAGTTTTGCAATTCAGTTTTCATTTAAATGTCCAGTATGTGAGACAAAAAAAATCATTCTGATTTCTTCATTTGTTGAATGATCAAACTTAACTTTATCCGTGTCATCTGTCAAGTGGGGGCATTCCCCCATACATATCTTCATTCTATTAAAAAATCATTTTTTCAAGTTCTTGGGAAAACACAAAAAACTTCACCAAAGCAGAGCATATGCTATTTAGGCCAAAAACTCATTTTGGTCAAAAAATGACTTTTTCCATATCGTCACCCTCATAAAATAATGGCCTATGTAGCTGGGTGGAGACGTAGTCTTAATACGATAGAGAACCACCCTGAATCCACCCGACTGCTAGGATCAGAATAATGCTGATGGTTCGGATCAAAGTTGTAACGATTGTACTCAAACATTTTGAACAACACAAACTCAGGGTTTGATCCAGATTAAAACCAAGATTAGGGTACGTGATCTAGTCCGATTTCAGGATCCATTGAACAATTCATTTTCAAGATTTGATCCAACCCATTATCTAAAATCCAATCAGATTACTTTTGAACAACTGGGCCCTGGGGTTTCTCATATATTAACCCTTGGTTCAGTCACTAACCTCAGGCAGTCTGTGCAGAGCCATGTTGATAATAAAGTGTCTGTCAACAGATTCACAGACGCATGATTTCCCATCACTGCACTGTGAACATGTTTTTATTGCAGGATTGATAACAAAGAATGTCCTTGGCAATGAATGGGTTAGCGCTGTGGCACAACCAGAACACCATGGAGGTGCATCCAGGGTTAGGGAGGGGATGGATTCACAGAAGGGTCCTTGACACAGGGAAGTGATTGTTTACCTGCTGCTACCTACTTCAACATTTATCCTGAATGTTAAACTGATGAGTTCTGTTTGTCTGATGTGCGAGCGTGTCAGGCAATTATCTACAGTCAGTGTATTACCTGCAGATTGGGATCAGCACACTGTCAGTTTGGAGCAGGAGTGGCACAGAAGCAGAGTGACGAGCTGCTGTAGACTGGGTCAGCAGAAAAACATGTCTTGTTGTTGTAGTCATCATGAGACAGGAAAGCCAGTTTAATTATGCATATGACAGAGGAATAGTAACATGCAGGCATCATGGATGCAGCTTGAACCAGCCTCTTTATTCTGTGCATGCTCAGTTAACCACCAACCACTGATGATGCATTCAGGTGATGGCATGTAAGTGCACATAAGTGGTGTGCATTACTGTATGCTTATTTTTATTTTTTTTATTTTTTTTACTACTTTATGACACAAGCGTGAGTGTGATGCACTTGTGTGCACTGATACATTGTAATTGCTGAGCCTGAAGTGATGCCAAAGCCAGGGTAATGACAAGCTGTCTTTGTGCATGACAATCAGTTTCTTTGGTTTAGTTTGTGGGACTTATTTGTTACCTGACAGGACAACTCATCAGCTACATATCATCTTGTGTCCATTCATTTTGTATGTCTTAGATTTTCATCAGCGCCTAATGATAGGTTGAACCAAGCAATTCTGTTCATTCAAGTGAAATGAATAGTTTGCTACTGAGCACAGACAGTATTTAGTGGATGAATTACTCTGGGCACCTGATCAGCATAGGTTTCTAACCCAGCCTTCATTTATTTCAACACATCTCTGTGTCTTTACCTTCGTCCTGTCAGTTCTCTCTCTGATTTTCAAACTCTCTGTACAACAGGGTCCCCGACCTTGAGCAGTGCCAATAACAACCCTTTGAAACTGAAACTGCAAAGATCACACATTCCCCGCGTTGCACTCTCTCACCCTGCACCTCTCTCTCTTTCTCTCTTTACACCCCCTACTGCTGTGCTGGCACTCAGATCTCACCCACTCTGCTGTCAATCTGCAGCATGCAGAAGCTGTTGCGTTCAAACTCACCAGCTTTTATAGAGCTGCTGTTCAGAGAAGCTCAGAGCCATAGCAAGAGTTTAACGTTTCATGACAGTGAGTCCACTGAGTTGTTGTCACCTTCGCATCAAGGCAATGGCCCTGTGATGTTTGGCTGCAGTTTAAAGCTTCTCTGGGTTTTGTGGATTCTTTTCTTTGATTTGGGAAAAAGAAGGCGGCAAACTAGAATCTCTTAGAACAAGTCTGCTCACACTGTGAGTACTTTGTTGCTTGTTTCACCCCAGAGCTTACGCTGGCAGGTAGCTGTTCCAGCTTGGAAGGAAGGCGGAGCTGTACAAGAACAACTCTCAAGACAAGTAGAGTTTGGTAGATTGGGGCAATTAGACTTGGGCAGCTTTTGTTGACTTGAAAATATCAAGATGAATTCTTGATATTATGGGGTCTGGGGTGGCAGGAATGTAGCGGACATGCCAGGTTTGGCATCAGCCACCAACTCTTAAAGCAGCTCAGGGCATTTGGTTGCATTTTATCAATCTGTCAAATTGTTAGCAAGCAGAGGCCTGACAAGGCAAGTTTATGTGTAGGCCATTTTTACAAACAGTTTGTCTCAAAGGTCTTTACACATCATCATGACATCATCCTCTGCCCTTAGACCCTCACATCCACTGAGGAAAAACTCCCAAGAAAAAAAAAAACTGGGGAAACCTCAGGGTGAGAGACAGAGGAGGGGTCCCTCACCCAGGACGGGCAGACGTGCAACAGATGTTGTATACAGACAAGACCAGAGTTTATATCATGGGATATGGAATAAATGTTCAGTCAAGAAGAGCTGGTGGAGGCAGCTTCTGGTGGGCAGACTTGGTTATATACAGGGAAAGCAGGGAGAGCAGGCCAGCTTAATGGGGATACTGGTGGGCAGACTGGTCCAGGGTTGGGGTTAGGAAGCAGAGCAGAGACAAACAGATGTGCTCTCAGTATACTACAACCAAGATGCACCTCCAGACCATGGGTCAAATGGTCAGCTCCAGAGGATCAACAATTAAATTAAACTAAGCTACAGCCCACATTCCCAGGGCCCCATACCTTTTTGGTCCCAGTTTAGTGCAAATCTGTGGAATGTTGTTGTATAACATTGTTGTTGCCAACTTACCACATTTGTCACTATATTCCCAAGATTTTCAGAGACAATTCCACTGACTTTCAACAAAGCTTAACTTCTTCCCATTGAAAATAGTGACCAATACTCCTCCACAAGCAAAAAGCTGTCTATTCTATACACTGAGGGCCTGATTTACTAAGATCCCAGATAAGGGGCACTAAATTGTTTGCTTGCTCTAACAGATCGCACATGCTGTTGGTTTGCATGCTGCGGGTGCTCTACTAAGATTGCTTGTGCAAATGACAAGAGGTGCAAAAGTGTTGGAGACTGCCTTATTCAAATGAGGTTTTAATGGTTTGTTGATGGTTTTCACAGTGGAGAACGTGGAAGAGCAGAGTGATTGCAAGCAAAAAGTGAAATTTGAAGCCATCATATTGGAGGTGTTAGTGGAATTAGCGAATAAACACATTCTTGAGTTACAGCAAAGAAATCTGAATATATCCAGGAGAAACACGATATGGGAGGCTTTCTGTGAAAAAGTCACTGCTGTGGGTAAAACAAGAAGAACAGCAGATGAAATTAAGAGAAGATGGCAAGATATATGAAGAAGAACAAAGGAAAAAATAGCTCATAATAAAACCTCGGCAAATAAAACAGGTGGTGGACCAGCGGAGGACATCCCCCCGTCTCTTACTGAGCAGCAGGTGCAGTTGAATTTCTGCGATGACCAGATTGTTGGAATTCAAGAATAGGACACCCTTGAGCCAGAAACTGCAGAGCAGGGTAGGCCCATGATAGCACAAACACACATTTCTTTTATTGGATACATTTATTCAGATATGTACCAAAGAAAAAAAAAAATGAATGTGCTTCCTGTGTTTATGTTTATGTAGCCCTTCCACTCAACTCCAATTTGTTACAGAAGTCACGACATAACCCTTCACACCTGATAACACCTTAAGCATGGGAGGAGAGTTGGAGGGAGTCTACCAAATGGATGGGATGTGACTACTTTAACCAGAGCAAATGGCTCTAAGGTGCAGGGAGGCCTGGTTAGCTTATTTTATAGCTATACTGTCAATGTGAGCTTACAACCTCCCATGCATACTTTTAGCATACCATAGCCCTACATAAACAAGCACTGCAGCTGCATATATATATATATATAAAGCATTGTAAATGGGTCTGTATACAGAGCCATTTACAATGCTTTGAATGATGTAGCTCCTGCATCTGGGTATAGAAATGGAAGATATTTAGAGTTAAAAGTGAAAGTAGAAAGATGTCATGATTTGAATAAATAGTAATGATTACGTTTGTGCACTCCATGTGTAGATTGTTTTTTTTTTATCCTTGCTGGACTGGGACTTGATTCAGATTCCGAACCCAAAGAGGTTCGGTGGCGAGCTAGAAAAGACGAGCGACTGAGACGGAGCGGTGCACGGTGTGGCCAGCCGCGGGATCCTCTCTGAGGAACTTCAGACATCATCTCACTTCACTCGTGATACAGATATGAACACAACACAAAAATCTACCCAGGTAGTGACCATATGCACAGAACATTACACACACAAACCACAGAACTGAAACTGAACTCTGACCTTCTAACAAATAAGGAGGGACACTTTCTTTTGAACTTTTTATTTTGTTTATTATTTTTCATACTTTTTGAAAGAGCTCTATTTTTTTATTTTCTGTATTTATTAGGTTTAATCAGGTTATTGTATTTGAATACCTAGACTCAGCTCACCGAACCTGGAGGCCTAGAGTTTTCATTTTGTCCTGTTTTTTCCCCATTGATAGAGAGACTGACTGAGTAAAACTGTAAAATCAAATTCCGTTTTTTTTCTTCATTTAAAACAGGTAATACACTCATTTCACATGCAGTAAATCAGAAATGACCACTAGATATTGAAAGTTCCAAGCGTTCTGAAAAAATGGGCAAACACACTTACTCATAGGACTTTTTCAGACCCTTTTATAGCTAAACAAGCAAAAAAACTAAGTCCAGGGGTGTCGTGTGGCGCAGCGGTTTAAGGGGGTGCCCCATATGCAGAGGCTTTAGTCCACGCTGAAGTCAGCGCTGGTTCAAGTCCTGCATCGGGCGCCATTTACTGCATGTCATTCCCCCTCTCTCTGGCTCCCCATTTCCTGTCACTCTACACTGTGCTGTCCAATAAAGGCAAAAATGCCCAAAAAATCTACTTTAAAAAAAAAAAGTCCAGACGGACATTTTGGGGCCTAGGTGTTAAAGGGTTAAAACGCACAGATAAAGGTGCTAACAGCTCAGTATGCAACACGTCAACAAATGTGCAATCAAATGTTTCATATGCACCTTTGAAATGTCAGCTCAGTACTTTAGCATTAGTGTATGGTGGCTGCTCTCACGCTGATGAGCACCAGAAGGTAGCGCTCCAACATTAGCCTTAATGCTAAAGATTAGCTCGTGTGGTCCTTAGTGCTAGCGATTAGCATTTAGCACGGTAAGACGATCGCTCACCGATGCGTTTTCCTTCCCGAGCAGTCCTTCCATCTGCGCTCACACAGGTCCAGGCTGTCCCTGGGGATTTCTCAGACTGTTTTGTTTTGTTTTGCTCCACTTTTTGCGTTTTACTTCCATGTTCTATGCGGAGGTTTCTCTCTCTCCTCACAGCAGCTTCCGAGGAAATGAACCTTCTCTGGCGCAGGTCCATGGGCGGGAGCTTCTCTTCCGATTGGGTGACAGCTGCTCTCCAACCCATTTCTCTCAAAATAAACCTCTTTTATTACATTTCTATTTTTCTCTTCAGGTAAACATCTGTTTTTAATCATTAACAAAACATTTGTATTTAATGAATTAATTTTCCCTATGAATTTAAATGTTTTTAATTTAAACCTCTTTGTTTTTAACTTGCAGTGAACAAACTTTTAAGATAGACTTTTAACCTTGGTCACACAGGTCATTGTGGCGGTAGCGGAAAGTTCCGAGCACCCTCTCCAGCAGCAGCGGCGGCGGCGGCGGCATGTGTGGCAGCAGGTCAGCAGGCAGGCAACATGTAGGTGTTGAGGCACACTATGCAGAAATTCACAACCAGGGCCAGCCCAAGCCTCCATGGGGCCCTAAGCAAAATTTGATTTTGGGGCCCTCTATTTCTGCCAATATTGATTGTTGATCATTCAATAACCTCAGTGCAGCTCTGGCAGTGTTGTTTACAACCTATTTTCAGCCTGACATGTCTTTACACATGTATGTGTTACACGCTGAAATTATGCTGTTGCTGTGTCTCCAAAGGTCAAATAATCAGAAACATAAATAATACCAATGCAATAATAATACGAATAATTTCAATGAATGAATGATGAATGGTGTCCAGGGTGCCACATATGGTTTTAATCTCAAAATAAACAGGTAGACAATGTTCTTACTGTAAATGTGTCATCTGTATCATCTTATTATTTTTGGTTTCAAAAAACTGCAACAACAATGTGCAAAAATAAGTTGTAGTGCAAGAACAACAAAAAAGTGCAAGAACAAATAAAATCACTTAGATGTATAAAAATAATAAATTCAATTGTACAAAAACAGACAGAATTAAATAAAATATACAATAAAAATATACAATAAACAATAATCCATCCATCCATCCATCTTCTTCCGCTTATCCGGGGCCGGGTCGCGGGGGCAGCAGCCTGAGCAGGGACCCCCAGACTTCCCTCTCCCCAGACACTTCCTCCAGCTCTTCCGGAGGGACCCCAAGGCGTTCCCAGGCCAGCCGGGTGACATAGTCACTCCAGCGTGTCCTGGGTCTTCCCCGGGGCCTCCTTCCGGTGGGACATGCCCGGAACACCTCCCGAGGGAGGCGCCCAGGGGGCATCCGGTACAGATGCCCGAGCCACCTCAACTGGCTCCTCTCGATGTGGAGGAGCAGCGGCTCTACTCCGAGGTCCTCCCGGGTGACAGAGCTTCTCACCCTATCTCTAAGGGAGCGCCCCGCCACCCTGCGGAGGAAACTCATTTCGGCCGCTTGTATCCGGGATCTCGTTCTTTCGGTCATGACCCAGAGTTAATGACCATAGGTGAGGGTAGGAACGTAGATCGACCGGTAAATCGAGAGCTTTGCCTTTCGGCTCAGCTCTCTCTTCACCACGACGGACCGATACAACGACCGCATTACTGCGGCCGCTGCACCGATCCGCCTGTCGATCTCACGCTCCATCCTTCCCCCACTCGTGAACCGGACCCCGAGATACTTAAACTCCTCCACTTGAGGCAGGAACTCTCCCCCGACCTGGAGAGGGCAAACCACCTTTTTCCGGTCGAGAACCATGGCCTCAGACTTGGAGGTGCTGATTCTCATCCCAGCTGCTTCACACTCAGCTGCGAACCGCCCCAGCGCATGCTGAAGGTCCTGGCTCGAGGGAGCCAACAAGACAACATCATCTGCGAAAAGCAGAGATGAAATCCGGTGACTCCCGAACCGGACCCCCTCCGGACCCTGGCTGCGCCTAGAAATTCTGTCCATAAAAATAATGAACAGAACCGGTGACAAAGGGCAGCCCTGTCGGAGGCCAACATGCACTGGGAACAAGTCCGACTTACTGCCGGCAATGCGAACCAAGCTCCTGCTCCAGTCGTACAGAGACCTTACAGCCCTCAGCAGAGGGCCTCCGACCCCATATTCTCGGAGCACCTCCCACAGAATGCCACGGGGGACACGGTCGAATGCCTTCTCCAAGTCCACAAAGCACATGTGGACTGGTTGGGCAAACTCCCACGAACCCTCGAGCACCCTGTGGAGGGTATAGAGCTGGTCCAGTGTTCCACGACCAGGACGAAAACCGCATTGTTCCTCCTGAATCTGAGGTTCGACTATCGGTCGAATTCTCCTCTCCAGCACCCTGGAATAGACTTTCCCGGGAGGCTGAGGAGTGTGATCCCCCGGTAGTTGGAACACATCCTCCGGTCCCCCTTTTTAAAAAGAGGGACCACCACCCCGGTCTGCCAGTCCAGAGGTACTGTCCCCGACTGCCACGCGATGTTGCAGAGGCGTGTCAGCCAAGACAGCCCCACAACATCCAGACACTTGAGATACTCAGGGCAGATCTCATCCACCCCCGCTGCCTTGCCACCGGGGAGCTTCCGAACTACCTCGGTGACTTCAGCTTGGGTGATGAATGAATCAACCTCTGAGTCCTCTGTCTCTGCTTCCTCCATGGAAGACATGGCAGCGGGATTGAGGAGATCCTCGAAGTACTCCTTCCACCGCCCGACAATATCCCCAGTCGAGGTCAACAGCTCCCCACCTCCACTGTAAACAGTGTTGGCAGAGCACTGCTTCCCCCTCCTGAGGCGCCGGATGGTTTGCCAGAATTTCTTCGAGGCCGATCGGTAGTCCTCCTCCATGGCCTCCCCGAACTTTTCCCATACCCGAGTTTTTGCTTCCGCGACTGACCGGGCTGCCGCACGCTTGGCCTGTCGGTACCCATCAGCTGCCTCAGGGGTCCCCCGAGCCAACCAGGCTCGGTAGGACTCCTTCTTCAGCTTGACGGCATCCCTTACTTCCGGTGTCCACCACCGGGTTCGGGGATTGCCGCCACGACAGGCACCGGAGACCTTGCGGCCACAGCTCCGAACAGCCGCGTCAACAATGGAGGCGGAGAACATGGTCCATTCAGACTCAATGTCTCCAGCCTCCCTCGGGATCTGGTCAAAGCTCTCCCGGAGGTGGGAATTGAAGACCTCAATGACAGAGGATTCTGCCAGACGTTCCCAACAAACCCTCACAGTACGTTTGGGTCTGCCGAGTCTGTCCAGCTTCCTCCCTCGCCACCGGATCCAACTCACCACCAGGTAGTGATCAGTTGACAGCTCAGCCCCTCTCTTCACCCGAGTGTCCAAGACATACGGCCGGAGATCAGATGATACGACTACAAAGTCGATCATTGAACTCCGGCCTAGGGTGTCCTGGTGCCACGTGCACTTATGGACACCCTTATGCTCGAACATGGTGTTCGTTATGGACAAACTGTGACTAGCACAGAAGTCCAACAACAGAACACCACTAAACAATAAATGTCAAGCAAATACTTAAATAATGATGTAAATGAACAGAGTTACCTGAAACAAGATAATGCAAATGGTTTACAAAACAAATATAAAGTTGAATAATTATTAGGTCTTAAAACTTTGTAAATGTAACTATGTGCAAAAGCTTTAGTAGAAAAAAAAAAAATCAAAATAGACTGCCTTAATCCATTTGACTTACATTTGACTTTTTTTTTATGTAACTCTGTTCTTCCTCAATACTCCACCCACTCCTAAAACCTGTGCTTCCTGGCTTTTCTAGAGGCAAAGTCACTTATGACATTGCTGTAAGAAATCTGATGGCCAACTTTCTTGTTAATACTAATCACTGCCAGTCCACTCAGTCTTTCTTGTGCCATGGAAGATCTCAAGTAGTTCTTTATTCATTTGAGCTTGGAAAAGCTCTGCTCTGCAGATGCAACCATCACAGGGAGAGTGCAGGCTATCTGTAGAGCTACCCGAAGATTTGGGTACAACTCACAGATCTCATTTTGAGAGAGGCAAGTGAGCAGTTCAAATGGGGCTTTAGGGAGTTCTGGAAGGTTCTCCATCTCTGTAGCCAGTTCACTCCCATCAATATCGGATTGTTCTCCAAAGGTGAGTTTGTCGCTGAGAACTTTACACTGGTCCTTCCTCATCTGTGCATCAAGCAGGCCAAAGTTGAAAAGCACTCCAAAAATGCTTCTGACCTCCCCTAGGGACTGAAAGCGATCCTCCAAAGACTGGATGGTACAGTCTACCACAGCATTAAAAAAGGATAATTCCAGCCTCTTCATCGCATCAGATTGTGGCTCATCAGGCATCTCATAGAAAAAGTGCCTTTTGTGGTTTGTGTAACTGATTAAATTTTCTCTGTTTTTCTGAATGAGGCCCACTGCAACATCTAGCTGCATGTTGACTGACTGAAGAAGTTTGCTTGTGGTGTTAATCTGGGAGAGAATGTCATACCAAACCACACAGCAAATTTGAAATCTGAATGACCCGATTTCTTCAGCAAGCAAGTGGGTTTCAACTTTTACTGTGGAGTCAGTAGTTTTTTCCCTGACCTCTAACAAGGCTTCTCTCACCTTGTCTGCTTGGTAGCGTAATGGTTCGATGCTTTTAACCCAGCTTTCCCATCATGTTTCACTCCAAGACTTGAGTGTGATGTTCACATTCTTCTTCAAGATGGTCCATCTTTGAGGGGAACCTGAGAAAAGTGTTGTGTTGTCGGCATGAAAAAGAAAAGCTAGCGGCCAGCTAGTTCAGAGGAACAATCTTTTACTCTCCGAAGTCAAGTACAGGAACCCCGATGTTCAATACTGCAATCAGTTACATGGAGTGACACTGCCACCTACTGGCATGATATATTATGCAGGAACAGGTATATATCACAAAAAGTTTGTAGATTTTTTCCACATTTCCATAAAAGCAAGTGGCATCCATGGACACTTTAGCAGCATCAGAAACTACTAGATTTAAGCTATGTGCTCCACAAGGCACACAAAAAGCACATGGATTTTTTTTTGAAAGCCTTGCCTGTACGCCTTCATTTGCATCTTTCATGTTTGCACCGTTGTCATAAGATTGTCCCCTTCAGTCCTCAAAGGGGATGTTTAACTCTTCAAGCCTCTGAAGAATCAGTGCAGACAAGCCTTGACCAGTAGATTCAGGAGCTATGAGAAACCCCAAGAAAAGCTCCTTAATCTCTGGTGTTTCGCCAAGATTTACAGTGCGCACAGCAACAGACATCTGTTCTTGATGACTTACATCTGGGGTGCAATCCAGTATTATAGCATAGTATTTTGAATCTTTGATTTCTGACACCATTGTGTCCAGTATTTTATCGCTTACACAGATTATCAACTCATTTTGAATCGTTTTCCCCAAGTATGTGGTGTGCTCTGCTCCACTGTCGATGTGTCTCACATGATCTCTCAACGCAGGATCAAATTTAGCCATCAATTCAACTTCTTTTAGAAAGTTCCCATTGTTGGCCTGATGCAATGTGTCAGCAGATCCCCTCAGCGCCAGGTTCCTTTCTGCCAGTGCCAGTGGATAATACTAATTAAGCGTGTGAGAACATCTCTCCAGTGATTCTTTTCTGCCTCGAGGAGGCCCATTTCTGTTCCATCAATGGTTTTTCCCTTTGAAAGACACAAGCTAAATTCCTTCCATTTCACCATGTTACTACAATGATCTTCAGCATTTTCATGCTGCACCTATGTTGACCCAGTCCCGCTGTCCATCAGTTGCCAGTTCTAAGGACTTCTTGGAAAATAGTTTGCAGCAAAAGCAGTAGACTGCATCTTTATTTCTTGAATAAGTCAGCCAGCTACGCTTCACTTTTTCCTCATTGACTAATTGTCTGTAGGTATAATGATAATGGAAACTTCGGCCATCATACTTTTTGGGGAATGAAAAGTTCTCCTTAATAGGCAATGGCCCTCTGATCACCTGCTCGGTCTAAATCTGAGAGAAAAGAAGGCCACTCAGCTGGGTCAACTGGCGGAGCTGATGATGATCCGTCGTGAGAAGGGGACGGATCTGGTGGAAGTTGCTGAGGAATTGAACAAAGAAAGACAATGACTAAAAAAGAGGGACCTATAGGGACATTAAATTACAGTTTTGGACATAATTATTCATCTCAGAATGTTCTGCAGTACAATGAGCAATCTGTGGTTGCAGACAGGGAGGGGACAGTGGGCACAGAGGATGAGGGTGCGAGCTCTGCAGAGGATGGAGATGGACCTAAGAAGCAAAAGCAACCCATGTCAGATGTCATATTTGACTTGTACTTGGAAATGATGTGGCTTGCTTTTTTTTTTTGATTAAAAAAAGTTGAAAAACTCTTATATCTGTGTTTTTGCTTGTAATAAAATAAAACCCTGCCAGTGGAACAACTGAAATTTGCTTCAGAAATTTTGAAATAATATGCATTTTTTTTTAAAGTCCCTCATCACATGATTATATCTTAAATTAAATCTTAATGAGATAATTTAACAATTATATAAAAGGTGTTTTGCTGTTAACTTACCAGGTAGATCAGCTGTGGTTGCAGACACGGAGGGGACAGTGGGCACAGAGGATGGGGGTGCGAGCTATGATAAAATACACACATATCAATGAGATACTTTGACTAAATTAATTTACCTTCGGGTGTAATTCTTATACTTAAATATACTGTATGGTGGCAGTCTTTCGCTCACCTGATGTGTTACCCACAGTTGAACCTGAGGATGTGGACTGGCACTGGGCTGATTCTGTGCCTCCAAACTGCTTTAACACTAGTTATTACTGGGGAAGTTTCACATGACTTATGAGTTGATGTAAAAATAACATGTTCATTTACTCACATAAATTACCATGCTCTGCAGCAGCAAGCTATTTTTGAAAACAGCATATCTCAAACTATAACTAGTAGCCTAATGCAAAAGCATATTGCTAGCAAACACGGTGATGTTAATATTTGCTATCAAACATTAGCAAAAACTTTGTTTTGAAGCGAAAAAAAAACAACAACAAAAAAATGAAATATATCAATCAACTCAAAGTTAAAGCACGGTATTACACAAATACAAACAGGTTAGTATGAATATTAAGCTATTTAACTGGACAATTAAAAGATACATTTCTCTCATTTTTACTAGCTAGCTAATTTGCTATTAACGGCTAGGCTACACAAATCTCTTTGATAAACATTACCAAGCAAGCCATGATACAAACACACCTTTATCTTGGCGTTTTTTCTCCTCTTCCTCTTTCGTCCTTTTTCTTTTCTCTGCCCCTGAAGGATACATCCTTTTTTGCAACATTGTTTTGCCTAAGCTTTGGACGGTTCGGCCAGGTCCGTCACTTTTCAAACGCAGCGTCGGGAAGCAAGGCTGGATTAAGAATTCAGAGGCCCCTGGGCCAGACTCCTGTAGGCCCTCACACGCATGCCCGCATGCACGCCCACACGCACACACACACACACACACACACAAACACACACAAACACATACACAGCTGATCAGCCATGGAGCTGCCACCACACACACACTTGTACGCGCACCAACACAACAGACGACTAGTTTACTAGTGCACAAGTGTAGACCTAGTTGTTCGCAACTCCTGTGCACAGGATTCACGCTGACTGGCGACAGCTTATTTTAGGAAAATATTTACAACTGTAGATAAATTGATCACAAGACTATTTTATTAAAACACTCAAATATGCAGAAACACGAAAAGAACAGCAAACAACCTGTCTCCACAACAAAACAATTTTTCCAAGTCATAAAAACACTGCACTTACATTAACAACTCGGGAGGCAGGAATACACACACTCACTTAGGTCACACTCAACACATTAGAGTAGCACCTAAGAGTAGTACCTCATGCAATGACCTTTTTCCTGGCCTGTCTCCTAGCAAACTCCTCCACAACATCACTGAAGTCCAGGTCTCTGACCAGTTCAGACTCTATTGCCAGTAATGATAGAGACTTCAGGCGTTTTTGATTCATGCTTGTTCTCAGTTCATTTTTGATTCTCCCCAAATGAGAAAATGAGCGCTCCCCTTCACAGTTTGTCACCGGCAACGTGAGGAAAATCCTCAATGCTACATACACATCAGGGAAGACTGACTGAAGGCCAAACTTCAATATGGTCTTAAGCATGTTTGAGGGCGACTTGTCTGTCTCAGCCAACATGAATGATCTGAACTGCAGGAGCTCGTTGGCTAAGCCACTGTCTAAGTCTGATGGATAAGCACTGACTAGTATATTAGCATGCTCTGTGATCTCACTGCTACTTGCTGTTTCAACCAGAAATAACACCCCAAATATTTCTGTTAAGTGCTTGTAGGCAGAGAGGCGATGATCAAGGCAGCTGACCAGTTTGTCTATGATGACATAAAAAGTCTCAATTTTGAATTTGTTCCTTCCATTGTGTAGGTTACTTACATCATCTGATAGCTTCTTCCACTCCTCTTTTGAACCAAGCCATCTATGTAAAAGTGGAGAAGCCATCACTAAACAGGGGAGGGGGTCTGCGACACCACCTATCCCCAATTTACAATGTCGCCCTTTCATCGGTACCCAGGAGCGTCAACAACTTAACCTCAGACGACTCTCAACGATTGTCATCCACCAGGGGCTCACCTGACCCTGACGACTGTCGTCCACATGAGACCACAACAATGGTCAGGTGAAACCAGTACTTTCACAGGTACTTTGGTGGACCCACCCACAAGAGGTTAAATACCTGGGTCCTACTCCACCTTCTTGGTCAGACTAGTGCGGACTAGAGAGACTGATGCGTATGAACTGATGAAGCCGCTTGGATAAGAGGCGAAACGTCTTCCCAGACAATACAAGTTGCCTTCGATTCAATTTGAGAGAGAGAGAACTGTGAAGGATTGCATCCCAGGAATGAGCCATGAATGCTGTTTCTAATTGCTCCAGTTTACCACAGAGAGCAGCTGCTTCATTTCTAGTATCCCTTTTTTCATCATCTGAGCCTGCTATTTTTTCAAGTGTGTAGCACTGGTTTTGAACTACGCAGGCTTAAGGATAACGAAACAGTAGTTGAGTAAGCTAATGAACAGAAGATCTAGTGGACACTCAGGGAGGGAGTAACAAGGAGACTGAGGTTTGCTTCGTTTGTTTTAGAAATATAGATGTATTAACAAGACAAAAAACATTAAACAACCGTGCAATAAATATATACAGTGGATACCAAGAATACAGACATGAAAGGCCAATCACACAAATATTTAATGATTCAGTACAGTTCATAGACCCCAGCCCACCCACAATTCATTTGCAACCCACGTCTGGGTTAAGGTTAAGTCCACGGGAAGGGATGTGTGGGGGAAAGTGTGGGGGAGGATGTGAGTGTGGAAGTGTGTGTGTGTGTAGGGGCAGGTGTAGCGGCCAATGGGCAGCAAAGGGGAGCAAGAGTTTTGTTTGTGGCTGCAAGGAGCCCCCTACCAGTCCTGGCAGGAAGGATGCTTCACCCGCGGTCAATCGGTTAGTCTGAGGCTCTAGGCCTGTTCCACTAGCTCGCCATCAGGTCCAGAACCTGGCCAGTCTAATTTCATCTTCAACTTCAACTCGATGCGGCAATGCAATGCAGTAATCCCGACTCGGCAAGAGGCTCCTGCAGCTATAGCGATAGCGTTCCAACTGAATCTGCCGGCTCCTAAAATGGCGGCGTCATGTGATGCTTATGTGCTGGTCATGTGATAACGACGTCACGTCCGGTCATGTGACGCGATGTCACGTCCGGTCATGTGACGCGATGTCACGTCCGGGTTACAAGTGCATCTTTTGTGTGTGAATAATTTTTCCACAGAGCTCTGCTGGATTCCACTTGACTGCTCCATCTGGTGGTTGAGAGAGATTTCACCAACTTATTCCTGTTTTGCGAAAAACCTTCCCCATCTGCTTGTAGAGGAGGAACAAAAGTTATACACTGTAAAGTGTCAAAGTAGTGTCCAGCCTCGGGGCTGCTGGCCTCAATGGTGTTGACTCCAACTAAATTCAGTGAGTGAGCAGTGCATGGAACATAATGGATTAAAGGATTTCTCCTCTTCAGATGTGTTTGGAGTCCATTGTACTTCCCAGACATGTTACTTGCGTTGTCGAATGACTGTCCCCTGCAATTTGACAGCTCCAAGCCTAAACTGGCAACCATAGCAACAACACATTCAGCCAAACTTTCACCAGTATGGCTTTTGATTGGCTCAAAAGTCAGAAAACGTTCAACAATTTTGCCTTCTTTGTTTACAAACCTGAAAATAAAAGTAAGTTGGTCAGCATGTGAAAGGTCTGGGGTGGAGTCAACGACAACAGAGAAGTATTTTTCCTCCTGAATTTCCTCTGCAATAATCTGTCTAGTTTTATCTCCCATGACATCAATAAATTCCTCACAAATCGTTGATGACAGGTAAGACACACTTCCCCGGCCTTTCTGCCCATACTTCTCGATATGCCCAGCCAAAAATGCATCAAACTGAGCAATCAGTTCCAATATACCGAGACAATTTCCATTATGAGATGACCCCAGCAACTCACTATGTCCTCTAAATGAAAGCCCTCTCTCCCCCAGAAACTTAATGGCAGCAACAACTCTTGTGAGGAATTCTCTCCAGTATTGCCTTGCTGCTTCCATTTCTGTTGCCATAGAAACATCAACAGTCCCGATGCCCCTCCCCCTGTGGAGTAAGGATAACATGGAAGCCTCTTCACTCCTTTCATGGTCCCGATGCGTTCTGAATGTTTCCAGTCACTAAATCCCTCAACGAACTGATGATGACGCTTAGAGAAAAGTTTGCAGGCAAAATGGCAAATATTTGAGGGAGAGTACATAATCCAGTCTCTCATTACTTTCTGTCCATTTGGCAAACAGCAATATTGTAAGTCATTATTAAAGTGGCGATTTTTACCTCCAATTCTTCTGTCCCTTGCAGAAGCTGGGTAGGTCGACCTGCAATTGTGAAATTCTGCAGCGCCTCTCTGAATAAGAACTGTCTTTATTTTATCGCTGCTTGTGTCTCTCCACAATGCTGGATCCTTCGTTGTCTCGAACCACTCAGCTTTGGGGGCCACCGGTCCCAGCGGTGTCACTGTTTCAGTCAAGGCACCTTGCTGTGGGTCAGGCGGTGAAGTAGAGGCATCTGCCGGGTAGCTGTCCTGTTCTTCACTGTCGCTGATGTTGCGGTTAGACGTAATGAAAAAGCTGGAGATATAAGGCATGCTCTGTCGGACTTGTGCTAGTCTTTTATCCCTCTCCTGTTTTGATTTTAATTTAGAGGCTCCACTCTCCCAGTGCTTTAACTTAATGTCCATGTTGCTCTTTTTAAATTGTACAGTCGACATCTGTGTCGATTCAAACTTCGCAGTCATCTGTCTTTTTTTCATCTGCTGTCATCTATGTGTGTACATGTTTACGTGTGTACGTCCCCGTCATCCTCGCCTGGACAAAGACAGCAAAACAAACACTCAGTCCTTTTTTATTTGGGTCATTCCTACAATTTGTTGCCATTTGAGTCCCATGGAGTTATAGTTATATGAACTGCAGAGAGGCCGTGATCTAATCAGCATTATTTTTGAATGTGCTTTGTCAAAGTGAGCATGATTCAGTGCACTTGAAGCTGTATGAGTGTTTGTGAAGATGTGGTTGTTGCTACTTCATTCAAGGTACATTACTCACTGTCATCTGTAGATGCTAAGTAACAAATGGCTTTTCAGTCATGTAATTTAATTAATGTATTTCTTGTGTTTCCATACATTTAGATGCAAGTCCCACCGTCGCTCCGAGGCAGCTAAGCGGAGGATGGCGGAGCGTCGGACTGAGGTGGTATGTACATGTATGATGGAGTTGTAGTGAAATGTAACAGTTTAATACACATATTCTTCCATACATCCAGCAGATGCAGCCAGAAACTATGCAATAAATGGAACCTGATCAAACACGCTGTTTCAAGCTGTTTGGTCAGATAATGGCGTGATAGCTATGTGAAATGTCATGACCACTCAGCTGTGAATGTGGCCACATGGCCTGTGGCCATGGCCATCATTGAACAAAAGCTTTTGATAAGTTTTCATCAGCAAGGCAATACGATGGCTTTCACCAAAGATGTTGATCAGATGAACTCCATAGGAGGAGTTTGTGTGAGCAGAACCTGTGGGAGTATGCAGACATGCTGGGGGTGGGCTTTTATGATGTAAACCATGAGGGTTCCCTGAGTAACAGTTCAAGTACACTTTGTCATTTACACAGTATTTGAAGAGGTGTTTGTTTGGAAATCATGTAAATTACTTCATTTTAAGTTATTATTTTGATGACCCAGTGAATGTTAAGAGAGTCAACACAAATGCTGTGACTGTTTCTGCACATGGTTGAATTTATCTGTGTATTTCCTCTTCAGTTCATATGTTTGTATTCAAAGATCTAGTTCTCCTCATACACAACGATTTCTTTTTTTTTTTCCTTAATACAACTCCAGATCAAGGCATGTAGTTCATGACATGTTTTGCACAGTCCTGGGGCATTTGAAGGTAAAATAGGTCATGAAAATTAATTCTAACAAAGTTTTTATTTGCACATATTGTTGTTTTAATTATTTGGAATGTATTAAAAAAATGATCATGATGTACCATACAAACCAGCAGTGTACCTTGTTGCACTGGTGCTCGCCCAGGCCGGGTGTGCAAGTGTGGGTAAGAGGAATGAAGAGACTTGACTGGAGCCACAAGTGACTGTGGCACACCAGGAACACGGAGGTCAAGTAGGGCGACTGCCTAAGTGTGGGTGAGAGGAGTGGAGAGGACCACGGAGGTCAGGTGGAGTGGGTAAATTTTGAAAGTGACATGTTTATGTTGGGAAGCAGACTCTGTATTTGGTCTGTTGTAGGGAGTGTAAGTGTCATAAAGTGTAAAGTTAAAAAATATTTTAGAGAAAAAGTAACTGTTTGAAATAAACCATTACCAAATCTTGGTATCATTCATAAAATATTATTTAATATTTTTTTCTTTTTCTTTGGAAGAAAATCCACTTAAAATGGTTCAACAGCGACACCTGCAGGCGGAGGAGAAAGAGCAGTCTGTGAAGAAGCCAGCAGGGAGGTGGGGTAGAGGGGGGATTCTGTGCTCCAGGGGTAGGATATCCTTCCATTGACTCAATGCTAATCTGTGATTGGCTAAGACACATAAAATGATGCGGCAAGGGAGGACGTCCTTTCTTACCAATCAACAACCAGAATACAAGACTGACATCAGGTTAGTCCAATGATGAGTACCATCTTCACATTTATCCAACTGTATTGATCCTGCGCTAAGCCCCACCCCCTTAGTTATTGTTGCTATGTCTGTCAAGCTGTCACTCCCAGCCATGCTGCTTGCATAAGAAATATATGGAGTTTTCAGCAACACTGACATCGGCTTCAAAGGAAATAATATTAGCACATTTCAAGAAAAACCTTTCGGAGACATCAGAGAGACACATCACAAAGATCATTCATAGTTTTCAGTTACATGATCCACGCAGCTGGAGGGCAAAACATCGGTTTAACGACGCCACCGGACACTGTACAGATCAGAAACATGGACTGTGAACTGTCCCCATCTATGAACTCAGGAATGATCAGGTCATCTCAACGATCATGATGTCCGCTGCATTACAGTAAATGAGAACCGTTCCTGGCTGGAGAATCGCCCAAAAGCCCAGGTAAAAGCTTTAAAAGTATAAGTGTGTATGTAAATTGATGGAACACTTGGCTTTGTTATTAATAATTTCTTAATTTGTAATTCTTCTGCAAATAGTGGATGAGCTGACAGAGAAATGAATTTGGCTTTGGGATTAATAAATTAATTTGTACTCGTATATTTTCATGGTTTTTGTTTTTCCTTTTTAAATCAGAGGGTGTTGTGTAAAATTCCCACCGTGACGTTTACAGCTGTTGAACACTTTCCACATCCTTGATAAATACTACTCAAGTACTCAACTAGTATAAAATAACATGACGCCCTGGGCTGATTTTCCTCCCCAGTTTTTTCAGTCACCAGCCGCCACTGACGAACTACACACACACACAGAGCCATATTTATATATGTATGTGTTATTTGTTATGATATTGATTATTAGTAATTTTTTTTTTTTATCCTCGGCCGGCATGGAAATTATGATTTACAACCTCATCGGTGATTAATAGACAGAGAATTATTTATTAAATGTAAAATGTTTGTTTCTTTTATTGATGCAGCAGACTCCACGTCATGATCTATGCCCCGCCTTCAGTATAAATACCGAAACACCTGCGCAATCGCCATCATTACAATGGAATCAGAGGCAGGGAGAGACATACGTGTCCTTACAGCATGGTTATTAGCATACAAGCTAAAATATTTCACATTTTACTTGCAATTCATGGAACCGTGTTGGTTAATGGTTTGTTCTTTTTTTATTTTAGAAAATGGAGGCATCCCCCAGCAAGTTTCCCTCCATCAACGAGCCGGAGGTGGAGGCTCTCCGACAGGCCCTGCAGCTGGCCACCATAACGTTTTTATTACAAATTATTACTTCAAGAACATCACACAGCCATGAAAACCTTCAGACAGGATAAATACCATTTACAGCGTGGTTGTCATGGATGTAACGGTGAGCCTCATCGTTACCGCGTGCTTGTCGTAGTAGTCTTAAAAAGTAACAACTTTTTACTTCTTGTATGGTCAAAGGAGGGGTTTTAACTGCAATAGTCATTAATACAGTACCAGACTGTAGACCATGTTGAACAGGATAATTGTGATCAAACAACATGTGTTATTAAGCCTTCATAAGAAATACACTGTGTGAATGGTAGCACTAATGGTTGTACTTGTGTCATGTCTCAGTAATCACTTGTCTGTGGAGTGTTTATCTGTGTTAATTATAGATTGTTGCTGTTTTGTATGTGCAGTATGAAACTATGGATCCAGCAGTTGGGCGCCCGGCCCTATACAGCGAACTTACAAGGGCCCACGGCAGGGCCATGGCCCAGCTAGTACGAGAGGTGCGGCTAAGGAGGGCCGCCCAGCAGAGGGCGGCCCTCCTTAGCCGCCAAGTGCAAGAGTTGAAGCAGAAGGTGGAGGTCCTTGAGGCTTCAGCCCTTTTTATGGCTGATGGTGAGTGATGGTTTTTCAGTGTCAAATCTGTAGCTGTCATGGTACGCTGGAGTCATATTACTGTGATATTTATGTTTTGTGAGACAGTAGCCTGTAGAAACAATTCACAAGGAATGAATTTCACCTTCAATTCACACTATTAGTCAGCTTTACATATTGCACCTGTAGACTTACCATGTAATGTGATGTGATTTATTGATGAACAGATTTCTGATCAATACACCACAATGTATCATCCATAAAAAGTACAACTATACAGTCAATGTGTTTGTGTTTCCTCAGATGATATTGAGGAGTCCCACCCTGCGGCCCCAGCGTCTGCCCTTATCCCACCACCCCCCTCTGCCTCTCACCCCCCCCCCGCCTCCCCCCGCCTCCCCACCACCACCACCACCACCACCTGACACCCAAGGGTGAATTTTTGTTGTAGTTGTTGTGTTGGATTTTTTTTGTTAATAATAAATGTGTTCGTGTTCATCAGCTGGTTTCAGTGATTCAAATGTTTGTTTCTTTTATTGATGCAGCAGACTCCACGTCATGATCTATGCCCCGCCTTCAGTATAAATACACAAACACCTGCGCAACCACCATCATTTTGATGGAATTGCTAAGGCAAGACATACGTGTCCTTATAGCATGGTTATTAGCATACAAGCTAAAACATTTCACATTTTACTTGCGATTCATGGAACTGCGTTGGTTAATGGTTTGTTCTTTTTTTATCTGAGAAAATGGATATATCCCCCAGCAAGTTCCCGACCATTAACGAGCCGGAGTGTGCCAGGCCCTGCAGCTGGCCACCGTAAGTATAACGTTTTTATTACAAATTATTACTTCAAGAACATCACACAGCCATGAAAATCTTCAGACAGGATAAATACCATTTACAGCGTGGTTGTCGTGGATGTAACGGTGAGCCACATCGTTACTGCGTGGTTGTTGTGGATGTAACGGTGAGCCTCAGCGTTACAGCGTGGTTGTCGTGGGTATAACGTTGAGCCTCATCCTTGAATTGCCTCTAGCTTTCGGTCAGTAGCTTTTAGCTTGAGGTCACCATGTGGTTAGCATAGCCGGGACGTGTCCCTACTGACCAGCAATGTCCGTCTTACACAGACATGTGAAGCTAAAACCAGTGACAATAGGACACACGTTGACAAATCATTACAAAATATACAATATATTTACTTTTTACTTCTTGTATGGTCAAAGGAGGGGTTTTAACTGCAATAGTCATTAATACAGTACCAGACTGTAGACCATGTTGAACAGGATAATTGTAATCAAACAACATGTGTTATTAAGCCTTCATAAGAAATACACAGTGTGAATGGTAGCAGTAATGGTTGTATTTGTGTCATGTCTCAGTAATCACTTGTCTGTGGACTGTTTATCTGTGTTAATTATAGATTATTGCTGTTTTGTATGTGTAGTATGAAGCTATGGACCCCGCGATTGCCAGGCCAGCGTTATATGGTAATCTGGCCAGGGTTCACAGCAGGGCCATGGCCCTGCTTGTGTGGCAAGTGCGGCTAAGGAGGGCCGCAGAACAAAAGGCGGCCCTCCTTAGCCGCCAACTTGAAGATTTGAAGAGGAAGGTGGAGATTCTGGAGGTGTCAGCCTCTTTTTTACTTGATGGTAAGTGATGGTTTTTCAGTGTCAAATCTGTAGCTGTCATGGTACGCTGGAGTCATATTACTGTGATATTTATGTTTTGTGAGACAGTAGCCTGTAGAAACAATTCACAAGGAATTAATGTCATCTTCAATTCACACTATTAGTCATCTTTACATATTGCACCTGTAGACTTACCATGTAATGTGATGTGATTTATTGATGAACAGATTTCTGATCAATACACCACAATGTATCATCCATAAAAGTACAACTTCACAGTAAATGTGTTTGTGTTTCCTCTGTCATTTGTCTGCAGATGATATGGAGGAGTCCCTACAATCAATGACCCGGAGGTGGAGGCAGTGTGCCAGGCCCTGCAGCTGGCCACCGTAAGTATAACGTTTTTATTACAAATTATTATTTCAAGAACATCACATAGCCATTAAAAACATGCAGACAGGCTGAATACCATTTACAGCGTGGTTGTCGTGGATGTAACGGTGAGCCTCATCGTTACCGTGTGGTTGTCGCGGATGTAGCAGTGAGCCTCATCGTTGAATTGCCTCTAGCTTTCGGTCAGTAGCTTTTAGCTTGAGGTCACCATGTGGTTAGCATAGCCGGGACGTGTCCCTACTGACCAGCAATGTCCGTCTTACACAGACATGTGAAGCTAAAACCAGTGACAATAGGACACACGTTGACAAATCATTACAAAATATACAATATATTTACTTTTTACTTCTTGTATGGTCAAACGAGGGGTTTTAACTGCAATAGTCATTAATACAGTACCAGACTGTAGACCATGTTGAACAGGATAATTGTGATCAAACAACATGTGTTATTAAGCCTTCATAAGAAATACACTGTGTGAATGGTAGCAGTAATGGTTGTATTTGTGTCATGTCTCAGTAATCACTTGTCTGTGGAGTGTTTATCTGTGTTAATTATAGATTGTTGCTGTTTTGTATGTGCAGTATGAATCAATGAATCCGGCCATAGGACGCCCGGCCCTATATGCCAGGTTGGCCGGGGTTCACAGCAGGGCCATGGCCCTGCTGGTAAAACAGGTGCGGCTAAGGAGGGCCGCTGAACAGAAGGCGGCCCTCCTTAGTCGCCAGGTGAAGGAGTTGGGGGACAGGGTGGAGGTCCTTGAGGCGTCAGCCCTTTTTATGGCTGATGGTGAGTGATGGTTTTTCAGTGTCAAATCTGTAGCTGTCATGGTACGCTGGAGTCATATTACTGTGATATTTATGTTTTGTGAGACAGTAGCCTGTAGAAACAATTCACAAGGAATTAATGTCATCTTCAATTCACACTATTAGTCATCTTTACATATTGCACCTGTAGACTTACCATGTAATGTAGTGTGATTTATTGATAAACAGATTTCTGATCAATACACCACAATGTATCATCCATAAAAAGTACAACTTCACAGTCAATGTGTTTGTGTTTCCTCTGTCATTTGTCTGCAGAAGATATGGAGGAGTCCCACCCTGCTGCCCCAGCCTCCCCCATTGCCCCCCTTGCTGCCTCGGCCTCCCCCCTTGACCCCCCACCCCCACCACCACCCCCTGACACCCAAGGGTGACATTTTTTTTTGTTATTGTGTTCTGTTTTCTTTTGTTCTTAATAAATGTGTTCTTGTTGATCAGCTGGTTTCAGTGATTGTTGGTGTATATGTTAATAACACATTTCATTTGTATAGTGCTTTTACACATACTGAAAAACACTTTACTTGGCTACAAATTATAAAATCGATCAAAATGTAATGAGTCAAACATAGTGGTCAAGGCCAAATAACCTGAGACCAAGTGTAGACCTAGACCAAGACCAAGACTTTGAGGGAGTCAAGATTGAGTCAAGACCAAGACCAAGGCGGGGCAAGACCAAGTTCCAGACCAAGACCAAACCAAGGCAAGACCATTCCTGTATTCAGTACCAGTGCTCATAATAATCATGTGGGTTTATATTTACATTATTCCTCCTCAGCTAAAAAGAAAAGGTGATTTTATATTAAATCTAAACCATATTGAAGTGAAACAAAGTCTGGATTGAACAGAAAAACACAACACAATACACCTGATTACAGACTGGACTATTGTAGTAGCTATACAACATACCTGCATTACACCACTGATTTCCATAACCAGTGTCCAGTGGATTTTCCATTTTCATGGGAGCATTTCACAGGTTCTGGTTCAGCAGACTTGCCCTTGACTCACGGTGAGTATATTCTTAATGGCTGAATGTATGTATGTATTAATCATCATGAGTTAGATGCTTTAAGTCACTCCCAGCCATGCTCCTTGCATAAGAAATATATGGAGTTTTCAGCAATATCGGCTTCAAAGGAGATATTAACACATTTCAAGAAAAACTGTTCGGAGACATCAGAGAGTCGCATCACAAAGATCATAAGTGTGTATGTAAATTGATGGAACACTTGGCTTTGTTATTAATAATTTCTTAATTAGGGCCACGGGGCAACGCACCGAGGCACTGGCCCTACAGCTATAAAATAGCTGCAGGGCCGTAATTCTTCAAAAAGAACAATCATTGGAGTTTTTCAAACGTCTACAGCTCAGGCATACTTTCACCTAGAGACTTCATTTAAACTTTAAACTGTAGACACAAGTCTTGTGTGTTGGTGTATTAATCCACGTTTTGATAGGTCATATAGTTTTTGATCAATCACTGTTCCATGACCATGATCATTTTTGGAGAAATTTTAAGATTATAATTGGTGTGTATTGCACGGAATGTTCGTGTTAGAGTGGGTGACATCATCAGCTAGAGTGGGACAAGTTGTCTGACATTGTCTGAAACTTTTCTCTTTCTCTCGTCCTCCCGGCCACAAATTACACTCTACACACATGATTTTTTCCACAGTTGTAGACAAACTTGTTGTGTCTCTGACAATGTGCTCATCAAAGCAGAGAGACTTACAGAATTTAAATTGTGAGCCTCTCAGTGCGGTCACATCTCTCTCTGCTCCTCATTGACTCCAATACAAAGATTTTCCGAGAGAAGCAGAAGGGACCCCTGTTTGAAACTCGCCCGCATCTCTAAAACATTTACTGTAGAAACACCAAAAGCATATCAAAGTGTTCAGGAAGTCCTTACGCCGCCCAGGGTCTGCTGTTTTTTCTGATAGGAGCTACCGTTTTGACACTATAAGCCCAAATGTGAGACCAGCGCAGAGGGAGAAAATCACCCTTTTTCTCCACATTTCTGTCTCTCTCTGGCTAGGGTGCCTCTGTCGTCATTGGCAACCACCAGTTGGCTGCAGGTGGAGCTCGTTAAGGTCAGACTGACACATGCAGCTCGTTATAGATCTGAGTATCAAGTCAGTCACATGCACGCACACACACACACACACACACACACAGACACACACATACACACAGACCTATCTATGTACCTATGTATCTATCTATCTATCTATCTATCTATCTATCTCTTACAATGTTCTTCTGCTGTCAGTTTCCAATGTATGTGAGTAGACTTACATTTTTTCCCCAGTGTATTGCAGCAGACTTCAACTCTTCAAATTATTACACTTACATTTACGATTTTTACTACATGTTATTCTGCCTCTTTCACTAACACACACACACACACACACACACACCACAGGTAACTTAATGTCATTACAATTACAGGTACACACAGACACCAACACACATATGCGTGTGTATGCGCGCACTCCTCTCTCTCTCTCTCTCTCACACACACACACACACCACAGGTAACTTCATGTGATTACAGTTAGACACACACACACACACACACACACACAGGTGACTTAATGTGATTATGGCTCCTCAATATCAGTGCTCAGTACAAGATGATCATGTGTCTGTCTGATTAGTTTGGTGGTGGGTTTGATTCCCATGTTGACAGAGATGGTACCCCCGGCAGTAGCCCCCCATGGCCCTTTCAAAATTTCCCAGAGGGAATTTTCTACTTTTTAATTCTTCTGCAAATAGTGGATGAGCTGACAGAGAAATGAATTTGGCTTTGGGATTAATAAATTAATTTGTATTCGTATATTTTCATTTTATGTTTTTCCTTTTTAAATCAGAGGGTGTTGTGTAAAATTCCCACCGTGACGTTTACAGCTGTTGAACACTTTCCACATCCTTGATAAATACTACTCAAGTACTCAACTAGTATAAAATAACATGACGCCCTGGACTGATTTTCCTCCCCAGTTTTTTCAGTCACCAGCCGCCACTGACGAACTACACACACGCAGAGCCATATTTATATATGTATGTGTTATTTGTTATGATATTGATTTTTTTTTTTTTTATCCTCGGCCGGCATGGAAATTATGATTTACAACCTCATCGGTGATTAATGGACAGAGAATTATTTATAAGATGTAAAATGTTTGTTTCTTTTATTGATGCAGCAGACTCCACGTCATGATCTATGCCCCGCCTTCAGTATAAATACAGAAACACCTGCACAACCGCCATCATTACAATGGAATCAGAGGCAGGGAGAGACATACGTGTCCTTACAGCATGGTTATTAGCATACAAGCTAAAATATGTCACATTTTACTTGCGATTCATGGAACCATGTTGGTTAATGGTTTGTTCTTTTTTTATTTTAGACAATGGAGGCATCCCAGTCCCCAAGCAAATTTCCCTCCATCAACGAGCCGGAGGTGGAGGCTCTCCGACAGGCCCTGCAGCTGGCCACCGTAAGTGTAACGTTTTTATTATAAATTATTATTTCAAGAACATCACACAGCCATGAAAACCTTCAGACAGGATAAATACCATTTACAGCGTGGTTGTCGTTCATGTAACGGTGAGCCTCAGCGTTACAGCGTGGTTGTCGTGGGTATAACGGTGAGCCTCAGCGTTGAATTGCCTCTAGCTTTCGGTCAGTAGCTTTTAGCTTGAGGTCACCATGTGGTTAGCATAGCCGGGACGTGTCCCTACTGACCAGCAATGTCCGTCTTACACAGACATGTGAAGCTAAAACCAGTGACAATAGGACACACGTTGACAAATCATTACAAAATATACAATATATTTACTTTTTACTTCTTGTATGGTCAAACGAGGGGTTTTAACTGCAATAGTCATTAATACAGTACCAGACTGTAGACCATGTTGAACAGGATAATTGTGATCAAACAACATGTGTTATTAAGCCTTCATAAGAAATACACTGTGTGAATGGTAGCAGTAATGGTTGTATTTGTGTCATGTCTCAGTAATCACTTGTCTGTGGACTGTTTATCTGTGTTAATTATAGATTGTTGCTGTTTTGTATGTGCAGTATGAAGCTATGGATCCGGCCATGGGACGCCCGGCCCTATATGCCAGGTTGGCCAGGGTTCACAGCAGGGCCATGGCCCTACTGATGAAGGAGGTGCGGCTAAGGAGGGCCGCTGAGAAGAAGGCGGCCCTCCTTAGCCGCCAAGTGCAGGAATTGGGGCAGAAGGTGGAGGTACTTGAGGCTTCAGCCCTTTTTATGGGTGATGGTGAGTGATGGTTTTTCAGTGTCAAATCTGTAGCTGTCATAGTACGCTGGAGTCATATTACTGTGATATTTATGTTTTGTGAGACAGTAGCCTGTAGAAACAATTCACAAGGAATGAATTTCAACTTCAATTCACACTATTAGTCATCTTTACATATTGCACCTGTAGACTTACCATGTAATGTGATGTGATTTATTGATGAACAGATTTCTGATCAATACACCACAATGTATCATCCATAAAAAGTACAACTTC
The DNA here is from genome assembly GCA_021432705.1 of Caranx ignobilis. Taxonomy (NCBI): domain Eukaryota; kingdom Metazoa; phylum Chordata; class Actinopteri; order Carangiformes; family Carangidae; genus Caranx; species Caranx ignobilis. The sequence continues at coordinate 19,089,842 of MU269990.1, forward strand.
ACAGTCAATGTGTTTGTGTTTCCTCTGTCATTTGTCTGCAGAAGATATGGAGGAGTCCCACCCTGCTGCCCCAGCCTCCCCCCTTGCCCCCCCTGCTGCCTCAGCCTCCCCCCTTGACCCCCCCTGCTGCCCCAGCCTCTACCCTTGCCCCCCCTGCTGCCTCAGCCCCCACCCCCACCCCACCCCCACCAACCCCTGACACCCAAGGGTGATATTTTGTTATGTTTGTTTTTTTTTGTTCAAATAAATGTGTTCATGTTTCTCAGCTGGTTTCAGTGATTGTTGGTGTATATGTTAATAACACATTTCATTTGTGTAGTGCGTTTACAGATACTGAAAGACACTTTACTTGGCTACAAATTATAATATAGATCCAAATGTCATGAGTCAAACATGGTGTTGTGGTCAAGACCAAATAACCTGAGACCAAGTGTAGACCTAGACCAAGACCAAGACTTTGATGGAGTCAAGACTGAGTCAAGACCAAGACCAAGGAGGGGCAAGACCAAGTTCCAGACCAAGACCAAACCAAGGCAAGACCATTACTGTATTCAGTACCAGTGCTCATAATAATCATGTGGGTTTATATTTACATTATTCCTCCTCAGTTAAAAAGAAAAGGTGATTTTATATAAAATCTAAACCATATTGAAGTAAAACAAAGTCTGGATTGAACAGAAAAACACAACACAATACAAACTAGTCTTGTGACAGTGAGATTCATCTTTACTTCCACCACTGCTGAAATTAGTGCAGTTTAAATCTAACATGAAGTTATTTACAAATTGTAGCTTTGCTGGATTTTAAAGGAACATGAGAACAAGGAATAGGAATTGGAATTACTTTATTGATCTCCAAAGGGAAATTCATTAGTCTGTCAGCTCCTCTACCATTGGCAGAAGAATTAAAGAGTCTGATGGTTGTGGGTATAAAAGATCTTCTGTATCTCTCTGTCCTGCAACGAAGAGAGAGGAGCCGTCCACCTCCGCTGCTTCTTTGATCCATCAAGGTGTTATGAAGTGGATGATCCGTGTTGTTCAGTATGGCCTCCACCATCCTCATTGTGTATCTCTCCACCACCTCCTCCAGAGAGTCCATCTTTACTCAGATGACAGAGCCAGCCTTCTTGACAAGCTTATCCAGCCTCTTTGCCTGCTTCTTTCCTAAACTTCCTCCACAGCAGCCTGCAGCATAAAATAAAACACTTGCCATCACAGACTGATAGAACATCTGCAGCCTCTTACTACAGATGTTTGAGATCTGAGCTTTTGTAGGAAAAGAGGTGGCTCTGCCCCTTTTTTGTAGAGTGCATCTGTGTTAACAGACCAGTCTAACTTGTTATCCAGGTGTACCCTGGACGTTGTTCATCATTTCATTCATTGGCATTATTTGTATTATTACTGTATTGGTATTATTTCTGTTATTAACTGAGCAACTTCCTTAATTTATCTGATTATTATTGCCTGTGGAGACACTCACCTGATTTCAGACTGGACTGTTGTAGTAGCTACTTTTCGTCAGTAGATGGCAGTAGCAAATTGTTAGTGACAGTTTCACGTTCTCTCTGGTCCAAATTATGGTCAAATACATATTTACTTGCTAAAACGGGATGTCACATTTCTCCAGTTTGTTATGATCGTCCGACGAGTCATAACTACGGCAAAATGAAAGCTGAAATATGAAATAAAAATACTAAATACTAAAATAAAATAAAAGCCAACACTGTCCTTCCGGTACCCTTCCTCCACAAATATAGACAAAACATCAGATATTTAACAACACTGACTCAACGCGATTTGCAAAAGACGGAGTTTATTGTCACTTTTCAGACCGGAAGTCCAAAGTCTATGGTTGTAACAGTTTTTTATTATATTATTTTTAAATGGACCTCAACCAAAATTAGACATGCTTCAGCATGCCATTATACAGTGACGTCAGTGCAGCATGAATTGCGACATATTTTGCAAAGAATACGCCTAAAATCAGTTCACAATATTATGGTGCTTTTATTTTGACATTACGTTTGCTGTTCCAAGAGCTTCCTGTTTATCGTCGCTACGCTGGGATTGGTTGCGATGCTATTTGAATGGTGCCCTATATATATATACCCATTGAGAACATCACTCGGCCCGTTTGTTTCTATCCACCTGAGCTGACTTACAGACTTTGTGTTGAATAAGTCATTTGGAGAGCGAGACAAACACATTTCGAGGCTTTTAGCTGAGAATTGTTTTCACACGCTACCTACAGACTTTACACCACCGATTTCCATAACCGGTTTCCAGTGGATTTTCCAATTTTATCGAAGCATTTCCCGGCTTCTGGTTCAGCGGACTTGCCCTTGACTCACGGTGAGTATATTCTTAATGGCTGAATGTATGTATGTATTAATGTTGATGGTTGTAACACAATAAATGCCTATGTGTGAATATATGAGCTATACTTGGTAATAAATACAATGTACACGAGGCTAATTGCAACGTTCTTTTGCAAGCTAAGCTAATTGTTGCTTAATCGTAGTAGGGCAGTGGATAGTTAGCTGTTAGCATTAGCATTGTTTGATAGCAGAGTGAGTTACATGCTTTAAGTGAGGTGTGTGAGTTAACAGTAAGCTTGTCCGGTGTACTGAGGCTAAAAGGGTACCGCGGCCCTAAAGCTATTATAAAACGGCACTATACAGCGTTTGGGGGGAAAACGGTTCTTTTTTTTATGACTGAAGTATACAGCTGTCAGTGGTGAATGAGAAGAGAAAACAGCTGGGAGAGAGAGAGAGAGAGCGCGCCTGCCAGAGAGAGAGAGAGTGTGTGTGTGTGGTCGTCGTTGCTACGTCATTCACGATATATTACTCATTCACTGTCATTGTGTACATGCTTATTAGTCAGCATGTCTTTTAATATGCTTTGTTGAAGCAGAAATCAGTGCACTTAAAGCCGTGTAACTGGCTGTTCATTCAAGGTGTATGACTCTGTCATTCTGTAAATGCTCTGCATTGTTTTCAGTGTGGTTTGTGGACCTGAGCATGTTTCATGGTTTCTGTCATCTGGTAGTTTGCTATTAGCAATGTTTGCCAGCAGAGTGTGAGTTAGCCTTAAGCATTGTAATTGTGGTGTGAGCTAACAGTGAAACATACATTAAGAGAAGGGTGTTTTCAGAGTCATGGAGGGATAATGTTATGTGTTTGGGATGTTGTTATGTGATGACACAACTGTACATGAAGGAAATGTCTACAATTAATTACTAAGTAGCATCATGTGGTGAGTGTTTTGGCTTTGTCATTGTACAAGGTTTATATCAGTTTGATTGTATCAAATCTTTCTGAGACGTTGTCGCTGTTATGTATGTTGTGTATAGTTATAGTTATCTGAACTGCAGAGAGGCCGTGATCTAATCAGCATTATTTTTGAATGTGCTTTGTCAAAGTGAGCATGATTCAGTGCACTTGAAGCTGTATGAGTGTTTGTGAAGATGTGGTTCTTGCTACTTCATCCAAGGTACATTACTCACTGTCTAAGTAATGACTGGATTTTGACTGGTGTAATTTAATGTATTTATTGAGTGTGTTTACATACATTTAGATGCCCTGTGGCAAGTCCCACCGTCACTCCGAGGCAGCTGAGCGTCGGACTGAGGTGGTCGGACTGAGGTCGGCCTCCGGTGAGGCTGGTGCATGTCAGTAATCTTCCTTGTTTAAAATCAATATTTCATTTGTGTGGTTTAATATCCTTGCTGTGTGACCGTGTTAAACTGCTCACTTTGTGTGTTTTCCAGTGTAGTAGAGTGTTTCCAGATGTGGTTGAATACTTTGTTACTAGTGAAGGTTTATAAAGTCTAAAGTTGGTGTGTATTGTGTTTTATGTTCATCAACAGGTCGTGGCACAGGGTGGCGCCACAAAGTGCACCAGTGGTCAATTTCAGCGCACACTGGACGCCAACATAAGTTGGTTATTCCAGCTGAGGTCCCAGGCAATTCATAAAGAACACACTGATGATTCAAAGTTTTAATTGTTTGTATTCAGACTAAAAGAAATCCTGTCTTTTGTTCCAGCTTGTTCTTCTTGTGGGAGCGTCACATCTGCGCTCCATTGCAGATGCCAGAGGATCGCTACACCTTTGGCATCATGTACACTCCAGGGGCGTGTGCAGACCAGCTCAGGACCGAGGTTGAACATGCTGATCTTCCTCGGACCCCTGATGCTGTCTGCGTCATTGCCCCTGTCATTGTATCACTGCACGCTGCCACCTGTCGACAGCTGCGCACCTTTCCATCAGCTCTTTCACAGTGTTTACTGCTCGGATAGTGAGCGTAAACATGTCTGACTACGACACAAGTGATGAAGACATTCCTTTTAGCACAGAGCCAAAGAGATACCTTTATGAACCTGAATATACAGATGCCGAACTTCGTCAGATGGAGTTAGAACGGGCAGAGAGAGAAAGGAGGGACAGAGAAGTGGTCCAAACACATTAGCCAATGCCAAGAAGCCAAAGTTGCCTCGTGGCAATGTCTGTGAGAGGAAAGCAATGAAATATATAGGAAGAATCAGACAGGTTCTTGTTGTTACAGCTCGGATCATTACAAATCTGCACCATTTTAATATATTTACTTGTGTAACAATATATTTACTGAAACAGCAGATGGAAAGGTGCGCAGCAGTTGACAGCCAGCAGCACGCAGTGATACGAAGGGAGAGAAAATAGCGCTGAGCGATTGTGAGGTCTGACTTTTTTGTGGACAACAGTTTGTGATGCAAATGTATTACTCTTTTGAACACATATTGTTTTGAGAAGCAAAACACTTTGTTTTTGTGAGCCCAGCAACGAGCCGAACTACTTTCTTCAACACCAACACCTGGCCAGAACTCTGCTCACGGGACGCAGTAGGGGAAAAGTCACTGTTGATGCACAACACTGCTGATGGGGACGTCATACAACTGCATGTCACAAAAAACCAAAAAACTATCCCTTTAACACAGGAAAAAAATGGAGAAACCTCAGGGTGAGCAACAGAGGAGGGATCCCTCACCCAGGACGGGCAGACGTGCAACAGATGTTGTAAACAGACAAGAAAACAGTTTACAACACTGAATATGGAAAATGTGGAAATGGTTAACAAGAGCTGATGAAGGCAGCTTCTGGTAGGTAGGAAAGGCCAAGGGGGTGGATTGGACTACGCATAGATGTAACTCACAGGCAGCCATATTGGGTCAGTCAACCTGCTCTGACTCTGGCTGCAGTAGATGCAGATCCAGCCGTCTGCACTAAAAAACTATTCTTAACTCTGAAATTTTGTCCATAAATAGCTATTTAACTATTTGCATAATGTTACTATAATGTTACTTTCATAGAAAAGTACGTGTAAAAAGTAAAATGATTTATAATTTCGAGCATGCAGTATCATGACTACATTTCTGACATTCATAACAAACCAAACTGTTGAAATTTGCTCAAAAACTGTGTTCTGGTTATTGTAGTAATATATGCACCATAGACATAATGCTCTGAGGGAGGGAGTTGACTGACACAAGGTGAGGGCTGTGTGGTGACAATGTGTATTTATAATAATGATGGTGGACGGCTCCTCTCTCTTCGTTGCAGGACAGAGAGATACAGAAGATCTTTTATACCCACAACCATCAGACTCTTTAATTCTTCTGCCAATGGTAGAGGAGCTGACAGACTAATGAATTTCCCTTTGGAGATCAATAAAGTAATTCCAATTCCTATTCCTTGTTCTCATGTTCCTTTAAAATCCAGCAAAGCTACAATTTGTAAATAACTTCATGTTAGATTTAAACTGCACTAATTTCTGCAGTGGAGGAAGTAAAGATGAATCTCACTGTCACAAGACTAGTTTGTATTGTGTTGTGTTGTTCTGTTCAATCCAGACTTTGTTTCACTTCAATATGGTTTAGATTTTATATAAAATCACCTTTTCTTTTTAACTGAGGAGGAATAATGTAAATATAAACCCACATGATTATTATGAGCACTGGTATTGAATACAGGAATGGTCTTGGTTGGTCTTGGTCTGGAACTTGGCCTTGCCCCTCCTTGGTCTTGGTCTTGACTCAGTCTTGACTCCATCAAAGTCTGGTCTTGGTCTAGGTCTACACTTGGTCTCAGGTTATTTGGTCTTGACCACAACACCATGTTTGACTCATTACATTTTGATCTATTTTATAATTTGTAGCCAAGTAAAGTGTCTTTCAGTATCTGTAAAAGCACTATATTAATGAAGGGGGCAAGGATAGAGGCTGGGGTAACTGGAGGGGACTCCTCCATATCATCTGCAGACAAATGACAGAGGAAACACAAACACATTGACTGTGAAGTTGTACTTTTTATGGATGATACATTGTGGTGTATTGATCAGAAATCTGTTCATCAATAAATCACATCACATTACATGGTAAGTCTACAGGTGCAATATGTAAAACTGACCAATAATGTGAAAATATCACACAGTCATATTACTCAGGCATACCATGACAGCTACAGATTTGACACTTCAAAACCGTCACTCACCATCTTCAGCAAAAGCTGCTGCAGCCTCAAACCCCTCCACCTTCTCCTGCAGCTTAGACAGTTGGCGGCTAAGGAGGGCCGCCTTTTGCTGGGCAGCCCTCCTTAGCCGCACTTCTTTTACTAACAGGGCCATGGCCCTGCCATGGACCCTATTAAAGTGGCATAAAGTGCTGGGCGCCCTACTGCTGGGTCCAAGGATTCATACTGCACATACAAAACAGCAATAATCAATAATTAACACATATAAACATTCCCCAGACTAGTGATTACTGAGACATGACACAAAACACAAATACAACCATTACTGCTACTATATTCACACAGTGTATTTCTTATGAAGGCATAATAATACATGTTTAATCACATTTATCCTGTTCAACATGGTCTACAGTCTGGTACTGTATTAATGACTATTGCAGTTAAAACCCCTCCTTTGACCATACAAGAAGTAAAAAGTTGTTACTTTTAAAAACTGCACAAAAAATGCCTAGCTACCTTAGCTAGAAAATAAAGGGAAAAAATAAGGGAAACAAAATAAGCACATTTCATATGTGGTCATAATATCACAGTTGTTAATATATTGTATATATTGTAATGATTTGTCAACGTGTGTCCTATTGTCACTGGTTTTAGCTTCACATGTCTGTGTAAGACGGACATTGCTGGTCAGTAGGGACACGTCCCGGCTATGCTAACCACATGGTGACCTCAAGCTAAAAGCTACTGACCGTAAGCTAGAGGCAATTCAAGGATGAGGCTCACCGTTATACCCACGACAAACACGCTGTAAATGGTATTTGTCCTGTCTGAAGGTTTTCATGGCTGTGTGATGTTCTTGAAGTAATAATTTGTAATAAAAACGTTATACTTACGGTGGCCAGCTGCAGGGCCTGGCGCACTGCCTCAACCTCAGGGTCGTTAATAGTCGGGACCTTGCTCGGGGATATATCCATTGTCTAAAATTAAAAAAAGAACAAACCATTAACCAACACGGTTCCATGAATCGCAAGTAAAATGTGAAATATTTTAGCTTGTATGCTAATAATATGCCATATATAAATATGGCTCTGTGTGTGTGTAGTTCGTCAGTGGCGGCTGGTGACTGAAAAAACTGGGGAGGAAAATCAGTCCAGGGCGTCATGTTATTTTATACTAGTTGAGTACTTGAGTAGTATTTATCAAGGATGTGGAAAGTGTTCAACAGCTGTAAACGTCACGGTGGGAATTTTACACAACACCCTCTGATTTAAAAAGGAAAAACAATAAAATGAAAATATACGAATACAAATTAATTTATTAATCCCAAAGCCAAATTCATTTCTCTGTCAGCTCATCCACTATTTGCAGAAGAATTAAAAAGTAGAAAATTCCCTCTGGGAAATTTTGAAAGGGCCATGGGGGGCTACTGCCGGGGGTACCATCTCTGTCAACATGGGAATCAAACCCACCACCAAACTAATCAGACAGACACATGATCATCTTGTACTGAGCACTGATATTGAGGAGCCATAATCACATTAAGTCACCTGTGTGTGTGTGTGTGTGTGTGTGTGTGTCTCTAACTGTAATCACATGAAGTTACCTGTGGTGTGTGTGTGTGAGAGAGAGAGAGAGGAGTGCGCGCATACACGCGCATGTGTGTGTTGGTGTCTGTGTGTACCTGTAATTGTAATGACATTAAGTTACCTGTGGTGTGTGTGTGTGTGTGTGTGTGTTAGTGAAAGAGGCAGAATAACATGTAGTAAAAATCGTAAATGTAAGTGTAATAATTTGAAGAGTTGAAGTCTGCTGCAATACACTGGGGAAAAATGTAAGTCTACTCACATACATTGGAAACTGACAGCAGAAGAACATTGTAAGAGATAGATAGATAGATAGATAGATACATAGGTACATAGATAGGTCTGTGTGTATGTGTGTGTGTGTGTGTGTGTGTGTGTGTGTGCGTGCATGTGACTGACTTGATACTCAGATCTATAACGAGCTGCATGTGTCAGTCTGACCTTAACGAGCTCCACCTGCAGCCAACTGGTGGTTGCCAATGACGACAGAGGCACCCTAGCCAGAGACAGACAGAAATGTGGAGAAAAAGGGTGATTTTCTCCCTCTGCGTTGGTCTCACATTTGGGCTTATAGCGACAAAACGGTAGCTCCTATCAGAAAAAACAGCAGACCCTGGGCGGCGTAAGGACTTCCTGAACACTTTGATATGCTTTTGGTGTTTCTACAGTAAATGTTTTAGAGATGCGGGCGAGTTTCAAACAGGGGTCCCTTCTGCTTCTCTCGGAAAATCTTTGTATTGGAGTCAATGAGGAGCAGAGAGAGATGTGACCGCACTGAGAGGCTCACAATTTAAATTCTGTAAGTCTCTCTGCTTTGATGAGCACATTGTCAGAGACACAACAAGTTTGTCTACAACTGTGGAAAAACTCATGTGTGTAGAGTGTAATTTGTGGCCGGGAGGACGAGAGAAAGAGAAAAGTTTCAGACAATTTCAGACAACTTGTCCCACTCTAGCTGATGATGTCACCCACTCTAACACGAACATTCCGTGCAATACACACCCATTATAATCTTAAAATTTCTCCAAAAATGATCATGGTCATCCAACAGTGATTGATCAAAAACTATACGACCTATCAAAACGTGGATTAATACACCAACACACAAGACTTGTGTCTACAGTTTAAAGTTTAAATGAAGTCTCTAGGTTAAAGTATGCCTGAGCTGTAGACGTTTGAAAAACTCCAATGATTGTTCTTTTTGAAGAATTACGGCCCTGCAGCTATTTTATAGCTGTAGGGCCAGTGCCTCGGTGCGTTGCCCCGTGGCCCTAATTAAGAAATTATTAATAACAAAGCCAAGTGTTCCATCAATTTACATACACACTTATACTTTTAAAGCTTTTACCTGGGCTTTTGGGCGATTGTCCAGCCAGGAACGGTTCTCATTGACTGTAATGCAGCGGACATCATGATCGTTGAGATGACCTGATCATTCCTGAGTTCATAGATTCACAATTCACAGTCCATGTTTCTGATCTGTACAGTGTCCGGTGGCGTCGTTAAACCCATGTTTTGCCCTCCAGCTGCGCGGATCATGTAACTGAAAACTATGAATGATCTTTGTGATGCGTCTCTCTGATGTCTCCGAACAGTTTTTCTTGAAATGTGTTAATATCTCCTTTGAAGCCGATATTGCTGAAAACTCCATATATTTCTTATGCAAGGAGCATGGCTGGGAGTGACTTAAAGCATCTAACTCATGATGATTAATACATACATACATTCAGCCATTAAGAATATACTCACCGTGAGTCAAGGGCAAGTCCGCTGAACCAGAACCTGTGAAATGCTCCCATGAAAATGGAAAATCCACTGGACACTGGTTATGGAAATCAGTGGTGTAATGCAGGTATGTTGTATAGCTACTACAATAGTCCAGTCTGAAATCAGGTGTATTGTGTTGTGTTTTTCTGTTCAATCCAGACTTTGTTTCACTTCAATATGGTTTAGATTTAATATAAAATCACCTTTTCTTTTTAGCTGAGGAGGAATAATGTAAATATAAACCCACATGATTATTATGAGCACTGGTACTGAATACAGGAATGGTCTTGCCTTGGTTTGGTCTTGGTCTGGAACTTGATCTTGCCCGTCTTGGTCTTGACTCAGTCTTGACTCCCTCAAAGTCTTGGTCTTGGTCTAGGTCTACACTTGGTCTCAGGTTATTTGGCCTTGACCACAACACTATGTTTGACTCATTACATTTTGATCGATTTTATAATTTGTAGCCAAGTAAAGTGTTTTTCAGTATGTGTAAAAGCACTATACAAATGAAATGTGTTATTAACATATACACCAACAATCACTGAAACCAGCTGATCAACAAGAACACATTTATTAAGAACAAAAGAAAACAGAACACAATAACAAAAAAAAATGTCACCCTTGGGTGTCAGGGGGTGGTGGTGGGGGTGGGGGGTCAAGGGGGGAGGCCGAGGCAGCAAGGGGGGCAATGGGGGAGGCTGGGGCAGCAGGGTGGGACTCCTCCATATCTTCTGCAGACAAATGACAGAGGAAACACAAACACATTGACTGTGAAGTTGTACTTTTTATGGATGATACATTGTGGTGTATTGATCAGAAATCTGTTCATCAATAAATCACATCACATTACATGGTAAGTCTACAGGTGCAATATGTAAAGCTGACTAATAGTGTGAATTGAAGATGACATTAATTCCTTGTGAATTGTTTCTACAGGCTACTGTCTCACAAAACATAAATATCACAGTAATATGACTCCAGCGTACCATGACAGCTACAGATTTGACACTGAAAAACCATCACTTACCATCAAGTAAAAAAGAGGCTGACACCTCCAGAATCTCCACCTTCCTCTTCAAATCTTCAAGTTGGCGGCTAAGGAGGGCCGCCTTTTGTTCTGCGGCCCTCCTTAGCCGCACTTGCCACACAAGCAGGGCCATGGCCCTGCTGTGAACCCTGGCCAGATTACCATATAACGCTGGCCTGGCAATCGCGGGGTCCATAGCTTCATACTACACATACAAAACAGCAATAATCTATAATTAACACAGATAAACAGTCCACAGACAAGTGATTACTGAGACATGACACAAATACAACCATTACTGCTACCATTCACACTGTGTATTTCTTATGAAGGCTTAATAACACATGTTGTTTGATTACAATTATCCTGTTCAACATGGTCTACAGTCTGGTACTGTATTAATGACTATTGCAGTTAAAACCCCTCGTTTGACCATACAAGAAGTAAAAAGTAAATATATTGTATATTTTGTAATGATTTGTCAACGTGTGTCCTATTGTCACTGGTTTTAGCTTCACATGTCTGTGTAAGACGGACATTGCTGGTCAGTAGGGACATGTCCCGGCTATGCTAACCACATGGTGACCTCAAGCTAAAAGCTACTGACCGAAAGCTAGAGGCAATTCAAGGATGAGGCTCACCGTTATACCCACGACAACCACGCTGTAACGCTGAGGCTCACCGTTACATCCACAACAACCACGCGGTAACGATGTGGCTCACCGTTACATCCATGACAACCACGCTGTAAATGGTATTTAGCCTGTCTGAAGGTTTTCATGGCTGTGTGATGTTCTTGAAGTAATAATTTGTAATAAAAACGTTATACTTACGGTGGCCAGCTGCAGGGCCTGGCACACTCCGGCTCGTTAATGGTCGGGAACTTGCTGGGGGATATATCCATTTTCTCAGATAAAAAAAGAACAAACCATTAACCAACGCAGTTCCATGAATCTCAAGTAAAATGTGAAATGTTTTAGCTTGTATGCTAATAACCATGCTATAAGGATACGTACGTCTTGCCTTAGCAATTCCATCAAAATGATGGTGGTTGCGCAGGTGTTTGTGTATTTATACTGAAGGCGGGGCATAGATCATGACGTGGAGTCTGCTGCATCAATAAAAGAAACAAACATTTGAATCACTGAAACCAGCTGATGAACACGAACACATTTATTATTAACAAAAAAAATCCAACACAACAACTACAACAAAAATTCACCCTTGGGTGTCAGGTGGTGGTGGGGAGGCAGGGGGGGGGGGGGGGGGGGGGGGGGTGAGAGGCAGAGGGGGGTGGTGGGATAAGGGCAGACGCTGGGGCCGCAGGGTGGGACTCCTCCATATCATCTGAGGAAACACAAACACATTGACTGTATAGTTGTACTTTTTATGGATGATACATTGTGGTGTATTGATCAGAAATCTGTTCATCAATAAATCACATCACATTACATGGTAAGTCTACAGGTGCAATATGTAAAGCTGACTAATAGTGTGAATTGAAGGTGAAATTCATTCCTTGTGAATTGTTTCTACAGGCTACTGTCTCACAAAACATAAATATCACAGTAATATGACTCCAGCGTACCATGACAGCTACAGATTTGACACTGAAAAACCATCACTCACCATCACCCATAAAAAGGGCTGAAGCCTCGAGGACCTCCACCTTCTGCTTCAACTCTTGCACTTGGCGGCTAAGGAGGGCCGCCCTCTGCTGGGCGGCCCTCCTTAGCCGCACCTCTCGTACTAGCTGGGCCATGGCCCTGCCGTGGGCCCTTGTAAGTTCGCTGTATAGGGCCGGGCGCCCAACTGCTGGATCCATAGTTTCATACTGCACATACAAAACAGCAACAATCAATAATTAACACAGATAAACACTCCACAGACAAGTGATTACTGAGACATGACACAAGTACAACCATTACTGCTACCATTCACACAGTGTATTTCTTATGAAGGCTTAATAACACATGATGTTTGATCACAATTATCCTGTTCAACATGGTCTACAGTCTGGTACTGTATTAATGACTATTGCAGTTAAAACCCCTCGTTTGACCATACAAGAAGTAAAAAGTTGTTACTTTTTAAGACTGCACAAAAACATGCCTAGCTACCTTAGCTAGAAAAAAAGAGAGAAGAGATAAGAGGAACAAAATAAGTACATTTCATATGTGGTCATAATATCACAGTTGTTAATATATTGTATATTTTGTAATGATTTGTCAACGTGTGTCCTATTGTCACTGGTTTTAACTTCACATGTCTGTGTAAGACGGACATTGCTGGTCAGTAGGGACACGTCCCGGCTATGCTAACCACATGGTGACCTCAAGCTAAAGCTACTGACCGTAAGCTAGAGGCAATTCAAGGATGAGGCTCAACGTTACATCCATGACAACCACGCTGTAAATGGTATTTATCCTGTCTGAAGGTTTTCATGGCTGTGTGATGTTCTTGAAATAATAATTTGTAATAAAAACGTTATACTTACGGTGGCCAGCTGCAGGGCCTGGCGCACTGCCTCAACCTCAGGGTCGTTAATGGTCGGAAACTTGCTGGGGGACTGGGATGCCTCCATTGTCTAAAATAAAAAAAGAACAAACCATTAACCAACACGGTTCCATGAATCGCAAGTAAAATGTGAAATATTTTAGCTTGTATGCTAATAACCATGCTGTAAGGACACGTATGTCTCTCCCTGCCTCTGATTCCATTGTAATGATGGCGGTTGTGCAGGTGTTTCTGTATTTATACTGAAGGCGGGGCATAGATCATGACGTGGAGTCTGCTGCATCAATAAAAGAAACAAACATTTTACATTTAATAAATAATTCTCTGTCTATTAATCACCGATGAGGTTGTAAATCATAATTTCCATGCCGGCCGAGGATAAAAAAAAAATAATACTAATAATCAATATCATAACAAATAACACATACATATATAAATATGGCTCTGTGTGTGTGTAGTTCGTCAGTGGCGGCTGGTGACTGAAAAAACTGGGGAGGAAAATCAGCCCAGGGCGTCATGTTATTTTATACTAGTTGAGTACTTGAGTAGTATTTATCAAGGATGTGGAAAGTGTTCAACAGCTGTAAACGTCACGGTGGGAATTTTACACAACACCCTCTGATTTAAAAAGGAAAAACAAAACCATGAAAATATACGAGTACAAATTAATTTATTAATCCCAAAGCCAAATTCATTTCTCTGTCAGCTCATCCACTATTTGCAGAAGAATTACAAATTAAGAAATTATTAATAACAAAGCCAAGTGTTCCATCAAATTACATACACACTTATACTTTTAAAGCTTTTACCTGGGCTTTTGGGCGATTGTCCAGCCAGGAACGGTTCTCATTGACTGTAATGCAGCAGACACTGATCTGTACAGTGTCCGTTGCCTTCGTTGAACCGATGTTTTGCCCTCCAGCTGCGCGGATCATGTAACTGAAAACTATGAATGATCTTTGTGATGTGTCTCTCTGATGTCTCCGAAAGGTTTTTCTTGAAATGTGCTAATATTATTTCCTTTGAAGCCGATGTCAGTGTTGCTGAAAACTCCATATATTTCTTATGCAAGCAGCATGGCTGGGAGTGACAGCTTGACAGACATAGCAACAATAACTAAGGGGGGCGGGGCTTAGCGCAGGATCAATACAGTTGGATAAATGTGAAGATGGTACTCATCATTGGACCAACCTGATATCAGTCTTGTATTCTGGTTGTTGATTGGTAAGAAAGGACGTCCTCCCTTGCCGCATCATTTTATGTGTCTTAGCCAATCACAGATTAGCATTGAGTCAATGGAAGGATATCCTACCCCTGGAGCACAGAATCCCCCCTCTACCCCACCTCCCTGCTGGCTTCTTCACAGACTGCTCTTTCTCCTCCGCCTGCAGGTGTCGCTGTTGAACCATTTTAAGTGGATTTTCTTCCAAAGAAAAAGAAAAAAATATTAAATAATATTTATGAATGATACCAAGATTTGGTAATGGTTTATTTCAAACAGTTACTTTTTCTCTAAAATATTTTTTAACTTTACACTTTATGACACTTACACTCCCTACAACAGACCAAATACAGAGTCTGCTTCCCAACATAAACATGTCACTTTCAAATTTACCCACTCCACCTGACCTCCGTGGTCCTCTCCACTCCTCTCACCCACACTTAGGCAGTCGCCCTACTTGACCTCCGTGTTCCTGGTGTGCCACAGTCACTTGTGGCTCCAGTCAAGTCTCTTCATTCCTCTTACCCACACTTGCACACCCGGCCTGGGTGAGCACCAGTGCAACAAGGTACACTGCTGGTTTGTATGGTACATCATGATCATTTTTTTAATACATTCCAAATAATTAAAACAACAATATGTGCAAATAAAAACTTTGTTAGAATTAATTTTCATGACCTATTTTACCTTCAAATGCCCCAGGACTGTGCAAAACATGTCATGAACTACATGCCTTGATCTGGAGTTGTATTAAGGAAAAAAAAAAAAAATCGTTGTGTATGAGGAGAACTAGATCTTTGAATACAAACATATGAACTGAAGAGGAAATACACAGATAAATTCAACCATGTGCAGAAACAGTCACAGCATTTGTGTTGACTCTCTTAACATTCACTGGGTCATCAAAATAATAACTTAAAATGAAGTAATTTACATGATTTCCAAACAAACACCTCTTCAAATACTGTGTGAATGACAAAGTGTACTTGAACTGTTACTCAGGGAACCCTCATGGTTTACATCATAAAAGCCCACCCCCAGCATGTCTGCATACTCCCACAGGTTCTGCTCACACAAACTCCTCCTATGGAGTTCATCTGATCAACATCTTTGGTGAAAGCCATCGTATTGCCTTACTGATGAAAACTTATCAAAAGCTTTTGTTCAATGATGGCCATGGCCACAGGCCATGTGGCCACATTCACAGCTGAGTGGTCATGACATTTCACATAGCTATCCTCCGCCATCCTCCGCTTAGCTGCCTCGGAGCGACGGTGGGACTTGCATCTAAATGTATGGAAACACAAGAAATACATTAATTAAATTACATGACTGAAAAGCCATTCGTTACTTAGCATCTACAGATGACAGTGAGTAATGTACCTTGAATGAAGTAGCAACAACCACATCTTCACAAACACTCATACAGCTTCAAGTGCACTGAATCATGCTCACTTTGACAAAGCACATTCAACAATAATGCTGATTAGATCACGGCCTCTCTGCAGTTCATGTAACTACACACAACTATACACAACATACATAACAGCGACAACGTCTCAGAAAGATTTGATACAATCAAACTGATATAAACCTTGTTCAATGACAAAGCCAAAACACTCACCACATGATGCTACTTAGTAATTAATTGTAGACATTTCCTTCATGTACAGTTGTGTCATCACATAACAACATCCCAAACACATAACATTATCCCTCCATGACTCTGAAAACACTCTTCTCTTAATGTATGTTTCACTGTTAGCTCACACCACAATTACAATGCTTAAGGCTAACTCACACTCTGCTGGCAAACATTGCTAATAGCAAACTACCAGATGACAGAAACCATGAAACATGCTCAGTTCCACAAACCACATTGAAAACAATGCAGAGCATTTACAGAATGACAGAGTCATACACCTTGAATGAACAGCCAGTTACACGGCTTTAAGTGCACTGATTTCTGCTTCAACAAAGCATATTAAAAGACATGCTGACTAATAAGCATGTACACAATGACAGTGAATGAGTAATATATCGTGAATGCAGTAGAACGAACGAGCATATCTTTACACTCTCTCTCTCTCTCTCTCTCTCTGGCATGCTTGCTCTCTCTCTCTCACCTCACTGTTTTCTCCTCCCCTTTACCACTTCTAGCTGTATGCTTCAGTCATTCATAAAAAAAGATATACCCTTTTTTTTGTCTATCCAAACCCAGTATAGTACCGTTTGAATAGCTTTAGCACCGTGGTACCCTTTTAGACCCAGTACACCAAACAAGCTTACTGTTAACTCACACACCTCACGCTACTAGGAGCAACATTTAGTTCAGCTAGTGGCAAAACAACATTGCAATTAGCGTTGTGTACATTTTATTTATTACCAAGCATAGCTCATATATTCAAGAGGGGTCTGGCTGCAGACCTCCAGCGTGGGGCTGTTTCTGTTGCAGGCCCCATTCTCAGGCCGCCTCCACTGTCAGGCCCAGAAATAACAAACTTTTTGTGCGTCTCCAAAAGGACTCTGACATTTTCGTCATTTGCATTTGATTACCACCATGACAACGATAAGTATAGCCTATCAAAGAAATAAAGAATGTCTGAATGCACGGGTTGCGTTACCATTTTACTAGCCGAATGAATGTTAGTCTACGTACAGTGGGTTGCAAAAGTATTCATACCCATGACCAAAACTCAATTGCTCAGAAAAGAACAAAGCAAAAGTGAGTTTCACCTTTTTATATGAAAGGAAATAGCACAAACACAACAATCCATCGCTGTTTTTGTTCGTAAGCACTCTTTATTATGAATAGATTGCATAAGTTTGTATTTCATTGTTGCAAAAGTATTCACACTAAGTCATTAAGTCACAATCAGTACTTGGTTGCAGCTCCTTTGGCAGCAATAACAGCTTCCAGTCGCTTTGGATAGCCAGCAATGAGTTTTGCGCAACACATATTCTGAATGAGCCATTTTAATCTAGATTAATCTAGATTAATTCCATGACTAGAGTGAGATTAATCTAGATTAAAAAAAATTAATCTATGCCCACCACTAGTTAAAACATAATTGATGTTTTTCTACAGTTTAATAGTCTTTAATGTGTTTCATGTATTCTGATAAACAAGAAAATGTCAGCGGTCACACAGACATGCACAGAAGGACTTGTTACTTGAGATGCATTTTATGTTTTTTAGACATTAATTACTTAAAAAAGAAAATTGTCCAATTTTAATTATATTGTGGTGGAATCAGATTTATTGACAGAAGTGTCTGTAAATGGTTCAGGGAGTAACCTGTAAATCTACAGAATTATCCATAATCAGGATGAATAACAGAAAATGTACTGGCAGAAAATTACCAGGACATTTTCTGTTTTTTTATGGGGTTTTTAGTCTACCATGGCAACGGTAGCCTATTTACCAAATCAAAGTGTATTGCATAGTCAGTTTTTATAGGTCACTTTTAAAATCATGTCATATTTTGTAATTATAATCCTGGCCATGGACACATTAATCATTGCATACGTCTCTCAAAGATGTCATGTAAAAAGGCAAAGCAATAGCATCCTCTCATTTGCCATGAGACGAAAGCCCCCTAAAAATCCCAGGTTAGAGGAGGAGACAGAGCAGGTGGAAGAGGAGGAGACAGCACAGGTGGAAGAGGAAGAGACACTACAGGTGGAAGAGGAGGAGACAGAGCAAGTGAAGAGGAAGAGACAGTACAGGTGGAAGAGGAGGAGACAGAGCAAGTGAAGAGGAAGAGACAGAATGGGTGGAAGAGGAAGAGACCGAGCAGGTGGAAGAGGAAGAGACTGAGCAGGCGGAAGAGGAGGAGAGAGTGGAAGAGACAAAAGAGATAAAAAAAAAAAAGTATCAGGAGCAGCCGTCTACAAGACCTCTTTCAAAAATGAATGGACCTCTAAATGGCCATTTGTTACTGTAGGAAGCACCAGCTCCTATTATTGGTGTTCTATCTGCCACCAAGAGAACTCCTGTGCCCATCAAGGTGTGCGGCATGTGACAAGGCACATAGAAGGCCAAGGCCAATAGGCCAAGCACAGGCCAGCACAGTCAAAAACTTTTACTTGCCAGTGACTGCAGAAATGAGTGTCCAAGAGGTCAAGGTACATAGCACGTTAAATCCAAAAGGTTGATTACAATGTTCATGATTTTTGTTCAACATTTTAGTATTTGTCATTGGCATTTACATGAGACATTAATCCATCACATGGACAGAATACTGCTCTGTAATGTATTTTGTGTGATGTATTTTGTGTTGTCAGATTTTGATGGACATGTAGACATGGGTTAAATCAGTGTTAACATTCAAATGTGTAGTCAGCATAGCTAAATCTTTTTTTCATTTGTTTCTGTTGCAGACAAGGAGGGCCGAGGTAATGGTTGCCGTACAAAGGTTGTTGCTCAACATGTACCGTTTGCTGTGGCTGACCATTTCAGCCCCTTGTACAGGGAATGTTTCAAAGACTCTCCCACGGCTCAAAATTTCAAGAGTGCCAGCACAAAAACTACCTGCGTCATTAATGAAACAGTTGCACCTCACTATAAGAACGAGCTGGTGATGAAGATGAGGGAAAGTCCCTTTACACTGGTTACTTGAAAGGTTTGTAATTCAATTAGCTCCGGTGTTACAAAAGTGAGGAAAAATCCAGTTAACTTTGTGTTTCTTACATATTTTACCAGAATTTTGTGAACTCCATGGCAGTGAGTATATGGAAATGCTGCTGCACATTTCTGTGAGGTGGCTGAGTTTGGAGATGTGCATCACCCGCATCCTGCAGCGACATGGCCCACTCACCAGCTACTTCAAATTTTTAAGTCAGTCACAGATTATATTGACACTAGTTCAGGATAGTTATGAGACACCCAAGACTAACAACCTGTCTTTTTGCAGATGAGAAACAACCAAGGTTCAAAGGCTGGTGGAGGCGTTTTCCAATCCCCTGACAGAAGTTCACCTCCTGTTCTTTCAGGCCACATTGCCAGTGTTCTCTGCAATGAACCTCCTTCTCCAGAGAGAAAATGCATTCATATTCCAGCTGTATGAAGAGGTAAATTGGAGGGCTAGTCTCCCTGCTTAAGTGCAACAACCCCTGTGAAATATAGATTGCGTTATTTTGTCATTTCCCTTGATAAATTACTCGTGCAAAGTGACAAAAATAACTTAATTATCTAATCTTAATAATGCAATGGAATCTTTTATGACATTAAATTTTGTAGATGACGAAATTCATTAAGAAACTCGAGGTTTGTTGGGTCAAAAATAAAGGTCCAAAAATGGGCCAGTTGTGATCAAAGACCGTTTATTTTCTCCAACATTAAATGATACAAAAATCAACGTCTCCAAGGGTGTTTAACAGGTCACAAAAAAATCAACAAAGTGTGGAGATAATCCCTTGAAAATGATCAGAACAGACAGAGCTTGGTGCAGTAGAGTCTAACCCACTGAACAGTGAGGTCAAACCAGAGTCAGATCCGGATCAGACTGACCCGAAAGTCTCTGTGCCCTCTTTTTATTCTTTTACAAAGTGCACAACCTTTTTATTTAAATTAAGGGAGGTGTCCTCCGTTATTTTTCTTAACCCTTAGATGCACGAGTGACTGGACCCTACACTCTTCCATAAGTGGGTCAAAAATGACCCATATTAGAATCAATGCGTTTTTATGCCATTTTTGTCATTTTGGTTAAGAATAATCACTTGTATAATATTTAGTATTATATTTAGGACCACACAAGAATGATTTCATGTTTGAAATATCTTTATTTTTCACTTTTCAACTTTTTTGAAAAAGAAAATTACCCAGAACAACAATAGAAAAATGTGAACATCCATTGTGTGTGTGCGTGTGTGTCTGTGTGTGTGTAACTGTCCAGTCATTGATAGTTCCTCTCTCTTTTCCCTGTTTTGCCTTCTTGTCTCATCACTGTATGCAGTTCAGACAAACTACCTGTTTCTGGCTGTGATCATTGCACACAGGTACATTGCATTTCCCACACCTATTGTGTACTTTACGATCTTTGTTACTTGGGCAGATCTGACACCTCTTTCTCTTTAGTTGGCCCTGTCTTCTTCTTTCCTGTGGCTGGGCCGTGGCTTTTGTCACCCCACACCTTTCCATTGCTTCAATAATTGGGGTTTGCAGTTGGGGGCTGCCTTCCAGTCCACTCCTCATGTGTGGTGTGACAAGCTCCTTTGACAGCCCTTTGAGGAAGAGCCGTCGTACGTTGGTGATGCCGCTCTTGAATTCTGGGTGCTGAGCCGTGAAAAAGGTGTAGGCATTCAGGGTGGCGATGTCAATCATGTTGTACCACAGCACCATGGGCCACCTCTGTGTTTGGTGCTTGCAGGTGTAGGTGCCATCCATCTGGTCAATGGTGTCTACACCTCCTTTTGTCTTGTTGTAAAATGTGATCACTTCTGTTTTTTTCTTTCTGCTATTTTCATCCACTACTTTGTTGTGGTGCATCGTGCTCAGGAGCACAACAGCTTTTCCTGTCTTTCTGACATAGCTGACCATGGTAAGGCTGTCGTTGAATCCAAACTCTGTGCTGTGAACCTCCCTGGACTTGGAAGGCTTCATCAGAGGAGGGATGTCTGGCTTGCTCTGACGTAGAGTCCCCACAATAGTGAGATCCTTCTCCAGGAGATGCTGCACAAGAGGCACACTGGTGAAAAAGTTATCCATGGTGATGTTGCGACCTGTGTTTCTAAATCTACTACACAACTGCTGGACAATGTTTTTCCCCAGATTCTTCTGAACTTCTTCCCCTGGTTGTCTCCCTGTGTAAACTATGCCATCTATTGCATAGGGGATGCGTGCATCACAAACCCAGTAGATCTTTAGGCCGTACTTGGCGGGCTTGCTTGGCATGTACTGTTGAAACTTGCATCTACCCCTGAACGGCACAAGCTGTTCGTCCACAGTGACACAATCACTGGGGATGAATCGCTGTCTGCAGTTGACCAGGAACAGGTCCCATACATAGCGGAAGGCTGCCATATGGTCTGTTTCCAGTCGGAAGGCTCTGGTCCTCTTATCATCGAAGCGCAAGGTATGGCGAATGTCTTCAAATCTTCCAACAGCCATAGTGGCCTTGTACATGGGATTATGTAGAGGACTCCCAAACAGCTCACGGACTGATACATCCCAGTTCTTCTCACTTCCTGCAAGCAGGGTCAATCCAATGAAGGCCATGAATTCCTCTTTGGTGACATTTGTCCATTCTTTTCCTCTAGCTGTTGCTAGTCTCCGTCCTTCCAAGTTTGTGCACTTTATCGCCTCTTGTATAATATCATCAGTGATAAAGAGCTCCCATGCATCTTTTGGTGAGACAGTGGTGCTAAGCACTGGTGCAGGCCCTGGCCGACTTCTGAGGATATTGTGGCTCTGTGTTCTGCCCTGGGTGGGAGGAAACTCGCTCCAGTAAGAGCCCTTCTGACTCATTCTGTTGGACATGATTTGGATGCTTTCTTCTTCAGAGGACAACAGAAGAGGAATCTTCTGAGTCAGATTGATCCTGTTCAGTTGGATTTCCAGGTGGACGACTGCCACTGCCACCTGGACAATAGTGTGGGTCCTCATCATCAGAAATTTCAGACTCGGAGTCCAACCCCGTTACTGCCTCCTCATCATCCAGCATCCATAGGACCATTTCAGCTGTGTATCTAGCAGCCATGACACCTTAGATGAGGAAACATAAGAGTAATGTTTTCAATAGATCAATATGTAGCTATATAAATAAATACACTCACTCACACACACACACACACACTACATATAGTAATGTTAGCTAACTTAGTTAGCTACCTAGTGTTAGCTAGTTATAAAGTAGGCTAATTTGTTGATAAATAACAACATACGCTTTCACACAACAATCATGAATGACACGCACACACACACACACACGCACACACAATACATATAGTAATGTTAGCTATCTTAGTTAGCTAGCTAGTGTTATCTAGTTATAAAGTAGGTTAATTTGTTGATAAATAATAATAACAACAGTCATGAAAGACACACACACAATATTATATGAAGACAATACTTACATGTATCAACTCTTGCTGTGTAAAATAATCTTCCTGAGGAGTGACACTTCTGATATAGTCTGTGTGATCCCTGACAGCCACAGTTGATAAGAATCAAAGGTTCCCATTGGATTCCATAGAGAATGCATGCGGGTCATTTTTGACCCACTTATGGAAGCTTGGGGTAGTAATACAAAAACTGCAATTTCTTAAAATGTATAAAAGGTAAGTTAAAAATGTAAATGGCATTATATCAAAAACATGTTTTTTGAGGAAAACCTGGAATATGAAATGATAACAATTTTTCATTACATTTTTGACCCACTTATGCATCTAAGGGTTAAAACTAATATTATTTGTCCAAACAATAATGGTGTCATCTTTCTCAACAACTAAAACATTTTCTGTGGACCGAGTGATCTTTCTGATGATGGAAAATGGATACAAATTTTTAAAAAGCATGTATTAAACCCAGAAATGTCCTACAAGAAGCCTGTATCTGAGTACCTTTCTCTATGTCTTCTGTCTCTCTGATAGGAGAAAAGCTCAATGGGGGATTCACGACTACCTACGCTCAACAGGCTCCTTGAGGCTGGAGAGGTCACATCACAGAAGACTCAACAATTCCAGCAGGCAGCACTGGCCTTTCTGGTCAGAGCTGTGGAGCATGCCATGGATAAACTCCTGTTGGAAGATGCTTTCCTGAAGCATGTGTAACCACTGTTAGTTAACCTCAAGTTATTTGTAGTTGTTTTGAAAATGTGTCTGTATAATATGTAAGTGTATTCTACATGTTACTCCCAAATTTAAATCATAACTACTTTTCTATGAGAGGGAGCAGTAAAAACATTCTCTCCTGATCTTAAGTGAAAATGTCAACTACTAACGGCTGCAGCCTTGCGGGAAGTCGGGGCTTGACCGGCTGGACGTCAAGCCCCGCCCATGTCACACACGTCACACGCTAAGCTCTGCCTACATGCAGTACGTCATCGTGGTTTGTTCAGGGACAGTCGGGATTTCAGAAATTCGGTCGAAAACAGCGCCTGGATGCCCTCCCTGGATGTCGGATTTCATGTTGGTCCCTACTACATAAACATTTCATGATGAGGACACATAATTCCACTATGGCAACAACGTAGCCTATTGTCTACTATGACTATTTGACTGAAGATTGATTTGAAATTTTAATAAAAAATCAGTGAACATAAAAACTGTTTGCAATGTATTTTGCAGTGACATATTGTTTTTGCTCTATTAACCTGTTATTTATATTGACTATTTTATTTACTCAAATCCTTACCTTTGCCAGCCGGTTTTAGGCCTACCTCCTGACCAGCCCTCTCTAAAATACTACAAGTACACCACCATCTTTTGTACTATTTTATTTTTATTGTTGTACCTGACCTATTTTCTCACCTGTACTGAGTCATGTCTCATGTACTTTTGTGTCATTTATAGATGAGCAAAAGTAGTACATTCATGGAATGTCACAATGATTGAACAAAGCCAGTGACAGCAAATAATACAAATCATTACCAAAAGAAAAGTTTCTATTATTTATAACAGACTCTTCTGATCAAACTATGTGAGCTGTCAGCAGTAGGTCAGCCAAAAAAAGAAAGAAAGAAGTATATGCATATATAATATGGGAGCAGCATTCATGCAGACCAAACCATTTCCCTGCAAAAAACTGTACAATTGTTGTCTTTACATTCTGCAGTGAAGAAAGGGGAGATGTCCACCACTGTCTGTTTTTTCTTGATCCATAAAGATGTTATGAAGTGTATCATCCTGGTGGTTGTTCAGAACGGCCTCCTCCATCTCCACCACCAAGTAGTTTACCCAGCTGCCTTGCATCCTTGTGTCTGATGCAACCTCGCCAGGAGACTGGAAAAAAACAACAAACTTGCCACCACAGACTGATAAGTCATCTGCAGCATCTTGCTACAGATGACTACAGAGAAATGACTCAGGACTTTTTTTTCTCAACAACTGTTTAATTAATTTAATATATTTTATTACAGAGGAACATTGAAACATTGAAGACAATCTTCTCTGTCACTCCTGAAAGGAAAGCATAACATGTTACTCAATGAGTCATAGTTAGCATATTCTTGAGCCTTCTTAACCTCTTCCACCCTATTTTGAAGCAAAAACGCTTAAAATTCCACTCTCAAATTATAATGGCTAGCTTCTGAACCAATTTGACTACATGCATGAATGAGGGCTTGCTAGAAAGGGGACACTATACAGTTTCTTGTGAAAGTGTCAAAAACACTTCTGGTATTACTGGAACAGAGCAGTGGGCCAGTAAGTGAGCAAAAAATTCAGATTTTTTGTCCACGTAAAAATGAATTAATTAATAAAAATAAAAAATGGTCTGTGTGGCTTTATCCATATAGATAAATGACAGTATGGGCCTGTAAGCACACTATCAATGAACACCTGGTTCAAATTTGAAGAAGACAGCACAAAGTATGACCATTCTGCAATGTTTTTTCATGATAAGATCCAGGCGGAGATGAGAGTCCAAATGGACACATGATAACCAAATGGTATACTGAGACACCAAATGTGTTTCTCATGCATTTTTTTATCACACAAATTTGCAATATTGAACTGTTCAATTATTTTTGGGTATTGCTAACCATTTACAAATGTGTATAACTGCAATAACCAAACAATACAAACATATATCTGATTCCAAGTCAAGCAATTTATTCAAATCAAAACAATCAAATCAATCAGAAAACATTCAATAAAAAACTATGTGCAAAAGTGATTCAAGCATCAGCACAGTAGAGTGTGTGTGTTTGTGTGTGTGTGTGTGTCCATAAAGGATGGGCATAAGTAACGATTAGTGCATCTGAAAACATTCAATAAAAAACTATGCACTAAACAATGCATCTGTGTACAGTGTCATGCCTAATGTTTGTCATGCCACTCAATGTAGCAATTTCTTTTAGGAAGAAGGCAGAGGGGGATGTTGCACTTCCTGCACATGACAGGTGTCCTGTTTTTGCACAGGACACATTTCCTCCGACCTACTGTTGAATCCCCAGAGGGAAAGATTGGTCCACATGTTGCCATTGATGGTTTAGGCTGAGAGGGTGGCTCCTGTGTCATCTCCCTGATGAGGACTTCCCTGAATTTCTTCTGGGTCATGGGGGTCTCTCCTTGTGCTTCTGTGATTTGCTTGTGAAGGATGAAGCTATTCACCACAGCAATATCCACCATGTGGTAAAAGATCTTTTTGTACCACTTCATGGTCTTGTGCAGAACACTGTAGTAGCCAATGAGGGCATCAGAAAGGTCGACCCCTCCCATGTTGGCATTGTAGTCCTTCACAGAATCCGGTATGGAGACATCTTTTCTCTGGACAGATCCATCCTCATTCCTCATCCTCCTAGATGCCTTGAAGCCACTGTAAGCCTGGTGGTAGTTGGATGCCACTGTCACCTGTTTGGTGTCCATCCACTGGACAAACAGCAGCTTCTCATCACGGAGCCATCTAATCCCCCCCCGCTTTGCCTTCTTCCCCAGTTTGTTTTCCTTGGTGGCAGGAAAACCCCGGCGGCCCTCTTGCATAGTCCCACAAGCCATGATGCGCATTTTATCCAGATCAGTCAGGAGCTTAGGGCTGGTGTAAAAATTGTCCATGAACACCTGATATCCGGTTCCCAACAGTGAAACATTCAGTAGCCTCATCACAACAGAGTAGCCCAGTCCATCATTCAACTGTTCTGCTGTCTTCCCCTCATAGATAAAATAGTTCCAGGTATAACCATGGATGTCAGCAAGCACAAACATTTTGATTCCCCACTTTGTTGGCTTTAGTGGCAGATACTGCTTGAAACCCAGTCTTGCTTTCGTGGCTATCATCCTCTCATCTATGGAGACCTGTTTGTGAGGATGGTAACAGGCTTGACAAGCTGTCAGGATGTCAGAGTACAGTGGCTTTACCTTGAACAGTCGATCATACAGTTGACTTCCCTTCTTTTGTTCATTTTTTTCATCCTCATCAGGGTCACTGAGGTGGAGACACCAGAAGATAGCACTGAACCGTTTTCGGGTCATGGCTGAGGCTGGAAAGGGGAAATTGTAGGTGGCACTTTCCTCCAATAATCATCCTTTGCAGGACACCGCACCAGTCCACAGAAAATAACAACAGCCAAAAATGTATAAAACTCTTTTATCACTAGAGGTCTCCATGGGACCTTTTTTCCAGCTGCCTTTAGCCTCTGTGCCATCTTGTTGGTGTTGGCAATCAGAGTACGTACAACTGTTATGTTGAAAAACATTCTGAAAAGTTGAAAGGGTGACCATTGTGATTGCATGTCGACAGTGGGGCTGTTATGAATAAGTTATAATTTGATGCTATATTTAAGCTATGATTTGATACTATATGCATTATTTAGTAATGTTTCAATTGACTGTGATTTGACATCATGTATGCAGTGTTCTGTTACAAATAGATGATCTGACACTGTGTGCTCTGTCCTGTGCTTGAACGCACATAACCTGATGAGTGTCCCTACGACACCAGATAGCGGTGACTCTCACCTGATAAGCAAGTACAAGATGTAACTGTAGTGTCTTCTCTCTCTGTCAGCTAGGTCTGTTGCAATAGATACACGCCTGACTCACAGCAGATTCACACACATACTTAACACATATTCTGCACATACATCATAAACCAAGAGTGGACAGCATCATCTTACTCATCATACTCTATCATAAAGTCCAAGCTCTGCATCGGGCAGGACCAGCCCAAGAAGATACTGTGAATTATAAATGTGAACTGTTTTCTCAAAGTTGTGTTCATTTTGGCTGAGATCTTGACTGAGCTCCGTCACTACGCACCTAGCGCTGCTGTACTTTACCTGTGACCTGAATAAATTCTTCATCTGGGAACTGAAGATTTCTCCGGTTTGTTCTTGGGCTTCCAATAAAAGAACCGACTCTTACAGGGCCACATGGTTGACGAGGGTGAAACTTGTGTGAGGCAGGCTGTGAGTCAGGGTGATCCTTCTCAAGCCACCTTTTAGCTCTCTGTGTAGTGGGGGTCTGTGCAGGTTGTGCTGGTGTTGACAGAGATGGGGTTTTGGATCCAATTCTATGGCCAGTGTTCATTGTGGCTTTTTGTGGAGTGGCTGATGGAGGTGTCCTCGCAGATCTCCTTGCTCTGGAGGACAGTAACGATGGAGGGACTGACAGTGAAGGCCCAGCCACAGCTATATCATTTTCCTGCAGACTGATAGAGAACAGAATGAGGTGGCATCACTACAGTGATTATCATTTATTTCACCAATTTACAGCTGTATGTAGTGACAGGTGAAGCAACATACCATGACTTTGATTTTTTCCTGGTCTGGGCAGCTGTTGAGACCTGTGGAAGCTGCCAGTCTGCATCATTATCAGGTTCCCAGTCCTCATCATCTTCTTCATCAAGACTGTGAAAAAGAACAAATAACATTTCAAAGAAATCTGAAATTGTTACAGATGCATTGTTAGAAACAATATATCAGAATTACAGTAATAGTTTGATTATATGGTGCTAAATACACATGCCAACAGTTTCTCTTTTGGGCCTGTGATTTGCTCCTGCTCCGGGCAGCTATAGAGAGCTGTGGAGGCACCTTGGCATCATCATCATCATCATCATCATCTCCCTCCTCATCAAGGCTGAGAAAAGAATAAATAATACTAGCCTATACTTAGCCTACGTTATAGTCAACAACTGTAAAATTGCTCCTGAAATACAACCAAAGCACCCACGTTTAGCTGAACATTTCACCATAAAAATACACCACACAACATTCAAATGTGCAGAACATTCTAATAAAACATATGATATACGATGATGAACTCACTTGTCAATTACCGGATCGATCTCGTGTTGAAAAAGTTCTTCTTCAGAGATGTAATCTTCATCACTGATGAATCCTAAAATATTTTTTGTACAGCTTCTTCAGCAGAGAAACGTTTTCCTCCGAGTTTCAACACGGCGACCGCGGACACCGCGGATTCCCGCGCTTATATTACGAGTCTTCTTCTTTTTCATCTTGTACATATTTATGATTGAATAGGCTAAATCTTTATTTACACTGTCCATTATAATACATCAATGTCCAGCACCCTCCCTTATCTTTCCGGAAGCTGGTAACATCAACATCCGTGCCATACTCTAACCACAAAATAAAACCGAGGGAACGTCTCCCCGGGGATGCCGGCGTCCCCGCGGAGTTGAAGAGGTTAAAACAAAGGGACCCACAACACCTACTATCCTTTTTCAGCTCAGCATTGTTGAGCATCATGAAGGATGAGTATTTGTTTGTTGACAATATAACTGACAGCTTGTAGTCATTCTGTCTTCAAAGTAACTGAAATGAACATTTCTAAAAAAATAAAATCAAATATTGAATGAAATGAGCAATGGGGGCTGCTGCAAGGCTCTGTGTAACAGGGACTTCACTACGGGCTACAGTACAGGTTTTAAGTGAGCAATGAAATGATTTCTCCTTATGATGGTTTTGTCACAGGTGAGGCAGTGGAAATGGGGAGCGTCTCTGCATGTGAAGCTGCATTTGCAGACACGGTATTCTGCAAGACAAAATATTTATTACATTAGAGCTGTTGACAGCCTCACACATGTGGTCGACAGAAGCACATACTTGTTATGTGTAGGGGAAAAGGGAGGGGTGGGGTAAGAATTTTCTTCCCCAACAATATGTTACAGTAAATTCAGAGTGACCAGACCTCCACGGTGGACTGCTCCATCCAGGTGGTTTCTTACATTGTAGCATATTCTATGTTGCTGTGTTGTCTGGAAGGGACAACAAAGACGAGAATATACCTCTGCTTCTGGAAAAACCGGCTCCTCACTGGCCAGGAAATAGGTGGGATGCTGAACATTAGAACAACTGACCATTAGATTCAAGATACACAAGGCTTATTAGCATTAATATACTTTTACATGTGAATAAAGTTTTTCATTTATTGCATTTATTGTAGCAACGTAATTTCACTCACCGACATCTCTCTCTCTCTCTCTCTCATGTGCGCACACACAGAGCTAAATAAGAATTACAACAGTGCTAATGCTAACGCTACCGTCGCGTAGGATAATGTTATCACACAAGCTAAATGCTACCATTAAACTAAATACCCTAAGGTCATACAACAACATACACCAACAAAAGCGCTGTGAGGTGTTAATAAAGTTTTTCATTTATTGCACTTGTTGTAGCAACGTAATTTCACTCACCGACAAAGTACTTGATTTCTTCCGATATTTTTCCGAAAGCGAAAGTGGCAAGGGGTGGACTAACTTGGGGGTGGTTGCGTGTGGGCAAGGCTTGACGTCCAGCCGGTCAAGCCCCGCCTTCCCGCAAGGCCGCAGCCGTTACCCTCTCGAAAATGTAGCTATCTATGTGTTACTGTCCCTTTAACCGAGGTGGCAGTTGTCACTCGTTGTTCTCAGTGTGAAAAAAACTGGAGTGGGCATCTTACCTTTGCGCCGATCTCTGCGAGTCCCCCTCGGTGATGCATGGTGTGGTTAGATGCTGGAGAGAGGGGAAAAAAATACAGATTTATACAGATAAAACTAAGCTAGAAGACAGGAAACTAACAGATAAGTCTGACACGGATTAAGGACAGACGACCGTCGATCTGTGACTTCGGCTAGGTTCAGACTGCAGGGCTTAATGCTCAATTTGGATTTTTTTGTGAAATCCGAGGTCGTTCACATTTCCAATTAAATGCGACTGGTATTTGATCTCCGGTGTGAACTTTAAACGCCCCAAAAGTGTCCCGCCCGATGACATCACATGCAGTGAGCGTGCTCAGTGTTTACGGAAGTAGCCTAAAGCCTAAAGTAGCTAGCATGGTGTACCTGGCGATGTTAAAGTTGCTGCTGTGCCGGAGCCAGAACGTGCATAAAAATGTTGTGTTAAGGAGATTGAGAAGGAGGAGGGCAAGGGTTTTGGCCCTGGCATTTTGTGGGGCAGTGGCAGCAACATCCGTTCAAAGGAACGTGTGGGTGCGGAGTCGCAGCCCAGAGTGGTGGGATTTCAATGTGCTTTGCTGCTTTACTGACACTCACTTCATAAAAATTTTCATGTTACGAGAAGAACCTTTGTTTACATCTGTGAGCGGCTGCTTGTACCACTCTCGCGGGAGGAAACATGTCAGTTCAACTTCCCGCTTCAGTGCAGAATAGTGAAGTTTGTGGCTTTTTGATGACGTGTAGGTGTGATGAATGCGACCTGGCCGTTCAGACTGAAATCGCATGTCAAAAGATCGGATATGTCTCGGTTTCAGGACCACATATCCAAGTGGCCTGGGTCACATTTGAAAAAAACAGGTCTGTGTCGTTCAGACGGTCATTAAAAGATTCAGGCTGCAGTGTGAACCTAGCCTTTTAGAGTGGCAAACAATCGATTTCCCGGAGAGTAACAATAACTGTGCTACATTAGCATGCTAACTCACTAGCTAAGTGTCTAAAACCAGTCGGGATAAACTTGAAACAGGCTGGTTTTCCTAGAGTCCTTCAATCGGGTCCTCGGTCCTACTACTGTCTCCGGCTGTCATCCATCTGCATCCTCACCCTGGTCATCACTCGCCTTTGGAAAAGGGTCCATCCATGCCCACACCTCCATATCCTCCTCATCACAATACTCACCTCGGACACTAACTGTGGGAAAAAAAGGGTGGTAGGACTTTGAGTGCACTCATTTTATTTCATTTTATTTACCTAGTTTTTTATTAATTTGAACTTTTGAACGATTCACTTTTTCTACCTGAGATCTCAGAGGATTTTATTTTATTTTTCTTCTTTATTTTGGTTAAAAAAAAAAAATGTGTTATCAAATGTAATGCTCAGACAAGAAAATCTGAGGTGGAAAAATCATGTAACACACACATGTATGCACACACACACACACACACACACACACACACAGAAAACACATTAATTCTACCAGGGGTGTTTTAATAACAGGTAAAAACAGGTATTGCTATCTGACCTTTGACCTCCCTGCACTATTCTAACACTGATTTGTATGTCATTACACCCGATGGTAGGTTTGTGGCACTAGTTAGTATGTGTAGCAGTTTTCTTGGCTGTGCTCAGAGGAGGTGAGTAGGTTAGTTCCTGTCAGATTTCAGTGTCATACAAACACAGTTTTCTCTTGTGTAACTCACTGTACAAAGTTTTCTCTGCGTCAGGTGTGATGTTGTTTGATGTGCAAATGATTTGCCCTTGTGGTTGATGTTGATGATGATGCTAATGACTGACAATGTGGAACATACATGAACGTGATTTCCTGGGCTGGGTTATTTCTTACATACTGTACTGTCTCTCCTCTTCACAGTACCATCATAGAAGCTATCATTACTTTAAAGCTGCAGCATGGACCAAAAACAGTTGGACTAAATTTTATTGTACTTTGATGCAATGATTACAAAGGCACAGTGTGGTAAATACTGAGGCCTTGTTCTGATGTTTGAATGTCTGTATTATGGATACAACAGTGTAGTGACTGAGGTTGGGCTGGACTCTCTGCTCTGTGTCAGGCCGTGACTTATGACATGGCTCAGAAAAAGTGGCCATCATCGTTATGTGTCCTCTCCCACCACCTCCTCTCATCATTCACTCACTGGCTCTCATTTATCAGACTTGTGTAGGATCTGGTGTAGATCCTGGTGTAAAAGTCAGCATACGCCAGGTGTCACATGTGAGTTACAAAAAGGTGTGTACGTTGCAGAGGTGTTGAACTGGCGTGGTGTTGATAGAATAGAATAGAATAGAATACTTTATTGTCATTGTAACTTCAATACAACGAAATTAAGTGCAATCCTCATATGGTAAAAAAAAAACAACAACAATATCCATGATAAATAAATAAATCTGTCAGCTGAAAATGATCGTAATGTAAATGGAATGCACTGATGTACTCCTGCTTTAGAAGGTGGCCAAGAAGAGGACTTAACTGACATTACCACATTCAGCAGGGAGGGGGCGGCATCCCTGGTCTCCTGCTGAAAGATCCCAGTGGCCAAAACCTCCAATTTGGAGAGCAGCTGCACCGGCACAGGTGCTGCTGAGCCTTGTCTCCCTCCTTGGTCGGAGCTCCGGTGTCTGCCAGAGGAAGAGACTGAGCAGCCGTTCATTTCTCTGCTGCAGGAGATCTTCTACCTGGAGAAGGTTTCTCTGGCATCTCACTGATGTGTACTGCTCTAACAATAACAGGTCTGTTAATTACTACTGACTGATAAGCATCTGACCTGTCACACTGTATACCTGTCAGGCTACACATTGTTTTTAATTCACCGCAGCTGGAGTTTCAGGTTTCCTATTAAATGATGAACATACGGCTGTACACTTGTTGTTGTATACTTGTTTTTTTTTCCCACTAACAGCAACAATATGAAGTCTGCATTGCTGCATCTATGCTGCTTGTATGATGTATTAATAATTACCCAACACAGTCATACTCTTTCCTGCATGTTATACGCTGGTTGAGATTTGCGAACACCTGGTCAGACCTGGCGTGAGATTTTTGTCTACACTCATGATCAGACTGATCCTTGCATCAGATTTGGTTTACACCCATTTCTTTTTACTTTATTTTATTTGTGTGTGTGTGTGTGTGTGTGTGTGTGTGTGTGTGTGTGTGCTCGTGTGCATGCATGTTTGATAAATGACGGCCACCCATACTACTTCCATGTTTGCATACAAAACCTTCTATTGTAGAATTTGTCTTTGCATGATTCCATTAGTTTACACTGCTTTTGTCCGAGCAGTTAGCTTTCACAAAAAATGTGAACCACACCAAGAAGCAGATTTATATCATGTTAATACTGGTTTTCTGCCCTGTATGCTGACCTTCTCCTCCAAAATGTGAGACAGCCGGAGAAACAAAGTCACACACAAAGAAAATGCGAGAGAAAATTCAGTTACTTGTAGATTACATGTCCCCCATCTGTGCTTTCAGACATATGAAAGTACAATAAATTGTAGGTTACAGAGCACGTTGCTATTGTAAAGAACTGTGTGTGTGTGTGTGTGTGTGTGTGTGAGGAGGGAGGGAGAGAGAGAGTGAGATGTGGTAAGCATTACAGCGTGCGGTGCAGATCAGTGGGAGTATTGCTGATAATAAGGACGGCCCTCCTGCAGCTTCTTTTAGCCGAACAAGAGCTGGAGCGCCTGTGACATAAAACCTTCTTTTTTAGCCTGGTGATACGAAGCCCTGACAAACCTCTTTAAAGCTGTAATCCTCTGCTTTAAGAGGCAAAATCCAGTGCCAGCCACCATATCATTAAAAAAAGCTCTGAGACATGCTGATGCAGCTGTCACACAGCTCCCCCTTCAATGTTGCATGGACTCCGTGGTCTCAGCACATAACAACTGGAAAAAATCACAATGTAAGCATTTCAACGGACACCTTCCAACCCTTTTCTGCAGGTTTCCATTAGTCAAGCCATGTGGGTGGTGTTCTGATCATCTTTTGGGGATCACGTTTACTGTAAGTTTCTGTATGTTTCGCCATTAGTCTGTTGTGGACTGCTCACACCACACAGTTCCTCTAAGGAACTGACCTGCAGTCAGTAACAGGTCACATGCGTACTCTCTGTTTATGGGTCAATGATGTGATGCACCACAATCTGAAGTGGACTGGTATTTTTTCATGAAAATTTGACTATATACAGGAAACATATGTTGCTTGACAATAATTTGCCACACATTTCTAAGAAAAAAGCTTAATATTTTCAGAAGAAATTTTATTTTTTATTAGTACACTTAAACCCATTAATATTTGTCATTCTTTTGTGGTTACACAATTTGACATTTTCAGAGGCATTCAGTCTTTTTTTTTTCTTAAGGTTCAAATGTCATTTCAAATGACATAAAACCAACATGAATTCAAAATGTACATTTATACAGATCTGATGCATGCTTTTAAAACTGTTTAAGATGTTTCTGAATTTCTCATCTCTCCAATTCGTATTTGTCACTGACCCTAAATCACCTTGAGAGCACAGGATCACCTCCAGAAGAATCAAGTGCGACTCATGCGACTGCGACTGACCCGTTTTAAAGTTTTAAAATTTTAGTTTAGATAGTAAAAAATAGTTACAAGTAAATTTTTTCAGCATCAAACTTCTTCTGCTTGGCTTAATTGGTATGAACAACATATAAAATGAAATGGTTCATTTCACATAGATCCTGTCTGTCCCGCGCACACTGCAGGCTGAATGACAGCTCGACAGAGTTGAATTTCATAATATCACAACGTGTCCACAGATCTACTTTGCAAAGTGAATCAGAATTTGGAACAAGCGACATAACGTACGCTACTGTAACAGGCTCACCAGGCTAACTGTTAGCCAGCTGCCTACTGGGCCATTGTCAGTCATTGGTTACCAAAACAAAACACAGGCACAGGCCAACATTCACTCAATTCAAGGATAAAAACACCACCAGCTGAATTTAGCCTCAACTGTCGCGGAGGAGGCGATCACATAACTAATAGGTAAATTGAGTCCCGAATCACAGGAATCCCACGGGAATCCCGTGTCCCGTGGGAATATCGAGAAAATGTCAGCCTCTAGATCAAAGTGAAGTCTTTCTTTGCAACTGTAAGACATATTTCACATCTATCTATCTATCGATCTATCTATCTATCTATCGATCTATCTATCTATCTAGCTCCTCTCTCTGTCTATGTATGTATGTATCTATCTATCTAACTATCTATTTCTCTCTCTCTCTCCACACACACCCTTTCCCCATTCTCTCCATCTCATCTATAAAGTGCGAGAGTGCAGGTGTGCAGGTGCTGTGACATCTACCTTTTTTGTTCCCGTGACTAAACTCCACCCACACTGAGTGGAAATTCAACAGTGGGGGCAAAACATATGAACATATAACGATTCTTTGCAGGGGGGTCAATACAGAAAATCATTCTCCAAATGACTGCTGTAGAAGACAGGAGATCACTGGTTTGAATCCTGACCACAACCATCATGTGCTGCCTCAATGTTTTCCCCATTCTCTCTGCCCACTCCCTGTCACACCTCCACGGGCCTATCTAATAATTGCAAAAATGCCTCCAAAAATAACTTTAAAAAATAAATAAATAAATGGAAACATTTGACAAACAATCCTTGTGATGTAGAACTATTATATTTTATATGTAGGTCTTTCCCATGTACATAAAAAATGTTTTAACCTGTATTTTTTATGGAAAGCGAGTTGATTATTCAAACTAAACCATTATCTGGCAGAGGTAAAATACACCACTGCACTAAATATTGATGGAGTTGTTAGTAATGGAGTTAGTAATGATATATAAACAATGTTTATTAGGATTTTTTGGTTTCTGATTTTTTTGGATAATTAAACATGTGCCGGGTCGAATTGACCCAAGAACATCATTGTCGACTGTGAAACAAACATAACAGGAGGGTTAATATTAAAGCTGCTTTGCAGCAGTGGGCCAGACAATTCTGGACAAATGTAGGCAAGTTTGAGTAACAAGAGCTGAGGCTTGAACTCACAACCTCTGACACCAAGAACCAGCTTCTATCTCATTGAGCCAGTTGGCAGGAAGTGAGATATGGTGTGTGGCTTCACAAATGGACTCAGGCAGTCAGCAGCCAGGCAGCAGTCGTCAAGGCAGATTTCAAAAACGGTCAAAATGTCAAAAATTCTGTTATCAAGACAAAAATCTGATAAAACATAGATTGTATCTTGACAGCATGAACATGTTGGTGATTTGTTTTTAATGATAAGTGTTTTGCTTCATAAGAGAAAATCTGATGTTTAAAAACACTGTTCTCACATCGACTGCAGTCGTTTCCATGACAACAGGATTCAACATGTTTTCAAAAATTCAGTCTTTGAGATAAAATGCTGATTTTTGCCAAACTTCATCAGCCACGACTCCAAAATATTGTCCGTTTTTGTCAGAAAGATTGAAAATGTCTTTATGAAGAATCGGCTGGCACATGTTTACAGTCAGACGTTTTCATGCACCGTAGGCTCAGTTTTTCAGAGATCAAAAATCCAGGTGGTAACTTTGTGAAGATGCAGTCGCAGCAGATCTGGTGTCACTTGAGCAAAGACTGTGGAACAAGAAAGGGTTAATAAGTTTTACAGTTTTTGAAAAAAAAAAAAAAAAAACAGAGTGATGGACTTTATAATCTGCACTGAGTTTGAATGTACAAAAAGTTTCTGCAGCGTTGGGGCTACATTTTTGTGAAAGTTGCAAAACTGTGTCCTTGTTATGCCCCCCCCCCCATGAGGAATATTGACATGGACATGGAGTTGAGTAAATCTGCTACGGGACTGGACCTTTGTGTAAAGTGTGGTGACTTTTCATGTATGGGAATTAAGATTTCCTAGGAAGAAGAAGAAGAAGAAGAAGAAGAATACTGGCAATAACAATAGGTTCCCGGCTCCTGTGCCTGGCCCTAATAAGAAAAAAAAAATGACAGAGATCCTTCCATCACTTCGGAGCTGCCACTTCTAGGATGAGAGGAGATTTTTTTTTTTTTTCATATTATCTGTTCATAGAAAATCATCCTGCTACACTCTGAATCAAACAGCGTAGCAAAGAAATCCACAGCACCACCTGTAGTTTGCTATGATTGGTTGATCGACCTAGGGCGGGATGAAGCAGACCAGCAAATAGTGTGGTCCAGCTGAGCAGAGCATAGAACAGCAACGGAAAGAGACAATACTACGATGGTGGCTTGGACGTACACACTGACGGGAGGGGGAGGAGGGGGGTGGAACTCAGAGGGGGTGCTATTTTCAAATCTTGCTAGCTCTCCAGGATTACCAACCCCAGCTTTAAAGGCAAAAAGCCTAAAAAATATACTTATATAAAAAAAAGATATTGCGTGCATTACTGCACATGCGCAGATGTGTGGAAACTGTGCTTGTGTTGTTTACCTACTTGAACAACGGTCTGTTCTCAGGTAGCGGTGTGTCAGCTTGGTGATGTGTGAGCACTCAGAGTGAACTGTGGAGCAGCTGTTAACAGCATCTTTTGGGTCGGGGTTTGAGTTAGCTCTTATAAACCCTGGTCTGTCTCACTGCTCTTACAGGTTCTGATTTTTGGCCTGGTCTTTTAAGATTTAAAGCCCCCACAAGGAACTTTCATTTTGTCACCAAATGTGCTGTCTCCTCCGGTCTGAGTGCCGTACATCTTTTGTCGTCTGTTGGACCGACCTGTCCACTGCCTCCAGAAGGTAAAGAGTTACACTATTTAGAAACAGCTCATCTTCCCACCGATGGCCTCATTTGCTGTCGTAGGTCACACAGAGACAATTTAGCAGAAACCAGAGACTTTTGCATAGTTAACATTTCCTCATAGGGGCTTTAATTTATTCACTTTACATATTTACAGTTAACAATTTAACATAATTATTAAGCATTTTGAAGCAGTTTTGCACAGTTACATTTTATTAATGTCCTCAGTGCAGTAGTAGCTGAAGATGTCCAGGCACAGTGAGAGAGACTCAGCTTAGGAGGAAAGACAGGCAGCTCACAGTCATTAAGTTGTGTCTTTTAGTATGGATGGTTTATTAAACAACATAATCACACATTGAATTAGTGATTTCTGGTTGTGGGGTGGGGGTCTTCAGCTCTGGTTGCGATCTGTGAAAGTGAAAGTCAGCACACGCCACTGCTTTAATGTCTGATTAATCCTAATGATAAAGGACCTCTCTTTGTAACATTACAGGGATAATGTGGCCAAATCCCAGTCCCTTCTTTTTGAGACATGCAAAATACCTGTTTTTGAACTCCATGATTTATGTTGCCATGGTAATTAAATGATCTTGAGAGGTTGAGTACTTCTTTGTCAGACCACATGATCAGTGGATGGATGTAAGAGGAGCTTATTATTCAGATACAGTTAGCACCAATCACACTGGTCCTCCCAGGCTTCACACCACAAATGAAAACACAGCTGAGTCCAGTGGAGCTGACACTCACTGTTCTGTACTGTTCAACTGGGCTTCGACACCAGCAATTTCTCTATAGTCTCTCTATATGAACATCAGGAAGACAGACAGAATGAATGAGGTGAATCTCAAACACCCACATTCTACATAGAAAATCTGGTGTTCAACAATGGACCCTTTAGTGAGTGGTGCTTCATTGTGATAAGTAGAGTCAGTCTCTTCAGCTGAAAGTCTATTATGTTTGGACAGTTTCTTCAATGCTAGTTAAAGGTGTTAAATGAAGACAGCTGAAAAAAACCATTGAAAAACTCATTGGTATTAGAGTGCAGCTGCATCCATACATTTGGACTTGGTTTGGTTGTCTCACAAACTGTGTCAAATGAAAATGCACAGATTTAAGGTGTATTCATGTCTGGTCTGCTCCTGTCAGTTTCTACAGTGACATCCATTTTTTGTCTTACATGTGCAACATCCATGTTGCTTTTTGAATTGGTCTAACTTCACTGTTTCACACTCTTCTCATTCATCATCTTTCAGCCCCTCTGAACTGTGTTTGCTGGGCAGAGGTCCTGCCTCATGCTGATGAGCTCCCGGCGACAGGTTGTGCTGTTTCTGTGAATGTTCAACACTTGTTGGCAATTTTTCACCCATGCCACACTCCCATCACAGGCTCTATGAATCAGGATTTACAGGGCCAAACGGGTTCTTTGAACGGCCTGTTTTGTGTCTGTGTATTTTGTCCTTGATCATTGCAGTTTATTAGCCTCTTATCTTTGGGTCTGCATCTCCAAAGTGCCAAGATAAATAGAGCAAACTACCCCGAGCCCGCTGCAGAGTGCTCATTCAGAGCTGTAGCAGTTGTGACCTTTTCTGCCGAGTCTCTCTACACAGTGCTGGGGCCTTGGCTCTTTAAGCTGGCTAATGATCCATAGAGGAGCCCTGTGGCTCAACCTCTGTAATTATACTCTCTCTCTCTTTCTCTCAAGCTCCCCCTATCACTCTTTGTCAGGCTTTCCTCTCTGTTGCACTCACACACATTTGTGCTCTTTTTGCACTCATCCTCCCTTCTCATTTTCCGATTCCTCTCTGTGTTCCACTACTTTCTTTTATCTCTCTCTTTGTTTCTCTCTTTTCCTCTCTCTCACCCTCCACCCCATCATCACTCTATCCATTTCCCTCCTCTTCCTCATCCCCCTGTCTCCTGCAGATTAATTACACTCTAATATATGCACAGCTCTCCTCCCAGGGAACCCTCCTCCACATCAACCACCCCTACTCTGGGGCTGAATAATGGAGTTGCTTCATTCTCAGCACGGGGTAGCCTGTATGGGTGGAGCAGCAGCCTCAAAGGATGCATGCTAGAATAGTTGACAGACTGTCTCTCAAGCCGGGGCTGTGGAAAATGTTACGCTCCAAAGAAAATCACAGCATTTGTAGCTTGTGCAATGCCCAAAGAGACACATGTTTGAGACAACCTAATGAGGGGCTGTGGTGCATCATGATCTTCTCCGTTTAGAAGGAAGGTCAGAGCAGCATGACGTTTATGGAAGTGGTCTTGGTTCATTTTCCTCGTGGTGTCACCATGGACCAGTCACTGACTCCTGACCAATGTGTTTGATTCTTCACTTTGCTTTTCCAGCCGACATAGGCATGTTTTATAGGTTTTCTGGGGGTTTGATGCTGAGATTATTTCTTCCTTTTGTCCTATTTCAATGATTGCAGCTCCCTCCTCACCTGTCACAACACATCCCTGTTGTTAAGCCACTTGACAGGATCCTGTTTCCCAAAAGTATAATTGTTCAGTCAAAGGTTTGTGCTATTTGTGATTGAGCTACACAAGCACTGCAGCTGAGGTGTCTGTCTGCGTTAGTGATCTGCTGGAGCCCAGTGTGACCTAATCCGGGCTGGAGGGGGTTTTTCCCCCACACCTTAAAAGACACAGCTGTCTAGTCTTGTCGATGTATTTAACTTTTGTATATTTACAAAAATCATTTGAAATCAAGAAGCACAGACCCCCTACAGCACATCACAGGAGGAGTGCTACAAGGTTATTACATTACATTTTAGCTGTTATTACAACTGTTTCATGCTTGTTGCTGATTTTATTGTCAGGTGTTTTACAGGAGTGTTCTTGAAAGGTAACACTGTGTGTGGTTGTCATTCAGTCACCTGTTGAACCTTGCTGGTCATGCAACAGCCATGTTTTCTTCTATTTGTGATTTAATCATTTCTCCAAAATGATGTTTCTGTATAACTGAACTGCAATGGCAAATTCATTTTGTACAAAACATCTTTACACTGGCCTTGTGAAATTGATGAATATCATTTCTGTATGTGCTTGTACTTAGTTTGTGTTTTCTGAAGCTGCGGTGCTTCGAGCTCTCAGGGTCACATCAAGGCAGAGTAATTGATTATGCTAATCCCACAAATACTCATTCAAATATGGAATTGATCAGTTTCAAATGAATGAACTATGCATGTTTTATTGGTGTGAGGTTTGGAAAATGGCACACTCATACAAGTAAAGCTCATAAAAAAGTAAGACATTAAGGATAACAAAATTCAAATCTGATTGAATTTCATCCTAAACAAGAAGTTGTGGTTTTAAAAATTCTGTCATGACGTCTAATGTGAAAAATGAGCATGGAGATAAGTCCTTGACTTTGGGAAACTATAACCATGGAAAAGAAGAAAACTATAACCATGGAACTTTTTAAACTAGGTTTGCTTGTTACAGTCTCATTTCACAGCTCCACAGATCCACAGACAGTTTCAGTATATGAACTGAAAAAGGCCACATGAACTAGAATCTATCCTAAGTGAAAGACCACTTCTTATGTTTCATGCAGTCTTCCAAATAAAACCATCATCTGAGCTACAGGCTCCTGTTTTATTATTATTATTATTATGATGACATTTTGAGCTGATGGTTCTGACACTGTGCACAAATTGCACGAGTGACAGACCTTCAGTGTAATGGGATTATTAAAGGAACAGTTTCATTTGTATTCAAGTCAGATTTTTTTCTTATTAATGCACAGAAGAATGACAAGAGGCGGTGAAAAAAAAGGCATGCATTGTACCGTGGCCCTGCCTACATTTTTGTCATGCATATTCAACACAATGATATTTCTCACCTCCAATCATCCATGATCCTCCTTTCCTCATGTGTAACTACCTGAAACAAGATTAGTTCACTTATATGTACATTTAGATTGAGCTAAATCTGTGACTTTGTGGCACACTGATTTAAGAAATACATTCTTTTAAACATTTGACATTTCATGTCATCACCACCAGAAAAAGAACGTATAAGCTGCCAAGCTCATTTCTGAAGTGTAATAACTTGGGTAAGTCCCCCCCAAATCCTCTCCTACTTAAATATCTATGGTGGCAATCTCTCTCATTTCCATGATAATAAGCTTAGACTTCGGTAATTTGCTAAGCTTGTCATTTTTTGCAGTGTGCTAACCGTCTGCACTGCTGCTGCTGCTGCCATGGAAATAAGCTGAAGGCAAAGACAAACAAGCGACAGTGCACTGCCAACTTCACTGTGTTGTTCGCCTGTTTTGCTGATGAGGTTGGATAAGTGCTGATTTATGCTCAGCTGAGAATTCGTAGCCTCAGCTTGTGCCTGCAGCACTCAGGGGAGGGGTTGCGTGTTACAGTCGACATGCCATAACTCAGAGTACTGGGGAAGGAAAAAGTTGTAGAAAAATGGAACCTTGTCGTCAGTTGTCTTTTGCACACTGAGCCCAGCTTTCCTGATTCAGCACCATATCTAATGCATTATTGATATAGACATAAAAAAATCTGGTTTATTAAAATAACACAAATTGTCAGTGGTATGGGGGCATTATCATGTATTTACAAGGACAGTTAGAGGAAAACAGTTACAGCAACAACCTATTTCTCTCCTACTTTTCATTCCTCATGACATGCAGCTTGTCTTTGAATGAGGAAGATAAAAGTGCAACTATAATGTGTGTGCGTGTGTGTAGTAATGTGTAGTAATACAGATACAGTCTGCAGTATAAAATGTGTGACCAGTTATTTCTTTGTTTGGAAATTCTATCAACAAGAGAAAAAAAAATCCTGTCGAAGAAATAACACATACATACAGTAATCATTTTATATGTTTATGTATGGAGTAATTGGAAGACGTGTGGTAAGAAAACACACACACACACACACACACACACTAATCATATTATACAGCTGTGTATGTTGTGTGAATGTCAGGGGACTGGTGCCAGACAGTACACCCACACCCACACGCTAACCTAGTTAAGAAGTGCAGCCTGCTGCAGTGTGTGTGCGTGTGTGTGGTGTGTGTAGTATGATTATTGAGCTGAGGCAGATAGACACTTCACACTTTATAACACATTAACTTCAAGTAATTGACTCAGAGCAAACAAGCATCACATACACACACACACACACACACACAAACATGCATCACTCGCACATGAACACACGCACACTGTGCACAGTGTAACCAGGTTATGGAGGTGATCGTGACTGTTGAGGGGAGACCTGGCTGGTCGGTTCCTCTCATACTTTATTACTCTGCCTCACTCACTCAGTCTGTTGGGGGA
The DNA here is from genome assembly GCA_021432705.1 of Caranx ignobilis. NCBI lineage: Eukaryota > Metazoa > Chordata > Actinopteri > Carangiformes > Carangidae > Caranx > Caranx ignobilis. The sequence goes on from MU269990.1 coordinate 19,133,093, forward strand.
GATGGGGCGAGAGAGGCAGCAATAAAAGGAGAGAAAGGAGAAGACACATGAACTGGCATTGAACTGAATACGATGCAGAGAGCGGGGGATTTGGGGAACTTAGAGGGCAGCAGAGAGATAAATGATTCAGACAAAAGAGAAGTCTGTAAAGACAGATGGAGGGAGGTGTAGAATAAGATACAAATCAAATGGAGGAAAAGAAATATCTACGTAGAAAGTTAGATGTAAGAGCACAAACTTTTATAGATATGTACAGCTAAAGTGAGAGACGTGATTTCATCCTGTCAGAAAGAGGGAAGATCATCTGCATTGTGCAGGAAATGGTGGTGATGGAATTAAAAGAAAGTTGGAGAGCTGCTTGTGATGGGGCTTGGACTTGGATGAACTCAGCCATGGAGATGAAGACTGGAGGAGGAAGAGGAAGAAGAGTAGGAGGATTGGTAAAGGCACAGCATGACTGGCTGAATGAGATTGTGTTGAAATAAAATTGAAAAGAAGTGAGAAGTTTCTCTCTCACACAGAGAGAAAGAGAGAACTGTGAATGAATGAGGCATAAAGATAATGCTGATTGACCTTAGCTTCATTAAGTGTTCTTTATAGAATTCCACTGATGCATATTTGAACTGTGTGACTCAGACACTGCCTGTGTGAACCCAGACCAACCTGCCTGCCATTTCATTTCACTTTGCAGATCCGTCTCTGGCTGATTTCCCATTCCCTAAACACTGGGGAACCAATCACAAACAGGGTTTTTTTTTTTTTTTTATACATAGGCGGGCTTAACGTGATGACACAGAGGAGCGATGTCTGGCAGCTTTTGTTTTAGTGCAACATGGTCGGTTGAGTGGCTGCAGACAGCACTCTCAGATTTTCTTTGCAAAAACAGCAGAAGTCCCAAGACACAATTGCTCCACAACAACAACACCAAGAACAACAACAACAACAAAAGTGTGTATAATTAATACTAAAGGATGCACAAAAATAGCTAGTTGGAATATTTTTGTTTTCAGACACATAAAGTGTATATAAATAAAGTGTAATTGTGATTACATTTTCACAGTGATATGTGTGGAACTGATTGACTGATAAACTTTTGAGAAATATATACGTTATCCATCAAGAATAAATCACTTTGTCACGATAATTTCATGAGAAGAGGTTAAATAATATATATATATATATATTCCAGTATTATGGACAACAGTTTATATTAACCCAATAACCCATCAACCTATAAAGAAACAAAGACCCCACAAACATTGAATGAAACCAAGACAACCAAGACACAATAAATGAAAAAGAAAAAGTAGATAAATAACTAATGGTGGGGCGGCATAGCTAAACCATTGTTCATTGTTGAACATATGTTTAATGAATCTGGTTATTGGGCCATCGCAAATTGTTATTGTGATGACTGTGGCAGCCGGTGGTATCTGGCATGGAAGGGTTTGCCTACCCTACAGCTGCTGTTTGTTGTTTTCAGCACCACAAATGCCATTTAGAGAAAGCTTTATTACAGTGTAACAGAACAGAACATAAACACTCTATAACTTTCTACTGGCTCTCACATTCCCTTTCACAGTCTGTGGCCTCCTCTGTTTACTGGGATTTTCAGTTGATAACATATAGCAATGCACAGTCCAAAAATGAGAGCAAAGTTTTGGACACAAGCATGTGTAAATGTAAAGTACTCCAAAAACAAGTTGGGAAAGGTTATTTCAGTCAATCTTCCCTCTCCTGTAATAATACCTGTTGTATTTTATATTGTTGGAAAGCCTGATTAGTCACCTTTACAGCGAGGTACAACTTGTGTATCTGTGGAAAGAGAAGCACGGCTAAACATGTGGGTAGAACCCCAAAAATAAAATCCTCTGAAATATTCTCCTGTTGGTGTTCACTCTTGTTCTGAGTAGCTTGGTAGATTGGATGATTGCTCTCTCCCACAGCAATAAGGAAAAAGCAACACATATCGGCCATTTTTACACTATTCAGACATTGTGGTGAGCTTCAAGTGCTGCCAGGTGTGTGTCAGTTACAGGTGTATGACTGGCACCTGATTGGCATCCACCTAATTCAACACGTGAGGGAGTTGCTGTACGTGCTACAGTGACCAAAACAACCATGCTGGTTGACCCTCAGTGGGATGCCATCCCACAGCAAAATGTGACCCGCTGGTGACCTGCATGAGGAGCAGGTGGTAGTCAGTTTCAGTAATTGAAACTTGCATCTGATCCAAGTGTGCAGATACTCTCGTTTTTTGTCCATGTTGAAATATAAAATGGCAGAATTGCAGTGCGCCCCATCAGCAGCACTGTAAAAGGTGAGGAGAGGAGCTCATTTGATTGGTGAACATCTGAGTCAGCTGTGTTAAACCCACTCATGCCTTCTCCCCTCCCTCCTTCCCACTTGCACCAGTAGGAGGGACGGAGGTGGGAAAGAGAAGTACCTGCACCGGAGTGCCCTGGGGTGGCAAACTTGCAGAGTGTGCATGGACACGCCCTGTTGCCTGCGCCTTGTCTATGAAATTAGAGCCCAGTATGTCAAATCTGGTAATATTAGCTGACTGTATAGTGTGTGTATTGTTTGAAGGTTTAAAATGTGTCTTGTTCTACCTGAAATGCCAATACTCCTGGCCAGTTTCAACCTAACACAATTTATTTAGCGTTTCCAGCTGAGATTTTGGTCAAATATCACCCTCATCATAAACCCTTTACAAGCCTGATACTGTCAGTGCTCACCTCCAGCTGTGGATTCAGTTGTTTCCGTCTCTTTCCAAACAGTATAAAATTGGTTTTACTGAGCAGAGAGGAAGGTAGAGAGAGAAGTCAACGATAACAACTGCAATGACTAATTGTACATAGTCTGCAGCTCATCGCTCTGCTGACCAGTGGTGGAAATACCATCACTCACTCAGTAAGTCAGTGACATTTGCATTATCGAGCAGGACCCAGTGCTGCGGTCGAAACGAAACAAGAAAGACAGCCTGTCTCTTCTAACTTTCTGTGTGAGTGATCATATTAGAGGAAATCCAGCTGAAGTCCGGCTCACTCTTTGTTTTTCATTGATGTATCTGGTGATTTTTTCAGACATAGTTGACATAGAAAGACTGCCTTGACCACCTCTGGTCAAACCCTGATTTTATAACTGCAACAGAGTGGATATTAACAGCTAGTGTAGGCCTGTTCGATCATTCAGTTAGGAAACGTGTTAAAAACGTGTAAATCATAAAAATGATTTTTCACTTTAACTAGAGTAATGATGGTGCAGCCCCCGTTCATGTATCTGGGCTGCGCTGGGTTGACGTAGTGACTTCCACCTCCTTCCCCCCATTGTGCACTCCCCATTGTAAACAAACATGTCGGCGTTTGCGAAGGCCAGCGAGGATTTCGTTGCCAAAAAGACAAAAAGCAAGTCCATTTTGTGGAAATGGTACAGTTTCAATGCTTCAGATGTAGAGCAAAATACTCCGCGTTGTAAAGTCTGTCTTAAAGCTAGAGTTGGTAAGTTGATGAAAGTGAAAGTCCACGATTTCAAGATCTCTGCCAAGCCCCTGTTGGGTCAAAGATAAAGGTCCAAAAATGGGCCAGTTGTGATCAAGGACCGTTTATTTTCCAACATTAAATGATACAAAATCAAAGTCACAAAAGGTGTCCAACAGGTTATAAAATCCAACAAAGTGTTGCATATCCTCTCCAAAAATGACCAGAACAAACAGAGCTTGGTATGGCAGAGTCTAACCCCCTGAAAGGTGAGGTCAGACCCGAGTCGGATCCGGATCAGACTGAGTTGTTGGTCTCTGTACTCTTCCTTTTATTCTCTTACAAAGTACACAACCCCTTATTCAAATTAGAGGGGCTTCCTCCCCTTATTTTCTTAAGACTAATTTTATTTGTCCAAAGATGATGGTGTCATCTTTCTCCTGCTGCCCCCTGCCCTAAACAGGTGAGGCCTGCTCAGATTCCAATGATGTCACATTTCTTCTTCTCGTGCAGGTGTTCTTTGGTCATTTCGATGCCACTTGTGTCACGTGTTTCTTACATGTGCAAGGTTTTATACAAGTCTTTCTCTTTTGCACTGGCTCTGTTGTGACTCCCTTATTTTCAAACCAAACTCATTTTTTAAAAGATTTAATATAAATGACGATTACTTGCACAATTATTTTTGATAAACTGGATACTTTGGTGTTTTGTAATACATTGCTTTTATCTGAACTGGCCAATGTACCTGCTTTGGTATTTCTTAATGAGGTGTTGGCACACTCTACTTGTAGTTCTGAAGTTTTTGTTTTTTTAGGTACTTTATGTAGCTCTGAAGTCTAGCTATTTTTCCAGGTGACACGCACACACACACACTCACTCACTCCTCCCTTCTCACTTTTTCTATCTGCGAAGAGCTCAGTTTGGTTTTTTCCACATACACTCACCCCTCCCTCTCACTCTCTCTACTTTCTCGGAGCTCAGTGCATTTTCCTTTTTTTTTTAATTTTTACCCCACCCCCTCCACACACACACACACACACACACACACACACACACACACACACAGGAGATGCCAAAACAATTTTACATCTCTTTCAGTATGAAACAGACAAGCAAAATTAGCTAACTGTAACAACAACAGTCTTCTTCTTACTTCACTGTATAAACAGTCGATATCCAAGATGGCGTCAGCAGTTTTACATTTTTCGGCAGCTCCGCCATTGCAACAAGCTGATAGCGACGCTGGGGACGGGGGTACCTGTCTGCAGTGCATGTGCGAGCTGTGATTGGCTGCTACTCCTGCTCCCTCTCCCTAACTGGAGGAACAGCACTAGGAGCATTGGATTTTGCAAATATGATTACAGGTTGTAGGTGGAGCCAGAGGAGTTGGTCCAAAATTACCTATTTCATGTACTACTATCAAAGTATAGTTACAGTTCCAGCAAATATGATTAAATACATGTTACCAACTGAAGCTTTAAGCCCGTGGCAGTTAAAGATCACGGCACGACAAACTTATTTCAACACCTCCAGAAAATCCACGTACCAGAATGGCAGCAGTGTGTTGCAGAGGGGGCCGCACAAGAGAACGTGGATGCGGCTAAAACACCACCACCAACTCTGAAGCAGGTAACTCTGCTGGATTCGTTTTCACGTTGTGTACCATACTTTTGTCATTTCACAAAAAATACATAATTGGAAATCAAAATCAAACAGCTCTAATCTATTGACTAATGCTATATGCCTTTATTTTGATAGGACAGCTGGAAAGAGACCGGAAAGTGGGGGTGGGGGCACATGTAACTGTTGTAGAAAGGTGAGCTGGGTTGAGGTTGATATGATGCACCCCTCAACAGACAACATTTCCACGTTTCACGGTTTCATCAAGAACTTCACATCGGTTCTACCTAACCTGCTAAAACTTGTGAAGGATTAAACTCCTAAAAAATTACACATGGAGATGAGAGAGGATGCCCTTGCTGAAGAATTTCCAGGTACTGATTTGAACACTTATAACAAAACCGTTTCGCTACATCTTTGTGTCATTAGTGTGCAGTCAACTGAGGAGACAGGGAAAATTGCACCGTACCACTGAAAAACCTGATTTTAGTATTGTGGTGCTGTTAACATTGTTGTTCTGCTGTCCTCACCTTCAGTAGTCCAATTAAGGTAATTGCTCACTGTTTTGTTAGTTTCATAACTCTTCGTCTCTACAGGAACGACGTAATATACATCTAACGTAGTTCCTGTTCCGCTGGTGTGAAGTTCTGGTTTGTACAGCCCTGTGTTACGGTCGCTCACCTGCTCTAGTGTGGACTTAAGTCTGTCTGCGCTGGTGCTACAGCATTGTATGTTACTTACCTGTGTTGGCTGCCATCCTCCAATAAAGTGAGTGAAAGCAAGATATTCCTCTCACAAGTGGTCCTTCCTCCTGCACGTAGACACCATTTCTCCTGTTAGTCGGAGCTAACAGTATCTGTATGATCCAGGGGTAGACTTCTCTTACCATCTGTCTTCAAGGATAAGAGAGAGGATTTCATCATCCTTGGAGAGGTAGGTATACCCACTGGCCAGAAGGTAATATTGCTTTTAGATCACTGTGCATGCCTTATCAGATGTGTTTGTTTGTGTTACCAGCACCACAGCAAGGGGTTTCTGGCGTGCTAACAAAATGACAACAACACACCAAGTACAAAGTCTGCATAATGGACAAATACCTCAAAATCATATTTTAATACCATCCAACAATCATTACTATGTGCACATAAGACACGGACTAATAACAAACATTTACCGTACCTGAGGATCCACCGAGACAGAGATGGTGTTAGCCTGTTTCTCATGGTGGAGCGTGTTTATTACAGAGCTGCGCATGAGCAGAGCAGGGCAGCTACTCCCTCTGGTGGACACACAGTGGTACAGTAGCGCCATAACTGTGACATAAAGGTGTAACATTTTTGTGGAGAGCCATGCGTGGTGTTGAGGCAGTGTAAGTCTTATGAACAGTTCAAGTATTAGATGAAAATTAGGGAGATGTCTGTTAACCTAAAAAAAATCTATATTTTTTTCCTCTCATGTAGAATACGCCTCCAACTCCATACCCAACCATTCAAATAAAACACTGGAAGACAGCCCTCTCGAGAAAGTGGTATAAAAGTTGAAGAACTTGAGGTGTGTCCGTGTACTTATTTGGATGAGATCTTCCCTGTAGCGTTCTTTCTTTACTTTGTGTTCAACAGCCCTATCCATCTTACTTCAAAAGGACACTTATCTTCCTCCAGAGGCACATCCCAGACATCACTGAGGATGGACACAAGCCCATGCCGGTAACTGTAACTTGAGTGGTACACCTTTACTGAGCATGCCTGGACTGCATCAGTGTTCAAAACACTCAAAGAGGACATTTACACTGAGGAAATTGATACAACATATTGGACTCGTACATGCCCGCAAACCTCCTTTCACCATAACTTGTGGGATAAGTAACTGCAGCATGTTTATCAAAAACACAAGCACAACATTACTAATTGCTCTGAAGAACCTCAGGAACATTTTAAAAACTACTGTACACACACACACACACACACACACACACACACACAAAAGCTGGACACATGCACACAGTCCAGAAGCCATAAGATATTCTGTGTGAACACGTTCTTAATGTATGTATTTTACCTTGCAGTATTCTCAAACATGTTGTTGAATGTTTGGATATTGTTGATGAATACTGTACCTAAAGTACAGATTGATGTAGTAAAGATTACAGATATATTGAAATTGTAAGGTTTATGAACTTTCAATGTTAATAAATGGTCAAGATGCAATTATTGTGGCTGATTCTGGTGCATTTTTGTCTCCTTCAAGTCCAGAATAGCTTGTTGCTGAGAAAACAAAACTGGTGCTTCTTTAAGGTGAGAAGTCCAGTCAGCCATGAAAGACTCGGAGTAGAACTCCTAGGGAGGTGTTCCTAGCACGCACAGCTGGGAGGAGGCCATGTTGCAGCCCGCGGACTAGGTGGAGAGATTATATCCCCAACCTGGCCTAGGAACTCCTCGGGGTGCCCCAGTCAGAGCTGGCCGATGTAGCCCGGGAAAGAGAAGTCTGGTGGGTCTGCTGCGACCTGATCCCGGCGGTTATGAAGATGGTTGGATGGATGGCGCATTCAGTCTTATTTTTGTTAAAACATGGTTCACATGTCATTTCAAATGAAACCAACATGAATACAAAATGTTCACTTTAAACCAATCTAATGCATGATATTTCCAAGATATTCCCCAATTGCTCATCTTACGAAGCCCGTACTTGTCCCTGACCCAGATATGGCTTTCACCGACCTGTACAGGACAAGAAACAATAGGATAATTGTGTTAAATACTAAAATTCCTAATGAGAATAATATAATCATGATGTGTTTTGTCTGTATAGCAGTGTTGTGGTCAAGACCACCTAACCAAGACCAACACCAGAGCATACCAAGACCAAGACTTTGAGTGAGTCGAGACCAAGTCAGCCCGAGACCTAACCAATGCGAGACCATTTTCAAGACCATTACTGTATTCATTACATAAAGCAAAGTGAGCGAGTGATAGAGACATTAAAGACATTAAAAAAAAAAGTCACTTCAGCTCTGGTCTTGACTGGCCTTGTGAAAAAATCCTGAGTCCAGCTGAACCGAGACTGAGACAAGACCAAGACCTTGCAAATGTGGCATCAAGAGTACCACAACACTACTGTGTAGTTGCTGTTCAGAAACTGGCTTTGTCCTGAACATGTGATCAACATGCGGGCTACTTCAGCTCAGATTGTAATTTGATAGAACAGGTTGAAGCTCTCACTCTGACCTTTACATCCAGACCTATTGTGGGATCTTAATTTGATTCATTTAATTAATCTCAGAGTGCTCAACAAGATATGCACGTCATTAGCTGTTGACACTGACTAATGGCAGCACTCTCCCTTTTTCACTATTCATCTGTGTCTCACCATCTGTTGTATCTCTCCTCCCTCATATTTTAATGCTCATTATCTGTCCTGTGTTTGCCTTTCATCTTCTCTGTGTTCTTATCGTTCTGTTCATCAGAATGATCACACCCAAATCTTTCTCTCTTTGTCACCTCATTTCGTGTGTCAATATTTTATCTCAAACAGCCACTTTCCCTTACACACATGCACAGCAGTGAGATACAGCAGCTGTGTGTGTGTGTGTGCTCCCGCGTGTGCATTCCTGCGCAGTTGTTAAAGTCAGCAGTGTGTGTGTGTTTTATTACCACTGATCACTAGTTCATGGGAAACCTGTCTGCAAGAGAGTAATAACCACTGTCAGTGACTTTAATTTTCCCCATTAACTTCCTCCATGTTATCTTAATGAAATAAATATTTAATTATTATCTTCATTATTTATAGAGAACGTTTCAGTGCCTGGGTTAATAAGTGCTTCATAGCTATATTAACACAAGCTTAACAAAAAATAGCGATGAGGAAGCATCAGTCCCTCAGAGAATCTGATCTGTTGTCAAGGAGTGAGGACACAAATCGTTCAGACAGTACTGAACAGCCAGGAGCGACATGTACCTCTACCTGGAACCAGGGGGATCACAGTCAACAAGGCTGAACTTCATTTCGTGGCCACTTTTACTGACAAGCAGGTAAACAGACACCACAGCTCCACACACGTCCCACTTCTCTGCCCATTTTTGGATTCGCTTTAGTGGATTCAGGGGCCAAGGTGGTACCGTGGTTAGCACTGTTCCCTCTCAGCAAGAGGGTTTTAGGTTCGATTCCTTTCAAGAGTTTGCATGTTCTCCCTGTGCCTGCATGGGTTCTCTCTGGGGTCTCTGGCTTCCTCCCACAGTCCAGACCCACTAAATTGCCTGTAAGTGTTAATGTGAGTGTGAGTGTTGTTAATCTATGTGTTGGCCCTCTGATGGACTGGCTACTTGTCCATAGTGTACTCTGCCTTCGCCCTAAGTCAGCTCTTGCTTGGCTCAAGCCCCCTCCATGACCCTGCAGAGATAAGTGGTATAGACAATAGATGGATGGATGGATGGATGGATGGATTGACAGGTGGATTCAGGTGATGGCAAGATAGCCACAGTGGAGCAGCTCAGTTAAGATGACATATAGGCTACCTTCATCTTTATTTACAGTCTGTCTTACCTAATACCTACTTTTGAACATTCCCTCCTGCACCTGGACTTGATGCATTTAACCCAGATGATCACAGCTATCGTCAGCTTTCTTGTAGCATAACTCTAATAACGGTAACAACAATTGGATGGTGACATTGAATTGGAATTGTAAATGTGTGGGTGTTATGGATAAAGATGAGACCCAATAGGACTGATGCTAGCTGCCTATGTGTGTGGCAGCTGCTGAACATTTTGTTTTTTTATTGCAGTCCAGATTCCAGGGTTAGAGTAGACATATGCATCACATTAAAACTTACCCCTTCCACTATAGTTTCTATAGAAAATACATATTAAATATGTATTTTAACCATTTTAGCAGCTGTATGCAGAGAGAGTGCTATTTTAATGACCCACTGGGTTCGTGTTCTTGATAATTCAGGTCCAAGCCAAAAACATGAAACCTTTACCCAGAGGATATTCAACTTGACCTTTAGGTAGATCTGAGCTAATTAAAATAACTTTTATCCATTTCTGTAAGAATATTTTCTAAGGCGGTCGGAGAGAAGCACTGAGACCAAATTACTAAATCAAAAAATGTGTGGAGGGTAAAAACTGAGGATGGTAATGTTGTGCATAGACAGGCCCATGCTTAAGCTCTGATTCCAGTTTATTAGCTATTTAAAGCCACAGGGACACAGGCACAGGGGTAAACCAATACAAGGTGTAAATTGGATATTTTGACCTACAACAAACTTAATCGGTTTTTTAGTGCACCCCAGATTTAGGTGCATGCCCAGCAGACATGGAGCAGAGAGCTAGCACTGGTTTAATACATGATGAATAAATGATTTGGAATCAAGGACAAACCTGAGCCCAGGTTATTGAACTGAAAATGTCATTTATGCTTAAGATCGATGCATGTGTTATGTGGATGCATAATTACACAGGGGGAACTCAAACACTGGGTTGTATTTCTCCAAATGGAATTTTATAATCTGTTTTCATCCTGGAACAATCTACAAGGTTTCACTTCTTCCCATGAAAATGACTGTGATTCTGATGGACACAGCTATATATATACACACACATACATATTCGTCATGCATTCATGAAGCTTTCATATATTTATATATATACATTATATAAAATGTATGTGACTAATGCACCAGATCTCTCTGATTTCTCCCTTTATGTTATCTCCTCTGCTGCTCTGTTTGCATCAGTGCTGCTGTCTGTCATTCCCTTCATTCTTATTCTCACTTATCTCCCTCGCTGGGTTCCCTGTTTTGCAGTCCCCCCTCTTTCATTTTTACCTCAGCTCTCTTCTCTCTCTTTTTCCATCCTCATTCTCTCTCCAGCCTTATCTCTCCCTGTCACTCTGAACTTCCCTGATTCCTTCTCTCTCTAGCTGTCCATCCAGCACCTGTTCACTGTACCCATTTCTCCAACTCCCTCCCCCAGCTCTAATATCTCCAGCTTTTATCTGCTTCTCTGTCCTGTAATTTTCTAAGGCAGTTGTTTACTTTTATATTTTGTGTTTCTCTCTTTGTGCTGTAGGTACAAAGAGATGAACGTCATCTTTGTGCCTCCACCAGCTCGACTGCTCCTCCTCGCACTCTTTTCCCTTGCTGGATTCTTCCTTTTATTTTTATCACACTGGTGTCTATCACAATATCACAAAAAAAAAAAAAAAACAGCTATCACCAAATTTACATTAGATATCGAAATGCAATCTGCTCCTGAATATCTTCTCTGGATAAGGTGTAAAAGAGAGAGATGAGAGAGGGATCATGGAAAAAAAAATCTTATTTCAGCCAGTGTCACTCAGGTGGAAATGCAATTCATGCAGAATGTATCAGAGGAACCTTTCACCCAAGTGGAAGAAACACCCACCATCACCAACTGACCGTATCCAGAGACATCCTTCTGAAGGTGGGTGGTGAGTTGGTAAAACTGTCAGGACTTTCATATAGAGCCAAGAGTACATGACTTAAACCTGTGTTTTCACTTGCACCAGTATGAGGGTAAGTAAATTATATAGCGATGTTAACCGGCCAGCTAACGTTAGCGATGTGCTATTTTTTAAGTTTTGCGTTTGTTTTGTATTATTTGACTGTTAGTTGTTGTGCAAACTGTGTTAACTTTATGTCTCTCTCAGTGTTAGACAAAGATCAGGGCACAGGTGAAGTTGTTGTCAGGGCGCTGTGTTACAGATCTGATGAAAAACAGACTGATTCTAAAATCCGATGTCCTCTGGTGAGGATGCAAACTGCTGGAGTCCAAAGAAGCTCTGCAGATGTAGTGTTTGGACCTGCTGTCTCAGCATCTCGATTTCTTGTACTTTCTCATATTGCTCCTGGTCACCTCACACCATGGGACTTGCTCCGTAGTCGTGGTTGATCCATAGCTCGCAGCTAAAACCCGTCTTCCCTTAGCAGTAGTACGGATATGGTCCTTTTCAAGATGACGGCTACATACCTTATGGAAAATCCCGTCCTTTGGATCTTGTGAAGCCACTGTGCATGAAGGACGTTATGTTTTGGAAAGCGGTGGAAGCTCAGTTCGCTATTATAGTGACTCAATCCAGCACAAAGTGGCACACTGCAATGATCGTTTGAACCACCTACCGTTTTGTTGAGTCATATTTACCACCGTTGTGACTTAGCAGGAAGTAAAACGGTAACTCCTTTGCCAATCGCTAGGGAAAACGGAAGTTTGTCACGAGGCTTGTGCACAGAGCCTGTTAACTGATACGTGTAGATGAACGATCATTCACTTGTAGAAGGATGGTGTTGTTGTTGATGTTGTTGTGGTGGTGGTGCACGATAGAGCTGCTGCTTCAAGGATGAGCAGAGTTTCTTCTTTTTTGTAAATTGCCTGTTCATTCTGTTTCGGCAGTGGGCAGAAACACTTGGGAGGTGTCAAGGAAAACTATATAGGTATATATATATATATATATATATATATATATGCTCCTTGTGTTCCCACACTTGAGAACTTGTACCTCTCTTGTTGGCCAAACGGCGCTGCTCTCCCTCTGCCATCTTCACACAAAAATAATAAAGTTTACTGTAAGACTCATAGCAAACTTTTGTTTCATCAATTCATAGTAGACAAACATCAGTGTGTAGTTTGTGTGTACTGTACCTAGACAGCAGATCAGGGCCGAGCAGCCTCTGGACGAAACCAGAATGTTCTTTGTGAGAACTGATAGTTTGCACAAATCAAACATAAGAAACATGATATTATGATCCGTTTCTATGGGCGTCCTCCCTCTTTTATTTATTGCTTGGGCTAATTTTTAGCCTGTGGCCACCGTTAAATTTCTGTTATTGCAGTGTTATTCCAGCTGATAGAACTGATCTAAGATATTTTGTATTTCACAAGAGTGTTTAAATCATTAGGATTGCTCTTTCACTAAGGCATTGTACTGCAAAGATAAGATAATGGAGGACTGTTTATCCAAGACAATGTAGACAACACAATGTTTCCTGTCTCAGTTATTCCTAGGCTTTAGCTGCAGTTTGAGAAAGACATTCAGCAAAGAGACTTAGACACAAGGGAAGCAATACCAAGCGTGTGCACTACACCAGGTGAACCAGTGGGGCAAAAAGATCAGTGCATGGACACTGTGCTCTACTCAGCCTTTCAATTTTTGCATTATAGCTACTGACCGTCTGTGTTGACCAGTTGCATTTGAGAGAAGAACAAGGGGTGGGGCAGAAGAGAGTGGGAGGAGGGAGGGAAACAGTACTATATATTGATGATTGTTAATTGTAACGGTGCAAAAAAATAATAACAGATACCCACAGATAATGGTGAAACTGCATGATGTTATTATTCTTACTACAGTAACAGTATCCATATTGAGAATAATAACAATGGTTGTTTACAAGAACTGCTTTGAATTGCCATTCGTTTGTTCGTTCATTTATTCATTTAACCAGGTTAGTCCGAGTGGGATCAGGGATCTCTTTTACAAGGGAGTCCTGGACATAGCTGGACCAGCTCTATACCCTCCACAGAGTGCTTGAGGGTTCATGGGAGTTTGCCCAACCAGTCCACATGTGTTTTGTGGACTTGGAGAGGGCATTCGACCCTGTCCCTTGTGGCATTCTTTAGGAGGTGCTTGGAGAGTATGGGATCTGAGGCTCTCTGCTAAGGGCTGTACAGTCCCGGTAAGACCGGAGCAGGAGCTTGGTCCACATAGCTGGCAGTAAGTCAGACCCTTCTCCCACAGTGGCGGTCAGGGCAAACAAGGCAAGCAGTGCTTGACTTGTAAAAGAAAGAAAGAAAAAACTAATACTACTTAAGTGGAAGCGATATCTCTCCTTACATGTGATTTAAACTGCCATCTGTCTCACACCAGATCAATATTGCAGCTTGTAAGTGCTGCCCCATGTTGACCGCAGTGTGCTGCTGTCTTGGGAAGCTGTCTTGACCAGAGCTTGACTACCAGCCCATGCTACTCATGACTTGTTATTTATGTGGGCGTGAACATGTTGCGTTGACAAAGACTGGGGAAAGTCAAGCGGAGGGGAGGACAGCTTGTTTGGGAGGTTTGCGCGTGAGCATTACAGGCAGTCCTGGGATTTCTAACGCGTGACTGCCTACAGCTGGTTACCATAGCTACAAACGCACGTGCTCACATCTGCACATGCACAGCTGTGTGGAAACTGTGCTTCTTGTGTTTACCTACTTCAACACCGGCGTTTTCTCAGTTAGCAGCGTGTTTGGTGAACGAAGACAAAACCAAAACAAGTAAACAAACAAATAAATCATTTCTCATGGAGACTGTACATGTAGACTATGTAGACTCACTGCTCTTGCCACTAGGGGCATGCAGCACTAGACTTGCGGGAGAGAGAGAGAGAGAGAGAGAGAGAGAGAGAGAGAGAGAGAGAGAGAGAGAGTTAGGCAGTGACTGCCCAATATTAAAGGTTCAGGGAGACTGTCCAGGTGCTCCCAAATGACACCCCGCCCACCAAGATACCTGCAGACACAGCACACACACAACAAATGAGGGAGTCAAACACAGAGCAGGCCCTACAGCTGCAGGTGGCCGTCACTAGGGTAAAAGAAGAGTGATTATGATTCCTCCTGATTCTGATGGACACTAGGACCATAATTCTCACTGTTACAGGGCCAGAGAAAACGCCCTGTATATGGTGGCTTTGCAACATGAGTTTGACCTAACTCCACTACCTTCAGATGCCATAGAATTCAAAAGTATGCCAAATTGCAGATTGCAGATTTTGGCCCTTGATGTTCAGGAATGCACGGTGTCTCAGTCCGGCTTAGCAGCAGAGGATACTGAGGTAAATATGGAAATATCTGTGATGTATTGTGCAACTTATTTATGTCTAATTTATAACCCCCATATCTGTGGGTATATCTTAGACATGTCAAATTGAGGTTGAGATTGTTTCTGTGACAGCTCCCTTGGTGCAATGTGACCCAGAGACACTCGTTGAAGAGGTACAGGACTTGATGTTATTGTACTGTCTTGTGAAATGCCTGCATTTACTTCTGCTTCTTCTATGGGACAGTTGCTAATATTCTTTAAAAAAAAAAAAAAAAAAAAAAAAATCTCTATCAGAAGCTTCCATGTCCTCTCCGTCTCTTGAAATTCAGTCCACAGTCCTGAGAGAGATCCATGCATGCTAGTAAGATATTTGAGATGGTGGACATTTATGTTGATTTTAAATGTTAGGTACAGTCCTTGTTTTCTTTCTGTTAGTACCAATACTTGTCTCCCTTGTACTTTTTAGAAGAGAGGCAGATTGTGAGTTGGCTGAGAACCCTAGCCCCTGACCCTGACCCAGGACAATGGAGTGCAGAACATCAAAAGGTAAATACTGTGTTGTCTAAAGATGGACATTTCTTCATCTTACAAGGATCTTCATTCTACAGAGTTTCTGTATTCATTAGTAGTTTAAATCCATTATGTGTTTTGTTTCGCCGTGTATTGGACGTCATTCGTCTAAGAGTTGACACAGAGAAGTGGTTCAACATCCAAATCTTTAGAATAAACATTCTGGAGAGACGCCTTTTGCAGGGGCAGCGTCAAAAGGAAAACTGACCCTCTGCCACGCTGAACGTGACCTTCTCTGGAGAGGCAGGAGTTGACACAGGTGCTCTCCATAAGGAATTACTATACTATGAAGCACATGGGAAATCAGTCCACTGAAACATTTTTACATATCAGCTCATTATGTATGTTATACTGTGGTTAAAAGGGCAGCTAACCCAAAATTACATTTCTACATTTTTATCTGTGTCCTCTTTATCGAAGGACCTCTGTCCTTGAGTGGTGTCTTATGCTGCTGTGTTAGGTTTTCTATAATGTACATAGAAAAACGGACTATAAAAGAATATACTCCCTAACTCAAATTATACAACATATACAGTATTAAACCTGACAGCAAAGTGCTGCATTTACCAGGCATAAGCTCTGGGTGAGTCTGAGAGATGAAGATGAGAACTCATGATGAGCATCTGTTCTGTGAATGGTGTGGGTGAGACAAAGAGAAGAGGTGCTGAATGTAAATATGAGCTTTGTGTGGGGAAAAAAAATCTACACGTGTGTGTGTGTGCAGTCAAGACAAAGTGTTTGTATGATAGAGCTTGTTCTGTGTACCAAACACAAATAAATGTGTGCATTGGTGTGTGATTGGGATTGTAAATTCATGGAGTAATTGTGTGTGTGTGAGTGTGTGTGGGTAGGTAGAGCATTGTAGCTCTTCTCAGCTGTCCGCTGGGTGCAGAATGCACAGCAGTCTAGCCACCTACACACAGTCAACGTCAAACACACACATACAAAAATGTTTATCAAAGCAAACAAACAATGGTGCCACACTCACACACACTGACAGGCCTTCATACACTCAAGTATAAATATAGTCTGTTACCTACTGTAGACAGATGGACTGATGCTTCACTGCTGTCAACAACCAAATTACACCATGCACCTGTGTGTGTGTGTGTGTGTGAGAGAGAGAGAGATGCAGTAGTGAGAGAAAGAGAAAGCAAGAGAGGATGTATGTTGCTGTTTTTACCTAATAAAGAACTCATCAGAGCTGGAGCTACTCTCGACGAGGAGCACTGGTTGGGAGTAGAAAAACTTTATTAAGTAATAAATAAGAAATAAACCGCTTTTTTAAAACAGACAGACAAATGTGGGCCGCAAGGTGGTCTTCGATATGTCTGATACACACACACACACACGATACGTACCCCCCCACCCCCCCACCCCAGATGGAGCATGGGGCAGTAAACCTCAGTCTTCTACTCACTGCTGTGATAATCGTCCACTCAGATGATACCTCATGATGACAGCAGTAATGAAACTTTCATGAACATTAACCTCCACATGCCCGATGTGAGCTGTGATAACAAGCATCCGGTTGCTAACAGTTACTGTAGAATCCGTGATTGAGTTCTCAACGGGCCTGAAAATGAAGACACAACCCAGCCCGACCTGCAGGGTTTGAAGTCCGGACCCACCGCAGCCCGGGCTGATTTTCGGCCCAAACCAGCACATCTTGGTCCAGCCTGCCCGGCTCCTTCAGAACTCTACTCTGTAACGTTATCGTCCTTGTGTGTTTCCAGTTACCAGTAATGTTACTATCTAATACTTCTTACTACCACTTCTTACACCTCTGAATCAGACAACTGATTGCCTTGCCAACGCAGGCAGGAGATGTGTGTGGTGGTGAGGCAGGAGGAAGAGGTGGGTGGGACTTTGAAGGGAGGGGGAGTTGTTAATTTTCAGATTTTTGTGCTCTGCTGTGTGAAATGCCAGAAAGGTAAGAGTTGCTGTAAAAGAAATTGTCCTACAGATCATAAAAAACAATTTCCATTACATGTTATATTTACTTTTATTCTGGTCAATAATAATTACAATATTTGACCTGGATAAAGTTTGTTTGCTGAGTGTCTTCACTGAAAAATTAATACAAATTGCATTTGGCTGGTCCCTTTAATAATTGATATGCTATATTTCCTGGTATGTTGCATTAGAACACAGCCTCCCTTTAGCTGTCATTTAGATAACGAGTTAGCTAATATTAGCATGCCTAGCCGCCATGTGACCTATCAAATTACCTACACATAGAGAAGTCAAGATGGAGCTGTTTATCTCTGAGTAAAACCAGAGAAGCTGATTGTAACACCCACAGAGCCATTACACACCTGTCTATAATCCATAAATGTGATCATTGAAGTCACCTTTGCAGGTGGTGAAGATGTTCATAACTAGTATAAAAAATAAAACATGAAACAAATGCTTCTGTGGCTGATGTTCGCGTTTATTGCAAAGAAAGGAAAATTAAAGGAAAGTACTTTTTCACAGATCTTTGTGTATTTGGTGAAAGAGTGAGACCGTGTCCTGTGTCCTCCCAGATGCCTGCAACTCAAACTTGTCTGTTTGACCTAAGTTTGAACACCTGGTGACATAATAACACTCACTCAAAAAAAGAGAAACAGAAACACTTGTTGGCTGGAGCTGACCCAGTTTGGATCAACCCTGCACCCCTTAATCCTTAATTCATGAAAGCTGAGACATTCAAACTCAGATGTGTGCACACAACCCTGTCTTCCAATCAACTTTAATCCAATCACACTGTCGCTATTAACAAACTCCTGGCTCGGTGGTGTTGGGTAAAAAAGGAAAAGCACTGAGGTCCGAGAAAGTAGAGAGAGTGAGAAGGGAGGGTGAGAATGTGTGTGTGTACAAGGAGAAACTACAGCAGCTGCACATGTAACTGTTGAGAGAAGGCAGGACAGTGGAAAATCCCCTGAAAGTGAGAAGTCCCTAGAAAAATGCTGATCGAAGCCAAACAGCACCTGCTCTTGCTACAGTGTAGCAAAGTACGGTAACATGCACGAGAAGAAGAAACGTGACACAAGTGGCATCGAAAGAAGACCCCACCTAGCTGGGGCAGGGAGATTATAGATGTAAGATAGCACCATTATATCTGGACAAATCGCAAGGGGTGAACTGGGAAGAAGGGTCATGTTCACCCCTCATTTAAATAAGAAGGTGGTACTTTCTTCTGATATAAAGAGAGAAACAAAGAGCAACACTTCAGTCTGGTCTAGAACAGGCTCAGGTTTATGACCGTTTTCTTAGGGTAAACTCTACTGCACCAAACCTCATCTCCACTTTTTTCAAGAAGTTATTCAGACATTTTGATGAGCATTTTTCTGACTTATTGGGCCCTTTCTGAAACTGTTATTCTGTACTACTGAATGTTAAAGGTTCGTGAACACAACAGGCCCCGCTCCAGACCTCGTTTTTTCCCCAACAGTGGATCCCAAACTTTTCCAACTCAGGGCCCACTTGAAAATCTCACAAATGCAGCCCACCTCTGTCCACATAAACAAATAATGCATTCTCAGAACACTTTTATATTTTAATGATAAAGATGAAAGATTCAGGACTGAACTGAAAGCAGGGGGGGCATACAGCATAGGAAGCTCCACAATAACAACAAGTTGGGATGGGTATCAAGAGCCAGTACTAAATTGGTACCAATTTGTGACTGGTCAGTACTGAAGTATTGATAAGCTCCTGGACACACGGTGCTGCTACTGGTATTTATCTAATGTTAGTTCTTTCTAACATTGCTGGAATTTTCACATGGTTTGGATCTGCAGGAAGGACGTGCTCCGTGTGACAAGCATGTGCATGCCTTTGACTGTAAGCTCAACCATTGAATGCAGAGGCAAGGCCCGTTTTTACAAACAGTTTGTCTCACAGGTCTTTACACAGCAAAGCAAGGCAAGGCAAGGCAAGGCAAGGCAATTTTATTTGTATAGCCCGTTTTTACAAACAGTTTGTTTCAAAGGGCTTTACACAGCATTATGACAACATCCTCTGCCCTTAGACCCTCACATCGACTGAGGAAAAACTCCCAAGAAAAACCCTTTAACAGGGAAAAAAAATGGAGAAACCTCAGGGTGAGCAACAGAGGAGGGATCCCTCACCCAGGACGGGCAGACGTGCAATAGATGTTGTATACAGACAAAGAAAACATTTACAACATGAAATACGGAAATCATGGAGATGGAATCAGTCAGTTAACGAGAAACGAAAAATGATGAAGGCAGCTCCTGGTGGGCAGGGAGGGAAGGCCAGCTTAATGGGACTACTGGATGGCAGACTGGGTCATGAGCAGGGAGTGCAGGCCGGTTTAACAGCAGGAGAAAGGAGATGATGGAGGCGGCGGTTGGTTGGTTGGTGCAGGGGGATGGAGCTCTGAAGAGATCTGTGGAAATACAGAGAGAGCATCATGACATCATCCTCTGCCCTTAGACCCTCACATCCACTGAGGAAAAACTCCCAAGAAAAATGGAGAAACCTCAGGGTGAGCAACAGAGGAGGGATCCCTCACCCAGGACGGGCAGACGTGACATAGATGTATACAGACAAGACAAGACAAAGTCATTCTGTGCTCTCCAGCCATGGGCAACAGGCAAAACAGTCTAAAGTCCGGGCTCTCCTAACTAAATTAAATGAAAATAAAGCTAAATACAATATATGTAAAAAGGTAGTTGCGAGTAAAGGGGGCAACAGCAGCAACCTTATGAAGCACTAACAAATACAACATTGTATAAATCTGAAGCAGTGCAGCGTGTGTGACTGTTTTAGCACAGTGACTGCTGCTGCTGCACCTACTACACCCTCAGTGCAGCCCCCTGGCTCTGATGCTGATGGGATTTGCCAAACTGGCCTTAGGTTTGAACTCAGTGTGAGCTGTCCTGACAAGTAGCCATAAGCACTAATGGGCAGATGCAACAGTATCTTACAGGATCACTATATCACAGCCACACTCCATTATATAAATGAAGGGCAACTGAGAGAGAAAGTCTTGAAGACTCAGTCAAAGTGAGCTTTAATGTTGTTTAAGTTTAGCTTCTTGTAGTGGAGCAGCTGAGGCACATCAACATCAGACATCAGACAAACAAAAGTAATAGAGTAACTGTTGAATATTGTCACGTATCTTCACATCATGTCTTTATTGTTTGCACCAAATTATGGAGAGCAGTACCAATAAGAGTATCAATAAGTATTAGTATTGATAAAATCCTCACCCATCATACCCGTCCCTACTGAGAAGTTGCAGGCATTGCTAATTATACTAGGAGTGACTTTGATTAGTCGACTATTTGACGATTCGATTTGGAGGAGTCCGATTTAACTATCAACCTCATAGTCGAATAGTTGAAAATGTTGTTCTAAAACCAAGATCATACCATTCTGACTACATGGGGGTGTTCACTGCTGCTGAACATCTGATTTTACATAGAATTTCTTTTGTTTCTAATTGTTTTCTAATAATAGATACAATAATTGATACAACATCCAGCGGGTGCACCCTCTCTCCCTCTCTCCCTCTCTCTCTCCTCGCCTCATATCGTTTTCCTTCGATGGAGGGAAAATTTAATTTGGGCTGAAAGTTCTTTCTATTAAACTGAGTGACGAGGTCTCTGTCCATCGATCATGCAGCACAGCACCTGTGTAACACACACACGCACCCACTACACAAAAAACTACTACTACTCGTCATCGCTACACGGCCATCAAAAGAGAGACAGTGATGTTGTGCACGTGAGCCTAATGAGTGACATAAGAAAAAGGAAGGATGGAGAACGTCCTGTTATTTTGATCTGATGCCAGCTGAAGATTTAAATCTGTTTATTTGGGTATTTTAGCTCTTTCCTCTGGAGCGGAAAAAGACACGAATGACATCATGAATCAATGAGGGAAAAAACAACATGATTCGATGATTAGTCGACTAAAGGCAAAATCTGACCAGATCAGATTCGAATATGAAAATCCTTAGTGGAAGACAGCCCTAATTTATATGAGACAAAAGAGGGGACTTTGTGTGAAAATTTGAGAGCCCTACCATGAACATGCTGTTATAAGAGCTGAGACAGAAAGTGTTTCAGGATTATTATTATTACTTTATTTTCCCCACAAAAATCATATTGTTTTGAAAATGATTTGATGGCCCACTTGCAATAGCTTCATGTGCCACCAGGGGGGGAGCACTGTCTTAGCATAATACTGTATATCACCAAAAACTAGTCTGTCAGTAGGTCTGTGCATGTCAGTTGTAAAAGTTTGTGTTTCCAAAAAGAAGCATGAAAACACTGTAGATGACACTAACCTGCCTTTAGTTATCGTAGAGGCTTTTTCTGTTTATTGGTCAACATGAAATGTGGACAAATTGAGTGACTAATGTGATTATGCCTTCGGGGTGAGCCCGCTGGAAACTTGTGTCTATTCTGGATGTGATTTGAATGACAGCCTGGCCTGCTGTGCCTCCTACGTAATTGACCATGGGTAGAGGCTGTCAGTGTGAACACAGCATTACTGACTTCAAACTGTGAGAGGCAACTGAGAGAGAGTAGTGCCAAGAAATGCCCCCACCTGCACACACACACTCACACACACACACTATATATATATATATATATATATATATATATATATATGGTGTTTAAAGCATTACTTATAAACAACTTCTACTTACAAACAATTTTATATGCGGTTGTGATTTAGTGGTTTGACAGTGACAATAGGCAGATCTCAATTTACTAAAAATGAAGTCAAAGTGTAATAGCACTGCAGAAATGGAATGCATCACAGAACAGTCTCTGACTCCATTGTACAGACAAAGTCAAAAGAAATAAAAGTTTACACACACACACACACACACACACACACACACACACACACACACACACACTGTCACAGCCTGGCTCTTACAGCCATGACAAAGGAGGGAGACGTATATATTAGCTTCATATCTTCAAACAGGAAGAGTCTTGATTACCATAACTCAAAATTATTACTATATATACTATATACCCTCATATCACATTTATACTACTATTATATATTACATTATATTACTGAGGAACTAAATAAATGGAAAAGACAACCGTTGCTGTACTTCAAGGTGCTGTAGCTGCATAAAGTCTGGATAAGGTAAACTCTTTGTTTTATTTTGTAAAATTATTTGCAGCCATGGTCAGGAATCACTGGAAGACAGAAGTGCAAAAAAAGAAATCACAACAAAAATGTGTCACACAGACTGAAGAAGCAGAAGATCGACTGTAGTAAAAGTTCTGTTTATCCACTGGTGTCATGAGCACTGACATGTGAATGATGAGCCACATGCTGATGTGTTGATGTAGGTCAGTTCATGATGGAATGCATTAACCGTCATGTGGGTTTACACTGAG
The DNA here is from genome assembly GCA_021432705.1 of Caranx ignobilis. Taxonomy (NCBI): domain Eukaryota; kingdom Metazoa; phylum Chordata; class Actinopteri; order Carangiformes; family Carangidae; genus Caranx; species Caranx ignobilis. The sequence continues at coordinate 19,155,963 of MU269990.1, forward strand.
TGTTTCATTATGCTTCACACACTGCAGGTGCATTTTGCTTTCACCAGTAGGTGGGCAGCTAATTAACATGTAACCAAATGTTCATGTTCATGTTAATAAAGAACAAAACACCCTTCCCACCAAGGAAGTGTAAAGCTGCTGAAAAGACCTGAGACGTGTGAGGACTCCTCCTCTGCAAGCTGACAGGAATGAACAGCTGAAAAAACCCTCATTTTATGTGCAAAACAAATTAATAAGCCAAAAGGTGTATTGTCTCTGTAAGCCTGACCAAACTTATCTAATGGTAGTCAGTGACTGAAATGTAATTATGTTCCAGCTCTTATTCTCTGGTTTATATCTGTTTTTTCTTTCTTTCTTTTTTGTCATGTGTCTTGACTTACTTTTTCAGAGAATTAAAGGAGTTTTCCCTTTTGGCTACTTCCTGTCATCATAATCCTGGGTGCACCTCTGCCTGACCTGCAGGGCATTTACAACAAATGCTGCAGGTTGAGGAGAGCCCACATCATCAAGGACATACCGTACACCCCCTGATAACAGACTCTTTGTGTGGCTGCCCTCCGGCAGACGGTTGCGCTCCCTCTGAACCAGGAGTGAGAGACTGAAAAGGATTTTTTTCCCTCAGGCCATAAGGATCAAGAACACATCATGACTTTAAGGGCTTGTTTATTTATTTGTTTAGTGTGTGTGCTTTCATAGAAAGATTATGAGTGATGTTTTACATTTGCACACGTGCATGTAGTATGTATGTGTGTGTATGTTTTTATATATTCTTGTGTTTATATTGGTACAGTTGTGTGCTTGGTGTTGCATTTCACTGCACTGTTTTTAAACCTGGTTTTGGCCTTGCATGTGACAAATAAATATTTATCCATCTTCTATCTATATAACTGGATACCTGAAATTCCATGAATTAATAATTTGCGATTCAAATCTTGTGAGCAGAAAAAATTGTTGAAGCATGGTGCAACAAAGGCAACAGAGTTAACACTACAAGTTTAATACATCCATCCTAGTCACACCGGCTACACGCCTAAACAAAATTCTTCATGGAACCACATCACATCCATACATATGTGAGGATTATTAAATTTTACAGTTTCACCTCCATCATGTTGTTTATCTGTCCTAGTGTGAGAAAACCTATGTTACTACTTGGCCATGAGACACTGAAACCCAGGCTGTGTATTCTCTCTTATATAGGACTGGGCCTTCATATTGTCCACTATATGTATAGGACCTATGCCATAACCTTGGTTTCTATAGCAACAGTCAGTGGGCACATGTCTGTCAGTGTCTTGTCAGACAGCCTACAGACCAACAGTAAACAATTGGGCCCTACCTCCACATGACCTGTGGGCTGCAGACAGAGGATTCCTGAGGACCAGAAGAAAAACTCCTTCACAACATTGACAACCTACAGGACTGGTGTGGGTCCAGTTTTCTGTTGTTCAGGTTCATGTTCACACAAGAGCTTCAAAGTCTTCAAAAACAGAAACATGCAGTCTAACAGGAAAAATGGTGCAACATACAAACCGGCCAGAAAACATCAGAGTCCATGTAAATGGTGGGGACGGTAAAGGTTGTGCAAGCTATATGAGCCAGCTGTAAAACACATGAATTTGTCCCATGGCAGGACTTTTAAAACTGGATGCAGAGTTTTGGCAATGCCTCTGTTTATTTATTTTGAAAAGCTTTTGCAGAGCTATTTACTTTGAAGATAAGTGTGAAGGAAACTCATTTGAGCTGAGGCAATGTCATCCTGTAATAATTAAGAAGGATTTGAGTCTGTGTTGTGGTAATGAAGAGGGTTACTTTCAGTGCTGTGGTTGATGGTAAAATGTTAAAAAGAGAAATAAGGAAGGAGGACTAATGAACATGAACACTTCAGTGAGTGCAGTCACTTTGTTGGGGCTCCAGTCGTCACAATTAAAAGGTTCCTTAAGACTTTATCACCAGCAAGTTTGAACGTTTCATTTCGGATTATTTTGCATTATTTATTTTTTTCCATTCCACTGGATAATGTGTTTCAATGTCTCTTAAATAAATTCACAGACACAGAATTTCTTTCTGTAGGGACTGGAAGACTAAAGGTACAATGACTGAGAAAGCACAGTGTTATGTTTCATTCCTTCTGATGGGCAGTTTTTGCTGGTCACCCGCTGAGGCCTGAATCACGAAGCAGGATTACCGGTTTAGAGAGGTAACCTCAGGGTTAACCCTGGGTTTCCGGGATCACGAATCTGGATTCATTCTTATCAAGGTAAGTTACCATGACAACTTACTCTTAACGGCTAACCTGCTCCGGGTCAGGGTAGCTTTCAGGACTGATCTGGTTCCAATAAAAGGCTCCACCCACCATCCAATCACCTGTTTGGGAAAAACAGTGCGCCCTTACACCCAGTTGAGATAGGATGAGTGCGCTACGGCGTGAAAGGATTTTCCAGGATCGATCAAATCTGTAATATTTTCATGATGCTTATATACACATATATACATTCCAGAACATGCGCTTCAACTGGGAGCAGCAAAGTCTGGTAGCTCTGAGTTTTTACTCAACCTTTGCTTTATTTTGTTGTGTTTTTGTATGTTTTTGTCGTCTTTTGTCAAGTACTGATGGATACTTCTGTGGGGAGAGGAGATTCTTCAGGAGAGGAGCTTCTGTCATTGAAAATGGAGCAACTCTGGAGAATGCCACCCTGTTCCAGCTGGGATGAGGAGCTGCTTTCGTGGTTTCTGTGCTGGTGGTGCAGAGGTTGAAGGCTTGGAGGTGGAGATGTACTGTGAGTCCTTTCTGCTGTCAGTCATCATGCAAAATATCAACTCTCTGCTCAACAAGAGTGATGAGGAGCTGGAGATATAGATGAAGACTCAGGAAGCAGATATGTTTTCAAATCAAAACAATACTTGTGTACATCCCACCAACGGCTACTGCTGAAGTACCATGTGAAGGTCTCCATGAAGTCGTTGCTAGGATACAGACTAAACATCCTGAGGCACTTGACTTCAGAGAGATCAGAGACACACGCTGGTGGAGGCCATTCTGAACAACTCAGATCATCCTCTTCATAACACCTTGATGGACCAAGAAAAGAGCGGTGGTGGACGGCTCCTCTCTCTTCACTGCAGGACGGAGAAATATATAAGATCCTTTGTACCTTCAGCCATCAGGCTTCTTCATTCTTCTGCAAATGGTTGAAGAGCTGACAGACAAATGAATTTGCCTTCAGGGATTAATAAAGTAATTCGTATTCGTATTCGTACACGAGAGGTACCGGTTCTCACTTACTTAATATTTAATACTTACTTAATACCTCAATACCTTAATCCTGGAGCCACATGTTGACTGTTGACATGGAGTGCCACCCTTACAGTTCCACAGACTGTGTGGCCTCATGGACAGCTTGCAGATGCAAATGTTATAAGGATCATTTCTACCCTTCATTCATGATGTTGGAGAGCATTCACTTTTTTTTAGAGGAAGGGTATATTTTTGCCATCTGTTCCTGCTAAGTTCTAACACAGCTCAATGTCACAATGATTTCATTCAGACTATCAACTGGATGTACTGATATGATTGTGGCATCAGCTTCCAGCTTGATTGAAGCCCATGTAATGTCATGGAATTAAAGTCCAACTTACCAGATGAAATGATGCACTAATGACTGTGATTGGTCTGCTGCCTTGGAACCTGCTCTTTATATGTGTGCATTCACCCATTCACAATAAGACAAACCTGGGTTGAGTTACCGAGTTGATAACCAGTGCCATGATACCGCTTATCCAGACTGCCATTGTTGTGGATAGGTTCAGCTGGATAGGTTGGAAGGAACCCCAGGTAAGTTGGGCTGACTTCATGATACAGGCTTCTGGTATCACCAGCATGCACATTTATTTCTTTAAATCTCAGTTTAATGCCTCAATTTCAGTTGCTGGGAGTTAGTTTGGGTGATGAGTGGGTGTAAACAGGAACTTGTGTCAGTGTTGGACTTGGAGCATGAAGCTGTGTGCTTTCTAGTATTTCTGTATTTTCATTCTGCTGCACTTGTTAAATACAGTCTCCCTCCTCCAGCTGTGATCTACTGACATACTACTACACTGTTATGTGAGAGATGAAATGTGACAGATGGATAAAAATGAAATTATTTAGTTCATTACATCACATTCCATTAGTTACTTTTATTTTGGTGTTATCATGTTGTGTTCATAGCAGGGATGTACCAAATCCTGATTTTAGGGGTTCTGCCAAATACCGAATCCACCGTTGAAGATTCGGTCAAATCTGAAACCGAATACCGAATTCTACTCCCATCGTTGGCCCATACAGTAAACACGTTATAAATGCAGTAAACATCACATTCGGTTTTATTTTATTAACCAGAGCATGTGAGTGGAGCAGAGCGGGGAGCAGAAGGATTCTGTGTTAAAAATGTGGAGCGGAGCCTTATCTCCTGCTCCAATTTCACTCCAGCCGCTCATGCCCCACCCAGAATGCATCTGTGCACCCGCGTGACAACCAACCACCATTTTCTTTGAAAAATATGGAATTCACTGTGTTCTTTAGAAAAGAAAGCAATAAGTCATACAAGTGTACTATCTCTGTAAGAGATAATGAAGATGAAGAAAAAGAATGCAGCGACGCTGTTGCAGTCGGTAAAGAGGTTTTGTTGGCTTGTGTTAGTTGAGTTCGTTTTTTTATTTTTTAAATGAAATGAAATGACGCAGCCTAAGGAAAAACGGGCAAGCTCATGTTTTATTTGTGAACAGAAGATCACAGTTGAGGGTTGTATGATGCAGTCTTTTTTTTTTAAGCGGAGTGGTGAGCGAGCGAAGCGGGATCAAATTTTCTGATGAGCTGATGAGCGGTGCAAACTGACGGTCTGTGAGCGAGGAGCGGAAATTCTCACCCCATCCGCCCTGCTCACATGCTCTGCTATTAACTGTAACAAAAAAAAAAGAAAAAAAGGCAATAACTTTCACCACTGTTTTGCATTTGAACCGAATGCTCACACTCAGAGAACATCACCAGACTCTTAAGCTTCAAGTCATTCAGGATACAGGCTTTAGGATTTTTTCTCATTCAGAACAAGAAAAAGACCAAAAAGTGAAGTTATTTCCAGAGAGCAGAGAAAATATTTGCCAGTAAGTATCACTGTATGTAGGGATCCCTCCTCTGTTGCTCACCCTGAGGCTTCTCCATTTTTTCTTGGGAGTTTTTCCTCAGTGGATGTGAGGGTCTAAGGGCAGAGGATGATGTCATGATGCTGTGTAAAGACCCTTGAAACAAACTGTTTGTAAAAACGGGCTATACACATAAAATTGCCTTGCCTTGCTTTGTATGTATTACTGCATGTGTTACTTACACCATGTTTCCATATTTATGTCAAATGAACAGCTGTTTGTTGGTTTAAAATCACTGTGATGTTAATTTCTGTTGGCCTGTCTATGATCTTTTCCATTATATGTTAGCATCAAGCTTATATCTAGTTTGTGTTAGCGACAGTGATGCTGGCTGTGCTGAGAGTGCTTGGAATTTGTCATTGAGGGAGGGCAGAATATTGTTCATAAACCTTCATGTAATTGTTGGCGCCATCATTATGTCAATGTGCGTAAGGCAATCACAGGATGTGGTTTGAATGATGTTTTAAAGTTCAGAAGAACCCAAACCCCATCAAAAAGCCCACAATTCATCTGAATCCAAAACAGACTTCTGGATTCACAGTATAAATGAGTCTTGTTCTTCTGTCTCAATCTGTAATAATATAAGAGTTTTTTTTTTTTAACAGTGTGTCTTTTATTTCACCTCACACTACATTCCTACAGTCTGACATCAGTTCACCACCACACTGTCTGTGTTTGACTTCCCCTTTTCTCCAGAATATGCGTATGCACAGTTCAGAATTTGTGAGCAGGTTCACACATTCTCCCGTCCAGTTCGTTTTCCTAGATAACAACCATTGCGTGGAAATTAAGGTACGCCACTTTCAGGCCATGTTACACCACATTTATAAAGCTACATTAAGGTATCTGCAGCAACAAACCTGTTTCAGACAGACTGACAGCTTTACCATTGCTTTTACATGAGCTGAAGTGCGGACCACCGACAACAGTGAATCTGTAGTGGGGTTCATACACAACGTCTCGCTGGTGAAGACTAGAGGATGCCACGGGAGTGGATTTTCACTCCCATCCCATCCCACTCCCACAGAGAAAAATCCCATTGTTGTTTTTGGTTTGTTTGTTTTAATTAGAGTTGTCATTAGAAGACAATGGATTTTGTTTTCTTATCAATTCTTTTTACTGTTTCATGCAGTTTTAATTCAAAAGATATGGCACAACACAAAACCAGGACATAACATGATTTGCAAGCTGTATATGCGTGTTGGCACCCTCACACTCCACTCTCATGAACTTCTGCAATATTTCTGACTTCCCAACAAGTCCTGTGAGTTTCACCGACGGATAAGTATTTCTTACTTTCTTTTGTAGCTCGCTCTTCACTGCTTCTTCTCTGCTGTGCTCCTTTGTTTTTGAGCTTGTTGTGACTCTGTTCTGTTTTCCTTCACTCAGCCTTTATTCTGTCTGGAAGCACTGCTGCAATGTGGGGTGTGTAGTTCTTTTGACTTGGTATCTTAAGTCAAAAGAGCGTTGGCTCACAGAAAGAAAACTACAAAAATGGACGCTTTGGGCGTGAAATGAAATGAAGAAAGTTACATCGAGGAAGTGCACGTCGCCTGGGATGGCATTACCGGGGCCCCACCCTGGAGCCAGGCCTGGGGTTGGGGCTCGCAGGCGAGCGCCTGGTGGCCGGGTCTTTGCCCACAGGACCCGGCCGGGTGCAGCCCAAAGGAGCGATGTGGGCCCGCCCTCCCGTAGGCCCACCACCCGCAGGAGGGTTCAGATGGGGCCAGTGCTTTGTGGTTTGGGTGGCGGTCGTGGGCGGGGGCCCCGGCGACCCAATCCCTGGACAACGACTCTGGCTTTAGGGACATGGAATGTCACCTCACTGGGGGGGAAAGAGCCCGAGCTAGTGCGGGAGGCTGAGCAGTACCAGCTAGAGATAGTCGGGCTCGCCTCTACGCACAGTCTGGGCTCTGGAACCCAACTCCTTGAGAGAGGCTGGACTCTCTTCTACTCTGGAGTTGCCCATGGTGAGAGGCGGCGGGCTGGTGTGGGCTTGCTCATAGCCCCCCATCTCAGCTGCCATGTGTTGGAGTTCTCCCCGCTGAACGAGAGGGTCGTTTCCCTGCGCCTTCGGGTCGGGGATAGGTCTCTCACAGTCGTTTCGGCTTATGGGCCAAACGGCAGTGCTGAGTACCCGGCCTTCTTGGGGTCCCCGGGAGGGGTACTGGAAAGTGCCCCGAACTGGGGACTCCATCATTCTGCTGGGGGACTTCAACGCTCACGTGGGCAGCGACAGTGATACCTGGAGGGGCGTGATTGGGAGGAACGGCCTCCCTGATCTGAACCCGAGTGGTGTTCTGTTGTTGGACTTCTGTGCTAGTCACAGTTTGTCCATAACAAACACCATGTTCGAGCATAAGGGTGTCCATAAGTGCACGTGGCACCAGGACACCCTAGGCCGGAGATCAATGATCGACTTTGTAGTCGTGTCATCTGATCTCCGGCCGTATGTCTTGGACACTCGGGTGAAGAGAGGGGCTGAGCTGTCAACTGATCACTACCTGGTGGTGAGTTGGATCCGGTGGCGAGGGAGGAAGCTGGACAGGCTTGGCAGACCCAAACGTACTGTGAGGGTCTGTTGGAAATGTCTGGCAGAATCCTCTGTCATTGAGGTCTTCAATTCCCACCTCCGGGAGAGCTTTGACCAGATCCCGAGGGAAGCTGGAGACATTGAGTCCGAGTGGACCATGTTCTCCTCCTCCATTGTTGATGCGGCTGTTTGGAACTGTGGCCGCAAGGTCTCCGGTGCCTGTCGTGGCGGCAATCCCCAAACCCGGTGGTGGACACCGGAAGTAAGGGATGCCGTCAAGCTGAAGAAGGAGTCCTACCGAGCCTGGTTAGCTCGGGGGACCCCTGAGGCAGCTGATGATACCGGCAGGCCAAGCGTGCGGCAGCCCAGTCAGTCGCGGAAGCAAAAACTCAGGTATGGGAAAAGTTCAGGGAGACCATGGAGGAGGACTACCGATCGGCCTCGAAGAAATTCTGGCAAACCATCCGGCGCCTCAGGAGGGGGAAGCAGTGCTCTGCCAACACTGTTTACAGTGGAGGTGGGGAGCTGTTGACCTCGACTGGGGATATTGTCGGGCGGTGGAAGGAGTACTTTGAGGATCTCAATCCCACTGCCATGTCTTCCATGGAGGAAGCAGAGGCAGAGGACTCACAGGTTGATTCATTCATCACCCAAGCTGAAGTCACTGAGGTAGTTCAGAAGCTCCCCAGTGGCAAGGCAGCGGGGGTGGATGAGATCCGCCCTGAGTATCTCAAGTCTCTGGATGTTGTGGGGCTGTCTTGGCTGACACGCCTCTGCAACATCGCATGGCAGTCGGGGACAGTGCCTCTGGACTGGCAGACCGGGGTGGTGGTTCCTCTTTTTAAGAAGGGGGACCGGAGGATGTGTTCCAACTACCGGGGGATCACACTCCTCAGCCTCCCGGGGAAAGTCTATTCCAGGGTGCTGGAGAGGAGAATTCGACTGATAGTCGAACCCCAGATTCAGGAGGAACAATGCGGTTTTCATCCTGGTCGTGGAACACTGGACCAGCTCTATACCCTCCACAGGGTGCTCGAGGGCTCATGGGAGTTTGCCCAACCAGTCCACATGTGCTTTGTGGACTTGGAGAAGGCATTCGACTGTGTCCCCCGTGGCATTCTGTGGGAGGTGCTCCGAGAATATGGGGTCGGAGGCCCTCTCCTGAGGGCTGTAAGGTCTCTGTACGACCGGAGCAGGAGCTTGGTTCGCATTGCCGGCAGGGCTGCCCTTTGTCACCGGTTCTGTTCATTATTTTTATGGACAGAATTTATAGGCGCAGCCAGGGTCCGGAGGGGGTCCGGTTCAGGAGTCACCGGATTTCATCTCTGCTTTTTGTGGATGATGTTGTCTTGTTGGCTCCCTCGAGCCAGGACCTTCAGCATGTGCTGGGGCGGTTCGCAGCTGAGTGTGAAGCAGCTAGGATGAGAATAAGCACCTCCAAGTCTGAGGCCATGGTTCTCGATCGGAAAAAGGTGGTTTTCTCTCTCCGGGTCGGGGGAGAGTTCCTGCCTCAAGTGGAGGAGTTTAAGTATCTCGGGGTCCGGTTCACGAGTGAGGGAAGGATGGAGCGTGAGATTGACAGGCGGATCGGTGCAGCGGCCGCAGTAATGCGGTCGTTGTATCGGTCCGTCATGGTGAAGAAAGAGCTGAGCCGAAAGGCAAAGCTCTCGATTTACCAGTCGATCTACGTTCCTACCCTCACCTATGGTCATGAACTCTGGGTCATGACCGAAAGAATGAGATCCCGGATACAAGCAGCCGAAATGAGTTTCCTCCGCAGGGTGGCAGGGCGCTCCCTTAGAGATAGGGTGAGAAGCTCTGTCACCCAGGAGGAGCTCGGAGTAGAACCTGTCCCGTCCCAATCACGGAATTAATATGTATTTGACTTCCATCCCACGGGAATCCAGAAAAAATGTCATCCTCTAGTGAAGACAACGGATGCCAAAAAGACAAAATATTCAAAGGCCCTTCTCAAGATTGGCAGAGATGTATGCCACGACATGGTGGTGTTCCAAACTGAAATGATGATTAAGTATGTAGCCTGCAAACCCAAATGCTTATTGGAATGATGGATTTAAAAACTTTACACACCTCTGATTCACTAGCCTTGCTTTCTTTCCCTCAGGTTACAAAAATCCACAAGGATCTGACTAAAAAAGCAGTCGGTTCACACAAGTGGAAGTGACAGAAGTCTCCTTTCCTCCCAGGAAGCCAGAGGCATGTCAAAGAAAAAGCATCAATGACATTAAGACTATTCCACATTCCTCCCAATATGTCAGTTCATCATGTAACAGAAAGAGCAAATTACAAAATTATAATCAAAGGGGAAAAAACAAACATAAACTTCAGCGGTGGGACACCCAGATATCTGCAGTGAAGTTACAGTTCTCCTATCTTTCACCAACTGTCCCACTTATCATGGAGGACAACAACAACGCTCTCCACACCATGGAAAACTAAGTTGTTGCAACTTCAACTGCCAGTCCTGTTACAAGAAACAATCCACATCCTTCAACTCCAAACAGCCTTTCCATTGCTGTGAAGGATGCCAGCTTCTGTGCAAGGCCTCGCTGTTGCTGGCCACAGCCAGCGGGGTCTTGCATGTTGTGGTTGATGGAGTGAAAATAGCCTTGACTTTGAACAACTCCATTTTGAAATCTTTTTAGGAAACTCAACACTTGCTGGATGGCACCAAGAGGCTGGAAATGCACTTCTTGTCTTTGATAATGAAATGTTCCGCAGTAAAAGAAACCTTGATGGTTTTCAAACTGTCCTACACCATGCCTTCAGGCATTGCCATGCACAGCAAATCCGCTGGTGTTGAAATTCCAGTGTAACATGAAATTAACACAATTCAGTTATTTTAACACTTACCAAATAATAACTAACACTAGCAGAGTCAGTGTTGGTGTAGATTTTGGGAGTTACGCAGTTTCACACTCAGTGTTAACATTGACCACGCCCCCACTGATGGTTAAGAAATGCAGCACTGGATTTTTGCAGTCGCCATTTTCCCCTCTCATTGTGGTAAGTTAAATTCTATCAAATTTCATGTTTTACCTCAATATTATAACATGTTTATTTAGAACAATGTAGGGTGAAGTTTATTTAACTGACTACGAACATTTGAAAAAGTATTTTGTCATATTTTAAACTGTTTTTCGTCGAAGTGTCCGATTGCTAGCATAAAGTCTGTAAGTTATAGCATGTAGTTTATAGTGCAACATTAGTTTGGTTTTCAGTTTTGGACACTACATGCGGGTAAATTTTTGATTTGTACTGTCTTCGTCATGTGAAGTGAAGTTATATTTTGGGGAATGGTACTTTTAAAATGTGCTTTGTTATAACGTTAGTTGCGGAGCACCTGGGCTAATTGACTGAACCACTAACAGGTATGCTAATTGCTAGCAAGAGATACTGAATCCGGAGACAAGGGCCGCACCTGCAGGACCACTTTAATTCTCTGTGTGAGTGCGAAGGGGCATTATAGATGATTGTAGCTGCCCAAGACAGTTAGCACAGGTGGGTAACCCTTCCAAAGTGCCTGTTCTAGGCATCATACGGGTGCTAGTTGCACCATGCTTGTGCCACCGCAAGGTTTAACTGTTAGCACGAGGCGTCTGGCTGGTGGCGTGAGCTCCGCCACTGCAAGGTTTAACAGTTAGCGCGAAGCATCTCGCCGGGGGCGCGAGCTCTGCCACCACGAGGCTAAATGGTAAGCTCGAGGCGAGTTCACCTCGAGCTAACCATTTAGCCTCGCGGTGGCGAGCCCAAGGGCTCCATCGGAGCTCGCACCACCGGGCTAAGCACCTTGCAATGTCAGGGGTTCGCCCTCTTTTTTCAGGCTATCAAGAGAGAATATTCATAATTAAAACAATATTGCAAGGATGTGTTAATGAATTTCATGTTGTCTTCCTCTTCACCTGCAGTTTGTTTCAGATGGCGAAATGCTCCTTAAGGTGCAGTATCAAAACCGCAAGAAGTACATAAAGTTACAGCAAGAAGCTGATTTTGGAGAATTCATATCTGAAGGTAATGTTAAATTCACAACTGAGATCTGACTAATCGTAAAAATCATTGTAATGTAAGCTTACTGGTGTTCTGTTTTGTCTCTTAACCTCATCATGCAGTGAGAGACAAGTTCTCCATACCCGTGGACAAAGTCACCGTGGAAGATGATTCTGGCACTGAGGTGGATGAAACTGTTTTTGCAGAATTATCTGCTATGTTTCATGTTTCATGTTTGAACCAGAGTCCAGAGCAGAGGAATGTCTGATTTGATTCTTCTATTTCTAACTTTCTGACTTAATTGGTTTTCTTACTTTTTATTCATTCTATGAATTCATTGTTAAAGAGGTTACTGCTATTTGGTGATCATGAAGATTAACTTTGATGATGTATCGGTCTTTGCTAAGGAACACTTTTATGACTGGCAAAGTCGCTCTGGTTTTCTGGCGTGGCACCGTAAGACAATTCAGCTCAAGACCGTACTTGGGTCTAAGGAACCGAAAATGCAAACTGTGGGAGGTGGTCCAACACAGGAAAGGGAGCTGCCTGTGATTGGTGGTCAGCTAGATGATCAACGTTGTGAAGAAGTCATATCCTTGATGAAACATACCAGTGACAAAGAAGTCATCATGCAGAAGATGAAGGAGACCTTTGAATATAGGCAGCACCTCATCTGCAACCCCAATGACTCTCACACTGTACTCTCTGTGTTTCCAAGGTTGCTGGATACTAAAGGGCTGGTCAGTATTGGCATCATTTTCTGTAACCATCATAGCTGAATGTTTTGTGTGTGTGTGTGTGTATGTGTGTGTGCATGTGTGTAATTTGTTAATACATTTTTTTTTCTTTGTTGCTGCAGATACCTCAAGACTTCAGCCTCCTCTTTGGACCAGAAATATCTGCCAGACTGCTGGAGAAGTGGCATACCTCCTATAAAGGAAAGGTGATCAGAGAAGCAGAGTGCCTTACTTCCACCCCTGTGCTCCAGAGTTTGCTGAAGTCTGCTAAGAATCAGTACAGTGAGGAATCATCTGAGGACCATCCAGGTATTCAGTTACAATTAAATTATTTTGAATGTATTGGGTCATATACGTACTTATGATGTAACTCATCAACTCAAAAAGCCTGCAGCAGTTCAAGAGTGACCATTTTGTTGAGCCTGGACTTTTTTTTTTTTTTTTTTTTTTGTTCTTACAGGATGGGACAGTGATGTGGCATCTTTCCTACTGCTGTTGCATATCCTGCCACCTCAGCCCATGAAAAAGAAATCACTGAAGATCAGTGCATCCCAGGCTATGGGACACTTAGTTGTGTTTCACAAGGTATGTACTGGGCCACAGTAGGTGCTTTAAGTAGGAACTGTATGTCAGACTAAAAGCACAAGCATATGATGACGTAACATTCTCACCCCACTCCCCACCCCAGTCTTGCAGGAGCTTAGAAGAACACCTACAGAGCCACCAGGAGAGCTATCAGCAGCCATACCTTCTGGCTTCTGGGACCAGTAAACAGGCCATCAGCGCTTTCTACATTGTGATGGATAAGAGGCTCATCCCCTGCCAGGGAACCACATCATTGGCAGCCCTTGACAAGCTTTTTAAGGTGCATTTCGTCTTCAGTGTAAGCTATGCTGATGCTCTCAACAACCTGTACACATTTCTCCAGACAACAGTCTATGGTATTGATGTGGAAACCACCAAAGAAAGCCCAAAGGTGAAAGAATTAAGAGCTAAACAGGAGCTAAGAGCCATGTTCAACAAATTCCAGGTGTCATATTTGTTGACCTTTAGATTTAACGTGGATTATATCCTGGAGAAGGTTTCATGTATGTTCACAGTTTATAAAAAGCTTAAAGGCAAAGGTGTTGGCCACATTCATGAATAGAAGCTCAGGGCAAATTTCTTGATAAATGTTAAAAAAAAAAAAAAATGAAAGCATGTCGGGCAAAATAAAACTGTCTTCACTACAGTAAATATATTTGGAGTGTTTGTATGTATTTGTATAGCGGGAGGGCTAGACTTTTATTGTACAATCTAACTATAATTGTATCAATTCCTGTAGATAGTAGTATAATAGCCATAATAACTATTAAATAATACCAACCAGTGTTAATAGTGTTCACTATAATAGTTAGCGATTGACACAAGCCAGTGTTATTGTCTATTACAGTGTTAATAATTTACACCATAAGAGTTAGTTTATTAACACTGGTGTTGTCATTACTGATTACTGAGTAAATAATTTACACTATTATAGTTACTAAATAACACTGAAGTGTGTTAATATTGTTCATTATAGTGTTGATAATTAACACTAAGAGTTTTTTAAGTAACACTATCATAGTGTTTATGATTTTAACTCTTTCAAAAGTGTTAATTTAACACTTTTACAGTGGTTCCCATATAAACTCTGGGTCAGTGTTAATTTTAACTCTGAAAGTGTTAAATTTGCAATTTCAAATTTGCAGTGTGGATTGCTCAGTTGCCATGGCGTTCAACGATGCTTACCCAAATGACTTCTTTGGGAAAATTTAAGGTTGTGATGTCATGAAACATGCCTTGTCTTGCCGTGCTGAAAATGTTCGGTTCTTGATTTGTTTCCTGTTTTTTTAAGGTCAGTGTGACTTGATTTTTTATTATTAACCTACTGTAATCTACCTTTCAATGTTATTATGACGTGTTGTGAAATTCCAGGAGATTTAAAACCTATCAGTCATTGTTTGTTCTGATTTTTTTCCTTAATCTACTTAGGAAAATAAATGTTTTGTGTGTTTTAACATTTACTGCTTTTCCCCTACCATACTTCTCAGCTCTAGATGGCTGTCTATCATTATTGTGTCATTACTGTCTCAAAAACAAATATTTAGCTTGTCATCTTTTTGGAAGTCTGTTAATTCATCTGCACACGTTTTTTACTGCTCTTTTAGGTAAACCTATCCTGCACACAAACACAAGTTGTATGCCTTAATATTTTACACCAAATGTTCATTGGATACAAAACTTACACAACAAATTCCATTCGAGTCATGTTTAAATTACGTGTTTCAGAGGCATCTGTGTATTGTGAACATAATAGAGAGAAATATGAATTTAAAATGTAATTTTCAAAAATGTATATGCATTTCTAAATTTACACAATCACTAAACACAGACAGGAACACTGGAAAGATTTTGTGAGTAGCTATGAAAAGATTGGTGCTACTAAAAGATTGATGAATGCGGAGATCCACGTAAATTTCCATCTGCACACAGGCTTAATTACACCCGTACAGCAACACACAGCTTAACGCAGCGTCTCTGGGTGCAGAGAGGCCACAGCACATGGACTGGGTTAGGTAATAATACATGAATGTGGCTGCATGTTTTAGAAATGCTTTTTTTGTTTGTTTTTGCAGTTCTTGTGCAGTCTGCTCATCAAAAATAGGTATTGTGGATGACACAGTCATCATTTTCATTCATCCAAGATATGAACTATCTTGCAGCACTCTCTCTCTCCCTCTCTCCTGAATTATGGTTATTTGTTTAACCGGCTTCTGCTCTTTCAGCTATTTAGCCATTAAAATTACAACATATTTTTGTATAAACAGACAGTTTTTTTCATATCCCTTTCACCCCAGTCCTATTTTATAGGCCTCTGCTGAAAAATTGTATACCCATAATGCAATGAGTATATCTCTGCAACTATAAGGTCTGTGTGAATTCTTTTGGTGTCAGAGTAGAAGAAAGTTGTGGAATTTGTAAATATCAGTATATATGTTACTGGTGAAAAGTGAGTGAAGATGTCACATGGCACAAATGGAAAAAGTTTCAGGTTTAACTAAAAAAAAAAAAAAAAAAAAAAACATTTTCAGGATGAGTATCCCTTTGGAATGATGCAGCTGCAGCTCTACACCTCTGTCAATAAACCAGTAAAGTGAAGCAGAACAAAATCAGAGAGGTTTTAGTACAGACAGGTAAGGCCGTGTCTCCAAAATGGCCATTTTGGCACCATTGGTGGCATTTGAATTTGTGAAAATGTACAAAAATACATGTCATTTGTATATCACTGATGATATTCAGTAGTGTTGTAGTACTTGAGACCGGTCTTGGTCTCGAGACCACATTTACAAGGTCTTGTCTTGGAATCGACTGCATTTTTACTCGGTCTTGCCTCGGTCTCAGTCGAGCTGGACTCAAGATTTTTTGTTGAGACCAGTCCACACCACAGCTGCTGTGAATTTTCTTAAACCCCAAATGTGTGAAATTCCTGGATTAAAATATAACCAATAAAGTCTTTTATTTTGAAAGTGTTGATGCTGCCACCTACGTGCCAAAGCACAGTGTTTTCAGTAGAGGAGGTACTTGTGTAATGTGTGTATTTGCCAGAGCACTGTGCTACTGCACAGAGCACTGTTCATTTGTTTATTCAAAGTTCAACAGTATTGAACATTTTATCTCATGTAGTTTGTTCTTAAGAAAACATTTTTGTTCCAAGATTGGAGTCATGGTGACTCACCACTTTTAAAAAACGAATCATTTTGAAAAAAGGCAAGATTTACAGTAAATTTGTTTTGTTTTTTCTCGTACTGATACGTTCTTCATACATTGGTTGTGGGTCCGTGTTGAGGCAGCCAGCTGTCCCCGCCCTCGTCGCCACCCCCGGTGTGCTGCTCGCACCTGATTCGCCGGGGCGGTAATGGCGCCGTTTTTATTCTCCGCCTCACCTGACACTCGGGTGGCTGCTGGAGAGAGAGACAGGGAGTATTTCACGGCGGCGTCGGAGCTCCTATGCTCATTAAGTAAGAAAGTGAGTCGTTAATCCTCACCGTTCATCACCTCCGTCAGGCTACGACCTCCAAATCCACCGTGCCCGGCCCGGACTGAACCAGCATTCCGCAAATGCACGATTCAGCCTCTTCCAGAGTTCCTCCACACATGTCCCTCCACTGGACTGACTGACGGACTGACGTGACGCGACGTACTGACGCAGGCCTCCTGCCTTGCACCGCTCAGGTTCCGAGACGGTTTTTTTTCTCTCTGTTGCAGAGAGTTTTTTTTCCTCGGCCTGAGTCGTTTTTCTTTGGTCTTCTGGTGTTTCCCTTTGTGTTTGGAGGCGTTTTTTTTCACTCTTTTTTTTGTTGTTGTTGTTTTTCTTTACCAAAAAAAAAAAAAAAAAAAACGCACTGTGTTTTCATGAAAACGGGTACTGGAGCTTGGACTTGGGACTGCCTAATGTTTCGTGAATACAAATAATTAGTTTTGAGCTGCTGGCTTGCTTGTGTGTGTTATTGTTGTGCCCTGAGTGAGTCGTTCACAGTTGGTATAATAAGGGATACGTTAATGAATGAAGGTGTATTTCCTGTGTGAGTTTGATTGTTGTGTTTAAAAAAAAAACTGACACCTGGGTTATAATTTTAAATGACCAAACAACCAACACATGACTGACAACGAATAAAAAAACACAAAACAAACATCTCATGTCAGGAGAGAGACCTGGCTGGCACCGCAAAATCAACCCCCCACAGACACGACAAGTGCAAACCGTCACAGTGTAACGTCCAATCATTCAATTATTCCATTCATTCTGGCAAACGAGTCAATAGTTTGTTTTTCAGTATAACTAAAAAATGGAAGAGTGATGTTTGTTTTCCTATTTTCAGCTCAAAACGGAACAAATAATAAACAGAGAAACCAAAACAGAATAATAAATCTAATTGACAGTCATTGATTTCCCCATTTCCCATGGGTCTTTGTGTTGCAAGCGCCCTTTTTGCACATATGTGCATGAAGGCTACATTAGCCTTCCCATGATCCTCAGCGACAATTACCATGGTGAAAGATGGAACAGACCGGTCTAAGCGCCTGAAGTGGAGGCCACCATAGACATATACATGCATACATAGACCATGAATCTATTATGCATAGACATATATACATGTTGAACAATATTCCATTTTTGGTTAGAAAAACAGAAAAACACAATATTGACTTGTTTTTCGTTTGCCAGGTTGAATGGAATAATTGAATGATACAGGGACTGTTGTGACAGCATTGACTGGTTGCTGCTTTTGAAAGCACCATGTAAAAAGGGGAAAGTACTTGTTGGCCTTACTAACAGTTTGAAATAAATGTATTTTTCAGTATTGTAAGACAGTTCAACACCACCCTGAACTCTCATCCCTGAAACAATGGAAGTTTGCCCCAGACTGGAAGAAACTACTTTGTGTATTATGCCTCTTTTTTTTTTTTTTAACTCAAGCAGACCTGTATATATTCCAAAATGACCACACAGAGCAGCTGAATGTTGAGCCAAATGGAACAGATTTACTTTTATTAATCTGACAACACAAATTGTAAAAACAAAGGTTAAACCAGTAAACTAGTTACATTAATACACAATTCACCATTTGTCCTCTTTTGGAAAAACATTTCTGTAAAAGTGCAAACCAATTATTTCTATAAAAATGCAAACTGTGAAACCACATACAGTATGAAACTAAAACAGGTATTTACACTGTTTGGCACGTCCTCCGTGTGTTCCCCTCTTCAGTTGAATTGATCCCTGTTTAATTTGCAGTGCAGTGTCCTGTCTTCCTGTGGTCTCCTGCGATTACATCATGCGTCTCACCTGTGCCTTGTTTCTCCTCGTGTATTTAACCTCTGTGTTTTCTGTTGTCCTCTGGCAGATCGTCTGCGTTAGTTCCCTGTGATGGTGCCGGGTTGTTTTCTGTTTCATGTTTCCTTCATGTTCTCTATACGTTTTACTTTCACCTCCCCTATTTTTGCTTACGAGTCTGCATTTTAAGTCCAGTTCTTATAAAACTCTGACACTATTGTCTATTTATTTACACACAATCATCTGTTTGTCATGCCACAGCTGGAGGCAGTTCTTTTTTGAAGAGTGCAACCTAACACTTCCTGCAATACACTGCTGTCCTCACCCTTGGTGTTCCAGCATCGTGACACCTCTTGCAGTGCTTTCTGCCCCTGGTTTCCTCACTGTCAGAGGATGTGGGAATGCAAGTGGTGGTGGTGGTGGTAGTAGGGTGGCTGCTGAGCCATCAGCAAACTCGAGCAGCTCCTTGGCCAACCACTCCCTGACGGTCTTGTGGGTGGGCTTTGTCTGGGTGGGGTCCTGCCTGAAATCCTTGCCTAAGTGAAAGGTCCACAAAGTGGTGGGAAAAAAAAGTCTTATACCACTCGGTCCTCTTGTGGCAGATGCTGCAAAATCCCAATAGTGCATTGGAGAAATCCAAACCACCCATGTTCTGATCGTAGTCCACAATTCAGTTTTGTTTTTCCACACACCAGCCTTTGCTTTTCTCCTCACAGTCTGTCCAATGTAGGCCTGGTGCACTTTGGAGCACACTATCATGTCTCTCGTGTCCATCCACTTTATGAAGAAGAGTTTGCCCCTCCTGATCCAAAGAATCTCCCCCTTCCCCCCTCCAATGCTGCTTTTCCTGATGGTCCCACAACAGCCAATGTTGAACTTTAAACCAAAAAATGGAAGTGCTGCTGGGTCCTCCTGGTGATTATCCACAGGTGCTCTTTGGAAATTTCAGGTGTTGTTTGCTCCCAAAAGTTTAAAACTTGGCAAAGAGTGCAAGTCTTCAAAAAAACATCCCAAGGGACACTGCAAGATTGGTGAGATTTTATTTTTATTTATTTATTTATTTTTTTAAAATACCATTATTTTACGTGGCAGTTTGATTGTTAACACAGCCAACATGTTGACACCAGCACCGGTCTTCATCAGGGCTTTTCTCAGCTGTGAGTTACACACCTACATACTGTACAATCACAATCACTAATAAACTGAAGAAGGGGGTTCCTCTTCAGTGTGCAAAGAGCAAAAAACCTGTGGTGGGCTGTCACAAGGCCAGTGAAAATGATAATAGTTAAAAATATGTAAACGCCCTTCACTGTGAGCACCTCCCACTTGAAACTCATCCCAGCTTGCTTTCTTTTGGCAGCATTGGCATTTTGTGTTCCACAAAATCTGGGAGGGTTAGGTTTGATGTCCTCCTCCTCCCTGTCATACCACATGTCCTCATTTTCACTCTCAGTAGGTGTCAGCCTCCTTTTTTCCAGGTTTTTTGCTAGCCTGATAAGTTCCCAGAGAGGAGCATCCTCTCCTGCTGACTGGTGGGGGGAGGTACTGCTGGGGCCAAATGTAATGTACACATGGAAAGTGCGCTAATTTCCACGTATTACTCAAAATGTATAAAGATCCATGGGTGGTGTGAATGTGGGTACTGGTACACATCTTTCAAACCATGTGTAGCTTCCTACATACACAGTCGTTTCAGATTACTGTGATGTTGTGAGTTGGCAAAAATAATGAATGTTTAAATTGTGTTAATAATTATGACCACCAGCCACCTGCAGTGGCTATCCAACTGCTCCCGTAAAAAGGCATGAGACTGTGACCAGCAGGGTTTTTTTTGACTTGTGTTACCGGCGCCAGAGCTAGGGGTCTCTGGTCCGGCAGCATGAGCCGCTCAGGCGGTAGGCACTGAGCGGCTGAACGACAGTGTAACTGTGGATCTGTGGATCCGAACACACGACAGGAGAGCTGTTAGCTCATGCTACTGCTGCTCAGCGCGTTTATTCTCTGCACATGCGCAGAGCAAAGCAGAGCAGAGACTGTTTGCTTGGACCCACTGGTGTTAGAGCACCCTCTACTGATGCAAAGTGGTAATGTTTTATACAAAACTGTGTTTATAAAAGGTTCAAATGCTGAAATGAAAAAGAGGGAGTGTCTGTTAATATAATAAACTATATGTGGCTATTTTCTACCCACTACACTTGCAGCAGTAGCTCCACTTCAGCTCTACTGCAGCCCTTTTTACGTTTGGAGTCTCGTGCTCCCTCTGCTGATTTTCATTTGAGCATTTTAACTTCCCTTCTTGACTGACATTCCCTGCTCAGTTTGAGTGCACACGGTCCTGCAGTCTCATGCCCAACAAAACACACGGTACTTACGGACAAACCAGTGGATTTTTTTTCCCCACCATTCAGTCTTATGGTACACCTATAGCCAAAGCACAAGAAGCTTCATATGGTGCCAGCCTCCGGATCGCCAGAGCCGGTAACCCACACACTATCAGGAAACAGCTGTGTTTACCTTTAGCTAAAGAGATGATTTGGATCTCATGTGGAGAAAAAGCTGTCAAAGAGTTAACTTTGGTGCCACTTTCAAATGACACGTGTCAAGGAGAATAAAAAACATGGCTGGCTTTGTTAAAAAGACACTTAACGCAGTGGAGCAGTTGATATTTTGCCATATAGCTACTACGCACCTGCATTTTAATGTTGGTCATTATGATGGTATTTGGAGAGCTAAGTATTTTCTGAGGTGGTACTTGGTGTAAAAAGTTTGAGAACCACTAATTTAAAGGATGATAAGGATGAGATCAACACAAAGAAAGCAAAAAAAAAAAAAAAAAACCCACAAAATAACACTAAGAGACACACACAGTGAAAGCTACACTGCCACTGCTCTGAATTACATGCATGAGGTTTATGCCGCTGTCCAGTCAACCAAGGGGGAGAATAAAGTGTTGCTATTATCAGGAGTATGAGAGCTGGTATTAATGCAGTGTTTAAGGTGATACTGAAATGTTAGAGAAAAAGTAGAAAAGATACTTCCACCATCCTCACAACCCTGAGTTGGACCTTGAGTGTATTAGATGTTAATCTGGGCTGTCTCTCGATTTAATGTTTAATTTCAACCTGTATCAAGCATTAGGTCCATGTTATCAGAATGATTAAATTCAACAGCGTTATTTTGCATTGGACTGAGTAATTGTTTTGGAAACATCTTCTCAGAATCGAACTGAAAATTCAAAATCAAACTTCTTTCTCTATATTTAATCACCACTGTCTCCCCGTCATATTGTCCACTCCCAGAGAGCAGGAGAAGACGGCGCGGCTGCATGGAATAAAGCATCCAGTCTGCCTAACATGCTGTCAATAGCTAGATCATTTCCTAAGATACTGTGAACATATGATCGAGAGTCAATTAAATCTCAAAGTCTGGAAAAAATAGCTGTTTGCACAACCATGACACTATTTTTTTTTTTCCCGTCAAGTGTTGGTCTGTTCATTCTTCAGAATGTATTTCGGGGTGGAGGATACCACTAACTGATTCTGCTACTTCAAAGCTTTGTCATTCCTGCTAATTACTGTAAATGTATAAAATACAGCGGTGAGCCCCATGTGTAATGCTGACACTTTCACACCTGCAGCCAATTCACAGGCTTATTTATATGCAGACTGCATTCAGGAGGTGGCTTGCATTGACCATTTATGGTTAACAAAGGGGCGTGTACAGGGCGAGACGTGAAGCTGATTCAGGTGTGCACACTTGTAGGGAGTCTGATTTATAAAGGTTAGTTTGCTTGCAAGCGTGTGTACGCAGGTTTTTTTTTTTTTTTTTTCTGAATATTTTTTGGCACATGCAAACTTTGGCTTTTGGGCGTATGTACGCTTCCAGTAAGGATCCTATGCACAGTTTTATAAATGCATGAACATGACATAGTTCATCATCCAGAGAGACAAAGATGGGGTTAAATATGTCAGCCTAGTGCATAATCCTCAGAGAACTGATCATAAAGATCCAAATGACTCACACAAAGAAAACCTAACAAGTTTCATGTTTGCCAGGCCCAGGGATCCTCTGGGTCCAGTGAAAAGATTTCAAAATGTCTCTGAAGTGTCCACCAGATACAAAATCTTTTTATCTCCACCCGAAGCTGATGTGTGGTACTCCAGGGAGCAGATGGGTGTCTACTACCTGGGACACATGCTGAACAAAATCAGTGAAGAGGTCTGTACAGTTGCTACATTCTAATAATAACATAGCCCTAGGTATAACCCCTCGTCCGTCCTCATTAATATAGTAGCATAGTGTGTTTATTATTGTTTCTTTCAGGTGCATCTGTTGCAGGTTCAACCACAGCCTCCGGAGCAGGCTTTGTTGGCTTCATCAGTACGGGTGAGACGAGAATGGACCAATGTTTTATGTCTCCCAATGTCCCGACAAGCAGTGGTCAGGGTAGCCAGCCACAAACTGTCAATCTCCATCCTTCAAATGCCACTATGAGGACATACCCATATCACTATCAGATTTCACTAATGGAAATGTAGCATTTAATTGAAAGTCAGAAACAGCCAGTCATTATTATTGTAATTATTATTATTCTTTTCTTTTTTTCAATTTACTTAGTTATTACAATTAAGTCATGAAATAAGCGTACATTATCAAATACTACTGTTTCAAGACAAATGAAAGAGTTGCAGTCAGCTCTGGACTGTGCAAAGACAAAGTCAGCAAAATGTATATGATCTATCATCATATTCTCACTGTTCAAGCCTTCATTATATTCCATGTCGTCAGTGCTCACTGCTCACACTTGAAAATCGATGAGTGTTCCAGTCGAACACTGACAGAGTTAAAGGTAGAGTCTGCAGGATTTTCCTGGAAAACAAAATATGGATTTATACAGAAGAAATCCTGCTTAATCATCACCTATGCATGGGCTTCTACTCATGTGTGGTGATGGTGACTGTGTCTATGGAGCCCCCCCCCATAAGTCTGCATTTTGATGTGTTGGGGTGGATGGGATGTTTCTGGATGGGAGTCGGTGTTTCTATCCCCAGCCAGTAACAGAGTACAGGTGAAGTTGTGCGAACAGCATGAATAGCACAGTTGAGCCCAAGAGGAGGGGGCCAGTTTGAATGTTGTGTTTACAAACTGCAACGAACAAACCAGCAGACTCTACTTTTAAGTCACCCCAACTACTGCTTCAATAGTAATGTAATAGTGATGATAGTGCTTGAACAACTCCATCCCTGCCCACAGTCAACAGACCACAGCACACATACACAAGCCCCTCTTTCTTCTTTTCCTCTTATTTTATAAATGTATGTATTTTGTATTACACATGTATTAGCTCATCGTACATGCAAAACCTCAATGCCATTGTTCTATTCTGCCACAAACACACACACACGCACGCACGCACACGTTTTTTTGTTTGTTTATTTGTTTTTCTACTAGATACCCTCTGGAATTATAATCATTATTCCTATTTTAATTTGTTGTTTCCTCTGATGTTTGGTTTATTCTCTGCTGTGTTTGGTCCAATCTGTCTCACTATTGTTACACTTGTCCTTACTTGTTTTTTAATCACTTCATAAAAGAAAACCATAGTGGTGGGTGATGTTTGTAACATGTGGTGTGTGTTTTGTCTTTTGTCTAAAAACATCAACACTCCACGAGGGTTGATATAGTAAAAGTAGGTCAGGTCAATAGGAAGGCCCAAGACCTTTAAAATAAACCCTGAAGCACACAGGGAGCCGATGCAGCAATTTTAAAACTGGTGTAATGTGCTCCTGCCTTCTGGTCCTCGTCAGCACTCATGTTCAGTTTTGTAATAATTGGAGAAATGCTCTTTTCAGGAAGATCAGAGAGCAGAGCGTTACAATAAGCTAACCGACAGGAGATAAAAGCATGCATTAGCACCTCCGTGCTGGCCTGAGAGAGAAACGGGTGGACTCTGGTTATATTCTCAAGATGGTAAAAACCTATCTTTGAGCTTATTCCACATACCAAAAAAAGAGAGTAAAAAATCACACTCAGATTTTTTACAGATTGTGATGGTTTAAAATCCTGTAGTTTTGGTAAAAGTTTCTCTCTCTGGCCTCCAGGATCAATGAGTAAAACTTGCATTTTGTCCTGGTTGAGCTGCAGGAAATTTGCTGCCATCAATTACATTTTATCTAAGATGCAGTTAAAAAGGGCATCAATTGGCCCAGTGTCATCAGGAGACACAGCCATGTCCACCCTGGCCTCCAGCGCTTTGAGCAACTGGTTCATGTTACATAGCAATGGCACTGCTGAGCCCAAATTGTTGGTACGATGATGGCGGCCTTGGTTGGAAGCAGGCACCCTGCACAGCACGCACCTTGGTGAACAACCCCCTTCGGCAACTCAATCCAAAAGTCACGTCGGAATGCCCCTGCAGCCGCTGCCGGCGGGAGTCAGCCCTCTGGCTTGGCCCAGCTGAGTTGGTCGGGGGAGTTGCCGCTGCCGACTTCTTGCCAGTGCTCATGGGAGATGTCCCGGTAGTGGCGCTGTCTGGAGGAGCAGGAGGAGGTTTGCAACAAAAGCTGTAGGGAGGCAGCGGCCCAGAGGAAGAAGAGTCCGGAGTCGCCTTGCTGTCGCAGGACTGAGATCTGCACGTAGACGTGAAGTACTCCTGGCTCTCTGCCGCGCTGACACTGATTTACAACCAAAACAGTCATGAGAAAAGGTGAAGCAATTACATGAGCTGTGCCAGAGAGGGACGGGTGTACGGTGTGGGTGTAACGTGGTAGGGGAAGGTGAAGGTGAGTGAGGGGCAGAGGGTCTGTGTGTATATGCATCAGCAGCAAGTCAGGAGGTGGCGGTGTTGCAGGAATGGACAGTCAGGTCAATATTGACAGCTAGATAACACTTTGTCACCAGCACACAGTGTACAATGACCTTAACATTGTCATCTTTAGCTGATACAAACTCAAAGTAGTGACTGTATTTCCAGCTAGAAAACGTGCATTTCTCTACCTCTATTGTTGTTTACTTTTCTGTCGCTAGCTGCTTGGTATGTATTACACATGAAAATGTGACTTGTTGCATACATGACATCACCCCGAGATGCAAGAAGAAAGCAAATACATCTTTCTACTAAGGAAAAGGACAAGAATAGTAACACACAGTGACTTGGATAAGTAACTTTAATCTGATCACTGGTTTGGAAATAGTAATGCGTTAGATTACCCGTCACTGAAAGAAGTGGTCATATTAGAGTTACTGGCAGACAATTTAAAGGAGCTATATGGCCAAAATATTGCTGCAGTCAAACTCAAAATAGGTACTGCAGCGTGTTGTTTCCCCTCCACCTCCCCTCCAGACTCAAGGTTGCCAGATGCTAACCTCTGCCCTGCTCCTGCTTTGTGGCTATGGTACCCTGAGACTCACTCACACAGTCTCTATACCACCCGAACTGCGATAATGTAATAATAGAAAGAAATGAAGCAGATAAAGCTGTTTACATGCACTGGGAGAAGGGATTATTGTGCAAAAAGCTAGGTGGGTGTCCAGGAGAAAATTAACCACTCCACTGACATCTGTTCTCAAATGCTTCTCTGCTTCTCCATCTCCATCTTTCAAACGCAGCTCCTGTGCAAATCCTGGTTTTGTTTCTGCTTTTGTCAGTACAGTTTTGAGCATTATAGCAAGGTCTTAGTAATGTCAGATATAATCCACAATACTTGTAGCTGCAGCTCAGTTTGGAAAGAAAATGAAACAGAAAAACTGTAGTCCAAATCATTGTTTCCCAGAATGACTACACAATCTCTGACCTCGGCTGTTCAAGCTTCCAGTGTGTTGCTATGGACCAGTCATCTCCATTTCTCTAACTTTTCTATAACTAGTTGCTACAAGATGGACTCCTGCAAGTCAGTTCCAGCATTATTTTAGTATAATTTACAAGAGATTTGTAATAATACTGGAACAAATACTTGACAAGCATGGTTTCACTAAAGGTGAAATGATGGCAAAGGGACAAATGGTGTTCTCACCCACCTTGTCAATGTCAGTTCCACTGACAACCAATGAACATTGTTTACATTTCCATGGTGTCCCAGATACTTGGAGCAGTGCTATCAGCTCTGAGCATATTGTTTCTATGCATCAGGACCATTATAACTACTGCACTTCTCATTCACATGAGCAGGAAAAAACAAAGAACTTCCACTGGTCGAGTGGCTTCTTTAAAGAGGAACTATGTAAGTCTGGTTGCTAATCCTAAAAAGCAATCCATGGAGCGGTGGATAAAGTTATGTAACATATACAATATTATGATGTGTATTTGTGTAGTTTTAACCATCATAAATGAAAGATTATGGGTTATGGAGCGCATTTGTGTCACGGAGCACGGAGACAGGAGCTGGGACACCGGGACGGAGGCCAAGTGCTGCACTGATGTTGCAAGGTTGGTTTTCAGCTCAGAGATGCCAGGTGGAGGGCAGAGAGCCTCCATTCTCCCTGTAACAAGTTACAGATCATGTACTGTATGTGAACATCTCAATTGCTCTGAAGCTGCATAATTAAGGTAAAAATGTACAATAGCTATGGTAAAAATCCTGCATAGTTCCTCTTTCAGTTTTAGATGTGAGCTTCCCCTAATTCCACATAAACGCAGATGTTATAGATCAGAATTAACCAGATAAAGCTATATGTATGCACTGGAACAACTCATTGTGCAAAAAACAAGGTATGTTAAAGCATTTTCTCATAAAGAGGTAACTTCCTTAGGCCTAATCAACACGTACCCAGGTATTTTCGTAAACAGCGGTTTTCCCTCCTCCATTTCCAAAAAAATTCACATCCACACCAGCATATTTAAAAAAATCTCTGTCCATTTGTGAACGCAAAAACACAGTAAGAATGCTCTATATTTCATGCCACACCAGCACGCAGCAGCATCAATTTAACTTTTAAAAACACACTGACCATAGCATAGTATAGAAGTGTACTTCCACTCTGATCTTTGTTTACTATATCCATGACTAACATCATAGTTTGCACTATAAAGGGTTCACAAATGTAGTACCTATCACACACACAAATCCATTGCTTCAAATGTAGATGTGTGCAAACACCATAGGTGCAACATGCATGCAGCAAATGCACTGCATGTCATGTGATGAGATACCGCAAAACAGTGTTTTGAAAAGTCTGCTGCCCAGAAGGAGGTTTTGGAAATATCTGTTTTTTAAGGACAAAAAAAATTGTTTAGGTGTGGATGATAGATCCAAGTACATAGACTGGTATCTGGTTTCAGCGATGGGCCAAGTGAGGGTTAGCTAACTGTGACAACAAGAGTCCCCTTCTTACTCGTTTTCGTTGCGTAGACAGTGGTTGTCAGCGGCGGCATCAGCAGTTTTTACAAGCTGATAGCGATCCTCTGTGATTGGTCATTGTCAGGAGTGGTGGATTTTTGCAAATAAGATTGCAGGCTGTAGGTGGAGCCAGAGACGTTGGAGTTTTCCTGAATTACCCATTTCATGTACCGTATTTTCCGGACTATAAGTCGCTCCGGAGTACAAGTCGCACCAGCCATAAAATGCATAATAAAGAAGGAAAAAACATATATAAGTCGCACTGGAGTATAAGTCGCATTTTTGGGGGAAATTTATTTGATAAAATCCAACACCAAGAACAGACATGTCATGTTAATAATATGATCCGGTGTCTCGTTGTGCTCACTTACATGCTTCTCAATGAACTCACGGAAACTGTCGGCCTTGACTTGGAAGTCTGCTGGCAGTTTTTGGGACATCGTTGTCCTTGCTCTGATAGAGAGGCGATTGCGTTGCATGAAGCGATAACACCAAGAAGGTCCTCCTGCAAAGTCATTTATATTCATCTCCTTGGCAAATACTTGGGCTTGGAGACGCAACTGCACTGTTGACAAGCCTCTCCCGGCAGCACGTTGTTCAAGCACCCATGTGCGAACTCGTTCCTCTAGCTGTGGCCACCTAGCTTTTAGCCCGCGATTGGCTTTTTTTGTTTTCTTCATTTCAGTAAGAGTAACCTCCGCTTTTCGCCAGTCCCTTACAAGTTTCTCGTTAACTCCAAACTTTCTTTCTGCTGCTCGATTACCGTTTTCAGCTGCATATTTTACTACTTGCAGCTTGTAATCTGCAGAATATGATTTTCTTTTCGGTGCCATTTTTGTTAAGCCCTTCTCAGTTGTTTTTAAAAGTTACCGCCAATGTTGAAATTATCAACACAGGCCTAGAGCGCCCTCTTGCGGTTTAGTGTGAAAATAACATGTGAAATGATATACCGGTAATAATGTGTTAATAATTTCACACATAAGTCGCTCCAGAGTATAAGTCGCACCCCCGGCCAAACTATGAAAAAAACCGCGACTTATAGTCTGGAAAATATGGTACTACTCTCAGAATATAGTGACAGTTCCAGCAAGTAAGACTAAGTAACTGTTGCCAACTGTAGCTTTAAATGATCAAAAACTCCAGTGTCCCAATAATATCTGTTTTGTTAGTGTGCATGTTTATCTGTATGTACTGAAAAATAGAAAAACCTGTTGGGAATGAGGGACATTCCTGTTTGGGGGTGTTTATACAGTGTGGTGACAGTGTGTGCATGCATAACAGTTTGTGTGTATCTTGGTGCATTTTCTGTATATCATCTCCTGGATAGGGGGAATCTATTTAGCGCTTCGGTCCATTTGTGAAGGATTTAGATGCCCCTTTCGACACCATGGGATGTGTGTGTGTGGGTGTGTGTGTGTGTGTGGGTAATGGGATTATTAGGCTGGAGAGGATAGCGCCTGTCATCTGGGAGGATCCTAACTGAGGCTGTGGCAGAAATACATAAATTGTAAATAGGGTGAATCACCTGGGATTTCACAATCATATTTCACCACACACCCACACAGACACAAACACACACCCACAGCAAGAGATAAAGAGAGCCATGCACTGTCTTACAGGTGTATGAAACACAAACTTAGTGTATACTATAACCTCATTCCCACACACCAGCCTTTTCATTTCTTCACGAATGCTCTCTCTCTCTCTCAGGCACACACAGTCTGTAGCCCTAGGTACAGAACCTTGGTACTTTTTTAGTAAAAACAAAAAGACATTAAAGGAGTAGAGAGGGGAGATCATTTCTGATGTTGCACAAGAAGGTAACCAGGTGTTGCTGTGTCTGTGCACAGTAGAACTGGACCCTCCAGCACATCCCTGCTGTGTGTGTGTGTGTGTGTGTGTGTGTGTGTGTGTGTGTAGCTACTTCAAGCTCTGCTCATTACTCTCTTAATGGAATAGAGACATCTGCTTCAGCTCTGTTTCCTTCCTTTCCTCTGTATCTCTCTATCTTCACCTCTCTAGGCCATTCAATCTTCCTCTTTTTCCATCCCTCACTGAAAACACAGGAGAAAGGGAGTGGCTGAGAAATGAGAGTGAGAGAGAAGGAGAATGGGTTGCCAGAGAACAAAAGAAAGAAGTAGTAGACTGATGGC
Source organism: Caranx ignobilis (assembly GCA_021432705.1). Taxonomy (NCBI): domain Eukaryota; kingdom Metazoa; phylum Chordata; class Actinopteri; order Carangiformes; family Carangidae; genus Caranx; species Caranx ignobilis. The sequence continues at coordinate 19,185,764 of MU269990.1, forward strand.
GGTGCCAGGTGTCCAAGAGGGACACTGGTATGAGAGGAGGGGGGAGGGCTGGAGAAGGGGGTAGTGGTGGTGGGAGTGGCGGGATACCATGTAGAAAAAGAGGAGAGGAGAGAAATGCCAACTCTGGGCCCCAGGCTGGGTACTAATGATGCTAATGAGTTAGATCAACACAAGGTTTGAGTGCTACAGATTACAGACATTTTCTGGCACAGGCCTCTGCTGCTACACTGTAAAAAATGACACTGCTTACACGCTGGGGCTGTTTCATATTTTGAAGCAAAATGTGAAACGAAAACAGCATCAGCCTGAGGAGCAGCAGCCCGGCTGCTCACAACATCCTATTCTGCTCCTCTGCTCTTTATTAGTCACACGTAGAGCTGATCTTTATAACCTCATGAATTAATAACAGGGTGTTTTATGTCTTCCTAGATATGAGGGACATCATTTCTTCTGTAACAATGAAGTTAAAAGGACCATTGCCTTGTGAGATGATCTGTGGGGAGGGGCTCTCTCCTCCCAGTGTCAGCTCATCTGTCTCCCTCTGTTTAGACACTTGTGTTGTGATGTGGGGAGATGAGGCATGAGGCTTCTTCATATGTAGGATGAAAAACAGCTTTAGCATTTGCTAGTGAGGTCAGAGTAAGAGAAGCTAAATGCCTCTCCTACTTTACTTTTCCTTACTTTACTTTCTCCATGCGAGGTGGCTGCCATCAGGGTGTCCACCTGATCAGGTAAGAGATGCGTAAGACACATGTGGGACTGCGACTGAACTACAGGGAAGCACAGAGCGAAAAGTGCTTGACAGGAACACGGATCTCAGTCTTTTCAGGCTGAGACCATGATTTCTCCCAGGGCGTGTTGTTTTACCTTGGTTTAAGAGAGCCTGGCCGATTGCCTCCTTGTCTGCGAAGTTCTTATTTTACTGGATGTCTCACACTCCAAGGTAGGTTTCCCTATATGGAGAACAGCTTTATGACCAGGTATCAATCAAAATTGATTTAGAGACTTGAATGTTGAATCTGAATTATCTACATCAGTGTTTCTCAAACTTTTTCAGACAAAGGATCACTTAACCCATAGAAACACTCACGGACCAAGTGAGTGCGTTTGGGTTGGTGTGAACAGTCGCAGAAGGAGTACAGCTACAGTCAAGCTCTGGTGCTGTCCATTTGTTATATGAACACAGCCGTGTTAAGCAAAGGCTGATAGCTGGACCCACAATGCAGACAGAGGCTGGTGGCAGGTTAAAGATTTTAATGACAAGGCCAACGGGAAGACAAGGAGCAGGGACACAAGGCAGACAGGGCCTAGAGACGCAGGGCTGGAGAAGACCGAGGCTTGGAGCACCAGGCTGGGGCGAGGCTGGGCAGAGCAGGATGCATTGGTGAAACTAAAACAGAGAAGAAAAGATGAGGCAGGGTAACCACAAAAAACAGAGCAGGCTGTGACGGTTTGCAACTGAGTGTCAGGGGGGTTAATTTTTGGGGTGCCAGCCAGGTCTCTCTCCTGACATGTGAGATGGTTGTTTAATTTAGCTTTGTTTTTGTGCGTTGGCAGTCAAGCGGTGGTGGTTGGTTTGGAAGTGTAACTCGGTGTTCAACACCACAGGCAACCTCACAAAGGAAATACACCTTGCCTCAATGTATCCCTTCCATACAATTTGTGAAAACTCAGGGCACAACAAAACACACCAGCAAGCAGACAGTTCAAAATAAACCAGCTGTATTCACGAGCAGTTCATTTCACACACAGGCAAGCAACAGTTCAAATAATAAATCAGCTGTGTTCACGAGCAGTTCATTTCGCACACAAGCAAACAAACAGTTCAAAAATAAATCAGCTGCGTTCACGAGCAGTTCATTTCAGTTCATTTTTGTAAAGAAGGGAAACAAAAAACGCCTTCAAACACGAAGGGAAAAACCAGGGAATCAAAGAAAAACAACTCAGTCCGAGAGAGAAAAAAAAACTCCTTGCAACAGAGAGAAAAAAAAACATCTCGATACCTGAGCGATGTGAGGCAGTAGGCCTACGTCATTTTGGTTGCGTCGGGTCAGTCCGACAGTCAGTGTGAGGAGATGAGTGGGTAAATCCGGAGAGCTGAATCGGAGGATTGGGGAATGCCGCTAAATCCGGGCCGGAACGGTGACGTTGGGCGTCGTTGCCTGACGGAAGGTGGCGAAGACGGTGAGGGTTAACGACTCACTTTATTTACTAAGGGTAACGAGCATGAGAGCTCCGACGACGCCGTGACACGCTCACACACTTTCCTCTCTCTCCAGCAGCCACCCGAATGTCCGGTGAGGCGGAGGATAAGAAAACGGCGCCATTACCGCTCTGGCGAATCGGGTGCGAACAGCACACCGGGGGTGGCGACGAGGGCGTGGACAGCTGGCTGTCACAAGGCGAATATCCAAAACTCAGTTTTCAAGTGTTACCATGGTATAGTCGACGGACTGGCAAGGAGTGGATGAATGAGCCGGGCTCTTGAGCTGTGCAGGTAAGTGAGTTGATTACCTTGAATGAGCTGCAGGTGTGTGCAGCTGGAAGCTGGAACCAGAAGTGGGCCAGCCCCGCCCAGCCTGAGAGCAGCAGGGAAGGACCCAAAACTGACGACACACAAGCAGGGAGGGAAACAGGAAACAAAACACAAATACAGGCAAATCCTAACAGGCCGGACCTTCATCATCTCCAACTGCCTGGCGTACGCCACAAAGTCTGAGTTTTAACTGCAGCTGGTGTGTGTGTGTGTGTGTGTGTGTGTGTGTGGACCATGCATGAAGTATTCAAATGCGTTCTTCACATTGTGTAATGGAAAATCCCACAGCGTGCCAGTGTCCGCTTGCTCCTTTATCCAACATAGTAACATAGTTAGTGTAGTCCAGCAACTACATTTCCCTCTCGTCTAACATTATGCCAGACTGATTGTAAACTGTTAGATTGAATTACCTCTCTAGCAGAAAGCAGGCAACCTCTGCACCCCTTGTAACATCCTTCTCCCTTACAGAGGGGAGAGACAACAGGACACAGGTAAGACACATCAAGGCAGGGCAAACAATCTGAGAGGCCTGAACGCTGTAGTCTATCTGGTCCCTGTGTGCATAAGTATGTGTCACAATTTTAGTGCTGTTATCCCTCCTCCCCACCCCCCTAGGGCACCGAACACCCCAGCCCCTCCCTGCTCTTAACCTCACATCAGCACGTTATTAACACAACATTCAGTCACAGTCAGCGTGGAGCGGTGCCCGTGGTGTGAAGAGTATCATCTTATTGTTCTGCCTTGTATTCATTTACAACAAAGGAAAAAGGCTGTGTGAAGGGAGGGGCTCCTATTGTCCACTTAAAGAGTGGGCTCACAACTAACACACATAATTAACAGTCTAACAGTGACTTTTAACACCATTAACATGTTACGTTTTAAAAGCTTGTATGTGGAAAATAATTAAAGCTGTCAAATGCAATAGAATTGATGTTTCCAGTGGCAGTACCCCCTCCTCCTTCCTTTGTGTCCAAAATTTTGTGTGTGTGTGTGTGTGTGTGTGACAAGTGATGAGGGCGACTCTCCTTGGGATTGCTCCAACCCCTCGGACCCATCTTCCTTCTGTTGGGCCTTAGCTCTGATTGCCCCCTACACCCTACTTCAGTATCAGTGTGAAGGTCATTTTAAGATATTTGACTATTTCTGAAATGTTTGATGACACACACACACACATATATATATATATATATATATATATGTATATACATACATACAATGTTTGATGTTTGATGACACACACACACACACACACATATATATATATATGTATATACATACATACAATACAATACAAATTACTTTATTAATCCCTGAAGGGAAATTCATTAGTCTGTCAGCTCATCTACCGTTTGCAGAAGAATTAAAAAGATCTTCTGTATCTCTCTGTCCTGCAGTGAAGAGTGAGGAGCCGTCCACCTCCGCTGCTTCTTTGATCCATCAAGGTGTTGTGAAGTGGATGATCCGTGTTGTTCAGGATGGCCTCCATCATCCTCATTGTGTATCTCTCCACCACCTCCTCCAGAGAGTCCATCTTTACATATTCATATATATATGATATGATGACATATATATATATATATATATATATATATATATATATATATATATATACATATACATATATACATATATATACATACATGCATATGTCATTTTGTGTTTTTATTTCTGTGTCATTTCTTTATTGGTACTAACTTTTACAATTCTCTGGGTGAAACTCCCTGAACAGTGTTGTCTAGCTTCATTGAACTAAAGTTGGTCTGTACTGATTGAATAATACTCAGCATCTTGCTCAAAACCCCTGAAATTAAAAATTCCAATATCTGAATATCTTGAAATTTGAGGGATCCTGCCACTTTCGATTCATGTACGTAGACATCATTAGCGCGGGAAGTGGGGTGCTGCCGGGGCTGCAGCCCCCCTCGTCAGAGCGTCCGCCCCCCCTCTGTCAGAGTGGCTGGAATGGTGCTCATTAAATAAAGTTTATAAACTCATTTAAGTAGTAGAAAACGGTTAATAGGATGAATCGTGCCGCCGCTGCAGCCTGAGCAGCTGCACTCTGTAACTTTCCTGATCGGGTCCGAACACAGGGCCACTGTGGTCCTGGTACACCGGAGCTCTGCTAAGCTCCAGAGACCAAGCTCAAGCCCAGTCTTCCTGTTCCTCTCACACACACACAAGCTCCCTGTGCTGGGTTGCATTGCCGGCCAGCCTCCCCTCCAGAGCGCCGGTGACAAAAAAATCCCTCTTTGCTTGGCATCAGCACAAGTAGCGGCGACGGCAATTGTAATGCAAAATGTGTGTTGTGCTGCACAGTAAAAACAATAGGGGTTTAGCTGTGAAAGATAGGCCTTGACAAAGTTGTCATTGACAAAGGGGAGATAATCAACACCGTGGGCAGCGCTACAGTTTGTCTGCTGTAGGTCTGTTGCACTGAATATGTAGTTTATGGAATAAATGTAGGCTAAATAAAGTTTGAATTTACTAGAACAGCTTCATGCTGTGTCTGGGTGTTTCAAATGGTGGAAAGTGTCCGCAAATGTGTGTTGCACATAAAAAGAATATGCCTAACATAGGCATAACAACGATAATGATGATAATAATAATATAATTATTGCCAACACATGCATTCAGGTGGCAGCCCCCCCTACTGAAAACATCTTCCAGTGCACCTGGTAGACACTGTAGCAAATAAACCTATTACTGTTATCAATAAACAAGCGAATTTGTCTATGTCAAGAAAATGCTTGGTGAGTGCACAAATCTATTAAGGAATAGGATTCAGGGAAGGTTTTAGAGGAATTCAATAATGTAACCTGAGCATCCTCCATGTTTTTCTATCAATGACCACTAAGGTTAATCTGATTAGACACTAAACTGTTGTAACAAACATCAACAGCGAAATTAATAGCCATAATTCTGACTGTCAGATCAAAGTTCCTGATATGAATTGCTAAGTATTCTGAGAGTCTTTCATATGTGTGTGTGTGCGTGTGTGCGCGCGCATGTATGTATATATATATATATATATATATATATATATATATATACTGTATGAAGTGACTATGTCAATTTGTGCATGAATCATCCATAGAAAAGTAAAGACTGATGAGTCACAGGCATTCTTTAAACCCCTCCTCCTGTTTCATTCACGCTTCTCACTTCTTTTCTCTTTCTCTCCAGCCTTAGTTCTTTTGTCTTTGCTTCCCACTTCTCATCCTCCTCTCCTCACTTTTTTTTTTTTTTAACATTTGCTTATGCAGTTTTCACACAGATGCGATGTTTGTTTACTGGAATTTGTTCATGGTGAGAACAAAGTTACTTGCATTTTGTGCTGTATACTTCAGAGCTTCAGTTCTACCCTCTGTAGTAGTTACATGATTTGAATTACATATGGGCAATGCTATTTTATTAATCATTTATGGTATTTTCAATAATTATTTTATTTGCTTCACAAAGCAACACCAATTGTCTTGATAAAAAAGACATTGCACATAAACACACAGTCTGTAACTTCTGCCTCTACAGGTCTCTCAATCCAAAATAATAACAGAAACAGCACTATGAAGATGTATGAGATGGCATGGGATCATGGGAGCTGCTGTCTTCTGTACGATTACTGTAATCTTCCTTCCTTGTCAGTGGTTTATGAAGTCATGCTGATCATGGGCATTGTTCTAAACAAACTGTTACAGACTGAATGGAGCAGTCTCATATTGAAAGTCAGAGACAGGGATATCAAAGCTGGGAGCTCAGCCTGCTGTTAACCTTTGTCTTGATTATCTCTCTGATAATCTGATCTCTGGGGTTTTTAACAGCTCTTGAATTATCCACAGATGTGTCCTCCTCTCCAACACAACTACACCAGGGGATTAAAAACCAGTAGGAACAGAGAAGCATGGAAGCACTGTGTATGTAGGTGTTCAGTATGTGTTCTGTATGTATTGTGTAATGTTTACTGTGCTGTGTAATGCAGTGACTTGGAGCCCAACACAGATTTTCCTACGGGACGATAAAGTACAATCCAAAATCCAATCCAAATATGACAGTTTCACTAATCAGTGGACACAGGCCAGGATGTCTCCTGTGGCTGGGACATTAACTTTTTAAATCATGGATTTCTCTGGTTTGAGAACCTTTGGTTTATATGTGGATATATTCAGGGGATGTACACGACTCACAGAATACAATAGATACAGTCATTTGAACACATTTTAATATGGAAAAGTTACAGATTATAGTTTTGCTGAATGAGCCCGATTGTTCCTCACAGTTGCTCCATCCTTTCTCCCTGTTCATCCCTGGATTTCATGACTGAGTTATACTAATACAAATCTTAAAATGAAGAGCTGTATCTGATTCCCTTATCTTCTCTTATTCCTCTTTCTTATTTCTCTCCCCATACCCATTCATTCCTTAATTTTCCCTGCATCTTTTCTTAACTTTCCTTCACCATCCACTTATCTTATCCTCCTGTTTTTATTCCTTCTTTTCCCTCTCCCTTTATTGCTTTCTATTTCATCTTTCTTGTCCCTTTCATTCTCCACACATTCATTCATTTTCCTGCTTCCCCGACTCTTCATCTATCCTTCTTCCATCATATTTTCACCACTTCTCTCATTCTCACCTCTGCATCAGTACTGTCTCTAACACGCTCCATCTTTGATGCTCACCTTTTACTTTTCTTTCACTTTCTCCTCTCCTTCTGACATATACAACACATCTCCCTCTCTCTCCCTCGTACAGTGTACACAGTATACTGTTCCACTGATGCTTTTTACTATCATTTACCACAGAGGATCTTTCTTTCCCCAGTGAGCTCATTCAGCAGTCCAACCATGCCCAGCTCCCTGTTAATGCTTTTAAGATGAACCTTGAAATAAAAAAAGTATGTTGGGATGAAAGCTGAGGGAGGAATATTAGGATTTTACTAATTTGTGGAAATCAGACTGAAGAGAGCTCTGTTGTGATTTTCTCAGACAGAATATCAAGGAGTTGTAAGACATACTGTGCCCATAGAAAATCATCATACTCCCTTGAAATTGCGAGATTGCTCATGCAGCCTGAAATCCAAACAACATCAAACTAATTGAAGAAAAAACAAAAATCAATGATCGTTCTGAAAATGAATTTAAAGAAAACAAAAAAAACAACACTGAATAACAGGGTTGGAAAAGTCTTCAGTCCCCTGGCTTAAGACTTTGTAGAGTCACTTTTTGCTTTAATTACAGCCATCAGTCTCTTTGGTTATGTCTCTATAGCTGTACACACCTGGATCAGGGAATATTTGCCCATTCTTCTGCAGAATTATTCAAGTTCAGTCAAATGGCTCAGTCGTTTGGATGGATGACCTTATCTGGGCAAAGTGTTGGTAGTGCCATCCCCTTTCCACCTCCTAATGATGCTCCGGTTCTCATTGGGACAGCTAAAGGCCATTTTTTTGTCGCCTTTACCTGACTTGTGTCTTTCCACAACTTTATCCTGGAGTGCTTTTAAAAGCACTTTTCCAACCATGTTGAAAGTACCATGCAGTGGGGGAATCCTGAAGAAGCAGCTGGTTTTATTCCAAAGTCATCATCATGTCTGCATTAGATATCAGGTGGGGCTCAGTTAACCTGGTGTTGTCTGATGTAAGAGCTGATTGGTGGAGATATAATGATATATTCTAAGGGGCTGATGACTGAACTAAACCACTGATTATTTTTTCATAATTGTTCATAATGTTTTAAGATGTTATTTTCACTGTGACGAGGAGGGTTATATTGTGTATACAGATTGAAAATTCATTTTAATTTCCAAGGTGTAATGTGACAAAAGGTAAAGATTTTGGCAGGGTATGATGATCTCCTATAGGGAGTGTATTTGGGGCACTCTGTAACAGACAGTAAAATAGCAGCTTATCTTTCTCATAGCCCTCACAAAGTGCACACAGGGACACGTGAGCAGAGTGAAATTGTGTGAGGTTGCCATGCATAGTCAGAGCACTACCTGCACTAGCTTTGGATCAGTGCGCTGCCAGCTCCATGAGGCAGCCTGGAGCAGCGGCACAGAAGCAGGGGAATGTGCTAGCAGTGGAGCATACTGTATCACTCCACAAACACAGGTCAGCAGAGTGAATCAGAAATACAGTGTAGGTTTGCTTGTGCAGGGATATGGCAGTCGAGTGGCTGAAGAGATGTAGTACCAAAGGATGGTGCTGTTTGGATTGTTTTACACAGCATCACATCACTCTGCCTCTTTGCCAGTGCTCCGGGCTATCTCTCATAACTGGCAGCCCACTGATCTGAATCTACTGCAATTAATATGCATGACTCCATGTTTTCCTAATTTCTTTTGTTGTTATGAATCCATGTGTTGGGCTGAGGCCTCAGAGTCGGAGGTGATAAGTCAGGATAAATCGTACAGAACAGCTCGGTATCATGTCACAGTTCCCATTAGTAAGACATTAAACCTGTAGATGATAGCTCTAGCTGAAATGTAAATCTGTTTCTCTTGTCTCTCCTCCTCTTCCAGCAGAACCAGCTGCTAATAAAAGGGAGAAATAGCAGAAATAACCGTGTAACGGTAGATTCATCCTCACCTTGTCACTCCCACGCTGCTGCACACCCACCTACGCTGTTGTTATGTTCACTCAGTCTCTATATGTAATTTAAAGTCATGTTACCCCCCACCCCCCGCTGCTCATAAGATCCCAGCAAGTCTGAAACCCCATCAAAATATCCCACTGTCACAGCAACCTGACAGATGGAGGACTGACAGGAAGGCTGAGATAAAATGATGTTTATTGATCCAAGAAGGAAAAGTAGCTCATTATGACAAAATCATAGGAAAAATGTAGTCTAACACCAAAACAATATGAAACATACAGAACAATCACAATCCCCTAAAGAGAGAGATTTTCCAATTTGCAGAGAAAACATATATAATGAATGAAGTGTTAGTTTTACTCATGGGAGTGGAGATAAATCCTGGTTGGGATGGATGGCAGCTTTACGAAGATTCAGCATTCAAACTGCTACAGTCAAGGTCAGGAGAAGACTGCGGATTATACAGAAAAAACGGTCACTGACATCAACACCATAGTATGCTCTTGCCACATATACGTCAGCAGACAGCACGCTGAGCTCTTCTGCGTCAATGTTCCATGCAGCAGAGGACGTTGGGGGTCTATGGCTCTGCCCTTCACAGAGAAAGTTCTGACCAAGCATCACCATTTGATAATTCAGGTGAGTAGAGAGAGGTTTTTGCTTAACCCCTTAAAGGTAGAGGGCCAGCCAAAAAAAAAAAAAAATCCGGCACAGGGAAAAAAAAAAAAAAAACTTCAGCAAAAGAAAAAAGGGGGCAGGTATAAAAATTAATTAATTGTGAAAATATCCATGGCTGCCTGTACAGACGCGTTGATTAAGCGGTACTTCAGAATCGGCTATAATAATAAGGAAATTCTCTCTCTTTTGGCTCATAAACACGGTGTGGTGATAAGTATTAGGACGCTGAAGAGACTGTGTCGGAAACTTGGTTTGTTCAGGAGGATAAGCCATACAAACTCAGGGGAGGTGGCCGCATTCATACAAAATGAGCTGGAACGGGGCAGATGCAGGGGTATCAATAGTTGCACCTGCGTGCGATCCAGAGAGGGAATGTTGTATCACAAGATACAATAAGGCAACTGATCAAGTTGCTTGATCCTGTCGGTGTGGAGCTCAGACAGACGCGGCATCTGAGACGCAGACATTACAGCACCAGAGGCCCTAAGGCGCTACGGCATATGGATTCCTATGACAAGTTGAAACCATATGGCATTGCCATAAATGGTTGTATCGACGGTTTCAGTCGCTATGTACTGTGGATGGAAGCTTATACAACAAACAACGACCCAAAAGTAATAGCGGACTATTTCATCGCATCCATTGCGCGCTTGGGAGGATGCCCGGAGCGAGTGTGCGCTGACAGTGGTACGGAAAATGGGCACGTTGAGAACATGCTTGTGTTTTTGCGCAGGAACCACACACATGCTTTTGCAAGAGACCGGAGTTTCATCTATGGACGCAGCACCGCAAACCAGCGCATTGAATCATGGTGGGGAATGCTGAGGAAACAAAGTGCACAGTTTTGGATCAACCTTTTCCAAACCATTCAAGATGATGGGCATTTCTCTGGGGATTTCTTGGATCGAAGTCTGATCCAGTTTTGCTTCCTCAACCTTGTTCAGGTATAGTAGGCCTGCAAACTCATTACCAAACTCAATTCAATATGTCGCCTGTCAAACCGATTGTTTGTCTGACATAGCAACAGTAACCATGGAAGGCGGGGCCATTTTAAGTATTATAGGTAACACCGTATATAGCAGGCTGCTATGCAAGATCAAATAAATAATGAAAATAGCCTACTGAGTATGTGATTCTGTCTAAATGTTAATGAAATCTAATTTCTTCAACAAATAAAACATATATCCCACATATGCTTGTGTGTTTATATACAGCCAATGCCTTGTGGGATTATGCCTGATTTTTTTGTTTTTATGTCTTGATATTTTGTTTTTATGCAGGATGAACTTGATGAGGTCATGACAACTTGGAACTCACACAGGATCAGAGCGAAGGCAGGCTATGGTGTGATCAGAGGTCGCCCTACTTTGATGTACACACTTCCAGAGATGTACAGTGCTGAGGACAATCTCAAGGCAGTTGACATGGATGAGTTGGCCCTTTGTAAGGAGGAGTGCACCCCCAAAAGCCAATACCCATGATCGCTGCTGTCTTCTGATGCAGGAAAAAGGATGGGATGCGCCTAAAGACGCATTTTCAGCTGCTGAACTGTACATTATTGAGAACTGAAATACTGCAAAATATCTGAGCGTGGACAATTCTCTCTGCACAAGGGACAATCATTGGTGTAGACTTCATTATTTCTGAGACTCAAATAAGCCACACAATGAAAGTATGGTTTCCTCTAAGTAGAAAATGTCAAATGTTTTAATACCTTCACAAGTTAAACAGAATAAAATCTCTTCATACAAAGATCTGCAAGTGACCTCAAGAAATACAATGTCTGACTTTTATAATCCACAACAATGAACAAAATCCAAACACTTCAACAATTGCTTGATCACAGATGATCAACACATATATTCTGTAAACAAAAAACCTTGCTTTGATCACAACAGATCAATATACTTTCTGTAAACGGTAAAAACTTCATTTTGATGCAAACACATCAACACAATTTTCCACATGTTGGTTTCAGGCAATATTAGCCAGTATGTTTATCCTCTTATCGATCAGTCTGACCAAATAATGTGAATAAACTTTGACTTCTATCAAGCAGACCCTAAATCTGTGATATTGAGCTTTTCTCAATGAGAGTTAATCTCATTTTTGTACAATTATGGTTTTGGTTGGCTAAATAATGAATCTCTTATTCCATTTTCCATCATCTACTTGTAAGAAACTGTACCTTACCCTAAACTGTCATGTACTGTAGTTTGTGAAAATGGTGTTTGAATTGGCGTTATACAGAGAAGCAGTGAAATATCGGCTACTGGTATGAAATCATAACATCTGACATTTCCACAGTTTATAGGGCTTTAAGTTATTGCATGAATGCAGGTGACATGAAGACAAACTGAATCTGTAAAAGTCTTTCAAAGTACAAAAATAATAGAAGCTTTTGAGACTGGTCATCATTGTAGAAACCTTGGTTTGGCAAGAGCATGGTCATAATCATGGTCGAGGGGCCACATATTCTGCTACACAATGTCCATTTCCCAAATGTTGCTCTCCAGGACTTCATTAAATTCAGCATGAATAACTAGGAAATTTTCATAGCAGTTAGGCAGCTGGAGGATCATTCCACATGTCCGTCCGATTGATCGTCTTGCAAAATCAGACATTACTGTAAACTCAACAGCGACACTGTCTGACACAATCAAATTGGATCCTGTGCAGAATCTCAGAAACTTACCGAGTTTTTCTTCATCCTGTTCCCTGATATATCTTCTGAGATGGTGTTCCACCTCTTTTTGCTTTGCTGTTATATCCGCTAGAAACTTCAACAGCCTTGACACCTTCTTAGATGTTGGTTTCAGGTCAGCATACATCTTTGTCAGCTTCTCATAATTAAGAGATAACTGTGGTTTTATGATTTCCCTCCAACAATCAATAACAAACATTGGCTTTTGCATCAGTTCTTTGTGGGAAATTTCCATCAGAATTTCTGGAAGGGTGTCTGCTGAGGCTCTTCTTCTGCATTCATAGTTGTCAAGGACCTCCAAAAGATCATCAGGTTCAACAGAGGAGAGATCTTGTAAAGCTTCCCTGAGGATCTCTCGTTCTCGGCAGCTTACATACTGAAGAAAGATTTCTGTCAGGTCAGTGTACACTGCTCCAAATAACATTTCCTCAACAAACGGGGGTGCAAGCTTGATTGGAAGGTAATGAAAATCTTGGTATCCTCTCATGAAAATTTGGCCGATGGCTCTCCAGGTGTCAGCCTTGAAATCGTGCCTGATGAAGGGTACTTTCATTGTTGGGCCGAGTGTGCAACGATCATAAAATTCTTGCCAAAAAGCACTGTAGACATCTCTTAGAACTCCTGACCCACTACCAGGTTCTTCTGAATTGTCTGGGAGTAATCTCCCCACAGCCAGGGGTCTGGTCAGAGTCTCCGGGTCAGAAAATGCTTCAATCATGTCATTGAGGCAATTTGCATGGTGTATAGTTATTATTTTTGTTTGATGTGAACGCTCAGGTGTTTCAGCCTGATAAATCAATGTGTCATCTGGTTTAAATTCAGCATCAGTGTGTGGCCCAAATGTAATTTCAGGGTCAGAGTTATCATATGAGTTATCTCCTAGTGTGTTTACATCATCTACAACAACTACATCCCCCTCTGCTAACTCTGATAAACAGAAATGGATCTCTGATATCACTGGGGAATCTGTGATAACGACTGAGTGATCCATGGCAACTGGGTGATGCAGAATGACCTGCTCCTGGCCTTGGTCTAGATCTGAGTAGAAACTTCAGTAATTCCATCCTGGGCCTCAAAGCTACAATCATCATCCCTGTGTTCAGGCTCAGTGGCAGAGGATTCTTCACCGGATTGTGGTTTTGCTTGAGTGACAATGTAGAAATGCAGCTTAGGTAGCTTGAGTGTCATACATTTTGCCAATTGAGACATCATGAGAAAAAGAGTTCTGCTTAAAGCCCCATACAGTCTGATACATGGCCTTTACTTGAAACACCACTTGGGGAAAAAAAGACTCTTCCCCTCTTCCAGGATGTCATTAAATCCACCACTGATATCCATAGCAACAGTTCTAGTGCCCCCTCCTTGTTTTGCTCTAACCTGTTTAGCTATGCCTTTGTCTTGGTGTATCCAACATATCTCAATTGTCCTTGTAGTTGGCTTTCATCTGGAATCAGATTGAGAGGTTTGAGGCTCTGCTTCCTTTTCTTTGGTTTCCTTTTTTAGCTTCATTTTACCCCTGAGTTTTTCAAGTAGACTCATTTTTCACTTTGAGACAGGCTTTTGGCTTCTGCAAAAGTTGAAAAGCGCAATTCTGTCTCCATATGAGGGGATGTAGTTGGCCAAAGCTGAATCCTCCATAAGCAGGATGACATCTACATCGATCTGTGAAGCAAAAGAAAACCATCATAAGGGTAATAATATAATAGGGAGTCCTTCCCCACATTACATTTTGCCCTGGAATACAAAACTACAATCAACAGTAAGCTGAACAAGTGGTTGAACATTATAGAGTATTGTTTTCAAGGAGCATTATCGCAAATTACAATTCTTTGTTCGGCCACTAGATGGGAAGATCTGAAGTAAACATCCTACATAGCATGCCGTTCGCTCCTGAACAGCATGCATTTGCTCCACAGACACTACACTGTTGGCTATATATAGTTATGGCTCCCCTCGACCTATTTATTGCATATTTCAGTTTTTTTTATTGCTATTACTGCTGTATTTGCGATAGTGCTACTTTAATACAGCCATCACTGTTATTATTTTTTCACATTTAGAATTATGTTTTGACAATTTTCATCTTAGTCTAGAGATAGACACTTGGCGTGATTAAGAAGTCACTCATATCAAATCAAACACTAATACTTGCAAAATGAAATGAAAATTTAGGCTACTACAGAGCCTGAGCATATCACCATAGCGCAGCCCAAAACCGTCTGAAATCTTAGAACAGGTACAGCATATTGACAGAGCCACTGTGGATTCACTGTAGATTCAGGGATTTGTCTTACCAAGTAATATGCAAATTTATGTTAGTATGTCACTGGTCTAGTAGGCTATGTTCTAAAGAAAATCCAAATAAAAAAGTACTTCTGCCCTTCCCTATTTAAGTCCAACTTTAACAAAACATGTTATCCATCTGATATGGCAGCAAAAATATATTTATTAATTAAATGGAGTTAATATGATTAGGCCTATTACTTTCGTGAATGGTTGCTATGTGGGTTACCACTTCAGAGAATACATTCATTCATTTGCTAACCTCAACCAGGGGATACCTGGATACTTGGCAACTGATCTTCTGCATCTCAGCTGCCACAACATACCTTTTGCTCCTCCATTAATGTGACTGCTTCTTCGTGGACCCCCCAATCACGGTGACTGACATTTTTGCCAGATTCAGGAAAACCAGTGTTCTCATGGATTATGGCCCTTAAAACAATGAGGTCACATAATGTTAGTTTAACTGAAAAGTTACCACAATCAAGATAGAAACAAGCTAGCTAACGTTAGCTAATAGGCTAGCTAGTAGATAACGTGACGTTGATGACCTGAACTCAAAGGTTGGCGATGTCAATAAGGAATAGGCATTACGTTATTGATATGATACATTTATCACTTACTAATACAGTTTCACCACTTCAGACAATCACCTTCACACTCACAGACACTGGCCGGCTGCTATCACGGAGCCGTCAGTCGTTTTGTTGTGGCAGAGTCGTAGACGAGCTCTGGTTGTGGTACATGCAGTTTTTTTTCCCATCCGCCTGGCTTTTTTTTTTTTTTTTTCTTGTATCTGATTTTTTTTTCTGCCTGATTTTTTTTTTCTTGTGCCGATTTTTTTTTTATATATACATTTTTTGCCTGACTTTTTTTTTTTTTTTTTTTGCTAATAGTCCTTCATAAACTGTAGCGTAGAAACCTCTCCAAACAAAAAAAATGGTGTTCTATCAGGTTGAGGTCAGGACTCTGTGCAGGCCAGACAAGTTCATCCACACCAAACCAAACTCTCTCATCCATGTCTGTATGGACCTTGCTTTGTGCACTGGTGCACAGCCATGTTGGAAGAGGAAGGGGCCATCTCCAAACTGTCCCCACAAAGGTGGGAGCATGGAATTGTCCAAAATCTCTTGGTATGCTGAAGCATTCAGAGCTCCTTTCACTGGAACTAAGGGGCCAAGCCAAGCTCCTGAAGAACAACCCCACACCATAACCTCCCCCTCCACCAAACTTTACACTTAGCACAATGCTGTCAGACAAGTAAATGGTAAATGGACTTGCACTTATGTAACAACCTGTAGTTACACACACAGAGTAATCCCCAATTTTTTCAGTTTAACCGTGTTAAACTATCCAGTCTGAACGAGTTTGTGTTATGTCGTAGTTTCTTATTTTAACCAGCAGGGTGTGCATTAGTTTTACACAAGCGCCACTCGCGGTCTGAGTTTCATTTTTTTCACCTCTGCTCATTCTTTTCCTGCACCGATGCTGATGAGGGCAGATAAGCTATGGCTGAGGGAGAGCATTGAATGTTAAAAACTAAATGAAAAGTGGATAAAAGTTATTTTTGTTTCAAAGTATTGATCCCGAGAGGACAACCGGACGTTGTGTGTTTTATTGGGTTTGCTGTCTGTGAATGTTCTCATTCGTCCAGGTCATTGTTATCTCTCTCTCAAATTAAATCGAAGGCAACTGGACTTGTATTTGTCTGTGGAAGACGTTTCGCCTCTTATCCAAGCGGCTTCATCAGTTCTTATGCATTGGTCTCTCTTATGCATTGAGAGACCAATGCATAAGAACTGATGATTGGCATTGGTCGCTCTAGTCCGCACTAGTCAGACTAGTGCGGACTAGAGAGACCAATGCATAAGAACTGATGAAGCCGCTTGGATAAGATCTGCTGTTTCTAGATTTAAAGAGCTCATTCCAGCAGAGCTTGCTGCCACACCTTCTGGTAATACAATGGGCAGCTATGCTGATCTTACAACCAGAAGAGAATAGCTCCCTGGTACAATTCAAACCTGCGCATCTTGAAGCAGAAGACCAGACAGCTGGAAAGGAAAACACACTCCAGCCAACGTGAGGAGGGCCGTCGAGCCTGGCTGTTGAGCCATGCATCCCTCCGACTCTCAGCAGCAACGATTTCCTAACTTTCTTTATAGAAAAGATCATAAACGTCAGAACAAGGATTGGCAGTAGTGGACCACAGATCACAGTCCCTACGGAAGCACCTCCCAGACTTGGTGCATACTTGAACAGCTTTGCCCCCATCGACCTGTCTGACCTAACTTCTGTAATCACCTCCTCCAAATCAGCCACATGTCTGCTTGACCCGATCCCAACAAGACTGCTCAAGGATGTCTTCCCCTTAGTTAACGCTGCCATACTGAACCAGATCAACCTTTCCTTAGTCACAGGCTACGTGCCACAGGCCTTTAAGGTGGCTGTCATTAATCCTCTGCTTACAAAACCCTCTCTTGATCCAGATGTATTAGCCAACTATAGGCCTATATCCAACCTTCCCTACATCTCTAAGATCCTTGAGAAAGTTGTCCTAGTGCAGCTACATGAACATCTGCATAGTAACGAGCCCTGTAAGCTTTCCAATCTGGATTTAGGGAACACCATAGCACTGAAACAGCACTGGTCAAAGTTTCCAACGATCTTCTTTAGCTTCCGACAGAGGTCTTGTCTCTGTACTTGTACTTCTGGACCTCAGTGCTGCATTTGATACCATCGATTACAGCATCTCGCTGCATAGACTAGAACATGAAATTGGGATTAAAGGATCTGCTCTAAAATGGTGTGACTCATACTTATCTGACCGATTTCAATTTGTTAATGTTAATAATGACCATTCAGAGTACAGCAGAGTTATGTATGGTGTGCCGCAGGGCCCAGTTTTAGGGCCAGTTCTCTTCAGGGGATATAATCCGTAAGCACTCCATCAATTTCCACTGTTATGCTGATGATACTCAGCTCTACCTATCAATAGAGCCAGATGATAGAAGCCGCCTCTAACTTCCTACTACTGAACTCTGACAAAACAGAGGTTATTGTGTTTGGACCTAAGCATCTCAGGGACACATTCTCCAATCAGATTGCTACTCTGGATGGCATCACCCTGAACTCCAGTCCAACAGCGAGGAACCTTGGAGTCATTTTTGACCAGGATCTTTCCTTCAGTTCTCACATAAAGCATGTGACTAGGACTGCCTTCTTTCACCTGCGCAATATAGCTAAGATCAGAAATATCCTCTCTCAGAGTGATGCTGAGAAACTGGTCCACACATTTATTACTTCTAGGCTGGACTACTGTAACTCTCTCTTGTCAGAATGTCCAAAAACCTCTCTGAAGAGTCTCCAGCTGGTCCAGAATGCTGCAGCGAGGGTATTGACAAGAGTTAATAAGAGAGAGCACATCTCTCCCATTCTAGCTTCTCTCCATTGGCTTCCTGCAGGATGCAGAATAGACTTCAAGATCCTTCTACTTACTTACAAGGCTCTTAATGACAAAGTTCAACTTATCTGAAAGACCTCATTATCCCATACTGTCCTACCAGAGCACTTCGCTCCCAGAATGCAGGTCTGTTAGTGACCCCCAGTATCTCTAAAAACAGACTGGGAGATAGAGCCTTCAGTTACTGGGCTCCTCTATTATGGAACGAGCTCTCTCCATGGGTCACAGAGGCAGACACTCTTTCTACATTTAAGTCCAGGCTTGAGACCTTCCTCTATGACAGAGCTTTTAGTTAGGGCTGGCTCAGGTAGCCCTGATCCATTTTATAGCTACACTGCTATAGGCTTAAACTGCTGGGGGACACATCAGGTTACATGGAGCCCTACCCTTCCTCTCCTCTCCTCTCCTCTCCCCTCACACATTTTGAACTGCCATTATTTGTTGCTCTTTGTAGTCCGGCCTTGGTGTCTTGCACTCTCTCTGTATTTTCACAGATCTCTTCAGAGCTCCATCCCCCTGCACCAACCAACCAACCGCCGCCTCCATCACCGTCCAGTAGTCCCATTAAGCTGGCCTTCCCTCCCTGCCCACCCACCTTCACCATTTTCTGTTAACTGACTGATTCCATTTCAGTGTTCTCCATATTCCATGTTGTAAATTGTCTTCTTGTCTGTATACAACATCTATCGCATGTCTGCCCGTCCTGGGTGAGGGATCCCTCCTCTGTTGCTCACCCTGAGGTTTCTCCATTTTTTTTTCCCTGTTAAAGGGTTTTCTTGGGAGTTTTTCTTCAGTCGATGTGAGGGTCTAAGAGGATGTTGTCATGATGCTGTGTAAAGCCCTTTGAGACCAACTGTTTGTAAAAACGGGCTATACAAATAAAATTGCCTTGCCTTGCCTTGCCTATGTTTAAAACCAACCGGAGGCGTATAAGAGTGTGTTGAATATTGCTGTAAAGCTAACCAAGCTGGTTGTGAGCTAAAACTCATGCAGCTGTGTGCAATTGAGTACTGAGAGACAGTACTTTGATTGTTTTTTTCTAACATGATTGAAATGTGATTTAGCTCATGATTCATGTACACTATGTGGTGGTAAACAGTTAAAATAATTCATATACACCATTTTGTGTGTTTGGCTGTTTAAAATTTCATTTTATAGCTGTAGATGATACTTTGTCAAATTGAGTGGTTTACATTCATTGACTTCAATGAATGGACGTGGGGTCCGAAAGGGTTAACAGTTGATTTTGATAAATGTCAAACAAGAGATGAATAGATAAATAGTAGATCTAAAAACAACTGCTACTCTGTGCAGGTTGGTTTCTTTTGTATACATGAATCAATTCTGACGGCGAGACAGGACCCTTAACCTGAGGAACGTGGAGCAAGACTGTTTTACACTCGTGGAGTGTGTGACGTCAGAAGCACCTTCAACGGACACCAGGAGAGAGAGAGAGAGCACTTATCTACTCATCATTACAGATAAGAAAACCAAATCACACTACCCGGGTAGTTGGACAATTACATGAACAATACACACATACACACACACACACACACTGATTCTGTACGAACTGTGGACATTGACTTATTTGGACATTTGACTATTTTTGGACTTAATTTTGTTTCTTACTTTGAGCTCATTTTTTCCGTTTTATTTGCACTATGAACATTGATATGTTTTCCATATGTTTTGTGAATTTGTTTTGTGGTTATTCACAACTGAGGTTGTCAATGGTGGACTGATGGCTAATTCTGAGTGATACTGGGTTTGATATACCGAGGAATGTAAATTCAGCCATAGCTGAACCATTTTATTTGATGAAATCAAAGAGTGGTTTTCCTGCCAATAAAAAAAAAAAAAAAAATATATATATATATATATATATATATATATATATATATATATATTTTTTTTTTTTAAACTGATGTCCGTGTCACATCTGTCCTCCCAGAGCGAAACTACATCTTCTGATTTGGCCTAAACTAAAGTGGGTGACATTAGCCTTAGCTCATGTTCAATAGACTGCGTCACATACAAGGTGTTACACTTATATAGCGCTTTTCTAGTCTTGGGCCACTCAAAGCGCTTTACACAGTTTTTGTCGCATTCACCCTTTCACACACACATTCATACAGCACTGTTCGCAGACAGGCTTTTTGGGGGCTAATCATTCACACACATCCACACATCCGATGACACAGAGCAAGCATGGGTTCAGTGTCTTGCCGATCGACACTTCGACATGTGGCCTGGAGGAGCCGGGGATCAAACGACTGACCTTCCGGTTTGTGAACAACCCACTGTACCTCCTGAGCCACAGCCACCCATACATAAAGGTACCGTTCTCCTGGCAACTGCCAAACCCACATTTGTCCATCAGATTGCCAGATGGAGGAGCGCAATTCGTCACTCCAGAGAACGTGTCTCCACTGCTCTAGAGTCCAGTGGCGGCGTGCTTTACACCACTACAGCCGACGCTTTGCATTGCACTTAGTGATGTATGGCTTGGATGCAGCTGCTCTGCCATGGAAACCCATTCCATGAAGCTCTCTACACACTGTACTTGAGCTAATCTGAAGGCCATGTGAAGTTTGGAGGTCTGTAGCAATTGAATGCTGAAAGTTGGAGACCTCTGCGCACTATGCGCCTCAGCATCCACTGACCTTGCTCTGTCAGTTTATGTGGCCTACCACTTCATGGCTGAGTTGCTGTCATTCCCAATCGCTTCCACTTTTTTATAATACCACTGACAGTTGAGTGTGGAATATTTAGGAGCAAGAAATTTCACAACTGGACTTGAACACCTTTGGGATGAATTAGAGCAGAGACTGAGAGCCAGGCCTTCTTGTCCATCATCAGTGTGTGACCTCACTTGATCTCACCTTATATAAAATCAGTAACTCAAAATCATCATCATCATCATCATCAAAACATTTCAGATTAATTATCAAGTCACTCTTTTCTTTTGTCTCTTTCCTTCTCTCTTCTTCCTTATCTTCTCCCATGTGGGGAGGTGTTTGCCGCTGGAAAATGACCCATCATAAGAGGGCCGGGGTCAGCCTTGGTTTCCGTTGGCTCCTGCCAAACAAACCTTCGATTTCAGAGGATGTCTCGAGGATAAGAAAAAAAAAAAAGTCATACAAGTCATGTGCAACTGTCATACAGTAACATGTAAGTGCTAATATTTTTCTTTTAGTTTTGAAATTTTTCTTTCAAATAAGTTGTAAATTACAATTAACCATATGTCCAATGAAGTGGGTATCATGCATCAAGTAGCTATATTTCCAACATAAGTCATGTAATCGCTTGGTTGTAAATCAGTGTGGGCTACTCATTTAAAGATAGACACTTTTGTACATAATAGCAGCAGTATGTGTGAGTAACAATTATTTTTGTAGATCGCAAACACAGCAAGGAATAGAGAGGCCTATAGAATAGACCAGGAAAAGTGATGATGAATACAGTGACAACAGTGATGTCCATCCCAAACACAGAGGAGTTTGCACTCTTGCTGAAATATGGGAGTGCACGATAAGCTAGAAGTTTGCATTTTCTTATTTGTTGCTGGTGTTGTTGTTGTTTTGGCTGCTGCATGTGACTGACTGTAGCCAAGTGCCTGATTGGCGATGGTCCAAGAGCAAACAGACATTTTTCTCCTCCCCATGATGTGTGATGTGCTGTAGCTAGCTAGCTAGCTAGCCAGCCCTGCTCCACAGCTTTGGCGATGTTGTGGAAGAAATATGCAGAATTTGGAACGCACCATATTGTGTCATTTAATGCTGTTTTTCTTGGAATAATGTGTCTTTTACTGTAGGATGGGCAACCACTGTGACTGTGCTATATGTGAGAAGAGCCAGTTAGTCCGCTTGGACAAGCATCTTCACGACGCACACAGACTGAAGTTTCACACACACACACACACATCAAATAATAATAAAAGGCTGTTGTGATGATTTTTGTTGTTGTTTTGCTTTCTGTGACAGGAGCGAGAGCCTGTGATATCCCAAGCCAGGAGACTGGCCATTGTGAAGGAGCCATTGAGGACTACCAAAAGTTTGGTCTGGGACTGAGGGCCGGGAGGAAGGTCATGGACAACGCCCGGCAGTGTGCTGGCAACTGCGTGCGCCTCTGTGAATTACAGCTGGGTATCACCAGGTACCTCGTGATATGATACTATCACGATATTTTGCCCACGATAACGATAATATCATGATACAGCGATTCTGCAATAATCGATATATTGCAAGACGTTTCATCCACGATACATCACGATATCTGTGTCACTGAAGAAATTCTGAGTTTATTGATGGCACTGAATCCATTTCACATGAATTACAAAACATTGTCAATTAAGGCACTATTAAAGCACTGATTGCAATTTTCTGGCCGATCAAGATCACAGATTTTTAAAAAGCCTGACCTGCCGATTTCGATTTTGGACAATTTTTATATAACCGACAGCATACTCCTTCAATGTTCGAATCTTATTTTATTGAAAAACAATACCTGTAAAACAAAACAATGCAAACTTGTTGTTTTACCTGCACATGAAGTAGTTGTCTCAAATATAAATGAAAACGATTTTCAAAATAATGATGTAGGTGTTTATATTGTCAGTATCTAAACAGATAGATAGAGCGTGAGAGAGATGGATGAACACACACACAGACACACACCTGAGGGGCAGAAGCACTTATTGACTGGCGCAGAGAAATTTGCATCTGGTGTGAACGGAAGGGCTCCGGCTCGCGCACGATTTTCGTTGTGCGGCGCTTAGCAGCGCTTCCGCATCCTGGCCTCAGCCCTCTCTCACGCCAGAGTCAGAGGGGGACATTGGCTGACTTTCAGACCTTTGTGGAGGTAGGTAAGATCGGTAGACGAGATCGGTTGAATGAAGAAATAGAAATCCCGCAAAATTAAGGAAATCGGCGCCGATCGATCGGTGCATCCCTATTGTCAATCAAATTCACATGAATGACAGCCAAGTAAAACAAAGTGTATACTGCACACAGTGGCTCTTCTTAACATACAATGTCCAATGTGCTTGTGTTATGTTTTGCTATTCCTCCACCCTGCGCCGTTTTCTTCTTCTTTTTACGATTTCCGGCAGGCTGTACTGCATCATTTCCTTTCAAAGAGTACGCTCCCTCTGCGATATATCGTTGTATCGATATTTTGGCACACCCCTACTGCGAATACATGGTGGGCAGCAGGTTTCCACCACCTACGACTTGAGGTTTCTGGCAGAAGTGTTGTTGTTGATGGCTCACCACCACCACCAGCCATTGCCTGCTAGTTCATTAGCGCTACTTCGCCAGCTGTGGAGGTTTAGTCCCTAACATTTGTTGTGTTCTTGTTTGAGTAATGAATCACAGACCAATCGCACATAGTTGGGATGATTACTAACGGGTTTTATTTAGATTGTATCATCCCAACCTGACAGTGTTAGCTAAGGGTAACGTTAGTCAGTTGGGGTGAATTATGTGGTATCAGATGCTGAGTATTAATAAGTCAGCGTTTTGATTCATTAGATTTTGGGATGTATTAACTTTCAATAATAGGATGTGTTGGTGGCTGGTGGTCGTGGCTGCTGCTGGTGGACACTGCTGGTGGTGGCGGCTGGTGGTCGTGGATGCTGCTGGCAGCTGGCTGCAGCTGCTGGAATAAGAGACCACTGGAAGCTGCTATAGTGGTCGACAAGGAGTGGAAAGACCCTAAACCTGATCTCAGGCAGTGGAATTTGCACTTAAAGAGTTGTGTACATAGTTGTGCCGGCAGTAAATCTAATGTCTCATAGATTCCCAGCGTGAGCTGGGTGGTGAGCTGAATCAACTTACTGGTATTGAACCCTGAGATTTGTGAAGGATTTACAAACTTACAAACCTAAAGTCTTCTGTTACTGGTCTACCTAATGGTATTGATTATTACTTACCTGTGCTCTGTTATCATATTTGTAACAAGGGTTACATTTGCCAACGTACTGGCTATCTTTAGATATCTGAAATACTTTACCTGCTTTACCTCCAACGGCCTTTCAAGCTCTGGAGTTTGAACATGCGCTTCAACTGGGAGCAGCAACGTCTGGTAGCTCAGAGTTTTTACTCAACCTTTGCTTTATTTTGTTGTGTTTTTGTATGTTTTTGTCATATTTTGTCAACTACTGATGGACACTTCTGTGGGGAGAGGAGATTCTTCAGGAGAGGAGCTTCTGTCATTGAAAATAGGGCAAATATGGAGGATGCCACTCTGTTCCAGCTGGATGAGGAGGTGCTTTCGTGGTTGCTGTGCTGGTGGTGCAGAGGTTGAAGGCTTGGAAGTGGAGATGTGCTGTAGGTTCTTTCTGCCGTCAGTCATCATGCAAGGTGTCAACTCTCTGCCTGGCGGAAGTGATGGGGAGCTGGAGATGATACAGACTAAACATCCTGAGGCACTTGACTTCAGTCATGTCTCCCTGATGGACTCACTGAGGATGTGGTGGAGAGATACATGCTGGTGGAGGCCATTCTGAACAACTCAGATCATCCTCTTCATAACACCTTGATGGACCAAGAAAAGAGAGGTGGTGGACGGCTCCTCTCTCTTCACTGCAGGACGGAGAAATATAGAAGATCCTTTGTACCTTCAGCCATCAGGCTTCTTCATTCTTCTGCAAATGGTTGATGAGCTGACAGACAAATGAATTTCCCTTTGGGGATTAATAAAGTCATTCGTATTCGTATTCATAAACACACCCACTGAACAAACTTGAACTTTTTAGACTTTGAAGTCTATTATACTGTGGTGCATTGCTGTTGTTCGGTTTAGAAACCTAAATATGCATTACGTTTGTGGTATAATGTGTATAATCTGAATATGGCAGTTTTTTTTCTCCTTTTTTTATTTATTTCCAACCTACTTTTTGTTCTTCCATTATACTGTTATTGTTTTTTCTTGCTGCACCCTACGTCATGTCATTTGCAAACTTCAGGGTTAACTGAGATTTTTATGTTTCAGGGCGAAGTGGACGAAGGTGGTTAACAATTGTCAGCCCCCAGCTGGAAGGGTATACCACAGCTCAAATGGAGATAGAAATGTGCTTTACATTACACTGTTGCAGACTGAACTTAATACCCCCTTGACAGAAAATGCCAAAGGCAGCCTGTCAAAACTGTCACCAGACAATGCCATTACACCATTTGTACAGTGACGGCACCAGAGAATTATTACTGGGGGGGCTATGGGGGAGCCTGATTGTTTATAGGGTTATGACTAATGAAGGCTAATGGACAATAAAGGCTAATGAATTCTGACGCAACAAACACCAACAAATAATACTACAACAGATATAAGATTTACTGATCCCAGGCTAATAGGCTACAAAAGTGAAATGCATGTTTCTAATGTAAGTGATAAGTAAGAAGTACATCTTCAGTAGAGCTATCTTGACTGTTTTATATACAAAAAACAGTGAAATCAACTTACAGTGATCAATTAAATCACTATAAAAAGATGATTATATACAATGTTTTTGTATATATATTTTTCTTCCATTTATCATGCATACTACCTCCTAACTGACGTAATGTGTATGAAGTAATGAAACTGACAGATTTGCTGTGTACTAAATTGTATCGATTGTTTAAAATGCAGTACAGCTGTTTCAAAGGCTTGAGCAGCCACTGTGCATTGTCTGTATTGTGTTTAATTCATGTGTATAGATCATGTGTAAGCTTCAAAAAGACTAGGTTTTTCATTGAGAGAGAATGACTTTTTTTTTCTCCCTGTCATGATTTCATTGTGCAGGCAGTAGCATGTCTCAGTTAACCAGCTTGAACCAGACGTGCTGTGAGGCAACACAACTGCTGAGGCTGTATAGTGCTGCAGTTTTTTTTTTTTTCAAATAGAATTCCATTGTTTTTAACATACGCAAAATAGGTTTTCATATATGAGAAGACCCAAAATAATCAATGTAAGTAGACAAACTATAACTATAAGCAAATACTTTTTAAACAGCATTTGTAGGGATAGGGTTTGGAATGCTTCCGACCCAAGTTTTTGATCCATGACCAGTTGGTCATCGTGGTTTACACTGGATCTCATTCTGTGTATTTTTTGTGTATTGTGTTTATCACTCATTCTCTTCTTCCACAGCTGGGGAGAACACAGAAGATGACCTTTTAACATTTTTTTTTTTTTGGTGGTGGTGGTGGTGGCCGCACTGTCCTCCATGGCTTCCTGACACATCTGTAGCCAGCTGTATCCTATGCATAGTCAGAGGTACTTGTCTAATAATGACTTATCACAAGTGTTATTGTAAGTAGCAAGAAAGTTCGTCAGACCCATTTTCAGTATCTCTTATGTCGATGGAAATGCTGTGTCACCATCTCCCCAAAGTACAGGAGCCACATACATTTGTGGATCTGCCAAGGCAGAAGTGTAACAAAATTCACGTGTAAAAAGACAGCCAATTCAGAGCTCCCACCTGAGTTATCACTGACGACAGACAAATACAGATCTAGCTACGTATGTATAGGTCTGTTTACATTACAGATTTATGTACACTTACAGATCTGTGTGTGTGTTCACATACTTTTGCATGTTTTTTGCACATATATACAACTCTGACTATGCACACGCAAATTCTGAATACACATTTGCAGATTCATGTTCGCACACACAAATGTCAGTACACATGTACAGATAGTTTTACACCTTTACAAATTGACGTTTGACACGTTTGCAAAAAGTAACAATAATACCTTCATAGGGGAGGAGTTTTTGAGGGCAGAGAAGGTTGCCAGGTTCACTCAGTGTGTCTGCAAAGGCAAACAGCTAAGAGTAGCGAGCCCGCTCTTGTGTCACTGCCCGTGCAGGGGGAAGCTCCAGCTTGTTTCGCCTCACCATTCCCCCCATGGTGAGTTTGCGCTTCATGAGCTCCTAGCCAAGTGCATACGACGTGAAAAAATTGTCAGGTGTTATGATGTCCCTGGATACCCTCTGTTAGCTGCTGCACCACTCTCATACCCTGGTTTCTCTTTGGCTGTCCATGAGCAGGTTTCTAACATCCATGTTCCAGGCATAGCTTGTCCTGGAATCACAAGCTACCCAGATCTTGATCCCGTTCTTACTGGGCTTGCTGGGCATATACTGCTTGATGCCCGTCAGAGTTGTCACTGTTTTAGATAAAAATGATGAATTGTCCCAAGGAACCATCACTTATAAGCTCTGTTTGATGTTGTCTTGACTGATAGGCTGTGATAAGATCATGTTTACGAAGCTGTAGCTTTGAAAATGTGGAAAAAAGTGTGTTGTCTGGGAGCCCCATGCACGTGAGAGTTGGGGATGAAATGATGTTTACATACCTGGTCTTTGTAGAGAGAGGCCCATCAGATGTTATTATGAAGTTATGTTTACACTTATGTAGCTTTGAAAGTGTGTGCGTGTGTGTGCGCTCGTGCGTCTTTGTGTGTTGGACAGAAGTCATTTTCAGATGAGGTTTGTGGGATGTGTGTGTGTGTGTGTGTGTGTTTGGGGTGGGGGGGGACTTGGGTGTGGATGGGTGTGTGGGTGAACGTGGGTGTGTGTCAGTGGGCTCTAATTTCGTAGACCTGGCGGAAGCAAAGTGCAATGCTGCTCCACCACGGCAACGGGGCGTGTCTAGGTGCACTTTGCAATTTTCATGCACGGTGCACCGTGGCGCACCGTGGCACGAGTTTCCCACCTCCGTCCCTCCTACCGGCACGAGTGGGAAAGATGGAGGGGAGAAGGTGTGGAGTGGGTTTAACAAGTAACAAGTGATTCAGATCTTCACCAATCAAATGAGCTCCTCTCCTCATAGACGGGACGCACTGCAATTTTGTCATTTTATATTTCAACATGGACGAAGGAGGCAGCAATGCCAGACAGCCAGACTTCTCCAGGAGTAAACTGATGTTTTGGTCCGGGAGGTCCAAGCTCACAGTGGCTGAATATATGGTAACATGAACAGACCTCCATGGACTGATGAAGCAGAAGTAGTCTGGAGGAGGTTACTGATCCTGGTAATCAGGTTTGTCCTGATACACTGAGAACCATTGGCCAGTGTAAAAAAAAACACCCTTTTCCCCCACTAATAAAGATGCTCACATTTAGAAACCTATATTTAAACCCATGTAACAAAGATGAGTAGTGTTCAAAGATCACAACATAAACAAATACCATGTGTAACAGGGATGAAATCTGAAGCACCTGTGTGTAAATGAGGCAGCACCAAGCTCCCTGGCCTGGTCCTTATCGGTGAGCGACTCTCTCGAGTTCGAATTCTCTGAGATGAGCGATGCTGAATATCTCCTCACTATCTGATGCTGAGGCTGTTTGTGGCTGAGAGAGATGTGAACCCGTTGGTTTAAACTGTGTTCATTCAGTCAGGTTGAGTTTCCATTACGCGCCTTTGATCTGACATCAGATGTGACGGGACGATCGATATAGATATAAATGTATGTGCTGATTCATACAGTCACATTGAATAGTGGTTGTTGTGATTATTTACTGCACTGAAATGTGTCTGACATTCAGGAAACCTGCCTGTGAGGTTTTGGTGACGTGTGCGCACCACTTGACCAGCTGCGCTCCACCTTGCGCCAAGAGTAGACCTGGTTGGAGCTGCAGAGCCTTTTGGCACGAAATTTCACCACTATCTGCCATGCCTGCGTCTGGTACGAAATTAGAGCCCAGTGTGTTATGCAAACTGGAAAGCACGACAGAGTGACCCATTGTCGAGTAGCGACACCTAGTGGTTATGGGTCAAAACTGACTCGGGAGGGCAACCAATGTCACAAAATTTAATAAAATACCCATAATTCAATGCAAGTGGCGCTAATCAATTTTATTTGTGCAGGCATAG
The DNA here is from genome assembly GCA_021432705.1 of Caranx ignobilis. NCBI lineage: Eukaryota > Metazoa > Chordata > Actinopteri > Carangiformes > Carangidae > Caranx > Caranx ignobilis. The sequence continues at coordinate 19,214,876 of MU269990.1, forward strand.
TAGGGGACCACTGGAGACATTTTCAGACAATTATATGAAAAAAGAAAAAAAAAAATATATATATACATATATATATATATATATATATATATATATATCTGTTTGGTTTTAGGACACCTCACGGTCGCTCTCTTAAAAATAGTGAATGACATCAGAAGAAACCTTTGGTTCTGGTACAACTTGACTTGAGTGCTGTCCTTGATACTTTCATCTCTAGATAATTATTTCTCCAAACATTATGAGTTAGCACAAGGATCAATTTCAGGACTGACACTTTTTAATTTATACATGCTACCCCTTGGCACTGTCTTCAGAAGACAGAGCATCTCTTTCCACAGCTATGCTGATGATAGTAAGCTCTATGTGGCTGTGTCTTCTGATGACACTGGGCCAACTGGCTCACTTTCTATCTGCATTTTAGATATTAAGGCATGAATGTCACACAACCTTTTACAGCTTAACCAGGACAAGACAGAACTACTAATCATTGGTCAAAGGCTCAGTGAAAGAAACTGGCCTCTAAAATAAAAACACATGGACTAAATCTAAGAGGCAAGAGAGTAACTAATTCACACTTTTATAACCAGCAGGCTGGACTACTGTAATGCTCTTCTTTCTGGTCTACCCAAGAACACAATTAATCAGCTGCAACTGATTCAAAATTCTGCAGCATGGGTTCTCACTCAAACCAAAAGGAGAGCACACATTACGCCTGTTTAAAATCTTTATACTGGCTGCCTGTAGTTTTCATATTAATCTTCAAATCCTGCACTGCATGGGCTTGTGCAAGACTACATATCTCAGAGATGCTTTTTGTTTATGAACCAGGGCAGCCCCTCAGCTCCGGCACATCTCTTTTAACCATTCTGCAAAGTAGAACAAAAAACTTTTAGCCACTACACTCCAAAACTTTGGAATGACCTGCTGGATGATCTGAGAGGAGCTGGAAACATTAAAATTAAACTGAAAACTCTTTTCAGTCCAGCTTTTATGTAGTGAACACTTTTATAGTTTATTTCTTTTTTTCTGTATCTTTTATCTATATTTGTTGTATTTTATTGTTTGATTGTTTTTATCTTTTGTTCTTGGCCTCTTTCATTCATTACTACTGTACTTATTACTGCTTTGTTTTTATTCCTTTTATTGTTATTTCACTGGTTGTTTCTATTTTCATTCTTGATCTTGTGCATTGGTCTGCAAGTCCTTTTTGATTTTACTTCTTATGCCGTTGTTTTTATTTTCTTAAGTCAAACTGTAAATCACTTTGAATTGTTCTTGATTGATTTGAAAGGTGCAAAATTAATAAAATGTGATTGATTATCATCATTAAATTATACTTGTTTCTGTCCCAGTAGAATTGATTCATTTCATGTTTTGACTTAGAAACAATCAGAATAATCTCTTGATGACTTTATCTCCAAAATGTTGCTTGAAAAAATGGTCTCTTGCCTGTCTGAGAGGCTGATCTATCTGATTTCAGATCCTTCCATACACTGTGAGAACAGGTGTCAGCTCTCATTCATGCTGACACTCCTCATCATTTCCTCTTCAGAATCTTCAGCCACTTACTATGTCTCTTTCTCTCACTTTTTCTCTCTCTCTCACACACACCTACTCTCTCTCTCTCTTTCTCTCTTTCTCTTCAGTGACTGTCTCGCCTACGGTCTCTCTGGAGTCAATCTGTCTTTATTTTGTGCTCTCTCCGTTCTGATTGACTATTATCAAGACCTGTTAGGATGCCGTGGGCAGTGGTTAACAAACACACACATACACACAACTTGACATCTCACAGCCAGTCACAGAGTGTCTGAGAGGGTGGTGGGGTGGGCTTTGACTCAGTGAATCAACAGCAATTTACTGCTGATGTCTCTCTGCCTTTGTGAATGTGTGTGCATGCGTGTGGCTAATTGCTGATATGTTCAGGGATTCACACTGACTACGTTTACATGCAGTCAGTATTCGGGTTAAGGTCAATATTCCAGTTTATGAATATGAATATGAATATGAGCATATTATGGTTTTTCAAAAGGGTTATTGGTGTTTACATGGCCGTGTGCAACTGGGTTATTGCTAATATTCCGGTTATGAAAGGGTTATTGACTGCATGTAAATGCAGTCATTGTGACTTTGCTGGTGAGAAAAGTGAAGCTGCATTTAACCTAGAAAATTTTTCCAAACTTGAATACTGGCACTAGCAACACACAGATAAATGTCCCCCCTCATGGGGGGGCGCTAGTGAGATGAGAGCAGTATAGACGTGTTTTTTAGAGTTTCACACAGCACGCCAAATCTTACTATTTAAAACTGCTTTTTTGAACACTTGATTCGCCTTTTTTGTTGCCCTTCATTTCTTTTTTGCACTAACATTAATTGGAACATAAAAATGTCTGGTAAAACTGCACGAGGTGGAAAGGGAGCTGGCCGTCTGCTAGCCAACAACACAGCTGATGCTAGCTGCGATCAAGCCGGTAGGAAATCACTGGAGCAGTCACCAGTTGAAAATGAAAACGAGCTTCCACTCGCTTGGCATAAATTGTCAGATATGCTTTTGCAGTCCTTTAACGAGTGGTTTGATAAGTCTGAGCAGAGTTTCCAGAACATTTTGTCTGCCCAGCGGGAGCTTACTGAGAGACTAAAAGTTCAGTCGCTGAACTGCAGCAAGAGAATAAAAAGCTGCGGGCCAAGCTTTATGATCTTGAAGGGAGATCCAGGCGCAACAATATAAGAATTGTTGGCATCCCGGAAGGTGAGGAGAAGGGAGGCCGACTGAGTTTGTCTCCAATCTGATCCTTAAGCTGCTGGGCAACGACAACTTCACCAAACCGGCTGTTATTGATAGAGCACATCGTGTGCAACAGCCCAAACCACCAAAAGGATCCAGACCCCGCATGATAATCGCACAGGTACATCTCAGTCAGGAGAAGGAGAAGATTCTGTGGCTCGGGGGGCAGAGTTCAATGGAATACGAAGGTAACCGAATCTTAATCTTCCCTGACTACACTGCGGAGGTGATGGAGCAACGGCGGAGATTCCGTGAGGTGCTGCATCTGCTGAGAGAGAAGGAGATTTGACACTCTCTGCGTTTCCCGGCCAGACTCCACATCCACTACCAAGGGCAAGTAAAAACATTCAACCATCCGGATTAGGCTAAGACTTTGTGAATCAAAAACTCTAAAAGTTTTATTTGCTAAACGAAAATGAAGAGAGTCTAAACGTGTTTTGAGCAGACTTTTACATTAGCGGTTTTTGTTTCCAATGTTCAACTCACTATTTTACTCTGTGTGCCAATGAGGGGCGGTCAGATGGAGGTGTTTTTTTTTTGGACCAGCGATCCCAGATGTGGATGAGGGTAGCTGTGCTTCGTTTGGGGAAGCTTTGGGTGGGGGGGTTGTTGGGGTATCTGTTAACTGTTCATGTTATTGTTATTTGTTTGAGGCTGGCTGCCAGACTGAACATTAAGTCTGTATCTCACACTAATGCAAAAATTTACCACATGTGAATATTGTCCTGGATTTCATGTCCCTGGTCTCTTAGAACTTACGTGGTTTAGCTCACCCAGTTAAACGAAGTAAAGTTTTTTCACATTTGAAATCATTGAAATCTGACATTGTATTTTTACAAGGAACTCATGTCAAAGCCACTCATCACAGGAAACTCAGGGATAATTGGATTTCACAGGTCTATCAGTCACCATTCAAATCAAAATCCGAGGTGTTGCTTGACGTGTTCTCTTCCGAAAGACTGTGCCTTTTGGATTTCAATCATCTACAACTGACCCAAATGGCAGGTTCATAATTCTGACAGGGCATATCAATTCATTTCCTATTACTCTAGTGAATATATAGAGGCCAAACACAGATGACCTGTGGTGTTTGATCTGATCCCAGACGATGATTCAAGCCACACAGTGATGGGGGGGTTTAATTGCTATCTGGGCCCATATTTAGATAGGTTGTCTTCTGCCTCCCCACCTAATATTCTTGCTGTACAAACCATTAATAATTTGATGAAGACAAAGAGGTGGTGGATATTTGGAGATTACAGCACCCATCTGATCGCGATTACTCTTTTTATTCGCACGTACACAGATCGTACACACGGATTGATTATTTTCTAGTTGATTTCAGATTCATTTCTAACATTAACCACACTAAATATCACGACATAATAACATCTGATCACAGTCCCGTCAATCTTAATCTTGAATCATCCTCCCCTAGACAAGCATATAGTTGGCATTTTAATGCATATCTCCTTGAGGATCAAGCCTTTAAAACACACATCACCACACACATATCACAGTTCTTTGAGACCAACAACAATGGTGAGGTGAATGATACAATACTGTGGGAAACACTCAAAGTGTATATTAGAGGGCAAATTACTTCTTATGAAGTTAAAAGGAGAACAGACAAAACAAACCATTTATAAAATAAAATCAAAATCTGGAGAACTGCTTACGGACTTAAGGGACATCAACGAATGTGTTGCCCTCTCAAGTAGACCCGACTCTGTCTCGCTGTTTGGCAACTTTATTTGTCCCGGTTCTGCATTCGTTTTTTTTTCCGAGGCATCCACAGACACGGGGAAACACCATACAAAAGAAAAGAACAACCGGCTGATGACATCACATCACCTTTGACTTCAGTCCGCAAAATATAAAATATAAACAAAATGAAAATACTGTTTGTTTACTGGCTTCTCAATCATAAGAATGTAGAATATTGAAATGTAAATTAAATAATCAATATCAAATCTAGGTCTCAACACCCTCCCCCACTAAATAAAATGTTGCCAAACATTTTCTTAATCTCTAACCTATTGAACGCTTTGTGAAAAGGTAAGTAAACAGGTATGTATGACACACAGCACCATTTCTTCATTTACAGGATGATGAGGTTGTACTATCAAAATAATCCTTTTTTTTTTTTTTTCTTCTTTGCAAAAGTCTCTCATGGCCACAATACAGGATTAGATGCTCAGAGTCCATAAGTATTGAAGGGTGCATAGTCCATAGAAGCATTGGTGGGCCCCCCAAATCTTCACAAATGGGACAAGGAAATTACCATCTACACCCAGAACTGTGTGTTAACACATTTCATAGCCGTGTAAGTCTATTCCGTACACATTACTAATTCCTCCTTTACAGTATGTACCACACTATTGTCTTGACTACAAAATACTACAATAACAACCCTCCATTTTCAGTACTTATTATTAAAATAAATATTCAGATAACCTGTTTTTTTTTTAATATTCTGTAATGTGTGTCAATTACCAAATTGGACTATAACTTAGGTAACAAATCAGAAATAAACTAACTTATTAAATTGTCTTGTGTGTGTGTGTGTGTGAATCTCTATTCATGACAAAAAGGATACATGGATGATGATCTGGTCGGCAGGTCATGGCTGGTCTCAGAGAGCTCTCTCACACCGACAGGGCAGGTTTTCAGCTGTTGAAAGGTTGGCTGGCCCAACTGGTCATAGGTGTAGACACGCCTGGGCTGTCGAACTCTCCTAGGCCTTTCTCTCCGTGTTACAGCATCGCTCTGCTCATCGTCAGATTCCACAGCCGGAGCGTCACTCTTTTCCTCCACGCCATGTCTGTCCTCCACATGTTCCTCTTCAGAGTGTTCCTCAGGTATAAATGCCACCTTAGGTCTGTCTCTGGGCGTGTCACTCCTGGGACAGAAATCTTTTGCTTCTGCATTGAGGGGCGGATCTGCATGTCTCACTGCTGTCCACACGTGATACTCCTCTTCACTGGAACTGTCTGTATCAGTTGGGCAAGTGTTGTGCTTGCGTGTATGTTGTCTTCCTGTTCTCTGTTTTGTTTTGTTTCCACTGCCTTTCTCTTTCAGGTTGGATTCACCCGCCTCTGGCTCTTCCACCAGGTAGGGGCACGGCAAGAGTAGGTTTCGGTGTAACACACGTCTTCTCCCAGTTCCTTGCAATGGCTCAACCACGTACACTGGACTATCAGGGCCTTTCCTTCCCATGACAACATAAATCACGTCTTCCCAGTAGCTGCGCAGTTTTCCGGTGCCACCTCTGGGTGTGAGGTTCCTCACCAGGACGTGATCACCTGACTCAAGTGTCGAACTCCATGCACGCTGATTGTAATTTTTCTGTCCTCTTTTAGCACTTTTCTTCATATTCTGTCTTGTTATGGCATAGGCTTCTTGCATAACGTCTCTCCATTTCTCTGCATATCCAGCCTGTGAATGGTTTCTCTCCTCTCCTCTCCTGGGGAACATCAGGTCAATTGGTAGTGTTGGTTCACGCCCAAAGAGAAGGAAGAATGGAGAAAATCCTGTTGCCTCATGCACAGTTGAGTTATAGGCGTGGACCACTTTGTCAAGGTGCTCCTTCCACCTTGACTTCTGAGACTCCTCCAGTGTACGCAGCATTCCAAGCAGTGTTCTATTGAAGCGCTCGGCAGGATTTGCTTGGGGATGATATGGGGAAGTGCAAGAGTGACGAATACCACAGTAGTCTTGGAGCTTGTGGAAGAGAGTGTTTTCAAACTCTTTTCCCTGGTCGTGGTGTATCTTGGATGGGAAACCGAAACGCATGATAAAGTCATCAAAAAGCTTTCTGGCTGCTGTCTTCCCAGACTTGTCTCTAGTTGCATATGCCTGCGCATATTTAGTAAAATGGTCAACAACTACGATTATGTATTCCTCACCTCCCTTACACTTGTCCAGATGTAAGTAATCGATGGAGATCATCTCAAACGGTGCAGAAGTCTCTATACTCTGTATGGCTGTTCTGGTTACTCTGTTCGGTTTCTTTCTCTTAATGCAGCGACACACTTTAGTAACATAATGTTCCATCTCCTGTCTCATCTTAGGCCAAAAGAAGCATTCTCTTGCTAGAGCTACCATTCTGTCTGCACCTAAGTGTCCCATTTCTTCATGTAGATGTTTGTACACCACTGGTTTCAGAGACTCAGGGACAACTAGCTGCTTCCTTGTTGCAGTTTCTCTTCGGAGGATACCATCACCATCTATCTGTAGACGGGGCCACTCCCTGAGAAGTTGCCGGACGCCTTCATTCTCTCTCAGCTTGTCTTTATGTTTCAGATGGATATGTGTTTTTTTTAAAGTCACTACTCTGTTTACGACTACATCTGCATTTTGAGCTGTCCTGATGTCGTCTGCTCCAAGAGGTTGAATTGGCTCTGAGATGTTGCATCCTTCTGGCAGCGCATCTTCATTACAAGTAACAGCAGAGATCCAATTCACTTCTCCTGTCTCGTTTATGTCCAGGGCCTTCCCGATGCATTTGACAGTTTCCTGTTGACACTCCTCAGTGCATTCTTGGATGACATCCTCAATGGATTCTGGTCTGCGTGACAGGAAGTCTGCATCTCTGTTTGCTGTTCCAGGCCTGTATTTCAGTGTAAACCTATAATCCGCTAACTCTGCCACCCAGCGGTGTCCAGCTGCATTCAGTTTTGCTGACTTTGTGACATACGTCAGGGGATTATTGTCACTGTACGCTGTAAAGTAGGGTGCATGGAAAAGATAGTCCTGAAACCGCTCTGTTATGGCCCATTTCAGCGCCAGGAATTCTAATTTGCCAGAATGTAACTTGTAATTCCTCTCTGCTGCTGTTAGGGTCCTTGATCCATAGGCTATCACTCTGAGAACACTCTTGACGCTGGTACAAAACTGCACCTAGACCATCTTCAGAGGCATCCACGTGTAGCACAAAGGGTTTCTCTAGATCAGGATATGCCATGACTGGTGGATTTGTCAACTGGTCCACAATTTTGTTTAGTATTTCTTTGTGGAGCGCTGTCCACTGCACTGGATGAGAAGGTGGCAACTGAGCAGATTTCCGGCTAAGCTCCTTTTTCTTTTGACTTCGCTTCGCCTCAGGCTTGGGCTTTGCTAAGAGTACATAAAGGGGCTTGGCTGTCCTGGAAAAGTCTGGTATGTAAGATCGGTAATAACTAAGGAATCCCATTAGTTTTCTCACCTCTCGCACAGTAGTTGGTGTTTCATGCTTCAGTGCTTGAACCGCCTCTGCTTCTTTAGGGTTCATCTTGTATCCCTCTGCAGAGATAACACGACCTACATAACAGACCTCACTTTTGAAAAAGTTACATTTTTTTGGTCTCAGTTTTATACCACACTCTTGCTGTCGTCTGAGCACCTGTCTCACATTGTGAATGTGTTGGTTGAAGCTGGAGCTAAAAACCAATACATCATCCAAATATGGGACACATACCTCGTCTCTGAGGTCTCTCAGGCATCTCTCCATATAGCGTTGAAAGCAGGCAGGGGCATTGGTCAGCCCGAATGGGATCCTCACCCATTCATAAAGTCCCCATGGTGTTATGAATGCGGTGCAGGGTCTGCTTTTCTCACTCACGAAACCCTGATGGTATGCTTTTCCCTGGTCCAGCACCGTGAACCAGGAGTTGCCACCAAGGTTGTCAAGAATCTCTTGAATCCTCGGGATGGGATGACGATCAGGCAGTGTTTTCCCATTCAGTAACCTGTAGTCTATACACAGCCGGAGACTCCCATCTTTCTTCCGGACGCATACTACAGGTGAGGAGTATGAGGAGCAGGACTTCTGGATCCAGCCTCGGTTGAGTAAGTCCTGTATGTGTGTTTTTACTTCCTGATAGAGATGTTTAGGGATTGCATAGTATGTTCTTTGGACAGGCACATTGTCTTTTAGTTGTATCTCCATCTCCAAATCCTTAATGCACCCTGTATCCCAGTCATCCTTTGCAAAAACATCACATTCTTCCCTGAGCATTTGTTTTACCTGCCGTTGCTGTTCTTCTGACAGATGGCTCAGGTCCACAGGTGGATCCCAGGGCTCACCTCGTGATTCTCCACTCAACTGCTGCGCAGGTGGATCAGCACTGCTGTCTGAAGCTTGTGGTGTCTGTTCCTCAGCCAACTTTGTCTGTAATGGGTAGATGGCAACAACACCGTGCAACAGGCCAAGTGTGGTGCGACTGCCAAGCACAATATCATTATCAGTAATATTTTCCACAGTCACTTCAATTTTACCATTACCTTCTGAGGGAAGCTTAATCAATTGTTCTCTAATGGCTAGGCCGGATGGCCATGGTGTCTCAAGGTTTGGCTCTAACACTACATGTGATGCACTCACCAAACTCTTGTTTAGCCGACCACACTGTACAACCATCACTTTGTTCCTTGGGATGGTCACTGGTTGTCTGCCTACTCTGGCTAAGTGGGGCTGGTCTTCAGGCTTTTGCTTTTTCAAAACAGATAAAACAGCTCTTGCAGTTCTGTGGTCTACCTCCAGGGCTGTGCACAGTCTCTTAACCATCTGACCCGATGAAATACAGTCTCCACTTGTGTCATTGGTCAGGGCCAGTTCCTCGATTACATTAAAGCCAATGATCGGGCGTTCAGTGTCACTGTTGGCCACAAGGATGGGTACCAGGACGGGTTTGTCGCTCATTCCAGCTACAGCATCTTTGGATAAGGTGACTTCAATTTCCATCCATCCCTTATATGGAATATCAGTTCCATTCGCAGCTGAAAGCTCCAATGATCCATCTTCAAGCAGCTCAGTCACTGGCCTCACTTCAACATCTGGTACGTACTTTGTTTTCCAGTTGGTCCCCACAATTGATACCTGTGAACCAGTATCCCACAGTATCGTGGTGTCAACTCCTCCTAAAGAAGCTCGAACTAGACATCTCTTTCCAACCAGCTTCGCTGTTTGCAGCTGTTTACCAGTGAGAGGTGCTCTTCGACTGAAAAGTTCTGCTTTCTCTGAGTTTTCAGCTGGGTATTGCAGGATTTCAGTTTTGCTTGTGCTGGCTGTGATGTTTTTCATTTGGCACCCTGATGCCCAATGTTCTGTGCTGCCGCACTTATAACAGTGATTACACTTTCCATCAGGGTTGGACTGTTGACATTTCCGACATTGTCTGCTGTTAACAGTCCTAGGTCATGCACTGTATTTTCGACTTGGCTCTTCACCGACTCTCCTTCGTTGAACGTGAGACTGAGGGACTTGTTGAAGGCTTGCGATGTGTGTGGTGAGGTTCTGAATAGCTTCACATATGGCTTTGTTACCTTGATCAACCTTTTCCATGAGTGTATCACGTTTGTTTGTTTCACCACTTTTATTCTTGTTTGGTTTTTGCACATGTTCAGTTTGTTCACTTTCTTCACCTATTGCTGCCACTCTAATCATTTTTGCTTTTGATGTGGTTGACAGCTTGTTCTTTCTTTCCATTTCCAGGCTATATGCAGCTGTCATTTTCTCCAGAAGGACTTCATCTGTAACTTTGGGATTTTGTAAGTATGGCTTTATGTCTGTTCGAATAGTGTCATCATGAAGACCAGTCATTACTGTTTGAAGGAACTGGTTTTGAATTAGTTCTGCACTGTACTTCAAACCAGACTTGACTCTATCTGAAGCAATGACAATTTGTTGTCTCAGGTCCATGGCTCGCATCAGAAACTGTATGGGCGTCTCTTTGGGCTCCTGAACTGCACGTGTGAGGGAGTGATACAGCTCTGTAGCATCTTTTTCAATGTAATGAGTCCGTAGAATTTGCCCGAGGGCTTGCAGTGGCAAATCTATTCTGCTCTCCAAATAACTCTTCAGTTTTGTTCCTGGAGCTGTTGCTTGGATAACAGCCTCGACAACTTCTCCCTCCTCATATCCTTTCTTTAATGCCCTCTGAATCTGTCTCTCCAAACTGGAGTAGGTTAATTTGTCCTTTTGATTTGGTTCTCCAATTTGTCCAGTTATTTTTAACTCTCTCCTGTACAGCGGATGGACCAAAGACACATTTTGACTAGATACAGCAGCTGTTGCATTCAGAATTGAACCACTTTCCCTTTGTCCTTCTGTATTATTCGAGGCTGTTTCATTTTTGTTTCTGAGGCATCCACAGACACGGGGAAACACCATACAAAAGAAAAGAACAACTCTGCTCTGCGCCGGCTGATGACATCACATCACCTTTGACTTCAGTCCGCAAAATATAAAATATAAACAAAATGAAAATACCGTTTGTTTACTGGCTTCTCAATCATAAGAATGTAGAATATTGAAATGTAAATTAAATAATCAATATCAAATCTAGGTCTCAACAAATGTTTCAGAGAGTTTTACTCAGAAATTTACACTTCCAAATCAACAGCTACACAGGAAGATTTTGATAATTATTTGACTCGCTTCACTTTCCAAAATTAGATGCAGCTTTCAGGGAGAGCCTGGACTTGAATTTCTCACTTTCTGAGCTACAGGATGCTATCAGAGCATTCCCCACCGGCAAGGTGGCAGGTCCAGATGGGTTTAGGCCAGAGTTTTACAAAAGGGGTTCTCACACCTTCTGTGTTGAGAATGATCTACGACACGTTTAAGAACAGACAGCTTCCATTCTCTCTCAGTGAAGCCAATGTTGGTGTTATATTAAAAAAGGACAGGGATGAAACAGACCCAGGCAGTTATAGGCCTATTGCCCTACTAAATTATGATCTAGCAAACCGCCTTGGTAAAAATGTAGCAAGCCAGGACCAAATAGGATTTATTCCAGGCAGGTACTCCTTCTGTAATGTCCACAAAATCCTTAACATCATGTGTGCTGAGTACAGCAAAGATGACAGTCTTTAGACGCTCATAAGGCATTTGATAGAGTGGCCTTATTTATTTGCAACACTAAAGAAATTTGGACATTTTTATAGAGTGGGTCAAAATATTATACAGCAGTCCGTAATCTTCCATTCTAACAAACAGGGACAAATCCAGTCCATTCAACCTGCAGTGCGGTGTCCGCCAGGGAGACCCATTGTCCCTCCTGCTGTTTTATATAGTGCTGGAGCCCCTGGCTATTGGTATTAGAGGATATCCGCACATTAAAGGTATTAGGTCAGACAGCACCGAGACCCGTGTGACTCTGTATGCGGATGACCTCCTTGTCTGTTTAACTGACTCAGTGGTCTCCATTCCCATCCTATTTGAATATATAAATTCCTTTGGGAGCATCTCTGACTATACCATAAACTGGAGAAAGAGTGAGTTCATGCCCCTAACAGACCAATTCACTGACGACTTCCTGACAAAATTGCCTTTTAGAGTGATGAAGTGTTTTACCTACTTAGGGCTTAAACTGACAAAAAGTCACGCTATAGGTTAATTCAGTACAAGGTGCTGCACAGACTGCATTACTCAAAAACAAAGCTAAATTGTATCTTCCCATCTGTATCTCCTGTATGTGACAAGTGTCATACTACTGAGGGTTCACTAGCACATCTTTTCTGGTTCTGCCCTGAATTGCATAATTTTTGGTCAGCTATATTTGAGCAGCTGTCAAAGGCTTACTCCAGAGACATTCAGCCTAACCATGACCTGGCCATCCTTGGTTGCTCTGCTGGGACTTCTGATTTTCCACATGACACGCAGATCACTCTGCACCTAGGGATGGTGGTAGCTAAGAAACTTATTCTCCTAACCTGGAAGTCTACCACTCCACCCACCTTTGCCCATTGGCTCAACGAGATGCTGTCCGTTATTCAGATGGAAAAACTGCGCCTGCACAAACCCAGCGAACAGAACAGATTCGGGAGAACTTAGGGAACCTTTCTAGCCCAGTGTCAGGTGTGATATCTGACTCAACTTTTCACATGGTACTTACTTTACTTTCACTACTGCAACTACATTTTTTTCTGAGAGTCTATTTACGTAATTATACAGCTGTCTAGCAGCCCCTTTTTTTATTTAATATTTTATTTTATTTTTTCCTCCTGTGTTCTCTTTTATGTATGACTGTTTTTCTGTAAAGTTGAAAAGAGTAAATAAAGTATTAAAAAAAAAAAAAAGTATCCCCCCTCATGGTTTCATAAAGTGTGTTAGTGTCAGGGTTGTGATTTTTCAGTTTTGGGGCCCCTTTCAGGAAAGCAGGATTAACAAACTCTGAGATAAAACACTGAACTCTAGTTTGACCAAACCTGAGCTGTCAAACAGGTGATAACATTTAGTTCAGTCAAATCATTCCACCTGAGTAAATTTGTGGGGCGCCGTGTGACACAGTGGATTATTCGGGCGCCCTGTGTACGGAGGCTGCGGTCCTCGCTGCAGTCGGCCCTGGTTCGAGTCGGGTGGCCCTTTGCCGCATGTCGTTCCACCTCTCTCTGCCTCCCTGTTTCCTGTTTCTCTCCACTGTGCTATCACATAAATATCTAAGGGCTGACTACAGTCAATTGTAAAAGCCACAGTGGAATGATAACAGTCAGTTTATAATGTCACAGTGGACTCACTACATCATTTTGTTTTATTAAAGAGCTGACAACAGTCACTTATGATGTTACAGGTGAATGAGATTATTTCCCTTCGATGTCACAGTGGGCTGAATACATCTTTTTTTTTTATCAAAGGGCTGACAACAGTCAATTGTGACTGTTGTCAGCTGCTGTCAGCCCCCCCCCCACCAACACACACATAAGTGATGACACGTTACCTTGTACTAGTCTAGTAGTAAGGACTCTAGAAACCCCTTTTCATTGAGACATTGAGGTAAGAGGAAAAGAGACCCCTACCAGTTGTTGCACAAATCATACCAAAATGTCACCTACGAAACAAGTACACTGAGAGACCTGTTAGGAAAAAAAATGTTTTTATTAGGCTAATAATAGGGCTGTGGTTTATGCTGCGTTCTGTCACCATGTTGCTATGGCAACATCAACATACTTGTCTCATACTCATAGGTCACATTCGGTGGAGCAGCGCGGCAGGCAGCAAAAGTGAAAATATTTTAACTTGCCGTTTGCCATTCCCGTGACCGTCCACGGTATTTTTTTGCCGACCTCCCTCAAGTTTTACAGTTGTTCTCTCGTCCACTTGACCTACTGTCTGCCGGACTCCATGTGAGCCAACGCTCCTCTTTCTGGTATGTTACTTACTGCTGTGTCGACTACCAAAAATAGTGGATCTGACCACATGCAAGTTTACACTGTTGGATCGCGTCGGTCATCGGCTTAACTTGCAGTGGGCTGCTTGGTTGTAACATAAAAAGATGTCACTCACCTGTCACCTTGTCTTCCTCTTCAGCTGAAAATTTCCCGCGATTTTCCACCCGATACATCATCAACTTCCTGCATGCGCCGTGTGGTTTCAAAATAAAAGCTGCCCGGTGCATTAATATGTTATGCTGTTCGGGGCCTCTTCTATTTTTTTCTCTCAAAATTTTTACCGAGGTCTGGACCTCGGTGACCTCATAGCTGGCTACGGCCCTGCCAGTTGGTGGTTGAGAATGCCTTGCATCTGGGTGGCTCAATGGAGGATGTACCACCGTGTCCTCGAGCTCAATCCAGAAGTGGCAGAGAAGTGTGTGAAGGCGACTTGTGTTCTTCTTGGTGATATAGTCTGTAAACATTAATTTCACCTTAGACTGGAGCCTTACAAATAAACACAACAAGCACAATCCAAATTCTGTACAGTAAATACCACTGGTTAAAGCATCAGCAACAGGAGCAACAGGAACAACAGGAACAGCAGGAGCAGCAGGAGTAGCAGAAGCAGCAGGAGCAAAAGGACCAGCTGGAGCAACAGGAGCAGCAGGAGCAACAGCAGATGCAGCAGGAGCTGTGCCCTCGCTGTCACTCGAGGATTGATCTATAGAGAAATTATTATTATTTATGATCCAGCTTGTTCTACAATAGGGGAACACATAATTTGAGATTTAATGGAAACAAATGTGAGAGAAACAATACACATAGAAACTGCTCTATCGCCTGCTGAATTTGAAACTATTTTTACATGTACTGTGATACTGCTATTACATATGTGTGTATGTCCTCACTTAACCAACCGTCACAAGCTCCTGCTGATGGCCCTGCTCCTCCTGACCACAGTTCTCCTGATGGCCCTGCTGCCTCATCATCTCTGCTCTCCTCATATGAGTTCTCTGTGGTCCAGTCTTCCTCGACCCCCTGACACATGTTGCCACTGGCTTCCTTGGGTGTGGTGAAGGGGTCGAGGAAAGACAGGACCGTGGATAACCCCCCCGCTATTGCCCTAACTGGAGTGTTGACTTCACTGTTGAAATCGGTAAGTGCGTCTTGTTGGGGCAGTTCTAAATGACAAAATATACTGAATGCAACAAGACTCAAATTCTCTGTGCAATCCAACTCAGGTGACCTCAAAAGAAGACCCTGGTGATTCTTTTCCTCATAAGTGCTTCTCTTTGGGGTTGTCTTGGTTGTGACACAGCTGCCATGGAAACATGGCTGGTTGAAGAATCGACAATTTTCACCAACAATGGCATTTTTAATGCTAGGTAAGAGATATACTCCAACTTAACTCACATCCTTGGGGATAATAAAGTAAAGTGCTTTCAAGTTGGGGTGTGGTTCTGCACTAAATTTCAACAAGAATTTCTTTTGGGGTTATTTCTTTTCTAAACCCTGCAACCACACTCATTTTCTCAAAGGTCACACAATTTGCGTGCAGCAGTGTTTTTTTTTTTTTTGTTTGTTTCTCTTGTGTTTATAAATACAGATGAAAGTGCAGCTGGTGACTACCATGTAGCTACAAGTTGCATAAAAGAAATTCATTGAGGTCTAACTATCCTCTCATCAAATGCTAATGATGCCCATGAATTTAAGGTAATTGCTCGAGCCCAAGATGTACGAAATTTGTGATTCATTGTCAACAATTATCAAGACCGTTGAAACTTCCAGACAAAGAAGGTGGAGTGGGGTGGGAGTGGCTTTCTTCAGATTTAAGACAGGCAAGTCTCTGGGAGAAGAGCCACTGCAATGGTGAGACATTGCCGAAGATGCTGCATCACCTGGGGGATGAGGAAGGTCATACTGAAGGTAGTTGTCCAACTAGAAATTGTCTGTAACTTGTCCTGCTTTTGAGTTCTTCAGTGGTTATGCAGACTATGGCTTGATGTACAATTTCACATTGTCACCAACATTACCCGAACACAAGCACAGACTTGAATTCTGAAAGCAGTAAGTGCTATATGTTGGGGTAGTGTTGCTGATTTCAGGAGATGCTGTTTCCTTTGGCCATTCTGGATCATCATCCACATTTCTGCAAGTCACTATTATTACTCCAACTCGAGCATTGACTTGACTGTTGAATTCAGTAAGTGCTACTTGTTGGGGCAGTTTGAGCTGACAGAATCAACTGAATGCAACTAGAGCCATATTGCAATGGGAATCCAACCCAGACCACCTCAAAGGAAGACACTGATGATTCTTTTCCTCATAAGTGCTTCTCTTTGGGGTTGTCTTGGTTGTGACACGGCTGCCATGGAAACATGGCTGGTTAAGGAATGGACAATTTTCTCCAACAATGGCATTTTTAATACTCGGTAAGAGATATACTCCAACTTAACTCACATCCTTGGGAGATAATAAAGGAAAGTGCTTTCAAGTTGGGGTGTGGTTCTTCACTGAATTTCAACAACAAATTGTGGTGTGTGGTGTGGTTCTTAACTAAATTTCAACAAGAATTTCTTTTGGGGTTATTTCTTTTCTAAACCCTGCAACCACACTCATTTTCTCAAAGGTCACACAATTTGCGTGCAGCAGTGTTTTTTTTTTTTGTTTGTTTGTTTCTCTTGTGTTTATACATACAGATGAAAGTGCAGCTGGTGACTACCATGTAGCTACAAGTTGCATAAAAGAAATTCATTGAGGTCTAACTATCCTCTCATCAAATGCTAATGATGCCCATGAATTTAAGGTAATTGCTCGAGCCCAAGATGTACGAAATTTGTGATTCATTGTCAACAATTATCAAGACCGTTGAAACTTCCAGACAAAGAAGGTGGAGTGGGGTGGGAGTGGCTTTCTTCAGATTTAAGACAGGCAAGTCTCTGGGAGAAGAGCCACTGCAATGGTGAGACATTGCCGAAGATGCTGCATCACCTGGGGGATGAGGAAGGTCATACTGAAGGTAGTTGTCCAACTAGAAATTGTCTGTAACTTGTCCTGCTTTTGAGTTCTTCAGTGGTTATGCAGACTATGGCTTGATGTACAATTTCACATTGTCACCAACATTACCCGAACACAAGCACAGACTTGAATTCTGAAAGCAGTAAGTGCTATATGTTGGGGTAGTGTTGCTGATTTCAGGAGATGCTGTTTCCTTTGGCCATTCTGGATCATCATCCACATTTCTGCAAGTCACTATTATTACTCCAACTCGAGCATTGACTTGACTGTTGAATTCAGTAAGTGCTACTTGTTGGGGCAGTTTGAGCTGACAGAATCAACTGAATGCAACTAGAGCCATATTGCAATGGGAATCCAACCCAGACCACCTCAAAGGAAGACACTGATGATTCTTTTCCTCATAAGTGCTTCTCTTTGGGGTTGTCTTGGTTGTGACACGGCTGCCATGGAAACATGGCTGGTTAAGGAATGGACAATTTTCTCCAACAATGGCATTTTTAATACTCGGTAAGAGATATACTCCAACTTAACTCACATCCTTGGGAGATAATAAAGGAAAGTGCTTTCAAGTTGGGGTGTGGTTCTTCACTGAATTTCAACAACAAATTGTGGTGTGTGGTGTGGTTCTTAACTAAATTTCAACAAGAATTTCTTTTGGGGTTATTTCTTTTCTAAACCCTGCAACCACACTCATTTTCTCAAAGGTCACACAATTTGCGTGCAGCAGTGTTTTTTTTTTTTTTTTGTTTGTTTCTCTTGTGTTTATAAATACAGATGAAAGTGCAGCTGGTGACTACCATGTAGCTACAAGTTGCATAAAAGAAATTCATTGAGGTCTAACTATCCTCTCATCAAATGCTAATGATGCCCATGAATTTAAGGTAATTGCTCGAGCCCAAGATGTACGAAATTTGTGATTCATTGTCAACAATTATCAAGACCGTTGAAACTTCCAGACAAAGAAGGTGGAGTGGGGTGGGAGTGGCTTTCTTCAGATTTAAGACAGGCAAGTCTCTGGGAGAAGAGCCACTGCAATGGTGAGACATTGCCGAAGATGCTGCATCACCTGGGGGATGAGGAAGGTCATACTGAAGGTAGTTGTCCAACTAGAAATTGTCTGTAACTTGTCCTGCTTTTGAGTTCTTCAGTGGTTATGCAGACTATGGCTTGATGTACAATTTCACATTGTCACCAACATTACCCGAACACAAGCACAGACTTGAATTCTGAAAGCAGTAAGTGCTATATGTTGGGGTAGTGTTGCTGATTTCAGGAGATGCTGTTTCCTTTGGCCATTCTGGATCATCATCCACATTTCTGCAAGTCACTATTATTACTCCAACTCGAGCATTGACTTGACTGTTGAATTCAGTAAGTGCTACTTGTTGGGGCAGTTTGAGCTGACAGAATCAACTGAATGCAACTAGAGCCATATTGCAATGGGAATCCAACCCAGACCACCTCAAAGGAAGACACTGATGATTCTTTTCCTCATAAGTGCTTCTCTTTGGGGTTGTCTTGGTTGTGACACGGCTGCCATGGAAACATGGCTGGTTAAGGAATGGACAATTTTCTCCAACAATGGCATTTTTAATACTCGGTAAGAGATATACTCCAACTTAACTCACATCCTTGGGAGATAATAAAGGAAAGTGCTTTCAAGTTGGGGTGTGGTTCTTCACTGAATTTCAACAACAAATTGTGGTGTGTGGTGTGGTTCTTAACTAAATTTCAACAAGAATTTCTTTTGGGGTTATTTCTTTTCTAAACCCTGCAACCACACTCATTTTCTCAAAGGTCACACAATTTGCGTGCAGCAGTGTTTTTTTTGTTTGTTTGTTTGTTTCTCTTGTGTTTATACATACAGATGAAAGTGCAGCTGGTGACTACCATGTAGCTACAAGTTGCATAAAAGAAATTCATTGAGGTCTAACTATCCTCTCATCAAATGCTAATGATGCCCATGAATTTAAGGTAATTGCTCGAGCCCAAGATGTACGAAATTTGTGATTCATTGTCAACAATTATCAAGACCGTTGAAACTTCCAGACAAAGAAGGTGGAGTGGGGTGGGAGTGGCTTTCTTCAGATTTAAGACAGGCAAGTCTCTGGGAGAAGAGCCACTGCAATGGTGAGACATTGCCGAAGATGCTGCATCACCTGGGGGATGAGGAAGGTCATACTGAAGGTAGTTGTCCAACTAGAAATTGTCTGTAACTTGTCCTGCTTTTGAGTTCTTCAGTGGTTATGCAGACTATGGCTTGATGTACAATTTCACATTGTCACCAACATTACCCGAACACAAGCACAGACTTGAATTCTGAAAGCAGTAAGTGCTATATGTTGGGGTAGTGTTGCTGATTTCAGGAGATGCTGTTTCCTTTGGCCATTCTGGATCATCATCCACATTTCTGCAAGTCACTATTATTACTCCAACTCGAGCATTGACTTGACTGTTGAATTCAGTAAGTGCTACTTGTTGGGGCAGTTTGAGCTGACAGAATCAACTGAATGCAACTAGAGCCATATTGCAATGGGAATCCAACCCAGACCACCTCAAAGGAAGACACTGATGATTCTTTTCCTCATAAGTGCTTCTCTTTGGGGTTGTCTTGGTTGTGACACGGCTGCCATGGAAACATGGCTGGTTAAGGAATGGACAATTTTCTCCAACAATGGCATTTTTAATACTCGGTAAGAGATATACTCCAACTTAACTCACATCCTTGGGAGATAATAAAGGAAAGTGCTTTCAAGTTGGGGTGTGGTTCTTCACTGAATTTCAACAACAAATTGTGGTGTGTGGTGTGGTTCTTAACTAAATTTCAACAAGAATTTCTTTTGGGGTTATTTCTTTTCTAAACCCTGCAACCACACTCATTTTCTCAAAGGTCACACAATTTGCGTGCAGCAGTGTTTTTTTTTTTTGTTTGTTTGTTTCTCTTGTGTTTATACATACAGATGAAAGTGCAGCTGGTGACTACCATGTAGCTACAAGTTGCATAAAAGAAATTCATTGAGGTCTAACTATCCTCTCATCAAATGCTAATGATGCCCATGAATTTAAGGTAATTGCTCGAGCCCAAGATGTACGAAATTTGTGATTCATTGTCAACAATTATCAAGACCGTTGAAACTTCCAGACAAAGAAGGTGGAGTGGGGTGGGAGTGGCTTTCTTCAGATTTAAGACAGGCAAGTCTCTGGGAGAAGAGCCACTGCAATGGTGAGACATTGCCGAAGATGCTGCATCACCTGGGGGATGAGGAAGGTCATACTGAAGGTAGTTGTCCAACTAGAAATTGTCTGTAACTTGTCCTGCTTTTGAGTTCTTCAGTGGTTATGCAGACTATGGCTTGATGTACAATTTCACATTGTCACCAACATTACCCGAACACAAGCACAGACTTGAATTCTGAAAGCAGTAAGTGCTATATGTTGGGGTAGTGTTGCTGATTTCAGGAGATGCTGTTTCCTTTGGCCATTCTGGATCATCATCCACATTTCTGCAAGTCACTATTATTACTCCAACTCGAGCATTGACTTGACTGTTGAATTCAGTAAGTGCTACTTGTTGGGGCAGTTTGAGCTGACAGAATCAACTGAATGCAACTAGAGCCATATTGCAATGGGAATCCAACCCAGACCACCTCAAAGGAAGACACTGATGATTCTTTTCCTCATAAGTGCTTCTCTTTGGGGTTGTCTTGGTTGTGACACGGCTGCCATGGAAACATGGCTGGTTAAGGAATGGACAATTTTCTCCAACAATGGCATTTTTAATACTCGGTAAGAGATATACTCCAACTTAACTCACATCCTTGGGAGATAATAAAGGAAAGTGCTTTCAAGTTGGGGTGTGGTTCTTCACTGAATTTCAACAACAAATTGTGGTGTGTGGTGTGGTTCTTAACTAAATTTCAACAAGAATTTCTTTTGGGGTTATTTCTTTTCTAAACCCTGCAACCACACTCATTTTCTCAAAGGTCACACAATTTGCGTGCAGCAGTGTTTTTTTTTTTTTTTTGTTTGTTTCTCTTGTGTTTATACATACAGATGAAAGTGCAGCTGGTGACTACCATGTAGCTACAAGTTGCATAAAAGAAATTCATTGAGGTCTAACTATCCTCTCATCAAATGCTAATGATGCCCATGAATTTAAGGTAATTGCTCGAGCCCAAGATGTACGAAATTTGTGATTCATTGTCAACAATTATCAAGACCGTTGAAACTTCCAGACAAAGAAGGTGGAGTGGGGTGGGAGTGGCTTTCTTCAGATTTAAGACAGGCAAGTCTCTGGGAGAAGAGCCACTGCAATGGTGAGACATTGCCGAAGATGCTGCATCACCTGGGGGATGAGGAAGGTCATACTGAAGGTAGTTGTCCAACTAGAAATTGTCTGTAACTTGTCCTGCTTTTGAGTTCTTCAGTGGTTATGCAGACTATGGCTTGATGTACAATTTCACATTGTCACCAACATTACCCGAACACAAGCACAGACTTGAATTCTGAAAGCAGTAAGTGCTATATGTTGGGGTAGTGTTGCTGATTTCAGGAGATGCTGTTTCCTTTGGCCATTCTGGATCATCATCCACATTTCTGCAAGTCACTATTATTACTCCAACTCGAGCATTGACTTGACTGTTGAATTCAGTAAGTGCTACTTGTTGGGGCAGTTTGAGCTGACAGAATCAACTGAATGCAACTAGAGCCATATTGCAATGGGAATCCAACCCAGACCACCTCAAAGGAAGACACTGATGATTCTTTTCCTCATAAGTGCTTCTCTTTGGGGTTGTCTTGGTTGTGACACGGCTGCCATGGAAACATGGCTGGTTAAGGAATGGACAATTTTCTCCAACAATGGCATTTTTAATACTCGGTAAGAGATATACTCCAACTTAACTCACATCCTTGGGAGATAATAAAGGAAAGTGCTTTCAAGTTGGGGTGTGGTTCTTCACTGAATTTCAACAACAAATTGTGGTGTGTGGTGTGGTTCTTAACTAAATTTCAACAAGAATTTCTTTTGGGGTTATTTCTTTTCTAAACCCTGCAACCACACTCATTTTCTCAAAGGTCACACAATTTGCGTGCAGCAGTGTTTTTTTTTTGTTTGTTTGTTTCTCTTGTGTTTATACATACAGATGAAAGTGCAGCTGGTGACTACCATGTAGCTACAAGTTGCATAAAAGAAATTCATTGAGGTCTAACTATCCTCTCATCAAATGCTAATGATGCCCATGAATTTAAGGTAATTGCTCGAGCCCAAGATGTACGAAATTTGTGATTCATTGTCAACAATTATCAAGACCGTTGAAACTTCCAGACAAAGAAGGTGGAGTGGGGTGGGAGTGGCTTTCTTCAGATTTAAGACAGGCAAGTCTCTGGGAGAAGAGCCACTGCAATGGTGAGACATTGCCGAAGATGCTGCATCACCTGGGGGATGAGGAAGGTCATACTGAAGGTAGTTGTCCAACTAGAAATTGTCTGTAACTTGTCCTGCTTTTGAGTTCTTCAGTGGTTATGCAGACTATGGCTTGATGTACAATTTCACATTGTCACCAACATTACCCGAACACAAGCACAGACTTGAATTCTGAAAGCAGTAAGTGCTATATGTTGGGGTAGTGTTGCTGATTTCAGGAGATGCTGTTTCCTTTGGCCATTCTGGATCATCATCCACATTTCTGCAAGTCACTATTATTACTCCAACTCGAGCATTGACTTGACTGTTGAATTCAGTAAGTGCTACTTGTTGGGGCAGTTTGAGCTGACAGAATCAACTGAATGCAACTAGAGCCATATTGCAATGGGAATCCAACCCAGACCACCTCAAAGGAAGACACTGATGATTCTTTTCCTCATAAGTGCTTCTCTTTGGGGTTGTCTTGGTTGTGACACGGCTGCCATGGAAACATGGCTGGTTAAGGAATGGACAATTTTCTCCAACAATGGCATTTTTAATACTCGGTAAGAGATATACTCCAACTTAACTCACATCCTTGGGAGATAATAAAGGAAAGTGCTTTCAAGTTGGGGTGTGGTTCTTCACTGAATTTCAACAACAAATTGTGGTGTGTGGTGTGGTTCTTAACTAAATTTCAACAAGAATTTCTTTTGGGGTTATTTCTTTTCTAAACCCTGCAACCACACTCATTTTCTCAAAGGTCACACAATTTGCGTGCAGCAGTGTTTTTTTTTTTTTTTGTTTGTTTCTCTTGTGTTTATACATACAGATGAAAGTGCAGCTGGTGACTACCATGTAGCTACAAGTTGCATAAAAGAAATTCATTGAGGTCTAACTATCCTCTCATCAAATGCTAATGATGCCCATGAATTTAAGGTAATTGCTCGAGCCCAAGATGTACGAAATTTGTGATTCATTGTCAACAATTATCAAGACCGTTGAAACTTCCAGACAAAGAAGGTGGAGTGGGGTGGGAGTGGCTTTCTTCAGATTTAAGACAGGCAAGTCTCTGGGAGAAGAGCCACTGCAATGGTGAGACATTGCCGAAGATGCTGCATCACCTGGGGGATGAGGAAGGTCATACTGAAGGTAGTTGTCCAACTAGAAATTGTCTGTAACTTGTCCTGCTTTTGAGTTCTTCAGTGGTTATGCAGACTATGGCTTGATGTACAATTTCACATTGTCACCAACATTACCCGAACACAAGCACAGACTTGAATTCTGAAAGCAGTAAGTGCTATATGTTGGGGTAGTGTTGCTGATTTCAGGAGATGCTGTTTCCTTTGGCCATTCTGGATCATCATCCACATTTCTGCAAGTCACTATTATTACTCCAACTCGAGCATTGACTTGACTGTTGAATTCAGTAAGTGCTACTTGTTGGGGCAGTTTGAGCTGACAGAATCAACTGAATGCAACTAGAGCCATATTGCAATGGGAATCCAACCCAGACCACCTCAAAGGAAGACACTGATGATTCTTTTCCTCATAAGTGCTTCTCTTTGGGGTTGTCTTGGTTGTGACACGGCTGCCATGGAAACATGGCTGGTTAAGGAATGGACAATTTTCTCCAACAATGGCATTTTTAATACTCGGTAAGAGATATACTCCAACTTAACTCACATCCTTGGGAGATAATAAAGGAAAGTGCTTTCAAGTTGGGGTGTGGTTCTTCACTGAATTTCAACAACAAATTGTGGTGTGTGGTGTGGTTCTTAACTAAATTTCAACAAGAATTTCTTTTGGGGTTATTTCTTTTCTAAACCCTGCAACCACACTCATTTTCTCAAAGGTCACACAATTTGCGTGCAGCAGTGTTTTTTTTTTTTGTTTGTTTGTTTCTCTTGTGTTTATACATACAGATGAAAGTGCAGCTGGTGACTACCATGTAGCTACAAGTTGCATAAAAGAAATTCATTGAGGTCTAACTATCCTCTCATCAAATGCTAATGATGCCCATGAATTTAAGGTAATTGCTCGAGCCCAAGATGTACGAAATTTGTGATTCATTGTCAACAATTATCAAGACCGTTGAAACTTCCAGACAAAGAAGGTGGAGTGGGGTGGGAGTGGCTTTCTTCAGATTTAAGACAGGCAAGTCTCTGGGAGAAGAGCCACTGCAATGGTGAGACATTGCCGAAGATGCTGCATCACCTGGGGGATGAGGAAGGTCATACTGAAGGTAGTTGTCCAACTAGAAATTGTCTGTAACTTGTCCTGCTTTTGAGTTCTTCAGTGGTTATGCAGACTATGGCTTGATGTACAATTTCACATTGTCACCAACATTACCCGAACACAAGCACAGACTTGAATTCTGAAAGCAGTAAGTGCTATATGTTGGGGTAGTGTTGCTGATTTCAGGAGATGCTGTTTCCTTTGGCCATTCTGGATCATCATCCACATTTCTGCAAGTCACTATTATTACTCCAACTCGAGCATTGACTTGACTGTTGAATTCAGTAAGTGCTACTTGTTGGGGCAGTTTGAGCTGACAGAATCAACTGAATGCAACTAGAGCCATATTGCAATGGGAATCCAACCCAGACCACCTCAAAGGAAGACACTGATGATTCTTTTCCTCATAAGTGCTTCTCTTTGGGGTTGTCTTGGTTGTGACACGGCTGCCATGGAAACATGGCTGGTTAAGGAATGGACAATTTTCTCCAACAATGGCATTTTTAATACTCGGTAAGAGATATACTCCAACTTAACTCACATCCTTGGGAGATAATAAAGGAAAGTGCTTTCAAGTTGGGGTGTGGTTCTTCACTGAATTTCAACAACAAATTGTGGTGTGTGGTGTGGTTCTTAACTAAATTTCAACAAGAATTTCTTTTGGGGTTATTTCTTTTCTAAACCCTGCAACCACACTCATTTTCTCAAAGGTCACACAATTTGCGTGCAGCAGTGTTTTTTTTTTTTTTGTTTGTTTCTCTTGTGTTTATACATACAGATGAAAGTGCAGCTGGTGACTACCATGTAGCTACAAGTTGCATAAAAGAAATTCATTGAGGTCTAACTATCCTCTCATCAAATGCTAATGATGCCCATGAATTTAAGGTAATTGCTCGAGCCCAAGATGTACGAAATTTGTGATTCATTGTCAACAATTATCAAGACCGTTGAAACTTCCAGACAAAGAAGGTGGAGTGGGGTGGGAGTGGCTTTCTTCAGATTTAAGACAGGCAAGTCTCTGGGAGAAGAGCCACTGCAATGGTGAGACATTGCCGAAGATGCTGCATCACCTGGGGGATGAGGAAGGTCATACTGAAGGTAGTTGTCCAACTAGAAATTGTCTGTAACTTGTCCTGCTTTTGAGTTCTTCAGTGGTTATGCAGACTATGGCTTGATGTACAATTTCACATTGTCACCAACATTACCCGAACACAAGCACAGACTTGAATTCTGAAAGCAGTAAGTGCTATATGTTGGGGTAGTGTTGCTGATTTCAGGAGATGCTGTTTCCTTTGGCCATTCTGGATCATCATCCACATTTCTGCAAGTCACTATTATTACTCCAACTCGAGCATTGACTTGACTGTTGAATTCAGTAAGTGCTACTTGTTGGGGCAGTTTGAGCTGACAGAATCAACTGAATGCAACTAGAGCCATATTGCAATGGGAATCCAACCCAGACCACCTCAAAGGAAGACACTGATGATTCTTTTCCTCATAAGTGCTTCTCTTTGGGGTTGTCTTGGTTGTGACACGGCTGCCATGGAAACATGGCTGGTTAAGGAATGGACAATTTTCTCCAACAATGGCATTTTTAATACTCGGTAAGAGATATACTCCAACTTAACTCACATCCTTGGGAGATAATAAAGGAAAGTGCTTTCAAGTTGGGGTGTGGTTCTTCACTGAATTTCAACAACAAATTGTGGTGTGTGGTGTGGTTCTTAACTAAATTTCAACAAGAATTTCTTTTGGGGTTATTTCTTTTCTAAACCCTGCAACCACACTCATTTTCTCAAAGGTCACACAATTTGCGTGCAGCAGTGTTTTTTTTTTTTGTTTGTTTGTTTCTCTTGTGTTTATACATACAGATGAAAGTGCAGCTGGTGACTACCATGTAGCTACAAGTTGCATAAAAGAAATTCATTGAGGTCTAACTATCCTCTCATCAAATGCTAATGATGCCCATGAATTTAAGGTAATTGCTCGAGCCCAAGATGTACGAAATTTGTGATTCATTGTCAACAATTATCAAGACCGTTGAAACTTCCAGACAAAGAAGGTGGAGTGGGGTGGGAGTGGCTTTCTTCAGATTTAAGACAGGCAAGTCTCTGGGAGAAGAGCCACTGCAATGGTGAGACATTGCCGAAGATGCTGCATCACCTGGGGGATGAGGAAGGTCATACTGAAGGTTGTTGTCCAACTAGAAATTGTCTGTAACTTGTCCTGCTTTTGAGTTCTTCAGTGGTTATGCAGACTATGGCTTGATGTACAATTTCACATTGTCACCAACATTACCCGAACACAAGCACAGACTTGAATTCTGAAAGCAGTAAGTGCTATATGTTGGGGTAGTGTTGCTGATTTCAGGAGATGCTGTTTCCTTTGGCCATTCTGGATCATCATCCACATTTCTGCAAGTCACTATTATTACTCCAACTCGAGCATTGACTTGACTGTTGAATTCAGTAAGTGCTACTTGTTGGGGCAGTTTGAGCTGACAGAATCAACTGAATGCAACTAGAGCCATATTGCAATGGGAATCCAACCCAGACCACCTCAAAGGAAGACACTGATGATTCTTTTCCTCATAAGTGCTTCTCTTTGGGGTTGTCTTGGTTGTGACACGGCTGCCATGGAAACATGGCTGGTTAAGGAATGGACAATTTTCTCCAACAATGGCATTTTTAATACTCGGTAAGAGATATACTCCAACTTAACTCACATCCTTGGGAGATAATAAAGGAAAGTGCTTTCAAGTTGGGGTGTGGTTCTTCACTGAATTTCAACAACAAATTGTGGTGTGTGGTGTGGTTCTTAACTAAATTTCAACAAGAATTTCTTTTGGGGTTATTTCTTTTCTAAACCCTGCAACCACACTCATTTTCTCAAAGGTCACACAAATTTGCGTGCCAGTGTTTTTTTTTTTGTTTGTTTCTCTTGTGTTTATACATACAGATGAAAGTGCAGCTGGTGACTACCATGTAGCTACAAGTTGCATAAAAGAAATTCATTGAGGTCTAACTATCCTCTCATCAAATGCTAATGATGCCCATGAATTTAAGGTAATTGCTCGAGCCCAAGATGTACGAAATTTGTGATTCATTGTCAACAATTATCAAGACCGTTGAAACTTCCAGACAAAGAAGGTGGAGTGGGGTGGGAGTGGCTTTCTTCAGATTTAAGACAGGCAAGTCTCTGGGAGAAGAGCCACTGCAATGGTGAGACATTGCCGAAGATGCTGCATCACCTGGGGGATGAGGAAGGTCATACTGAAGGTAGTTGTCCAACTAGAAATTGTCTGTAACTTGTCCTGCTTTTGAGTTCTTCAGTGGTTATGCAGACTATGGCTTGATGTACAATTTCACATTGTCACCAACATTACCCGAACACAAGCACAGACTTGAATTCTGAAAGCAGTAAGTGCTATATGTTGGGGTAGTGTTGCTGATTTCAGGAGATGCTGTTTCCTTTGGCCATTCTGGATCATCATCCACATTTCTGCAAGTCACTATTATTACTCCAACTCGAGCATTGACTTGACTGTTGAATTCAGTAAGTGCTACTTGTTGGGGCAGTTTGAGCTGACAGAATCAACTGAATGCAACTAGAGCCATATTGCAATGGGAATCCAACCCAGACCACCTCAAAGGAAGACACTGATGATTCTTTTCCTCATAAGTGCTTCTCTTTGGGGTTGTCTTGGTTGTGACACGGCTGCCATGGAAACATGGCTGGTTAAGGAATGGACAATTTTCTCCAACAATGGCATTTTTAATACTCGGTAAGAGATATACTCCAACTTAACTCACATCCTTGGGAGATAATAAAGGAAAGTGCTTTCAAGTTGGGGTGTGGTTCTTCACTGAATTTCAACAACAAATTGTGGTGTGTGGTGTGGTTCTTAACTAAATTTCAACAAGAATTTCTTTTGGGGTTATTTCTTTTCTAAACCCTGCAACCACACTCATTTTCTCAAAGGTCACACAATTTGCGTGCAGCAGTGTTTTTTTTTTTTTTTGTTTGTTTCTCTTGTGTTTATACATACAGATGAAAGTGCAGCTGGTGACTACCATGTAGCTACAAGTTGCATAAAAGAAATTCATTGAGGTCTAACTATCCTCTCATCAAATGCTAATGATGCCCATGAATTTAAGGTAATTGCTCGAGCCCAAGATGTACGAAATTTGTGATTCATTGTCAACAATTATCAAGACCGTTGAAACTTCCAGACAAAGAAGGTGGAGTGGGGTGGGAGTGGCTTTCTTCAGATTTAAGACAGGCAAGTCTCTGGGAGAAGAGCCACTGCAATGGTGAGACATTGCCGAAGATGCTGCATCACCTGGGGGATGAGGAAGGTCATACTGAAGGTAGTTGTCCAACTAGAAATTGTCTGTAACTTGTCCTGCTTTTGAGTTCTTCAGTGGTTATGCAGACTATGGCTTGATGTACAATTTCACATTGTCACCAACATTACCCGAACACAAGCACAGACTTGAATTCTGAAAGCAGTAAGTGCTATATGTTGGGGTAGTGTTGCTGATTTCAGGAGATGCTGTTTCCTTTGGCCATTCTGGATCATCATCCACATTTCTGCAAGTCACTATTATTACTCCAACTCGAGCATTGACTTGACTGTTGAATTCAGTAAGTGCTACTTGTTGGGGCAGTTTGAGCTGACAGAATCAACTGAATGCAACTAGAGCCATATTGCAATGGGAATCCAACCCAGACCACCTCAAAGGAAGACACTGATGATTCTTTTCCTCATAAGTGCTTCTCTTTGGGGTTGTCTTGGTTGTGACACGGCTGCCATGGAAACATGGCTGGTTAAGGAATGGACAATTTTCTCCAACAATGGCATTTTTAATACTCGGTAAGAGATATACTCCAACTTAACTCACATCCTTGGGAGATAATAAAGGAAAGTGCTTTCAAGTTGGGGTGTGGTTCTTCACTGAATTTCAACAACAAATTGTGGTGTGTGGTGTGGTTCTTAACTAAATTTCAACAAGAATTTCTTTTGGGGTTATTTCTTTTCTAAACCCTGCAACCACACTCATTTTCTCAAAGGTCACACAATTTGCGTGCAGCAGTGTTTTTTTTTTTTTGTTTGTTTCTCTTGTGTTTATACATACAGATGAAAGTGCAGCTGGTGACTACCATGTAGCTACAAGTTGCATAAAAGAAATTCATTGAGGTCTAACTATCCTCTCATCAAATGCTAATGATGCCCATGAATTTAAGGTAATTGCTCGAGCCCAAGATGTACGAAATTTGTGATTCATTGTCAACAATTATCAAGACCGTTGAAACTTCCAGACAAAGAAGCTGGAGTGGGGTGGGAGTGGCTTTCTTCAGATTTAAGACAGGCAAGTCTCTGGGAGAAGAGCCACTGCAATGGTGAGACATTGCCGAAGATGCTGCATCACCTGGGGGATGAGGAAGGTCATACTGAAGGTAGTTGTCCAACTAGAAATTGTCTGTAACTTGTCCTGCTTTTGAGTTCTTCAGTGGTTATGCAGACTATGGCTTGATGTACAATTTCACATTGTCACCAACATTACCCGAACACAAGCACAGACTTGAATTCTGAAAGCAGTAAGTGCTATATGTTGGGGTAGTGTTGCTGATTTCAGGAGATGCTGTTTCCTTTGGCCATTCTGGATCATCATCCACATTTCTGCAAGTCACTATTATTACTCCAACTCGAGCATTGACTTGACTGTTGAATTCAGTAAGTGCTACTTGTTGGGGCAGTTTGAGCTGACAGAATCAACTGAATGCAACTAGAGCCATATTGCAATGGGAATCCAACCCAGACCACCTCAAAGGAAGACACTGATGATTCTTTTCCTCATAAGTGCTTCTCTTTGGGGTTGTCTTGGTTGTGACACGGCTGCCATGGAAACATGGCTGGTTAAGGAATGGACAATTTTCTCCAACAATGGCATTTTTAATACTCGGTAAGAGATATACTCCAACTTAACTCACATCCTTGGGAGATAATAAAGGAAAGTGCTTTCAAGTTGGGGTGTGGTTCTTCACTGAATTTCAACAACAAATTGTGGTGTGTGGTGTGGTTCTTAACTAAATTTCAACAAGAATTTCTTTTGGGGTTATTTCTTTTCTAAACCCTGCAACCACACTCATTTTCTCAAAGGTCACACAATTTGCGTGCAGCAGTGTTTTTTTTTTTTTTTGTTTGTTTCTCTTGTGTTTATACATACAGATGAAAGTGCAGCTGGTGACTACCATGTAGCTACAAGTTGCATAAAAGAAATTCATTGAGGTCTAACTATCCTCTCATCAAATGCTAATGATGCCCATGAATTTAAGGTAATTGCTCGAGCCCAAGATGTACGAAATTTGTGATTCATTGTCAACAATTATCAAGACCGTTGAAACTTCCAGACAAAGAAGGTGGAGTGGGGTGGGAGTGGCTTTCTTCAGATTTAAGACAGGCAAGTCTCTGGGAGAAGAGCCACTGCAATGGTGAGACATTGCCGAAGATGCTGCATCACCTGGGGGATGAGGAAGGTCATACTGAAGGTAGTTGTCCAACTAGAAATTGTCTGTAACTTGTCCTGCTTTTGAGTTCTTCAGTGGTTATGCAGACTATGGCTTGATGTACAATTTCACATTGTCACCAACATTACCCGAACACAAGCACAGACTTGAATTCTGAAAGCAGTAAGTGCTATATGTTGGGGTAGTGTTGCTGATTTCAGGAGATGCTGTTTCCTTTGGCCATTCTGGATCATCATCCACATTTCTGCAAGTCACTATTATTACTCCAACTCGAGCATTGACTTGACTGTTGAATTCAGTAAGTGCTACTTGTTGGGGCAGTTTGAGCTGACAGAATCAACTGAATGCAACTAGAGCCATATTGCAATGGGAATCCAACCCAGACCACCTCAAAGGAAGACACTGATGATTCTTTTCCTCATAAGTGCTTCTCTTTGGGGTTGTCTTGGTTGTGACACGGCTGCCATGGAAACATGGCTGGTTAAGGAATGGACAATTTTCTCCAACAATGGCATTTTTAATACTCGGTAAGAGATATACTCCAACTTAACTCACATCCTTGGGAGATAATAAAGGAAAGTGCTTTCAAGTTGGGGTGTGGTTCTTCACTGAATTTCAACAACAAATTGTGGTGTGTGGTGTGGTTCTTAACTAAATTTCAACAAGAATTTCTTTTGGGGTTATTTCTTTTCTAAACCCTGCAACCACACTCATTTTCTCAAAGGTCACACAATTTGCGTGCAGCAGTGTTTTTTTTTTTTGTTTGTTTGTTTCTCTTGTGTTTATACATACAGATGAAAGTGCAGCTGGTGACTACCATGTAGCTACAAGTTGCATAAAAGAAATTCATTGAGGTCTAACTATCCTCTCATCAAATGCTAATGATGCCCATGAATTTAAGGTAATTGCTCGAGCCCAAGATGTACGAAATTTGTGATTCATTGTCAACAATTATCAAGACCGTTGAAACTTCCAGACAAAGAAGGTGGAGTGGGGTGGGAGTGGCTTTCTTCAGATTTAAGACAGGCAAGTCTCTGGGAGAAGAGCCACTGCAATGGTGAGACATTGCCGAAGATGCTGCATCACCTGGGGGATGAGGAAGGTCATACTGAAGGTTGTTGTCCAACTAGAAATTGTCTGTAACTTGTCCTGCTTTTGAGTTCTTCAGTGGTTATGCAGACTATGGCTTGATGTACAATTTCACATTGTCACCAACATTACCCGAACACAAGCACAGACTTGAATTCTGAAAGCAGTAAGTGCTATATGTTGGGGTAGTGTTGCTGATTTCAGGAGATGCTGTTTCCTTTGGCCATTCTGGATCATCATCCACATTTCTGCAAGTCACTATTATTACTCCAACTCGAGCATTGACTTGACTGTTGAATTCAGTAAGTGCTACTTGTTGGGGCAGTTTGAGCTGACAGAATCAACTGAATGCAACTAGAGCCATATTGCAATGGGAATCCAACCCAGACCACCTCAAAGGAAGACACTGATGATTCTTTTCCTCATAAGTGCTTCTCTTTGGGGTTGTCTTGGTTGTGACACGGCTGCCATGGAAACATGGCTGGTTAAGGAATGGACAATTTTCTCCAACAATGGCATTTTTAATACTCGGTAAGAGATATACTCCAACTTAACTCACATCCTTGGGAGATAATAAAGGAAAGTGCTTTCAAGTTGGGGTGTGGTTCTTCACTGAATTTCAACAACAAATTGTGGTGTGTGGTGTGGTTCTTAACTAAATTTCAACAAGAATTTCTTTTGGGGTTATTTCTTTTCTAAACCCTGCAACCACACTCATTTTCTCAAAGGTCACACAATTTGCGTGCAGCAGTGTTTTTTTTTTTGTTTGTTTGTTTCTCTTGTGTTTATACATACAGATGAAAGTGCAGCTGGTGACTACCATGTAGCTACAAGTTGCATAAAAGAAATTCATTGAGGTCTAACTATCCTCTCATCAAATGCTAATGATGCCCATGAATTTAAGGTAATTGCTCGAGCCCAAGATGTACGAAATTTGTGATTCATTGTCAACAATTATCAAGACCGTTGAAACTTCCAGACAAAGAAGGTGGAGTGGGGTGGGAGTGGCTTTCTTCAGATTTAAGACAGGCAAGTCTCTGGGAGAAGAGCCACTGCAATGGTGAGACATTGCCGAAGATGCTGCATCACCTGGGGGATGAGGAAGGTCATACTGAAGGTAGTTGTCCAACTAGAAATTGTCTGTAACTTGTCCTGCTTTTGAGTTCTTCAGTGGTTATGCAGACTATGGCTTGATGTACAATTTCACATTGTCACCAACATTACCCGAACACAAGCACAGACTTGAATTCTGAAAGCAGTAAGTGCTATATGTTGGGGTAGTGTTGCTGATTTCAGGAGATGCTGTTTCCTTTGGCCATTCTGGATCATCATCCACATTTCTGCAAGTCACTATTATTACTCCAACTCGAGCATTGACTTGACTGTTGAATTCAGTAAGTGCTACTTGTTGGGGCAGTTTGAGCTGACAGAATCAACTGAATGCAACTAGAGCCATATTGCAATGGGAATCCAACCCAGACCACCTCAAAGGAAGACACTGATGATTCTTTTCCTCATAAGTGCTTCTCTTTGGGGTTGTCTTGGTTGTGACACGGCTGCCATGGAAACATGGCTGGTTAAGGAATGGACAATTTTCTCCAACAATGGCATTTTTAATACTCGGTAAGAGATATACTCCAACTTAACTCACATCCTTGGGAGATAATAAAGGAAAGTGCTTTCAAGTTGGGGTGTGGTTCTTCACTGAATTTCAACAACAAATTGTGGTGTGTGGTGTGGTTCTTAACTAAATTTCAACAAGAATTTCTTTTGGGGTTATTTCTTTTCTAAACCCTGCAACCACACTCATTTTCTCAAAGGTCACACAATTTGCGTGCAGCAGTGTTTTTTTTTTTTTTGTTTGTTTCTCTTGTGTTTATACATACAGATGAAAGTGCAGCTGGTGACTACCATGTAGCTACAAGTTGCATAAAAGAAATTCATTGAGGTCTAACTATCCTCTCATCAAATGCTAATGATGCCCATGAATTTAAGGTAATTGCTCGAGCCCAAGATGTACGAAATTTGTGATTCATTGTCAACAATTATCAAGACCGTTGAAACTTCCAGACAAAGAAGGTGGAGTGGGGTGGGAGTGGCTTTCTTCAGATTTAAGACAGGCAAGTCTCTGGGAGAAGAGCCACTGCAATGGTGAGACATTGCCGAAGATGCTGCATCACCTGGGGATGAGGAAGGTCATACTGAAGGTAGTTGTCCAACTAGAAATTGTCTGTAACTTGTCCTGCTTTTGAGTTCTTCAGTGGTTATGCAGACTATGGCTTGATGTACAATTTCACATTGTCACCAACATTACCCGAACACAAGCACAGACTTGAATTCTGAAAGCAGTAAGTGCTATATGTTGGGGTAGTGTTGCTGATTTCAGGAGATGCTGTTTCCTTTGGCCATTCTGGATCATCATCCACATTTCTGCAAGTCACTATTATTACTCCAACTCGAGCATTGACTTGACTGTTGAATTCAGTAAGTGCTACTTGTTGGGGCAGTTTGAGCTGACAGAATCAACTGAATGCAACTAGAGCCATATTGCAATGGGAATCCAACCCAGACCACCTCAAAGGAAGACACTGATGATTCTTTTCCTCATAAGTGCTTCTCTTTGGGGTTGTCTTGGTTGTGACACGGCTGCCATGGAAACATGGCTGGTTAAGGAATGGACAATTTTCTCCAACAATGGCATTTTTAATACTCGGTAAGAGATATACTCCAACTTAACTCACATCCTTGGGAGATAATAAAGGAAAGTGCTTTCAAGTTGGGGTGTGGTTCTTCACTGAATTTCAACAACAAATTGTGGTGTGTGGTGTGGTTCTTAACTAAATTTCAACAAGAATTTCTTTTGGGGTTATTTCTTTTCTAAACCCTGCAACCACACTCATTTTCTCAAAGGTCACACAATTTGCGTGCAGCAGTGTTTTTTTTTTTGTTTGTTTGTTTCTCTTGTGTTTATACATACAGATGAAAGTGCAGCTGGTGACTACCATGTAGCTACAAGTTGCATAAAAGAAATTCATTGAGGTCTAACTATCCTCTCATCAAATGCTAATGATGCCCATGAATTTAAGGTAATTGCTCGAGCCCAAGATGTACGAAATTTGTGATTCATTGTCAACAATTATCAAGACCGTTGAAACTTCCAGACAAAGAAGGTGGAGTGGGGTGGGAGTGGCTTTCTTCAGATTTAAGACAGGCAAGTCTCTGGGAGAAGAGCCACTGCAATGGTGAGACATTGCCGAAGATGCTGCATCACCTGGGGGATGAGGAAGGTCATACTGAAGGTAGTTGTCCAACTAGAAATTGTCTGTAACTTGTCCTGCTTTTGAGTTCTTCAGTGGTTATGCAGACTATGGCTTGATGTACAATTTCACATTGTCACCAACATTACCCGAACACAAGCACAGACTTGAATTCTGAAAGCAGTAAGTGCTATATGTTGGGGTAGTGTTGCTGATTTCAGGAGATGCTGTTTCCTTTGGCCATTCTGGATCATCATCCACATTTCTGCAAGTCACTATTATTACTCCAACTCGAGCATTGACTTGACTGTTGAATTCAGTAAGTGCTACTTGTTGGGGCAGTTTGAGCTGACAGAATCAACTGAATGCAACTAGAGCCATATTGCAATGGGAATCCAACCCAGACCACCTCAAAGGAAGACACTGATGATTCTTTTCCTCATAAGTGCTTCTCTTTGGGGTTGTCTTGGTTGTGACACGGCTGCCATGGAAACATGGCTGGTTAAGGAATGGACAATTTTCTCCAACAATGGCATTTTTAATACTCGGTAAGAGATATACTCCAACTTAACTCACATCCTTGGGAGATAATAAAGGAAAGTGCTTTCAAGTTGGGGTGTGGTTCTTCACTGAATTTCAACAACAAATTGTGGTGTGTGGTGTGGTTCTTAACTAAATTTCAACAAGAATTTCTTTTGGGGTTATTTCTTTTCTAAACCCTGCAACCACACTCATTTTCTCAAAGGTCACGCAACATTACCCATTCCAGTGTTTTTTTTTTTGTTTGTTTCTCTTGTGTTTATACATACAGATGAAAGTGCAGCTGGTGACTACCATGTAGCTACAAGTTGCATAAAAGAAATTCATTGAGGTCTAACTATCCTCTCATCAAATGCTAATGATGCCCATGAATTTAAGGTAATTGCTCGAGCCCAAGATGTACGAAATTTGTGATTCATTGTCAACAATTATCAAGACCGTTGAAACTTCCAGACAAAGAAGGTGGAGTGGGGTGGGAGTGGCTTTCTTCAGATTTAAGACAGGCAAGTCTCTGGGAGAAGAGCCACTGCAATGGTGAGACATTGCCGAAGATGCTGCATCACCTGGGGGATGAGGAAGGTCATACTGAAGGTAGTTGTCCAACTAGAAATTGTCTGTAACTTGTCCTGCTTTTGAGTTCTTCAGTGGTTATGCAGACTATGGCTTGATGTACAATTTCACATTGTCACCAACATTACCCGAACACAAGCACAGACTTGAATTCTGAAAGCAGTAAGTGCTATATGTTGGGGTAGTGTTGCTGATTTCAGGAGATGCTGTTTCCTTTGGCCATTCTGGATCATCATCCACATTTCTGCAAGTCACTATTATTACTCCAACTCGAGCATTGACTTGACTGTTGAATTCAGTAAGTGCTACTTGTTGGGGCAGTTTGAGCTGACAGAATCAACTGAATGCAACTAGAGCCATATTGCAATGGGAATCCAACCCAGACCACCTCAAAGGAAGACACTGATGATTCTTTTCCTCATAAGTGCTTCTCTTTGGGGTTGTCTTGGTTGTGACACGGCTGCCATGGAAACATGGCTGGTTAAGGAATGGACAATTTTCTCCAACAATGGCATTTTTAATACTCGGTAAGAGATATACTCCAACTTAACTCACATCCTTGGGAGATAATAAAGGAAAGTGCTTTCAAGTTGGGGTGTGGTTCTTCACTGAATTTCAACAACAAATTGTGGTGTGTGGTGTGGTTCTTAACTAAATTTCAACAAGAATTTCTTTTGGGGTTATTTCTTTTCTAAACCCTGCAACCACACTCATTTTCTCAAAGGTCACACAATTTGCGTGCAGCAGTGTTTTTTTTTTTTTTGTTTGTTTCTCTTGTGTTTATAAATACAGATGAAAGTGCAGCTGGTGACTACCATGTAGCTACAAGTTGCATAAAAGAAATTCATTGAGGTCTAACTATCCTCTCATCAAATGCTAATGATGCCCATGAATTTAAGGTAATTGCTCGAGCCCAAGATGTACGAAATTTGTGATTCATTGTCAACAATTATCAAGACCGTTGAAACTTCCAGACAAAGAAGGTGGAGTGGGGTGGGAGTGGCTTTCTTCAGATTTAAGACAGGCAAGTCTCTGGGAGAAGAGCCACTGCAATGGTGAGACATTGCCGAAGATGCTGCATCACCTGGGGGATGAGGAAGGTCATACTGAAGGTAGTTGTCCAACTAGAAATTGTCTGTAACTTGTCCTGCTTTTGAGTTCTTCAGTGGTTATGCAGACTATGGCTTGATGTACAATTTCACATTGTCACCAACATTACCCGAACACAAGCACAGACTTGAATTCTGAAAGCAGTAAGTGCTATATGTTGGGGTAGTGTTGCTGATTTCAGGAGATGCTGTTTCCTTTGGCCATTCTGGATCATCATCCACATTTCTGCAAGTCACTATTATTACTCCAACTCGAGCATTGACTTGACTGTTGAATTCAGTAAGTGCTACTTGTTGGGGCAGTTTGAGCTGACAGAATCAACTGAATGCAAC
Organism: Caranx ignobilis; assembly: GCA_021432705.1. Lineage (NCBI taxonomy): Eukaryota > Metazoa > Chordata > Actinopteri > Carangiformes > Carangidae > Caranx > Caranx ignobilis. Next base: position 19,252,877 of record MU269990.1, read on the forward strand.
TAGAGCCATATTGCAATGGGAATCCAACCCAGACCACCTCAAAGGAAGACACTGATGATTCTTTTCCTCATAAGTGCTTCTCTTTGGGGTTGTCTTGGTTGTGACACGGCTGCCATGGAAACATGGCTGGTTAAGGAATGGACAATTTTCTCCAACAATGGCATTTTTAATACTCGGTAAGAGATATACTCCAACTTAACTCACATCCTTGGGAGATAATAAAGGAAAGTGCTTTCAAGTTGGGGTGTGGTTCTTCACTGAATTTCAACAACAAATTGTGGTGTGTGGTGTGGTTCTTAACTAAATTTCAACAAGAATTTCTTTTGGGGTTATTTCTTTTCTAAACCCTGCAACCACACTCATTTTCTCAAAGGTCACACAATTTGCGTGCAGCAGTGTTTTTTTTTTTTTTTGTTTGTTTCTCTTGTGTTTATACATACAGATGAAAGTGCAGCTGGTGACTACCATGTAGCTACAAGTTGCATAAAAGAAATTCATTGAGGTCTAACTATCCTCTCATCAAATGCTAATGATGCCCATGAATTTAAGGTAATTGCTCGAGCCCAAGATGTACGAAATTTGTGATTCATTGTCAACAATTATCAAGACCGTTGAAACTTCCAGACAAAGAAGGTGGAGTGGGGTGGGAGTGGCTTTCTTCAGATTTAAGACAGGCAAGTCTCTGGGAGAAGAGCCACTGCAATGGTGAGACATTGCCGAAGATGCTGCATCACCTGGGGGATGAGGAAGGTCATACTGAAGGTAGTTGTCCAACTAGAAATTGTCTGTAACTTGTCCTGCTTTTGAGTTCTTCAGTGGTTATGCAGACTATGGCTTGATGTACAATTTCACATTGTCACCAACATTACCCGAACACAAGCACAGACTTGAATTCTGAAAGCAGTAAGTGCTATATGTTGGGGTAGTGTTGCTGATTTCAGGAGATGCTGTTTCCTTTGGCCATTCTGGATCATCATCCACATTTCTGCAAGTCACTATTATTACTCCAACTCGAGCATTGACTTGACTGTTGAATTCAGTAAGTGCTACTTGTTGGGGCAGTTTGAGCTGACAGAATCAACTGAATGCAACTAGAGCCATATTGCAATGGGAATCCAACCCAGACCACCTCAAAGGAAGACACTGATGATTCTTTTCCTCATAAGTGCTTCTCTTTGGGGTTGTCTTGGTTGTGACACGGCTGCCATGGAAACATGGCTGGTTAAGGAATGGACAATTTTCTCCAACAATGGCATTTTTAATACTCGGTAAGAGATATACTCCAACTTAACTCACATCCTTGGGAGATAATAAAGGAAAGTGCTTTCAAGTTGGGGTGTGGTTCTTCACTGAATTTCAACAACAAATTGTGGTGTGTGGTGTGGTTCTTAACTAAATTTCAACAAGAATTTCTTTTGGGGTTATTTCTTTTCTAAACCCTGCAACCACACTCATTTTCTCAAAGGTCACACAATTTGCGTGCAGCAGTGTTTTTTTTTTTTTTGTTTGTTTCTCTTGTGTTTATACATACAGATGAAAGTGCAGCTGGTGACTACCATGTAGCTACAAGTTGCATAAAAGAAATTCATTGAGGTCTAACTATCCTCTCATCAAATGCTAATGATGCCCATGAATTTAAGGTAATTGCTCGAGCCCAAGATGTACGAAATTTGTGATTCATTGTCAACAATTATCAAGACCGTTGAAACTTCCAGACAAAGAAGGTGGAGTGGGGTGGGAGTGGCTTTCTTCAGATTTAAGACAGGCAAGTCTCTGGGAGAAGAGCCACTGCAATGGTGAGACATTGCCGAAGATGCTGCATCACCTGGGGGATGAGGAAGGTCATACTGAAGGTAGTTGTCCAACTAGAAATTGTCTGTAACTTGTCCTGCTTTTGAGTTCTTCAGTGGTTATGCAGACTATGGCTTGATGTACAATTTCACATTGTCACCAACATTACCCGAACACAAGCACAGACTTGAATTCTGAAAGCAGTAAGTGCTATATGTTGGGGTAGTGTTGCTGATTTCAGGAGATGCTGTTTCCTTTGGCCATTCTGGATCATCATCCACATTTCTGCAAGTCACTATTATTACTCCAACTCGAGCATTGACTTGACTGTTGAATTCAGTAAGTGCTACTTGTTGGGGCAGTTTGAGCTGACAGAATCAACTGAATGCAACTAGAGCCATATTGCAATGGGAATCCAACCCAGACCACCTCAAAGGAAGACACTGATGATTCTTTTCCTCATAAGTGCTTCTCTTTGGGGTTGTCTTGGTTGTGACACGGCTGCCATGGAAACATGGCTGGTTAAGGAATGGACAATTTTCTCCAACAATGGCATTTTTAATACTCGGTAAGAGATATACTCCAACTTAACTCACATCCTTGGGAGATAATAAAGGAAAGTGCTTTCAAGTTGGGGTGTGGTTCTTCACTGAATTTCAACAACAAATTGTGGTGTGTGGTGTGGTTCTTAACTAAATTTCAACAAGAATTTCTTTTGGGGTTATTTCTTTTCTAAACCCTGCAACCACACTCATTTTCTCAAAGGTCACACAATTTGCGTGCAGCAGTGTTTTTTTTTTTTTTGTTTGTTTCTCTTGTGTTTATACATACAGATGAAAGTGCAGCTGGTGACTACCATGTAGCTACAAGTTGCATAAAAGAAATTCATTGAGGTCTAACTATCCTCTCATCAAATGCTAATGATGCCCATGAATTTAAGGTAATTGCTCGAGCCCAAGATGTACGAAATTTGTGATTCATTGTCAACAATTATCAAGACCGTTGAAACTTCCAGACAAAGAAGGTGGAGTGGGGTGGGAGTGGCTTTCTTCAGATTTAAGACAGGCAAGTCTCTGGGAGAAGAGCCACTGCAATGGTGAGACATTGCCGAAGATGCTGCATCACCTGGGGGATGAGGAAGGTCATACTGAAGGTAGTTGTCCAACTAGAAATTGTCTGTAACTTGTCCTGCTTTTGAGTTCTTCAGTGGTTATGCAGACTATGGCTTGATGTACAATTTCACATTGTCACCAACATTACCCGAACACAAGCACAGACTTGAATTCTGAAAGCAGTAAGTGCTATATGTTGGGGTAGTGTTGCTGATTTCAGGAGATGCTGTTTCCTTTGGCCATTCTGGATCATCATCCACATTTCTGCAAGTCACTATTATTACTCCAACTCGAGCATTGACTTGACTGTTGAATTCAGTAAGTGCTACTTGTTGGGGCAGTTTGAGCTGACAGAATCAACTGAATGCAACTAGAGCCATATTGCAATGGGAATCCAACCCAGACCACCTCAAAGGAAGACACTGATGATTCTTTTCCTCATAAGTGCTTCTCTTTGGGGTTGTCTTGGTTGTGACACGGCTGCCATGGAAACATGGCTGGTTAAGGAATGGACAATTTTCTCCAACAATGGCATTTTTAATACTCGGTAAGAGATATACTCCAACTTAACTCACATCCTTGGGAGATAATAAAGGAAAGTGCTTTCAAGTTGGGGTGTGGTTCTTCACTGAATTTCAACAACAAATTGTGGTGTGTGGTGTGGTTCTTAACTAAATTTCAACAAGAATTTCTTTTGGGGTTATTTCTTTTCTAAACCCTGCAACCACACTCATTTTCTCAAAGGTCACACAATTTGCGTGCAGCAGTGTTTTTTTTTTTGTTTGTTTGTTTCTCTTGTGTTTATACATACAGATGAAAGTGCAGCTGGTGACTACCATGTAGCTACAAGTTGCATAAAAGAAATTCATTGAGGTCTAACTATCCTCTCATCAAATGCTAATGATGCCCATGAATTTAAGGTAATTGCTCGAGCCCAAGATGTACGAAATTTGTGATTCATTGTCAACAATTATCAAGACCGTTGAAACTTCCAGACAAAGAAGGTGGAGTGGGGTGGGAGTGGCTTTCTTCAGATTTAAGACAGGCAAGTCTCTGGGAGAAGAGCCACTGCAATGGTGAGACATTGCCGAAGATGCTGCATCACCTGGGGGATGAGGAAGGTCATACTGAAGGTTGTTGTCCAACTAGAAATTGTCTGTAACTTGTCCTGCTTTTGAGTTCTTCAGTGGTTATGCAGACTATGGCTTGATGTACAATTTCACATTGTCACCAACATTACCCGAACACAAGCACAGACTTGAATTCTGAAAGCAGTAAGTGCTATATGTTGGGGTAGTGTTGCTGATTTCAGGAGATGCTGTTTCCTTTGGCCATTCTGGATCATCATCCACATTTCTGCAAGTCACTATTATTACTCCAACTCGAGCATTGACTTGACTGTTGAATTCAGTAAGTGCTACTTGTTGGGGCAGTTTGAGCTGACAGAATCAACTGAATGCAACTAGAGCCATATTGCAATGGGAATCCAACCCAGACCACCTCAAAGGAAGACACTGATGATTCTTTTCCTCATAAGTGCTTCTCTTTGGGGTTGTCTTGGTTGTGACACGGCTGCCATGGAAACATGGCTGGTTAAGGAATGGACAATTTTCTCCAACAATGGCATTTTTAATACTCGGTAAGAGATATACTCCAACTTAACTCACATCCTTGGGAGATAATAAAGGAAAGTGCTTTCAAGTTGGGGTGTGGTTCTTCACTGAATTTCAACAACAAATTGTGGTGTGTGGTGTGGTTCTTAACTAAATTTCAACAAGAATTTCTTTTGGGGTTATTTCTTTTCTAAACCCTGCAACCACACTCATTTTCTCAAAGGTCACACAATTTGCGTGCAGCAGTGTTTTTTTTTTTGTTTGTTTCTCTTGTGTTTATACATACAGATGAAAGTGCAGCTGGTGACTACCATGTAGCTACAAGTTGCATAAAAGAAATTCATTGAGGTCTAACTATCCTCTCATCAAATGCTAATGATGCCCATGAATTTAAGGTAATTGCTCGAGCCCAAGATGTACGAAATTTGTGATTCATTGTCAACAATTATCAAGACCGTTGAAACTTCCAGACAAAGAAGGTGGAGTGGGGCGGGAGTGGCTTTCTTCAGATTTAAGACAGGCAAGTCTCTGGGAGAAGAGCCACTGCAATGGTGAGACATTGCCGAAGATGCTGCATCACCTGGGGGATGAGGAAGGTCATACTGAAGGTAGTTGTCCAACTAGAAATTGTCTGTAACTTGTCCTGCTTTTGAGTTCTTCAGTGGTTATGCAGACTATGGCTTGATGTACAATTTCACATTGTCACCAACATTACCCGAACACAAGCACAGACTTGAATTCTGAAAGCAGTAAGTGCTATATGTTGGGGTAGTGTTGCTGATTTCAGGAGATGCTGTTTCCTTTGGCCATTCTGGATCATCATCCACATTTCTGCAAGTCACTATTATTACTCCAACTCGAGCATTGACTTGACTGTTGAATTCAGTAAGTGCTACTTGTTGGGGCAGTTTGAGCTGACAGAATCAACTGAATGCAACTAGAGCCATATTGCAATGGGAATCCAACCCAGACCACCTCAAAGGAAGACACTGATGATTCTTTTCCTCATAAGTGCTTCTCTTTGGGGTTGTCTTGGTTGTGACACGGCTGCCATGGAAACATGGCTGGTTAAGGAATGGACAATTTTCTCCAACAATGGCATTTTTAATACTCGGTAAGAGATATACTCCAACTTAACTCACATCCTTGGGAGATAATAAAGGAAAGTGCTTTCAAGTTGGGGTGTGGTTCTTCACTGAATTTCAACAACAAATTGTGGTGTGTGGTGTGGTTCTTAACTAAATTTCAACAAGAATTTCTTTTGGGGTTATTTCTTTTCTAAACCCTGCAACCACACTCATTTTCTCAAAGGTCACACAATTTGCGTGCAGCAGTGTTTTTTTTTTTTTTTTGTTTGTTTCTCTTGTGTTTATACATACAGATGAAAGTGCAGCTGGTGACTACCATGTAGCTACAAGTTGCATAAAAGAAATTCATTGAGGTCTAACTATCCTCTCATCAAATGCTAATGATGCCCATGAATTTAAGGTAATTGCTCGAGCCCAAGATGTACGAAATTTGTGATTCATTGTCAACAATTATCAAGACCGTTGAAACTTCCAGACAAAGAAGGTGGAGTGGGGTGGGAGTGGCTTTCTTCAGATTTAAGACAGGCAAGTCTCTGGGAGAAGAGCCACTGCAATGGTGAGACATTGCCGAAGATGCTGCATCACCTGGGGGATGAGGAAGGTCATACTGAAGGTAGTTGTCCAACTAGAAATTGTCTGTAACTTGTCCTGCTTTTGAGTTCTTCAGTGGTTATGCAGACTATGGCTTGATGTACAATTTCACATTGTCACCAACATTACCCGAACACAAGCACAGACTTGAATTCTGAAAGCAGTAAGTGCTATATGTTGGGGTAGTGTTGCTGATTTCAGGAGATGCTGTTTCCTTTGGCCATTCTGGATCATCATCCACATTTCTGCAAGTCACTATTATTACTCCAACTCGAGCATTGACTTGACTGTTGAATTCAGTAAGTGCTACTTGTTGGGGCAGTTTGAGCTGACAGAATCAACTGAATGCAACTAGAGCCATATTGCAATGGGAATCCAACCCAGACCACCTCAAAGGAAGACACTGATGATTCTTTTCCTCATAAGTGCTTCTCTTTGGGGTTGTCTTGGTTGTGACACGGCTGCCATGGAAACATGGCTGGTTAAGGAATGGACAATTTTCTCCAACAATGGCATTTTTAATACTCGGTAAGAGATATACTCCAACTTAACTCACATCCTTGGGAGATAATAAAGGAAAGTGCTTTCAAGTTGGGGTGTGGTTCTTCACTGAATTTCAACAACAAATTGTGGTGTGTGGTGTGGTTCTTAACTAAATTTCAACAAGAATTTCTTTTGGGGTTATTTCTTTTCTAAACCCTGCAACCACACTCATTTTCTCAAAGGTCACACAATTTGCGTGCAGCAGTGTTTTTTTTTTTTTTGTTTGTTTCTCTTGTGTTTATACATACAGATGAAAGTGCAGCTGGTGACTACCATGTAGCTACAAGTTGCATAAAAGAAATTCATTGAGGTCTAACTATCCTCTCATCAAATGCTAATGATGCCCATGAATTTAAGGTAATTGCTCGAGCCCAAGATGTACGAAATTTGTGATTCATTGTCAACAATTATCAAGACCGTTGAAACTTCCAGGCAAAGAAGGTGGAGTGGGGTGGGAGTGGCTTTCTTCAGATTTAAGACAGGCAAGTCTCTGGGAGAAGAGCCACTGCAATGGTGAGACATTGCCGAAGATGCTGCATCACCTGGGGGATGAGGAAGGTCATACTGAAGGTTGTTGTCCAACTAGAAATTGTCTGTAACTTGTCCTGCTTTTGAGTTCTTCAGTGGTTATGCAGACTATGGCTTGATGTACAATTTCACATTGTCACCAACATTACCCGAACACAAGCACAGACTTGAATTCTGAAAGCAGTAAGTGCTATATGTTGGGGTAGTGTTGCTGATTTCAGGAGATGCTGTTTCCTTTGGCCATTCTGGATCATCATCCACATTTCTGCAAGTCACTATTATTACTCCAACTCGAGCATTGACTTGACTGTTGAATTCAGTAAGTGCTACTTGTTGGGGCAGTTTGAGCTGACAGAATCAACTGAATGCAACTAGAGCCATATTGCAATGGGAATCCAACCCAGACCACCTCAAAGGAAGACACTGATGATTCTTTTCCTCATAAGTGCTTCTCTTTGGGGTTGTCTTGGTTGTGACACGGCTGCCATGGAAACATGGCTGGTTAAGGAATGGACAATTTTCTCCAACAATGGCATTTTTAATACTCGGTAAGAGATATACTCCAACTTAACTCACATCCTTGGGAGATAATAAAGGAAAGTGCTTTCAAGTTGGGGTGTGGTTCTTCACTGAATTTCAACAACAAATTGTGGTGTGTGGTGTGGTTCTTAACTAAATTTCAACAAGAATTTCTTTTGGGGTTATTTCTTTTCTAAACCCTGCAACCACACTCATTTTCTCAAAGGTCACACAATTTGCGTGCAGCAGTGTTTTTTTTTTTTTTTTGTTTGTTTCTCTTGTGTTTATACATACAGATGAAAGTGCAGCTGGTGACTACCATGTAGCTACAAGTTGCATAAAAGAAATTCATTGAGGTCTAACTATCCTCTCATCAAATGCTAATGATGCCCATGAATTTAAGGTAATTGCTCGAGCCCAAGATGTACGAAATTTGTGATTCATTGTCAACAATTATCAAGACCGTTGAAACTTCCAGACAAAGAAGGTGGAGTGGGGCGGGAGTGGCTTTCTTCAGATTTAAGACAGGCAAGTCTCTGGGAGAAGAGCCACTGCAATGGTGAGACATTGCCGAAGATGCTGCATCACCTGGGGGATGAGGAAGGTCATACTGAAGGTAGTTGTCCAACTAGAAATTGTCTGTAACTTGTCCTGCTTTTGAGTTCTTCAGTGGTTATGCAGACTATGGCTTGATGTACAATTTCACATTGTCACCAACATTACCCGAACACAAGCACAGACTTGAATTCTGAAAGCAGTAAGTGCTATATGTTGGGGTAGTGTTGCTGATTTCAGGAGATGCTGTTTCCTTTGGCCATTCTGGATCATCATCCACATTTCTGCAAGTCACTATTATTACTCCAACTCGAGCATTGACTTGACTGTTGAATTCAGTAAGTGCTACTTGTTGGGGCAGTTTGAGCTGACAGAATCAACTGAATGCAACTAGAGCCATATTGCAATGGGAATCCAACCCAGACCACCTCAAAGGAAGACACTGATGATTCTTTTCCTCATAAGTGCTTCTCTTTGGGGTTGTCTTGGTTGTGACACGGCTGCCATGGAAACATGGCTGGTTAAGGAATGGACAATTTTCTCCAACAATGGCATTTTTAATACTCGGTAAGAGATATACTCCAACTTAACTCACATCCTTGGGAGATAATAAAGGAAAGTGCTTTCAAGTTGGGGTGTGGTTCTTCACTGAATTTCAACAACAAATTGTGGTGTGTGGTGTGGTTCTTAACTAAATTTCAACAAGAATTTCTTTTGGGGTTATTTCTTTTCTAAACCCTGCAACCACACTCATTTTCTCAAAGGTCACACAATTTGCGTGCAGCAGTGTTTTTTTTTTTTTTGTTTGTTTCTCTTGTGTTTATACATACAGATGAAAGTGCAGCTGGTGACTACCATGTAGCTACAAGTTGCATAAAAGAAATTCATTGAGGTCTAACTATCCTCTCATCAAATGCTAATGATGCCCATGAATTTAAGGTAATTGCTCGAGCCCAAGATGTACGAAATTTGTGATTCATTGTCAACAATTATCAAGACCGTTGAAACTTCCAGACAAAGAAGGTGGAGTGGGGTGGGAGTGGCTTTCTTCAGATTTAAGACAGGCAAGTCTCTGGGAGAAGAGCCACTGCAATGGTGAGACATTGCCGAAGATGCTGCATCACCTGGGGGATGAGGAAGGTCATACTGAAGGTAGTTGTCCAACTAGAAATTGTCTGTAACTTGTCCTGCTTTTGAGTTCTTCAGTGGTTATGCAGACTATGGCTTGATGTACAATTTCACATTGTCACCAACATTACCCGAACACAAGCACAGACTTGAATTCTGAAAGCAGTAAGTGCTATATGTTGGGGTAGTGTTGCTGATTTCAGGAGATGCTGTTTCCTTTGGCCATTCTGGATCATCATCCACATTTCTGCAAGTCACTATTATTACTCCAACTCGAGCATTGACTTGACTGTTGAATTCAGTAAGTGCTACTTGTTGGGGCAGTTTGAGCTGACAGAATCAACTGAATGCAACTAGAGCCATATTGCAATGGGAATCCAACCCAGACCACCTCAAAGGAAGACACTGATGATTCTTTTCCTCATAAGTGCTTCTCTTTGGGGTTGTCTTGGTTGTGACACGGCTGCCATGGAAACATGGCTGGTTAAGGAATGGACAATTTTCTCCAACAATGGCATTTTTAATACTCGGTAAGAGATATACTCCAACTTAACTCACATCCTTGGGAGATAATAAAGGAAAGTGCTTTCAAGTTGGGGTGTGGTTCTTCACTGAATTTCAACAACAAATTGTGGTGTGTGGTGTGGTTCTTAACTAAATTTCAACAAGAATTTCTTTTGGGGTTATTTCTTTTCTAAACCCTGCAACCACACTCATTTTCTCAAAGGTCACACAATTTGCGTGCAGCAGTGTTTTTTTTTTTTTTTGTTTGTTTCTCTTGTGTTTATACATACAGATGAAAGTGCAGCTGGTGACTACCATGTAGCTACAAGTTGCATAAAAGAAATTCATTGAGGTCTAACTATCCTCTCATCAAATGCTAATGATGCCCATGAATTTAAGGTAATTGCTCGAGCCCAAGATGTACGAAATTTGTGATTCATTGTCAACAATTATCAAGACCGTTGAAACTTCCAGACAAAGAAGGTGGAGTGGGGTGGGAGTGGCTTTCTTCAGATTTAAGACAGGCAAGTCTCTGGGAGAAGAGCCACTGCAATGGTGAGACATTGCCGAAGATGCTGCATCACCTGGGGGATGAGGAAGGTCATACTGAAGGTTGTTGTCCAACTAGAAATTGTCTGTAACTTGTCCTGCTTTTGAGTTCTTCAGTGGTTATGCAGACTATGGCTTGATGTACAATTTCACATTGTCACCAACATTACCCGAACACAAGCACAGACTTGAATTCTGAAAGCAGTAAGTGCTATATGTTGGGGTAGTGTTGCTGATTTCAGGAGATGCTGTTTCCTTTGGCCATTCTGGATCATCATCCACATTTCTGCAAGTCACTATTATTACTCCAACTCGAGCATTGACTTGACTGTTGAATTCAGTAAGTGCTACTTGTTGGGGCAGTTTGAGCTGACAGAATCAACTGAATGCAACTAGAGCCATATTGCAATGGGAATCCAACCCAGACCACCTCAAAGGAAGACACTGATGATTCTTTTCCTCATAAGTGCTTCTCTTTGGGGTTGTCTTGGTTGTGACACGGCTGCCATGGAAACATGGCTGGTTAAGGAATGGACAATTTTCTCCAACAATGGCATTTTTAATACTCGGTAAGAGATATACTCCAACTTAACTCACATCCTTGGGAGATAATAAAGGAAAGTGCTTTCAAGTTGGGGTGTGGTTCTTCACTGAATTTCAACAACAAATTGTGGTGTGTGGTGTGGTTCTTAACTAAATTTCAACAAGAATTTCTTTTGGGGTTATTTCTTTTCTAAACCCTGCAACCACACTCATTTTCTCAAAGGTCACACAATTTGCGTGCAGCAGTGTTTTTTTTTTTTTTTTGTTTGTTTCTCTTGTGTTTATACATACAGATGAAAGTGCAGCTGGTGACTACCATGTAGCTACAAGTTGCATAAAAGAAATTCATTGAGGTCTAACTATCCTCTCATCAAATGCTAATGATGCCCATGAATTTAAGGTAATTGCTCGAGCCCAAGATGTACGAAATTTGTGATTCATTGTCAACAATTATCAAGACCGTTGAAACTTCCAGACAAAGAAGGTGGAGTGGGGTGGGAGTGGCTTTCTTCAGATTTAAGACAGGCAAGTCTCTGGGAGAAGAGCCACTGCAATGGTGAGACATTGCCGAAGATGCTGCATCACCTGGGGGATGAGGAAGGTCATACTGAAGGTTGTTGTCCAACTAGAAATTGTCTGTAACTTGTCCTGCTTTTGAGTTCTTCAGTGGTTATGCAGACTATGGCTTGATGTACAATTTCACATTGTCACCAACATTACCCGAACACAAGCACAGACTTGAATTCTGAAAGCAGTAAGTGCTATATGTTGGGGTAGTGTTGCTGATTTCAGGAGATGCTGTTTCCTTTGGCCATTCTGGATCATCATCCACATTTCTGCAAGTCACTATTATTACTCCAACTCGAGCATTGACTTGACTGTTGAATTCAGTAAGTGCTACTTGTTGGGGCAGTTTGAGCTGACAGAATCAACTGAATGCAACTAGAGCCATATTGCAATGGGAATCCAACCCAGACCACCTCAAAGGAAGACACTGATGATTCTTTTCCTCATAAGTGCTTCTCTTTGGGGTTGTCTTGGTTGTGACACGGCTGCCATGGAAACATGGCTGGTTAAGGAATGGACAATTTTCTCCAACAATGGCATTTTTAATACTCGGTAAGAGATATACTCCAACTTAACTCACATCCTTGGGAGATAATAAAGGAAAGTGCTTTCAAGTTGGGGTGTGGTTCTTCACTGAATTTCAACAACAAATTGTGGTGTGTGGTGTGGTTCTTAACTAAATTTCAACAAGAATTTCTTTTGGGGTTATTTCTTTTCTAAACCCTGCAACCACACTCATTTTCTCAAAGGTCACACAATTTGCGTGCAGCAGTGTTTTTTTTTTTTTTTGTTTGTTTCTCTTGTGTTTATAAATACAGATGAAAGTGCAGCTGGTGACTACCATGTAGCTACAAGTTGCATAAAAGAAATTCATTGAGGTCTAACTATCCTCTCATCAAATGCTAATGATGCCCATGAATTTAAGGTAATTGCTCGAGCCCAAGATGTACGAAATTTGTGATTCATTGTCAACAATTATCAAGACCGTTGAAACTTCCAGACAAAGAAGGTGGAGTGGGGTGGGAGTGGCTTTCTTCAGATTTAAGACAGGCAAGTCTCTGGGAGAAGAGCCACTGCAATGGTGAGACATTGCCGAAGATGCTGCATCACCTGGGGGATGAGGAAGGTCATACTGAAGGTAGTTGTCCAACTAGAAATTGTCTGTAACTTGTCCTGCTTTTGAGTTCTTCAGTGGTTATGCAGACTATGGCTTGATGTACAATTTCACATTGTCACCAACATTACCCGAACACAAGCACAGACTTGAATTCTGAAAGCAGTAAGTGCTATATGTTGGGGTAGTGTTGCTGATTTCAGGAGATGCTGTTTCCTTTGGCCATTCTGGATCATCATCCACATTTCTGCAAGTCACTATTATTACTCCAACTCGAGCATTGACTTGACTGTTGAATTCAGTAAGTGCTACTTGTTGGGGCAGTTTGAGCTGACAGAATCAACTGAATGCAACTAGAGCCATATTGCAATGGGAATCCAACCCAGACCACCTCAAAGGAAGACACTGATGATTCTTTTCCTCATAAGTGCTTCTCTTTGGGGTTGTCTTGGTTGTGACACGGCTGCCATGGAAACATGGCTGGTTAAGGAATGGACAATTTTCTCCAACAATGGCATTTTTAATACTCGGTAAGAGATATACTCCAACTTAACTCACATCCTTGGGAGATAATAAAGGAAAGTGCTTTCAAGTTGGGGTGTGGTTCTTCACTGAATTTCAACAACAAATTGTGGTGTGTGGTGTGGTTCTTAACTAAATTTCAACAAGAATTTCTTTTGGGGTTATTTCTTTTCTAAACCCTGCAACCACACTCATTTTCTCAAAGGTCACACAATTTGCGTGCAGCAGTGTTTTTTTTTTTTTTTGTTTGTTTCTCTTGTGTTTATACATACAGATGAAAGTGCAGCTGGTGACTACCATGTAGCTACAAGTTGCATAAAAGAAATTCATTGAGGTCTAACTATCCTCTCATCAAATGCTAATGATGCCCATGAATTTAAGGTAATTGCTCGAGCCCAAGATGTACGAAATTTGTGATTCATTGTCAACAATTATCAAGACCGTTGAAACTTCCAGACAAAGAAGGTGGAGTGGGGTGGGAGTGGCTTTCTTCAGATTTAAGACAGGCAAGTCTCTGGGAGAAGAGCCACTGCAATGGTGAGACATTGCCGAAGATGCTGCATCACCTGGGGGATGAGGAAGGTCATACTGAAGGTAGTTGTCCAACTAGAAATTGTCTGTAACTTGTCCTGCTTTTGAGTTCTTCAGTGGTTATGCAGACTATGGCTTGATGTACAATTTCACATTGTCACCAACATTACCCGAACACAAGCACAGACTTGAATTCTGAAAGCAGTAAGTGCTATATGTTGGGGTAGTGTTGCTGATTTCAGGAGATGCTGTTTCCTTTGGCCATTCTGGATCATCATCCACATTTCTGCAAGTCACTATTATTACTCCAACTCGAGCATTGACTTGACTGTTGAATTCAGTAAGTGCTACTTGTTGGGGCAGTTTGAGCTGACAGAATCAACTGAATGCAACTAGAGCCATATTGCAATGGGAATCCAACCCAGACCACCTCAAAGGAAGACACTGATGATTCTTTTCCTCATAAGTGCTTCTCTTTGGGGTTGTCTTGGTTGTGACACGGCTGCCATGGAAACATGGCTGGTTAAGGAATGGACAATTTTCTCCAACAATGGCATTTTTAATACTCGGTAAGAGATATACTCCAACTTAACTCACATCCTTGGGAGATAATAAAGGAAAGTGCTTTCAAGTTGGGGTGTGGTTCTTCACTGAATTTCAACAACAAATTGTGGTGTGTGGTGTGGTTCTTAACTAAATTTCAACAAGAATTTCTTTTGGGGTTATTTCTTTTCTAAACCCTGCAACCACACTCATTTTCTCAAAGGTCACACAATTTGCGTGCAGCAGTGTTTTTTTTTTGTTTGTTTGTTTCTCTTGTGTTTATACATACAGATGAAAGTGCAGCTGGTGACTACCATGTAGCTACAAGTTGCATAAAAGAAATTCATTGAGGTCTAACTATCCTCTCATCAAATGCTAATGATGCCCATGAATTTAAGGTAATTGCTCGAGCCCAAGATGTACGAAATTTGTGATTCATTGTCAACAATTATCAAGACCGTTGAAACTTCCAGACAAAGAAGGTGGAGTGGGGTGGGAGTGGCTTTCTTCAGATTTAAGACAGGCAAGTCTCTGGGAGAAGAGCCACTGCAATGGTGAGACATTGCCGAAGATGCTGCATCACCTGGGGGATGAGGAAGGTCATACTGAAGGTAGTTGTCCAACTAGAAATTGTCTGTAACTTGTCCTGCTTTTGAGTTCTTCAGTGGTTATGCAGACTATGGCTTGATGTACAATTTCACATTGTCACCAACATTACCCGAACACAAGCACAGACTTGAATTCTGAAAGCAGTAAGTGCTATATGTTGGGGTAGTGTTGCTGATTTCAGGAGATGCTGTTTCCTTTGGCCATTCTGGATCATCATCCACATTTCTGCAAGTCACTATTATTACTCCAACTCGAGCATTGACTTGACTGTTGAATTCAGTAAGTGCTACTTGTTGGGGCAGTTTGAGCTGACAGAATCAACTGAATGCAACTAGAGCCATATTGCAATGGGAATCCAACCCAGACCACCTCAAAGGAAGACACTGATGATTCTTTTCCTCATAAGTGCTTCTCTTTGGGGTTGTCTTGGTTGTGACACGGCTGCCATGGAAACATGGCTGGTTAAGGAATGGACAATTTTCTCCAACAATGGCATTTTTAATACTCGGTAAGAGATATACTCCAACTTAACTCACATCCTTGGGAGATAATAAAGGAAAGTGCTTTCAAGTTGGGGTGTGGTTCTTCACTGAATTTCAACAACAAATTGTGGTGTGTGGTGTGGTTCTTAACTAAATTTCAACAAGAATTTCTTTTGGGGTTATTTCTTTTCTAAACCCTGCAACCACACTCATTTTCTCAAAGGTCACACAATTTGCGTGCAGCAGTGTTTTTTTTTTTTTTGTTTGTTTCTCTTGTGTTTATACATACAGATGAAAGTGCAGCTGGTGACTACCATGTAGCTACAAGTTGCATAAAAGAAATTCATTGAGGTCTAACTATCCTCTCATCAAATGCTAATGATGCCCATGAATTTAAGGTAATTGCTCGAGCCCAAGATGTACGAAATTTGTGATTCATTGTCAACAATTATCAAGACCGTTGAAACTTCCAGACAAAGAAGGTGGAGTGGGGTGGGAGTGGCTTTCTTCAGATTTAAGACAGGCAAGTCTCTGGGAGAAGAGCCACTGCAATGGTGAGACATTGCCGAAGATGCTGCATCACCTGGGGGATGAGGAAGGTCATACTGAAGGTAGTTGTCCAACTAGAAATTGTCTGTAACTTGTCCTGCTTTTGAGTTCTTCAGTGGTTATGCAGACTATGGCTTGATGTACAATTTCACATTGTCACCAACATTACCCGAACACAAGCACAGACTTGAATTCTGAAAGCAGTAAGTGCTATATGTTGGGGTAGTGTTGCTGATTTCAGGAGATGCTGTTTCCTTTGGCCATTCTGGATCATCATCCACATTTCTGCAAGTCACTATTATTACTCCAACTCGAGCATTGACTTGACTGTTGAATTCAGTAAGTGCTACTTGTTGGGGCAGTTTGAGCTGACAGAATCAACTGAATGCAACTAGAGCCATATTGCAATGGGAATCCAACCCAGACCACCTCAAAGGAAGACACTGATGATTCTTTTCCTCATAAGTGCTTCTCTTTGGGGTTGTCTTGGTTGTGACACGGCTGCCATGGAAACATGGCTGGTTAAGGAATGGACAATTTTCTCCAACAATGGCATTTTTAATACTCGGTAAGAGATATACTCCAACTTAACTCACATCCTTGGGAGATAATAAAGGAAAGTGCTTTCAAGTTGGGGTGTGGTTCTTCACTGAATTTCAACAACAAATTGTGGTGTGTGGTGTGGTTCTTAACTAAATTTCAACAAGAATTTCTTTTGGGGTTATTTCTTTTCTAAACCCTGCAACCACACTCATTTTCTCAAAGGTCACACAATTTGCGTGCAGCAGTGTTTTTTTTTTTTTTGTTTGTTTCTCTTGTGTTTATAAATACAGATGAAAGTGCAGCTGGTGACTACCATGTAGCTACAAGTTGCATAAAAGAAATTCATTGAGGTCTAACTATCCTCTCATCAAATGCTTCAGTGGTTATGCAGACTATGGCTTGATGTACAATTTCACATTGTCACCAACATTACCCGAACACAAGCACACACTTGAATTCTGAAAGCAGTAAGTGCTATATGTTGGGGTAGTGTTGCTGATTTCAGGAGATGCTGTTTCCTTTGGCCATTCTGGATCATCATCCACATTTCTGCAAGTCACTATTATTACTCCAACTCGAGCATTGACTTGACTGTTGAATTCAGTAAGTGCTACTTGTTGGGGCAGTTTGAGCTGACAGAATCAACTGAATGCAACTAGAGCCATATTGCAATGGGAATCCAACCCAGACCACCTCAAAGGAAGACACTGATGATTCTTTTCCTCATAAGTGCTTCTCTTTGGGGTTGTCTTGGTTGTGACACGGCTGCCATGGAAACATGGCTGGTTAAGGAATGGACAATTTTCTCCAACAATGGCATTTTTAATACTCGGTAAGAGATATACTCCAACTTAACTCACATCCTTGGGAGATAATAAAGGAAAGTGCTTTCAAGTTGGGGTGTGGTTCTTCACTGAATTTCAACAACAAATTGTGGTGTGTGGTGTGGTTCTTAACTAAATTTCAACAAGAATTTCTTTTGGGGTTATTTCTTTTCTAAACCCTGCAACCACACTCATTTTCTCAAAGGTCACACAATTTGCGTGCAGCAGTGTTTTTTTTTTTTGTTTGTTTGTTTCTCTTGTGTTTATACATACAGATGAAAGTGCAGCTGGTGACTACCATGTAGCTACAAGTTGCATAAAAGAAATTCATTGAGGTCTAACTATCCTCTCATCAAATGCTAATGATGCCCATGAATTTAAGGTAATTGCTCGAGCCCAAGATGTACGAAATTTGTGATTCATTGTCAACAATTATCAAGACCGTTGAAACTTCCAGACAAAGAAGGTGGAGTGGGGTGGGAGTGGCTTTCTTCAGATTTAAGACAGGCAAGTCTCTGGGAGAAGAGCCACTGCAATGGTGAGACATTGCCGAAGATGCTGCATCACCTGGGGGATGAGGAAGGTCATACTGAAGGTAGTTGTCCAACTAGAAATTGTCTGTAACTTGTCCTGCTTTTGAGTTCTTCAGTGGTTATGCAGACTATGGCTTGATGTACAATTTCACATTGTCACCAACATTACCCGAACACAAGCACAGACTTGAATTCTGAAAGCAGTAAGTGCTATATGTTGGGGTAGTGTTGCTGATTTCAGGAGATGCTGTTTCCTTTGGCCATTCTGGATCATCATCCACATTTCTGCAAGTCACTATTATTACTCCAACTCGAGCATTGACTTGACTGTTGAATTCAGTAAGTGCTACTTGTTGGGGCAGTTTGAGCTGACAGAATCAACTGAATGCAACTAGAGCCATATTGCAATGGGAATCCAACCCAGACCACCTCAAAGGAAGACACTGATGATTCTTTTCCTCATAAGTGCTTCTCTTTGGGGTTGTCTTGGTTGTGACACGGCTGCCATGGAAACATGGCTGGTTAAGGAATGGACAATTTTCTCCAACAATGGCATTTTTAATACTCGGTAAGAGATATACTCCAACTTAACTCACATCCTTGGGAGATAATAAAGGAAAGTGCTTTCAAGTTGGGGTGTGGTTCTTCACTGAATTTCAACAACAAATTGTGGTGTGTGGTGTGGTTCTTAACTAAATTTCAACAAGAATTTCTTTTGGGGTTATTTCTTTTCTAAACCCTGCAACCACACTCATTTTCTCAAAGGTCACACAATTTGCGTGCAGCAGTGTTTTTTTTTTTGTTTGTTTGTTTCTCTTGTGTTTATACATACAGATGAAAGTGCAGCTGGTGACTACCATGTAGCTACAAGTTGCATAAAAGAAATTCATTGAGGTCTAACTATCCTCTCATCAAATGCTAATGATGCCCATGAATTTAAGGTAATTGCTCGAGCCCAAGATGTACGAAATTTGTGATTCATTGTCAACAATTATCAAGACCGTTGAAACTTCCAGGCAAAGAAGGTGGAGTGGGGTGGGAGTGGCTTTCTTCAGATTTAAGACAGGCAAGTCTCTGGGAGAAGAGCCACTGCAATGGTGAGACATTGCCGAAGATGCTGCATCACCTGGGGGATGAGGAAGGTCATACTGAAGGTTGTTGTCCAACTAGAAATTGTCTGTAACTTGTCCTGCTTTTGAGTTCTTCAGTGGTTATGCAGACTATGGCTTGATGTACAATTTCACATTGTCACCAACATTACCCGAACACAAGCACAGACTTGAATTCTGAAAGCAGTAAGTGCTATATGTTGGGGTAGTGTTGCTGATTTCAGGAGATGCTGTTTCCTTTGGCCATTCTGGATCATCATCCACATTTCTGCAAGTCACTATTATTACTCCAACTCGAGCATTGACTTGACTGTTGAATTCAGTAAGTGCTACTTGTTGGGGCAGTTTGAGCTGACAGAATCAACTGAATGCAACTAGAGCCATATTGCAATGGGAATCCAACCCAGACCACCTCAAAGGAAGACACTGATGATTCTTTTCCTCATAAGTGCTTCTCTTTGGGGTTGTCTTGGTTGTGACACGGCTGCCATGGAAACATGGCTGGTTAAGGAATGGACAATTTTCTCCAACAATGGCATTTTTAATACTCGGTAAGAGATATACTCCAACTTAACTCACATCCTTGGGAGATAATAAAGGAAAGTGCTTTCAAGTTGGGGTGTGGTTCTTCACTGAATTTCAACAACAAATTGTGGTGTGTGGTGTGGTTCTTAACTAAATTTCAACAAGAATTTCTTTTGGGGTTATTTCTTTTCTAAACCCTGCAACCACACTCATTTTCTCAAAGGTCACACAATTTGCGTGCAGCAGTGTTTTTTTTTTGTTTGTTTGTTTCTCTTGTGTTTATACATACAGATGAAAGTGCAGCTGGTGACTACCATGTAGCTACAAGTTGCATAAAAGAAATTCATTGAGGTCTAACTATCCTCTCATCAAATGCTAATGATGCCCATGAATTTAAGGTAATTGCTCGAGCCCAAGATGTACGAAATTTGTGATTCATTGTCAACAATTATCAAGACCGTTGAAACTTCCAGGCAAAGAAGGTGGAGTGGGGTGGGAGTGGCTTTCTTCAGATTTAAGACAGGCAAGTCTCTGGGAGAAGAGCCACTGCAATGGTGAGACATTGCCGAAGATGCTGCATCACCTGGGGGATGAGGAAGGTCATACTGAAGGTTGTTGTCCAACTAGAAATTGTCTGTAACTTGTCCTGCTTTTGAGTTCTTCAGTGGTTATGCAGACTATGGCTTGATGTACAATTTCACATTGTCACCAACATTACCCGAACACAAGCACAGACTTGAATTCTGAAAGCAGTAAGTGCTATATGTTGGGGTAGTGTTGCTGATTTCAGGAGATGCTGTTTCCTTTGGCCATTCTGGATCATCATCCACATTTCTGCAAGTCACTATTATTACTCCAACTCGAGCATTGACTTGACTGTTGAATTCAGTAAGTGCTACTTGTTGGGGCAGTTTGAGCTGACAGAATCAACTGAATGCAACTAGAGCCATATTGCAATGGGAATCCAACCCAGACCACCTCAAAGGAAGACACTGATGATTCTTTTCCTCATAAGTGCTTCTCTTTGGGGTTGTCTTGGTTGTGACACGGCTGCCATGGAAACATGGCTGGTTAAGGAATGGACAATTTTCTCCAACAATGGCATTTTTAATACTCGGTAAGAGATATACTCCAACTTAACTCACATCCTTGGGAGATAATAAAGGAAAGTGCTTTCAAGTTGGGGTGTGGTTCTTCACTGAATTTCAACAACAAATTGTGGTGTGTGGTGTGGTTCTTAACTAAATTTCAACAAGAATTTCTTTTGGGGTTATTTCTTTTCTAAACCCTGCAACCACACTCATTTTCTCAAAGGTCACACAATTTGCGTGCAGCAGTGTTTTTTTTTTTGTTTGTTTGTTTCTCTTGTGTTTATAAATACAGATGAAAGTGCAGCTGGTGACTACCATGTAGCTACAAGTTGCATAAAAGAAATTCATTGAGGTCTAACTATCCTCTCATCAAATGCTAATGATGCCCATGAATTTAAGGTAATTGCTCGAGCCCAAGATGTACGAAATTTGTGATTCATTGTCAACAATTATCAAGACCGTTGAAACTTCCAGCAAAGAAGGTGGAGTGGGGTGGGAGTGGCTTTCTTCAGATTTAAGACAGGCAAGTCTCTGGGAGAAGAGCCACTGCAATGGTGAGACATTGCCGAAGATGCTGCATCACCTGGGGGATGAGGAAGGTCATACTGAAGGTTGTTGTCCAACTAGAAATTGTCTGTAACTTGTCCTGCTTTTGAGTTCTTCAGTGGTTATGCAGACTATGGCTTGATGTACAATTTCACATTGTCACCAACATTACCCGAACACAAGCACAGACTTGAATTCTGAAAGCAGTAAGTGCTATATGTTGGGGTAGTGTTGCTGATTTCAGGAGATGCTGTTTCCTTTGGCCATTCTGGATCATCATCCACATTTCTGCAAGTCACTATTATTACTCCAACTCGAGCATTGACTTGACTGTTGAATTCAGTAAGTGCTACTTGTTGGGGCAGTTTGAGCTGACAGAATCAACTGAATGCAACTAGAGCCATATTGCAATGGGAATCCAACCCAGACCACCTCAAAGGAAGACACTGATGATTCTTTTCCTCATAAGTGCTTCTCTTTGGGGTTGTCTTGGTTGTGACACGGCTGCCATGGAAACATGGCTGGTTAAGGAATGGACAATTTTCTCCAACAATGGCATTTTTAATACTTTTTAAAAGATATACTCCAACTTAACTCACATCCTTGGGAGATAATAAAGGAAAGTGCTTTCAAGTTGGGGTGTGGTTCTTCACTGAATTTCAACAAGAATTTCACGAAATTGTGGTGTGTGGCATGGTTCTTCACGAAATTTCAAGAAGAATTTCTTTTGGGGTTATTTCTTTCCTAAACCTAAAATTTTCAAGTTGGGGTGTGGTTCTGCACTAAAGAAAGGACAGTTCAAACTTCTAGACAAAGAAGTTGGTGTGGGGTGGGAGTGGCTTTCTTCAGATTTAAGACAGGCAAGGAGAAGAGCCACTGCAATGGTGAGACATTGCCGAAGATGCTGCATCACCTGGGGGATGAGGAAGGTCATACTGAAGGTAGTTGTCCAACTAGAAATTGTCTGTAACTTGTCCTGCTTTTGAGTTCTTCAGTGGTTATGCAGTCAATCGCTTGATCTACAATTTCACATTTACTGTTACAGTTGTTCTGGCCTTGCTCAGCGACCACAATAAACAAGGAAGAGGAATTCTATTTTACAAATGAATGGTTCAGTGTAACAAATTAAGCAATAAACATAACTAGAATGAACTGGCAAAACAAAGTTGAGTCAGGGCCAGCAGAGCCCCAAAAGGGTGAGACAGCGAGGATGAGGTAGACCACTGCTATTTGTAAACTGGACAACAGCAGACAGGTGCCCCTGATTGCCAATCCCTTTCCAGGAAGTCACACATACAACAGCAGCAATCCCTGTTACAGGCCTTGGGGCTGTCACACAGTAAATCAGCTTTGCTGTAAGTTTGTTTTGTGGTAAAACTGCTTTACTGTGCTTTTTCACAGTCTTTAGTCTTACCATGAGTGTACCCACGTACCCCAAATCTAGCTGATAAACAGACTATGCCTTTTGTTTTAATATGTCGGGCATTTATTTCATTTTGAGATCCCCATTAACCCATGCCATGGACGTCAAGGTACCGTAATTGTTACATAATTAAAATGCAAACAATATGGATAACAACAGGCAAATACAACAACACTAAAAAAACAGTATAAAGGACTGTTATTCAAATAAAATCATTTGACCAACTCCAGTAAATAGTTGTAACCTGGGTGAAAAAAAACAGCATACATCATCACATTGCAGCATACGTCATCACGTTGCGCTGTACGTCGTTACGCCGCCACGTGATGAGCGCGCACCCTGCTGTGGCTTGTTGCCGGGAGAGAGCGAGAGGGGCACGCTGGGGAAGTGTTGCTGTAGGTACGTTGCGGATTCGCCGTGCAATCTAACATAAAACTACTGGAAACTCAATACTTGTTGTAATGTAGGAGCCGAGTACCAGAGCCACGGAGAGTCCGAAACTGAGCTGTAGGCTGGGTTGAAACAGGAAACCGGTGAGTCTCGCTAGTGTCATTCATGTCAATGAGCTTAGCATAGCCACTAGCGGTTAGCTTAGCTGCTAGCGGTTAGCCTAGCCTATCCGCAACCCATTGGTTGTTTGGTGTGGCTTGGTGCGCTTAATACAGGTTAAATAAATATGTCTTGTTCTTTGAATATGTTCTATTTAAGATGAAACGTTTTAACCACCACACTAACGCTAGTCTTGTTGTTGATTGTTGTTGTGGATGTTTTGCATCCAGTGCACTTATGCAGTCCAGTTAATCACTGTTCCTGCAATGCACTTTAGTACTGGATGATGCCTTGATATTGAACTGATACTGAAACTATTGTTATGAATGTTGATGAATATTTTAATATAACAAATATTATGTTATTTATTCACATTGATTTATATACCATGATTTGATTATATTGTACAATATTGGAATGATTATCATTGATATACTTCTATTTATTTAATGCAATCTGTGTTATTTTGAACGTTGTTTGCACACTGGATGTTAATTGGACCTGTTTCTGTACAGGCCAGGTTGTTGATGGCAAGCTACAGAGCCTAGCCTGGGCACAGAGCCTGAGGATTGTGCCTCGAAGAAACCACTGAACCGTTTGGGCTGGTAGGAGGCTCCTTTGTGCTGCCGCTCCTCTCCACCACTCACGCACAGCCCATACATTCATACACACACCCACACTCCCTTACCATGGACTTTTCCCCTTCCTCTGGACAGTTAAACGTTGGGCTGTCGTGCGGCTGTTGAGCCTTGCCCCCGGGCAAAGTGGAGACTCGCCTTCGGGCAAACGCACCGATCACATGATTGCTGTGAAGTAATTAGCGCTGAATATTCTGTGGATTTGTATTGTATCACAATATATGGTGTCGTAAACTTTAACTGTGTCCAGTGTCTCCCTCTCCACTCCCAGAGTCAAATCTAAAGTCTTTTGAGCTAGTCCAAGTGTGTAGCTCTTTCTCAGTGCTCATTCAGTACCTAATTGATCACCGTGTAGGTTACATATTGTGGCGAGCTAGCCAGGAGTGGAGACAGACCTGAACAATTATTATTAGCCTATATATTTTTTTTGTACTCATATTTGTGAAAAATGGACATATTTGAGAAACATGGCATAAAGATACCAAATGCCGTTTTGATAGTGGAAGCGACAAAAATGGAGACAGATGATGAAGTAGTCGATTATTTACAGCAGTACAGTTCTGTGTCAAAATTTGAATGTCTTGACGAGCCCGGTTCCGCTTTTCACCATTTGATTGTGGTTGAATATAAGACAGGCACTGCGTTAGCTGAGTTACGTCCAATTTTACCATATACATACAAGTGTAGTGACAGTGAGGTCACTTATAAAATCAGAGACTTATCTACGGTCTGAGTGCGCGAGGTAGGGGAGCTGCAAACTAAAGCCTACCTGAGTTGCAAAAAGTTGCAAAATTGACCAGTCAAGATTTTGCGGTTGTTCTTAAAAGGGTGATGTCTCTGCTTGGTCAGTCAGTCACCCAGCTCACTCCGACAGCCCCTGAGTTTGAGTCGCCTGAGGAGGATGAAGAAGGGAAGCCCGCACCTGCTGCCACGGCCAGGCCTCACCACTGCCCTCAGCTGCCAGAGCACTGAATCATGGCCAAGGGCCCAGACAGACACTGCAGCCCAACACACCTCAAGATTCTCCTTGCCAGCCCTGCCACACGTTAACCTCAATCCGCCTGAGGTTCAACGCTACGTAGTTGAGCACATCGTCAAGAACGATGACAGCACTGCACACTCCACACAGCGTCTCAGAGCATTTCTGGAAGATCCCCTAGACCCCAGAACGAGTCAGATTATGAGCCGTGGCGTTCTGGAGTTGAGCTGCTGTTGCAGGATCCAGCTGTGTCCGACCTACAGCGTTCACGCAGGATCTTTGACAGCTTGTTACCACCTGCTGCTGATTTGGTTAAGCATCTGAGACCTGACGCTCCTCCAACGATGTATTTACAGACACTTGACTCAGCATATGGCACAGTTCCAGATGGCAACAAGCTTTATGCCAAATTCATGGACACGTTTCAGGATGCTGGAGAGAAGCCATCCCACTATCTGCAAAGGCTGCAGGTGGCGCTGAACCAAGCTGTGAAACGGGGCGGAGTTCTAAGTAAAGATTTTGCTCGACACTTGCTGACTCAATTCTGCGGTGGCTGTTGGGACAATTCTCTCATTGCAGAGCTTCAATTAAAACAACGGAAACATAATCCTCCATCACTTGCTGAATTCCTGCTCCTTCAGAGAACAGAGGAAGATCGTGAAGCTGCAAAAGCTATTCGCATGAAGCAACATCTCGGCTCATCACAACCCAGAGCTGCTACCCATGCGCAGTATGTCTACACCGACCGCCCAACAACTGCCTGATATACAGAAGCAGCTTGCAACCCTCACTGCTGCCCAGTCAAGCTCAAGCTCCAGTCAGTCTGCCGCTTTCAAGCCCACATTTGGCCGCAAGTTAGGTGAGGGGCAGAGGGCAGGCAAGCCACCAAAGAACCTGTCTTCTGTTCCCAAGCCTGGCTACTGCTATCGGTGTGGTGAAGATCGCCTTATAAAGACTCACTGTGGCAATCCCCCAAACTCTGCACTTGTCGCTGCAAAGAAGAAGCAGTTCAGTGAAAAGCAGCCAAAATGGCAGAAATCAAACAGTTCTTCAAGACACTCTTTAAACTAGAGTCAGTTCCAGTTGTGGGGCAAACCGGAACTGTTGTGGACTAGGCTTGGGCGGTATTACGGTAATACCGTATACTGCCGGTGTTAAAAAATAGCAGCGGTATCAGTTCTAATACCGTCATGAAAAAAATGCAATGCACTTATACAGGAGATAAGGATTAAATATTAAATAAAAGTCGTTTAATGACTAAAATTGATTCTATGTCCAGTAGCACTTATGTGTGGTTGAATTTTCAGTTTTACTTAAACAGTCATGTTTTGGCCTACTTTTGGAGACTTTCCATAAAGTTTATGAACGTAACGTCATCATGTGACAGCGCGGAGGAGAGAGAGACGCACCGGGAGAAAGGGGGAGAAAGATGGCAGATCCCGCACAGAGTGACTTGGTGTCAAAAAAGAACACAACTTCTGCAGTTTGGGAGTATTATGGGTTCCAGGCAAACGAGAAAGGAGAGCCGGTAAATACTGATGAAGCAATTTGTAAATTGTGCAATAAAAAGGTGACCGCGAGAGATGCAAACACCTCTAACCTAAGGACGCATCTCCGAATCAACAACCCACTCTCTGCTGCGAGGATGAATTTGGCTCCGAGTTCACTCAGTGCAACAGTTTCAAAGCCTCCCACTGACACCGATGCAGGACCAACAACAACAATGTCCACCGCCAGTTACACGCAGCCGACAATAATGGGGGCCTTCGCCAAAACAACAAAGTACAAAAGGGACAGTCTCCGTTGGAAAACTTACGTCATCATTTTTAATTAGTCACGGTAATACCGTATACCCCGGTAAAATGTGAAGGAAGTTTGACGGTATCAAAATTTGGATACTGCCCAAGCCTATTGTGGACCCACCATGTCCCAACCAGAGAAGCCGTGTTGAATGTTATGAAGCAACCCAGACTACCCCCGCTGTTCCAGCTATGCTACCCAAAGGTTTGGTCGGATCCCGCTGCACAGCCAATGTCAAAATTGCTGGTGAAGAATTTGATTGTCTGTTGGACACAGGATCACAGGTCACCACAATCCCAGTGTTATTTTATAACCAGCATTTTGCGGACCAACCTGTGAAATCCTTGTGTGAATTACTGCAAGTTGAAGGGGCCGCAGGACAAGCAGTTCCTTATCTTGGATATGTGGAGATGGTGGTCACATTTCTCAGTGAGTTCCTGGGAGCTGAGTTGGACGTTGGCGCGTTCCTGACGTCAGAGGCCATCAGTCCCCAGTGTTAATTGGCATGAACACCCTGGAGCCACTATACAACCAGTACCTGGGGAGTGAGTACACCAACTTCCAGCCGAGTGCCCATGGCTACAAAGCGGTGCTGAAACTGCTGCACATCCTCCACCAGCAACAACAGGTGGGCAGCAATGGAGTGGTGAGGTTGGCCAGCCAGTCCCCCGTCCTCATCCCTGCTAGTCACACCACCAGCAGTGATGGTTTCATCCACGCCGGCGTGCTGTCTCCTGGTCAGTGGGCGCTTGTGGAGCATCCAGCCTCACCTCTGCCAGGTGGGCAGAACTGGATGTGACCATTTCACCCCTCTCCACCATTGCTGAGTTTGCAGTTTCGCCCCAGTTCGTGTCACAAACTGTGTCAACAGGCTGTTCACCATCAGAACCTTCCCCTACTCTGAAACTGGATTTTGGCGAATCACCTATTCCGCCAGAGTGGAAGAGGAGAATCACTGAGGAGCTGAACAGGATTCCAAGTGTTTTTTCGCTCAGTGATATGGACTTTGGATGCACAGGCAAGGTGAAACATCACATAAAGTTGCATGACGAAACTCCATTCAAGCACCGAGCCAGGTCCATTCATCCTCAAGACGTCGAGGCAGTCCGACAACATCTAAGGGACCTTCTGGAAGCCGGTGTCATTCGTGAATCTGAGTCGTCATTCTCATCACCAATTGTCGTGGTCCGTAAGAAGAAAGGTGACATACACTTGTGTGTTGATTATAGGAAACTAAACCTACAGACAGTTAAGGACGCCTATCCCCTACCAAACCTGGAGGAGTCTCTGTCCGCTTTGTCCGGGTCCAGATGGTTCAGTGTTCTTGACTAAAAATCCGGGTTTGCCAGATCAAAATGAATGAAGAGGACAAAGCTAAAACTGGTTTTGTGACGCCCATTGGATTCTGGGAGTTCAACCGAATGCCGCAGGGGGTAACAAATGCCCCATCCACATTCCAGCGGTTAATGGAGAAGAGCATGGGAGATCTTCATTTGAAAGAAGTTATGGTTTTTCTTGATGATCTCATTGTTTTCTCAGACATGCTGGAGGAACGTGAGCGGAGGTTGCTGCGGGTGTTAAATCGGTTAAAAGAATATGGATTGAAACTCTCGAGAGAGAAATGTAAATTTTTCCAAACGTCTATTAAATACCTGGGACACATTGTTTCCAAGAAGGGAGTCCAGACCGACCTGGATAAAATCCTCGCTCTGAAATCCTGGCCAATTCCAAGAACCCTGAAGGAGCTCAAGTCGTTCGTAGGATTCGCTGGATATTACCAGAGGTTCATAAAAGGGTACTCCGCCATTGCAAAACCCCTCAATGATTTGACTCGTGGCTATACATCTATCTCCAAAGGCCAGAAAAGGTCAAGCTCAGAGAAACCCCAGGACCATAAACAGCCTTTTGGAGAGCGATGGTCCCCCACCTGCCAGCGTGCATTTGAAATGCTCATTGAGAAGTTGACCAGTTCTTGGCTTCACAGACCCAAAGCTGCAGTATATTCTGCATACTGACGCCAGCACCACCGGCCTTGGAGCAGCTTTATACCAGGAACAAGATGGTCAGCTGAGGGTAATCGTCTATGCCAGCCGTGGTTTGTCAGCGAGTGAGTCAAGGTATCCTGCCCACAAGTTAGAATTTCTTGCACTGAAGTGGAGTGTGTGTGAAAAGTTCCATGACTACCTGTACGGAGCCAACTTTGTGGTAGTAACTGATAACAACCCGCTTACTTACCTGTTAACAACAGCAAAGTTGGATGCCACTAGTCACAGATGGCTTGCCGCCCTGTCCACCTACACCTTCAAGCTGCAATATTGAGCTGGGAAGCAGAACCTCGACGCTGACGCTTTATCTCGCCGGCCTCACAGCTACCCTGCCAACCTGTTGGAACAGAAGGATTGGGATCTGATCGACAAGTGCACTGCAGAGCGGGTCATTAAATCTGGTGAATGGGAAGAGCTCAGCACAGATATTGTTTCTGCCATCTGCCACCACTGTCTTGTCACCAGTCGAGTCGGCGGTTCAGCAGGAGGTCCCTTCGCCTTGGTCTGTCTGTGAATGTTCTCATTCGTCCAGGTCATAGTTATCTCTTTCTCAAATTAAATCGAAGGCAACTGGACTTGTATTTGTCTGTGGAAGACGTTTCGCCTCTTATCCAAGCGGCTTCATCAGTTCAGCGGCGAAACATCTTCCACAGACAAATACAAGTCCAGTTGCCTTCGATTTAATTTGAGAGAGAGATTCGCCTTGGTCAAGTCCCTGAGCATGTCGGCTAAAGCCGTTCCTGACTGCTATGCCAGCGAAGGTCTCCATGGCTTGCCAGTTGCTTCCTCCCTGTCACACCTGGGACTCAAGGAAAAGCAACGTGCAGATCCAGTCATAAGAGAGGTTATCCACCAGATGGAGACTGGGGTGAAGGTTCCCCCGACGGCAAAGCAAGAACTTCCAGACCTTGTGCTGCTGTTGAGGGAGCTGAACCGCCTCGAGCTACAAGGAGACATCTTGTACTGAAGAAGGCAAGATGGGGAGCAAGTGTTGTTCCAGCTGGTGTTGCCAGAGGATCTGAGGTCAGTGGTTGTTAAAAGCTGATGATGACATGGGTCACATGGGCATTGAGCGGACCTTAGACCTTGTACGCTCTTGGTTTTTCTGGCCTCGCATGGCAACTGACATTGAAACCAAGGTCAAGACCTGCAACCGTTGCGTGAGGTGCAAGACACTTCCAGAAAGATCAGTGCCACTTGTTAACATCAAGACCACTCATCCCCTGGAGTTACTCTGCATGGACTACCTGTCTGTTGAACCAGATCAAAGCAATAGGAAAGACATTCTCGTTTTCACTGATCACTTTACAAAGTTTGCAATAGCCATCCCCACAGCAAACCAAAAGGCAAAGACAGTGGCAAAATGTCTATGGGAGAACGTCATAGTGTGCTATGGGATACCAGAACGCCTCCACATGGATCAAGGGCCTGACTTCGAGTCAAAGTTGATCAAGGAGCTTTGTCAACTCGCTGGAATTGTGAAAACCCGAACAACTCCTTACCATCCTCGGGAAAACCCAGTTGAAAGATTTAACCGGACCCTGCTCAACATACTTGGGACACTAGGGCACAAGCAGAAAGCTAGATGGAAGGACTACGTGAAACTGTACACGCTTACAACTGCACATGGAATGATGTTACCGTCTTTACACCATATAAACTGATGTTCAGCCGTTCACCGCGTCTTCCAGTGGGTCTGGCTTTTGGTCTGTCTGTGCAGGAACATCAGTTTACTTCTCATTCCCAGTATGTTGAGAACCTGCGGCATGTAGTTTTCTCTTAAAAGAACTTTTTCCTTGTGTAGTGGTAGTATGAATGTCCCCTGGAAGCTGATTCCATAAACTTATGGCTCTGTACAAAACATTTTTTTTTCTTAAGAAGCTCGAATTTGGGCAGGGTAAAGCCATGTACCCATAGCTGACTCCTCTGGTAGCATGTGCAGAATTTCATAACTATATTTTATCTTTTTAACAAAAAAAACTCTGGAGTCTGGTTTTACATATTGCCATAAAAATAAACCAGTAAATTAGATTGTAGTCTCTTTTCAACAGTGATCCAACCTAGTCTACTGTGCAATTCTTCAGTGATTGTAAAAGATGGGCAGCCTAGAATAAATCTAGCTGCCTTGTTTTGCGTGATCTGTTTTGTTTTTTTTCCCAGCAGTTTAGAGGCAGAGGACCAAACAACTGAGCAATAATCCAGATGACATAAAGCTAGAGACCAGACAAGCTGACAGAGCAGTGATAAGGGAATAAATGGAGCACATTTCCTAGCGGTTGCAACTGCTCTTCCTATTTTCAACACTGCATTGTTTACCTGTTCAGACCAAGACAGTGACCTATGAGCTTAACTTTTTTAACATGATAAATTTGTTGTCCCTCTAGTTGTAAATTCAGAATAGGGTTCTGTGCCAGTTTCTACTTAGACCCAAATATGATGGACACTGTTTTGGATATATTAAATTGGAGTTTGTTCCTTTCAATCCAGTCATACACAATTTTGAGTTCACATGCCAGGATATCATTTAGTTCACCACAAGAGGGTGCTGCATGGTACAAAGTACAATCATCTGCATATATAGTCATATCACACTTGTTTAAAATTTACAGGAGATCGTTAGTGAAAATTGAAAATAACAGTCGCCCTAGGCAACCTCCTTGTGGGAGTCCACACTCAAAATCTTTGCTTTCTGAATATGTACCACTGAAAGATACTCTTTGGGTTCTGTGTGATAAATAGCTTCTGGCCCACTTGAGAGCACATGGTTGTTAGTTACAAAGTAATTATGAATCTGCTTATATCTCAAATAATCTACTGAGCACAGGCAAGTGATAGGCCTACTGTTGGGACCACTAAAAGCAGATTTATTATCCTTTGGCAGTGGAATTATTTTGCCCTCTTTCCATAATTTAGGACATGTTCAATTGATTAAGCATCGATTAAAGATATCACAAATTGGTAATGAAATACCTGAAGCAGATATTATGAGTAATCTACAATCAAATCTTCTTAACAAAATAGTCATTAAGATAATTTTCAATCTGGGAATCTGGTTAAGTATACACCCACTGCTTCAACAAAAGAATGAACAGTCTAATTTTTGCCTATGATTTCATTCAATACATTCCATAATTTCTTACTATCTTGACTACTTTCATCAATTCTTTTCTGACAATAAACCTTCTTGCTAGATCTATTCATTTAGTTACCTTATTTCGTAACTTTAACAGTATTAGGGGTACATCAGCTAGGTCAGAAAGTAAAAGGGGGTGCATGGCCTAAAAAGTTTGGGAACCACTGCTTTATAGTATATGTTCTACTGTAAATATGGTTCAGATGAATCCGATTGACCTTGCCCTTACGAACCCAGGCAAAATGAAGCAGTCCGACTCACTCCAGTGGATGTCCAGACCTGAATAGAAGCAGCATTGCAGAATAAACTGTAATTTTTTATTAACAAAACGATTTTTTGCATGGCCACAATGCCATGCCTTAATGAGAAAACACAAAAATCAGCAGTACATTCAAAAATACCTACACCCGATATGGGCGAAAACTGGGAATGAATAAAACAGGCTATGAACATTTTATTAACACAAAATATTTGTTATTGAAACAAGACAATGTGGTGTTGGTCTTGTGTTGAGCTATAAAAGAAAAAAATAGAGGGACATTGAGGTCATAAGATGGTCAGCAGTGGTAATAGCACATGTATGAGTAGTATCAGTAAAAAGCAGTACAAAAATTAGTAGATAAAGTGGTTGCACGGTTACACTACACGTTTTTTTTTCGTTGATTATGTCACACCACACAAGCTAAAGACAAGTATGTCAGTCCCAACCCTCAATAACAGTGAACGTTTGTCTGCGATGTGTGTGCCAAAGTCGGGCTGAATTTGTGTAGTGTAACCAGGGCTTTAGTCACGCCATCACCCAAAGCCCCCTTGGCTACATTAGCCTCAGATAAACAGTAGGCAAGATCTCACAACACCAGTTGTCTTGTCCTGTCTTACATGAGGCACAACTGACACAATGTTCTGGGGAGAACCAACCATTAACGATATCATTTAACTAAAGCACAGGATTACTATTACCTGTAATTTGTAAATTACCCCCCAACGTCTGTGTATCTTGGGGCGCATTCGCACGGGATAAGTTAAGTCTGTATTTTACTTGAATTTACTGACATTAAGGCCCGGATATGACGTCAAAGCTGTGCACATCGTGGGTCACAGAATATGATGGTATATAGTCGTCATGTACATCATGGCAACTGTAGCAACGTGACTTCGGAACAGTGTGCAGTTGTTGTCGGGGATAACGGGGATAACATGGCGTTTGTATGAAACCTGTTGAAATATAGAAAAATGTCCCTTACCGCATGCTGCTACGCATGTCATCTATCTCAATATCCTCTGAAATTTGTTTTCAGCTAAAGTAAGGAATCTGTTGTCTTTAGTTGAGCCAGTCGTTCCTTCAAACGCAGATGATCACAGACATGGTTAAAGTAAATCAGTAATGTCCCTCTGTGGGAAAGTCCTTGACCACTGATGACAGACCTTGTCAGAGTGTAGTTATGGCTGGTCTGAGATAAGTCCCATCAAAAGGACCAAGACTGCATCAACACCAGAGGTTTGAACTGGGACAGTTTTGCTGCTTGATTATAAAAACACTGTACAGTGTTTCATTATGAGACATTTGTTGTCTTCTCATTTAATTTTTCTTGGGAAGTAGAGGGAGAGGCCAGACACTGGCACAAACTGAGCTGAAATGGCACCTCAGTGTAACACACATTTTCATTTACAGTCAGTTTAATACATAAAACACACCAAGTTTGATTTGGAATTTGTTTATTAGCATTTGGGTTGGAAGCACATTCAATTTACTTTGGTTTTACAGTACTATTTGATTTAAGTGATTAATTCCTTTGTCTTGTTTGAGTTACTCACCAGCCACTTACCTGAAGAGCTCCTTCCAGGTTTGGCCAAAAGATGGGACGGAGGGCGGAGCCTGACTTTATACTGAGGCCTCTGACAGCATTGGGGGGGGGGGGGGGGGGGGGTGTTGACTCACAGTTATTGTTTAAAGATATATCCCTTGTGTATTTTTAGTGGTGTGGTCTTTTAGTGTGTGTGTGTGTATATATATATATATGTGTGTATATATATATATATATATATATACACACACACATATATATGTTCCCTCATGCCTCATCTGGGGGGAGTTTTTTTGTCAGTTTAGATCATTTGTGTTCTGTGTCTTTATTTCTCAGTAGAGTTATGTTTTGTTGACCTGACAACAACTGTTGATATAGTTAATTGTTTGACTGTTACATTTTTGTTTTGTGCATAAAATAAAAGAAGCACAGTTTTTCAACTTTTAAACCTGTGTACTCATACCTTGGCTGTTTGGTCCGTGACATCTCCCCATCTGCACCTCCGGAAAAAAACACATTTAATTGAATTTAACAGTAGTTTGGTCATTCTCACGGGGTTTACAAAGGCTTTTTGGGGAATGTACATTAAGATAGTAAGTCCACTTCACAATGTATGAAGCTCTTCCTCCTTCCCCCCTCACTGTTCAGAGACCTACATTAGTTTGTAGGATTATATGTAGGTATATCTGAGCAAGTTCTACTCTGTCCAGACTCTGAGAAATAAAACTTTTGACCCACCCAGAAAACTGTTCATTTCTTCATGGAGAAGACTGGAGAAGGAGAGGAAGGGAGAGAAGAGGCAGAGAAGAGATGAAGCAGAACAGAGAAATGAGAGGAGGGACTGCAAAGGAGTGTATGAGAGGGGGAGTAGGGCGAGACATTTCAAAAGTCTGAAAGTGGAGGTGCTGACAGAGACATTTCAGGAGGCACGGACAGTGGAAAGATCAGGTGAGGGAGAGAGAAGGAAGAAAACAAAGTGAGAAGAGGAGAGAGGAGGAAGTGATTGTTGGATGAAAAAATGGAAAGCCTGGAGAGAGCGAGGCGTCTGCAGAGGACAGGGAGAAGTGTCCTGATGGGAGGATCTGTCTGGTGCTCCTTTGATGTCAGCTGCAAGATACAAACACACATATGCGCGCGCACACACATTTTTTCATAGTAACACACCATGTGGAGGGATGTGACCTGTGGATTCAGAAGCAGCAGGTCCAAAAAAACTACAAAGACACAAACAGGAAGTCACTCATCAGAGAGCTCAACCCCACAGAGAGAGAGAGGGAGACAGAGAGAGCTGTAGGAAGGACTAGCACCTGTCGCACATGTTGTTTTTTCTAGAATCAGGACTTTGGTTTCACTGCCAATCTTTGATTTTGCTACCTCATCTTTCTGCTTTTGATGCTGTTTTTACGATTTAATCCGAACCACCATTTTTCTACAGCCTTTATTGTTGTTATTGTACATTTCATCAAATGATGCATGTGCCATACAAAAATCCCATAACATAAAAAGTAGTTGCAGGCAGAAAACAATCTTATATACAATGTGACACTGTAGACCAGGGGTCGGCAACCCGCGGCTCAAGAGCCGCATGCGGCTCTTTCATCCTTATACTGCGGCTCCGAGTGGCTTGGGAAAATAAATTACTAAAAAAAAAAAAAAAACTAAGTATTTAATTGAAGTGTATTTTATTTGTGTTAGTTCTTTTTTTATTATTTTAGTTCTAAACTGGAAGATTATTGTGATCTTGAAATATTAAAATATTAATAAAATAAATATATTTTATTGTTTTTCGTCGCTCAAAATAAACGTCACACTCGCGGAAGCCGGTATACCCGCCAAAACGCCGTCCATTTGTCGCCACTTTCAACCCCAGCAAGGCCAAGTCTGGAGAAATGTGTAAGTCAACCTGATGTGGAGCTGGCTGACATAGCTGACAAAGACATGTGGGTGTCCAAATTCAAACGCTTGACAGAGGACCTTGAAGATGTTGCCCGTCAGAAGGCCACTCTTGCTCAGAATCACAAATGGAGTGATATTGAGAACCTTCCAAGACCGGACAAACTCGTGTTTGAGACATGGAGCCATCCCCGACACCTACATGAACATGAAGAAATATGCCTTTGGAGTCCTGTCGATCTTCGGATCCACATATGTATGTGAGCAGCTATTCTCCACCATGAACTCTATTAAAAACAAACACCGCTCACGCCTCACGGATGACAGCTTACAGTCCTGCGTAAAGATGAAAGTGACTTCGTACAGCCCCGATTTGCAGACGCTGTGTGCAGAGGTTCAGGAGCAGAAGTCCCATTAACCAGGTAAAATAAATCTTTATGCAAATATTTTGCAAATATTTATTTTTCATTGTTTAGTGACACAGTGCTTTTCTTTCCCAGTTTATTGGGTCAAGGTTCTGCTACATGCTCTGAAAGCCCAAAGGCGATATAAGGATGACGGCTCACAGCATTTTTTTGCTTTTGTTTGCTACATGGATAATTTAAGTTCAGCTTTTTAATTTATTTGAAAGAGACATTCAGACATTGTTATTATTTTTTCAAGAATTCAAAATGTTCAAAATGTGTTCATTACATAAATAAAATGTAATTTTCTCTGTAGCACTTCGTGGATTTCATAAGCAACACACTATAGTTGTTTATACAAAGTGTAAAGGTAAGAAAAAGTGATATATACAGTGTTATCTTCATTTTAGATAAGATAGCCCATCTTCAAAAGGGTAGTCAAAGCACTAATAAGTGTATGGCTGGGGTGAACCCCGAAGCATGAAAGGGAAGTTGTTGTTGTTGTTGTTTTTTTTTAAATATTTTTTTCTTTCTTATTAATATGTCAAAAGGTATTTGCAGCTCCCAGTGTTTTCTTTTCCGTGGAAACCGGGTTCAAATGGCTCTTTCGGTGTTAAAGGTTGCCGACCCCTGCTGTAGACAAAGAAGCATCTTCTTGGCTCTACAAATAAAATCTTCTGACTGCACACACAGATCTTTGACTTCATGGCCTGTTTGGTGCCCCTTGCCAGTCCACCCAGCATGTGTGTATTGATATATGTTGCATGTTTGCATTGTTCCCATTCAGGGGCTAAAATGATACAATTGTTGCATTTTTCTTTTGGGTTGTTTTTGTTCACGTGGTAACAGTCCCAAGCAGGCCAAAGTTGGAAACAAATGCCATGCACAAACCAACTGTTCTCTCATTGGTCAGAAAGCTCACCCCGGGGGAGGAGGAGGTTACCCAGGAAAAACAAAAACCATGTAATAGAGGTCTCAACGGGCCTGAAAATTAAAACCCGAGTTGGCCCAACCCACAGTTGAAGCCGGACTGGACCGGACCCGAACTGAGTCCTTTGTATATATTTTAGGCCCGAACCTGGCCCAAATTAGCATGTCTGGTTGGAATCATCATGGAATCATGGAACATCAGCAGCATGTTCTCACTGCAAATGAAATGCTCCAGGGCTCGAATGGAAGTGAAGCAAGACCACCCCTTCTTGAACGATCTCAGCCCGCTTGTTATATCCTGCTTCTGTGCATGATTGCTGTGTTCACAAATGACCACCCAACCAATCTTTGGGGTGAAATGCTGCCTGTTTCTGAGCAACTGCTCCAAACGAGCCAGGTCTGAATACAGCCTAAGCCCCCACCCCCATTTGGTTTGGTTGTACCTGGTTGACTTTGCACATCCACTCACTGACTCCATATTGCATGGATCTCTGAAGAAACACAGGGAGAGTGCGAGACACCAAGGCTAGACTACAAAGTGCAAAAAATAGCAGTGGATCAGGGCTACCTGAGCTAGACCTATCTTAAAGCTCTGTCATAGAGGAAGGTCTTAAGCATGGACTTAAATGTAGAAAGAGTAGAAAGAGTGTCTGCCTCTGTGACCCATGGAGAGAGCTGGTTCCATAATAGAGGAGCCTGGTAACTGAAGGCTCTACCTCCCAGTCTGTTTTTAGAGATACTGGGGGTCACTAACAGACCTGCATTCTGGGAGCAAAGTGCTCTGGTAGGACAGTATGGGATAATGAGGTCTTTCAGATAAGTTGGAGCTTTGTCATTAAGAGCCTTATAAGTAAGTAGAAGGATCTTGAAGTCTATTCTATATCCTACAGGAAGCCAATGGAGAGAAGCTAGAATGGGAGAGATGTGCTCTCTCTTATTAACTCTTGTCAATACCCTCGCTGCAGCGTTCTGGGCCAGCTGGAGACTCTTCAGAGAGATTTTTGAACATCCTAACAAGAGAGAGTTACAGTAGTCCAGCCTAGAAGTAATAAATGTGTGGACCAGTTTCTCAGCATCACTCTGAGAGAGGATATTCCTGATCTTAGCTATATTGCGCAGGTGAAAGAAGGCAGTCCTAGTCACATGTTTTATGTGAGAGCTGAAGGAAAGATCCTGGTCAAAAATGACTCCAAGGTTCCTCGCTGTTGGACTGGAGTTCAGGGTGATGCCATCCAGAGTAGCAATCTGATTGGAGAATGTGTCCCTGAGATGCTTAGGTCCAAACACAAAATTTTGAAAGTATCAATTTCAGTAAATGAAGCAAATCATAGAAAATAAAGATTTCATCATGTGCCTGGATGCCTGTCTGTTATAGCATTGACAGTGTCCACGTTGCTGACCTTTGACCTGTGCAAGTACACATTAACTATGTTATATTAAAAAAAAGATCTTATCCTGATTGTCAGACAGAATCACCTGACACATTTGATTAAAGAAAAGACTGAACTGTGATCTCAGCCGTATTTACTGTAAAATACAGTCACTAAGAGAGAAAGTTAGAGAGATAACACAGCCTCTCTCTCCTGCTCTCTCTGCTTGGTGCATCTAAGGTTTAGTTCTTCCACTACCTCCTTTAGAGCTAATGATCCATTGTAGTGAAAGCAGTTCATTTACTGTCATGGACATAAGGCTCAGTTTACTGGAAGTGCTTCTCCTCTTCCCTGCAGCTCCTGAGAAGCCAGGGAACCTGAGTGTGTGGCTGTAGACTGCAGACTGTGGTGGATCAGTGATGGAAATACCATCAGTCAGCAATATTTGCAATTGTTACGGCCCTAGTGGAGTGTGTGTGTGTGTGTGTGTGTGTGTGTGTGTGTTTGTGTGTGTGTTGTTGTTTCTCTCCCTCTGCTACTCCTCCAGGTGATCGCTTCTCCTCTGACCAACATCCGGTTCCACTTTACTAATCTGCGGGACGTGGTTAAATAGGGGGAGGAGAGAAGTGGCCCAGGGAGGAGAGAGAGAGAGAGAGACACGGTGGACCACAGTGGTGGAAACGCGGTGCAGGCAGTTCGACTGTGCGGACGTCTGAGGAACCTGAGTTACTCTTTTCAGTGGAAAAGAGGGTGTATTTGTATTTTGTTGTTTTTTCCCATCAGAGTGGTGGCGTTTTCGGTTGGTTGTTACCTGTTGAGCCTGTGGCGTTTTCCTTCTAGTGTTGCTGCGTCTTTTGTTCTCTTTTGGCTGGTTCATCCTGGTGTGTTTTTGTTTGGTTTGTTTAACACCAGCGTTCTTAGTTATCGTAATTATTAGTCCTCTGAATAAAGAGTCCTCGTTTTGTTGCACTCAATCAGTCTCTGAGTTGTCTTCCTCTTTTTCCCGGTACAACATTTCCTTTGTTTCCCTCCCTTCATCCCCTGGTTCCACCCACGGGAGGTAACAGCAATGATGCAGGCAGTTGCAGTCCAAGAGAAGGTCAAATTCAAGAACAACAGACCAATCCATTCTTTTGATATTTCATTAGGAGGACGTGTACCCATACAAAAGGGCAGTTGAACAGTAGAGGATGTTCAATTGATCGGTTTCTCCATTGACACTCCATCTTTGCTTCTGTAGGGAAACAACAGCTTCTTCTCTTCTCCACCAATTTTTTTGTTAGTTTGACAGTTTTTTTGTTTGTTGTTTTTTTCCAACAAAAAAAAAAAAACACAAAGTTTAATCCTCATGAGGAAACAGTTTGAGGTGATGATAACCTGGTGCTCGTTTCTTAAGGACCACTACAGCTGGGAGATTACATGAATGATGTGATGCAACATGCATTGTGGAGTGATCACTGTCACTGATCAGCATTTTACTTTTAACAGTTTGGATAAAAGGCATACTTGTATGTCCCATTTTTGCAAACAGTTTGTCTCAAAGACCTTTACACAGCATCATAACAACATCCTCTGCCCTTAGACCCTCACATCAACTGAGGAAAAACTCCCAAGAAGAAAAAAAAAACAACAACAGGAGAAGCTTCAGGGTGAGAGACAGAGGAGGGATCCCTCACCCAGGACAGACAGATGTGGAACGACAACCATCACACTGTAGAGTCTTTGATTAAAGGGATTTAGGATCAAATGTATGCCAACAAAACCAATTTTATTTTCATTCTCCTTTGAAAAACTGTCCTTGGTATGGATTGTTGAATAGAAGTCATAAAGTTTATACAAATGGAACTTCAGGTTTGTGGCCTTAAATCTGAAATTTTACCCAGGACATAAAGTACCTCTGAAACGGTGAAACTTTAATCTGAGCAAGGAAAGAACAAAAAGCACAGAAGGTACAAAGAGTGCAGATGGCAGCATGACAGCCCTGCAAAGTCACTGCTCTGTCTCTGAGCAATAATGTTCTTTCTTCCACAGAAACGTTTTCATCTCTCCGCCCAAGCAGTTAAAGCTGTCATCAATCAGGCCTTACAAAGAGAAAGCTCTGTAGTCTTCTACACCTTGGTCCTCCTCATATGGCTTAGAGTCCTACTACTATAACTACTGTATAGATGTGGAAGTCAGTAGTAATTTGGAGGAGGTTTGTGCCTGCACAAATCCTCACAGGAAGAAAGTAGAAGCTGTTTCAATCCAACACAGTTTCAGATGAAATATCCAGCAGTCTTATGGTTCCTTCCACTCATTCTATCAAGCATACACTGGTATGTGACTTGCGTGGACTTCACTCAGCAAAGTATCTCAGAATGCATTTTGCACCAAATATCGACAATGACAGGTATTCAGAGCCAGAAACTGAATGACCTTCTCAGTTCAGCCAGTTGCCTGACAAAAACTGCTCTCAAATGTTTTCAGTAGGGAATCTTTTTCCTGCTCTTTGCTGCTAAGATCAAATGACTTTGTTTCATCTACCATGAGACTAAACCAAGGAAACTGATGATGTGCAGCAGATCTTGCAGATATTAACTGGCTGGCAAGTTCATTTGGAAAGAACTGAATTTCTTAGAAAAGAAAGTAAGTGCTCTGTCAACTCCTGATTGGTCCTCCTGGAACAAAACAGCTCCTGCTCCAACATTGCTGGCATCAACATGAAGTTTTTTATTGTTTGTCAAACTGAAGTGCAGCTGATACTGGAGAAGCAAGAAGAGAGATTCAACAGACTCAAAAGCTGACTGACACTCAGTGGACCAAATAAACGTAGCTTTTGTTAACAGTTCTGTCAGAGGAGCAACGATAGAAAAGTTGCAACAAAACCTACAATAGCAGACATCACAACCAGAACAGACCTGTAAGCATAAAGTTCTAATGGAGTTATGAATGTACTTATCTCCTGGGCCCTAGGGGACAGTGGAACTTTCAATAAATCAAACTTTGAAACATACTTGGCTGCATCAACATGGTCTATGCAAGGGGTGCCCACACTTTTTCAGCTTGTGAGCTACTTTTAAAATGGGTGAGAAACAGCGGAGGGACCCCTCACCCAGGATGGGCAGATGTGCAACAGATGTTGTGAATAGACAAGAGAAGATGGAATATGGGACAAATGGGGATTGTTCAGTCAAGTTAAAGATGGTGAAGGTAGCTTCTGGTGGTCAGACTGGGTCATGTACAGGAATAGCAGGGAGAGCAGGCCAGTTTAATGGGAATATTAGTGGGCAGATTGGTTCATAAGCAGGGAGGGCAGGCTGGTTTAGGAGCAGAGGAAAGGAGGTGATGCAGGCAGCAGCTGGTGCAGAGGGGTGGAGCTCTGGACAAAAAGGCCCAACTAGAATTAGAAGGTTTTGCAACATGTTCAACATAAACTGTACGTGTCTGTCCAACAGCTCACGTTTCTCAGGGGAAACACGATAGAACCGCTACTGCACCAACATCAGTGTTCCACAAGATAAATGCATGAGGGTGAATCTGAAGTGTTCATCTTGTCTCTAGAAAGCTATACTTCTGCAATAATTACATGAGAAGTGCGTGTGATCAAACAGAAGCACTAGTAAATTGTGAAAAAACACTGTCATAAAGATTTTCAAATGAAAAAACAAACAAACTCAGTATCAATTCATTAAAAACAACAACTAAAAAAACACGCTAATCACCCGACACATTAATGGATACACCAATTCTTTTTTTCCCAATAAATGATCAGTTCCTGTAGGAGTCACAACGGAGAGATCCTGCTGATGATGAGAGGGACAGCAGTTGGACCATCAGGATTCCTGACTGTGACACCATCCCATAGTTGACGGCAGTGTTCCTCCAGCCTCCTCCCAGGCTGAGCAGTTTCCCTGATCTTT
This sequence comes from Caranx ignobilis, assembly GCA_021432705.1. Lineage (NCBI taxonomy): Eukaryota > Metazoa > Chordata > Actinopteri > Carangiformes > Carangidae > Caranx > Caranx ignobilis. The sequence continues at coordinate 19,294,897 of MU269990.1, forward strand.
TTTTTTTTTTTTATCGGATCATCATTTTTAACTCAGAACATTGGGGGGAGTTAAAGGCACATGCGTGACTGTGTAGGTTTAATTTCTCTTCCTGTCCTTCATTGCACTTTGCTGTTTTAATTGCCTTTTTGTGAACTTATTCCCTGAGCTGCTCTAAGTGCCCTTTGTCACTTTAAATGTCCTGTGCTGCCTTAAGTGCTCTGTGGAGTAGAAAAAGGCTTTTGTTAATCTGTAAGTAATATTGAATAATAGTAGGAATACCTCATCTCTCTCTCTCTCTATCTCACTCTCTCTGCCTGGTGTTGCCCCATCCATCGTGCTAACTGGAGCAGACCTGGCAGGATGACTTCTTGAATACCCGTTGCCACTTTGCCTGAGGGCAAGGCATTAATTTTGGTCAGAAATGCTAACTTGGATATTCTGCAGTTATGAAGTCAAAGTGTTGTTCTGCTTTACTTTGACAGGCTTTAAGAACTATCTCAAACAGAAATGGAGAAGGAGAAATAGAAATGAGATGAGTGAATGATTGAAAGAAAAGAAAAAGGCCTTCTCTTTTTTATTTTACTTTACAAGAGGGGTTTGCTCAGGTGAAAAGTGTTGTTCAACATCTTGTTTGAAAATCTTTTTGTCTGAATTGCTAAATAATGTTTTGAACTTTTTCCTGTTGCTGTAAGAGGCCACATTTTGTCAAGTTGAATGTCCTCAGCAGTGAGGGAAACTGAACCATGAACCTTTTCTGAGGTGGGAAAACAGAGAGTCTTGGTGGAAGCTTAGCCTGAATAATAAAATATAATTGATTTGGTATTTTGTAGAAGAGGTTTTTATCTTGTATTCAGCTGTATTCTCTTACAATTGTCTTGTGCCCATATGTTCACTTAAAGCAGTGGATTCACAGGGTCAGCTGATTGTGTAGGTGAAAGCTACTTGTGATAATCCAGAGTATTTTTGGATGTGGTTTACCCTGATGAAATGCCTGATACTCTACACTGAATTACTGTAGCTTCAACTACTAATGTGTCTGACTGTGGTCTGAGCCTAGTAAAATCATTACTCAGTCGTAACTATATGAAATACATTTTTATACTTAATGTGATCATGTAATGTAACATCATCATTTGGGCCTAAAACCTAAGGAAGTGGAACTGGAACTGAAAACAACAGACAAGACTCCTGTCAGTGTGCAAACACCTTGGCAGGACTTCGATGTAAGGAGGACTTCTGATGCTCAGTCACTGGTAATGGCAAAATACAGAAAAGTCCATTTTTATGTTCAATGCTTCTTTGATGCACTAGAGATGCATCATAGCTGCTCATTCATTTTAACTTAATTTCTTGATACTGTGGACCTGGCCCTCACTGGAACAGCTGATTGCTGAGGCCAGTTGGCAGTTTGTTTTGAGCTGGGCTTGGTATCTTAGTGCAGTGCTGCTGTGGACCAAGGCTGTGCAACACAAGCCAAAATGATACATAGTTTAATTTTTCAGCTCATATTGTCTGCATTCACACACTTTAGTATTCACTCTGGTCCCAATGCCGTGAAAACACCGACTGGTTTCATCCAACTCTGGTCTTCTTCAGGGTGTGGCTGCAGAGAAACCAGAGCTACAGGTAGAGGTCCCTTATGTAAAGTGGGGAAGTGGGTGGTCTTGTGGCCTGATTACACCAGCTGCTCATGAAGAGGACCTTATGTTTCAATTATAAAAATCTAGTTAGTGAACGCTAACAAAGTCAAAGTACAAATGTTGAGGTTGGCAAGATGGCGTCGTAGCGTGAACACCTCTCTTGTTAGGCTCCGGTGAGGCTTTCTGAATTATCCGTTCAGAATACGTATTCACCTGGTGAAATGTTACGTGCGTGCGTGGGAGTAACTGAGTATGAGCCTGGAAGATTATTTTGTTAAAATGCCTCTCACCAGTCGCAAGAAAAAAGCTACTACCGGGAAGCAAGCTACGGCCGAGCCCGAAGAAGCTAACGTTAGCGAGGGAGAAGCTACTGTCGAGGCCGAGGAAACCGAGAGCGACGTTAACCCGAGCATCCTGTCGGCTTTGAGTAAGATTACTGACAATATCACAAAGTCACTGGACACAAAAGTCGACTAAAGGTCCTTGCTGCCATAAATGAACAAACAGCCCGGATGCAGGCTTTGGCAACGCGGGTTGGTGATGCAGAGACACGGATCTCGGGCGTGGAAGACACTCTGGACGCGCTGCAGGCTGAAGTGACAAAACTCGAAAAACAAACAACCGTCATGGCAGAACATATAGAGGACTTGGAAAACCGCAGCCGCAAATGCAACCTCCGTCTGGTCGGGCTCCCCGAGGGCATGGAGGGAAAAGATCCAGTCACTTTCATGGAGAAATGGATTAAGTTGGACCGCGCTCACCGCTCCTCAGCACCGAGGCCGGATACTAACCAACGCGCTAGACCCATCATCATGAAACTTCAGAACTTCGCTGATAAAAACGAGTGATGGCCGCGGCCCGACGCCTAGCTGCAGAGCCTAATCAACCAGCGGACCGGATTAAAGTCTCCTTCTTTAATGAGTACTCGGCGGCGGTGGCCAAGAAACGCAAGTCTTTTGACGAGGTGAAGATCTGGCTGAGGAAGGAAGTGGATTATGCGCTTCTGTATCCCGCCACGCTTAAGCTGATTGTTAACGGTAGGGACGGTAGAGATTCAACACACCAGAGGCAGCCGCGACCTATGTGGAATCGCTGCCCTGAATTTCTGTACCCACCGGATAAGTTGCCTATCTTTTTTCTTACACTGTGCCTGGACTATATGTTATGAAGAAACGTAAGTACTTGCCAAATCCAGGCGGGCGTGACTATGTCCCTTCTCCCTCCTACTGTTCATAATCAACCAGGTGAAATGTTTCACTTCATCGTGTGCTTGACAGACTGTGTTCATGTCTATGAGTAGGTGCGAGTTAAGCACGTGTTGCACCTGTCGGCTCCTCGCAGCAGGCAGGACATGGATGGTTTTTCCCTACATGGTTAGTAGGGCTGTTGCCAAGTTATTGTTTTTGAATGTTGTGTTACACAGTTCTTTCTTTTTCTTCTTACATTTGACTGCTTTGTTTCCACAAAGAGTTTGGTGGATTTGGCCGCATGTCCTTTATATGATAGGCTACATGAATACTACTAATAATGAATAAGCTGAGAGTATGCACCTGGAATGTAAGGGGAATCCATAACCCTATCAAGCGGAGAAAAATACTTACATGTCTAAAGAAGGATGATATAGATGTTGCTATGTTACAAGAGACACATGTTGATGACACTGAACATTTAAAGTTGCAACAAGGACCATTTGGACAAGTATTTTTCTCATCCTTCACAACAAGAAGTAGGGGAGTAGCAGTGCTGATAAAGAAAAACCTACCTCTTACAATACCAGACTGTGTTAAGGATCTGAATGGTCGCTATGTGTTAATCAAAGGAATTGTGCAAGGTCAAAATATTGTAATGATGAATGTAGATTTTCCACCTGTTCACCCAATTACTTTTCTTACCAAAATGTTTCTGTTAGCTCCATTCCTTTCTAACTCCACTTTTATTATTGGTGGTGACTTTAATTTAGTATTAAACCCGCTTATTGACAAATTTCCACATAGCACCACTCCCCACTCTTCTCAGGCCAATACGCTCCATGCTTTATGTGAGGAGTTTGGGCTTATTGATGTTTGGAGGTGCATCCACCCCTCTGATAAGCAATATACATTTTTCTCGGCTCTGCATAAGTGCCAAACTAGGATCGATTACTTTCTTCTGCCAAGAACAGACTTATGTTCAGTTTTATCATGCGCTATAGCCAGTATAATTATCTCTGACCACGCTGGAGTAATAATGGACTTAAATCTCAAAACAGCTCTATGTCGATCTTGGCACTGGAGACTTAACACCACTATTCTTAAAGATGAAAAATTTACTTCTAACTTCTCTACTGAATTCAAAGCATTTCTGAAAATTAATACCTCATTGGCCAGTAATGCCTCCATCTTATGGGAAACATGCAAAGCTTTTGCAAGAGGGTTAATTATATCGTACTCTGCAATGAAGAAGCGTCAAAGACAGGAGAAACAAAAATCTTTGGAGAATGATCTGACGGATAAAGAAAAAGCATATATTGCTTCTCCGTCACCATCACTGTGGCAAGAAATCACAACACTCAGATCAGCTCTAAACTGTCTCCTTACTAGGGATGCAGAGAAGAAAATGAAGTATACTAGACAGAGGTTTTATGAGCATGGAGATAAGCAGGTAAATGTCTGGCCCATCATGTTAAGAAGCGTGCAGAATCCCAAACTATTGCAGCTATATCTAATGAGGACGGCCACAAAGTATACGAAAATAAACAGATAAATAACTGTTTTAAAAATTATTACTAAAACCTGTACTCTTCTGAGCAGGTTCCAGAGGCAGAACAGCTAATGGACAATTTCTATGCTCAATTTGACTTACCAAATTTATCAGAAGAGTAAAAGACTGCCTTTCATAGTCCCATAACTGAAACTGAAGTGATCAAAGCTATTAAAACATTACAAAACGGAAAGTCACCAGGATCTGACAGTTTCTGCTGTGAATTCTACAAACAGTTCCAAAATATTCTTGTAGAACCTCTTCTTGATATGTTCAATCATTCCTTTACTACAGCAGAGTTCCCACAGACACTGAAGGAGGCCAATATATCCTTAATTTTAAAGAAAGGGAAGTGTCCTGACTCTTGCACTTCCTACAGGCCCATAGCCCTCTTAAATGTGGATAGGAAGCTGCTGTCTAAAATCTTAGCTTCCTGTTTAGAAAATCTCTTACCAATACTGGTAAAGGAAGACCAGACAGGTTTTATAAGGAGTCGGAATTCAGCCACTAATGTTAGATGTTTGTTGAATGCTATCCTAGCTTTTAAACAAAAATCTATCTCTCGACGCAGAAAAAGCATTCGACCGAATTGAATGGTTTTTCCTACTGTATACACTGGGTAAATTCGGTTTAGGGGAGAACTTCATAAAATGGATCAAAATTATATATACTAGGCCACAAGCAGCGGTCTTGACTAATGGGCTCAGGTCTGAATATTTCAATACTCACAGAGGGGTGATGCAAGGCTGCCCTTTATCGCCCCTCCTATTCGCTTTGGCCATAGAGCCACTTGCTGAGGCCATAAGGGTGACACCCACAATACGTAGCTTAGAGATTGGACAGCTGTGTCATAAAATAACCTTGTACGCGGATGACGTTTTAATCCTTCTGACCCACCCTGAAACATCAATACCAGGTCTTATTGACGTGATTGACAGATTTAGTTGCTTCTCTGGTTACAAGATCAATCTGGCTAAATCAGAAGCTATGCCCCTTGGCACTCTTTCAACAATACCAACTACTGTACCTGCCTTTCCTTTCAAATGGTCTCGTAACGGGTTTGTGTATTTGGGAATCTTCATCACCCCATCATTTGACCAACTATATAAAGCCAACTTTGCACCCTTATTTTGTAAAATTAAGCAGGACCTAGAGCGATGGACATCACTTCCTGTTTCCTGGTTAGGACGCATTGCCCTGGTCAAAATGAATGTGTTACCCAGACTACTGTACCCTATTCAAATGATTCCTGTTCTGTTGAAGGATGTAAATAGGTGGCTCAGCTCTTTTATTTGGAACAAGCATAGACCTAGGCTTAAGATGGCAGTATTACATCTACCAAGTTCAATGGGTGGCTTGGACTTACCTAATATTAAGATGTATCAACTTTGTGCCCACTTAAGATTTGTAAACAACTGGGTTAAGGGTAGAACTTCAATCTGGATGGACATAGAGACAGCTTTATCACAATGCAGAGTAAGTGATTTACTATTTTTAATAACTTTAAAGAAATTAAAGCTTTTTGTACAAATCCTGTAACAATCAACACTCTAAAAGCATGGCGGCTTGTCCGCCGTCTCGAGGGAAGGTCAAATAAAACATCCATTTTCACCCCAATATTAAACAACCCAGCTTTTCCCCTAGGCTCTTTAGACCCTGGTTTTCGACAATGGTCTAATAAGAATATTAATTCTCTAAGGAACCTTTTCTCAGATGGTAAGCTTATGTCATTTGAACAGCTTACTAATAGTTACAAACTGGGCAAACAAGATTTCTTTCGCTTTTTACAAATAAGACATTATATCACTCATAGCACAACCCTTATTGATCACCGTGAAACATCTGCTGTTGAGAAAATTCTATTTCAGCAACAGCTGAAGGTGTCTTTGAGCTTGTTTTACCGTGTACTTATTGGTCTCTCTACCACTGATGCACCGGGGGCCAGAGGTGTGTGGGAGAAGGAGCTGTCGGTGACCATAGACGAAGAAAAGTGGGACACCATTTGGTCTCTTGCAAAAAAGATTTCAATTTGCACTCGGACAAGAGCAATACAATTTAAGATTTTACACAGATTACATATATCTCCTCATCGCAGACGTTTCCTCAACCGCTCACTTTCCCCTCTGTGTCTCAAGTGTAAAACAGATGTGGGAACTTTAACTCATTGTTTCTGGTCCTGTCATAAACTTCAAAGATACTGGGCTAAAATTCTAAGTGAAATGGAGAGAATTTTTCATGTTGACATAGAAATGGACCCCACGTCCTTGATTCTAGGTCTTTCAAGTGACTATTTAAAAACAGTAGCCAACAAAGGAGTGTATAATATTCTAACATTTGCAGTTAGGAAAAACATTCTTTTGCACTGGGTTAGTGACAAGGTTCCCTCTATTTGTGGTTGGCGTAAGATAATTTTTGAACTGATCCCCCTGGAATATCTGACCAACGTCATACATCACAGTGTAGATCAGTTCTACAGAGTGTGGAGCCCCTCCCCTCCCTTCTACTAAAAGGACTATTGTGAGCGACACTTGTTTACTGTAAGACTGATCCATTATAACACTGATCCATCACCTTTTTGCATTCCTCCTGTATCATGATATATGTTCACCTGTCATGTAAGAGCTGTCATACTTGTTTTGTGTCTTGTTGTGTGTCTAATGTTCTTAGACACTGTTTGTTTTGTTGCATGGAAACAAAACTCCAATAAAAATAATGAAAAAAAAAAAAAAGTACAAATGTTTACGACGAGACTACTTTACGGCCTGCCAACATTTAGAAGAGAAAATAATAATAACCGCCGATGTCATATCAGCCTGACATATACAGTTATCTCATAGAGAAGGCCAGTGTGTACACAAAGGACAATTTGCGTGCATAGAAATCTTTAGACGTGTATAATTATGTTCTTTGTGGTCATGTATAAAACTTCGAGTTCTATGACACGCCACCTTTAGGACCTTCAAGACCCCAATCCACCCTCTTAATGGCCTGGAGCCATAATCTTCTTCTCCTTTTGGCAAACAGATGAGATCCCCTCGGGATATTTTACAATTTCCATCCATCCTTTTGCCTCCCAAGTTTGTTGGGCATCCCAACAAACTTTGCCCAAGGGAGACATTTTGGATATTCACACTCAAGCATTAAAATATCCAGGCTTTCACTTTCCCTATATAAGGGACCTCTACCTGTAGCTCTGGTTTCACTCCAGCCACGCCCTGAAGAAGACCAGAGTTGGTTGAAACCAGTCGGTGTTTTAACCATTGCGATATTTAAGATGCCCTGGTTTATTAAAGGCTTTTATTCTATAATCCTTGGCTCTAGCATGTGAGTGCCTGAAGCAAGCCCATTGCTTTTTTTTTCTCTCAAAAATGTTTTACTTCCAGAGCACCCCACGCCACCTGGAGTTCACTTGTTTTTTCTTTTTCCAGCTCGGAGCACTCAATACTCCTCCTGCCTCTTTATATACCATGTTTCCTTTGAAGACACTGCATTCCAAAAAACAGGACGTCTCTGATTGCACTGTTGGATAGATTCAGTGAACATAGTTGTGATTTCTCACCAAAAGATAATTCAACACTTCATTTGTCTTGTTCAAATACATTAATACACTGATGTTGATGTAACTGACAGCAAATACAACAAACCTCATTGTCCTTAGTCTCTTAGAGCAGGTATAATGTTTTTTACTGGAACCATTTACTCTGATGCACAAAACACCATATGTTCTCAGCAGTCATTTTGTAAGAGCAGGTGTGGATGTTTTTTCTTCAGATGTGTGAAATCGCACTTTTAACCCAAACACTTACATACGTCTGTGATTTGCAGCCAAATTGCAGCATAGTTCAAGAAGCCTGCAGTAAAATGTAGCACATCCACATCTGTGCCGTCCAATGAACAGCTTGCACCGGGTGCCTTCCACAAACACATTGCTTTCCTGTTGACTTCCTCCAGCACCACTAACAAGCACAGCCTGCTGCCAGTTTGAAAATCCAAAACATGAAAACTTTGAGTTGTCCGTGTCCTGGGCACCACCTAGTTAAGCCTCTTAAAATCAGAACAACTGGACTAAAAGCAAAAACCGTCATAAATGAGCTTGGCAGCAGGAGCTTCAGATGGATCAGACAGAGTTTAGCATTGTCACTGTCAAGACTGTGAGGCCACAGCAGCGCATGAGTGTGTGTGTTCTGGAAGCAAGGTGGTAGAAAATGATAATGACCCAGTTAGACCTTACAAATGTGGGGTCACTGTGTTTGACTGTAGAATAGCCAGACTCAACTTAAAGTGCTTTCTTAGAGGTGAGTACTGCCTGATGAACTAGAGGTCAGGCTTTGACTCTGCAGACACACACGTCCCTGCTGACCACATGCTGACCACACAGCTTAGTCTTCGTCACAACTGTATTTATGACAACAGGATTTTCACCTCAACAGAGTGGAGCTCTCAACGGACCTGAAAATTAAAACCCAACACAGCTCGACTCACAAGCATTAATTTTTGGCCTGAACCCTGACAGAAAAAAAAAAAAAACAGTGCCTGAGGTAGAGTAGAGCTGTACTGACCCACATCTGTACTCCCAATAACTGACTACAGACATTTTTACCATATTTGATCCCCATGGATGTTTCTTCTGGCCCAGTATAGGCCCAATTCAATCAGTATAGACTAATAAGGATAAAGAGAGACAGGTTTGAAGATGAAATTACATTTATTGTGACATAAATAATCTTTGGCGCTTAGACCCGGGGAGTAGACCAGCTAAGTGAACTGATCTAGGGATATGAAGCTTGTATCTGAAGAAGATAACTCCCCCTGGGCCTAGACCCTGATGATGGTAGGAAGCATGGCCACCTGTCGAGGAACCTCTTGGTTGAAGATCCAGATGAAGACAGTCTGAATCTTGATGGAGGTGGTGAAGGGGTGGAGGTGGGCCAAGAATTTTGCTGAAATGACAGCTGGATGACAGCAGAGAAAGAATAAATTTGACAGTTAATGTCTGATTGGTAGAAGAGAGAGAGGGTGACAGACTGATTGGATGAGCTAGGTGAAGAAAGGTGGAGTGGGAGGATAGTGGGAAAACTGGGAGGACGCTCGGAGGCGTGCTTAAAGAGGTAGGTCTGAAGGTCTGAACTTTCGCTTTGCTCCATTTCTACGGCCCAAAACTGGCCCATGTACAGTGTGATTGCAAGATCCTCCTCTTGAAGCATATGGGCCTGTTTTGAGCTGATGTTTGATTTTGCCATCCCTCTCACCCTCTATACCACTCTCCTCTGCTTCCTCTCGTTTACTGCTGGTCCTTCCTTCCTCTCTTCCTTTGTCCTTCCATTTCCTCCACCCTCCCACCCATCCCTTGTTCCCTTCTGCTTTATATTTCACCATTAGATTAGTAAACACCACCTGAGCTGGGGAGCAGGTCAGCATTATGTGTGCATGCTGGGAGCTGACGGACGATTTTATGGAGAAATGGGAACATTGTTCAGGGGAAAGGACTCAGGGACTCTAAAAGAACTGTCGGTAAGTGTTCAGGGTCGATGCTTGCCTCTCTGGTTTCAAGACATCAAGACCTGGCAGTGTTTGAGTTAATTGAATTGTTTGTCGCCGGAGGGGTCGGTCACTTGTTTAATTCAAGAGTTTAATTTGGTCATTCACATTTATTGGCTGCGTAAAATTCTGCTCCGCTAATTATAATCTGAGGGAGTGATTATATGATTCATGAAAATACACTGTTAAAATATTTCAGTTAAAAAGACTGAGTGGCAAGTGTATCAAGTGTATAAGTGTATGTTTTATGTTTGATTTATCGAAGGCTTTTTTTTTACCTGTGCTCATTATGCAATAAAAGGAGCATCAAGTACACTGAGTGAAGTCCAGCATCTGGTTTTGTAGAGTGAGGCCCTTCCCTTTCAAGTGTGGGAAAGCTTGCACTGACACGACACTTTGTGACTTTGTCTGAATTACACACTTATGCTATGTGTGCACTTGTATGTGGTACCAGTGCAGCTCTGGTACCAGGTACTATTCTGGAGGTCATTTGCATTACAGGATAGTACCACTTTCAGAGTAGCTAGTTGTCATAACAATGCTGCTTTTTTCAAGTATATTTTTGGGGCATTTTTGCCTTTATTGGATAGCACAGTGTAGAGAGACAGGAAATGGGGATGCAGTAAAGGGCTGCGGGATTCGAACCAGGGCCGACTGCAGTGAGGACTATAGCCTCTGCATATGGGGCGCCCGCTTAACCCACTGCGCCACATGGTGCCCCAATAAAATGTACTTTAATATAGACTGATCATTTTAAAACATGTATTTACTGAAATGTGGTGATATCTGCACATATAGAGCCCAAAGCAGTGCTGCCGCTCTGTCCAGTACAAACATGAAGCTTCACTTCACATTCACACAAACTAATGTGGCTGCCACAGTTGTTAGATTTCACCTGCCAGACCAACTTTTATCTTCCAAAAGGAATTATATCAACCAACTGTAAATCTCCAAAGAGCTGCAGGGAACTTCATCAGATGGAGGTTGACCAGCTGATCACCTCAGGAGAAGAGCTGCTCACCTCTGAGATGACCCGCTGGTCCTGACCAGCTGGTTCCATAGGTAGCTCTTTACATCTCAGAAAACGTTGGAGCAAATGTCCAAAAAGAAGTTGTTTGGATAAACTGACCACAGATTGGGATCTAAACGGTTACTGTTTCTCATGAAAAAAATAGGAAAAAGACGCAGTGACAATTGTCAACCAATGAGTGGTCTGCAGTGTTTTCTTTTAGAACCTCTTTACCTGTTTTGGAGCCTTGGCCAAGGTGCTACCAGAAAAGTAGTACCAGGTACCAGATTCCAGGTACTTTTACCTCATGGAAACACGAGAAGGGTGAGTGGACTCGAGTCCAGCTGCTACCACGTAGTGGAAATGCACCATTAGTTCCATCAGTTAAGATAGTTGTTAGTTATTAAGTCTTTTTCCTCCTCTTTCTTTTTAGGTATTTTCTGTTTCTCTCTGGTTATGTAATTCACACACTCTGTTCCATCTTTAGGCTTCTTTCTCTCAATCTGTCTTTCTTTCAGTCTTGGGCAGAGGTCACCTTTCCTGTCAGGAGGCCTTGCATGCATGTGTGCGTGTGCGCGTGTGTGTGCGCATGCGCATGTATCTGCATGTGTTCTTCATCTTAATGTTGTTATTGGACTGGTGACAATTCTCCCTCTCTCTCTCTCTCTCTCTCTCTCTCTCTCTCTCTCTCTCTCTCTCTCTCTCACTCACTCACACACACACACACACACACAAAGAGTTACTAACCATTGCGAGAATTGCGAACAATCCATTGCTGTCTCTCTCTATCAAGTCCTCTATCTGTGACTATGTGGGCTCCAGGGTGTGTATGTGTGTATATATAGATGTGTGTGTGCCTGCATGTGCATGCTCTCTGGTGCAAAGCTGTTAAATTGCTATCTTAAAGGTGACCTCCCCAGCAGACAGGAGATATAACACTCAACTCTAAACTACTACAAACTGGACACCAGAGACTGTGTGTGTGTGTGTGATTTAGGCTGCACATTTCTGTTTCGTTGTGTTACTCTGTCACACTGCTGTTGTTACCATGGCCACAGCTTGCCTCATTACTCTGAATAAATGTCAGTGTGTATGAGTGTAAATTCTTTCATATAGGTAGATTGATTGCCTTAATACACACACATTTGACAATATCAGCAGCAGTTCTTCACAGACAGTGGGCTGTAGTTGCACCCCTGTGATTCTCACTGACTCACCATATCATTAACACTAACCTAGCCAAACAGAGAGGACATATACAAGCATTTTAACACATACCTAACCCACACTTTGTCAACATTGGGCATGATTATTAAAAAAAAAAAAAAAAAAAAAAAAAAAAAAGACATTGAACATCATCAAGTTGTTATCTTCATGAGCACTCAGCTGTAACCTGAAGAGGACTGTGTCAGCCCTGTCCTGCTCTGACCAGTGCTTCCTCCAGCTGTGTGCTTCTGATGCCCTGAGCAAGTGAGTATCTTTGTGCTAGTAAGGGATTTGATGTGTACACGTATGGATTTTGCATACTTCAGCATACAGTGGCATCAACTGAAGCTTTTATCTTACACTGCTTGTATAGTTAATCTATTACCTGTTTACAACCATCCCAACTACAAATGATAATTTTCAAATATTTTGCATTATTTATTTCAACTTCATGTTACGTCTATATGCTCCTGGAGCCATAATACTATTAACATTGCTTCTTATTCTGCTTGCAGGGTTCATATCAAATTGGATGATACTACACTATCAATATGATACACTCGCTTCCTTCCGTTTGGACCCTCCAGTTGTCTCTGTCCTCTCTAAGGTCAACACTGTCAAGACGATTTGGAAATGGTCAGTGGCACAAATTTGTGCCCCAAAGAACTCCACGCAGAAACTCTTCACCTTCATAAGCAAATCCTTCATGTCAAAGAATTCCCCCGAAATTATGACCACTTTGGTCATGACCATGCTCGCGCATCCAAGACTTAATTCTATAGACAGTAGTCACAGTTTCCTGTCAAACATACTGATGTTTAACTTAGCTGCTATAGTTAAACAATATCAGTTTCAATGGATGTCATTTCTATTTCATAAGTAAAGTTTATAGCAGAGGTTTCATTATATTAGGTTGATATATATATATATATATATATATATATATATATATATATATATATATATATATATGTATATATATATATATGTTAATATATCCTTCATTGTACGAGACCTCCAGATTCAACTGCTTCCACCTTTGCCCCATATAACCCTTGAGTACCCCAAATTTTGATATATCATTCTAGATGTCTGTCAAGGGGGTAATATTTATATTCCAGTATCCCCCCTCTGCACTAGTCATGGCATTGGAGGAAATTGGTAAAGTTTTGTCATCTTTTGCTTCCTCTGAACTAATAATCTTGGGTGACCTTAATCTGGACTGGCTCTCTGATAACTCTGTCAGTCTGAAAGAGCTATGCCTAGAGTTAAATTTATCACAACTTATACATTTTTTCACAAGAGCAAATCCAAAGAATCCTGCCAAATCCACGTTAATTGATCTTATTTTAACCAGCAGGCCACTTAAATACCCTTATACTGGAGTTTTTTCTCAGGGAATTAGTGATCATTGCCCCACAGCATGTGTTAGAATGGTTAAGGGACTTAAATAAAAAGCTCATAATATTTTGAAACAAATTTTTAAACATTTTGATGAGCAGGCCTTTCTGCATGATTTACTTCTTGCAGATTTAGACAAAATCTGCCTAATACCTGACCCTGAGCCAGCTTTGGATGAGTTTTCTCGTATTTTTAACTCTCTCACTCTCACAAACATGCTCCATACAAGAGATTTAGAATAAAGGATCGTTTTAATCCATGGTTTTCCAGTGAGCTCTCTGAAACCATTCATGCTAGAGACTTGGCCTGGGCTGCAGCCAGGTTCACTGATTCTCATACTGACTGGCTGCATTTCAGACAGCTGCCGAATAGGTGTATTTCCATAATCAGAAGAGCCAAATCTGATTATTATATGTCAGCTCTTGCGAGCAACTACGGACACCCAGATAACTTTTGGAAAGTTATGGGGTCACTAACAAATAAGTCCTCCTCCTCTCTCCCATCCCAGATCAGCAGTAAGGATGACCTCATTTTTAACAAAATAGACATTTGTGATATATTTAACTGTCACTTCATAAATTCAGGCAACCTTTTTGACAGGCTGTATGATGGTGTGCCTATGGAGAATATTGCTTCCAAAATGTTGGCTGAGGGCTCTCTCAAACTTTGTCCTCCCATCATATCATTTTCAATTAGACCAGTGACTTACTGGTCTAATAATGTCTTTAACACACTCACAAGTTTAAGTAAAAATTCTAAAGGTGAAGACAATCTGGATCCTTATCTTTTATGATTTAATGCTTCCTTGATTGCCTCTCCGATCGCTCATCTATTCAATCTAACATTTACTTCTGGTATAATCCCTGCTGTATGGAAGACTGCACACGTTCTACCTCTGTTAAAAGGTGGTGATCCAAGTGAACTTAACTACCATCCAATTTCAAAGCTCTTATTTAGCTAAACTTCTCAAATCCCTATTTAATTCTCAGCTCTGCGATTTCATGGAGATAAACAATATTCTTCAGCCTCAACAATCAGGATTTAGACCTGGTCATAGTACCATAACAGCTGCAACACTAGATATCAATGGCATTATCAATTCTCTTGACAATCGCCAGCACTGTGCTGCACTTTTCAATGATTTATCCAAAGGCTTTAACGCTGTGGATCATAACATTTTATTAAATAAACTGATTTCTTTAGGTTTTGATAACTCTTCAATCAACTGGTTCAGTAATTACTTATCTGGTAGAACACAGGCTGTCGTAAAAGACGGGTTTAGACCAAGTTTGCTTAAAGTATATAAAGGTGTCCCGCAAGGGTCCATTCTAGGTCCACTTTTATTTACTCTTTTTATAAACAATATAGTTCCTTCTTCCATACCTTGTAACATCCACTATTACACAGATGATACAACTCTATATAGTACGGGTCCCTCTAGTCATAAATCCACAATCTGCTTTCAATGTATTCCAACAAGCTCTTGTTGATCATAAGCTTGTACTGAACCCGACAAAGACTGAATGTATGTTCTTCTCTAGGATTCATGAGTCAAATAATATTATTAGAATACATAGTCTAGACAACACTGAAATAGTGACCTCTTATAAATATCTGGGCATCTGGCTGGACAGTAGCCTGTCTTTCCAAACTCATGTTGAACGCCTAATCAATAAACTGAAAAAGAAACTTGGTTTTCTCTTCAGAAATAAATCTTGTATTTTCCTTACTAGCAGAAAAACTATTGTTCAATCATCAGTTATGTCTGTCTTTGATTATGGTGATATTTTGTACATGCATGCTTCGTCCTCTATTCTAAGGCCTCTAGATGCAGTGTTTCACAGTGCCTTACGATTCATTACAGGTGATGGGTTTTTAACCCACCGTTGCATCTTGTATAATAAGTGGGTTGGTGTTCTCTTACCACCCGTAGAGAGCAATATTGCCTTTTGTTATTTGCAAAGCACTGATTGGGAAGCTTCCATCTTACCTGATGTCACTGATGCAATTCAATACATCAAGACCCACCCACTCAGTATTGTTTATCAGATGAAACACACCACATATAAACAATGAGCGTGGAAAGAAAGCTTTTAGTTTCTATGCACCACACAAGTGGAATAGTCTGCAGGACTCTCTTAAACTGAAAGATTTTATTTCTGTGGAGTCGTTGAAGAACCTCTTAGACTGTGTTTTTCACAATGACTGTACCTGCCTTCCCTGATGATGTGACTATTAATCTTGTGTTGTTGTTGTTGTTTTTTTGTTTTTTGTGTGTGTGTTTTATTGTGTTTTTATTCTTGTAATCAGGGTGCCATTGAAAGTCTGCTCTCAATTGGCTTCCCTGAATAAATAAAGGTTTGAAATGAATTGAAATGAGTTCTTGATCTAGCCTGTGATGGCCAGCCTGTCCACAGGTGGAGAGGAGTGTGACAGCCAGGCTGTCCATGCCTCGGCACCACCCCTTGGTGGGCTGTGTATCAGAAGCTGGCACAGACTCAACCACCAGCAGCCTAACCCTCTTTATATTGAGATAGTTTTGGACTGAAAACTACCAATGCAGCACCATGCTATTGTAAAATCCATCCATTCACCCACCCTCGGAGTCAATCCCAGCTGGGATTGCATGAGGATGGGGTACACCCTGGACCGGTCACCAAACTATCACAGGGACACGTCTAGAAAGACAAACAACCTCACACTATTTAAAGTCACCTGTGGCTCAGACTGTGTGTGTGTGTGTGTCTGTGGCGGGGGGGACAAGTCCCTGTCCCTGTCACCCCCCTTTTACTGAGGCATGAGCCCCAGTGTAAATGAGCTGTGCCCCACTATAAAAGTCATATAGGCAGTACATTTTGATGCTTGAAGAATAAGCAAAGTTCAGCCTGTTCAGACTGACTTGAAATATCACTTGCCCTGACACCCAGGCTCTGGAATAGCTACTCTCCCCCGAGATCTAAGAGCATCTGCCTCAGTGGACATCTCCAAGGCACACAAGACTCATCTGTTTCAACAAGCATTTGAATAGCCAGATAATTTACTTTTTTTTCTTTTAACTGTTGTCTCTCCTATTGTTGTTTATACACTGCTGCCCATTCCTCTTTTTATTTCTATTTGTACACATCAGTAATCACCTTTGATCAGATGCAGTGATTACATACTGAGTCCCAGTTACCCAGGCAAAACAAATTCATGCAGTAAGTCCATGTTTTCAGAACTGGCTGGATAATTTTCAACCAAATACCAAGGTTGAAAAATTGAAACAAAGCTCTCAGTCCTATTGTTCAGTACCCCTAGTTTTATTTAAATCTGAATGCACAGTTTGCAAGGGTAAAGGGTGAAGGGTATCTATCAAGAATAAGTCACATTGTCACAATCATTTCATGAGAAGAGGTAAGTTTTTGGGCAACAGTGTATGTGTATTTTGTCATATCTGCACTTTGTTTACTGTAACCTTGTTATCCTCTTGTTTTTTTATTCACTCAGAAGCACTTTGTGACACTGTGCTGTGGAAGGTGCTGTAGAAATAAAGAATTACTCACTAACCACCACACCTCAATGTAAAAAAATGCCATTTTGTAAAATGTGTTCTTTGCAGTGAGGAGTATGTCATGAGTAGTTTCAGCTGTACAACTGACTTGAGCTAGCGTTCAGGCTCAAACAGATAGCATTCAGGAACATGCCAAGTCATGTTTTTACTGTTGTCTCCACAGTGGAGTCTGCATCAGCAGTTTTAAGTGATGACAAAAGGAAGAGGAGAATCACAGAGAGAAACTGAACAAAGACTTAGGGCGGGTGGCAACAGAAATCTGAGGACTGGGGAAATAATTAATCTGCTGAAACAGTTTAATCAGTTAGAGGAATGGAACTCCTCCTCTGAACATGTCAGGCAATCCAGTTTTAGATTTTGCAATTAGTTTCCCAATTCCATTAAATACACCCCAGTCCAGTGGATCACTGATGCTAATTCCAACGAAACTGAATTTAAATTATAGCCATTATCTTGGAATGTGAACAATGGAATTCATTTTGAAGTATTGCATCCTCTGTCTGACCTTTTCTGTTCTCAACAAGTTGGTCTATTTATATTTATGTGCAATCATAAAACTTTGGTTGGAAAATTAGAAAATGCTATCTATCTATCTATCTGTCTGTCTGTCTGTCTATCTATCTATCTATCTATCTATCTACATACAATATCTCTCAGGTGTATTTGTTTGTCAGATACATTCATTGAAGTGTTTTTCTTTTACTTATTTCTGGGAGCTGTGGCAAAAGTCTTCATATGCAGTCACCAATTCAAATGAAGCTTCCCGTAGGCAAACGTAGTGCAAGATAGTTATCCTCTGAATGACTTTTTGATGTTCGCAAGTGGAGGTGGAGTGGGTGCCACATGATCAATGCAGAGTGCTGAGATGAGAAGAGAAATCAGTAACAGAATCAGTGCAAGTCAATGACACAAGGTCATCTTTCAGTCTTTACAGTTTGAAAAGGCCTGGCTGACAAGACGGATGCTGTGATCGCACATATCCCTACTCATAATTATTCTAATCAGTAACCCATCTTGAAGGCGCTGATACTCTGCAGACATGGATGGGTTACTGATGGCATGGTGCTTTCACTTTGGCCACAGCCTCAGTGTCTGTCTGGTGAGCATCATAACATGGATCCTAAATTACTCTGTATGATGAATTGTTCAACCATGTTTGACTGCATTAATATTCACAATGACAACACTAATAATAATGACACTTCTAATACAAGAAAATGTGGCACAAACTGCACCAACCAACTGAACCAAGTGCCTTACATGAAAAGACATAAAATGAGATCATGATATGGATAATATATCTTCACAATAAGATGCCATTGCATAAGAGCATGGAACATAAAAAGGAACTGCTATAAACATTAGAATGAAAAAAATAAAAAATAAAATAATAATAATAATATATGCATGGGTAGGTTGTCTGCTGGATGCATCATCAGGTCTTTACGATGGGTTTCCCCTATGAAGAGGAAGTGACCTGTGTATTGTCATGATAAAGAGATTTCGGCTGATGTAAAGACACACACCTAAAAAGAACATACAACATAGGTTTGGGTATTTTGACTTTAAAAGAAGTGCTGTGCATTTAAGAAATGCAAAGAAATTTTAGCGCTAGTAAAAGACAGATAGACAGACACAGAGTGCAGTCAAAAACAATCTTTCCTGGAAGGCGTGCATTTGGCAAAACCATGTACACATTAGAAGTGATGGAAATAATTATGTGAGGACAGACTCCCTCTTTTGTTACATGCAACACACTTACAGTAATGAGAGGTGCCTGGAGCAGGACGCAGTCTTCTGCTTGCTCCTACAGTCATTGTTGACTGTGTGGTTGGGTGACAAATGTTAACCAGCTTCAGCCTCAGATGCCCTTGTAATTTGATTGGTAAACATAGAATGCAGTTAGCATCATCTTGACCTTTGGTCTAATGTTTGCTCCTGAGAGTTATTTCTACCTGTCAGCACCTGTCTTGGAACCAGTTCTTGATTTCAGCTGTACTCAGGTTAAGCCATTTTTGGTCAAAGGTCAAGGTCGTGGTGACAACACAAAACGCAACATCTCAAGAACTCCTCATGGAAATCCCTTTACATTTAGCTGCAACAGGTAGTGGAGGAAGACAACCACAAGTTGATACTTAATTATGGTTGCAAATTCAGTGAGTGCAGGAGGGGAGCAGGTGGTGGCACGTAGCAAATGTTTCTGCTGGTCAGAAATCCTCCTGGCTGGTTATCATGTTATTGTAGATTATCTGATTAATTTTATTTTCATTTTTATTTATTTATTTATTTTTTTACCACGAGCCTAATTCATTCAGCAAGTATTTAGAGTTTGAGGCCTGTACCATTTCAACCATAATCCTATTTGCCTCAGGTAATTTGCTTAAACCAATCACACCAATGTATCAGAACTAATTAAAAGATAAAAAATTAATTGCTGTTTGAATGTGACACGGCACAGCTTTAAATCAAAGGTTTACCATTGTTCCTTTTATCTCTCTAACAAGAACACTCCTAAGACAGATAGAAATAGACAAGTCACAGGACTCTGTGTGTGTGTGTGTGTGTGTGTGTGTGTGTGTGTGTAATGGGGAGAGTGCGTGAGCAGTGGCGGCTGTTGTCAGGAGTATTGCGTGAAAGAGAGGTGATTCCTCTTCTCTCTTATCTTGTTGTTCTCTTGTCTCTGTCAGGCAGCTGTCTGCCGTAGAGCTGCTCAAACACACACAAACACAGGACACACATATAAGGTAGGTGGATCCTTTGATACTCACACGCACATGCACACACACACAAACACACACACACCAGTTGTGATCCACTCACCTTCACACAAACACACAAAAATATATACTGCAAGAGGGAGTGAGCAGTAGTATTTGAGCAGTAGCTTTGTAACGTGTGTGTTTTGCTGATGCAAATGCTCATGTTCCTCTGATATTATTTTGCTACTGTGAAACGTCGAAGAGCTCAGTGGAATTCTATCAAATTAAAAACAGTCTTCACTTGACTTAAAACTGTAATCCTTTTAAATCCCTTATCAGACTTGTTTTGCTTTATTTTTCCCATTTATAAGTAACTGAAGTTCTAAACAGCTAAAACTCAGAGATTAAATTGTGATCTATAATCAGCTTCTGTTGGCAAGAAAGGCTGCGGTGACACAGTTTTGACTTACACCCTAATTATTGTTCACACCCTGTAGCTGAAACCTGTGAAAGAAGAAAATGCAGCAGAAGAAAAGAAGTGTTTTTTTAATGTGGCTGACACACTGGAATAACAAACATGACTCCTCATTCTTCACCAGCTACTTTCGGGAAAGTAGTAGAAGATTAGATGGTTGTTTTATTGTTTCAATATGAAAATGTGGAAGTAAAATTTATCTAATTGTGTTTGTGTTTTGTTGTTGTTGTTGTTTTTAACCAATGTTCCGATTGTGATTCAATATGCAATTATTTTTTAACATGGTAATGGGATTTCACTGAACCCTCTGAGACCCACTACCCTGTGTAGCTGACATTACCGAGGCAAATGAGGGACAGTTTTAACTTTCTTTTTAGTGTTTTCTTGGCAATGTATAAACATTATACATGGGGAAAAAAGAAATAAACAAATAAAAACAATCATCAGGAATTTTATGAGCTTCCAGGAGATTAAACAAAAATATGAACTAAGTAACCAAGACCATTTCAGATATCTGCAGATAAGGGACTTTTTCAACAAAGAAATAAAACACAATGTAAATCTGGACAAAAATACAATAATTAGAACCATAATTGAAACCTACAATTCAAAGAAATTTAGAATAATCTCTACAGTATATGGACATCTAATGGAGACAAGAGGGAATCCAACCTCATATGTAAAACTGGGGTGGGAGAGAGGATGAGTGGAATCCATTGTTTAAACCTCTGATCAGGAGAACCAGGGCTAAAACACACATCATATCCACCGAAGCAGTGCGAGCTCTTTCTTCAGTTTGTATTTTCATACAAAGATGTTTATATATATATATATATATATAATAATTATTATTATTTTTGAATACCACTTAGTTGTGTCAGCTTGCTGTTCACACAATGAATTATTGCACATCATTTGCATACACATTTACATTCATGCAGCCAGACAAAGGAGGGATGCGCTGTGCTGTTAATGGTTATTTATACCTATGCTTGTCAATATTTCTTTGACCGCCCTTTATTTTATTTTGTGGAGCGGGAGGGACAATAACTCACTTGCTGTGGCACATACTGCCCTCCATTGAGGAGTTTCTAGAAAGATGTCATTATGTGACTGGGCTCTATTTTAGACCTAAAATAGGAAAGAGAGTAGAAAACATTCAGTCAACACTCATAGAGCAAACTTTTGCATTAGCCTATCCGTCTGTTATGTAAACAAGTAATATTGATGAATTAGAAATTACTGAAGCCAAATTGCTTCAACATTGATATCTGGTTGAAGGACTTATTAACGGGCAGCCTCCGCCCTCTCTGAGTAGGACCAAGGAGATGACAGCCCCTGGACTTTGGGGTAAAATAAATAAATGATCTGCAAACCTGCAAATGTGGGGGTGGGCTCTGGGTTAGTTTGGGCAAGGGTCTAATGGATGGAGTGGTTTGGGTCGGGGGGGGTCCAGATTACAGGATTACTATGACAAACTGGTGTGTAGTGTGATGGTGACAGGCTGTTTGAACGAAAACAGTGGTTGACCTTGGCTGGCCTAGGTCTCCTTAGATTCCCAGCTGGGTGGACTGATTTCATTTTGGACACTGCTGTGCTGATAATAAGTTTCAGGAAACCAGGGTGCAGTCTTCACTGACCAGTCTGTGATGTTGAGGAAAACCATTTGTAACACACTTATGTTGATTAACAGCTGTTTCTTCCTCAAGAGTTTTAAGATGACTAATTTTCTTTGGACTGAAAATCAAAAATCAGCAGTACTGTTTGTGTCAGTAATGACAAGCTGCACTGTTCCCTCAGACTGATGCTGACCGTGGTTCCACAGGAGATTTATCAAGAATTAAAAGTACAAAGTAGAAACAGCAGAAATGTCATTGTGATAATACTGTTCTGTAGAGCAGAGGGTGGAGGCTGGGCAGTACTGACCCAGTAGTGCCCTCAGTGTACCTGATCATCTGGGCCTCATGTACGAAGGGTGCATACACACAAAAAGGTGGGATACGTCATTTTCCACGCTAACCTGCTCATGCATAAAAAGTGAAACAACCGTGGTAATGTGTGGTGCCCCACGCCAACTTTATTACTGACGTTAGCACGTCTCTACAGGTATTGATCCTCTGGCGACACTTAGTGTTGATGCTAATTTAGTCCTCAGAATGATGAGACACTGATGAACAATTAACACATCCACATGTTTGCAATTAGATGGGTGGATATAAAATCATGCACACAGGTGGTGCAGAAAATGCTCTTAGCAACAATGGCAGCTTTAACATTATTGGAAGATAATGCAAATGGTGCAGAGCAAAGAGAGTGACTATTTAGAGACCGGGAGGATTTAATGGCAAATGATGACGAATGGCTCATCAGCCGCTTTAGGTTTCTGAGTGCAATCATCCTGGAATATGATACTATCCACATGTCAGCAAGGTATATCAAATTCCCATACAATGCAGCTGGACAGGCCAACACTCAAGCACAGTTTGCAGCTAGAGTGAGTATGGTCTCTTTTGTTGAGCTACTGTCACTGCTATTTGTGCTTTTGCTTCCCTGTTTAAAGTTCTCTTTGTCCTTTAGTCAGACAGTCTGTCCCACACTTCTTTCTGAATTCGCATGTGACGCATGTGTGTACTGTTACAGGCTGAGGGGGTGGGATGAGCTCAAGCACGTCACAAATGAATACCAAAGCGCATCCTCATATTGAGGCCCTAAGAACCTGTTTTTAGTAATTCCAGAATGGTGCATGCATTTGACCAGAACATCCATGGCAAGGATTACTCCTGGATATAATGCCTTATCATAAGGGAGCACACAGCCCTGCCCTAGCATCTCTGGGTCATCCCGATTGATTTGTGTCTGCCCCTGTGATACAGCAGCTGGCACTTTATTGACAAAGGTAAAATGCTGTGTATTCCAGCATTCACACTGTAACTGCTTCTCATAGGTCGAGCACATACAGCTGACGTCTCAAGCCTTTCTCTGCCCCGGAGCAAGAGTTTACCACCTGATGGATGGAACTTGATGGAAGTGTTGGTCTCTGAAAGGACCCACTGAGCACTAGACGCCATTTCAACGTTGGGGCTATTAGGGGTGTGACAATACACTCAGCTCACGAGATGAGACGATACACGATATTGAGATCACAAGAATGAGATGAGAGGATATTTGAACATTACTTTTCAGAAAACTACAATGACAAAATATATGACTGGACAAAGAGACTTTTTTATTGAACGGAGTCACAAAACAATGCAGGTGCATTTTGAAATGTTCTATAACTTTGCATGCATGACCTAAGCATGAGCTTTTAACTGCTGAACTTCTTTCCACAAATTGAAACTAAAACTAAAAATGATAAAAGTTTAAATAAAATAAATAAAATTAAATGTTTTTTTTTTTTTTTTTAAGTGTAAACAATACGTGTAAAACTGTGATCAACTCTGTCAATACACAGTGCAAAAAAAATGCAACCAGAGACTGACTTTTTTCCATTACACTGACACCATGCTACAACACACAGCCCAGCCTGAGCTATGGTCAAGTGCTATTTCAAGAATATGAGCATGTCCACGTTTTTTTTTTTGGGCGGTGCGCCAATGTAATCACACTATACGCACCACTTTCAACTGATCCGCTGACCACTTGCGCACCGATCCGTGGAGAGCGATCCGAACGGATCACGGATCAACAATGATCTGTTGCACCTCTATAAAATGCTGCCACACAAACGCATGTTTCTGCCCCGCACATCACAAATAGAAGTTTGGATAGCTCACAGTCTGATCAGCTTCTGCCCTGTGCCCGCGAGACAGCTTTTCACTTAAACGAGATATATTGTCACATTTGATCTCACGAGATTTCGTGGCACTAGGTCTCGTCACACCCCTAGCGGCTATGTCATAGCTCCCATATGGCCCAGAATATGTCCAGCTGAATGTAGGCCAGTTTTACCTCATCAGTTTGAATCATGTATTACCGTATTTTCCACACTATAAGGCGCACCGGATTGTAAGGCGCACCTTCAATGAATGGCCTATTTTAGAACTTTTTTCATATATAGGGCACACCGGATTATAAGGTGCATAGAATAGAAGATACTGCAGTCAAATGTTTGACTGGGGTTGCGCTACGCATCCACTAGGACTGTGAGTAAGCACAGTACCGGTGTTTACTGACTACGGTAGCCGTAATGCTGCAAGCGGTGCGGCCTTGTAGTTTACCAGTCGTACTTGTTGGTGAGATTAGAGATTCACCAAGTGTGAATGATAAGACTTTGTGTCTTAAACAGGAATATGAGGATCGTTAGCCTTTTATAGCTAATCCGGCGGATAGTCTAGAAAAAGGCTTAGAAAAATAAAGGGATCGGTGTTTTGGATTATTAAATTGTTTTTATTGGTTTTTCATACTGAAACATTTTGACAGAGCGCCTTGAGCGCCGTGTACAACCAGTATGGATCAACCCATTAACCAATTGATCCATATATAAGGCGCTCCGGATTATAAAGCGCACTGTCATTTTTTGAGAAAATTAAAGGCTTTTAAGTGCGCCTTATAGTGCGGAAAATACGGTACATATTTATATATCACAAAATCAGTCATCATGCAAAATATCAACTCTCTGCCCAACAAGAGTGATGAAGAGCTGGAGATATGGGTGAGGACTCAGGAAGTAGACATTTTTTCAAATCAAAACAATACATGTGTACATCCCACCAACGGCTACTGCTGAAGTTCCATATGAAGTTCTCCAAGAAGTCGTTGCTAGGATACAGACTAAACATCCTGAGGCACTTGACTTCAGAGAGATCAGAGATACACGCTGGTGGAGGCCATTCTGAACAACTCAGATCATCCTCTTCATAACACCTTGATGGACCAATAAAGGAGCGGTGGTGGACGGCTCCTCTCTCTTCACTGCAGGACGGAGAAGTATATAAGATCCTTTGTACCTTCAGCCATCAGGCTTCTTCATTCTTCTGCAAATGGTTGATGAGCTGACAGACAAATGAATTTCCCTTTGGGGATCAATAAAGTCATTCGTATTCGTATTCGTATGTGTGAAATTCCCCAATTAAAATATAACCAATAAAGTCTTTTGTTTTGAAAGTGTTGATGCTGCCATCTACGTGCCAAAGCACAGTGGAGAGAATTTTCAGTAGAGGAGGTATTTGTGTAGTGAGCTATTTGCCCTGCTACTGCACAGAGCACTGTTCATTTGTTTATTCAAAGTTCAACAGTATTGAACATTTTATCTCATGTAGTTTGCTCTGAAGAAAACATTTTTGTTCCAAGATTGGAGTCATGGTGACTCACCACTTTTAAAAAATGACCAAAAAAATCATATACAATAAATTTGTATCTTTCAACAATTGATATGTTTCTTCCTACATTGGCTGTGACAGCACTGGTTGCTGCTTTTGAAAGTGCCATGTAAAAAGGGGAAAGTACTTTCTACTGCAGGCTGGCTGGCCTTACCAACAGTTTGAAATAAATTCATTTTTCAATATGACAAATAGACGAACGTTTCTGTTCATTTTGTTTGGTCTCGGTCCGTGTTTTGATGCTCTCTGTCATAGTAAACCCAGAACACCCCGCAGCAAATCTCAAGCATGTGCACAAACAGGGCCACTGGGAGCTACTGCTACAACGAGGCTAAAAATGAGATCAAATCCATTTTTTCTGAACAATTTTTTCATGTCAGGGCTTCAGGACACTTGGGTCAGTACAGACAAGCAGTATGGAGGTATTTGGTTGTTTCATAGTGTGTGTTTTTGGACGATTCAAAAGTGAGCACTATCCACCGCCATTAGTTGAAAATCTGTTGCTAGCTGGATCCCTCTGCAAATCCAAAAGCATTTGGATAACTCCAAAAGTTCTTCCAATGCTTCGCTGGCATGACAGTGAGTAGAAAACAGGTGAATTATAGATTTTGGGTGAAGTATCTCTTTAAATTTGGTGCAAAAGTGAAAGGATAGTAGCTGTCTAAATCTCACCTAGCCATTTTTTCAACGTCATTTCTACGGGATATCATCTCTCAACGTGTACCCCTATCCCGGGACCTGTGACCAGACTCACATTTTCTTTTAATTATACTTGTCTAGATGTCAGACCACACACTTCCTGACGAAGGCTCCCAGCCCAAACGCGAGTAAAAGTAGCATTTCCTCCTCACAAGAAAGTAAAAGTAAAAAAGTATGCTGCATTAAAACTACTCTTACAAGCAGTCTCTCCAAAAAGTTACTCAAGTAAATGTGATGAATGAGTAAATGTAGTGCCTTACTACCCACCTCTGCCTGCGAGTGCCACTGGGTGGGCAGCCGAGGCCATTTACCTCTGGCTGTAAATTATTGTCAGAGACATGGGAAATCTCAAAGGGCCAGCACAGGGCGGATATGATGCACTTTGTGTAAAAGACGTACACCAGAGAAGTGCCAGGAGTGTGGTGTGGTCCTGTCTTTGGAGTTGGAAAGAAACTGATGAAGCATAGCCTGTGAAGCTAGTTCAGGCAGACCACTCCAACTGTGCCCCTCCTGATCAGCTGATCAGTCACGTGCTCCCCTCAAACAAATAGTTGCCCCGGACTGCAGTCCCTGCGCCTACAACAGGAGCCCCGTTCCTCTCCCCAGCTGGGGCTATTCCCAATGCGCTCAGGAGCCAGATTATCACAGGTAAGTAGCTCAGATCCTGGTTCTCCCTCTTTCCTCTTGCTTTACGGGCATTTAAACTGATGGTCCTATGCTATGCTGCTTGTCTTATCAGGGCAGGACGTTAATCTGGTAAAGATCCCTATTTGCGCCTCTGACTCATCTGATAGGAGGATGGT
Organism: Caranx ignobilis; assembly: GCA_021432705.1. Classification (NCBI taxonomy): domain Eukaryota; kingdom Metazoa; phylum Chordata; class Actinopteri; order Carangiformes; family Carangidae; genus Caranx; species Caranx ignobilis. The sequence continues at coordinate 19,321,959 of MU269990.1, forward strand.
GGACTGTGGGGAATTTTCCGTGATCCTGAAAGATAACGACCCGAGGCTGTCTAAATCCCCAACTCTGGCTGGGTTTAATGTAGCGTTTGGCATCTTTAGGGACACATCTGTAAAGTGTATCCCGAGCACAGACAGGAGCTGGACACCTACCTCGCAGGTATTTCTGACCTTGCTATGACCCACGAAGGAACTCTTTTCTACGAATAGGCCTACCACAAAAGCTTCGCTTCAAAGTCCGCCACGTATATTCAAAAATTTAACCAGCATGTCGACTGGTCAGTTGTAGGTCTCGCCTTCATCAGCAGGCATTTCACCGGTCGCCAAGCTCTGTCATGGCCGATCTGCGGTTCTGTCAGTCAGAGCTCCACTCTTTGTCCCAAGTCTGCATTCCAGGTCAGTGCTCTCAGCTTCCAGCTGGGACCCACAAATTTCAGGTGCCTTATTGACCAGGAAACGCCACTCCTATTTGTATTAATTTCAATGAAATTGTGTGTATTTATCGCAATTGTAAATATTTGCATATCTGCAGCTGGCATGCAGACAGCCACCCAAGGTCAGTGTGTCCAAGATGGCTGCACCCTGCAAAATCAGAGAAATAAACTCCATGAACCCATCAGCGCCTGTGGATGTCCCAGCTCTCTCCAAGGTTCTCAGGAATCACCCTGGCAAAAGTTTTGTCAGTTATCTCATAACGGGACTTGTCCAGGGTTTTCTAGCTGATTTGAGTGATTTGATTCACAATAAATTGACTTGGATTCAGATATATTTTTGTACTGTTTGGTTATTGCATAGTTATACACATCGGTAGCAATACCTGAAAATAATTGAACAGTCCAATATTGCAAATTTGTGTGATTAAAAAAAATGCATAAGTAAAACACATTTGGTGTCTCAGTATACCATTTGGTTATCATGTGTCCATTTGGACTCTCATCTCCACCTGGATCTTATCATGAAAAAAACATTGCAGAATGGTCATACTTATATGCTTCAAATTTGAACCAGGTGTTCATTGATATTGTGCTTACAGGCCCATACTGTCATTTACCCTTATGGATAAAGCCACACAAACCGTTTTTTATTTTTATTAATTTATTTTTAAGTGGACAAAAAATCTGAATTTTTTGCTCACGTCTCTATAGTGTCCCCTTTCTGGCAAGCCCTCATTCATGCATATAGTCAAATTGGTTCAGAAGCTACAGCCCTTATAATTTGAGAGTGGCATTTTAAGCGTTTTTGCTTCAAAATAGGGTGGGAGTTGGAAGAGGTTAACAGCAGACCATGTGAAAAAGTTGAATGATGACGATGATGTCTGCAGACTACATCAGGACTCATCATGTGAGTCAGTTTTTTAGATTTATTCAGCAGCAATATATTTCAACCATTTTAAAGTAAACTGCTACATTTTGCTGTTGAACTCATACTCTCTTTTCAAAAAATGTATACTTTTCTGGAGATCATACTGGCCACATCTGAAAACCTTTTAACAGAATGAATGAAAAATATTGACTTTCTGAAGTAAACTGCTACATTTATTTGCACACAACACTAATAGGAGCCTTTAAATTAGCCTGAGCCTTTAAGTTATGTGCTTTGCTTTTTCAGAACTGCTGGGCAGTTTGGACAATGCTGCTTTGAGTGTCTGCTGGCTTGCTGCTGTGGGTTGTTTGGCTGTTAGCTCTGCATTTACCTCAGGATGGTGTCTTGCTAGGTGGGCAGTAAGGTTTGTCGCATTTCCGCAGTACGCAACATATGCACATTACAAAGTTTACAAATAACTTTTGACATGTCCAGCTCTGCTTTTCCCTTCAAAGCAAAACATCCAAAATGTGTCCACACTTTGAACTTAATATGTGGTGGATGTTTTATCCCCGCACATTTTTGCAAGTTGTCCCCCATTCTCCGCTTTCTGTGTAAGTTTGTTCCACAAACGGATATGACATCATGTTACTAGATAGTCCAAGAAAAGCATTTCATCCTCCGCTAGAGAAAAGTGGTAACTTTTTTCCACCGTGGCTTATAAACACAGACTAAAATGAAGCATTTAAATTTGGAAAAAACAGATTTTTGAACAAAAAAAATAAATTTAAAAAACAAAAAAATCACAATATTATGTGAATCTATGTTGTCTCCCACCCCTATTAGCTACCCTCTTTCATGTCTTGCATACGAAGTTAAAAAGAAAAGTTGGGGGAAATTGAACACAATTGTCAATTAAAGGGAACATATTATGGAAATATCACTTTTTGAAGGCTCTTGGGTGTTTGGCTCGCCTTCTAGCCCCCAAAATGTGAGGACTGACAAAAAAAAAAATCTGCAAATTGCAGGCTCCCTAGATTGAAATCCATGTGGTTTATCAAGCTGTTTCCTCAGTTGTCCGACAAAGATGTCATTAGTTTTCGAAACTGCATAATACCACCCCTACCAGTGGTGCCACCAGCCGGAATCCTGTATGCACTGTGCATACAATTTTTTTTGAAGGTGAAAAAGATTAACATTTTAAAGGGTTTTTTTTATTGTTTTTGGGGAGGGGATAATAAAGATGATTGTTATAAGCTAACTGGCTGAGTCCACTGACCGTTAAGCCAATCACTTGAAGGCCAGTGATTGTCGTTTACGTCATCTGTCACTTGTGATTTTGATTTCTGGCGCATATTCATCTGCTACACTCTTAGAAATTTATTGTAATTTTTGCAGGAAATTCCTGGCAAATAATTGTCGTAACTGTATTGTAAACACTATACAGGACCATTATTGTAAAATAAATACAATAACGTACTCTACTAAATACAGTATCCTACTGTGATTAATTACAATAAAATAATGTGTATTTACAGGAATTTCCTGTAATTTCACAGGATAGAGTATTGCAAATATTACAATTATGTGTTGTAACTTGAATTAATATTCTCTTTCAGCCTTCTGCAAAGAAAGAAGACAAAACAGTGGAATTTTTTTTGTTTTATTTCTTTGTTTTATTTATTAAGTTAAAGACAGAAGAGTGCAATGTATGTCTTCAAGTAACAAAATAGCAATGTAAATTAATTGCATGCATTGCATAACATGTGCAACTGAAACAATTCAAACCAAAGAACAGAAACAGAGGAAACAGGTGACGTTTTTTAGCTCTTTTGGGGGGGAGTGCAGTGCACCATACACACACAAGCATAGACACAGGCACGCACACACACACACATATACACAGGCACGCACAAAAGCATGCGCTTACGCATAGACACAGGTACGCACACATACATGCACACAGACACAGGCACACACACACACAGACACAGGCACACACACACACACATAGACACAGGCAGACGCAGACACACACACACACACCACATACTGCACATATCCACACAAGCATGCTCTCCCCCCGCCAGACACCCACTTCCCCATCAGCTCAAAATCAAGCAAGTTTCCTTAAAAGTGTACATACTGGCGCATTTAGGCCTCTTTTCTTCTCTGCCTTGCTGCTGCTTGGTGGATTTATGCCACAAAAGGCTCTGAAAATAGAAAAAACACCATATATCAGGAACATTTAAAAGATTGATATGGTCATAATCATCACATGACCCATTAAGTGTGTGTAAATGTGTAAACATAGCTCTGGATAAACTCCAGAGTGCTTGAGGCCTCGGCTGGTTATTGTAGGTTGAATACGTAGTAGGCGGCAAACACTGACACCACCCCAGTCAAAAGGTTGCTGTTTGGACACAGCAACCTTCCATGGTAAGACACCATGCGTTGCTGCTCAGTTTCTCTCCTGAAACCCCAATATACAGAGTTAGACTCTCATCACTGTGGACAATGTGATGCGCATCTCAATGAAAGATACAAACGAAACAACTACTTCTGCAATTTCAACCCTGGAGTGGACCATTCAGCCACCTGGCATCAATCCATTAACAGTAGGACAGCCGTGAGGTCATTTTGACCTCTCTCGCCGATTTAAATGCATGTAACTTGGTTCAAATAAAAACCCTATGTCTTCCAGTCACTGACTGACTCCTAAGTGTGTCACACATCGTGTCTGTGTAAGTTCTCATTACTCCAGGTAAAAGGCATTTCTAGGCAATTGAATCAAGTTAACTGGACAGTTAACTTGATTCAATTGCTTAGAGATGTGGGACACATCATCTTATGGGTTTTGGGGATTGTGGAATAAAAGAGAGGGAGGGGAGAGCGGTTTTTACTTAGATCCACCAACAGACAACCAACAGAGTATTTTCTACTATTTTCACAGAACATCAAACTTTTTCTCAGCAAACATACCACACACATTTTGTGCAAATCCAACTTTAAAAATTTTAACAGAGAGATGCACAGAGTAGAATGCACAGAGATCATTTCAGATTTGACAGCTTACCCAGAGGCTGGGTGGCTCCAGGCTTCCCTGCTGCTGACCTGTGGCTGTCCTCGCTCCTTCACCAATCAACCGCTGTATAAAAAAAGTAAATAAAAGTAAAAATATAGAATTTCCTTCTCTCATCAACCATGACTGAGTTTTATATCTCCGTGATACATAGGAAAACTAAACACCTCCGTGTCTGGATCGGTGATCAGAAGGCACACACACATTTGGGTGAATTACACCATAGCTATTGTCCAATTTGGGACTCTATGACCATCTCTTCCTGCCGTACACCAGCCTCTCCATGGCCCAGTGCCCTGTGAATATTTCACGGAAGTTGAACATTTTGAATTTGCACGAATATTCCCATCGTGTGTTTGACTTTGTAATCTTGTAGCACGAAAACTGCTTCGTGTCTGGGTTGAACATATCACAAACAGGGCAGACTAAAAATAGCCTCAACCTGATATAACCTTCAACATGTGACGTTAGCTAGCTAGTCTAGCTAGCTAACAAACTAACCTGATTTTAATTGACTGATAGATATGTAACTGATCAAAGCAAACGGAACGGTCACCCACTATGATCAGATTAGCCGAATTAATATAAGCTTATCCATTATAAAATATATACGCTACATACCTGAGTTCTGGTCCGTGCCATAGGCTTGTCTGTGGTCACGTTCAAGTAGGTCCGCTACTCATTTAGCGCTGAAAAATTCAAATCGGCAATCCCATGATGCAATGCAGTAGCTGTAAAACTCTGCTTGGACAGTGTAGTTACAATAATAATACAGGATTGTTCATAAATTTCCCATAATGCATTGTCATTTACAAAAACACAAATACAATGCATTGTTATAAGATTTACTGTAGAAATTACATCAATCGCTAATACCGCCTATGTGGTGATGACGGTCTGGTCCGGTATAGAAATGTCAAATAACAGTTGAGCCCTTTTCCAAGAAATCCATCTTTTTTTCTCTCCCCTGCTCCGCTCGAGTGCAACTGGACCCGGCTTGAGCCCACTTGATGGGCGCGAGCCTGCTGCAGCCGCCGCGCCTGCTGACAGCAGACCGGGAGAGAAAAAACATTTCTTTGCTCTGTGCTTTAAGAAAATAAACAGGGTAAGAAAGACCAGCCGTCTGTACAGCAGGCCCCACTGTGTGTCAGGGCATATCAGGCTGTGTGATTATGCACAAAGATCGGTTCAACGCATTGAACATGATCAACATGATAAACTAATTTCAGCTCAACATAGCCATTTGCTTAGAGGATTCACCTGAAGCATAATGAGCGTTATATGTCATTAAAGGTAGTGTTGGAGATCCTGTTAAAACGGTTCAAGCAGGCAAGTCAAAAGTCCCAGCCCCTTTCTTCAGACTTCTCTCTGAAGCCACGCCTCCACCTTCCCGTGGACGTTGGTGAAGACACTCAACGTGCATTGCCAGAGATACATTGCCACCCACCTGACTAGAGTGAGGCTTTTCTGTGGACGTAGGTGAAGGCTGGACGTGAGAGGAGGGAGAGAGGGAGAGAGACGGCAGCTTGATTGACACATCACGATCCAATCGTCTTGAACATGGCATTCAAGATAATTGGATGCTGTTTTTCCAGGATTGTCCGTCCCACAGATGACTGACTTTTTTCATTTTTGTGAAAAAGCATTCACTTAATTGATTGCAATCTAAGTGTGAAGAGGATTTTAAATAATTTAGTGAAAAATGCTCCAGAATAGGATCTCCAACCCGCCCTTTAATATGAAGTATTTGCTTGTTTTTTGGTTAATTATGCACATGATCTGTTTGACCCCAAAAAGGACATGGAAGTCCGCTGGTTTTAATCCGCCTGCACCCTATCCACTATTACTGTCTGTGCTGTTTTATCTGCCATGGAATGGCAGTACTTTTTGCATATTTGTTGTATTTGCTGTTTCTGTGCAAACTATGAAATTGAATCCTGGTGGCACCACTGACCGCTACCTGCACTGAAACCAGCGGATTTGAACAGGGCTGTTTTGAGCGGATGAAAAAAGAGCTGTGATGTTTGATTCTTGGGGCATTTAATAAACCCCCACTCAAAGTCCATCAATTTTTTTAGGAGAGTGGCCACATGGGGATCACCATTGCTGCCTTTTTGTGGACCAGGTTCCCCGTCTTCTTTGACACCACCTTCCCCTGGCTGGTCTTTCTTCCCCTCTCAGGATTAATACCAATGAAGTGCCTAAAATGTAATAATAGAGAAAGTATATAAGATATTAGGTGTGGTAAGTAAAGATCATTTGCATTTAATATGGAACCCTATCACATTAATTGAATAAAACTTCAAGATATTTTCTCATGATAATGACCCCTGTGTCTCATAATTATTAGAGAATGATCTCATTTTGAGAAACTGCTTATGAGAAACAAAACACTGAAGATTCAGCATTACAACTGATCAGCTGATGCCATTATTACAGTATTCATTGAACTTTGATTTGAGGGATTAGGAAACATTGTTATTTTTGGGAATCTATGCTTTGGTGTGCAGAAGATTGGTGCAACAACTGTAATTGTAAAGTTAATATACCAGTATGGCTTATAGTAAGTGACAATTCAATATTCCTGAACAGAGCTAGGAACATACTCAAACAATATTCACAAATTTTACCTTTGAACAAACTCCAGTGTCCTTGCAGCTTCTTCTTGACATTGCAGGTTGAACACATAGTAGGTGGCGAAAACTGCAGTGAGCCCTGTGATGAAGTTTTTTTGGATGCCTTCACAGTTGACCTGGCCTTCAATGTTGATCATCCAACTGTCCAATGTGGCACCATCACCAGCAACTGATGCAGACAACAATTATGGAAAACAAATATGGGTATAAGGGCCCTAAATTACGATCAGAAGTTCATACAAGCCACCCCTTATATGTTGTTTATTTTATTTTGTGCAACTTCATGTGTGTAGGCATTCGCTGTGTGTGGGGTTAATCTCATACTTTTCATCAAGAATTCGTATCATCTTGCGTTGCTTGTAAGGAGCAGGTCTCTTGCTGTTGGCCATGGCTGACTGCACTTACTCTGGCATTTTATCCCATGGGACTTCAAAGGTTTCATGCCACTTACTGGATCTGTTAGCTGATTGTCTTAACTTGTGTGAAGTACACGGTGTTGATGGTTCTGAATAACTTGACACGGATGAAATGCTGGACAGTGACAATGAAGAGTAAGGCAATGGACTGGAGAGCAAAATTGCCTTAGAGTAGGCAGTGCTGTAGGCCTGTGTATAGTCTGTGGCCAGCCCAGATCACTACTTTTATTCTGTGTTCATTCCATGTCAGCTAAGTGTAAACTGTCTTGTTTTTGGCCAAGTACTGCAGCTTTAACTGGGCAGGAAAACTACTATCACTATATTGGTAATACCTACCCATTTTGAAAGCCTCCAGAAGTTCCCTTTGCTGGATAACAGGCAAGAGGTCTCTGATGTCATCCTGCTACACATATTTGAGATCCTCTGTTGATTCCACACCTGAGATTTCAAGTGCTGTGATGACCTGTTTTTGATTATTCTCAGACAAATTGGGAAAAGTCTTGAGGATGATGACCTTTATTTCATCACCAGTGGTTGACATGAATCTAAAATGTTGGGACAGAGTGATGAGGAGTTAGCAAAGACGTACCCCAAACTGAACAGTCAGGCAGTGGGTAGTGATCAAGGAGCTCTGTTTGACTGACACAGTAGGAGGCTTCCAGCATTAGTGAAGTGTGGTAAGCAATGATCTCTGGTTGACGAACAGCCTGATACACCTCAATGATGAAGTACACTGCTGAATTCTCAGTAATGACAGCCTTTTTGATTTTCCGACTATAAGGCCATCATCATTATGACCTACAACAACAAACATGTTGGTCTTATATGTTGTCCCCTTTTACTGTCACATCACTAATGAGGGTATTTAGAGGATGAAATTTAAGATGAGCAACTGACTGTCTGATCTTATCATTGCAGTCTCCCACAACAAATTCAGTTCCCTTCTCTTCCACAACTGATGGTGGACACAGGGTTCCAGCACTTAGAAAAGATTGCAAAAGCTAATGTCTTTCAGCAAGTGTTCCACTGAGGTTTTAGAAGTTATGCAGCATTATTGCACACTGCTTGAAATAAGTATGCTTGCTTTCAAATCTGAGTGGCCCAAAGTGAACAGTGAGTTCTGGATAATGATTTAGGTAGCAATGCTTAGGCTGTTTGAGCACATGATCCGCAAAAGTCTGCATTCTGATGTGCAAACACTCATCTCTTAGGACCCTTAAATATGCTACCTGACCTGTGGAAATGGTTGGAGCACATACCAGCTCCACAGTCTCTCTCAGCTGTAAAATAACCTGCCATACCACACTCCCTCCAGGGCTTTTTATTTTATCACCAATTAATAATGACAACATTCTCATGAAACACCAATTTTGAACTTAATGTCCAGAGAGTTGTCCAGCCCCTGGGTTCACCTCACAGGGTTTACTGTTGGTGTCATTACCCAGATATTTAAACTGGTTAATGTGCCGATTCAGTTCAACATAAGTAAACTCTTTTTCTTTTGAAACAAGGTGGTTGAGGTTCAGTGCTGAATCTGTAGAGACAATGCCCTCAAAATGGTCATGGCCCAGACAAGGAGGTAATCCAGGCCAGCATACATGGAAACATGCCAGTTGATTGAAAATGGAGTCAAATTTAACACCACAACAGCCCCTTGCTTCCACATTATGACTTGCAGCCTCAATGTTTTTGGGCTGCATTGTGGTGTGTGGTCAGCGCCCTTAGCCAGAGGATCTGCCTGAAATGCTTCCCAATCAACCTCACAATATCTGCAAAAATGTGAGCTCTTGCTAAAATCTTTCAGCAAAGCCCCCGGTGTTGTATTAACCAAAACTGTCTCCTGCTATGGCACACAGGGCTCCCTTGTAGAGCTGGCTATCCGGCAGAGTTACTCCATTCAGCTCAAGATCCTTCAAATCTTTCGCAAGAGAGACAAACACTAGATCCTGTCCAAAATATTTATAGTCTTGCTCTCGACAAAGCAGCACAAGTTGCATGTGATAAATACTTGATCTGCTATAGGGCAAAGTATTTGCAAGGGTCAGATACACAGCTAAAAAACCAAAACATCAGGCTGCACTCTGGTTTTTGCCTCCTGCAGTTGCTCCCTCACTGACTCTGAGGACAATAGAGACTCAGTGGTGTTTTTCACAGGAACATATTGTCCAAAGCATTCTCTGCCCACCTCATTCTGAACAAAATAAATGGATGCTGGCTCCACAAAATTAAGGTTACTTTTTAAAAAATTTTCTTTTATGGTCAGTTTTAAGGGTGTGGGTATTGCTAGCCCTATGGAGATCTTCATTTTTCAGTGTATCTATGAGAGTATTTATAATATATAGTATTATAATATAGTAAGTAGTTAGTATAGTACTATAGTATTATTTCAGAGAGTCAACTTCTCACTAAGCTTGGAAATTAGGTGATGTCATGTATTTTCAGATAATGATCAATGAGTCCATATGACATGATAAATCTCCTGCATTATCCAGTTTAGTCACATTCTTTACATATTTATGGTGATGAGTGTGAGAGCGAAAGGCTGAAAACTCAGAATAAATTCTTGTGTATTCAGGAAAACCACACTTAACAGATGCATTAGGCAGACCACTATGAGTTGCATGTGCCTGACATGTGCAAATATATTGCTGTACGTCTTACCACCATACCTGTCAACATTGGGATTTGAAAATAAGGGAAATTAGACGCGACCCCGCCGTGGGCAGTCCCAAACCCCATGACCCCTTACATTTTTAGAAATGTGTACAAGACACTTAAAATTACCCCTAGTCAACCACTTACAAACTACAAGATGGTTTTCACAGATCCTACTTCCGGAAATTAGGTGGGCATTTTTATTTCCCATCCTTTACTATTGGGTGAAGTGATTAATCAGGTGTGCCTGATCATTGTACTTAAGTCAGGCATACCTGATAATCACTTCATCCAATAGTGGTGGACAAAATGAAATAAAGATGCCCCCCTACATTCAGGAAGTAGTGGAGCAGTGAAATTGGTCTATTAGGTGTTCAGAATCTGATAGGCTTACCTGCTTGACATCGAAATGCTTTGCTTATTCCTGCATTATTAAATTTAGTATACATTTATCACATAACCATATACAAAAAACCAAAAAACATCATCTCTATGCCTCCATAATTATTTTGAGAGGTGACTGCCTGAGTCGGATTAACTGGTAAGCGGGTGGCTTGGCCTACTGTTGCTCTCTGGCATTCACAAGGGACTTGTTGTACAGGTATGTTTCAGACTTTGCACAACTGAGAACTTTCTGAGAAGAAGTGTATTTATGTGCTGGACCAGTGTGGATCATTTTACATGAAAGGAAAGCAAAAACAGTGCTGTCCAATGACATCCCATTTTCTGTCACTATTTTTCTTACCATGCTAAACACTCTTTCGGTGTGTATCTGAGGGGATATGTGCTCACCCAGGCTATGATGGTGATGGCAGGCGTTTTGCATTTTAATGTAAATCAAGTATGCTAACTCATGTTTCAAAATGAAAGTGCTCTAAAAGTAGGGAGGAGGGTACACTGAGAAATGAAATAAAACCTTGTATGGCCTGTCAGCTGTGTACTGCCACCTGCTGGGCCGGAGGGGAAATACAGGAGATTTATAGGAAAATCTGTAAATGGGAAGACGGTGGGACAGATTAAAAAAATAACAGAATTCCTGGGGAAAACGGGAGGTTGATATGCTTACCACATATGTTACAAGTTATCATGTTTACACTTCAGGCCTTCACAGTAAAATAACCACCCACACACAATCTTTAAGCTACTCTCTTAAGGAAAATAAAATCATTACATCAACATCTAGTCAGCTTTTAGTCTAGTCACTTTTTTTAGTGGCTATTTGAAGCCACTTTTTAGAATTTTGCATCAACCTGCAACAAACTCCTATAAATCGTCTTCACCGTTTTCCAGATCACATCTAATCTTTGACATTTGATTATACGACAAATTTAGTGAACTGCTTGTGACCAAGCCAGCTTGAGTAGTAACCTAACGTGCTTCAACAAAAAGCTAAACTTTTGTCCACTTTGTTGATAAATGGGAGTAATGTTATGCTAGCTTGTGGCACGTAACTTTGACTCAGTCTTTGCAGCAAAAAAAAAACAAAAAACAAAAAAAAACACATTGTATTTCCCTTTTTAATGTAGCAGCCCCTTGGCTCGAATAAGCAAGACACAGAGAGTTTCAACAGGTGTCTGTATTTTCATCTTTGTGTTGCACCGTGAAAACTACAGAGGAGATAAACAGAAAAACCCTTTCCTGCAGCTTCACAGCTCACATACAGATTTACAGTACCATGTCCTATGCTAATATAATATCCACTCCAGAGGAAAGAGCTAAAATACCCAAATAAACAGATTTAAATCTTCAGCTGGCATCAGATCACAATAACAGGACGTTCTCCATCCTTCCTTTTTCTTATGTCACTCATTAGGCTCGCGTGCACGACATCACCGTCTCTCTTTTGATGGCCGTGTAGCGATGACGAGTAGTAATAATTTTTTGTGTAGTGGGTGCATGTGTGTGTTACACAGGTGCTGTGCTGCGTGATCGATAGACAGAGACCTCGTCACTCAGTTTAATAGAAAGAACTTTCAGCCCAAATTAAATTTTCCCTCCATCGAAGGAAAACGATATGATAACAACGATAACGATAACATGCTTTGAATTGGTATTGAATTGTATTTGAATAATTCAGTCATAAGAAACAATTGATTTTTCCTGAAGTAAAGCTTCGTTAATTAATTACACTTGCAATATGTGGCTTATGTTGTCAGAGTTCAGACAGAGAGACAATATCATAGGGTAAGGACCATTTCAAGTTGTGTCCACTGTAAAACTGAAGGTTCATAATATAACAGCTTGTTCCCAATGGTAGAGCAGTTAAGCCAAGAGCACACAGTCTACTCAAGTCCACTGAGAGGATCCATCACAATGTAAGGCGACATAAGGTCATGTAAACATGTTCATTTAATGTGTTCGCTAATCGAGAAGAGCACGAGTGAAAACGTCTGGTCTTTGTCTTTTGTTGTGATTTGGCCTAACTAGGGATGGGAATTGATTATTGATATCAATGCAATTATAGATTCTGCCTTTTGATCAGATTCTTTATCGATTCCTGTGGATTTTCTGTGTGGAAAAAGTAGGCCTTACAGGTTACCACTGTCAACCACACACATTTTATTGAGTTATTATGAGTCTCTGAGCACTGAACAAGATAGATAACTGCTTGAGAAGAGACTGACGATGTGCTAAAATAAATGAAAGTGTTTGTTAAAACAAATATAAAACTGGTCTCTGGATCCTAGATCTCTTACCCTCACTGCTCTGCTGAGAGCAGAGTCAAATACATGGCACTCCTCATACTTAATGCCGTGCGTCGACAAATGCTTCAGCATGTTGCTGGTGTTTTCATCCTTGCATGAAATGATGGTGTGGCATATTACACGTTGTGCTGTTAGCATCATTTTTTGTGAAACTAGGCCACACTTTGGACTGCTTCTGTCTCTCTGCCATGGTGTCGCTTGCGCTGACCGCCTCTCGCGCGCTATTTGCCAGGCACGTGATGGGCACATGATGAGAACGCGAAAGTAAGGCATTGATAAGGGAATCCTTAAGCATAAAGGCAAATGATGTTGATGGATTGAGCCAATTGGAACCGGTTCTCAATTCCTATCCCTAGGCCTAAAACACACAAGAACACACACTCCTCTTTTTATTCAGGCACTCTTCTCACTCACAGTCTCTGTCACTTAGGTGTGTAGGCACACACGCACACACACTTCCCGGTGATGGCATCAAATAGGCCTACCAGACATCAAAATATCAGGTGGTTAGTAAGATTAGAGATTGCATATCAGTACATCACAATTATTAGGGGCCAGGCAGCACAAGCAGCCGGGAACCTATTGTTATTGCCAGTATTCTTCTTCTTCTTCTTCTTCTTCCTAGGAAATTCTACTTCCCATACATGAAAAATCACCAAACTTTACACAAATGTCCAGTCCCATGCCAGATTTACTCAACTCCATGTCCATGTCAATATTCCTCATGGGGGGGGAGCACAACAACGAAAAAGGAAAATTCCTAACAAACCAACCGTACATGCTACAGTTTTGCAACTTTCACAAAAATGTAGCCCCAACACTGCAGAAACTTTTTGTACATTCAAACTCAGTGCAAATTATAAAGTCCATCACTCTGTTTTTTTTTTTTCAAAAACTGTAAAACTTATTAACCCTTTCTTGTTCCACAATCTTTGCTCAAGTGACACCAGATTTGCTGCGACTGCATCTTCACAAAGTTACCACCTGGATTTTTGATCTCTGAAAAACTGAGCCTACGGTGCATGAAAACGTCTGACTGTAAACATGTGCCAGCCGATTCTTCATAAAGACATTTTCAATCTTTCTGACAAAAATGGACAATATTTTGGAGTCGTGGCTGATGAAGTTTGGCAAAAATCAGCATTTTATCTCAAAGACTGAATTTTTGAAAACATGTTGAATCCTGTTGTCATGGAAACGACTGCAGTCGATGTGAGAACAGTGTTTTTAAACATCAGATTTTCTCTTGTGAAGCAAAACACTTATCATTAAAAACAAATCACCAACATGTTCATGCTGTCAAGATACAATCTATGTTTTATCAGATTTTTGTCTTGATAACAGAATTTTTGACATTTTGACCGTTTTTGAAATCTGCCTTGACGACTGCTGCCTGGCTGCTGACTGCCTGAGTCCATTTGTGAAGCCACACACCATATCTCACTTCCAGCCAATTAACTCAGTGAGTCAGAGGCTGGTTCTTGGTGTCAGAGGTTGTGAGTTCAAGCCTCAGCTCAGGCAGAATAGACATTGTAATGCTGATGTTCTTGTTGTCTCTAGTTCTCCCTATTTTGTCTCTTGTTACTCAAACTTGCCTACATTTGTCCAAACTTGCCTGGCCCCGACCACTGCTGCAAAGCAGCTTTAATTGATTGTTCATTTGCAGACATATCTTCTTACTATAGCTGTTTAATAAGGCAAAAGACCTTATTCGATTAGTCAATGAAATAATCACTATAATAATCCATTACAAAATAAAAGATAGCTGCAGCCCTACTGTAAATGTCTAACTCACTTTTCAAAGGGACCAAGAAGAGAAGGTAAACAGAAGAGAGCTGACAAAAGGTGAACCAACAGGGTGTGATGTCATCTGATAAAGGACATATATAGAAAATGAAATAAATGCCTTTGAGACAACACATGTCTTCCTTCCATGTTGAGAAGTTATAAGTCTTTAAACACACCACAAAGCGGTCAGACCCCACAAGTGCAGTGTGCTCTGTGTTTCCATAACCCACATATACTCCTGCTCCCTCTACCTAACTGGAGGAACTGCACCAGGAGCATTTAGCAAATACGATTACAGGCTGTAGGTGGAGCCAGAGGAGTTGGATTTGGTCCTAAATTACCCATTTCATGTACTACTATCAGCAAATATGATTAATATAAGTTACCAACTGAACCTTTAAGATTGCATCTGTGTCTACAATGACCAGAGGCCAGTTTCCCAATAACATTCTTTCTTATCGCACTAAGAAGATCTGAAAGGTATCTTACCAAAGTTGTTTACTTTTCTGTGCCCGGTTCCCAAACTGTTTCTCAGGAACTTCCTCAAGAATGATTTTGCTTCAAATGACGATGGGCTCTAATTTCATACCAGGTTCAAGCAGGTACACGGTGGTGCAGCGTGGCGAAAACACATCAATTTGGCAATTTGGTAAACTGAGATGGGTGTGGCGGCGCAGTAGGGGAAGGTGTCGACAGATTCAGCTTGGCGCAGTAACAATTTTTTGCCAAAAGGCTTTGCTGAAGGTGTGCTGAAAGCTCGCCAGCTCCAACCTGGTCTACTCTTGGCGCAAGGCGGAACGCAGCTGGTCGAGTGGTAGTTTGGCTGACGGGCGCACAGTGCGCACACGTCACCAAAACCTCACAGGCAGGTTTCCAGAATGTCAGACACATTTCAATGCAACAAATAATCACAACAACCACTATTCAATGTAACTATCTGAATCAGCACAAAGTTATATCTATATCTATTTTCCCATCACATCTGATGGCAGATCAAAGGCGCGTGAAGGAAACTCAACCTGACTTAATTAACACAGCTGAAACTGTGACGCAAACTAATGAGCTCACATCTCTCTCAGCCACAAACAGCCTCAGAATCAGATAGTGAGGATATATTCAGCATCTCTCATCTCAGAGAATTCAAAAGAAAAGAGAAAAAGAGAGACGCTCGCCGAAGAAATGTAAGTCATATTCAGTGTCTTAAGGATTTACCTGTTTCATGTGATTGCCCATACAAATGTTATAATTTTTATGCTTAATGTGATCTACAAAGATGGAGCACATTATTGCAAGGAGGAGTAGGAGTAGGAGATAGAGAGAGAGAGAGTATACTATCAAAGGTTCTTGTATTCAGGGATGACAGAGCAGGAATGCAGGTGGGCCACACAAATAACGCCTGGAATAGTCTACCGCTGTGTCTAATGTAAGTATCGCTTCATTTTTACAAATACAAATTACTTTTTTAATTTTGTACTCCTTTCCATCACACAGGAACAGATCACATCTTTACCATGAGGTGGTCCATGTGGTGACGCACATCGTGGTCTCTGCGCTCTCCCAGTTGCTGTAAAGGTGACAGTGGCTCTGACCTTCTTCGCCACTGGGTCTTTCCAGCAAACCGTAGCCTCGGTGGTGGGGATCAGTCAGAGAGCTGTCAGTTTGGCTGGTCATGCAGTGTCTTCCAATCTAGTCCGACATGCAAATGAGCACATCATTTTTCCATCAACACCTGAGAGCCAGCTGGAAACGAAGCGAGAATGGCTACCCACTGAAAACGTGGCTGATGACTCCATTCATCACACCCACAACAAGAAGGCAACGTGGTTTTAACTGTGTTTTCAGTAGTGCCAGCTCAGTCATCGAACGTACTTTTGGACTAATCAAAATGCGTTTCAGATGTCTGGACCGTTCGGGTGGTTCATTAACATACAACCCTTAGACTGGCATGAAGCATGCTACGCAACATAGCTTTACACTGCGGCTGCCACTTTGACTTGTAATATTTTAGAGAGAGCTGGTCAACCGCTGTTATTTATATTGACTATTTTATTTACTCAAATCGTTACCTTTGCCAACCGGTTGACCAGCCCTCTCTAAAATATTACAAGTACACCACCATCTTTTGTCCTATTTTATTTTTATTGTTGTACCTGACCTATTTTCTCACCTGTACTGAGTCATGTCCTATGTACTTTTGTGTCATTTATAGATGAGCAAGATGTGCAACCCCTCTCATGGAATATCACAATGATTGAACAAACCCAGTGACAGCAAATAATACAAATCATTACCAAAAGATACGTTTCTATTATTTATAACAGACTCTTCTGATCAAACTATGTGAGCTGTCAGCAGTAGGTCAGCCAAAAAAAGAGGGAAAAAGTCTATATGCATATATAATATGGGAGCAGCATTCATGCAGACCAAACCATTTCCCTGCAAAAAACTGTACAATTGTTGTCTTTACATTCTGCAGTGAAGAAAGGGGAGATGTCCACCACTGTCTGTTTTTTCTTGATCCATAAAGATGTTATGAATTGGATCATCCTGGTGGTTGTTCAGAACGGCCTCCTCCATCTCCACCACCAAGTAGTTTACCCAGCTGCCTTGCATCCTTGTGTCTGATGCAACCTCGCCAGGAGACTGGAAAAAAACAACAAACTTGCCACCACAGACTGATAAGTCATCTGCAGCATCTTGCTACAGATGACTACAGAGAAATGACTCAGGACTTTTTTTTCTCAACAACTGTTTAATTAATTTAATATATTTTATTACAGAGGAACATTGAAACATTGAAGACAATCTTCTCTGTCACTCCTGAAAGGAAAGCATAACATGTTACTCAATGAGTCATTGTTAGCATATTCTTGAGCCTTCTTAAAACAAAGGGACCCACAACACCTACTACCTCATCCTTTTTCAGCTCAGCATTGTTGAGCATCATGAAGGATGAGTATTTGTTTGTTGACAATATAACTGACAGCTTGTAGTCATTCTGTCTTCAAAGTAACTGAAATGAACATTTCTAAAAAATAAAATCAAATATTGAATGAAATGAGCAATGGGGGCTGCTGCGGGGCTCTGTGTAACAGGGACTTCAGTACAGGCTACAGTACAGGTTTTAAGTGAGCAATGAAATGATTTCTCCTTATGATGGTTTTGTCACAGGTGAGGCAGTGGAAATGGGGAGCGTCTCTGCATTGAAGCTACATTTGCAGACACGGTATTCTGCAAGACAAAATATTTATTACATTAGAGCTGTTGACAGCCTCACACATGTGGTCGACAGAAGCACATACTTGTTATGTGTAGGGGAAAAGGGAGGGGTGGGGTAAGACTTTTCTTCCCCAACAATATGTTACAGTAAATTCAGAGTGACCATACCTCCACGGTGGTCATCACTGATAACAACCTGGACTTCCTCTGCATCACTGAAACCTGGCACAATCACCTGGACTACTTTTCTCTCAACCAAGCCACCCCTCCTGGATACACATACATCGACCAGCCCCGTCCCACTGGCAAATGTGGTGGTGTGGCCTCAATCCATAAAAAAGACCTCAAAATCATCACCATATCCACCCCCCCGCTCACTCTTCGAAACCATTGCTTTTAAACTGCCTGCTCCTGCTCCCCTGGTTATTGCAGTTATTTATTGCTCTCCCAAGCCCAATCCATCTTTTCTCTCCAACTTCTCCGACTTTGTTGCACAGCTCTCAGCCATCTCACCTTCTGTCCTCCTCCTTGGCGACTTCAACTATCACATCGACAACAGCAACTGCAAACAAGCCTCCGACTTCCTGGACCTTCTGGACTCCCACAGTTTCACTCAACATGTCAACTTTCCCACTCACAACCATGGACACACCCTGGACCTAGTCTGCTCCTCCGGTCTCACCATCCATCAACTTTTCAGCATCAACCTCCACATCTCTGACCACCTGGCTATCTTCATGGATATTAATCTACCCTCCCCCCTCTCCAAGGTCAAACGAACTATATCCTTCAGAAATCTTAAATATATCTCCCCCCAGGACTTCTCCGCCTCCCTATCCAACACCCTGTCAACCCACCCTCCCCCACTGTCCGATGACCCTGACGAACTAGTCAACCACTACAATAGTATTCTCTCCTCCTGTTTGGACCAACTTGCTCCCACCAAAACCAAATCTGTTTCTTTTTCCCACTCAGCCCCCTGGTACACCCTGGAACTCCACTAAATGAAATCCCGCAAGCGCCAGCTTGAAAGACTCCATAGAAAAACTGGTTTGACAGTTCATCTCCAAGCCTACACAGACCACCTCCTACAGTACAAAGCCAGCTCCAACAACCAAAAGGCTCTTTTTTCTACTATAAACAAACTCCTTAACCCCAGCAACAACATCTCAAGTTCATTCACCGTTGACAAATGCAATTCCTTCCTCTCATTCTTCCAGTCCAAAATTAACAAAATCTACATTTCTCTAACTACCTCCCCTATTCCCCCACCCTCATCACCCCCCTCCACCCATCTCATCACCCGGCCCCTCTCCAAATTTGCACCTGTCTCCCCAACTATGCTATCCACAATCATCTCATCCATGAAGACTTCCACCTGCATGCTTGACCCCATTCCATCCTCCATCACCAAGGACTGCTTCCCCACCATCTCTCCGCTGGTCTCCAAAATCATCAACTCCTCGCTCAGCTCTGCCTTTGTCCCATCTTCACTGAAACTTGCTGCTGTCACCCCCATCATCAAAAGACCTGGTCTTAATCCTGACATCATTAACAACTTCCAGCCCATCTCTAACCTCCCATTTCTGTCGAAAATCCTGGAACGTGTTGTTGCTTCACAAATCAAATCCCACCTCAACAATAATGACCTCTTCGAAGAATTTCAATCCGGATTCCGCTCACAACACAGTACTGAAACCGCCCTCCTCAAAATTACAAATGACCTCCTCCTTTCCTCAGACTCTGGACTAATCTCCATCCTCATCCTCCTGGACCTCACCGCCGCCTTTGACACCATCAACCGTTCCATCCTACTCTCCCGGCTGAACTCCCTCCTCAACATCACTGACGCTGCCCTCACCTGGTTACACTCATATCACTCTGGCACAGACAACAATTCATCTCCATCAACAACTGCTCCTCCTCAACTGCCCCCCTGTCCCAAGGCGTCCCCCAGGGTTCTGTGCTTGGTCCTCTCCTCTTCATCCTATATCTCCTCCCCCTTGGTCAAATCATCCGTCGCCATAGTCTTTGTTTCCACTGCTACGCTGATGACATCCAGTTATACATCTCCACCAAATCCATCATCCCCTCAACTCATTCCACCCTGTCAACCTGTCTCACCGACATCGAATCCTGGATGCAAACAAACTTCCTCAAACTTAACAATGACAAATCAGACATGATTTTAATTGGTCTAAATTCCCTCACCCAAACAGCCAGAGACTTCCACCTCACCATTGACAACTCCACACTGTCACCCTCCCCCCACTGCCGCAACCTTGGAGTCATCTTCAACAGTAATCTCTACTTCGACCAACACATCAAACACATCACTAAATCAGCCTTCCATCACCTAAAGAACATCTCTCGCCTCCGCCCCTTGCTCTCTTTCTCTGCCGCTGAAACTCTAATCCACGCCTTCATTACATCCCGCCTTGATTACTGCAACAACATCCTATATGGTACAACCGCCAAACTCCTCAATAAACTCCAGTATATCCAAAACTCTGCTGCTCACCTCCTCACTGACACCCCCTCCAGTGACCACATCACTCCTGTCCTCCAGAACCTCCACTGGCTCCCTATTACACAACAAATTGAATTTAAAATCCTTCTCCTCACCCATAAAACACTCCATAACCAGGCCCCTTCCTACGTCACAGACCTTCTCCAACCTTACATCCCTTCCCGCACCCTCCGTTCTTCTGATGCCATTCTCCTCACTGTCCCCAAGACCAAACACAGAACCTGGGGGGATAGAGCCTTCTCTGTTGCTGCCCCCACCCTCTGGAACTCCCTTCCCAAACACATCTGAGAAACCACAGACCTCAAAACTTTCAAGTCACTTCTCAAAACGCGCCTGTTCCACTCTGCTTTTAACATTTAGCATTCTTATCTCTACCTGCACTGTTATGATCCATCTGGTCTATCCACTTCATCCAGATCTTTATCCAATTGTGTTTTCTTTGTTCTGATTGTTTGATATCTTATGTTTTGATAAATCTGTGTATTGTGTTTGTGTTCTTAAGTGTCTCTAAATCCAGTGTTGTTTCTATTGTTGTTTTCTCTAAAGCGACTTTGAGTACCTTGAAAAGCCCTTTATAAATAAAATGTATTATTATTATTTGAAAAACAAACGGACTTGGTGTGCAAAAACCTAAATGAAGGAGAAGAGGCAAAAAGGACGCAACCCTGAGTTGGGGCTGCTGATGTGGTGTTGTAAATCCATTCTATACTGATGCCACAAAACCGTGAGTGCCTTTAGGATGCTATTAAACACTAGAGTGACTATAGCGCAAAAATAGACTTGTTAGTTTGGTTATGACAGGTGTACGATAATTTCCCTCAAAATATAATAATTTTATGTCTCTGGTACGATAATCCTACCTTTTCCACCTGGAAACACTGGCTGTGTTAAACTCCCTCTTTCCCACTTGCACTGGTAGGAGGGATGGAGGTGGGAAAGAGGAGTACTTGTGCCGGGGTGCGCGGCGCACAAAACTTACAAAGTGCATCTGGACACACCCCTTTGGCGCAGTGCACCTGCGTTGCGCCTCAGTTGCGTCTGGTCTATAAAATTAGAGCCCGTAAGGTGCACTGTGCACAAGAAGGTGCTGAAATCGGCTGCCATTGATTGCTCAGGAACTGATTTTCACTTCAAGTGAAGGTGCATGACTGACAGCGCGTGCGTTCTTTGCAAATAAAACATCAGATGCTTACATTATTATTATCAACTACAGCTCTGCTACAGTTGTTCAACTGGAGATGATCAGCGCTTTCCAAACTTCCCCCCGAAGAGCATGTTAATGTGTTACATATATATTAAATTTGAAACAGAAACAAAAAAGCAGGGTGCCTCCTCCAACTCCTGAGCTGCAGATTAGCCGGCTGGACAGCGTAGTGCATTGACAAACACTGACATTTACATTTACCTGATTTTGATGAATCATTTTTATATCCAGTGGTTGTATGTACAAGGAATGACATTGAAGAACATATATACATACTTGCATCTATACAGCTGTGTGTACAAAGACTCACACTGAAGAACATATATACTTATATCTACATACACTAGTAGGAAACTTGAAGAAGAAAAGATGATATTTCCATTGTATACTTTGCAACAATATAAACACGATTATTACATGAAGAATCATTTATCAGACTACATTTTTACTGTAATTATCAGGTATTTGAGTTTTTCTTGCTTAGACTTTGCTTTCTTCAAAGTTACCTTCTCTGGCTTTAACAACAGCATGGCATGTGTAAGAGAAACAATTCCACAGGGTTTTTTTTTTTTTTTTTTTTTTTTTTTTAAATGGTATGTACCAGCAATTGCATTCCAAGCTTTCCTAAGTTCATCAGTGAGATACTGTTGATTCATGTGACACTTCTGACTGATCACTCCAATTTGTCCCACACGAGCTCAATTGGAGAAAGGTCTGAGTAGACTGAGGGGGGCAAACCATTTTTCTAAGATGTCCTCTGCCCTGTCCATTTCTTTTTTCTGACCTTCTTCTATCATCATGTCCTTTGTTGGACACCATGAGGCATTTTGCAGTTTCTCTTTCAGTGTATTCTTCATCCTCAATGTGAAAATCTGTAGCCTACTCTTGTTTTTTTACTCAGCTGTTTCTTTGTAACCATTTCTACCCATTTCTGTGGTAGTTTGTCAGAGATATGAGCAGAGTTGAGATTCACTGGGAGGGATTGCCAAAGAGCTTGTCGGATTGTCTGCATTTGTACCTCTTCAAAGTCAAACTCAAATATGGGCGCCAGACAGGAGAAAATTTACTTAAATACACTGTCAAATTTATAGTTTAAGTATTAACTTAGGTAGAGGTGTAAACCCAGCAGCTCGTTTAACTACAAAAGTACAAAAACCTAAAGAAAATAAATACCCACAAACTAAGAAATAATAATAATCTAACACAACAACTTCAGAATTTCAGGTGACACTTTCTTGTATTTT
Source organism: Caranx ignobilis (assembly GCA_021432705.1). NCBI lineage: Eukaryota > Metazoa > Chordata > Actinopteri > Carangiformes > Carangidae > Caranx > Caranx ignobilis. The sequence continues at coordinate 19,344,737 of MU269990.1, forward strand.
TTTAAAGGGCAAGCAATATTATCATCTTCACAATCATCACTTAAATAAATCAGTAATCAGTGAGTAAATCAGAAAAAAATCCTTAATTACAATAACTCAAAATGAACAGTCGATTAACAAAACAACCAGCAATTAAACAAGGGTAGACTGTTCAGAAGATATAAAGTCTTTGATCAAAAAAAAAAAAACAAACAAAAAATCCAAGTAAAGGTAAATGTGTGGGGGGCGTGGAATGAAAGAGTTCCGGGGGGGTCAGTCCAGTTGGGATATGAGCAAGGTGATGGAGTTCCAATTCCTCAGAAGGTAGGGGGAGGTGTGTGTGTGAGTGGGTGAGTGTATGGGGGGGTAATTAGTGGTATCAGCATGTGTGTCCTCCGACTCCGAGACAGCAGCCACAAGTAGCCTACTTCCAAGCCTGATGTGGTCTTGTCTTCTGGCTCAGAGTCCTGGGAATCCACCTCTTTACTTTTCCACTTTCCTCTTTAGTTAAAGTCACTTTCCACTTTTACTTGTTACTCTTTCCTCTGTTCCTCTTATTGCTCACTTTCCACTGTTTCGCTGACCTCCGTACTCCTTTCCAGCTTCTCCTTTGTTTGCTTCTCCCTCCCCTTTGAGCTCACAGGTGGGGTTAATTAGTAGGCTTCCTTTCCTCCTTCTACATGACATCACTTCCTCTTCCTTTTTTTTCACACAGCACCACTTCCTCCTTCCACACACACACAAACGCCTCCTTGCCACAGCCAGTTCCATGCCTGCATTTTGTCCTGCGTTTCATTCCCCATTTCATCTTCCGAGTTCCTGAATTTTTGTAACTTAATACATATCTTTTGTTCCACCACGCCTCCTGTTTCGATGTCTGCGTTTGGGTCCAGTCCTCTACCTATCCTGACAGACAATCTGACAAAGACAAAGGGAGACACTGAGGTTTAATACACCAGGGAAAACACAGGTGTTGCAATCAACCCAGGTGCGACACATCAGGTAATGACAAGAGGGGGAACACAGGAAGAAGACATTACAAGACAGGAACTTCAAAATAAAACAGGGAACAACCCAGCTACACAAAGGAAATGACACCAAGACAAGACACAGGGACAGGACAAAAAGCAGGTTGCAATTGCTGCCTGGAAACTGGCTACCAGCAGTGAATAGACAACCATTAGCCAATGTTTTAGAGTAGGCCTGAGCACCATGGTCAACCATGTCCATGAATTTTGCAATGCTGCCATCAGGGTGCCTCTTCCTGTACACATTGCAATCCCTGATGCCACAAAGTTAATAGATATGGCCACATTCTTCAGTAACCGTTGGAGAGTTCTGCAGTGTGTGGGTGCAATAGATGGCAGCAACATTCTAATAATTGCACCAGAACAATATCCTAAAGACTACTACAACCACAAAGGATGGCATTGCAGCAGTTCTGGATCGCAAAAGACTCTTCTGGGATGTGTGTGTTTGCTTCCTAGGGAGTGTGCATGATGCCAGGGCTCTTCGTCAGTCGCATTTGTGGGAAGTATTAAGTGATGGACAGCTAATGGGGCAAAATAAAGTGACAATCTCTGGTTGTGATGTTGGACATCAGCAGACTGACCCCTGTACAGCACACCTCCAACTACAGGATGAGCAGTGCAAGATAGGCTGTGGAAATGACCTTTGGGAAATTGAAAGGGAGATGGAGATGCCTCCTAAAAATAAATGACTGCAAGCTGGAGCTGAGCAAGAAAGTGGTGCTACCTGCTGTGTACTCCATAATATTTGTGAGGAACATGGGGACAATTTTATTGAGGAGCTCCCAAGCAGACATGTAAACATTCAGCCTCCTGTCCTAGCATTACCAGAGCATGGCAATCCAGAAGGGACTGATATAAGAGGTTTGATGGACTATTTTAACCATGGGGAATAATGACTTTCTGATCTATCCTATGAAAACGTCATAACATGTACAGTGATCATGGTTCTTTAATAAACATACTGAAGCTGACAGTCATGATATCACTGTGTATTAATAGTACATACACTGATATGTCATGCAAGGATACTCCTATAACAAATAATACGGGAGGCCTGTACTGTTCGCCCTGGTTGATGTGAGGCTTAGAAAAAAGAAATCAGACAATTACACATTTGTTTATTATGATTACGACATGTTGGTTTTGGCCCATAGAGGACGACGGCGCACCTCATCCAGCCCCGTGTTTTGAGGTGTGATGAGGTTACATTATAGGAAATTGAATTTCATATTGATTTAATACTGCAAATCATTTCCATCACAATTGTCATGTATTGAGATTTTCATTGGATATATGGACAAAAAATCTTACCAAACATACAATATACTGCAATTGAATTTCAAGATATTCCTATGCACAGACATTATGCTGTTCTTTAGTAGGTAAAAGATTGATTCCTCTTAGTTAACAGAGAACAGAATAATCTGCTTTGTGTTGCAGAAATGGAGAATAAATTAGAAGAGCTGTGTAAAATCTTAGTAAATTCAGTTTTTTGTTTTTTTACTATAAGGTCTCAGCATTTTGAACTCTGTCACATTCAAACTGACCTTTTGTTTGTACCTTCACTGTCACTTCAGCAGATTGAGGGAACCTACAATGTTACCAAGTTTAGAAAATCATGTACATTTATCGGTGAAAACTTTTGCCCATGCTGCAATGTCACTTTTTTATGCACATCAGTTTTTCAGTGAGTGCACTGAGTTCATCCCAACACACACACACACACACACAGTTAAGACCAGGTACGTGGACTCAGAGGCAGAGGCAAACAGTAAATGCAGGAAGTTTATTGTTCTTCTGAAGGTAGATGGGGGCCTTAGGAGACTGAGGATGAGTAGCAGATAGGAACACTGAACTGACTGGAGATCACTGGCTTGTAGGCAGAACTGAGCTGGCGATCATGAGAACTTCTTATCATCCAGCACAGACTTGCTGAGAAGCACGGGTTAAATAGGAGAGGCTGGAGACTTGATGTGTGGCAGCTGTGGAGCAGGGGCACCACCTCCAGCATAGCAGTTTCTCATCTGCAATTAAGCACACCTACCCAGAAACAGAGAGAGAGAGAGAGAGTAGGGGGCAGTGGGCATGACACACACATGCACACACATACCCAATATAGCAGACTTCAAAGGCCGTTGCAGTACACAGTGAAATGCATCATTCAGCCAGAAAGTCACTGCTGGTGTAAAACATTTTCACACTCAACACACTCTGGCTGATGCTGGGCATGAGAGGAAGAGGACAGGGAAGTGATTGACAACCATGACTTCCCAAACCAGTAGTTTTTTCCACACAGATTTGTGCACACACACTGACTTAGAATGCAGTACCTGTCAGTCTATGTAAAACCTCTATGTCTGTAGGCACCACAGTAGTTTCACTGAGAGCCTGCCTCTGGCCAGTGCAAGGCACATGCCCACGTGTGCGCACACGCACACACACCTGCTCTAACTGCATGATTCTTAGTGCAACAGATAAGCACCAGTGTTGGTATGTTCATCCCTCTGAGGAGATTCTTTGGAAAAATCCATCTTTTTCAAACATTTCAAACTTTCCAAGAGTGGCCACCATTTCTGTCATAGGGAATAAATATTTTATTATGGGCATATTTAAATTAATTTGCATTTTTTGGCCTTTAATTGGCAGGTTAGTGGAGAGAGACAGGAAATGGGGAGGCAGAGAGAGGGGGAATGACATGCAGCAAAGGACGCCTGATGCAGGATTCCACCCGGGGCCGGCTGCAGAGAGGACTGTAGCCTCTACACATGATTGGCAAACAGAATATAAATAGATATCTATAAACAAATACTTATCCCATAAATTTCAGTTTCATATATCAAGGTTAGGGGACAATGCAATATTGAGCAATGTGTTATGCATGTTGTTCATTTTTTTCATATTTATTTTTGTGTCATATATCATGTGCCTTTGTTGTGTGAGTGTATCACTGTTTGATGTCTACTTTTCAAACATGCTATAGACATTAATGGCCTGGATGCAAAAAGTTTCCAGCGAGTGTTACTGTTGAAATAAAATCCATTAAACATACTGACTGTTGAATGTTGGCTCCTGTGGAAGGTGCAAATCCATAAAAGAACTGTTGCAACATGTTAAGTATTTACAGGATCCAAATGCAAACACAGGACACTTAAAGGGGAACTATGCAGGATTTTTACCTTAACTATATGTTACAAGCCTCACGACAAGCCACCTGTTCACAGAAGATATTTACCCTGTTTACACAAGAAAAGAAGAGACAGGAGTCGTCAGTCGTGTTCCTCATGGCAGGCTGTTAGCTGTCTTTATTAAACAGGATTCACTCTTCATCTGCATATGTTCAGTTTCATATTCCCAAAACACGATGAAATTACAAAACATGTTTGTGTCCTTGCAGTCACATTTCTATGGTTTTAACCAGCTAAATACTGTTTCACTCACTTTTATCACCTTTAACTTCTGTTGTGTAGCTTTTACTATACTACTGCCTGTTTGAACACATATCAGCATACTCTTAACCTGAATGAGTAACTTAAACATGAAAATTCACATAACACACATTCATTCATTCACTCTCGCCCAATTTAGGCTACATTTCATCCTTAACTTGGTACTCGCTTTAATATACAGTCACTCACATAAAATGAAATGAAAATAAACGCCCAGGAGCCATACAAACCCGAGTGAAAATATCGACAGACCGCCGTTTGCTATTGTCGTTCTCTGCAGGAGAAAGCAAAACTATTTCCATTTTGTCTCTTTACAACCTAGTTTCTCCATCGGCAGGCTTCACTCATACATCCAAAAGGTTTTTAACAGTCCTTGTACATTAATTGTGGTCAGTTAACACATTTTGCTAACCTGTTTACATGGGAAAAGAAGAGACAGGAGTCGTCAGTCGTGTTCCTCGTGGCAGGTTGTTAGCTGTCTGAGTAACATCAGCCAACATGCTGCCATCTTGTATTGAGCACCCAAATTTCCACTGCTTTTCATTTAGTATTATTTTTTTGTATTTTCTTTTTGTTTAGATCATGTGCTGTGTCTGCATGTGTTTTTTGTTTGTTATCTTGGATAGGGTTGGAACTCCACAAGTTTGTAAGGACTTAGCTCCTTCCTTGCACAGTGTTTAACACAATTTTTTGCTGAATGAATAAATGAAATGAATGAAAATGAAATGAGTACCACAACTAGCGCTCACTAGAGGGGATGTTCCCCCTTGTGGTGGAGTTATAGATGTGCACTCTGCTACAACCCGTAGGAAAAATATTAAGTCTGTCTCATTTTCATACAAAAAAACAAAACAAAACACAAATACAATCACTCAAAAATTTGTGACCACACATATTTGTAGGTGTAACATATGCTACATATGCTTCAGAGTAAGCTTGTCAGAATACAAGTTTACTCTGTAGCTTAAATAAACAGCTTCAGAATAATTGTGGTGGTTAAATAAATGACTTGAAACTTGTTACAGGGAGAATGGAGGCTCTCTGCCCTCCACCTAGTGTCTCTGGGCTGAAAACCAGCTTTGCAAGATCAGAGCTTCCAACCCGGTGTCCCAGCTCTTGTCAAATGAATCAATGAGGGAAAAAACAACATGATTTGACGATTAGTCAACCAAAAGCTAAATCTGACCAGTCATATCGACTATGAAAATTCATAGTCGAGGCCACCCCTAGTCACTACCATATTTACTTATAAATAAAACAAATATAGAAACCTTACATTACCATCATTGTATGTATGGTATTTCTGGGGTGGGAATAGTACGGTTCCACATCACTGTCAGTTAACTTCAAGCTAAAAGGAAACATGATTGATCCATATCGGCAAAATCCAGCCAAACATGTTCAAGCTTACAGACCCAGAGTCAGATTCTGAGCCAGACTCATTACCTTTCCTCTTAGTCTGCAACAGGTCAATTTTTCCTGTAGAGCAGCAGCCTGTTATCAGTGAGTGCCGCTTGTTTTTTTCAGTCTGCTGACTGCAGAGGTGGCCTTCGGTGGTGAGATTCACTTTCATTTCATCTCTGTGTCTTACAAAAGCAATCAGCTTCTTCCTCTTGCCATCATTTCTCAGAAGTTTGAATAATGTCACATTTAGTATTATCACAAGGGAAGACACACTTTGGGAGAGAAGGCAGAGTTGACAGCAATTTGACAATCTGACAGTAACTGGAGAACAAGCAGGGAAACCACAGATGCTGCTGTATATATTTCTACACTGTCATATTGTTAGGGACATGCTGAGTGGGGTACCAAGTGCATCATTGGTTCCTCCGCTGTGGGACATGTCCAAAAAATCCTCAACTCAGAAACAATGAAATACAGTCTAATTCCATAACTCAGCACCACATAGTTCATGAATACTTATGTTATATATATGATGTTTTTGTTTTTGTACACACAAAAATTCATCAGATGGTTTTCCACATGATTTTAACATGGTTTAACGCATGTCCAAGAGGGGACCTAAAAAATGTCCCCTGTTGGCTCAGTGGTCCACTTGTTGGTGAATGTGTAACAAAGCCGAGGTTCACTGTTGGATAGGTACACAAGTGCATACACACACACACACACACACACACACACACACACACTCAACATGAATCCTACCAGACAGCGTCGGTAAACTAAATGTCCTTTTTCTTATTGGTCAACCAATGAATGTCAGGTGTTTTACCCACTAATGGTACAATGCAGCACTGTTCTATTTGGGTGTGTCACACTGCAGGTCTTCAGTTTTGTGCGCTGCTGTCTTTGTCTTTACAGTAATGGCAGGTTAACAGAGAGGTTTCTGTCTCAGTCTTGATTGAACTCAAACCACCCACCGCTAATAATCACTGATTCAATATCCCACTTCATGTGTGGAAGTGCATCTTTGATTGTTGTCTTCAACAGACACCATCTCTTAATTCAACCCAGAGCTTTCAATGAGCTACAACCCCCTCTCCAAATGGTGTGTGTGTGCGTATGTGTGAGATCCCCCTCAGCACACACGCACCTCTCACCTGAGATGACAGCTCCACAAAACGGGGGATAACGAGCAATTAGACTCGTCTCTGTTCGTCCAATCAGATCCTAATTAGCATGAAACACGATTACCAGCTAAAAACTCCAGATAAGGCCCAGATGACTCAAATGAGAAATGATTCATTGGCGTACATGTTCCACATAAATGAATTTTAAAGGCATATCAGCTCCAGGAGGCCACCACACAGGCATTTATTCACAGGAATGATTTGCACAGCTGGATTCTGGGCTCACATCATCAATCTGAAGCAGAGGGGTACTGTTTACTTTATTCATCTGCTCAGCAGCAAGACACATGACTGAGTGGTTTTGAACACAGCCTTAGTGTGTATGACCAGTTTCCTGGTTGTCCATGGATTTAGCATTTGATTTACTTGAAAAGGTTATACATTTTGAGTCCTCACCTTGTGACAGTGATAATCAGCACGTCTCTCTTCCCACAATAGTTGAGATATTTCTTATTGCCACTAATGTCCTTTGGACCATGTACACATGTAGCTGGGTATTTATGAAAACAATGTTTCCCCTCTGTTATTAATCAGAACAATATATACACAAAAATCAAATGGTTAAAAGGCCACTGAATATCACGACCACATCAGGTAGGGTATGGGTGAATAGCAGCTACAGACACAATTGTGGTAAGAGATGAGATTAAGATGTACTTTATTGATCCCAGGCTGGGAAATGATTGCGTTGCAGCAGCAAGCATTAACTCACAGTGCAAATAGGAAACTAAGAGGAGAATAATGTAGAAACAATTAGAGTAAAAATAAAACACATAAGAGCACATAACAAACAGACCGCGCCATAACTGAAGTTTTGTGCACACAGACGTGCATCTGCGTCAGTTGTGTTCACACTGACCCACCTGCACCATACTCAGGCCCAGAGTTCAACTGGGTCGACCTAAAGTGACACGTTCCTGTTTTTTGTTGTGAAATGTTAAAGATATTGTTCAAATCGTGGAAATCACTCAGAGGCAGCGGAGCCTCTCGGGCACATGTGCACGCAGCAGAAAGACACAATGGGAAATGGGAAACTCAAAAATGGAAAACATAAATTAGATTAATTATTTAGTTTTGTTTTCCCTGCTGTTGTTTATTTTTTGTTCAGTTTTTTGCTGAAATGAGGGAAATAAGAGTTTTCAATTTTTGATGCATACGGAAAAAACAGGAAAACAAAAAACTGATTTTGCCAGACTGCATGGAATAAAAGAATGATCAGATGAATCACAGACTGTACACTGGTCCAACATGACACTCAGTTTTCCCAAATCTCCACTATGGCTGGAGTTTTCAAAAAGAATCAGTGAGTTAAACCAGAGTTTTCTTGTTGATAAAAGGCAAAAACACATTAAAAGACTTTTTTATTTTTTTTTAGCTTGGCCTCCTATAAGAACACATATGTACCCTCCAGGCTAGGACACATCACTGCAGGATGCGTGTCACTCCACGCCTCTGGCCCACATAGATGTGCTGCAGAGCAACGCATCTGCAGGTGATGTTTAGACTATGAAGTGAAAGTGAAGTGGCTGCCCTGGATCCAGGAGCCTTTTTTTTTTTTTTTTAACTACATTCACCCTCTCCAGCTACAGTGACAAGCCAGACAAAGGAGGAGAAGACACTTTGAGATGTGACCTGAACAGAAACAAGTGGTAAATAAAGTCACATGTTCCTGTCAATGCTTAGAAGACTAACACAAATGTCCATGTAGGGTTTGCTAGCTCAGTTTGTTTCACAGGGGCCAAACGATAGCAGCTCATAATGTTGACACAGTGTCTCAACTGTTTGGTTATGGCTCTGATTCTGTGGAGGTATGCACTGTTCTGACGCCCAACAGTGGATGGGTCAACTCAGAGTGTGGGTTCGAATGAAATACTTAATCTTCAGAGTTTGACGAGCTGAAACACACCCCTGAAGAGCAACACCCCTGCGCACATGTTGAAAGCTCCGGGTTGGCTCAAGGGATTTTTTTTCTCATCATTTCCTATAATGTTAATGAATATTTTGGACTTTTATGATTCAAATGGCATTCCTGCACACAGGTAATCTGACATGTAGCAGTTGTTTGTGTTGTACTTTGCTTTTTGTTTTTTTTTTTTTTTTAATTTTGATTGTTATTAGAATATTATATCATTCTGTACAATTACAGGGTGGTGTGTTTCTCATCCACTGTATGTAAATAAAAAGTACACTTAGACCTGCTACAAGAGTGGTAGTTTGGAGGACAGAGGCCAAAGTCACTGACAAATTTGTCAGAATGCAAGTTTTTATGAATGTCAGTGGGATAAAATAAAGTGATGACATTTTATACCCAGAGGTCAATGCCACTGTGACATCATAATCTTCTGCAAAAACAATTCTAGCTTTTAGTCAACACTGCATGTCAGAAAGGAGAGATGTTTCCTTCAGCTTGGAGGGTGGGTCAGCAATAGTGTTGTACCGTTTGCGAATGTTCAAAGGAACAGAGTGTTTGAGTGAATGAACTGAACTGATTTGTTCTTTTCTCACTTCAGTTGAGCTCAGCAGTGAGCAACAGTGGAACCGCTGCATGGTCCATGAATCACTGAATCACTCACGAATCTGGTGGTGGAGACTCTCATTGCGGGGGAACGGTGCATGTTTTTAATGAACTCATTCTAGTGATTTAGTACTCTCTGAAGGACTGCTTTTCTCAACACTAGTCAGCAACAGTTTCTGGTATATAACGTATAAATAAACAAATCACACATTTAAAAATTTTTTAAAAAATGTAAATAAAACCCAGAGCTATATACAATTTTTTTTGTGTGTGTGTGTGTGTGTTTTTTGGAACACACACACGCACTACATTTTCTTTAAAAAAACCAGGGCTCTCCTGATGACTTTTGGTCTTTTGGGTCAGGCCGACCTTCACTTTCACCTTCCTGGCCAGGCTCTGTGAAGTGGAGAGCCTCTTCGCCTTCTTTGGCGTGGTCTTCAGAAAAGAGAACAGGTACACATTGAGCTCAGTGAAATTGGACTGTGGCCTGATAGCCACAAAAGCCAAATTCAAAAGGAACACAGAGTGTGAAAAGAAACAACATTTACACAGTTTAACACAGACATAACTTTAAAAAAAGATAAACATCACTTTCTTTTGTGTTATAAACAGCAAGTCAGTGCTCAATGAGAGCATCATCCTAGTTTCTCAAACTATGGCTGAGGACCAGCTCACTGACCTAAGATTAAAAACAGTTCAAGCATACTTTTAACATTGTTATCATATCATCTTATTAATATACCAAAAATGATGGTACATTTAGTTGATAATAAAGGATAATGCCAACGGATGATGCTGGGACTTTACAATAGGCAAAAGTACTGGACAGTTCAAAAATGTCCTCATGAACCAGTGTTTTCTCAAAAGGAAGAAAAAAAGTTAAAGGACATACACAATCTCACAAATCTGTGTTTCCTATCCTGAGCAGCAGAGGTGTTTCCACTCCAATTATGCTGAATGAATTCCATTCGCATTTCCCCAAATGAGCTAGCAGGGCTCACTTTAAGACCTAAGAGAGACGGAGGACAGCATGAGAGGGAGAAGGGAGAGACAAGTTTTGGTTGGTGAGGAAGGGGCTGTAGAGGAGAGATAAGGATGTCGAAAGGAGACGAGGTGAAAGATGAGGCAAAAGAGACAAGCATGAAGGCAGGAGGCAGAGACAAAGAGGGGAAAGAGAGACTTGTCTTGTTAGGAACAACATGTTTTTGCAGAGGCTGACAACAACTGTTCCACCGTCTGCACGCCTGATTCCCTCTCCCTGTTCCCCTATCATCTTTTTTCCTTCCTCGCTCTGTCCACCCACCTCTTCCCTCCTTCCCCACACCATGTTGTTGCTGTTTCTCTCCCTCCTCTCACCTAATTTCCTGTCTCTTCCTCCTTCAGATCCCATCTGGGATGAATTTGCATGTGAGTGAGTGCGAATGTTTTGCACTTTTTTTTTTTTTTTAGTGTATGCACTTTTTTTGCCTTCACTTCTCTCTTTTCACCTCTGTGCCTGTCTTTGTTATTTAAATGGAGAGGTGAGTTAACAGTAAACAGAGATGATGAAATAGAAAGATGGCTGCAGACACATATTTGTGTTGGAGTGAGTCAGTCACTTTAGTCACTGCATCCACCCTGGAGATTACATACACACACACATGCACACACCATTTCACTGACCTGCAAGTTCAAAATTTGCATCCTCAGCAGTCTGGATCTCCGTATTTATGGGAGGACATTTGATATTCACACACTGCTGTTAGTAATATAACCCAGCGGTGGAGGTTATTAAACTTTTCTCAGGCCGGGAGCTCAAACTGTGTGCGCTTACTCTCGTCTTCCTCTGGGACATCAGGTCATTAAAACAAGAAAATAAATGAGAGACGAACTAAGACCCATTGTAGCCCTCAACCCTGGAGAGGCCTGCAGGAGGACCGAGCTGGACTGGAATTTAATTCACAAAGGTTTGCCCTGAGTTTTGGGTGATTAGCATATTGGTCAAAAGCACAGACAACTGATAAGACCTTGTCACTTAGCAAATTAAGCAGACAATACAAATGGTTTATCAGTGAATGTATGTATGTGCCAGAACTATGATGTGACATTGTTATCAAAACTGCTTGGTTAAAGGCACACTGTCTTATGAACAATTTCAAATGAATCTTTTTTCTTCATTTAAGGTGTTTTTATTGATAACTTCTAGCAATCACAATAAACTCAACTCCTGGCTGCTGCACCCAACCGTCAGGAGTTGAAAGGAAGAAATGACGAGAATGGTGCCAGTGGTTTGGAGTTGAGTGATTTCTTTTTTCATCCACGGACAGCTCTACCAACAGGACTGCCACTGCTGTTGGGTGGAGGAAATCTTGAGCCCCTCAGACTCTTATTTACACAAGGCAGTGAAACAGGAGTGATGTTGGTACCACCTAGGGGTGGGCCATATGGGCAAAAAAAATATATATATTTTTTATAATTTCCTGATAACAATAATCAGACGATATCCTTTAAAATGTTTATTACTTGTTTACCAGGACATCTATAGATGGACACAGCAGTTCGGAACAACAGCTCTTGTTTCTTTTCTATGAACTTAAGCATTCAAGAGACTCTCAACTAAACTTAAGTGTGGATACATTAAATGACTAAACATCCAGGTTCTCGGCTCTGAGGTAAATTGTGCAGCATAAATGCATGAGCAAATAGACGACACTTTTACCATTTCTTAATATTGTTAAGTGCTTCATACTGAAAAACATGCACACAGTAGTGCAGGGTTTCCCCTGGGTTTTGTGAGACCAAGGTGGCACATCCTGACAGCTGAGAATATTACTGTCAGGTAGCCTATAGTCCCTCCTCTATTAAAATAATTGCCTCGTCATTTTTTCAGATTTTTCAGGAAACACAAAAAACTGAACCATTTGTTGAATATATGATATTTACTAAAAATTTTAATCAAAACAGTTATAACAATAGATGCCTACTGACATACAAACAACAAGGTCAGTCAAACATGGAACATGAGAGAATTAAATGACTTAGGCAAATTTTTGAACAATGCCTTTGTGACTTAGGCCATTTTAAACCTTCTACTCTGTCAGGAATAAAGCATAACTGACAAACTAACTAAACATAATGCTGAGGAGGCATATGCATTTCTTCACTTCTCCTTCCAGCTCTTCTTTGCTGGGTTCTTGACTGATGCCTATTAGTGTGGCAAATTGCCAAAGAAGTGATGACACTCGACAGGCATGATGGGTTTCATGGAGGTCCTGGATTTCTCTCCTTGATTGGCAGAGCACATGGAAACAATCTTATCCATGCCACTGGCCCATTTGGAACCTGTACCCTTTGTGCCAGGTCTTCCCACACAGACGCAGGACAGTTGAAATGGACCTTGCCTTCACTGCTAAACTGAAGAGCCCGCAAGTCATGCACAGTCGGGTCTCCAGCTTTTTTATTTAATGACAGTCTCATTGTCATCCTCAGTAGATGAGGACAGACTGGTGTCATCATTGTCAAGTGCATCTCCTACCAAAATGGAAAAAAAATATTTAAACCCTTCAAAAATGTGTCATCATTCTGAGAAACATGAATTGCCTTGTGGTCAATTGTATTAAGCTACATCTAGGATTCCCAAAATGGTTTGCAAGTTGCCTCCAGACACAGCAGAACAGCCATGCTATAATACCAGTCAAATCATGTTATGAGTACTCATATTATGTTTAACTGAAATTTTCATTAGTTAAAAGCACAAAAGTAAAGAGGGTCCTTTGTGATTTTTTTCTAGATTGCAGATTACAATACAGTATTGAAATCTTTCTTAATTAGATGATGTACTGTGGAGAAAATTAGACAAAAAACAATACTGTTTGTTCAAATATTGTTTGATAAGACATAAAAGAGTTAACAGAAAGCTTATCACTTATAAAAGCCATAGATTCTCGAGCCTTTCCACTTTTTGTGCTTTTTAGCTAAATTCCTTATCTGAAATTTTAACCAAAAAGACTGAATAAAAAGATGAAATATCATGCAATATTTATAGCCTAGTGTATATTATAGTAAACATCTTCACCTACCAATATGGGAGGAGCCCTGAATCATGGAAATAACGTCAGCATCTGTGTAGAATTTTTTTCTTCTTCAATCAGCAGCCATCTTGAAAAGCTTGTAAAATTGCCTAAGTCACATTGTCTTGTGACTTAGGCAAAATAAAACTGCCTGAGTCACACTCTTGACATAGGCACTTATACTAAAGGGGTAGAATGGCACAATCTGTTTAACTGAGGATGTAGGCAAAAAAATTTTTGTAAAAAAATGACTTAGGCAATTATTTTAAGAGGGTGACGATATGAAATGTGAGGCTGAAAATCACAGACATGTATGTCCTGAAATGTGTGTTTCTCTTCTATAATACATATTCTACGTCTCGGAGGCGACGTCTTTCCTTCACCTTTCAAACAGGGCAGAGCTCTGTGAAACAGTGCGAGAGACACCGGCCTGAGGGGGAACCGGGACACAACGAGAGAAGCAGGTCCGTGGAGCTGTGTCGTGCACGAAAAAATAAGCACGTTGCTACGGCATCGCTTTGCGTTGTGAACGCGCATGACACACATCCACATCCAAAGTAATGGGTCATATTTCCTTCGTAAAAGACTTTCATGCACCTCTCCTTTATAGTATAAATACTAATGATGGAAAATTGCACACTGTCAAAACAACATTGACGATGCTATCGTAGGCGATATATATCGCCCACCTCTAGTACCAATCATGAGTGGGAGAGCTGTCAAGTTCTGGGGAGAGGTCAAGGTTTAGGTCAGTTACCCAGTTAACTAATTTGTAAATGGCCAATTCGTAACTTTGTAATAAATTAATCTTGTTGTTTCGACTTAACCCTGAGTTGTAATTGCAAAGGTGATACTTGTTGGGTAAATAAGTGATAAAACAGGTTAGAGTGAACTTTTAATTTAATGAGGAAGTACCAAATGTTGTGTTTACTTCTTAATAGTTATTGGAGGCACTGCCAAGTCATTTTACATTACTATCACTGTTATCACAGGTATATAGCGCCAGCTTCAGACGAACTCAGGCCCCGTCCTATTGTACTATAACACCCTAATTATTTGTCAGGTAATATTTACTAGCTGCATGGGTCTGGGGTTACACTTCCACTATATTCACAATACTCATTGCTTTAAAAGCATTACATGCATATTCATTCATATTAATCTGATGGCAATTAATCTGTATAACAAAATACACAGGATACCTTTAACTAAGGTCTAAAGTGCATAATCAACAGTGTGAAAAGTGTGCAATAAAGGCATTGTTGCTTAATAAGATTATTGCATGACAAACAGCAACCCGGATCTCCACAGAAAGAGCCTTCTGTACCTTGTGTGCTGACGGGTCAAATGAGGTTCGAGAATGCCACACAGATAATCAAATGTGCCTCTTCTCATCCCAAAGATGTGTCGCCAACATCTGTCAGTCCAGTTGTTGTTTATGAGTCGCCACCAATCCTGGGAGAGTGGATTGACCCACATTTGTCTTTAGAGATGGAAGAAAGATAAATTGTTATATTAACCCTTGTGTGGTATTTGGGCTTTATGACCAGAAGGCCACTAGGGAGCACTATATATATATATATATATATATATATATTCATTTAATTGCCTAAAAAATAACATTTCATATATAACTACTTCCATTGCATTATGGGTATTTTATTAAAATTTGGAACACTGCTGGTATTTGCGAGTCTATATGATCTACCCACCACTAGCTGGTGCTATAGGACATTATTGTGCTTTCTAGCATAGTCAATCCAAACCCACGCTCACACTCATCCACACATACCTAGAACCCCCCCCCCCCCCCCCCCCCCCACACACACACACACACTAATTGGCACTGTAGGATAGGAAACAATCAACAGATCCGTATTAATGAGGTCTATGTTGTTATACAGTATATTCCAAAAATAAGTGTAAAATTTGTTTTAATAAGTTGGAGCAAAGTTGACTCAAGAATTTGGTAATAATTTTATGCTACATGTTTTATATCACTCAAACAAAATTTGATAGATATGAAGGAAGGTATGAAGATAGACAGTGTCTGATAGAGGAACATACTGAAACAGCCACGGGATTCAGTCATCACACAGATCACTATTTCTTATAACAGACGAATCTGGAGGAAAATCCCAGCTAGAGTGAGGGCAGGGTATACCTTGGCCAGGTCACCGGTCTATCACAGGACTGATTTGTAAAGACAACAACCTCAAGCAATCACATCCACACTACGTCAGAGTCACCAGTCAAGGTAATGAGCTTGTCTTTGGAGTGAGAGAGGAAGGCGCAGAACCCACACAGACACAGATCGTGCACACTCCACACAGAAAGGCCTCACACACATGAATCAAACCTTCTTGCTGTGAACCCACAAGACCCAAAATGGTTCTGGTGTCAAACCTTTCAGATGCAGGGTGTATATTTGCAGTTCATCAGTTCCAACATATCAAAAAAATTGGTCTCACTGGTAACTGAGGAAAGTTATTTAATATTGGGGATTACTGGTGTGACACTTGAGTAGTTTAGTGGTTTACCTCCATTTGATCTGCTGTTACTAAATCTCTGAAACCATCTCACCCTCCCATTCTGGACACATGCAGCTGTGGAACCCTTCACAAGTTGTGTGTGGGTGTGTGTGTGTGTGTGTGTGTGTTGTCTTTTGACATGGCATCTCTTCAAAGAACAGGAGAGGAAGTCAGGTGATTGGGGTGTCTGATTGGTCCCTGCAGAGGGATCAGCGGATCAAAGTCTACCCTGTCCGGTGGCTGCAGGCAGGTGGGGAGGATGGACGCTAGTGTCCCAGCATCTGGTCTCTCCAGAGGGAAACTGTAGAATGACACGGCCCAGAGGAAGCTGCACACCCTCGCTTACATGCAGCTGGTCAGCACTGTGGGCGGTCTTTGTGTTCAGACATCACTGGTGTGAACACACAACCTGATCTGGAATACATGTGCCTGAATGTGTACATGTATTTTGAGAGGAACAGTGTTTCCTGAACCTTATTATGTGTCATATATGTTGATAATGTGTATTAAATGAAACCACTATCAAAACACTATTTAACACATCCAGCTTAAGTATCAGGTTCTACTCTTTATTTTGGTGCATGATTTTCAGATGCAAGTTTGGATTGAAATGTCATGCAGCACAACCTCAGTGAGTCCCTCACCCATATTCTTTGATTTTTCCCTTTTTCCCCTCTTTTTAGCACAAAGCATTGTGCAAACAACGAGTGCTCACTCGTGTCTGACCTTAAACTCTGACCTTAAAATCCTATTTTGTGCAAAGAATTGCATCATTTTCTGTTCCACTTCTTGCGGCTCTTTGTGTGACATCTTTTCATGTGAGCACACAGAGCAGTCGGGGTGAAAGGATACGTGGTGTATGACTGTGTGCTGCTGCTCTTTGACTTCAAGACTGGTCACAAGTAAGCAAGTTACGTAGTTGTGTGAAGCACATCGATCCAACGCCTTTGAAGTCACAGAGTCTGAACTTAATTTTAGTTTACACAGTGTGACAGCAGCTGCCAGTTTCTGAATTAATTACATTAGTTCGTTTTCTAAGCTGACGCTGGAGATGGCACTTCAAGCTCCTTTTTCCTCCTCTGTCGTTTTATTGTGGGGAAAAAGTTCATCAGAAATTTCCCTTGTGTAACTATTTTCAATCATCTATTTTTCCAGTGTAAATGTTGTGCAACCTCAGAAACTACTTCAACTAATGAACATTTAGTTGGAAGTTCCCTCTGGACCTGAGTTCATCTTAACAGGACATGGGAATAGTTGGTAAAGTGTGACAGCTGTCATATATATACATAGAAGAAGAATGATGTATTGAGGGATTTTTGTGGTTTTCTTTACCTAACTGTATTAATTTATCAATTAATTTAACATCCAAATGCTTCAGTCAGTCAGTCAATGAAAGTCAGTATGTTTCTGTGTGTGTGTGTGTGTGTGTGGGTGTGTGCGTGTCTGACTTTGCCTACAACAACAAAGCTCCACAGTCATCAGTAGAGTGTTCAGACCTCACATAAGTAACATTATGAGCATTACAGAACACTGTGTATACACAGTGTAGTTTTATATTTACAGTCAGTTCAATTTCTTTTAGGAGGATGGAGCAGAGCAGTGGTTCTAAAAAATCATAGATGGATCCACAGGATCAGAGGGCCTCTAAAGCAGCCTGGGTGAAGTCATTCTTAATAATAGGTTTTCCTATAAAGGGCTTAATCCTCAACTGAAGCCTTTTAATAAGGCCTTCATTTCAGAACTGAAGAAGCCCTTCATATGAGAGCAGAAACGTTTTCAAGACCAGGAAAACAAGTGTGTGGGTCGTCCAATAACCAGAGGGTTGGCTGTTTGAATCCCACTCCATCCCAGTCGACACCTTACCTCATGTGAATGTCTATGGATGATTGGTGGTGGTCTGTTTGGCACACATGCTTCACAGGGCAGCTGTGGCTACAGATGTAGCTTAGTGTGAATGTGGTATGAATGAAGAATGGTTTCTGTAAAGTGCTCTGAATGCCATAAAAATCACTATATAAATCCAAGGCATTATTATTATTTGCCTTAAATGTTAGCACTTAATGACCTTAAGCTGTATTAGCTGTAGGTCATATCATGGCTGTAGGTGTGCCTTTTATCAGCAGCCAGCAAAGAAAGGGAAAACAGAAACGGTGTCACTTTACAGTGCACCAAGACACCAAGTGAACCCCCAGTAACATCATAAGCAATTTGATGAAATCACCCCGAGAAAAGTGCTTATGGAAATGTTAATATCACTGTGTGATCAGGAAAAGACAGACAGACAGAAAAGAGCTGGGCACATCGAGACAGGAAGACCAGGGACAGCCTCACAGATAACAGACAGATAAATCCAGGTGACTTAGACAAAGTTAACTCAATGAGAATATTTTCTCACTAATACTTTGTCACTAAGAGATACCGGTGAACTTTTCTTTGTAATGAACTAGGCATGGCTTTGCAATAGCTAACTGTGTTTTGACTTGAGGGTGTCCACAACAGTGTGTCCATATCTTATAGGATCATATTGCTCTTGGATCATATAATTGTGGCAAAAAAATGGCAAAATCCAGAAATACTGAAAGGCCAGACAGCTATGGGGTGCACAGCGCAACACAAAACAAACCAGTGAGTGAAAACGGATCTTTACATACAAGGACGAGCTGTGGTTACTTCGGGAGGGGGGCAAGGAACAGTTTGAAATTACTCAAGAGTTAATGATATTGCAAATATTGCAAATAAGGGGCCATGTCCACTAAACACGCTTTTTGTGCTGACAGTGCTCTTAACCTTATTTGTATAGCTCTGTTGTTACAAACCAACATGACCCTGAGGTAGGCTTACCTTCAAGTCGAGTGTGGATGCATGATATAAATCAAGCCATGTCGCCGGGTGTGCGTCGGTAACGTATGTCCTGCCCATTATTGATTTCGACTGGCCAGTGTGGGAAAAGTGACATCGACGAGCACTGTGCGGTTCTAAACGTTGAACAGATTTCAACTCTAAGTGCTCTGAGCAGCGCAACAAAAACGGTCACCGCCAAGAGTGTTTTTTCTGCTGAGGGTGCTGTGAATGCAGAACTTCATAGGATCTGTATAGAAAGTAGATGCTGTGGGCACAAAAAGCGGCCCCTAAAAGAGTTATTTTTGTGGAGCTTTTCGCTGTCACCCTGGTCTTCACCAGAGAAACTTCATTTGGATTGAGGCCATGACTGTGAACATTATCTACATGATAATCTGTCTTATGCATATGGTGATGAGACACTGGAGACACTATTGTATTAGGCCTATTGGCGACACCTGAATGTCATGATTTTGCTCGTGTGATGAGAGGCTGCTCCAAAGCTTCATCTCACAACAGCTCCAAACTGACAGTCCTCACAGTGTCCTTGTGGGCATGATTGAAATTACTGCAGGAAACCATCAAACGAAGCCCGCAGCACTCATCAACTTAATACCTACTTTTTTTGAGCGAAGCACTGCATATATAGGGATAAAATGCATATTGTTGAAATACACATAAAATAAACAATAAATAATCATCTTGGATGATCAGACACTGAATATTAAAAGGCCTCAGTTCAGGATTAAGCTCTTTTGAAGGAAAACCTATTATTAAGAATCAATTACACAGGCTGTTTTAGAGGCCCCATGATCCTGTGTGTCCATCTTTGATTTTTCCTTCCATAAAATTAAAGATGAGACCAAGAACTGTTTCATTTTAAAGTCAATGTGCTGCAGTTTAAGGTGAAAAAAATAACAATAATTGTGTTTCACTGACTTGTACATAATCTTCTATAGTGTTCATAATGTTATTTTATGTGAGGTATGAATACTCCAGAGATGACTGTGTGGAGCTTTGTGGTTGTAGGCTAAGTCACACACACACGCACACACACGCACACACACACATGCACGCATGCATGCACACACAGACAGACAAACACACTGACTTGCAAACACTTATTTGCTCAGATTCAGTGGCACACACATGCATGTACAAACTCCCTACAGCTTCAATTTGTTCTTATTTGTGCTCTGAGATGAGAAGGCGGGCAGAGCGATATGGATGGATGGATGGATGGATGGAGTTGTGGACAGAGAGCAGAGGAAAGAATGAAAGGAGGGAAGAAACGAGTTGACACTTAAGTGTATACATTATTCATGCGGGAATAAATGCTTCATTCGTAACCGTGGTGACATCGGCATCCATCAGCCAGACTGCCCTCCTCCTCCCCTTGCTGGGCACTGGGTGAGCTATGCATCAGTGTGTGTGTGTGTGTGTGTGTGTAGCAGTTAGAATTTAGCACAATCCATTTTTTTTCTTTCCTTCCCCATCCATCTTTCAGTCAATATTTTTCTTCTTCCTTTCTCTCTTCCTCATTCCAACCATCTGATCACACTTTTTTTTTTTTTTTTAGCTAATTTTACCTTTTCCAGCTGTTTGTCACCCTCCTCCTTCCCACTCTCCTTCATGGTGACCACTCATCAGAATCAACCCATGATATACATACAATGCATAGATACACTGATCAACCAAACCCTAAGACAGGTGATTGGCGAATGTGTGTGTATCATGGTTTTTAAGAGTTCATTGTGAATCATTAGTGATGTGATTTCAAAATCAATATGTAGGTTCAGTTATTTTCATTACAACCATTTTAATGTCACAGCTTAAAAGTGTATATATTGGTACAGAATTAGGTCCTGTCCACACGTAAACGTAAACGGCTGAAACCGGATACTTTTCTATGTGTTTGGGCCTATCATCCACACCTTTGGTTAAATATGGATATTTTCAATAACTCCCTCTGTATGGTGGACTTTTCAAAGCGCTGTTTTCACATTTATACAGAGCCCCTGTGGTGACATTGGATGAAAAAAAATAAATAACGTGTGTGGCCACAAGATAGTTATTATCTCATGGCCATGCATTAACTATCTCGTGGCCACGTGTTATCTCCTGGCCACGAAACAGTAATGTGTGGACACGCATAATTTTTTTTTCATCCAATGTTACCAGACAAGGGCAAGCTCTGGGCACCGGTGAGCATGTTGCTGCTGGAGAAGCAGGTCATGATTGTGAAATGCACTGTGTTTTTATTGCATTTTTGCATTTACATATAGACAGATTGTTTTAAAAACGTGCTGGAGGGTAAACATACCTGAGTAAGACTCAAAAAGGTATGATATGGATTAGACGTGAAGGGAGGGCATTGTGGGGCAAGAGCAGATAAACGACATCTCTACATTTCTAACAGACAGTAGAAAACATACAGTACAGTGGTGAAAATGGAAAATGGAGTGTAGTAGTAGAAAAGAATCAGTCTTGTCAATTCAGTGTACATTTAATCATAATCACACTTTTCAGTCGTATACAAGTAGAAGCAGATGCTGCTGACAGATGGAATCCAGCTACAGTCCTGCCTTTTACAGGCTGATGTTACAAAGCAGCACAAAAGCCAGAAGCTCCTTTCTGCCTGTTACTGCTTCTCCACAACTGGCCTTCATCTTACAACAGTGAATGGAACAGTTCATTCTGAGCTGTGAACATTGCTAACAGTGTTTGTCAAAACAGTTAACTGTGAGAGACTTGGACACACACACACACACACACACACACAGACACTGCAGAGGTCTGAGTGGACTCAACGCAGATGTCCATTGTTACTACCATGCGAACTCAGTGTTCCGGGCACTGGGGCCACACAAAACCCATGACAGAAATGTGAAGAGTGTGAAAGGATTGTGGGAAATGTGGGAAATTGGCATGAGAATTGTAGGAAATTGGTACTGTATGTAGTGATAGGCTTGACTATGAAAGACTATGGAACCTCAAACGGCTGCTGACATGCTGTGCAGAGTCCAGTCTGCTCACAGTACGCCCGACTCCGTGGGGGCCTTATAGACACTCCATCTCTGACCTCCTCATTTTCTCCAGTCACACAGCTTTCTTCCACTCATATGGCCTTGTGTCTTGGTTACTTAATCATTTTCTCCATTCCCCCATTCTCCACTCATCAATCCATCTTGCCCGTATGACTCTGATTATCTTGGTTTTTCTAACAGTCTAAATCTACTCCATCACTGGGCTCCCAACTCCTAACTGTGCTCACCATTTCCTTTCTTCTCTCCATTCCTCCCTTCCATCTTTCCTCCCACATTAGCACTTCATCTTATGAGCAATACAAGAAAATTGCTACAGCAGCGACCCAGCATCCTCACTCTTGTGCTGTGAAAGGACCAGGTTTTAATGAATGTTTCATGGCCGTGACATCGTCCAGCTCCACTTTACAGGTTTATTTTTTTCTCCTCTTGATATTTTACAGTGTGCTGTTGCCCTGGTGTTGTATTGGCAGCAATATTTTCTCTGTATAGATCTTGCAGTCAGTGGTGCAGTATGTTGGAAGCATTGATTTTCTTTCTTGAACCTTCCTACACATCTCTTTGTAGAGGATGTAATATTGCCTGGGGTTGTATGGTCATCGATGGATCACCTTTAAGGAGCACCTGGCTCTATTTCCATAAATATCTGTTCTACTGCTGGATTTTCCTTATCAGGCAGTATAAGTACTGTGCATCGTGATGTGGTGTAGACTAAATACAGTCAACGAGTGAACATTGATTACACAAATCCCCTGCAGGAGGTGAGGCGGTTTTGTAACATACTTAAAATGTTCCTCACAAAGTCCAATTTGTGTATCCCAACAGTGTGCACTTGAAATCCTTTACCTTTAATCCTTTGAAAGTCTTTACTCCTTGGTTGAAGCCAAGAGTCAAGTGACTGATGTCAGGATGAATCAGTGAGATGGGAAAATATCTTCTTCAGAGAGCTCCTGGCCTCTACTGGTACCAGGACCAGATCCTTAGATGTGGGTCTTAGTGGTTATAATGGTCATACTAAGATCTGAAGCCTGATGCAACTTTGCAGTTAAAGACTGCTTAATGAGCTCAGCCCAGCCAATTTATTTAAGTCAGTTTCAAAAACAGACTTTGGTTCAAAGTCACTTTTAGAGTTCCATGGCAGGTGCACTCAGATGAAGTGACGAAAGCTTTGGCAGCCATAAGGGTTTTGGGCTCAGCAGCTGTGTGAGTCAAAATTTGGTAATTATTCTGGTCAAAAGTCAAATTCCTTCATCGTTCATAAAGTAAAACTGAAGTTCAGTGTAGTAGTATGCAATGTTAAATGTAAGAAATAAATGTATATTCATCTATACAGAAAAATCATGGCAGTAAAGGTAACAGATAGAAATTCCATGCTAATGGCAGTGTGACGGAGAAGGACAAAGCTACATCCCAACTGCTGAGCTCTCCATCCAAACAACCTATCTAGTTCTGTATCAGACACTATCTCTGTTCATATCAACTAGGGCTGGGCGTGAAAAATGGATTTTCTGATTCATATTGATCTTCATTTGGAAGATCTGATATCGATTCATAGAATCCTTAAATCAAACCTGTTTATGTCTGTCTTTTCTTGATTGTTAGTCTTGCACGACCACACGAGACTAACCGGATAAGATCACAGACTGTTTGACACAGTGTTTACATTTTATTGTTATTCACTGCTGAAATGTACACATTGATTGCAATACTTGAATTGTCACCCATGATCATACTGAAGAGTTGCACTGTTTAATGCACATTTATTTAATATGGCCCACTCCAGAAGTAAAGGTAGAGTAGTAGATCTTGGAAAAACAGTTTGAGCATGCTACATTTTGAAAATACACAAGCCCCGTTCTTCAGAGTTCTCTCTGAAGCCATGCCTCCAGAGCACAGGAACACGCACCCCTTGTTCTTTTCTCCCATAACGTCACTGCAACTCTCTGTTGTTGAAATAACAAGCTAGCATAAGCTCTGGATCTGGTGCTGTCTTTCTGTCTTTTTCCATATTGTAAATTGTTTAAGTCTCTGAGCACACAAACGAGTAGTGCACCTGGGGGAGGGGGGTGGCACATGGCAGTTTGATTCACGATGCAATGAAGGCATTCAAAATGATGGTGATTTTACAGGATTGTTTGTTCAACAGGTGACTTTCATTTTTCTGTAAAAGCATTACAAAAAACTTGGTTGTAATCCGAGTATGAAGAGGATTTCAAGCAGAAGAAGATCTCCTTGTGTGCCACTTTAAACAGATGCATGTTAGAAGAACAAGGGACGGCAAATACAGCTACAGCTTTAATTGCAGAGTTAAACTGAGCAAGAACTGCCAGCAAAGACAACAAGGTCGGTGATGCTTGTATTTCAGTACCCATGTTGCTTTTACCCCTTGTATTAAAGGCTGATGAGACCCAGTGAGGGAGTGACTGTGGGTGTCTATGTCATTGTTTCCAGTGGTCTCACATCCATGGTCAAAGCACTTCTGAAAACGGTCTGGCACAATTCAGCCTTAGAAATAGAAATTATTTCTTCAAAATAAAACAAGCAAAAAAAATTAGAGGCTTGACAGAGAACGCCATGCCTTACCCGACTGGTTGGTTTGAAACCAGGACCTTGTTGCTGCAGGGGCAATAGAGCAAAACATACGAAAACGAGTTCTAGTTCAAGTTCAACAGCTTCATTTATGTAAATACGACGATTCAGTTCAGGGTCCACCAGTCACAAAGACTGTACCACACATGGTCAGTCATTTCACTCAACTCAATATACTGGCATTAACCCAGAGATAACAGCAAACACCCAGGGCCCATACATGGACTATAGTGCAATAAAATACCATGCCACTGTTAATTCCTGACTGAGAATAAGGTCAGGATGACCACTCAGTTTTTTTTCCAGATGGAGCTCAGGTCTGTCAGTTGAGCTCCAATGATCTTGAAGCAAAATCTAACAATGCTGCTGAGACGGTCCTTTTCCTTCACTGACCCCCCCCCCCCAAAAAAGCAAATAAAAAGCTGAAAGACTTTCAATAAACAAATGATAAAAATTGCAGAAGATGACCTTGGAGACATTAAAAGAACTCAGCTTCTGCAGCAAATAGATGTTGTTGTTGACCTTGTTTAACAATTGACTGTGTTTTTATTGAACTTGACATTGGAGTCAAACATGGTTCCTAGGTACTTATACCTCTCTACAGTTTCTAGTGACTCAAGAGCGGGTGGCACGTAAGGGAAACTCAACCTGACTGAATGAACAGCTGAAACTAACGAGCTCACATCTCTCTCAGCCACAAAGAGCCTCGGCATCAGATAGTGAGGATATATTCAAGATCTTTCATCACAACTCATATGATGTGTCTTTTACGCACAGGTGCTTCAGATTTCATCCCTGTTACACATGGTATTTGTTTATGTTGTGATCTGTGAACACTGCTCATCTTTGTTACATGGGTTTAAATATAGGTTTCTAAATGTGAGCGTCTTTATTAGTGGAAAAAGGCCAACAGTTCTCAGTGTATCAGGACAAACCTGATTACCAGGATCAGTAACCTCCTCCAGACCACTTCTGCTTCATCAGTCCATGGAGGTCTGTTCATGTTACCATATATTCAGCCACTGTGAGCTTGGACCTCCCGGACCAAAACATCAGTTTCCTCCTGGGAGAAGTCTGGCTGTCTGGCGTCGCTGCCTCCTTTGTTCATGTCGAAATATAAAATGACAGCATTGCAGTGTGCCCCGCCCACAGAGGATTTAAAGGAGAGGAGAGGAGCTCATTTGATTGGTGAAGATCTGAATTGGCTGTGTTCAACCCACTCACACCTTCTCCCGTCCCTCTGCATGAAACCTGCAAAGTGCACCTGGACACGCCCCGTTCCTCCTTTGCACCTGGTCTACGAAACTAGAGCCCAAGTTGTTATTTCCATTGCCCAGCCATCACTTACACTGGTTCTGAGCTCTAGAAAGTTTGTCAGTTTCTGACATTGCGTTTGTCCAGATGAGTCATGATGACCTGAAAGTGAGTACACCTCTGGAGGTGCAACAGTAGCTGTGGCTAAAACTAGACCTCATTTTCCTGGACGTTTGTTTATGGCTGATGATTTATAATTAATTGACCAAATGATCGTCGCTCTTTCTTCTCACAGTTCCGAGGCGGTTACTGTTGATGTTGACCCATGTGACTGCTCTGATTAAATTTCATGCCACTGCTGCGCTCTCTGTGTTCTCTAATAAAGTGACCTTCATCCAAGAGTAACTTCATCTCTCCCTCAACTCTCACAATGATCTCCCAATCAGGGTGAGTTCATACCTACACCTCATCTTCCATCAGAGACTGGAAACTAATCTACTGGAGCAGGACCTGCAGAGCCACATTACATCTCCCCTTTACTTTCTCTAATTGCTCTCCTCTCAGAATAACCACTTTCCTGACTCTTCCCTCGGCTCTTTTTTTTCCCTGGCACTTTTCCCCTATAAAATTACTCTGTAATTGCAGGAACATCATTAAGTCATTGAGGCTCTGACATTTTCACTCCTCAGTATGACTTACAGTATGCTACAAAGCCTATGTGCATACATAATTTCCCTCTCCCCTTGCCTATTGTATAGTTATCCATGAATAAGTAGATTACAATGAATTTGCTGCGTCGTTGTAAATCTTCTTACATGTGTAGCATGAAGCACCCTGGTATTCATGCCAAAAATCTCCCATCATACATCTTGCCCTGCAACGTTGCTGTACAATGAACAATACTTCAAAATTCAATTCAAAGTGTAATTCTTCCCTCAGTGCATCATATCAGTGGCAGTGTCTCCTCACACATCAGACCCCACTGTTGAGCAGTGGAGAAAAGATTGCTGCATTCATCATATTTTATCTTTCCTGCGGAGCGCTGATTTCACTGTAATTGCCTCATGTTGAAAAATTCACTTAAAGAGATGTTTTAGAAACAAGCATACGCACACGCTCGTACACACAAATACACACAGATTTACAACATTCAGCACATTCAGGACACATTCACAGCTCAGTGTATAAAACGATGAAAAAGATACAAGTGAGTGCATGTTGTTGTTTTCTTTCTTCTTGTTTTTAATCAACAGATGACGAAGCGCACAGACAGTGGTGCGATCCAGTGAGAGTGAAAAAGACAGAACATTAATTACAAGCAGAGAGGGGCCAATTAATGAATCAATTAAATTGAGTTATTCTGAAGCAGGTGGACAAAGTGTTGGTATTAAGTAATAACCATCAGGGGAAACATTACAACATGAATTAATAGAACAGAGCCATCCAAAAGACCGAAGTAAACAGAATATGCTGTGGAAAGTGATTTGTATAATTATAAAACAAATCTGTGAGCGTTTTAATACAGCTGAGAGAGTTGTATTATTGGGAAAGAACTAAATGCTGTGGTGCCACTCTGGCATCTCCTGCGTTGCACTCATGCTGTGTCATATCAGAGCTCACTTTCATCCAGCACAAATATTTTGGAATAAGCAGAAGAGTCATCAGGAGAACTCATGTACAGCGAATCTTCTGTTCATCTCAGTAGTACATTTACAGGCACATACCCAGGCTTCATAGGTGTCCATCATACTGAGAACATAGACTTTATAATCACAGCAAAGTGGTGTCTATGTAAAAAACAACATTGCACTTGGATTCCTTATTTTGAATATAGAGCATTGCATTGAGCTCTGGTGCTCGAACACCCACTGAAAAGGTTGAGTACTCACTGGGGGATGGCTGCTGCCTTCTTCTTGTACCCACAATGCAATGTGTGTTACACCTGTTACAATCAAATACAGAAAATTAATATGAACACAGTAAGTTGGACTGTATTTTTATGGACTTTTCTTACAGTGAGTCCTGGTGCCATTGACAGCTTCAAATGTGCATCCACATTTCACATGATGCAATGGAGAGGAGAGGTGCGGAGAGGTGAGGAGGATGTAAAAAGTAAAGTAAATAGTGAAGTGTTCAACAGATCACATCAACTACACAGAGAAAAAAAATGTTGATTTTCTTTCACAGAGCACAACAACAATCACCACAACACCAGATCATGCAGAACTGATCCACCTCTCTCATTTCTTTATAATAATTAATGTCAATCATCAATCTGGTTTGAGATGAGAAGAGGATGTGTCACCATGGGAAGAGAGATCAGTCTTTTAATACCATACCTAGCAGTCTTGGAGAAGCTCTTCTTGCTGAAGTAGTCAATGAAGCAATAGACAACTGCATGTCTTTCTTGTCAGAGCTCTGAGACTGTGAGAGATGCAATTTAGCGAGATGACTGGCAGTTGAAGCCAGAAGTTTACATATAGTCAGACTGGAGTCATTAAAAACAACAAGGGCGTCTACTTTGTGCATGGAATAATACATTTATTTACCTCTTTATTCAAACAGGAATACACCTTGTTGATGGAGTCCAGGGGGGGACGCATCCTGGAGCCAGCAGCTCCTCCTTTTGTATGCATCAGGTGCAGAAAAGCAACCCCCCCCCCATAACAGGGTTACCAGACTTAATATAAGCACATAAGCAACGACATGACCATGCATTAGATTTGAGAGCGTAGGCAAGCAAACATATTCAAGAGGAAGTGACCAAGGTTAAGGAGAACAAAACAAGAGAATCCAAACAAGTGATTAATTACAGACAGAAACAAAAATAATGATATCTAATGAAAGAGGAAACTTTCAGTGGTAGACACCAGACCTCAAAAATACTTCAACCACTCTTTAATGACACAGACAGACTGCAGGTCACCTCTTTGCCTTAAAAAGGTTTGGGACATTTCTGTGATTATCTTTGTGTTATTCTTTTTCGCATTTCACAGACTAAGCCTCTCTCTCTCCAACATGTCCTGATTTTACAGGATGAAAAGGGAGATAATTTACCTCTGCTCCCTTTGGCCTATTCACACTTTTGGCTGGTCCTGCCTCAGCCGGTAGCTTTCTCAATGTGTTTACTTCAGGATAGGCATAGTTTTGTAATTTCAGCTTGGCACTATAATTGTACAACACTGCAAAGGACCCTGGTTCCTTAAGGCATGGAAACTTCGCAACAAAGACTTCAGCCATGGAGGTTTCCTGCTGAGTTGTAGGGTAGGCAGTGTAAGAGAATGTGACTTTGGAGAGGTCATGCATTATTTAGATTTAACACTTAGGTCTTGGAAGTGTGTTCCAGAGACAGGATATGATCTCCTGATCTTCCTGTAGGAAAACTGTGAAATTTGAAATTGCCTTGGCCACTGAGCAGAGCAGCATGACATGAAAATTATGGTGTCTTATGAGCTGGGTGATGCACAGTCAGACACAAGAGAACGCATTGTCATCTGCAGAGTAGATATCCAATTCACTATTACTGATGTGCACTGAACTCAGTGAAGTCAGTATATAAGACAGTCAAGATACAAGTGGGCAGTCATAGGCTCATCATGCTTATCATTTTCACAGTGGCCTTGTAGTGCAGGTTGGCAGTTGAGATGCCACTGACAACTGGAACTTTTCAGTGACTACTGAAACAAGCTGGGAATTACTGATGACAGCATCAACTTCCACATACTGTCTGCTTATTAATGACTTGTATGTGGACTGCCTTTGTTGTTGTTTTAAGTGTGTGTCCTCAGCTGTTGGGAGAGAGACATTGGGACATTTTGTTAGAAGTTGATAGGTTTACTTTTGCATAAATTACAAGCCCCTCTGCTGGTCATTATCAATCGAGGAAACAAACTAGTTCAATCACCGATTAGATGAGGATTGTTCTTCACATAGGCTATAGAAACGTGACTAGGGTGACATCACTTAGGAAACTAAGAAAAAGCATTGTGTGACACCAAATTGTGTTTTTGTGGTTAATGTTGACTGTGTTTTAATACTTTTTTGTTGAAATGACATGATAAAATGTAAAAGTTCCTGTCCCACATTTTTGAGATGAGCAGTGTTCAGGTAAAACAAGCCACTCAAAGTGCAAAGCAAAACAATCCAATTAACTTTAATTTTGAGTCACATATGCCTTCAACATACATAACAGAATGTAATATTACATTTAAAAATGTAATATTACATTCTGTCATCATAATTCATGAATAAGAACATGTGAGACATAATGTAGAACGAGCCAGTGGTTCCATTCATCCTGTTGGGGTTTATTTCTCCATAAAGACCAGGATTATCCCGCTTATTACATGGCTTACAAGTGAAATACATAATTTGAGACACAATGTTGATGGAAATAGGACTTTTACTGATTCATAAATTGCATCATTTAGTGTATAAATCTGTCAGTCATATAAGTCCAGTCACTTTTCCTGGCATGAAAGTAACTCAGTCTGTGAGAGATGGAACACTGTCTTTTTACTCCACAATGAGGAGCCTTAGCCCGGTCAGGAACAGGCCCGGCACCAGAGTGAAGTAACTGAGGGGGCAGTCAAAAACTGTGAGGGGGAAAAAAGCTTTTTTATATAGTGCAACATAAAAAGCATCATGAGACCACTTTCAAAATCAAATAATGTATTTACTAAAATTTCAGATCAGATCACCAAAACTAAAACACCATAACAGAGCGTGGCCATTTCTAAAATCAAACTAGACTGGTCATCTTGTGGAGCACTAGGTAAAGGTCTCTCCTGTCCTGCTCATGTCACGTCACTTTCACGCTCTCTCTCCCTCTCTCTTGACCAACACTTCACTTCCCTGCTCCCACTTTTTTCTGTCAATTAATAGCCTACATGTTTGTGTTCACTCTAGTCCAGACGCAGAACCACTGGCAGAGCGTCATGTTTCCATGACAACTGACCAGATTTGATTGTAAAAATGAAACTCTTGCCGTTTCGCAATATGCATTCTTCTCTGTACTTCTGTTCTTGTGGACTTGAAAAACGTCATCAGGGTCAGACCAAGTACTATTCCAATTCAAAAGTTCGCATCTCACTAAGTATGGTCAAATATCCCAGATGTGTTCTTGCCCCGCCCATTTCATCGGGGATGCATCGGTGGAGACTTGTATGGACTTTTGGGAGGATCGTATCCCAGAATGCAATTCGCAGAGACGATGGCGGAGGAGAGAGCACACAGCTGTAAGTTACAAGTTTTATAAGTTTAGAAATTATACTGATTTAGGGTCACAAATTGTGGTTATATTTTTGTACGATAATTGTTATAACTTAAAATCTGTGTTGTGGTTGATTCATTACTGCGGCAGGTAGTTTTTGCTTCGATGTTTTCAGAAATCATACTCCACTAGCTGCTAGCAAGTTGGCCCGGTTGCTTAGCATTACTGCTACCCCGCTGGTTACAGCCGTGTCCCGGCGTGACCTTCTGAAATCAGCCGCTGGTTCTGTATCGTTGCAGTGGTAAAACGTGACCGTACTCTGTGCATCTAAGAGGCAGGCTTTGGTTTCTGAAACAAAACACTTTAAGTTATGTGATATCGGACTAATCGGTCTGGCTTAGGGGAGAGGATTTTATAGTTTTATATTTTTATTCAACTATACCGTTGTACTAAAGCATTTTGTCTGACCCAAAATGTTTAACATAATTCACCTGTACTCCCCGCTGTTTACTATCAGTTACTTAAACTCACGAGACGTGTAAAAATGCCGGTATTGTGCATTAAAACTGACAAGCTATATTTCGTTCAAGGGACAGCTGAGGAGACCCTGATTGAGTGGAGAATGGCAAATGAGGCCCTCTTCACCGGGCGGAGAAACTCCGCAAAGTCGGGATGGGAGTGAATATACATTAATGTTTTTATCCATTGCATGATTGTCTGGAGAAGGGTTACATTTTGCCAGTCTTAATCCATGATGGTTAATATCTTTTGGAGGGAGTATGTCATTTAATGTATTTGTGTATTTGTCCAGGGACTTTGTTACATCTTCTGGCCTGCCCATAACGGCCAGGCAGGCCAAGAAGAAATGGAACAATTTAAAAGATAAATATAAGGTACCGATTATATCTTCTTGTTGAATATAATAAATGGACAGCTTTGTTGGATTTTTCTGTTTTTGAGAAATACTTGATTTTTATTTGTCAGGTCATATATAAAACCTAACAGACATTTAATTTCACAATGTGATAATTAATAACCTATTTTCAGGAGCTAAGGGACCCACCAACGGGTAAAGGGGTAGAGGCCGGGAGTGTGACCACTGCCACCTGGCAGTGGTACAGTGCCATGGATGCTGGGATCCAGGGGCAGCATGCCATCAGCCTGCCCCTGGTTGTGGCCAGTGCCACTGCAGGTGGTATGGCCTCTATGGCCCTAGTCTCTACCTCTACTGCAGAGGAAGAGGCAGGAGAGGACAGGAGAGCACAGGTCAGGACAGGCAGAAAGAGGCGGAGAGACAGTGACCTGCTGGACTTTTTAAAATCTCAGGCAGAGAGAGAGGAGGAAAGAGAGAAGGAAGCATTGGCTAGAGAGGAGGAGAGGGAGAGGGCAGCAGCAGCAAGGGTAGAGAAATATCTTCTTCTGTTCTAAAGAAAGCTTGTAAATAAGTTCTAATATGATTTTGATTAATTTCATTGTGTTTTATCTGTTGTTGTGTTATTAGGGCCAAGGGGCAACGCACCAAGGCACTGGCCCTACAGCTATAAAATAGCTGAAAACTGCGAAAAATTTCCCATAGGAATGAATGGGAGGGGCAAAAAAAAAGAGCGAAAAAGAACAATCATTGGAGTTTTTCAAACATCTACTGCTCAGGCATACTTTCACCTAGAGCAGGCATGGGCAAACTGTTCCACAGAGGGCCGGTGTGGCTGCAGGTTTTCGTTCCAACCAAGCAGCAGCACACCAGACTTGAGTCATCCAATCAACTGATCTCAGTCTTCAGACAGTTGATTGGTCAAACTGTGTGTTCTTGGTTGGCTGGAACAAAAACCTGCAGCCACACGGCCCTTTGAGGAATAGTTTGCCCATGCCTGACCTAGAGACTTCATTTAAACTTTAAAACTGTAGACACAAGTCTTGTGTGTTGGTGTATTAATCCACGTTTTGATAGGTCGTATAGTTTTTGATCAATCACTGTTCCATGACCATGATCATTTTTGGAGAAATTTTGAGATTATAATGGGTGTGTATTGCACGGAATGTTCGTGTTAGAGTGGGTGACATCATCAGCTAGAGTGGGACAAGTTGTCTGAAATTGTCTGAAACTTTTCTCTTTCTCTCGTCCTCCCGGCCACAAATTACACTCTACACACATGATTTTTTCCACAGTTGTAGACAAACTTGTTGTGTCTCTGACAATGTGCTCATCAAAGCAGAGAGACTTACAGAATTTAAATTGTGAGCCTCTCAGTGCGGTCACGTCTCTCTCTGCTCCTCATTGACTCTAATACAAAGATTTTCCGAGAGAAGCAGAAGGGACCCCTGTTTGAAACTCGCCCGCATCTCTAAAATATTTACTGTAGAAACACCAAAAGTATATCAAAGTGTTCAGGAAGTCCTTACGCCGCCCAGGGTCTGCTGTTTTTTCTGATAGGAGCTACCGTTTTGACGCTATAAGCCCAAATGTGAGACCAGCGCAGAGGGAGAAAATCGCCCTTTTTCTCCACGTTTCTGGCTAGGGTGGCGCTGTCGTCATTGGCAATCACCTCAAGTTGGCATGGCAACCTCTGAGCCTGGGGCCAGAGCCCCTGTCTCCCGTATATTTATGTCAAGGCTCTGTCAAACACAACAACACACACTCCTCTACACATGCACACACACAGGCAACTTTATGTGATCACAGTTACAGATAGGTACTCACACACACACACACACACATGCGCGCGTATGCGCGCACACTCCTCTCCCACACACACACACCACAGGTAACTTAGTGCGATTACAGTTGCAGGTACACACACACAGACACAGACACACACATACACTAACACACACATGCGCGCATATGCGCGCAGAATTTGTCAATATTGATCAGTATTGAAACGGCATGGGTTCAGTATTTTGTTCAAAGACACTTCGATTGTGAACCGCCAACCTTATGGTCAGTGGAAAACTAGTGGTACTGAATGCCTGTGTGTCTGTTGCGCTGACCGCGGGCGCGCGCACGTGATCGTATATCGAGTGATTTTTTTTTTCTCCCGCTGTTGTCAGGTAAACACGAATGGCATCTGATTTGACAGTCAATACAAGAGGACTCCCATTGGTCACTTTAACTCACGCGATTTTGTCGGTTGGCCCGGTCATATTTAAACCCCCTCCGCGGCTCTGCTCTTCCCCTTTGATCGCATCAGAGGTAAGAATATGCTGTGTCTTTTCAACTTGCTAGCTTCAGAGCATTAGCTAGAACATAGC
The DNA here is from genome assembly GCA_021432705.1 of Caranx ignobilis. NCBI lineage: Eukaryota > Metazoa > Chordata > Actinopteri > Carangiformes > Carangidae > Caranx > Caranx ignobilis. Next base: position 19,379,065 of record MU269990.1, read on the forward strand.
AGTAGTACACAATAGTGAGATTACGTTTCACGTTACTCTGTCGTGTTTCGGCTGCAATTGCCTGAAACACATTAAAATATGTACAGTTGGTAGGGCAAGAATATTACAGCCGCTCAAACGGCGGGAAAATATGCCCCAATAGGGAACGTCTTAAACTTAAACTAGGTTTATTAATCTTTTCGTATTTTCTTCTATCGGTTCAAGTCATTGTACTTGCTTAAGGAAATTGTAAATATGATTTCAACACAGATCAATCATTTTCGATGTTGACTAAGATGTTTGATAGCCGCCAGACTCCCATTTAAGAAAACAGTGACTTAAAGATGGCTGTATACAGGAGTTGCTTGTCTGCCGCTCTGTCTGGTTCGAATGTGTAGTGGAATGAGTAAAGACTGTCTAGTAAAGCAAAGTATTTCATGTTAAAAAATATCTGAATGAGGCAGTGGTAGATGATCCCTTAGCTAAGTAAATATAATGCTTTTGTTAATGGAGTCTGGTGTGCTTGAAGGCTGTGACGGCTATTTTTTTTTTTTTTTTTTGAACGTTCGTTCAAAATAAATTCATTCATTCATTCATCATTCATTCATTATTGGCCAAACTAATAGACATCAGATTTTAAAATTCATTTGTAGTGTGGTAAATTAACACTGTTGGTAGGAATATTACATTTTTTTTCTTGTGTATGTTCATACTACTAGTACATTTGTAAGTTGTTGTAAGTTAGGAGTGCACACACACACACACACACACACACACACACAACATGAAAAGTAAAGATATCTGTGTCCATAATGCCTCTAGCTTGTTGCTTATTGCAGGTTCTCTTTGGTGACGGTCAGAGATTTCCACACCGCTTGTTGACAGCATTTGGAGATTGTTCATCGTCGTCGAGTTTCCTGGAGATCATCAACATCTTACCATCAAACACATCCTTCTCTCTTTCTCACCTTATCTCTACTCTATCCTTCCTGTTTACATATTTTGTATAACATATTATAATACAAGATTAGGTTACCTTAGATTAGATTAAATTAGATTTGGGGTAAGCATTTCAGGTTAGGTCAGGGTTAGATTAGATTTAACTAGTTAACAGATTTAGTACAGTTGGGATAATTACAGCAGGCAATTGTTTTGTAACCCTCTAATTTTGTATAGAAGTTGTTTTTGTCTCCAGCAGGATGCCGAGGAAGGGAAGGCGTGCACAGGCGGCGAAGCTCCGATGGAGGAAGCCCGACCAGGAGCAGCTCCCCAGCCAGTCCCCCCCAGCCAGATGGTCAAGGACCATGGAGCCCCCCCCCCCCGGCTCCCGTTCTCCAGTTAACAACGTATGTTCTCATCACAACTGACAAACACACACACAGAAACTTGTCTGAGGTTCAATGTGTTTATTATCTGTCTTCAGATCTTTGGAACGTCACTCCCAGGTGCACAGTTCTGGAGGTTGGATGATGTGCGTGCCAACTTTTGTGCACGTGAGTATGCACTTTTATCTCCAAGTAATAAATAACTACATTCATTAATCAATAATTCATATTCTGTTTGTTTAAAGCTTTTAAACTGCTGCTGTTACTTTACTTTTAATTCAGATGTATGCTATTTTGCTTGATTCATTAATTTTTTACCTTTATTTGTTTTGTTTATTTCTAAACAGGCTGCGGTACTGGTTACCGCCACAGAGTGCTGCCATGGCCAATTTCACCCTTCACTGGGCACAGCCACAAATTGGTTCATGCCACCTGAGTCTCCTGACAAGAAGGTATTATTGTTGTCCAGTTAAAGAAAACAGTTGTTCTTGAGAGGGGTTGATGACTTTCATGTTAAAGAAATTATGTTTGTTGTTGCAGTTTGTTCTGATTGTCGGAGACTCCCATCTACGAGCCATTGTAGATGGTTTGGTCCAGATGCCAGAGGAACCCTTTTCCTTTGGCGTCATGTCGACCCCAGGGGCTGCTGCCTCCGCACTGCGCACCAAGGATCCCTGATGCCGTTTGTCTTCTGGCGGCCAGCAACAACCTGACAGCCAGCAGGACCACTGAGAAGGCTGCTGTAGACTACACCAAACTCCTCATCACCATTCGCAGCCGCTGGCCCAATGTAAGCTTTTTTCATGTCTTGCTTCCCTCTTCATTCTTTTTTTTTTTTTTTGTTAAGTGTTCTTTATTCCATTTTTTTCCCACAATTATTACAATAACAAACAGACGCAATCCCCCACTCCCCCACACACAACATAGTACATATGACGTTACAAAAAAAAAACTTTAATAATGGTGAGTTTACAATGCAGTTCTCAATTCCATAGTGAAATATGTTCTGTGCTTTATAGATGTCGTCCTATTCCTGAGAAAAGAAATAAAAGGTTTCCAGATTTCTTCAAACACATGTTGCCTGTCCTCAATGTCTATATAATGCTTTCATATGCCACACATGTTGCCATTCCGTTAACCCATTCCCCAATGCTAGGTCTATGTGTTTTCTTCCAATTCAAAGCAATAAGCCTCTTGGCTTGCAAGGTACATGTCTACGAGAGTATGTTCCTTCCTTCTCAGTTCTAAATTTGGAGGATACAGATTCAAAATAAAGATTTTAGGTTCAAGAGGAACCTGTACAGAAGTCATACCGAAGTGTAATATAAATACACATGAGCCACTTATATTCTCAGGCAAGTATTAACTGATAATTTCTGTGCATCTTCACAAACCTCACAAACCGGGGTCAGCAATGTCTGAGACACTGAGATGATAAGGACAGTGCCAGTGTAATCAAATGTAAGACAGGGAGCTCAAGACAGGAAACTGCAGCTGCAGCAGCTTTCCTCAGTGCCACAGCTAGAAGATGCAAACTGAATAGGGACAGCAGTGGAGGAGAGCCAAGGGCCAGGTAAAGGGAAACACAAGAATAAGTTTGATGTGAAACATGAAGTTAATGTTGACCAACTTGCATTAGACCAATTTCATTTATTTATTTATTTTTTAAGTGGATGACATCACTTTCCAGAACATGTGCTTCAACTTGGAGCAGCAAAGTCTGGTGGCTTCACTCTCATCTCGGACCTTGTGGACCACAAGTGGACCTAAACCTTTGTGAGTCATGTGATGTGAGATGTAATTAATGTTGCGCTGATATATTAAAACTGCATTTTATTGTTAGTTATTTGTTGTCACTATTAAGGTCAGGGTAAGTGGTAAATATGGCTTTTTGAAGCATGTGTGCTGAGTTCTGTGTAACAGTGTAACATCTTATACTGTGTGTACACAGTGTAAGATGAGTTAAGTTTTTGGTCTTAATGAGCAGCCTTGATGATTTGACTTTTTTAAAAAGCAGATAACACTGATAGCACTAAAACAAAAAGCAGGGTCCTGGTTTTGTCCTGAATCTGTGATTTTTCTTGTTGTCCAGATCTGCTGACTTGTTGTAGCAGACAAGTCAACAGATCTGAACAACAAGGACAGTCAGCATTTTTAGCTTTTGCATTTCAGAAAGGATACAGTGGTGCCCAACACAACTATTAGAAAGTTCTTATAATTACTCTGTACTAGTGTCTATTTCATGTGAGCTGTGGAATGAATATTCATCTGACAACCCCCCACGTACATGCACACGTGCGCGCGCACACACACACACACACACAGAACAACAGCTATCATCCCTGTTGTCATGGCCATTTTCATGACAGTGAAGGCCTCCTTTGTTGCTTTGGAGGCAGAATATTAGTCTTTACAGCAGAGAGTGGTTGGTCGGTTTGTGAAAGCACTGGAGAAGTGATAATGTTCTGTTACAATCCATTGATCTGTTTCACCACTTGCACTGGTATGTTAGAACTTCATTTTATTGTTAGTTGTTGTCACTGTAAAGGTTAAGGTAAATGGTAAACATGGCTTTTTGTAGCACGTTCAGAGTTCTCTGCAACAGTGTATTGTGTGTGTACACAGTGTAAGATGAGTTAAGTTTCTGATCTTCATGTACAGTCTCAAATAATTTTCATCAAATGAACATTTTCAATGAAAATAAGTTTGATTTTTTTTGGTTGTTTTATGTACAATGTACATATTTCACATTTTACTTATGTTTTTACTGTTAAACAAAACTGGCAACACCTTTTTTTTTGCTCTAATTGATGGACAATTTTACAAAGTAGATTTGCACTTTATAATTTAGACTGTTAAATTTACAGTAAATCCTTTACTATTTCATGGCACAAACTTTATTTTATTTAATATTTTAATGTTCATTTTTAGGAAAAACAAAGTTTTTTTTCAGGAGTAAAAACTTATAGTTTTACTGAACATTATGGTCTCAAACAGAGGAGATAACCGTAAAATCAGCTCTTTTACCGTTACAGTATAAAATGTCTGGCTATCATTTTTACGGTCAAGTTCTGGCAACTGCAGCTGCCAGTTTTTTACTGTTTAAAAATACAAAAAAAACTGTATTTATGCAGTAATTTAGAGACATATATTTACACAGTTAATATGTATTTTATAATGTAGACTGTTAATAAAAAGTATAAAAGTAAAATCTTTTCATATTTCGTGGCACAAACTGTATTTTATATCTTATTTTAATGTAACTTTTGGGACGGAACATGATGTTTTTCAATGGTTAAAACAGTTAATCTTGCAGTAAAATGTGAAATCAAACACCATTCATTACCGTAGAATCAGCAAAACCAATACTCATCTACCATAATAGTAATAAATGTCTTATCATAATTTTAACGTTGACGTTCTGGCAACCACAGCTGCCAGTATTTTGCCGTAAAAACAACAATCTGTTTTTTTTTTTACAGTGCAGAGGTCTCCAACAGGGGGTCCGTGGAGGTATTGCGCAACATTTTTGGTTGATTAGACAATTTTAATGTTTTTGTTTAAAATAAAAACAGTCGATGAATCTGAATGGCTTGTCTGCATGATTACCATGCAGGTGACATTGTTGACACTGGCCTTGGTATCAGTTAACAAGGTCTGTTTATAAATGGCAGTGGCACAGCCACCCTGCTCACTGTACCTTAAAAACATGAATATATGAACCTATTTGAAAAGCTTACTGTCACAGAGTAGCCTCTGACAGAATAATTAACTTAATGTCTAATACTGCACATTTGTATTGAAACATTCACTTGTAGTATTGTACTCATTCAAACAGAAGGTGCACATTCTATTGTGACTGGAATACTAATGTACGATTATGTCTACACAGGAAGAGGGGCCTACACTAGAGTGTAATTGTGAGCCTGATGAGCTGATTGAGGGGCCTGTACACTGATTAGAACATTGGGAGCATCTTGGGTGGTTAAACAGAGCACTGGGATTGGTTAATTGCTGTGGAAGGGTGGGACTTTTCAGGTTATACAAGGGGAACCAGCTCAGCAGAGGTCTCTCAGATGTAGGGGGAGGAAGTCAGGCTGGCTGTCCTAGTTTAAGTTGTGTGTGTGTGTGTGTGTGTTTTCATGCCATTTTTCCTCAGTGTTTGCCTTCTTTTGTCCGGGCCTGGAATCAATTAAAAATCTTTTTTTCCTTCTGCACCCCTGCCTCCTGTCCATTCATGACATTTTAAAGGGCTTTTGCTGAGCACAGATCGGATCTGTAACATGAATGTGTAAAACGGGTGTAAACGGGAAAAAAACTCATGATATCTGATATTGTCAGATCGGATTCGGGCCCCTCTTATATGTGGAAATAAATCAGATACAAATCAGATAGCCACCAATGCATCTGCAGTCTAAACAGACAGATCGGATATTCCCTGGCAATGCAAGTCGTACATCAGCAATAATGTGTCGATAGCGAATATTGATGACAGTGTGAGATATCAGATATGGGTCACTTAAATAGAACATATAAACAGACGAAAAAATCAGATATACCCAACAAATCCAAAATTCCAGAACATGCGCTTCAACTGGGAGCAGCAAAGTCTGGTAGCTCTGAGTTTTTACTCAACCTTTGCTTTATTTTTGTTGTGTTTTTGTATGTTTTTGTCGTATTTTGTCAACTACTGATGGAGACTTCTGTGGAGAGAGGAGATTCTTCAGAACAGGAGCTTCTGTCATGGAAAATGGAGCAACTCTGGAGGATGCCACCCTGTTCCAGCTGGATGAGGAGGTGCTTTCGTGGTTGCTGTGCTGGTGGTGCAGAGGTTGAAGGCTTGGAGGTGGAGATGTACTGTGAGTCCTTTCTGCTGTCAGTCATCATGCAAAATATCAACTCTCTGCTCAACAAGAGTGATGAGAAGCTGGAGATATGGGTGAAGACTCAGGAAGTAGACATTTTTTCAAATCAAAACAATACTTGTGTACTTCCCACCAACGGCTACTGCTGAAGTTCCATGTGAAGGTCTCCATGAAGTCGTTGCTAGGATACAGACTAAACATCCTGAAGCACTTGACTTCAGAGAGATCAGAGACACACGCTGGTGGAGGCCATTCTGAACAACTCAGATCATCCTCTTCATAACACCTTGATGGACCAAGAAAAGAGCGGTGGTGGACGGCTCCTCTCTCTTCACTGCAGGACGGAGAAATATAGAAGATCCTTTGTGCCATCAGACTTCTTCATTCTTCTGCAAATGGTTGATGAGCTGACAGACAAATGAATTTCCCTTTGGGGATCAATAAAGTAATTCGTATTCATAAATCGGAATTAGGCATCAAGGCCTGTAACTTAAAGGCAGCCTTAGTTGAGCCACACGCCGACATGGTAACACTTAATATTAAATGCATAATAACAAGGGACATTTATACAAGACACGAGGCTCAGTTAAATATAAAAGTAATATTAAAAAAAAAGAAAAAGGGGAAAAAAACAATGTTATACAACATATCTATCTATCTATCTATATATATGTGTGTGTATATATATATATATATATATTTATATATCGTATTTTCTGCACTATAAGGCGCACTTAAAAGCCTTTAATTTTCTCAAAAAACGACAGTGCGCCTTATAATCCGGAGCGCCTTATATATGGATCAGTTGGTTAATTGGTTGATCCATACTGGTTGTACACAGCGCTCAAGGCGCTCTGTCAAAATGTTTCAGTATGAAAAACCAATAAAAACAATTTAATAATCCAAAACACCAATCCCTTTATTTTTCTAAGCCTTTTGCTAGACTATCCGCCGGATTAGCTATAAAAGGCTAACGATCCTCATATTCCCGTTTAAGACACGAAGTCTTATCATTCACACTTGGTGAATCTCTAATCTCACCAACAAGTACGACTGGTAAACTACAAGGCCGCACCGCTTGCAGCATTACGGCTACCGTAGTCAGTAAACACCGGTACTGTGCTTACTCACAGTCCTAGTGGATGCATAGCACAACCCCAGTCAAATGTTTGACTACAGTATCTTCTATTCTATGCACCTTGTAATCCGGTGCGCCCTATATATGAAAAAAGTTCTAACATAGGCCATTCATTGAAGGTGCGCCTTATAATCCGGTGCGCCTTATAGTGCGGAAAATACGGTATGTATATATATATATATAAAAGGGTTAGGGAAGAAAAGCTTTCAACAAACCCACCTACTCCACCCTAATGGGGAAAGTACACTGGACATGGGTGCAACGGCCGCAGGTGGTCCCACTGGTCTATTTTATTTCCTCTACTCGCAGCTACATGGCCCTCCAACAGGTACAAACTACATAGGGCTGTGTATAAAACGAATATATTATTGCAACCCTGCTAAAAATACCTATTCGTAAAATACATAATGAATAATATAATGTTTTTAAAAAGTTAATCTTTGGGTAAACTGTTATTACAAAGTGTATTAAAAATATAAAAAGAATAGCTCATAAAGATTATAATAGTTTGCTAAAAGAGTAGAGTTTAATAAATAAGATTAAAAAGATAAATAGATGATTGAATATAAAGCACTCATTTATTTGTTTTGTTTCATTTTGTATTTTATTTTCTATAATAAATGCATATTTTTTTAAAAGAGTGTAAAAGTAATTAAAAAGTGAAAAGATGCATTGTGCTGAGTTTACTTGTCTTGCCAATCGGTGATCAGGGTGAGAGGTCGACCGGATCCGGAGAAGGAGTCGGAACAAGAGAGCCACGACTGAAAGAGCGGAGCTGCATGGCGAGGCGGAGCTGCGGCCAGAAAAGACAGTGAAAAGACTTGAGGTTGAGGAAAGTACGCAGAGAGAAACGGACACTGAGTCTCAGGGTGACTGTTCAGTCAGCGCAGCGTTGTGTCCGAGTCGAAAGAGGGGACTCTGGAAAAGAGTGTTCCATGAGAGGTGCCGCTAGAAGCTAGTGTAGCTCATGCTAGTTACCTGGTAGTCTTCACAAACGAGCCGCTCACTCAGCCTCGTCCTGGTGAAGCCCGGCAGCCTGCATGAGAACACCTGCGGTGCGGTGAGTGTCCGCCAAATGCTTTACCGGGGGGGGGCGGCGAAGGATTCGGCTATGGCCCACGCCAGCCACACGCTGTGTCGCGGAAGGGACGAGGACGACGCTAATCCTGCCCGTGAGTTTGTTGTTGTTGTTGTTTTTTTTTTTGCGCTAGGCGCGAAGCAGCCATATTGGTTTGAGGCTACCGCGTAGCCAAGCGACGTCTCGACCTGCAACGATTCACTGATTGAAGGGCACCCATTTTATTTTCATTAACTGAGAAAGAGTACCGGCTTTAGTTCAATAATATTTTGGTTGTCTGCTTTTGATATTGAATGTTTATTTTGGAGCATTGAAGAGATATTCGTGTGTCAGAGAAACCATTTATTTTGGGTCACTGATATTTACATTTGAAAACAAGGACTTGAAGGTGAATTATTATTATTTTCTTTTTTTTAGTATTGAAATATTTGTCTGCGTTGATTAATATTTACTAAAGTAAATAATTCATATTTACCAGTTGCTATTGTTTTTCATCTTGCATCATAAATACTGGTGTTTATATTTAGGTGGACAACAGAATATTTGTGTTTGATTTTATGAGTGTATCTGAGAGAGTCTAAAAACTTAGAGAGTACCTTTGAGTAAGAAAACCATATTTTATTATTATTTCATTTAGGCTATTTACAGTAGTGACTAAGAAAAAACCTTAAAACAGTAGTAAAAACACACAATTGGTTTAACAGTTCATAGTGTATTACAGTATATTACCTGCATTAGTTTACTAATTAATAAGGTTAAAGAACCTGGGGAGCGCACCTTAGTAATAGGCCAGTCATCTGGAGGGCGCTACATTATGTTTAAAAGTGAAAATAAATGCCTCATTGTATCAGAGGCAAAGCCAGTAGCAGTGCTAACATTATGGGATTTGTTTTTTACATCGTACAATCAGTCAAATCAATGTGGATCCATGATCGTGTAGTTAAACACTCTAGTTAATTGATACCATTTAATATAGTCTACACTTGCTTGACGCAACACGTGCCTACGTGTTGCGTCACGCCCGTGCCCGGTGTAGCAGGTTACGTATCGTGTCGTGGCCGTTCCCAGTGTACTTCCCCTGTAACCCTACCAGTGATGGAAATAAATTATAAATGAATGGTGTAATAATGGTGCTCCTTTTTCAGTAATGACTTATCAAAAAAGTTACTGCTTTCCCTGTTATAATGCCGTTACTGTTACCGACAATAAAATGTGCCGTTGCATGGCGTTGTCACTATACTTGACTTACTGGAGCAACTTTCACCTCTGGAGGCTCTCTCTCAGCAATGGGATCTTTTCAGTTTTGTTTTTTGTTTTGTTTTGTTTTTTCTTTGGTCAGGGGGAGGGAGGGCAAGACAACCACATGAGAGCGTGTCCACATGGATACAGGTTTGAGTTACTCCCCTACAGAGCAGGTCCCAGAGTGGGACAATCTCGTTTTCATGTGGACACCCAAAACAAATCTTTTGTGAAATGATTGGTTTCAACAGTGTGGGGTATCCATATTGGTTGACATCACCTGCCTTACAAAGAATGGCTAGATAAATAGAAGATAGTAAAGTTGTGTAAACCTAATGCTTTTGTGGGACATTCCCGTTCCCAGATGGTTGCAAGGGTTTGGCTGGCAAATTTATCAGGTACCGGTCACTTTGATGTGAAGTTACATACTTTGCACAGTCAGTCCATTTTCATTAAGGTACTGTAACATTCCCATAATATTCTCAGCCCTGATCTAAAGTATGTTTGATTTCCATTGCAGGATTGATTGATCCTTTGAAAAACGTCATCATGGTCAGACCAAGTACTGTTCCAGTTCAAAAGTTCACATCTCGTTAAGTATGGTGAAATATCCTGGATGTGTTCTTAGGCCGCCCATTTCACCGGGGATGCAACGGTGGAGACTAGTGTGGACTTTCGGGAGGATCATATCCCAGAATGCCTTTCGCAGTGACAATGGGCGGAGGAGACATGGATGTATTATATGAACTGGATGCCGGATCGAAAATGGCCGCTGTTCATTTCAATTGGAGTTGCTCGCCTGGCGCATACACCAAAAAAGTTTCTGGCTTCTGGGTTTACTTCTGCATTATGGGCCCACTGAATATGCGCAGTAGAGTCACCCCCCCCCCATGATGCTTTGGGCGCCTCCCATCATGCCTCTGGGCAATGAGAATGAGCAAATCGCGTTCTGGATCAAGCGCTGCATGCCCACGAATGCTAACTTGTTGGGAAACTTGTTGAGCTCTACACAATTAAATAATAGATTTATAGAGCACATAAACTATATATAGCATATTATGTAACGATGTTTCTAAAAGTTAGACATGGTTTTTTGTTTAAGGTAAAACAATCATTTTTTATTTAGCTTATTCTAAAATCACAACCAAAAACACGCTGTCATACTAGTCCATCAACCAAATGAGTCAACCTGTTTCGTCTATTAGATATTTAATGATCCAGTATGTGATATATGACTTCTTGACCGATTCAGTTTCTCCAGAATTTAAAGTTGTTACCGTTTTATAGGCTATATTGGCACATTCATCCATTCACTTTCATTATAGACATTGTGCAGTGCTGTAAAATGCGCATTTTTTTTTTTTTTTTAATATCTTTGCAGTTTCTCTGTTTGTTTTACAGTTACATGATACAGTTTGGATTGTACCTGAGCCATGGATGGAGCTCCTGGACATGTCATAAAATGTTATTCCTTGGTGAGCCCGAGAGTATCTTTTTCAAGCCGACCCTTCATAACACTGTTTTCTCCTGAAGTTACATGTCAGAACCTACATGCTTCTGAATTTTAAATAAAACTTTGCTAACCATCATCATACTTATAATTAGCCCATACAGATTTCCGTTGTGTGTTGTATTTAACATAATTTGGCATTCTGATGCAATATATCTGTTTTAGGCTGTATAATGAAACAGTTCAATACTTTCAAAATAGTTTCATTGCAGTACATATTTTATTTGAATAATGATAACAATATGAAATGAATAACAAATGACAATATACAACGGAAATGTCCATCTGATGCAGCTGGGTGAACAGTGTGATGAAAATACTGAACTAAAACTTAAAGGCAACCAAAATGTATACAAACAAATGAAGAAAAAAAAGGCCACCCTCAATTCCCCTGGTCTATTTATGAGCTTAATGTAAAATAAATAAAACGATAAAACCCGCTGTCAGGTTGGGAAAAGTGCTGGCTCCAATTGGTTTAAACAGAAAATGACAACAAAAAACAAGGTTTTAAATGCAGTTTTACTGCACCTGATCAGAAATATTTTTCAAGAAAATATCATTTCCCACAGTGGAAAAATGAACTCTGTCGCACAAAACTAAACCAGGGCTGTCAAATTTAATGTGAGGGTGCAAAACCACCTAAATCATTAACAAGCAAATTCATCACACTGTTCAGCCACTTCCTGGCTTGATTCAGGCGAGCCAGTTTGCCACTTGAAGCTGCAGGTTCAGCGCATCGAGATGACTCGTGATGTCAGACAGAAAGGCCAGCTCACACAGAAACTTTTCCTCCCTGAGCTCTGTGTCTTTCCCTTTGCTTTCCAGAAATTGACATATTTTCTCACGCAGCTGGAAACATCTGTTCAGGACTTTTCCTCGGCTCAACCATCTCACCTCTATGTGATATGGCACGTCTGCGTATTCCGAACCACACTCCTCCAGAAAAGCCTTGAACTGACGGTGATTCAGACCTTTCGCTCTTATTTCAATCAGGACAGACTATTAAGAATGGAATAAGGCAGGTTGTGAGGCAGACAGACATTTATTGTGTACAAATAATTTTGGCGCTTAGGCCCCAGGGAGTAGCTCGGCTTAGAAGACAGATCGATGGATGTGAAGCTTCTATCAGAAAAGGACTTCCCCCGGGCCCAGACACTGGTGGTGGTAAGAATGACTCCTCCTGACATGGAAGCTTCTGGCTGAAGATGAAGATGGCCTGGATCTTGAGGAGGTGAAGGGGAGGAGGTGGGTTGAGATTTCATGTGCTGGATGACAGCTGGATGAGAGTAGAGAGAGAGACCGCTTTTAAACATGACAAGTGAAAGCTGATTGAAGAGGGAGAAAAGGTGGCGGATTTGAATTGGATGAGGAGAAGTGATGAGGGGTGGATCGAGAGGGAAGCGGGAGAGATGAATAGACTCAGTGGGCGTGCTTAAAGAGATAGTCTTCCTGACTGAACTTTCGCTAAGCTTCATTTCAATCAGGACAGACTATTAAGAATGGAATAAGGCAGGTTGTGAGGCAGACAGACATTTATTGTGTACAAATAATTTTGGCGCTTAGGCCCCAGGGAGTAGCTCGGCTTAGAAGACAGACCGATGGATGTGAAGCTTCTATCAGAAAAGGACTTCCCCCAAAATAAAAGGTATACCATACCTGGATGGGCGGTATCAAATCTACGGGAAAAGAATAATAAACGGGAGCTCATTGCTCATACCATTGCTAATACCACCACCAGAGATATGCATGACTTACCGGGATATCAAGGTTTCAGGTTGCTTTGAGCGGCAATGATGGAGTTGGAGTTGGGTCGAATGTAGGAGGAGTAGGCTGAAGAAAACCAACGACCCATTTGTTGTAGAGAAGCAGAGGAGATGCCTTGCATGGCAGCAGAGGTGGCAGCACCTATTCTGAATGAGTGACCTGAGTACTGCTGTGGTGAGAGATTGCACTGGAGGAGAACCTTTTGAAAATGCTGCAGGAACCATGATTTTGACATTGGATTATTGCTTGGTGTTAGGAAGAGAGGCAATGATTTGAAACAGGATCTAAACCGAATATATTTAATCATAGCTCTATAGGGGCAAAATGGGGAATCAGTGCGAGCTATAACTATGGAACAGGCTCCCTTGGCTTTGGAATGTTTAAGGAACAGGCAATAATGAGAGGGGTGAAATGACAGATCTGAATAGCAAATATCTTTAACTGGATCAAATAAATTAGAAGGCGAAGTGAATTCGCTAATCCTCAAAAACCCATAGAAGGCTAATAGGAAGACATTGATGAGAAGAGAATCTATATGAGGAGAAAACAAGCCCTTACGGAGAACCAACACCATGTGGTGCAGTATGGCGAGAGTGATTGGGCGTCTGTTATCATGTGACTGGGGGAAGCATTTAGAAATTCCCTTCAACAATAATTTGACTGATGGGTTGGCAAACAGACTGGGGAAAGAAGGATCATAGCACATAACATTTAACTGGATGCCTGCTAGCAGGCCACGAATATACTGAGGCTTAAATTGACGAACGTCCGTACAATAAGTAATAAATGCACAAACGGTTTTAATGAGAACAGGTTTCAGGGGAATGTTGAGAGGCACAGAAAGTGACAAAAGTAACCCAAGCAAAATCGTAGGTTCTTAAAGTGGAAGCAGCTAAACCTTTCCTCATATAAACCCTAGCAGACTCTAGATAATTATGCAGTGGTGCATCTAGTATACTAGAAAAAAAAGCAGCAGTTACTTGTAACTGCTGCTTTGTGATGTTTTTTTCTGACATGAATGCCTGGCTAATTTCGCGGATCCTGATCAGTTTCTCTTCTGGGAGAGAGGCTTTCATCTCGACGGTATGCAGCAGGATCCCTAGAAACCCAAGGGATGTCGCGGGGCCGAGAGTTTTCTCCTCAGAGAGGCGCACCAAGCTGGCTGAACAGGTGCTTCAGTTTTTCCAGCGAGGAACCCGAGCGGTCATTTGGGGAGTCAATGAGCAAAAAATCATCCAAAAGATGAAGCACTGATGAGAGTTTAACATTAATAAGCAGGATCCAGCAGAGAGCCTCTGACACCATGTTAAAAATACACGGACTGCTCCTACAGCCAAAAGTGAGTCTAACTGCGAAATAAAACTTAGACTCCCACTTTATGCCAAAAAGATGCCACTGAGACGGGTGAATGGGGACGATCTTGAAGGCATCGGTTATATCTGCTGTAGATAACCAAGCCCCCTGCCCGGCGAGTTTAATTAGTTTAATTGCGCTGTCGACTGTGGCATAGTGGAGTGAGAACGGAACGGGAGGGATGAGACTGTTAACGCGCATGACGGGGCCTGAACAAGGGGCTGATAAATCAAATATTAGTCTTTTCTTTCCTGAATATTTCCTCGTGGCTATACCTATTGGACTAGTGTGAAACATGGAGAAAGGAGGGGAGTCGAAGGGGCCGATTAAGTAACTTTTATTAAGTTCTTTCCCTAGCAGCTGAGATACGCTCTCTGGGTCTTTGAGAGCAGACTGGAGATTTTTTGCAACATAGCTGGAGTCCAGGGATGAAACAACTCCGACTTGGAAACCTTGTGATAGTCCAGTGAGCAGGTGATTAGTGAAAACAGAGTCAGGATGAGCAGACAATTCAGCAGCCAGAGCTTTTAACTGGAGTAGACGGATGATTTCTTAGAATGACTGAGAGCCGCGCCGGTTCGTTTGCCGAGAGCGAGCCAGGCGGGCGGGGATCAGGCGGCGGGGACACACAGATCGGGGGTGCGCATCCTTGCATGCACTTTCTACCACGCTTGTCGGTCATGGAGCGTGGTGTGGGACCATCATGCTGAGATGTAGGAGCCGGCGGCAGAAATGGTAGCTGTGGGCACAGAGACTCGGGGTGGTCAGTGCTCCCGCATGTGCGGCATGAGACTGCCTGAGAGCCACCGACTAACATGATGAGAATTTCCGAGTCCAGGACTGACCAGTTTAATCGGATGTTAGAATGAGAAATGTAAAGGGCCGCCTTAATGGAAAATGCTTTGTGGTACTGTCAAAATATATTTCTCCCATATTTTAGATTGAAATCGCTTATAAGAGCCAGATAGGCATCCAATTCGACCCTCCTGTCGGGAAAAACGGAGCAGATGACGTCCCTGAAAATCCCGAATGCGACCAGGAATTCACCCATTGACAAATCTCTGGTGAGACGAGGATCGGCAGATTTGATGATGGCGGTGATATTCTCAGTGGAAGAGACTTTTTTGTCGCACTCTGGAGATGGGAGGATAAGGCTGACGAGGTTAACATCTTTGCCTTGCAGGATCTTTTGCCTTATGTGTGGAGAAATGTTTGCAGCAGAGGGAATGTATGGCCTACCTAGCAGAGGAGCAGGGACAGCTGACACCAGCGAGTGAGACACCGCTGCGTTAATTGTGGCAGGCGGAGGAGGAGCGCTTGTGTGTGGCAGTGCAAGAGCCGGGGCTGAAGCATTTTCTAGAGACTGAAGGCGGGAATCGATAGCCTGAACGGATCTCACCAGGGTCTGCATGCTGGATAGCAGGACGTCGTTAGACAGCGAAGATGGACCAGTCGAAGAGCCGGCGGCCGGTGCGGCAGCAACAGCGGAGGCCGGCGGCGGAGCAGCGGCGGGCACGGCAGCGATGAAGACCTGCAGAGAAGGCGCGGCGGCAGCTGCGGCTGCCGGATGAGGTCCAGCGATGGTGGCAGGAACTGACCGGCTGGCTGATGGAGGATGCCTCGATGAAGACGCTCTCCTCTTTGAACGAGGTCCGTCTGACTTCTTGGACCCTTTTCGCCTGCGCTGAGACTCAGTCGGTGCGGGTTCCTCCACAGAGACAGGAGAAGCAGCGGGGGAATCGCTAACCGCGATCAGGCGCGCTAGCTCTTGAAACTGGGACAGTTGGAGCCCAGGGGCTGGAGAAACTCCTTGGGCCCTCAGCTGAGATACCAGGATCTGATACTCGGACTGAGAGGATGCGATTCGGACGCT
Organism: Caranx ignobilis; assembly: GCA_021432705.1. Classification (NCBI taxonomy): domain Eukaryota; kingdom Metazoa; phylum Chordata; class Actinopteri; order Carangiformes; family Carangidae; genus Caranx; species Caranx ignobilis. Next base: position 19,395,189 of record MU269990.1, read on the forward strand.
TCTGCGCTGCACAGAGGGAGACTGTGCTGCCTCCAGCAGAAGTTCACCGCTCGGATTAAAATCATCGAGAGGATCAGAGTCGTAATCCGACATTCTCAGGCGAGCAGCAAAGAGGCAGCAAAGAAACAAAAGAACAAACTCCATACAGGTATGCGCAAATCGAACAGATTTCGTGTGCTGGATGACAGCTGGATGAGAGTAGAGAGAGAAACCGCTTTTAAACATGACAAGTGAAAGCTGAATGGAGAGGGAGAAAAGGTGGCGGATTTGAATTGGATGAGGAGAAGTGATGAGGGGTGGATCGAGAGGGAAGCGGGAGAGATGAATAGACTCAGTGAGCATGCTTAAAGAGATAGTCTTCCTGACTGAACTTTCGCTAAGCTTCATAAAGTTAACCACTCTTGTTACTGTGGTCATAACATGTTCCATCTTTAGGGCTTTGCCGCATAGTGATTCTTGATGTATGATGCAATGATAAACAGTTAGCTCACCTGCACAGTTCTCCTCCCGCATCTTCTCCTGAACCCTGCCCACCAGTCCACTTTTTAAGCCGCAGATCGCTGGCGCACCATCTGTCGTTAATGCCACGAGTTTATCCAACGGCAGCTTCATGTCAGTGACACATTTGTAAACCTCTTCAAAGATTTCCTGACCTGTGGTTGTGCCATGCATCGATTTTAATCCCAAAAGTTCCTCCGTCACACACAGATTTGAGTCCACTCCGAATGAAGACTGACAGCTGGGCAGTATCAGACATGTCACAGCTCTCATCTACAGCCAGGGAGAATGCCACGAAGTCTTTTGCCTTTTCCATCAGCTGGTCATATAGATTGGTGGCAAGCTCACATGTGCGATCAGCTACTGTGTTTCTGCTCAGGCTCACATATAAAAATGTTTGCTTTTTCTCTGGGCACACAAGGTCACAAACTTTCAGCATGCACTTTTTCACAAACTCTGCCTCACTGAAGGGCCAGGAGGATTTTGCTATCTCCGCTGCCACAATAAAACTGGCCTTTACAGCAGCCTCACTTTGTGATGTGGCTTTTTTAAACATAGTCTGTTGTGAAACCAAACTTCTTTTCATCTCCTCTACTTTCTGGCGTCTTTGAGTCATGTCCAGGTCCTTGTACTTGTCCTGGTGTTTCGTTTCGTAGTGCCGTCTAATATTGTACTCCTTCGTTACTTGCCACATTGGCTCCACATACAAGACAAACAGGTCTGTCTTTTATATAAGTAAACATATATTCTGCTTCCCATCTGTCCAGAAAGCTCCTATTTTCTGCCTTTCTTTTTGCCATTTTTAGGAAGGGTCACGGTGCCAGTAGCTGCTGGAGGTCTATGGCAACTGTCAACAGAGGAGCTGGTGTTTTGGCGCGTCCTGATTGACACACCAAAACACCAGCAGAGCATTCTGGGATTTGTAGTTTTTTGCGATATATGCGCCATATAATACCAATGCCGGCGGGCCAGCCATAGTAATCATTTGGTATTGTTTCGCGGGCCAAATATAATTACACTGCAGGCCAAATTTGGCCCGTGGGCCAGAGTTTGACGCCTATGCTGTAGAGCTTAAATCACAGTCTACATTAAATCATAATCAACTGTCTTTTGTGCATTTTTAATGAGAAATTAATGTTAAACATGACAGATTAGCTCAGAACACCTCAGATTATGTTATCATGAGGGCTTTATACTCTTACCTTTTAATATTGAAGAGTATATTTAGCCTACACATAATTTCTTTACTGCACAGATCTACAGTTGTATCTACAGGATGCTGGTGGTGGTTATAAACTCAGCCACATGTGGTTTGTTTTTGTAAGCCATACTGTGTGTTTAAGGAAAATTACAGCTCTTTGAATTTCATTTACCTACAATCAGAAAAAAATGCATCTTCCTTGTCTTTACTGCGTGTGTTTATAGGTAGTTCCATCATCATTAAGCCTTCAGGTGGCTGTGACTCTTTATTATTAAACAGTTTAACCGTACAGTATTTCCACAACATGTAGGACGTCAGTGTCCACTCATGCAGCTGTTACACAACCAGGTATTTCAGTATATACATGAATGCCCCAGACACTGCTGCAGATATTGGATTTGTGGAGAAAAAAAGTCACAAGCATGTTTTTCACACAATTTAATAATGAATGTAGGTGAACATCTAGGTGACTAATAGAATATGCGCTTCAACTGGTAGCAGCAAAGTCTGGTAGCTCTGAGTTTTTTTACTCAACCTTTGCTTTATTTTTGTTATTTTTGTCAGCTACTGATGGACCCTTCTGTTGGAATAATAGTTTTTTCAAGAGAAGAGCTTTTGTCCCTGAAACGGAGCAAGTCTGGAGTATTTCACCCTATTCCAGCTGAGATAAGGAGGTATTTTCGTGGTGGTTGTGCTGGTGCAAAGTTGAAGGCAAGGAAATGGAGATACAAGCCTGTTTGACCATCTGTCATCTAGGGTGGACGATTAATCAAATTTTGATCGTGATTTCAATTCTGGCCCCTAACGATCATAAAAACACTGTAAAGAAAAACGATTAATGTTCCGCGCGGCATGTATGCAAGTTCCCGCGCTGTAAGCACCGTGAACGCACCTCTGTTGTGTGCGGCTGCAGCAAGTGTGTTTGAGCATTTACAACATGGCAGAAAGGCAGCCTTTAGTCGAGAAGAAAGGTAGAACAACTTCAGTAATTTGGAGACACTTTGGCTTCAAATCATCGGATGTGGAGCAGAAGGAGATCGTATGCAAAGTTTGTCACGCTGTCGTGTCTGCGCCCCAAGGCAACACGACCAATTTATTTAAACATTTAAAGTTCAGCCATAAAGTGCTTTACGACCAAGTACTGAAGGAGCAGAAGAACCAAAAAAGTGCATCAACCTCAGCCACCGCAACACAGTCCTCCATTACGGACACACTTTATAATGCCGCTCCATACCCCACAGGTTCCCGGCGACAGCGAGACATAACAGAGGCTGTGACATTTATGATAGCAAAGGACATGTGTCCCATTAGCACAGTGAGCAACCCAGGCTTCAAAGCACTGGTCAAGACTTTGGACAAGCGTTACGTGCTGCCATCACGTAAATATTTCAGCAGAGTTGCGCTGCCTGCTTTGTACAATAAATGTCGTGCTGAAGTTGAAAAAGATGTCTCCACTGCCGAGTATTTTGCCACCACAACGGATCTGTGGTCAAGCTGTACTATGGAGCCATACATATCCCTCACCGTGCATTACATCGATGCAGATTTCACCATGAAGACTAAATGTCTCCAGACAGCATTTTTCCCTGATGACCACACAGGGATAAATATTGCTGATGGTTTGAAGCAAGCTATGGCTTCATGGGATTTGAAGGAGGAGAAACTTGTGTGTATAACTACAGACAATGCCTCAAACGTCAGGCTGGCAGCTGAACTCAATGGCTGGATAAGGCTGCAGTGCTTCGGGCACAGACTCCACTTGGCCATAGGTGAGAAATTTTCTTTCCTCCTTACTGTGTGACGTGTGATGTTATTTATTAAACAATGCATTAGACAGTATCAAACAACTGTAACAAGAGTAAGGGTAGGGCTATATGTTTAAATATTACTATGGTAAAAGTAAAAGTCACCTAAATATTTTTACTTAAATGTGGAGTGGAAGTGAAGTAGCAGAAAATGGAAACACTTTAGTACAAGGACCTAAAAGTTTTACTGAGGTATAGGACAATATACTAATTACATAACTGAAAATAATGTGTGGGAATTTTTCTCTGAATCACTCAATAACCTTCGACATGTCATTCATTGATTTTATTAATAGATAACATATTTCATGTGACCCACATTATGATCTCACTTAAACTCAGTCAAACTGACACTTTGTCATCCTAGAGAATGCAATGAAGGACAGCAGGATTGACTGTGCGATGGGGGTCTGTAAAAAAGTGGTCAGCACCTTCTCCTACAGCTGGAGAAAAAATAGGGAGCTAAAAGAAGCCCAGAGGAAATTGAACCTGCCCGAGCACTCCTTGAAGACGGAGTGTCCCACCAGATGGGGATCTCGACAAGCCATGATCAACAGGGTCCTTGAGCAGCAGAAGGCTATCACCCAGGTCCTCTCCAGTGACCGTAAAACCAGACATCTGACCATCACATGGCAGGACATCGAGGTACTAGAGGCCGTCAACAAGTCACTTAACCCTCTAGTTGAGTTTACAGACGCACTCTCTGGGGAAAAATATGTGAGTGTATCACTTGTGAAGCCCACCCTCCACCTCTTCCGCACATCCATACTAGCAGTAGAGGAGAATGACACAGACCTCTCCAAGAGCATGAAGCAGAAGATCATGGGTTACCTCAAAGAGAAATATGATGACTCAAAAACACAAGAGCTCCTCGACATGGCCTCTGCTGTGGACCCAAGGTTTAAGCTGAAATATGTGGCTGAAGAGAATCGAGAATCAATCGAAGCCAGACTGACATCTGAAATGAAGACTGTCATGATAACACTACTACTACTACTACTGTCTAAGTACTCTACTTAATAATAATAATAATGATGATAATAATTTATCATTACTAATTTAGCAGTAGTATACTCGTATTTAACTGTAGTAGTAATGATTGTATTAAAAATACATATTTGACAGTAAACTCAATGTAACAATGTAAACTTAAAATGTAGAGTAATACCATTACGTGTAACTACCATTCACTCAGGTGAAACATGAAATTCATGTTGTCTTAAATAATATATTTCCCCATCTTCAAGGAGAGCACCCCTACTGAGCCAACCACGACACCAGCTGTTGACACTGATGCTGCTACTGGTGGAGCCCAGAAGAAGAAGAGGGGCTTGGGCAGCTTCTTCAAAGCCACAGAAGACACAGCTCCAGGACCATCTCCTCAGCCAGACCAGGCCATAGCTTTTGAGCTTCAGGCCTACATCCAGGCAAGGCCACTTGACACTGAGGCTGATCCACTTGAGTGGTGGAAAGCATCACAGACACTCTACCCACGGCTCTCCAAACTGGCTAGGAAATACCTGTGCATCCCGGCCACAAGCGCTGCATCAGAGCGGGCTTTTAGCACAGGTGGAGATGTTGTCACCTGCCTTCGTTCATCACTGAAGCCAGACCAAGTGAACAGACTGGTGTTCCTAGCCAAAAATCTGAGTTTGTAAGAAGCAAACTGCAGGGAGTATAAAAATATGAGGCCAATCCTGTTTTGTTTTTAAAAAAAGGTTTTTGAAAACACTTTAAAAAGTGTTTTGGGTTTTGTTTTTGGCTGTGTTATTAGTCCTTTTTGCATGTTGCAAGTTTTGCATGTAGATTGTGGTTATTTATTTTTATTTATTGTTTTTGAATATTGATATTATTCGTTCATTTGTAAATATAGAACAGGAGTGCATGTAGATTGGATATTTATTTTTATTTATTATTTTTTTTATTGCTATTATTATTTTAATATATTATTATTTTCCTTTTGTTTTACCTGTTAATAATTTATTTCTGGTTGTTTTTTGTTATATTTAAAGTTGAGTGTTTGTGACTTAATAAATATACAGGTTTTAAAATCAATGAATAATTGTGTTTATTAATCGTGATTTCAATATCAATCAAAATAATCGTGATTATTATTTTTGCCAAAATCGTCCAGCCCTACCGTCATCATGGGAAACGTTAACTCTCTGCCCAACAAAAGTGATGAGCTGGAGATATTGGTGAAGACTCAGAAAGTGTACCGTGAGTGCAGCCTGATGTGTTTTACTAAAACCTGGTTGAATCAAAACATCTCAGATTCCATCGTGGATATACCTGGTTTCACTCTCATACGATCAGACAGAGATGCTAAGGCTAGTGGCAAGAAAAAAGGAGGAGGGCTGGCCTTATTCGTGAACCAGAGGTGGTGCAATCCTGCACATATTACTGTCAAGGAGAAGATGTGTTGTCCAGACATTGAACTATTGGCTGTTGGAATGCGACCATACTATGTACCAAGAGAATTCAGTCATATCATAACAATACTTGTGTACATCCCCCTCCAAAGGCAACTGCTGAAGTTCCATGTAAGATACTACATGATATGGTTGCCAGGATACAGACTAAACATCCTGAAGCACTTGCAATAATATCGGGAGACTTCAACCACGTTTCCCTCTCCTCCCACCTGACTGGATTTACATTGTTTGTTAATCGTGCTACCAGAGAAAACAAAACCTTGATCAGCTGTATGCCAATGTCAAAGAAGCTTACAGAGCTACTGCCTTACCACCACTGGGCAGGTCAGATCACAACTTGGATTTTCAGCAGACCTGTTACAAACCCTGTGTGCAGAGGGAACCTTCAACTACACTCACAGTAAGGAAATGGACACCTGAGGCTAGCGAGGCTCTAAGGGACTGCTTTGAATGCACACAAAGAACTAATACTCAGTACATCTTGATCCAAGTACAGAATAAGGTCAAGTCATTGACTCGTGCTTACATTTACTTTAGCAGAATACAAATGTTTTTCACTATGTCATGGTCCATGTCTTTCCATTCCCTGTTATGTTCCTGTTTTATCTTGAAGTTCAGTGTATTGCCTTCCTGTGTGCTCCCTGCTTGTGATTATCCTGATGTGTTTCACCCGTCATGATCACACCACCTGTGTCTTCCCTTGTGTATTGAACCTTATTGTCTCCCTTTGTCTTTGTTGGATTGTCTGTGTTGCTACCATGTGTCATCTGTCTTCTTGTGTTCCTGCCCTGAGTTTTTGCGTTTAAAAAATAAGCTTGTTTGAATAAATCCCTCCATACCCTGTCCGAGTCCGCATTTTGGGTCCATCTACAGACCTCCTTCTTGACAGACTACAGACATTTGCTTTGACATATTACCCCTGTTATAAACTTACATGTCCAAGATCATATAGTGCTGGAGTTTAAAGGTTTACAGTAAATAGTATGTGTGCTTAATTGCATTATCTTTATGTACCTTAAAAACATACACAAAAACAGAGAAACATTTGACTTGACTTCTCGTCATTCTCGTCCCTTTCATAAGGGTTTGGCAATGGTGTTATGTACACCGCATCAACTGTTTCAACAAGACATTTTGTTTTGATCATGTCAGGCCAGACAGCATATATAAAAGTACTTTGTACATTAATTTGTGAATCTTATATCGAGTAATTTATTCTTTGTTCCAAAGATGTGCACTTTTCTTTTACCTTTTTTTTTTTTTTTGACAAGGAAGGACTTCAGTTCTCAGTTGGAGACACTATTTTGTTTACCTTTTTTAAAAGAAAATGCACACTTTTTCCTTTACCATTTTTGACAAAGAAGGACTGATCTTGGAGAGACTATTATGTTTACATTTTTACATGCAAATATGCATTTTTTCCTTTCATTTTTTCAGCAAAGAAGGACTTGATTTCATAGAGGCTCTTTGTTATTGAAATGCACATCTTTAATGATTTAAGCTGATATTTGTAAATACGCTGTATGGTATGGCTTAAAATGTCATATAAATATATCAAACTTGTCCTCAAGAAGAACAAGAAGTATATTTCAAGTATATGAATAGTATGCTCAAGTAATATGCTAAGCAAACTTACAACTACACTTAAAGTATAACAAGTAAACTAGTAAAATAGCAAAAAATCGTATTTTTATTTTTAGTGATTCTAAGTTCATAAAAGTATACATCAATAAACTAAAATGTGGACTAGTAGTATATACCTTGTACACTAATAGTATATAGTTGAGTGTACTTGTATACTTGAAAGTGTACTTTAGTAATCTTAAGATGACCTTATAAAGTATACTTAATGTATACTTTTATAAAATCAAAATGTTCCAATTTAGTCCAAAGAAGTATTACATTAGTATACTTTCTAGTACACAACAATATGTGGTCCGTAGTATACTTGCTATACTTGTACTTAAGCCTATTTAATTAAATGAACTTTTAAGCATACTACTTTTTGCTAAGAGTCTTTATCTAATGTCAACTGTACTTTGGCTGCTTAAGTGGGGTTAAATTTTCCTGCCAGTAGAATGGCCTGTACGACAAAGGGCAAAACTTAACCCTTGTATTATGTTCACTTTTTGGACCCTTTGGTACTGTTCGGGTCAAACTGACCTGGGACATTATTGTTGGTTTCAAAAGCAATACAGAAATAAAAATGTACATGAAAAAACCAGCAACCAACATATATTGTCTTTATCTCCATTCCAAACAATGTAGATAACATACATGAGTAATGTTTGCAAATAATCTCTGCTAGATCACATTTAACAATGGAAGTGTCATTCGTTTTTTTGTGATAAAGTTATATGTATGGTATGGCCATGGCCCTATTATTATGCACTATTGTATATTAGGTATCTATGTACTGTGGCTGTTATGTGGGCTACTGTGATTGACCTCTCCCCCTCCTTCCGAGGATCTGCTCCTGGCTCTGCCCCGCCTCCTCGTGAGTGGACCTGCGCCTGCCATGGGTTGGCTGCCGCGGGGACCCGGCCCCTTCAAAAACCCGCTGGTACACCGAGACAAAGGAGAGAGATCACCAGCCCTGTGTCGACCATCGTGGTGTCAAATTTGAACCGTATTCTGTGAACCTTTTGTGTGTGAGAGACATCATTTGTATAGGTTATAGAGCACGAAGCAGTAGGAGTGAGCCACCATTTATGTTCTTCAAGTTTCCTCCTGTTTTTATTAATAACTTAGGGAGACAGGCCTAGTGCTGTATTTTTGTTTTTTTATTTTCTTTTAAGGCTTTAGTTAGTTTGGGAGGTAGGTAGTGGGGTTTTGTTTATTATTTTGGCCTGGGCTCACCCTGAAGCGACGCTTCTTTGTTTTTGTTGCTCGTTCATTTGCTTGTTATCATTACTGGAGAATAAATCCACCTTACGTTAACCAAACGTGTTCTAAGTGTTTATGTTACTCGGCCTGGCCCTAGATGGGCTCGTAACAATATAAAAATTCCACTATAATAAAGCCTTGGGTAGCATAATTCATGCTTATCTATGAAAAATTGAAATGAAAGAATGTTCTCATTGATATTTACTATTTTGAACTGATATTCTCAATTGATTTTCACCTTTATCTTATTATAATCACCGCTGGTTGTGGGGCTCTCCTTGCGGCTGGCTGTCCTTCTGGTGCATGCTCCGAGTCAAGATCATCTTCAAATTCACTTTCATACTCAGAATCTGTGTGTGTCCTTGTAAGTGTAAGTATGTCTGTGTGTACAGTATGTGTATGTGTCCATGTATGTGTATGTGAATGTGTGTGTGGAAGTGTGTGTGTGTATGTATGTGTATGTGTCCATGTATGTGTACTGTATTTGTGTGTGGGTGTGTGTGTCTGTGTGTCTGTCTGTCAGTCGGTGTATGCATGTGGGTCAAATTGACTCGAACATCTTATGAAGGACATAAACGTGTAGAAGTATTGTAGCATGTCAAGGCAATTTTTTTTTTCTTTCACATGTTCTTCACATAAAATAAGCCAGGCCATGGAGTTTCAGGTCAAAAAGTTGTTTCCTTGTATCATTTTTCTTTTAGTAAAAATTTGAAATGGGTTAAATTGACCCAAGTACATGGAAAAGTAAAGACAAGAAAAAAATCTTCAATCTAATACCACTGCGTCTGTGAAGAAGACATGCACAATGCTTACACAGGGTGTACTGAGTTTCCATTTGTTGTAGTAGTGTCGGTATTGTGGAAAACCAGCCTTAATACACTGGTCCTGAGGAAAGCATCCCAGTCTTTCAAGGATGCAGGTGCAGCTGGCAACAGTGCACTGCACAAAAGAAAACAAAGAATAATAATGGGGGTTTACCTTCAGCAGTAGGTGACATTTTAGAATGCATACCTGGCCTATCCTGGGGTTGGTTATCCAGACAGAGAGTCTGATTCCAGTGCTGATACAGCTACAGCATCCTCAGATTCAAGTGGCAAGTACCTGTGGTTTACGTGTGTGTGGTGTGTGTGTGTGTAGACCAAAGCATCTCCAAGTAGCATCTCCAACCTATTCCACAAAGGGCTGGTGTAGCTGCAGGTTTTTGTTCCAACCAAGCAGCATCACGCCAAACTTGACTTATTTAATCAGCTGATCTCAGTCTTCAGACAGCTGATTGGTCAAACTGTATGCTCTTTGTTGGTTTGAAAAAAACCTGCAGCCACACCGGCCCTGCATGGGATACTTTGGAGATGCCTGGTGTAGACCAGTTAGGCAGCAGTCCAACAGAAGAGAAAACTACAGTGTGTCCTAGTTTGTATTTGAACATTGTTAAATCAAACTCTTGTGAGCTTTTTAGAGCATGCTCTTGATCTAGTAATGCCAAGCACTCACTTGGCCTTCAGATGTTGTAAGTCTGATGCTGGGCCCAAACTCTGCCCTCTCTGGCAAAGAGTTTTTGGGAGGTAATTGCTCTGGATGCTTCTTGCTCCCTTTCCTCAGACACATTGTTTTTCATGCACACCCTCTTCAGGTGAGTTGTACTGGATTGTTCGGGGCTTGTTGCAAAGCAGGCAGTAGACACTGTTTCTCTCCATATGGCTTGTTGCCCTTCAAAAAGAGAGAGATAAACATAGGATAAAACCAAGTTGCATTTTGTGTGTGTGTGTGTGTGTGTGTGTGTACACGTGCGTGTTGAGACAGTATGACAAGGTTGCCAAAAAAATGTGATGCATCCTTAAGAGCATTTTCTCCACAGATGTTCATTAGAGGAGGCAGTCCTCTCAAACTGTTCAGGAGGTACACTGTATTGCCAAAAGTATTCACTCACTTTGACTCACATATGAACTTACAGTAAGTGACATCCCATTCTTAATCCATAGGGTTTCATTTGATGCTGGTCCACCCTTTGCAGCTATAACAGCTTCAACTCTTCTGGGAAGGCTGTCCACAAGGTTTAGGAGTGTGTATGAGAATTTTTGACCATTCTTCCAGAAGCACATTGGACGAGAAGGCCTGGCTCTCAGTCTCCTCTCTAATTCATCCCAAATTTGCTACATGGATGTGATTTATTTTTAGGGTTACACAGTGCAATAGGTAGAAGTACAGCCAAACCCCTGACACTCTTACACCAGACCACAGTTTAAATTCATTGTCTGAACCGCCATGATGAATTTTAATTTTCAATAATTTAATAGTCTGTTAAAAGCAGCTAACATCTTAAAATCCTTTCTAATGTTCCTACAATGAAAATATTCCATTACACATTAATTGTGACTTGTGTTTCATGTTTAATATCAGGCCAGGATTTTTATTACACTAGTGCCTAAAACCCCCATTATCACATCACATTTATGGGCTTTTACATTATTTCAGTGATCATCTCATCTTTTGTTTAAAGAGAGTGGACAGAGAGGAGAGCTGATTGATGTGAGGAAAATTAAAACAGAAGTAGAGGGGATTAAAGAGAGGAATGGTAAAAAGGCAATAAAATGAGGGAAGGACAAGGTAAAGAAAAGGGTGGAGAGATGGGGAATGGAGGTCAGAGGACAGTGGGTAGAGGGGGAGATGTATATGGAGACAAAGGGAGAGAAGGGTTTGGGTGGAGGAGAGAACAGTGGAGGGAGGCTCTTCTCACTCGCATTACATCTTTTTTTCATAACTTTTAAAAAGGTGGAGGGAGTGAGGAGAGGCAAGGTAGGACGCATGAAGGGTAGTGCGTGTGTGTGTGTAGGGTTTTGAGTAGGAGTATTACGCAGAGAGGTAATGGAGTGGATGTGTGTTTGTGTTGTTTTGACCAAAAGAGGGGGAGTGCAGAGTGTAAGGAGTGTGTGTGAAGTGTGTGTTTCAGATTTTGAACACGAGTAGAAAGTGTGTGTGTTTGTGTAGTGGGTGACATGTTAGAATGGATGGATGGATGGAGTAGTCTGTGCTGATGTCATATTTATAGAAATAGGACCGTGTGTGTGTGTGTGTGTGTGTGGACAACTTGTTGTTTGAAACCACTGATGTAGGTATGTTTTGGTATTGCTGGGACATAATGACTGTTTTTTCATCATGTGGATGGTGTATGTGTGTTGCCTACCTGGTGAAACATTATTCCCCAGCATCTCTGTCATTGGGATAATTCAGCCTGCCACAGTGGTTTGAGGAACACGAGTTCAAAATGTTGGCTTGGCCTCCAAATTCCCAGATGTTAAGCCAGTCAAGCATCTGTGGGATGTGCTGGACAGAGGAGTCATGGAGGCTCTGCCTTACAACTTCCAGAGCAGCAGAAAGAATCTGCTGGTAACATCTTGGGTCGCTTTCACCCCAGAGCTGTTTGGTCCACTTTCAACAGACCAGAGCTTGTTTCCTCCGATAGTCCACTAGGTTTGGAGAGCTCATCGGAGCTCTAGTGCAGACCAAACAAGCAAACTCTGGTCCGCCTGAAAACGCTTGCAAGTAAACCCAGGTGTGGTTTGAATGTAGTGTGAATGCTCACTGGAGCAAACGAAAGACCATATGAATTGAAGTGAATCGTAGTCTTTCATCCGTTGTGTTTCTTGACGGTGCCATTTTTCCTTCATTGTAAGAGTGAAATGTTCTCTACCTCACTGCCTAACCTGATGGTCACATTGAATGGCTTACTAAAGAACAAATGCAATCGCCTGAACAACAACAGCTTTTATTTTGAAATGAGAAAGTGATGTAATGTTATCTTCTGTTAGTTGTATCTTTTAGATGTTAAGTTGCTGCAAAGAATCTTTAATGGCTCAGTTACAGATCCTGTACATTTCGCTTTTATCGCCTTGTTCTTCCTTGTAACTACAGCATAGTCAGCATTATGGCCTCAAAGCAAACAAAACAAAGGCTTGAACATAAAGAGGCCAGTAACATAAAGGTTTTAACAATATTCCAAGCTTTATTAACGGATGAATTCAATAAAAAAAAAAAGAGAGCTCAAAAGGGATGTAGGTGCCTGCTAAACATAACAAGAGGAGGGAGGACAGAGACCGACCCAGCAGTGGGCTGTAAGATCTCCTCCAACTGTCCACAACAAAATAAACTACCTAACGACCAAAAGAACAACTAAAACCAAAAATGGGACCACTGGCCACCCACCCCCTAAACTAAACCAACAAAAGCCCAGCGATCTAAAACGCATGGGAACCATAAAGAAACCAGAAACAATAATGCTTGGAATGTAAACTAAACGAAACAACAAGGAGAACTGAGGAAGTAACCACACCTCCTCCCACGGTGTCCAAGAGAGAGAGTGTGTGTGTGTGTGTGTGTGTGTGTGTGTCAGAGAGAGACCCCACACCTCTCTCCACTCCTTTAAATACCCCGAGAGAGGAAAACAGGTCCATGTGTAACAATCAGTAAATACTTGGCTAGACAACATGCCCAAAACAGCTAACCTAACATGGGGACAAGCTGGGGACAAGGTGCTCCAGTGATTTAGAGACAAGGGTGGTTGTAGCAGCTCCTCCTGAAGTCAACAGTCACCTCCCTTGGCTTCCCCACATTGATGCAGATGTTGCTTGGTTAGCACTAGTCCTCCAGTGTCCCCACCTCCTGTCTGTGCTGCCGTCGTAGTTTTTCATGTGAACAAATAAACGTCAAGCTTGAAGCCAACCTCATAGACATGTCTCAGAATTCAGCGATCTCTGTGTGAGTGCCTTTCAGAAACATATGGAGAGTTCCTCAAGCACCTTCATTGTTCTCTCTCCCTCTCTTAGGCACAACGGAAGCATATTCATTCAGCTCTCTACAAAGTTTGAAGAAACGTTGCTTTAACCAAGTTTCTCATGTTTAAAGTTTACCCACAGTGCTTTCCTCCAGCTTAGTCACTGTTACAAAAAGTGCATTAGTTAAAAAGTACTTACTGCATATCATTGCAGCTTATAGATTCAATTTCCCTACATTATTTTCCTTGGAAAGGGCATTTGTCTCCCACTGTGGTGACTTGCATATTTGCAACTCTCAAATACTGGAATAATTGCAGCTTTTTTTTATTTTTCCCATTGGCTAAAGGAGGTGGGACACTAGACTTAGTGGATTACAACAAAAACCAAGGTACTTTAGTATCTTGTATTAAAGGTTTTTAGAGAGAACATTTCAAGAACAACGCTTCAGTGTGATGTGATGAAGTCTGTGTATCGGGGTCATGTTGGGGAAAAATGTTTTAAAACATCAAAAATATCTTTAAAATATGTGGAACAAGGAGGACACTTTAAATGAGGAGGTTCTTCATCTTTTGACTCATCATCATCAAAGGAACTTGGGGGGTGTTTACAAAATTACTTGTTCAGTTCATATTGCTAATTCAGTCTTATTTTTTTCCTTTGTCTGTTTTTTAAAGCTATAGTGCCTAAATTCTGTCGACCCCTTGAGGAATTCCACATTGTCAACACTGGCACTTCTGTGTCAGCATAGGCTGCGGTCACACATACATGAATGCAGGCACTGGCAGGTGAAGTACAATCGTCTGTCAGAGCTGAATGTGGCTGAGGTTGCAGTCACAGTGACATGAATGCAGACACCAGCAGGCGAGGGACAAAGTGGTTATGGGTGCACACAGCCTTAGCTTACCAGCTAGCAGAGTCTGTCGGCTCGATGTAGCATTAGCTCATCCAGCTGGACCACAGCGCTTGTGGTGCTCTGGTTCAGCCAGGTTTCTGTGAGAGTGTAAACACAGCAGTTCCTCTCAGGGCGTTGAGAAGCTCTCCATTTTTGACTGGACCAGACAGCAGCTGAGAGATTTATGAGGTTACATTATAATTCAAAAACATTAAAAAACAAAGGTGAGTATATGGTGTTTGTATCCAACATGTCACTGTGTCTACGAAATCGACATCTAGTCTGTCCTCACAAAATAAAGCTTGTGAAGTGTTTGTGTGGAGCACAGCTGCTGACAGATGTGCTGCTGACAGTGACAGTTTCCTCATCGCTATACCTGAGCCACCATCCGATCCTCCCTCGCTCACATCTTGAGGAGACAAGTCTCTTGTGTTTTTCCTCTTTTCATTTTCATTTTTTTTGGTCACATCACAGACATGTGTCTTATTAAACATCCTGCCAAATTTGAATGCTAGAAAAAAATGTTCAGTAGGTGAAATTAGGTTTTAAAATCATGACACAATCAAGCAGTTCTCTCAGCTCTGGAAGCTGGGGGTGTGTCTGCTGAAAGCACTGAAGCCCCGCCCACTTGCAACGTTTTGTCAAATTTTAATCATCATACCCGAGCAGCTACGGGTTGGAGCCTCAGAGTCTGAGTCCAGCTCTGATTCTGAATATTTCAGATACACACTTAGCAGCAAAGAAAAGGAAATACAGCCTGAGTGAGGCGCTGGAGCATCGGGACCAGGTCAGAAACTACATAGCGTTGCTTTATAGGATAGTTGAGAGAGACAGGAAATGGGGAGGCAGAGCTGCTCAACCCACTGAGCTATTACTAACTATCTTGTTGCAGTTTTGTGAAATCTGGTGTGTGTGTCTCTCTCACCCACTCCAGATCTGCATATAAAATACATGTGACATGAAAACACTAACCAATGAGAAAAAAATAGACATGCAGAAACCACTAAATGGAAACACTGTAATAATTCCTGTGAGCAGCTGGACACAGCTGGACACAGTGGTCAATAACAGCTGTCTGTATGAAGCGATCAATATGATCACTGTTGCGGTCCAAGGTATAAATGCTCAGAAATCAAGTGTGTTTCATTTTAATAAGTTGTAATCTTCGCAAACCATCAAACACATATGTTTAGGGAAAGTTAGCAAATTTTAATGTAAACAAAGTTATTTACATAAGAAAAACCACAAAGGTCTGTCAGATGGTCTAGTGTTAAATAATCTTCAGGCTATCTGTCTCACCTCAGTGCCCTGCTGCACTAGCCCTGTGTGTGTGTCTGTTTGTGTGTGCATCAATAACGCACACACACAGTAGATAGACAACCCATATTGGATGTGCAGCCAGCATGAGCATGTGTGTAGCATGAGCGACACACGTTGCACAGTTTTTGCACATCTTTCTTACTGCTGTCATCATTAGAGGTCATACTAAATCCAAAATGTTCCCACATAGTCTGAGACGATGCTGCTGGCATCTGGTGCCTCCTCTGTCTTTTCCCGTGGCCATTTCCACAACTGACCTTGCAGCTGCACTTGACACTGAACACTGCCACCTCTGTGCTAAATGAAAAGAAATACTGTCTGGGTGACTATCACAAGGTTTTTTTTTGCATATGCCCTGAACTGCACAATACAAGAGACACCTCAAGCAAGACAAGAAAAGTGACAAGGACAGATTTTTTTTTCTGAATCATTCCATCCCTAGAAGAAACCGAGTCTGTTTGACTGTCAGTCAGAAGCAGCTCAGGGTGCACTGTCTGTCCTTTCACCTGTTGGACTGGTTGTAATATTTATTTTAAAATAAGTGTTTTATTTATTGATTATAATACATTATGGTGACATTCATAGTCCCCACCCAGTGTCCAAAAGGAGTTGCAGAGTTAATGAATGGAAACAATATCTCAGTGAAGCACTGGAAAAATCAGAGAAAAGACAGACAATAAGAAAATCCAGCACCATGGAGATGAGTGCAGGCCGTGCAGGGCCATGGGATATTGCATGGAGAAACAACCTCACATTCACACTCACGGGCAATTTGGAGTCATCAATCAAACTAATGTGCATCTCTTTGGACTGTGGGAGGAAGCTGGAGAACCCAAACAGGCACAGGGAGAACATGCAAACTCCAGTGACTGAACCAACCAGGTCGACTATGTATTTCACACATAGCATATTCCATGTGTAGAACAAACCTTATATGAAATGTCCAGAAAGCAAAAGGCATGTTACTGGGATCCACAGCTCTTTGTCTGTTCTCTAGATTTCCTCCTTTTCCCTTCTTCCTCTTGTCATGTGTTTGTCCTTGGACGCTCCCCTTGTGGGTGTGTGCATGTTTCCCCAGGCTGGGTGCAGCTGACCTACTTTCCAGTGTTCTGCTATCTTCCTCTACGCACCTGCCACTGATCACCTCATCACCCATCTCCACACCCTTCACCTTCAGTTCATACGCCTGGTTCTCACCTCCAGTCCTCTCCTGCTGTAGTTGACCTCCAGCAGTATGCTTGGCCTACATCCTTAAAGATTTGTTGTTTCCAACATGCTCGACTTTTTAACCAATCTGATGACCCTGCTATCTTGTTCAATTCACCCCAGCCCCAGCCCCAGCCCCAGCCCCATCCCTTCAACCAGTCTCCTGTCCAGAGTTTTCTGCACTTGTACCTTCTGGTTCCTCAGTTTGTCGATCTCATCTGGATTCCTGTACTCCTCCCCTCCTCAGCATTAGTTAGAGACTGTGTTTTTTTCCACTGCACCTGCAGCTCGGATTTGAGTTTTTCTTCATTGTGCTTTGAATAAACTGTCAAACTCACCATTGGCCTCCTCTTTGAGTCTGCACTATGGGTCCAAATTTGCTCTGAGTGCCTGTCTGAAGCCCTAACACAGTAACACATAACACAGCAAGTAACAAGTAAAAACTTCCTCTGACTTGGTGTGTGTGTGTGTGTGTGTGTGTGTGTGTATGCGTGTGTGTGTGTGTGTGTGTGTGTACGTACAAGGTTTCATGCCACTCTAACGTTCACACAGTAGAGCAACACTAGATGCTAGCTGACATATCCAATCAGCAGAGACTAGAGACTCACAGCTCAGGATTGGTCCCAACAGGGAAAAGTTCTGAAGACAGAAAAATACTGTACGAGGAGGTGACATTCAAATGTTGTCATCTCAGAGCGTAGTCAGCCAGTGTGTCAGTGACATTATTGATTTATCCACAAAGGCTCATTGCACAGAATTAAAAAATGATAGTAGAGGTGACAGTCAGAGATAGATAGTGAGGGATTGTTTTTCATCTGTGTTATTGATGAACAAATGATCCTGTCTGGCCTAATCAGAGCAGTATTTCAAAGGCTGTTTGTTCTTACTGCTTGGAAATCAATAGCTCACACTTCGATCTCCTGCCTCTGTCCTTCTCTCTCTCTGTGTCTCTCATCTGTAGTATTGATAATCTTATAATGACCAAGCTGCACAGTCACTTATCATCTGTGTTTAATTCTTCTTCATAGTTGTTACAGATATTTGTCTCTCTTCTTAATCCCTCTATTGTTTTCACTCCCCTGCTATAGCCACACCAGAGGATGGCTCCAGGGACAGCGATGTCCTTCAGCCCACCACTTTGAAATATCTCTGAACTAGTGAACAGATTGCCTTGCCACAGTATGAGATATTCATGGTACCCTGAGGATGTATCCTAATCCTAATTAAAATGATGTACCTATAAAATTCAAGTTGTAACACATAGATAAAGTGAACCTAAGGCTAGATTAGGAGCTGGGCAAAGCAGGCTACTTATGAGAGGAAAAAGTAAAATCAAATCAAATCTGCCACAGTCTGATGGACTGAAATATCCCAGTCAAACTAAGAATATTATATGAAAGGGGGGGCGCCGTGTGGCGTAGTTGGTAAAGCAGGCGCCCCATATACAGAGGCCACAGTCCTCGCTGCAGTCAGCCCCGGCTTGAATCCCGCATCGGGCGGCCCCCTACCACATGTCACTCCCCTCTCTCTGCCTCCCTATTTCCGGGTTCTCTCATACTGTGCTATCAAATAAAGGCAAAAAGCCTCCAAAAATATATAATAAATAAAAATATAATAATAAATATAATAATTAAAAAAAAAAGAATATTATATGAAAGGGGGACTATGGGAGTCCAGTCCTTTTTTGCTGTTTTGGTTGCTTTTTTTTCTCTAAACAGCTCCCCCTACACTTTTGGAGTGCTTATTTTCAGTGTCATAACCCCCCCAACCCTCCTCCCTCCCCCCCAGCCATATGCACTTGTTTTCAACGAAGCTGACGAGAAGGCAATCCAAGATGTTTGTGTTGTAGTGCTGTCAAACAGTCCATGTTTCTCGAGAGACGAGATCTCCGGTGTGATTACCTCATGTGTCTCACCTGTGTTTGATTGCACCACCTGTGTCTCGGTCCCTCACAGGGGCGGCACCAGACCCCTCTTACTGGGGCAGGAGCCCCACTATAGATGTCATACAGGTGGTACACTTTAATGCATTCCATTGCGCTCTGCTTACTTTTGTGACTTAAATGAAATCCTTTTGTTTCACCTGCCTGTTTTTTCCTGCAAGGCTACATTTTGGGTCCAGTTACACCTAAACCTCACAGTCATCACTGACTAAAAACCTGAAGTTGTCACAAATTTATTAAATGGCTCAGTACCTGAACACCATTAGCTGGGCCTATGTTTGTTGTTAATTATCAGAAATTAGCCTATTACCAGTCTCAGGTCAAGTGGTGACAATAGTAAACATTTGACATTCACAATGATATTATGATTAAAGCCCCCTCCTTTCCACTGGTCAAAAAGCCACAGGCACAATCGCATTTGTACTAATTAGCCCTCTGTCTCTATGTTGCATTTTCATGTGATGTCTGACATGTAACTAAATCCAGCAGCACCAGCAGATCAGTTGACCTATTTTACTGCTTGTCTGATATCAGTGCATTAAGATGCAGATTATTATGTACTGTATGATGGCGTAACAGTAGTGTCTCATTTGGTAGGGTGACATTTCCACCTCTACTTGCATAGGCACAAAACAGCACTGACATGCATCACACACAGGGACAGGTACAGACAACTTCATTAATCCTCAAGGGGCAATCCAGAATAAGCAGTTTACTGTACATTTATAGTACATTCTTCAGATACTTGCTGGCACAATGTGGAGACTTCAGAGGGAAGTGTCCACTGAGCTCAAAGTGTCACAGAGTGTCATCAGCAGGTTGAACAGAGACACAGAGAGACAGGAAGAGTCACAGAAAGGCAGAGAAGTGGACGTCCTGTGGTCACATGACAACTTATTGACACATGGACATGTTTCGTTGTGGTATACCCACCACTGTTGTTAGTTTCTGTTTCAATACATTGTTGGAGATGAAGAAATGACTGCTCCATACTTCTACTTAAATGTCCTTCTTTCATGATATTACATCACTGTAGCATCAACCTTTTACATTTTCCATACATTTCACCCTAAAGTTGAATATCCCTAACTTTCTGTGCGTGGTGTACAGTATGTGCATGTGTCAGTGTATTGACATGGGATCCTCAGCTAGTGCTCCAGGTAGAGCAGCACTGACTGAGCTGTGGCTCTCTAAGTTCCCACCAGTGCACATGGAGCACAACAGAGGTCAGCTCAGAGGCAGCAGGGGCCCATCAGCATATTTTTTTTACCTGTTACTATATGCAATTGTTTTCTTAAGGACCAAAGACCAACTATACTAATCACACACACACACACACAGCACTAGTTTATTTTAATGACACTGTCTTTATTACATCAAATAATTCATTTAAAACTGAGGGGCTTTGATTTCACCGGGGGAAGGACAGAAAAGAGAGAAGAGGTGCTGCCTAAGTAACGCAACCTTATTCATCATCACGCCAGTGCCGCCTTTAACCTCTTAAGACCTGAACTCTTGTTTGATATGCATTTTTTACTTCTCCTTGCTATTTGGGCTTATTGGACCCTGATAAGTATAAAAACTAAGCATCATCTTTTTACATGGTGTAGTTTTAGAGAAAAACGATGTCCACATATGTGGACAATCGGTCTTAACTTCCAGAAAACACAATAAAGTCACCTTTGTGTAATAGAGTGCAAAACTCTTTATTTCCACCCTGAACATAGCAGTTTTTTTTCCTGACTGCTTTTGCATGTATTTATAACATACAAAACATATTTTGAACATGTTTTGAAAATCACGGTGCAAAAAACAATATGAAATATCAACAATTTTGCCCCTTTTGGACATTCAACTGAAGGGCTCATTAGAAATGCTGTAAACAGTTTCAAAACAGTCAAAAACATGTACACACTTATGTGTGAAAGGCTGTGTAACAGTTGCGATCAGCTTGCAAGCACAAGAACACCTTGCAGGTCGCACAATGCACTCGGGTTCTCCCAGTGCAGCCTGCTGCTCTGCAGCGTGCTGCATTCTTCAAGCTGATCATCTCTGGGAGATGTGCATTGGCCCTCCTGCGGACTGAGACATGGGGCACTGTCATCACTTGACGTTTTTTCCCTTGTTTCCCTTCTTCCTCTGACACTTCTGAAAGGTCTGCATCGTCTTCTTGACTGTGATGCTGGGCCAAGAGGGTCCTAGCCACTTCCATACGGAACTCAAGGAACTGCATGATGTTCTTCTTTGGTTCACCACATGCTGTTAGATCTCTGCGGTAGAGTAGCCAGCTGTTGGCTAAAGCCAGATCTGTGAAGTGCATTAGCATCCTCATTGTCCACTTCTTAGTACGGGTGCTCATGCGGTAGTAACTGATCATTCTGTCCATCAAGTCAACTCCACCCATCTTGAGGTTGTACTCACGGACAGCGCTTGGGCGCAAGACAGACACATATTGTTTTAATTTTTTGTCCCAGCGTTGGCAGGTGTCTTCAGGCTGTTTACCATGAACAGCAGACATCATCAGTACTGGTTTGTTGTCATACCACTTAACTACACATAACTTTCCATCTTCAGTGGAAACTTCTGCTGAGGTACCTCTTCCTGTGTTTTTCATAGTTATGTCAGCTGGTAACCTCTGCACTGCTGCAGCGACCCGGTTCTTCATTACTGTACCAGTCATGTACAATTCCTTCTTCATCATTTGTTCTGCACCTTGGATGCTTGTGAAGAACCGGTCACAATACACTTTTGTGCCACGATGCAGAGTTTGACACAGACGAGCCATGACTAAGCCTCCCAAACCCAGACCCTCTGGTTCTTCGACCTGCTCAAGCAGTGCACCTGTACCTTGATACAGATCAAAATCCAGCACAATGCCATCTGCTGTAGCACAAACAAAGTTCTTTATGCCAACTGGGTTTGGCTTCATTGGCAGATATTGTCTACATGGACAGGCTCCTGTGAAAGGTATCATCTGCTCATCGATGGATACACATTCAGGTCGAGTCTGAGACCTGCAGCCTTGCAGAATCCGATCCAGAAAAGGCCTCACCTTCCAGAATTTGTCACTCTTCCTCAGGTCTTCTGGCACATCATCATCAATTAACACTTTTAATGATCGCCTCAGTCTGAAGAATCTGTCACGTGTGAATCTGTCAGTGATGGCCGTGAATCTCAAGGCTTTGGACCAGTACATCCTGATTTTGGGGTATCCGACGCAGGACATCAAAATACAAGCACCAAAAAAGTGGTAGACCTCATCTACTGATGTGTTGAGTAAGACCCCACTCCTGGCCAGTGACATAGAGTTAGAGCAATCTGAAATTGTTTTTATCAAATCTTTATCTATGTACTGTTCAAAATAGTTTAGTGGGGTCCAGCCAAGTCTGTCATGCTCAGTGTCGTCCTCATTTTCGAACTCAGCAAGGTTTGGCGTCAATGGAGTAGCGCTCCAGCGCTTTCCACGTCCTGCACAATCAG
Organism: Caranx ignobilis; assembly: GCA_021432705.1. Taxonomy (NCBI): domain Eukaryota; kingdom Metazoa; phylum Chordata; class Actinopteri; order Carangiformes; family Carangidae; genus Caranx; species Caranx ignobilis. Next base: position 19,417,623 of record MU269990.1, read on the forward strand.
AATCAGAATAAAATAGTAATTATTTTGTAATATATTATTATTATATATTTATAACATATTTTATTTATAATATAATGTATTTATTTTATAATATATTAATAAATATTATTTAAAAATTATTTATTCTAGTTATTCTAATTAATTAATTTATTCATTCATTTATATGAAATTTGAAGATTTGTCCTCAATTTTCATAGAAAATCCGAATCCAAGAATTCCAAAATAAAAGCAATTACCTTTATTGAACTGTCCCTGAGGGCTTGGTCCCGGTGTCGGGTCTTCTGGGCCATCATTTGACGTATCTGCTTCAACCTGTTGTGTTTGATGGCGACGTCTGGGAGTGCGGGATCTGGCGTCATAGTCTGAACCTGTACCTGTCCCTGAATCTGTCAACAAGTGTTGTAAATTAGCATTTTGCTACAAACACTAAATGGTGCTGTGTCTATATGTTTGCCTCCCAATCCTTCACCTAGCCTTGAAGCCCTAACTGCCTAAAATAAACAAATATCCACTGGGTCTTGGCTAACCATTATTTGCACGACGGAAACGTTTACGTCTCCTGTGCTCAGTGGGAATGGGGTCTTCTTCACCACTACTGTCATCCTCACTGCTGTTTTGATTCCGTGGTGGAGGCTGATAATCAGCATCCAGGATGGCATTATCGTTGTCAGACAAATCCAAATCTGACTTGTCTCCATCAAGTAGCTCGAGTAGCTCCAGTGCTCTTTCCGCAGAAAAACGCTCTGGAAATAAAATAATGAAAAATCAAATACAAATCCATGTAATTTACATATTTATTTATTTATTTATTTCATTGGGACAATATACAACTTTTTAGCTGCACCATGAATTAGCTATAAGCGTATTTACATCTGCTGTTCCGAGGCATGTTTTGCTAACATATTAACGTTTTTAACAACACTAAGTCCCTCTGTACACGTACGTGTACATCATGATTAGCAGCATACTAGATCGTTACTTTTACTAATTTTTGTCAAATTTGCATGTTATGGCAAACGTACAATGCTTCTATAGATATCTAAACAAGAATAAGCCATAGAATATGATTGGATTTCTTACCTTGTCGATGTTTTGGTCTGGAGCTGCCGGCAAAACTTTCGCTTGCGATCGCCGCCATTTTTAAATTTCCCGCTTTTGTGTTGTAATGCTCTGACACCACTAGGTGGTAGTGTAAGGGTCCACATACGGGACCATACGGTCCCAGCTAAGCAGAATTAACTACTATGGTAATATAGCCCAAAATGTGATGTCCACGCATGTGTACGCCAGGTCTTAAGAGGTTAAGTCACGAAGCATCCATCAACCTATCGGCAGCCATCTAATGAGCATCGGGCCACTTCATCAGCTTCAACACAATCTGCCCTCTCATTCATCTCAGAGCAGGAGGCCTGTCTGTTAACGTCAGCTTTGATATACACTACACTGCTAAGCACAAACACGTGAACACACCTTCATCAGTGGCGGAACTGGAGATAACTTTCACAAGAGATTGATAATAACATATAATAAAATGTACTTATTTATGTGGAGTCAGTCACTGCCAAAGCTCAGATGAAATATAAGAATAATATAATAAGAATATTACTAGAAGAAATGATGATGAACTAATTTGTTAACTTCTCTATTGGATTTAAAAGCCGTGCAGTCACTTTTACACTAAAATGTACTTGGTTCACTAAAGATGCTGGAATTTTGAAGATTAAAAATAAATGAATGATGATAATTGAATTGTTAGTGCATCTTTCGTTTTCCTTTGATTTTATATGAAGTGAATGCATGCATATGAATCTTACTGCATTTCAACCTCCTAAAGACTTTACCCCACCTTTTAAACTGACACCTTATATAGGACTGGATTTATTTTTATTAACTGCTTATACAGGTGCAGTGTTACCACTGTGTGGATTTCCAATGCAGAGGCAGCTTTCTAGTGTCAAATTCTACACCATGAGCTGGATGTTTTACACTCAGGTAAATAATAAATGATGACCTGTGGAGGACGCTCCACAAGTACATGATCATGCATCAAAATGTGGGTGTGACAACGACGTCCACGATGACAGTCAAATGCAGTGATGTAGAAGACACATTGTTGACAAATTAGGCACCGGTCTATTTGAGGATGCAAACTAAAATCCTGCTAACAGTTAGTCAGGTCCAGTTATATGTGAGGCAACATGAAAAAGAAGCAGGACCTGATTGGTTGGACCTGGCCTTCCTCACTGGGTCTGTACTTTCACAGGGGAGGTCAGTTGGGAGAAGACTCTCACAGAAATTACTCCTCCGACCTGTCCTCCCCCTATTCTCGACCGTTTTTTCTGTCTCTACTTCAGTCTCTTAGCATCTTTGTTTTACAATCTCGATCCATTCTCTTATTGCCTTTCTCCCTCTCTCACTTACTCTCCCAATTATGTCTTAGTTGCCACTGAGGATCTTATCGATGCTACAAATGAGGAATTATGCTTGTTGCCAAGTTGCCTGCTAAATGTCACCAGGCATTTATAGTGCTTGGCTGTCCATGTGCGCGCACACACACACACACACACAGACACACACACACGTCCAGAGGAAGTTTTTAACAAGACCTTCTGGCTACTACGGTAACCTGGGGATTTGATGGTGTTTGGTGCAGGATCATGAAAATGATGTTGGGGATGAAGCTAAAACAGGAGTGGTCGATTCAGAGTCACTTCAGCCTGCATATTTATAAGTGTATAACCAGTAGCTGCAGATTACATTATTGACAGATTCTGTCCATGTTGGAGTTTTGAATTAATTTCTTACCTTGCACCCAGACATCTTTTCAAGCCTTGGGCTATTTTGAAAACTCACACACATCTACTTTTCTCCATTCACAATCGAAATCCCCCCCCCCCCCCCCCCCCCCCCAAAAAAAAACACAACAAAAAAAAACAACTACTTCTCTGCCCAACATTCAACTCCCTCTCTCCCGTCCTCCCTAGAATATACAGAACATTCAGACATTTTTTGCCATTTCTTCATTGGACTAGAAATTAGAGAGGGGAGACAGGAGGGTCAGATTTGATCTCAGGCTGCTGCAGCCAGGTCTCAGACTAAATACTAATAATAAAAATAGTCCATGGCATTTATTTAATTTGTTGAATGCTGATGCGTAATGAGCTGGGCATTTATATCCAACACTGGTGTGTAACACCCATCCTGAGATCAGCAACAGTACAGCCCAAATCACAGATAGGTCACTTCAAATCCCCAGTAATGCTGTATAATGATAATTATTTATTATCTCCTCAGTTTGATACTGTACAGGCCGTACTGTACCCCCCTTGACAAAAGTACTCATGCACACATACATGCTCTCAAATGGAGGACGGTGGATCCCCCCAGTGTGGACTAATAGCTGTTTGGGCCACTGACAGTTGATGTTGGCACACACTGATGGACATTCAGTTTGATATTCTTGCTGTATTTAAATGCTCTGGTGTGTTGGCCCAAATGTTCAGTGGCCCACTGGGAAAACTCCCAGTATCCTCCATGGCCAACCCACTCCTGGCCCAGAATGAGAACACACATCGAATCTGATAAAATATAAGAACTTGGTGGAAATGAAAAACCAAATGTCCTACTGTGGGCCAGAGAGGGTTAAAGTTTTAATTGCATGTTTACTACTCAGAGATTTGAGCTTATTTTTTCTTTGACTGATGTTCAAATGCATCTTTTTGGGAGAACATTTAGGTTTCAACCAGTGCAACAATGTTACTCGATTCTGAACTGCCAAATCTAGTGTGAAAAAAGTCCCTAAAGCACACACCACAGCACCTTTACTGCTTGTTAAGCCTGTGCTCTGACTGCACAGTGAAAAATGAAGGTGACTTAGATGAGTGAATCAACCTTTTTATCAGCTCAGATCTTCTCTCTTCTGTGTGTCTGAAAAGCCAGAGAGTAATGCTCAATGAGGTTTTACTTTAAAAATCAATAATAAAGGGGCATGAGTGAGTGAAGAAGACATGTTTCCCCCATCTTCAGTGGAAACACACACTCACTCATACGCACTGATGCAGTGATTTACAGGGGGAAAGAACTGGGATAAAACTCATGTCGGAGAGAGAATTTCTAACCCTTAAATGGGTTAAGAAATAGATGCTTAATTTTATTTAGAAATGAATAGTGTCACATACAGTAACTGAAATATTTCCTAAGTTTTAAGTCTGTGCTTGTTTCTGTTACTTAATGTTATAGTTATGATAATTTGTCAGAGATTTTACACCATTGTCTAAGGTAGGCAGGAGACATGCATGTTGTTGGATGTTTGGGGTGAGTGTCCTTGATGCAGAGAGAAGAGAGCTCCTCCAAGAAGGCATTTGAGAGGAATTGTTCTACGTAAAAAGAGGCAAACTTTAAAAGAGCTTTAGGTTTACTGAAGCCGCCACACAGTTCATTTATTGAAACTCACGTTCCTCAGTAAGGTAACTATAGACTTGTTTTTCTATTTTGAAGTGTGTTAGTGATTAGTCACTTCATGCGCTTCACTGTGCTTCTCTGAATGAAAGTGTTGTAAAGGACATGCATTTTTATGAATGATAGATACAGGTGCATCCATCTCAGGTCCATTTCAATCGTTCAAGTCAAATATCCCCATCCAATTTATGGTGTGCATATAAATGGACATACTTTTCAGAAGGTCAACATTTCCATATTAAAAACACTATTTTTAATTGGATATTCAAGTGTTTTGAGATACTGGATTTTAGGTCTTCATTGAATGTAAGCCATAATCATTACAATCAAAAGAAATGCAATAAAGAAAGACAGGAAATGTTTCATTCTGTGTGTCATGGGTCTATATAATGTATTAGTTTCGCTTTTTGAATTGAATTACTGACATAAAAAAACAACTCCATGATATTCTTTATAATTTATTATAAATTTCATTAAATTATATTAAATTATAGTTTATTTTTAATATAATTTAATACAATAATGTATATAATATATATAATAATAATAATAATACAATAATATATATATATATATATATATATATATATATATATATATATATAATTTTAATATAATATATTTAATTTAATATAATTATATTAAATTATAATTTATTATGAATAATTTTTGAGATGCACCTGTAGGTAGATAGATAGATAGATAGATAGATAGATAGATAGATAGATAGATAGACAGATAGATAGACAGATAGATAGATAGATAGATAGATAGATAGACAGATAGATAGATAGACAGACAGATAGATAGATAGACAGATAGATAGATAGATAGATAGATAGACAGATAGACAGATAGATAGATAGATAGATAGATAGATAGATAGATAGACAAATAGATACATAGACAGATAGATAGATAGACAGATAGATAGATAGATAGATAGATAGATAGATAGATAGATAGATACATAGATACATAGACAGATAGATAGATAGATAGATAGACAGATAGATAGATAGACAGATAGATAGATAGATAGATAGATACATAGACAGATAGATAGATAGATAGATAGATAGACAGATAGATAGATAGATAGATAGATACATAGACAGATAGATAGATAGATAGATAGAGAGATAGACAGATAGACAGATAGATAGATAGATAGATAGATAGATAGATAGAGAGATAGATAGATAGATAGACAGATAGACAGATAGATAGATAGATAGATACATAGACAGACAGATAGATAGATAGATAGACAGATAGACAGATAGATAGATAGATAGATAGATAGATAGATAGATAGATACTGATATATTGCAATATTTCAAAGCACTATTCACCATGTGTCTCACAGAGAAATGAGATTTTGCTCTCACTGAGCAGGTAAGTCAGTAAATTAAGTGTAGGTGAATGGTAATGTTTGAATGTGCACTGACATCCTGGTTAAGCTGAAACAGGTGAATCTTATTTCCGGACAGGTAGGAAATCCAGCTGGAGCACACATTATACTGAGTGTGTATTTTATTTTCCTCAGACATTGATTTGAAATTGGTCAACTGATTAATCAGTTTTAAAATTTCATATTCACCTAGATGCCAATGTTACCTTGTTTATTATTCATCTGCAAAGAAAAGTTGCAGTTAATTGAATCAAGTTGAGTTGTGTTCACGGTTATCACACTCACACTTGGCTCCTCCTGAACCTAGAGAGCGACAGAGAGGTGTACTTACCCAGGAGTGGGTTCCAAACTTGTTAGATTACAACAATCGTTGTCAGATGCAGCTAATATTAGGATTACTTTGAAATCAATACTTGTTATTGCATTTGCATTTTCTGTTTCTTTGTGCTCCCCAGTCTAAGCCTTCATGACTAGTCTGGACTGACCCCAAGACCTCTGCTGCAGGCTGCACGTTATGCTTGTGGCCGGTGTGGGTGGGAACTTGTGCACTCCTTATCAAGTGGTCCTAAGAGTCCTTGAGCTCCAGAACAAGATGTGCCATCTCTTGCTTTTTCCCTGCTGGATTTCATAGGAAGATCATGAATGTTTTCAGTCAAAGAGCCACGATTTTGCTGCCTTGATTCCCATCTGATCAGTTCATCAAAGCACTTGAGGAGCCCTACCACGCATGGAGCTGCCCCAAGGCTGTTTGTTACACCATCCATGTAGTTGCTCAGTGACCCCCTGACCAGATGGTAGCTTGATCCCACCAACTACCTGCCTTATCCCTCTGAGGTTTATCTGGAAGGCTGTCCTGAATAAGACTGGGGAGATGGTACGTGTTCTAGCTGCTGCCATCCTGTCCTTGTAGTCCCCCAGAGTGAAGCCCATGTGCAGGTTGCTAAAGAATTTGGTGATGATGTTCTTGTACCAGGAGCAACATTGCCACCAGGACATACAATAATTCCATCTAACCACGTAGATTGCTCCTCTCTGTCACTGGATTTGGTTTTTGAAAAGTCATTTTTGAAAAGTTCAAAAGCTCACTGTGTCCACATCGTTTCTGCCGTCCTGAACCAAAATAAGACATGACAGCGGTGTCACATATGCTTTTTGACAAAGGTCACTGAATAAAGTTGACTTTCCTGCTGCAAAATAAAATAAAACTGGCTGCACAGTCCTGAGTACAGTATGTCCAAAGTAGAGTCCTTTGTGTTTCATTTTCCCAGCATCCCTCAAGGAGACATTCCCTGATTCACTCAAGTCAAAGGGCAAAAGAATGATGATGGCTTTCCAGGCTGTGGATTTTTCAAGAGCCCTCACATTTCAAAACGAGGACTCTGGGTGACCCAGAAGAGCCACTGAATGATGTCTGATGAGTGCAGCTCTCAGTACATATCAAAGACATATCTCAGAAATTGGGTGTGGCGTTTACAGCTCAGGGAGACCAGAAATCAAGGGATAGAAATGTGGACAATAGTTTTTAATAAGAGACACAGACAGCAGTTTTTGAAGCTCCCCCTCATTCTCCTGTTGTGTGTGATGACTGGAGTTCTGCCTTCAAACACCAATTAACGTGAAGGAAATGTGTTTAAAACAATGAGTGGATCACACACTCATGGTGTCACAGCAACTAATGGACTATGACACACTGCAGTTTTACAAGCAAGATTGTGAATGTGTGTGTCCAGACATGTGTATTGCCACTGTTTATCCATTCCATTTAAGGCCAAAGGGAACGGACACACACACACACACATACACACACACACACACACACACACAGCCAGTGTGGCAGGTTGGCAGCAGTACACAGAGGTTTGAGGATCAGTGTTTGATCCGCACTGACCTTTAGTTTAGTTCCAAGTCGCCTCTCCTCTCTTCTGCTAATCCCTTCATATCCCTCCCTCCATCCATCCTTTCTCTTCTCTTTTCTTCTCCACCTCCAGCATCCTGCTTCTCTCCCTTCTAATTTGAATCTTTAAACATGTAAATGAAGCCTCTCACATATCAGGGTTCAAGGGCAGGATTGGCATCATTTTGGGGGGAAGTTCTGGTCTGTTATGTGGGTTAATTGTGAATATTTCTAATTAATAATTTACAAAACCATATGTTTTGAAAAAAAAAAAAAAACCTGATGTATAGATCTAGTCTTGTTTTGATTGTCTTGATCCAAGTTTGGGATCCTCTTCCTCAAGGTCGTTCCTCTTGTGAAGGTGAAACATGAAATACAGTAGTTTGCTTTGAAGCTCAGCTTATTCTTCATTCTTTTTGTCAGTGACCTACACTCTCCTGTCAGGCTCTTGGGAGTAGTCTGAATGATTTTCTTTTGTCTGCTTGCACCTCTGTTGGAGCTTCTTGTCATTATGTTTGAGAGTCTTTTGGCCTACTTGCCATTCTGTGTAATGCACAGAGTTATATACAAACAAAATGTTGATTTAAAAAGGTGTTAAAGTTGTCTGGTGTCACAGGGGTCAAAGCTGAAAAAGTAAAATGAATAATGTCTAAACACCTGAGTGAATGAGATACAAAAGTCACTTTTTTTGACTTGGAGAAAACAAAAACAGTCACTGTCATAGTGTTTGCTTTGTCTTCATAGTGTCTGAAGGTGTTTTTTCATTTTACCACTGAGCTCAAAACATAGTCCTCTGTATAGAATCCCCTACAGGGAATAGTGAATAAGTGAGTGATTTTGGATGCAGCCAATGTATCATTTTCACTTCTGGTGTGCACCCCTGGTCTGCAGCAGTATGTGTGAAAACGCCATAAGTCCCAGGATCAGTGGTGAGCTCTGTCCATCATGCTGCCCCCGGCTCCATCTAATCACCACAACTCTACTGAGTCATTGTAGCCCCAGGCCAGACTCTGCTGCTCCACTGTCACTGACTGAAGAGGGATGACTGGCTGTGTGTGCTGACTGCTGATTGTGTGTGTAAGGGATTTATGAGCGTTAAAGCCTGTTCTGTATTGATTGTAAATTCTGACAAAGACATTGTTAAATGTCTCAGAAAAGCACATTTTGATAATTAATTCATGTTACTTTTGAGTGAAGGTGATTTGGGTTTTGTATGAAGTGCTTTTCATGTGTCTTTTGATCTGACCGTAGGTGAATAGATGATTAATCTATTGATTTTTCTTTTTAAATATTAAATCACCACAAACATTCACATAGTGCATTTATAAATCCATTGTTTTTCAGTTGCTGCATCACACAAATACTGTCATAGGGGAAAAAAATAAGAAAGAAAAAAGAAAAGAAAAGGAAATATAATTGAGAATTCATGATAAACATTCTACATCTGCAAGTTTTTTTTTTTTTTTGGTTAATCATCATCATATTTGAGCGCTCATCCTATCTCTTGAACTCAGGTGGGAGCCAATCAGAGTCATCAACTTCAATAAGAAGAACACTGAATGACTAACGAGTCATTGACCTGATGGTACTACACTCATTTAGTCGACTGCAGTGGAGGACACATGATGAATCACATAGTGAGCGTGCAGGCATCATTTCAAAAACCAGCTCAGATCTGTCTTGTTATATTGTACACAATGTATGGCCTCATCAATTTCAGAGTAATTGGTAGATGGTGCTTTCCAGTCATGCAGCTTCATTCTGATTTATGACTGTACATCCTCTGACCTCAAGGGGGCCCTCAGACACACAGCTGATAACCCCAGCTACAGAGAGGAATATAAGGGAGAGGGGAGGAGGAAGAAAAACAAATAGACATGAAGTGAGGATGACCCCACACTCAACACCAGCTAACCCCTTTTAGCTCAGCCTGGAGGAGGCCAGAGAAGCATGCACATATGTCTGGCCTTTGTCTCTGCCTCGCTTCCACTTTTTTCTGAGATGCACTAACGCCTTCACAAACACACACACACACACACACACACACGAGCACACAAATGTAGCAACATGCATCCTGAGACACAGCAGAGCCAAGCTCACCTCCATTAGTTCACCAAGCCTCTGCTGTCTCCATCTGCTCTGTCAGGGTGATAGCTGCATTACAGGCTGATCAGTGCAGTCTGAAGCAGATGGATGGTGAGCAGCCACGGGCCCTCTGACACTGCAGTCAGTCCGCACTTAGGAAAAAGCACACAGAAGGTGGGCAGATACTCACTTACAAACAGGTGTTATGATGTTCTTGGAACAGACGGTAGTGACTTTTGAAGGAAATTATGATTTCACAAAAGTAGGAAAAATAATTTCTTCATGTAATTTATTTTATTTTATTTTATTTCTTAACAGTGACAATCAGGGAGATGATTGCTACTAGTTTCCTCATATGGAAATTTGACGGCTTAATGGGATGATTTCCCCTAAGATTAGTTCTTCTAAAAGATAGAAGATAGAAAGTATTCTAAATTATGATCCTGCAAAAAAAAACTGCAATTCTGGGAAGCTATTATCCATTAAAGATATTTAATCTTTGGCAAAGATGTGATGATTTATTTGTTTGTTTGGTGATTTCTGAGATGACTGTGGAGCTGGATGGATTAGGAGTTGGTCTAAAGGGACAACTCATCCTGGGCACAGACAGCAAGGGCCACTTTGGTGATGACTTTCTGGTGATCTCATTACCAGGGCCAATGGTAAGAAATCAGCCCAATATTCCAGTATCCTCAAAAATCGATGACACTGTAAGAAGTCTTTCAGTGGTATTGTCCATATGACTTTATTTCAAATAAAAACCCTAAAGTATTCTGATTCTGATTCTGATTCTGATTTATTCCTATAAATCAATTTATTCATCCATAAGTAAAAAGTGTGAATACTTTCGTAACTTACTATTTTATGTGATAAAATTAATTTTAATGGACTTGAAACTCAGTTTAAACGTTTATATCAGATGTAAAATGTCACGACCCGCCCACGTGCAGCAGGGCGGGCAGGTTTCACTCTCGAATGCTCCAGGAGTGAAGACATGTTTTTTTGCGGAGCCTAAGGAAAACACTTTAGTAAGTAACAATTTATATTGTTAAAAGTCAGATTTTACCAGAATTGAAATTTATAAATTTGCAATTTGTGGAGACACTTATGGTGTTGAAAATGTATTTGAAGTAACATCATTTTTAAGGGTTGTTAATAACTTAATATTCATTGAAAGAGATTAATGAGGTAAATATTTAGTTAAAAAGAAGACCTTATATTCATTTGAATATTTGAGTTGCATTAATAATAATAGAAGTTAATTTCCAGGTAAAAAGTTTATGTTGTATTGAAGAGAGTCTAAAGCTGTCAGATTTTAAGTCCAAAGTCTCATTTCGTATTTTTTTAAGTTTTAAGAATAAACTGCAACAAATGGCTCTCAAAGTCAGTGTCGATGATGCCATGTTTATGCTTTTATATTACTACAAGTCATCTTAAATGACAAAACAGACAGTGTGGGTCAGGGGCTATGTTTTTAATGGCTTGACAGCCCCGCTATCACACAAGAAAAATAAACTGTATCAAAACAATTTTTTACAAATCCAAGCAGATACAGTCATATCTGGCAGATAAGTAATGATGTACGTGAACATAAAACGAATGTTAACATTACATCATGATTCATTAATTTCAATCATTTAAGTGATAGTGACTCAAAAAACAAATGGAAAAACAGTCCTGTTCTTCTGCTATGAAACTACAGGCAACTTTATGTGGACTAAATAAAAACAAAACATTTAACACCACATTTGGCATCTAGGGCTTTAAACCTTTTTTTCAGAGCTGTAATGTGATTCTTTACATAAAATTTAATAGCTAGCCAATTTCTGTTTCTAAAAGCAGTTTTCTCCAAGTCCATACACTTATCGCAATCACTTTTACCAGGAACCCGGCATGTTGTGATAAAGGACATCATGTGCCTTTCAACAGCAGCGACCTCCTCCTCCTCCTCCCACTTCTTCCTCTTTCCAGGCTGTCGCCCTATAGACCAACACACAAAACAAAGTTGTTCTCACATTTCTTTACATTTTTGAGCAGCCAATCATGAATTTAAAAACTTTACCTTTTAACCTTTTCAGAGGTGTCTAGTTGTCTGTGGCCTGTGTAGCGGAGTCCGCCTGTGGACACTGTGGCACTCTGGCCCTGTTTTCTCACTCTCAGTTGTGACTTGTTGCTGTGACGAAAACTAAATTTAGCATGTCATCCTATTGGATATTTGTTTGAAATGGTGCCACTGTTGTAGCCTTTCCTCATTACTGTTACAGTGAAAGAATTTCTGAACCATGGACAGAAGCATAATTTGTGAGGGCACATCAAGTCTTACCTTTGGCCACCAAAATATCAAGGAAGAGTGCATGGTTGTAAAATTGTTTTCATGGTTAATATACTGTAAACTCTTCAGGTCAGGTCAGAAACACAGACAAGGCAAGAATGGCTTATGAATTAAAGTCACCACAAAATGTATCAAACATGGATTTCATCAAGTATCAAAAAAATCCTTCTATTCATAATGATAATGATTTGTCCAACTACAGTTGAGTCACTGAAAATGAAGGGATATGTATAGAAATGACTAATTTTCCAAACAGATAATGTAATGTTGATGATTGATGATGTGATTTTGTTCAGGCTCTTAAAGATGGAAATCTACACTCCAATCACATCTTGATGATTTTGCTTCAAATCCATTGTGAGGTAAGTTATAACTTGTCATTCTCCAAATATAAATTTTATTATATTGCTTACATATTTCATTAATATTTCTGTATATCAGAATGAACTCAAATTCAGCCAACATAAAAAAACAAAACAATATAAAATATACATTGTGGTTATCCTTCGATACATGAGGATGGATAGATTTAGGATCATACTGGGGGAAAAAACAAACCCTTACCCAGCGACTCATAGGCTGACTCAGAGTCACATGGGGCCCCAGGGTCTCTGTCCTGGTCACTGTCAAGATGCACATTCTCTGTGGAGGGTAGGAAGAGGAGAGGGAGGAAAATGTATGAGGGGCTGTACAAGCCATAAATTATTCTAGCCCTCTCACACATACATTTTCCTTTTACATACATACAATAGACTTTTAGGTGAAAGTTATGGAAAATGTAAAAAGTTCATGGTAGTGAAATTATATCTCCATGGCAACCTGCTGATGACACTCTGTGACACTCTAAGCTCAGAGGACAACATCCCATTGTTTGAAGCCTCCACATGGCCAGGTAGCTAGGTTACTACGTGTGGTCTTGGTCTCATGATGTCAGAATGTGAACAACATGAGGAAGAGGACTGTCACTGACAAACCGTCACTGAAGCAGAACATTTTGTGGTGGATTCATGGATCAGACACTTGTTATGTTTGTGGTTAATCACCTTGTTAGAGAACAGCATGTTATGTTCTAAGGACTGAAACATTGAACAGTTGGACATGTGCATTCAAAAGTTTAGAGAAGGTCAAATTAAGTTCACCTGTAAAGGTCATAGTGCATTTTAGATGCAGTCTGACATTTCATCCCAAAGCCAACATCCCTAACTTTTTTTGAGTAGTGTATGAACATGAGAAAAATGTATCAATGTGTGCTCAATATGTAAATGAGAGTAAAAAAGTATGAATGTGAGTGAAAATGTATACGTGTGAAAATGTATAAAAGAGAGTTTAAAAACATGAGTGAAAATGTATGAATGAGAGAAAAAAATATATGAATGTGAGCGAAAATGTATAAATATGAGAGTGAAAATGTATATATTTGAAAGGAGAATGCATGTGTGAGGGCCAGAATGAAATGTTTGTATGGCCCCTCAAAAATGACAAATGCATCACCTGATCCTCACACATTTGAATAATGCACAATATAGTATAATAAATATAATAAGTCCAAATAAGGATATGTTTTCAAGTGTAATGGGGGCAGTGAGGGGGAGGGGGCGGGAGGGCTGTCCTGTCTTGAGTGGGCATGGGCACATGTTGTGCTAGGAGGGGTTAAAGCAGGGGTCATCAAACTACGGCCCGCCACACCCCTTTGACCGGCCTCCCAGCCCCACTGCCCCCCACCACTAGAACCGGCCCTATGAGGCAATCCCCAAAAGTGGTCATGGCCTATTTTTTAAAATTGCTTTTTGGCAAATAATAACATGTATGCATCTTGTATTTTGTTGATTTTATCAATTAAAATTGATATTTAGTTATGAAATGAAATATTCATATTTTACGAATTTTCGTCATATGCTCGCGATCAAGCTGTGACAGGTAGCGCACGCACAGAGAACTGTCAGTGTTCAGGACAGCAAAATGGCTAGCGGTAAGCGAAAAGTTGACAGAGAGTGCAGAGTTTTTAAAGAACAGTGGACCACAGATAATTTTTTCGTTCAGTGTAAGGACCGTGCAGTTTGTCTTGTATGTAAAGAAAGTGTGTCAGTTTTCAAAGAATATAATCTGCGTCGTCACTACGAAACCCGCCACAAAGAGTATGCTAGTTTGCGAGGGCAAACAAGAGAAGACAGGATTCGGAGGATGAAATGCGGACTGGCTGCACAATGTATTCCTTCGCCAAACCCAGATCAACCAGGCTGCTGTCCGAGCTAGCTATAAGGTAGCTCACCTACTAGCTACACATGGAAAGCCCTTTACTGATGGGGACTTCATTAAAGTATGCATGCTGGCTGTGGCTGAGGAGGTGTGTCCCGACAAGAAGGATGCGCTCAACGCGGTGAGTCTCTCTGCACCTACTTCGACCCGGCGAACCGAAGATTTGGGGGACAACGTGTATGACCAGCTGAATGAGAAAGCGTCAGAATTTGAGTTTTTTGCTTTGGCCATGGATGAGAGCAATGATGTGCAGGACACAGCAAAACTGCTAACTTTTATTCATGGGGTTAGCGCAAGCTTTGAAGTGTCTGAGGAGCTGGCATCTCTAAAAAGTCTCAAAGGTACCACGACAGGAGAGGATGTTTTTGTCCAAGTTTGCAAAACAATGGAAGATTTGAATCTACACTGGTCTAAATTGGCCAGCATCACTATGGATGGCGCACCTAGCATGGTTGGCACAACGGGGGGGCTAGTAGGGCGCTTGAACAGCGAATTCAAGGAACGAGGTCTCACCCCCCCCACTACAAGTCCACTGTCTGATTCACCAGCAAGTGCTATGCTGCAAAGTTCTGAGGTGGGTGTCTGTCATGAAGGTGGTTGTGCACTGTGTCAACTACATCCGAAAAAATGCTCTGAAACACAGGCAGTTCCAGGCCTTTCTCTCCGAGCTTGAGTCTGCTTACAGGGATGTGCTGTACTACGCAGAAATCCGATGGTTAAGTCGAGGCAGAGTGTTGCGCCGTTTCTCCGACCTGCTACCCGAAATCAACACCTTCCTCTAGTCCAAAGGTGAATTGGTACAAGACCTGACCGAGCCAGAATGGAAACGGGACCTCGCGTTTTTAACTGATGTGACTGAAATGTTGAATCACCTTAATGTGCAGCTCCAAGGCAAAGGGAAGCTAATCAGTGACATGTATTCCCACATCAAAGCGTTTGAGGTCAAACTAGTGCTGCTTGTGCAACAGGTCCAAAAGCTGGACTTCACGCATCTCCCTGCCACCCAAAGCTACTGCCCTGAAAAACCAGCTGTCCCGTTCCCAGTCGAAAAGTGCAAGGATGCACTGGAAATGCTGCAGGGAGAGTTCAGTGCACGGTTCCGCGAGCTTCATGTCAACAGTAAAGGAATACACGTGTTCCAGAACCCTTTTGCTGCCGACATAAATGATGCCCTTCCCTCTCTGCAGTTTGAACTAGCCGAGTTGCAAAATTGTGATACCCTTAAAGACGTGTTCAAGCCTGACCGTCTCATTGAGTTCTATGCAGCTCTCCCAGAGGAAACCTACCCAAACATCAAAAAGCATGCAATGCAGATGTCCACAGTTTTTGGCAGCACCTACATCTGTGAGCAAACCTTTTCCCACATGAAACAAATCAAGAATCCAACAACTCACAGATGAACACTTGCATCAGACCTTGATATTGGCTACCACTAGACTGCAACCAGACATTGAACTTCTCACCAGCCAGAAGCAAGCACACAGTTCACACTGATATGGTAAGCACACTGACAATTAACAATTACTGATTTTAATTTTAATAAATAATACATATGAAATATGAATGCTCTTTTAATTTGCTACATATTTTATAAAAACAGACAGCAGCATGTCTTGTCATTTACTGAATATGGTCCTTCTTGTGTTCAATCTGTCATCTCTCCATGCCAGGGCTCCAGAAGGCACCCTGAAGTGAGGAGAGGAGATTGCTGTTGCTGACCCCATCCCAAAAACAGCACAATTCATCAAGAAGTACAAATCCAGCTCACCTACATATACTACTGATTTTGATTCTCATTATTCTGTATTATTGTTGTGCTTTAGTTTTGACCTGTAAATGGCCTACTGCTCATTTCATTTTCACCTTGACCTAAAAAATGTTTACTGAACATGCTCAAATGGATAGGCATAAGAGATGGCTAGTTGATCTATTACTCATATTATTATAATTTCGCTGTTTTTTTAAAATTTATTTTATAGCCATATTTATTTGACCTTTATTAAGTGCTGCACACAATTATTATTAATATTATTAATAATATCAACAGGCCTACCTACAATTTATAATTTTTCACTCACCTTTGCCAGTGTCACCTCAACTAGGCAGATGTTTCTTACCTTGACCTTATTAGAAAATAAATAAATGGAATATCTGTGGTATTTCAAATTAAAACAAAGTGTGAAGACTTGATCACTACTTTCGCAAACCACTAGTAAAGATAAACAAATATGTGCCAGGAATCAAGTGTTGATATAGTAGTGTGGATATAGTAGTGGGGATGGCTGTGCCAGGCTAGTAATATCTACTACACAATGAGGCTTGCTGGTGGTCATATTTGTCTGGGTCATACAATTCTATATTATATAGCTGACCCGACCCCGGCCCCCCATCACAGTCAGGAACAACAATGTACCTGTCGCAAGGGGGCGTGGCTGTGAGCGGTTAAACATAATTGTGGGATGTCCATATGGAGGCCAGCAGCAGCAGCAGCAGCAAAAAGGGCAGGTTTGAGGTGTGATGCACACAGGGGGATGTGAGAAGCTGTGGGGGGGCGGGGCTGGTCCTGTGGGGTGATTTTTGGGGTGAGTTTGGAGTGGTCTGGTTCAATTTACATGGTAATAGGTGCAAGGTACAGCCACACTTGGGCGAGGAGTGCATTGGTGGCCATGCCTCCAAGTAGGACAGAGCACGAGAAGCCTGTAAAACACGGCACAGGGGCAGCAGCAGGATTTCTGGGCGAAGGCCGCACGGTGAACCCCCTGGACCCTATAGGGCCGTAACTGGGCAACAGCAAGGCCTACAGACACGGGACCTGGTGTTTCGGAAAGGCGGGGAGGCTCTCTGTCATATATGTGAAGATGAGGCGGCTAGCTGCACATATTGGTCTGTGGCCTCCGACTTGGCCAGAAAAGGAGGGAGCTTCAAATTGTCGAGAGCCGGGCCTGCTGAAGGGCCATATCTCAGCGAGGGAAGGGCCTAGGGAGGCGCGGGGGGCAGCATCAGAGAGGTCTCATGGGGCTCAATCACATATCCGGAGCCCAGGCCTGTGAGACGCTAGGGGGCAATCTCCATATTTTGGAAGCTGAATATGTATATGTAATAGATGGGATTGTGGGTGGCCACCACATTTCAAACTATTAGCATTGACTTAACCTTTAACCTTTGGTTGGGCATTTGGCCCGAGACAAAGGGCTGAGACAGCAGGGGGCCCGGGCTTTCGTCTCTACTGGGTTAGGTTGGATTCTGAGCATTTTCTGGCCCTTGGCGCCCGTTTAGCCGAGCTCTCCTCGGGTCTCTGAGACTGCAGAGAGGCTGTTTTCAGGCTGAGCAAAGTGTGGGGGATGGGTCGCCGAGGTGCAAATTTGACCAGGTCCGAGGGCCGTGAGCCAGGTGTCTACGGAAAGGTATGGGCATGGGGGGGGGGCCGCATTGGAGAGGTCTCGGGTCGGTCTATGACGTACGTGGGGCCCCGGGCCTCCCGGCCGGGGGATTGGATTTAGGGCAGCTTCCAGATTATGGACAATTCCAGATTCTCGGCTACGGTGGGTTGGATTTGGGGCAGCTTCCAGATTATGGACAGTTGCTTCCAACTTCCAAATTCTCTCTTACAAGGGGGGTTAGGTCTGGGGCAGAAAGCAGGTCTCTGATGCTGGATCCTTTATTCCTTCCACAGGTGGATGAGCACAAAGCTGTCAAGACCTTTGGCCAGGTGTTGCTGGTGGTCAATGCCACAGAATTTGGCTGGCTGCAGCACCTGTATGAGGGCGAGTGCTGCAAATACGGAAAGACCAGCAGGAATATCTTCCACACTCTTCTTGGGAGCAAAATCTCCAAGTCCGCTAACTAACAGATTCCAGAACATGCGCTTCAGCTGGGAGCAGCAAAGTCTGGTAGCTCCGAGTTTTTACTCAACCTTTGCTTTATTTTTGTTGTGTTTTTGTATGTTTTTGTCGTATTTTATCAACTGCTGATGGACACTTCTGTGGGGAGAGGAGATTCTTCAGGAGAGGCGCTTGTGTCATTGAAAATGGAGCAAGTCTGGAGGATGCCACCCTGTTCTAGCTAGATGAGGAGGTGCTTTCGTGGTTGCTGTGCTGGAGGTGCAGAGGTTGAAGGCTTGGAGGTGGAGATGTACTGTGAGTCCTTTCTGCTGTCAATCATCATGCAAAATATCAACTCTCTGCTCAACAAGAGTGATGAGAAGCTGGAGATATAGATGAAGACTCAGGAAGTAGACATTTTTCAAATCAAAACAATACATGTGTACATCCCACCAACGGCTACTGCAGAAGTTCCATATGAAGTTCTCCATGAAGTCGTTGCGAGGATACAGACTAAACATCCTGAGGCACTTGACTTCAGAGAGATCAGAGACCACACGCTGTTGGAGGCCATTCTGAACAACTCAGATCATCCTCTTTATAACACCTTGATGGACCAAGAGAAGAGCGGTGGTGGACGGCTCCTCTCTCTTCACTGCAGGATGGAGAAATATAGAAGATCCTTTGTACCTTCAGCCATCAGGCTTCTTCATTCTTCTGCAAATGGTTGATGAGCTGACAGACAAATGAATTTCCCTTTGGGGATCAATAAAGTAATTTGTATTCGTATTTGTATTTGTAACTTCCTGTGCCTGGCCTGGGCGGACGCTGGGCTCAAAGGGCCAATAAATTTCACAATGATCCACAGCAGCATGGCCACTCAGGCCGACAGGCATTTCTCTGACACAGAGAGGAGGGAAGGTGGCCCTGTCAATGTGCCACAACCCCAACACAGCGTAAGAATTTTATGTGGCCCTCCCAATGAGAGACGTGGCCTATGAGAACAGAAAGCTGCAGATGAAGGCGCTCATGTTACAAAAATGGAAGGCCAAGGCCCTCAAGGAAACTGAAGAGACTTGCTACTCCCCCTCCTCGGAGTCCAGAGAGGATGGTGAGGAGCCGGTATATGACAACGCGACAGACTCCGTCTTGTCTCTTTCTTCCGACAAGCTCAGGATCATGCAAGAGCGTCATACTGGGCTCAGGAAAAGGCTGTTCTAGCCCTCTCCCAAGCGTACACTCCAGAGCAACGCCGACAATCAAATAATTACGCCGTCCAAAACACAAGTGACAGTCCAAAGGTTGGACTCCTCTGTGTTAGGAAAGAATTTCACTTCTCCATATAGTTTGTGTAGTTAAAGGTCAATCCCTCTTCGTTTATAGGTGAAAGTTGAGAATTGGAGGTTTTCTTTTAGATATATTGCTGGAGACAGTTTATCTGCCCTGTACTCTCTCCTAGGGCATGCCAAGGCCACGTTCATTCTCCTGGTGCCTTCGCCAGATAACACTCTGAGTGAGAGAGAGACCGTTGTTGTTCTCGCGTCACCTAGATGGTGTGAGTCTTTATCTTAATGTTTATGCCCAATAGCCAATGGAATGTTAGCACATCTCCCTTTGTGGGCTCGGTCCACTTTCCTAGTATATGAATCTGAACTTTGCAGCTTGGCCCTCAGAATTAAGGTGACATCATGCACTCATGTTGTGTCGATGACTCTTTTGTTCTCCTTGATCGACCAAGTCTATTAAACTTCTTCAGTATAAGACATCCAAGACTCCGGTGCTTCTTCCTCCTGCATCACCACAGAATTTCTCCCTAACACTGTCCAAGAGCGATACTTAAACAACAACATTTTTGGCTGGCATTATGTTTGGGCGAAGAAGAGGCCCTTGTTCTATACTTTCTCAAAGCAAATAAAACTTTTGCCAAAGGCATGTAAGTGTTCGTCCCACTTATTGCTGCTCTGGGGTTAGGCGTTGAGCTAAGCTTGGGGCAGCTTCCAGATTCTAGCCTACGGGAGTTGGAATGTTGGAAGTTGTAATGTGGTATGTTGGAATGTGGAATGTGGAATGTTTGAATTTGGAATATTAGAAGTTGGAATGTGTAATGTGGAATTCAAAATTCTCGCCTATTAGTACAGAATTTGGGATGTAGATTTCCAAATTCTCGTGTATTAGTACAGAATTTGGAATGTGGAATGTTGGAAGTTAGAATGTGGAATGTGGGAGTTGGAATGTGGAATCGCTGTAGATTGAAATGTGGAATATTCCAAGTTGCCACCCATTGCCTAAGGTCAACTTTTGAACTTCCTGTGTCAACAGAAAGTAGCAGAAATGAGTGGGGAAAAGACAGTTTGGCAGCTCCATGTGAAGCACTGTACTAGCTGTAGCTGTAGCTGTTTGAGTTAGTAAAAGGTGCAGGTAAGTTACCAGTACTTTCACAGGTACTTTGGTGGACCCACCCACAAGAGGTTAAATACCTGGGTCCTACTCCACCTTCTTGGTCAGACTAGTGCGGACTAGAGAGACCAATGCATAAGAACTGATGAAGCCGCTTGGATAAGAGGCGAAACGTCTTCCACAGACAAATACAAGTCCAGTTGCCTTTGATTTAATTTGAGAGAGAGATAACAATGACCTGGACGAATGAGAACATTCGCAGACATACTGCTGGATAGGTACACTCCAAAGCTCCTGGAGCTCTTCAGTGCAAAAGGAGGAGTCACTGGTCAGCGCATCAAGAACTTGTTGATAGAACTGATACAGGTGGGGTAAAAGTGGTTTAAAAGGTTAAAACTGACTGTAATACTGACCTACAGGAATAATGGTATCACAGGTTTGGAGTTAAATTGCCAACAAAATTCATTTATTTATTCTTTTATTAACTCTAGGAACCAAGTGCCTCTGCAGTGAAGAAGAGAGATGTGACTCTGAGATGCCTCATAGAGTACATGGGAGAGAGTGGACAGGAGCTAATCTCTGACTACTGTGTAAGTATTGTTTAAAAGCAGGTTTGGATCAATCTGATGTACAAGCTTAAATTGGGTTGACATTTATGTGAACTGACCGAACCAGCAGTTGTCAGGTGGAGGTCGAGCATGCAGCTAGTTGGTAGGAGCCCCAGACAGCCGATTAGCACAGCACCACAGAGTGATGCCTTTCTGTCTTGTATTTCTGTTTGCTCTCAAAAACAAACCAACAACCAAAAAAAAACAATGTGAACAAAAAATCTCGCCTTAAGCAAGCATTAAAACATTTTAGTGTTACTGTTTTTTTTGTTTGATTTTTATTTAAGGTGGTTCTGTTCAGGTTTTTTATATGCAAATTGGTAACGCCGCTGCCTGGCCTGCTGTGACGCGGCGCTGGTGAGGTCCATGTTATTGTAAATTCATCGCCACGCCTCCCTGGATGACGCTGCTGTTTTGG
This sequence comes from Caranx ignobilis, assembly GCA_021432705.1. Classification (NCBI taxonomy): domain Eukaryota; kingdom Metazoa; phylum Chordata; class Actinopteri; order Carangiformes; family Carangidae; genus Caranx; species Caranx ignobilis. The sequence continues at coordinate 19,439,306 of MU269990.1, forward strand.
TTCTTCGTCTTTTGTTTTTGATTCTTTTCCTTTGGTTCAGTTCTGGTTCTGGATTTGTTTTGTTGTTCCTTTTTTGGGGGGGATTTCTTTAGTTAAGTTTGAGTTCAGCATCCCTGTCGCAGAGCCGTGGGTTTTCTGCTGCTGCTTTTTGTTTATTGATTTGAACAAACCGTTTGATTTATTAATTTGTTCATTGATAACTTTTGTATTCTTTTCATTGTTTTGGAGTTTGAGTGTTTTGGGAATATTTAATTATTATTATTTTGGGTTATTTTTGGTTTCTTTCTCAGATTACTTTATTATTGTTTTCTTTGTGTGTGTGTGTGAGGTCCAGTCTGTGAGGCCATTTTTAATTCTCCTTCTCTCCCTGTGGACAGGTGCTGTGGGCCCAGAGCGGTGACCCAATCCCTGGTGGCGGGTTCTTCACTTCCCAGTTGCGTGTGTGTGCAGTGTCACGGGTGATAATTTTATTATTCCCTAAGCCCAGCCCTGTTCATCCCCCCTTTTTTGGCCCTGCTGTTTAACACAGACATGGTACATTGAGTTTTAAGAACAAATTTGTACAATAAAGAATATTTTTATATTTTGAACACTGTTTCCTGCCCAGTGGTGATTCAAACCTGTGTGACCCTCCTAACCTTCCTAAAAAAAAAAAATCAGTAACTACTTCCTGGGGTGAAATTCCCCAGGTGGCGTTGTTCAGCAACTTCACTCATCCTCAGCCTCCACTTCACTTCATAGAGACTTTCTAAAACATTTGAGGTGTTTCAAGGACTTTTTGTGGGACTGGACACACTGTGCCCAAAACCAACCCCCAAGTTCATGACTCTCAAAAACAAGCTTCTAGCCTAGGCAGTCAGACATGACTGTCAGCGTGCACTCATGAACAGCTGTTTTCTTGTCTTCAGAATGTTGTAATGGTTTGTCCTGCTCAGGTTTTATATGAAGCTGCAGGTCATCGTTTCTGGTGTGTAAACAGTTTTTAAGTCTTTTATGTTTTATACACACTAAATTGCCCCACTGTGAAGCTGCAACTGGTCAGAAGGTGGGATCTGTGAGTTGTTAAAGTTAAGATGCTTTAATATTATGTACACAGTAAAAAATGTTCTGCTAAGCAGCACTTAATAAGCTGAGGTCATGCTTTCTTTTATGCACTAAATACAGATTGTTCTTTATTATGCTAACTAATTATTTTAAGCAGTTTCCATTTTCAAAACAAAGACAGGGTGAATTGGTCAACATTTATAAAATAGAGTACATAAATTATTTTTTCATTTAAATGTTACTTATTTTAATTATGTCTAGTGTGTTTAATATGCTGATGTTTTTTTTTTACATTGATTTTACTCAATTTCTTGGTTTTTTCTGCAAATGCAACTTAATCTTTTTGCAGACATCGAAATGCATATTATTAAGTTCTCCTTACTCAAAATACCAATTAGTTCACTAAACCTACAAAAAGTGGTTGGGAAATGTTGCCTTATTTTTAGATCTAGGCAAAAGTTTTTGCAGTGCAGATAATACTTATAATACTGTATCGTCACACAAGGCATTACATGTTTGTTAGGGTCAGGGTTACTACTACTAATATCTTGTTCTCTACTCTATAAAATATACAAGTCAGCACACTCAGACCTGCTGCTGGTCTTCTGAAGCGACAGGAGCTACAGAAACCCACATGACCCAGAAACAGGGATTGAAACTACACTGTTGCCCATAAAGTTGGAATAAAATATTGTTATTATTTTTACCTCTTCTTGTGAAACGATTGTGACAGTGTGATTTATTCTTGATAGATAAAGTGTATAACTTCTCATAACTGGTAACTGGGACTCAGTATGTAATCATTGCACCTGGTCAAAGGTGAATACTGATGTGTTTAAATAGGAATAAAAAGAGGAATGTGTCTGAAAACAAAGTTACAACAGTACATATATACTATCCTTGAATATGACTGAACCTGAGCACTGAATCAAAGGCACTGTGGTTAGAGGGAATTGTTCCCATTTTTGCATCAGCATCATCATGAAAAGAATTTTGTCTAAGACATGCCACATAAACACTTTATATATCCAGTCTGCAGCTCATTAGAAAGATCAGTACCAACAATTTGACTGGCCAAGGAAAAAAAAGAAAAAGAAAATAAATCTATATGTATATAGTATAGAGGAGTGATGCTTCACTTTGTCTAAACTCTTGTTCACTCTTATTGATCGGTCTCTAGTCAACAGCAGGACCAACAGAGAGGGGCTGACCATCTGAGCTCCCCTGACAGAAAGGTGGATCCTCCAGGTTTACAGTGCACCCTCTTCTCTGTTACTGAACCAACATCACAACAAATGCTTTTTGGTGGATTATTAGCCATCTTTCTGTTACACTAAGGGACTGAGACCTCCTCTTAATATTTTACTTGCTATATAAAAACATATAGCTGATGATCACACATGTTTCCAAAGGGATAACTGTGCCACAAGCTACACATCATCCCTCTCCCCTGAAGCTTCAGTTCTTGCCTTATAATAGAAAAAATGACTTCAAAAATCAGCACCTAGACATTATGAATATGAAATATCAACTGTCCTTCAACCTGAATACAACCTGACTGCTTTTAGCTTCTCGCTGAGAGTCACCAAGTCAGTTACAAACAGATATTCCCCCAAGTTTTGCCGGCAACATCCCTGTGTGTTCCATGGACAATCTTGACCTGTGTTTCAGCTTGCATGGCAGTAAGTAGATACACACAGGTTTGTACTTTTGGGGTTTCTTGGTCATAAAATGTGATCCAATCTACATCTAAGTCACAAGTATTGACAAACACAATGTGCTTTGACCTAATAGCATACAGAAATTGATAATATTTCATGTCAAAAAAAAAAAAAACTACTTAGAGTCAGGAGTTAACAAACCTGGACACCAAACAATGAAGCTAGTTTGGGGCAAAGGTGTAGAGCCCTTCGACCTATGAGAAACACTCAAACGTTTTGAGTTTGCTATTCACAATGAGGAATCTGCTGATGTGAACCATGTCTCACGGATAAGAGATCTCTGACGAACTACGCTCACCTTGGAAGAGGTTACAAAGTCATCTCAAAGACAGTTAGACAAGTTGTCTATACCAAAGGCACGACACAGGATGGTTGGTGAGGTTAAAAAGAACCTTAGAGTAACAGCTAAATCACTGGAAATCACTGGAACTGGTCATCATCTCTGTCTCTGTCTATCACATATACATGAGGCTGTACTCTTTTAATATTTATTTAATTTAAAGGAAAGATAGTGATGTTTCTCTTTAATATGAGGTCAGAATGCATTCGTTTAAACCTGCAGTGAGAGTGATGAGGCGCCTCTCTGTGATTTGTTATCACATCAGTTTCTGCAGGTTGAGCAGGTGTGCTGATGAAGTCTGGGCTCCTCCCATCACTGCTTTGTTGTGATGTGCACACACACACACACCCTGCAACCCTGCATCTATAGGAGCCTTAGTGCATGCTCCGCAGATGAGCCAACATATTGGACATGCTACTGCTAGCATGAGCAACAGGAGTAGCACAGTGTTTGCAGACAGTCACAGTTTTCACCACCACTTTCTTACCTCAGTCTACATCATCATCATCAGCTAGCACTGATTCCAACATGTTCCCACACAGCAGACAGACAACGCTGCTGGAGCCTCCTCTAAGTCTGCACCTCTTCTGGGCAAAGGGAACAGATTGGTTTACAGTACATCCCCACCTCATGCAGTAGGCCTAGCACAAGGCTTAGCTTCATGTTAGATTTGTGTGTATATGTCCACAACTGTCAACTGTGAAATAGATGCAATGACAGAGGTCAACTCTGAGCTTTTAATCAGTGGTGAGGGACAGGTGTATTTGGTCAACATCTGTAATGCAGAGTAGCGCATAGATAGATAAAATGGGACAGGAAGAGCCGTTGAAACAGAGAGGACAAGCAACCTCTGCCTCCTCTGTCTCATCCACTTCACTCTGCTACATTAATGCAGGCCTGCTCAGGGTGGAGTAGGGTTCACTCTGAGCCCCGGGGGGTTAGTGAAGTGGGATTGTGATTCCAGGGTCAGCAGTTCAAGGCCCCGCTATGACATAGGAAGTCAGCCAAAAGCTGCTCTGTCCCAGTGAATAGTGTTGAAGAGCTCCTGAGCAAGGTGGTTAACCTCTGTCTGTTCCAGTGGAGCTGCCCAGAGAAGATCGGGAAAGTGGGGTTAGATAGGGCAGTGTTATCTCTACCCCCCCCCCACACACACACACAGTTGCTAAACACCTGCAGGGTTCTCTTACTGAGCACCCCGCGGACAGGCGCAGCTACCACGGGAATCAGTGAAGTAGTACTGTCATCAGTACTGTGTTTACACCTGATTCAGAATCTTGTGTGTGGACTATGTATCAGAACATAGACATATACAGCTGAGCATGCACCAGCCCAACATGGACATAAACAAGCTGTCTGTATGTATATCTGGGAATCAAAACATAGCTTGAAACAATACGGATGTTTGCCAGCTCCAGGTCTTTGGAGCAGCTCAGCACACTCAGCTGTTACAGGCTCAAGGCTGCTTAAGGGATGTGCAGGACGGTGCCAGGCCTGTGGAGAACACCATGTTTGCAGCTCTCCTGGTAGAGCATATGGAGTCCAGGCTTTAGTCTTTGCTCCATCTCAACAGGCCCTTTGCTCATCCTCTTTCTTGTTTCCTCCCTCTCTCTGTAACTAATAAGAAAAAATAATAAAGGTGAAATAAAGGAAATAAAGGTGAAAGCCTGAAAAAAAACCCAACTTAAAAAAGAAAACATGGTCTGTCTGTTTTAACTTTCTCTCTACGTGAGTGATTTTATAAGTAAATACTATGTTTATGTATTTTGTAGCGACTCTGCAGTAATGTTCATGTTATATTGTTGTATCCGTTCAAGTGTTCTGTGCTTACTGACTGGCTGTGATGCACTGAATGTGTGTGGGGCAAAGACAGGTATTTGGTTGGATGAAAAAACTAGGAGGCAGAGTGTGAGGAAAGCATGAGATGACTCAGTTAGAGCTGACGGCAAAGCTTTATTCCTGTTGTTGTTTTGGCGTGGTTACGGCCGACAGTAACCATGACTGATCCTGCAATAAAGACAGAGTTTGCTCATTAACTCTGCATCATCCTTTCAATGTCCAGACGGACGTTACAATATGTTTATTTCCTTCCAGTAAACTACTGAGTTTTTTTGTGATTATTGCAGCCGAAGATCCTTTTTTATGTGCTGGGTTTTATGTGATGAAATTGTGGGAATTTGCAAAAAAAAAGGGATTTGATTCCCCTACCCTGTTCTATTTTTTATATCTTTTGGGTTGTCACACACACACACACACACACACACACAAACACACACAAACAAGGCCATAACGTTTCACATTGCGTAATTACGTCACCTCATAAAGTTCCCAAGGTAACAGGGAAAATGGTGTAAACATGCAACATTTTTCAAGGTTCTGCGAAGCCATATATGTGACTTTCCTGCAACAGAAGGATTATGAAATCTTGCATTGTAATTAGCAATTAATGTGGCAACAGTGCAGTGTCTGTGAAAAAAAAAGTGACCCCCCCCCCCCACACACACTCACACACACACACACACACACATAATATGCAGGCTTTGGCTGACTGATGTGTTGAATTATGCGATCGCATAATCACATTTTTCTGGAGGAACTGACAGCAGCTACTCTTCCTGTGGTCTCAACAAAATCATCAACCAAGGTCACAATAAAATGTAAAACTGTAAAGACATCAGACACCACCAAATAATACAGTAACTCTGTATTCTGACAGGGGGCGCCATATAGCTCAGTGGGTTGAGCAGGCGCCTCCTTGCTGCAGCCGGCCCTGGATTGAATCCTGAACCCGCTGGTATGTCATTTCTCCTCTCTCTGCCTCCCCATTTCCTGTCTCTCTGAACTATCCTATCAGTTAAAGGTAAAAAAATATATACTTTTAGTATAGATTTTTTCCCTCTATTCTGACAATTCATTTCAAACCAACAATCACTCTCAAAGTCATCAATACTCAAAAACTGCTCAATGTTATGCTTTTCAAAAGATAGATTTATGAAATTTCACATTTAATGCAGTAAACATTCTTTCATTCACCCTGGGTAAACTAAATCAGTCATAGCTTTTTCCTAAAACCTGTGATGTCTATGGATGTTCTCATTCATCCAGATCATCGTTATCTGTGGGCAACAGATTGAATCAAAGTCAACTGGACTTGTATTTGTCTAGGAAGACGTTTCGCCTCTCATCCAAGGGGCTTCATCAGTTCACAACGCATCGGTCTGACTAGTCCAAAGTCAGACTAGTGAGGCGAAATATCTTCCTATATCTTCTTACAATTGTTATTGAAGTCACAGCTCAGTCTTTGTATTTAACATTGTCAGACGATGCACATTGGGATGAGGGGGGCATCAATGTGGAGGTGGTCCATGTCAACAAATATCTGGGGCTCAGACTTCTACTGCAGTGTTATTGTTATTCTACCTCAGATATCAGCCTTAATCCCTTGCTACTGCATTAACCTTGTATTAACTGAATCATTTCAACTGGCAAACAATGGCAAGCCATGAGTAAGCTTCCAGATGCAGTGAGCGAGTGCAGACTTTCACTAATCACTAAAAATACCTGAGCAAAACAAGACAGGGTCCCTGTAAACAGATACAGCAGCTCTTCTTCTCTTGTATTACTGACAGTTGCTCAGTGTATGTTTGCTTTCCTCACTTGTCGATACTTATTCTGTTCCCAGTGGGATTCTGGGACATGTAGTCAGAAAACAAACTTACCTCCACTGATGGCAGGTGTCAGCACCAGGACTAAAATCCCAAAGATTATAACTTTCAATACAGAGCCAATGAGCTGGAAAAAGGGGCTGAGAAGACTCACCTCAGTGAGGGAAGTCAGCAAAGTTTGTGTCCAGACACCCTCAAAACATGGCTGAAGGGTTGAGTCATAATTTCATCACCTGTGTTTAAAATTCAAAGAACGGTGCAGAATGAGAAGAACACAGTCTCATGAATGATTTTTGTCTACATGACAGCATCCTGCTCCTGCTTGTGAATTGGCTAAGCTCTGTGTCCAACAGTAATGTCACAGCTCAAGCTGCCTTTTTGTATTATTGTGAAATGAAACGCCATGAATGTCAGAAACGACCCAGGACAAGACTGAGGCAAGACTGAGCCACATCCAAACTGAGAGGCTCAATAATACATGAAGTGAAAGTGAGAATTAAGATTCTTGAATCAGATCTAATGAGAACCACTTGGACCTGAAGAAACCAAACTGTCAACCAATAGGACACACCACTGCTGATAACTGTGAAAGGCCATGGATTAGCACATACAGTAGTGTTTCTAACACCAGGTATGAAACAGAGGCCAGTAGAGGGCTTTGTTAATCAACGTAAAGTGCCACTTTATATTTCACAATTGCAATGCACATAGCCAGGTGGAAAAAGCTATGCATGAGGGTTGATGTCCTTGTCCCTCATCCTATTCAACAGCTGATAATGGGAAACCTAAAACACTGGAACGTATTTGAGCACATTAACGTTACAACCAAAGTCTGCTCAAGAGCAGGCCTGAACAGAGAACATCTGCTGCTGACGTTAAGCTGTCAGACTGCACCTGCACCCTCATCCTTCACCTGTCGCTGAGGTGCCTGCTGTCTGTCTCTTCATGGTTTGTTTGCTCTGTGGATTTCTTACCTGGTTGCAAATATTCTGTCTTCTCAACCATGACTGCAGCCTCCTCCATTACCAAAGGAAAGGCAAGGCAATTTTATTTGTATAGCCCATTTTTACAAACAGTTTGTCTCGCAGGTCTTTACACAGCATCATGACATCATCTTTTGCCCTTAGACCCTCACATCAACTGAGGAAAAACTCCCAAGAAAAAATGGAGAAACCTCAGGTGAGCAACAGAGGAGGGATCCCTCACCCAGGACGGGCAGACGTGCAACAGATGTTGTAAACAGACAAGAAAACAGTTTACTACATGGAATATAGAAAACATGGAAATGGAATCAGTCAGTTAAGGAAAAATGATGAAGGCAGCTCCTGGTGGGCAGGGAGGGAAGGCCAGCTTAATGGGACTACTGGACAGCAGACTGGGTCGTGAGCAGGGAGTGCAGACCGGTTTAACAGCAGGAGAAAGGAGGTGATGGAGGCGGCGGTTGGTTGGTTGGTGCAGGGGGATGGAGCTCTGAAGAGATCTGTGGAAATACAGAGAGAGTGCGAGACACCAAGGCCAGACTACAAAGTGCAACAGTTAATGACAGTTCAAAATGTGTGAGAGGAGAGGAGAGGAAGGATAGGGCTCCATGTAACCTGATGGGCCCCCCAGCAGTCTAAGCCTATAGCAGTGTAGCTATAAAATGGATCAGGACTACCTGAGCCAGCCCTAACTAAAAGCTCTGTCATAGAGGAAGGTCTTAAGCCTAGACTTAAATGTAGAAAGAGTGTCTGCCTCTCTGACCCATGGAGAGAGCTGGTTCCATAATAGAGGAGCCCGGTAACTGAAGGCTCTACCTCCCAGTCTGTTTTTAGAGATACTGGGGGTCACTAACAGACCTGCATTCTGGGAGTGAAGGGCTCTGGTAGGACAGTATGGGATAATGAGGTCTTTCAGATAAGATGGACTGTTGCGAACTGCTGCCACTGCCCACAGCTGCTGACTGAGTGTGTCTGGGGTTTCCTTCACACTACCATCCACCTGCTTGCTGGAACTGTTTACTGTTTACCCTGTTCAGTTTGCCAAAGACTTTACCTGTCTGCAGAACTAAGTGTTCCTATTCAACATGTTTAATAAACTGCCAGTTTTATTGTCTGATCCACAGCCATTGCAAAGACATGTCATACTCAATTCAGCAGTGAGTGACAGGAAAGTTGGAAGAGAGGCTGAGGACTGAAGTTGTACTCGCTCTACCATGGTGCTAACTCTCACCCTTATAATACAGTTCTCAAAACAGTTAATGCATTTCAATCAGACAACTCCAGACTGAGTTTAATATTTCTTTATTGAGCACAGACATTTTGCATAACTGAAGCAGAGTGTAATAATTTTAGCATGACTGAAGCAAGTTTGGCATCACACCCTGTCTCAGGGTAATCATTCATTGAAAAGTGATCTGCCTGATAGCAATGAATAGCATGACCCTCACAGGGGATCATAGAAACAGACCCACAGGTGGAGGCTGGGGAGATGGTGGGACTGAGAAACCTCAACGGCAGCAGGAGCGGCAGCAGGGCAGCCAGGGATGATCAGTTAAGCAGGGGGTTTAAATATCGCACCCAAACTAGAGGAGAGTATGTGACTGATCAGCTGATCAGGATTGTTGTTGTTTTTGTTTTAAGAAAGCTGCTTATTTTTGTGCTTTCTGTCGACCCCGAGGCAAGGACTTGTTTAGACACCATAAAAGTTCTGGGAGACGGTCCTTCTGCAGTGGAGACATGCACCAATGACCCCGGCCCCATAAAATGACCCTGAAGTTCAAGCAGTCCCTTTTAGAAACCAAATGTTCTCATCTTTTGATTAAAATGATTGTTATTTTGTTGTTGTGTTTACTGTTTAATTGTTTGTATTTGTATGTATGTGTTTGTATTCGTGCACACTGTGCTGCTGCTCATCATGGCCAGGATTTCCTTGGGAAAGATATTGTTAATCTCAATGGATCTTTTTCCTGGGTAAATAAAGGTTGAATTATCAAAATAGATAAATAAATAAAACCTGACTCACAAGGAATAAACTGGAAAAAAAGAAAAAAATCACAAATAAAACCATTGCACTCTGGCAGAGGGGTGTGTGTGTTTGGTCTTTATTCATACAGAGATGCGTGGTGATGCGTCTTGATCCAGAAATTGAGAAAAAGTGGAAATGACTGAGGCTGAGTGTGTGGGTGTGTTTTTGACTGGTTTTTATCACCTTTAACTAATTTGAAATCAGCAAAAATAAAAATCCATGCACACACACACACACACACACACACACACATCATTTGGCAACCTATTCACCTGTTGCGTCACACAGACACCATGTAAATACACATAGGTGGAAACTCTTGTGCACTGAAGAAAGCACATTGACCAAGAGTTCAGGTTCCTGGCTCAGGCAGAAGTATTTATTGACAGCTGAATGTGTCGTGGAGAAACCGAGGAGCAGTGAAGAGAGTGAGGAGTCCCTCATCAGTTCCTGAACATGCCTACTTCTGCAGGATGTATATGTTCCTCGGTACTGCACGGTTACAATACATTGTCACTGGCTAGCCTGTAGTTCACCCACTGTGTGTGTGATAACTCCACTGGTCTCTCAGTCACATGTCTTACCCTCTGCATGAGATGCTGTACCTCACCTCATTCATCCTTGTCTGGCACTGCACTGGGAAAGGCCTTGCCTCCTCATCTATAAGACCCAAACCTGTGTCACCTTTTCTGTATTCATTTCCAGTCTCATTCGTCAATTGTTAATTTATTCTTAGTTTCTTCAAGGGCATGTTGTCAGTCAGCCAAGGAAAATTAGTAATGATTACTATAGTTTTTATTTGTAACGTGGACTGAGGATGGTAAAGCAGATCAGCACCTTGGGTGAAACTGTTGCCATGGGAGCAGATTTAGATGGTGAACCAAGTGCTGGTTAGGACCTGGTAAAAAAAAAAATACCAATATGAATAATGTATTCATGTTACAAATGTATTATGGATGGAAAACTGCAACAGACTCAGGCTCAGGTAAGCTAGCCCCCTCACCAGGGGAATATCACCAAGTTTATTTCTCATATTTCCGACACGCTTTCACGTTCTGTCTCATGCTCTCATGTCACTCAAACAATTCTCACACCAAAAGCAAATACTTTACCATGTGCTGTGTGGACTCTCAAATTACTCCCTAATTGGTGTGCGATGCTTATCCCCGTGTTTATTGGATGGCTGCTGAAGCACACAGCCCAAAGCCTGTTTGTACTAGCCAATTGCTGCACAGTAGTGCAGGAGTTGATGTCCGGCAACCCCACAACAGCAGCAGCAACATGCACCTCTGAAGTCCTGTTCTTGGCAGATGTAAGCTAAAGTTCTCAACAGGCCTGAAAATTAAAAACCCCACCTGGCCCGACCCACAGGTGTTGAAGCCCAGACCCGACCAGGCCCGACTCACTAGCATTAATTCTTGGGCCGAACCGAAAAAAAGGCCCAAGCTCTCAGGGGTCCATGCACACTTGGGAGAGACAGTCTACATTAAACAGTATTATCATTATGAGAAAGCAGAGAAAGCTCTTTGAAGTTTTTAGTGAAGGAGAACAGGTGCCAAGCAGCTCAAGAAGAAGATGAAGAGCTGCTGAACAATGAGCTTGTTGCTGTATATAGTCACTAATGTATAAAAATTAATAGAGTAAATGGAAGGAAAGGGAAAATAAGGAGGCTTCATATTAAAATATGAACAGATATACTTATAAAACTGAGGGAATTATAAACAAAGGCCTCTCTCTAATAAAGGCCTGCCTCTAATAAGCACCTAGTACCCTGGGCAGCTGAGGTAAATAAAGGTCCCGGCCACTAATTTAGAGGAAAAATGGTACTTTGCACCGTACTTACTGTAGCTGTATACACATCTCATAGACAGGATGATTCATTGTTTTCTCTTTAGATATTCAGGACAAAAGTGACAGGATTTTTTGTCTTCACAGCAGCAACTGCCAGGACCATGTGTATTTTGTTTTTCAGTTGCCCATCCATCCGTCTCATAGACATTTCGCTGAGATTTAAGGAGGTACCGATCAGATTTTGGTGGTCAAAGGTCAAAAGTCAAGGTCTCTCCCAAAAAATCACCCAGAACATGATTCTGGCCATGGTGAATGGGATTTCTAGATAAACTTCTTCAACTTGTGACTTCACACGGGAATTATGACAACATTCCTCCCAGATGGTTCATATGTTATATGATGTGGTCTGAAAAGATGGACACTTGTTCACTTTAAGGACATGGGTCACATACACAGAGAACTTTGCCGGCATCTTGCAGGCTGTACCCTGCTGAGGATTGTAGCGTCTCCATCAGTCATACAAGGAGCTGAGCAGTGAACCATTGTATAATACTATGGGTTGTTTATGCGCTGTAGATCTTGGTGTGTTAATGTGCAGCTACAAAATAAGAACAGAATACTAGAGGTGAGAAAATGTATTCACACATACACACATGCCTGGCGCATCTATTCCAGCCACACCTACACCCCCCCCACCCCCCACTGATAACATCTCAGTCTCCTGCAGAGGAAACTGTCTCCCTCCGCTGCTTCCTTATCACAGGAACAATGCACTGGAGTTCAGTGACACTGCTGCCTTATCAACAGCACAGTACACAAAAGGCGACACAATGGCACACATCAGCGCACAAACTCGTAATACAGCTCATTCAGCACCGGTGAATCAAACTACACGCACAATGCCACCTTTTCAGGGACCGATTGATGATTGTATCCAACTTGGGCTTTTATTTGTGTGTCTGCTGCCTGTCGATGTGTCTGTGGCAGAACAAGGCACTTAACCTGCGGCGGTAAACTATGAAGTCAACAAAACCTTTCCACAGGAGTCACTGGATCCTGCATTCAGTCCTGTGTAATGATCATTCAGACCTGTGCGTTGAATGGGGACATTGGTTTTTCTCCCTCTTTGTCAATGCACCACTCAGTAAAGCACTTAAAGTCCCAGGAGAATCAAAGAGCAATGTTGTCTTTCTAAAGCCTCCAGTGTGAGGCAATGTCCAGCAGCTGTGTAGGCAGGAATCCATCACATAACATTCAGGATTAGTAGACAACAGGACACAAACCAAAGCAGAGCATAAAGTCAAACACTGTTATATCACAGCCAGAAACAGTGAGAGTGTGTTGCAGTCACACGTCAGGACACCTCAACCAGGAGTGGACATAATCCTGTTGCTGGGAGTGTGAGACTGATTATTGTCCTGGTGGCACTATGACCAGTGCAAGCAGCCTGCCACTGTTTGGTAACATAGTACTTATTAATTGGCCAAGTTCTATCTATCTATCTATCTATCTAGATCCCTTTCCTTTTTCACTCTGAATGATCAGGGGAAAACCCCTGTAGTCATTTGTGTGTTACCATGGTTACCAAACGACCTTGCATAAATGTATTCAGATTATACAGATTACTCTTGAGATCAATTCTTTGGATAAGAAGATAAAACTGATAGAGTTTTACTTTAATTCAAGCTGAAACGACATATCTACTCTCACAAAAACAGACTTCAAATCATGGTGTTACTTGACTCAGTGAATGATGTCATCTTGTTGTGTGATCAACCAACCAACCTAGTTAAGATGTTCTCTCCTTTTATGATGAGATGCTGAGATGATGATGAGGGTCTGAGTACTGAAACATTGTTTCCAATAAATCCATCACCTGGCCGCATGTGAAGACAGGGTGCAGGAGTTCGTTCAGATTCACAATAAAATATGACTGAAACCACAGCTCGGTCTTTGTCATTTATTTATGTGTTTGGTGACGTGCTTGTCACAGTTGTAAAAGTCAGCCTCAGTGACCTCTGTTTCTTGCTGCCTTGTAAGAATTCGAAGTGTAACCACCTGTCTGTCCTGTTGCTACCAAGGTAAACCAGCCTATTCAGCCCTGCACTACAGCTTACATGCCCCCTGGAATTGCTCCATTGCTGCAGAACAGGTGTAGGCATGAACTTCAGGCTCTGTGAATGCCTTGGGAGGCAGCTCACAAAAAGATCAATTTGGCCTATTCTGTAAAGGGCGGACAGTGTGGAGCTGTTGCTCTTCCTGTTTGCTGTTCTCAGTTTCCCCAGAGGAAGCAGTTAGAGATGAGCAGCTGATTTCCCAGTCGATGCCCCTCGCTCCAGCCAGAACAGTCCTGGAAACTTCAGAGAGGAGATGAGACAGTGAGACGCTTTACCAACTGTAAACCAACACACACACACACACACACACACATTAACCCATACAAACATCACACAAGAAATGTTGCATTGCAAGCACCAGCTCTGATCGTCAGTGGCCTATGACCACCAGCACACACGTGTGCGCGCGTACACACACACACACATCCTGTGGGAGGCTGCAGTCCATTTATAAAGTAATAAAAACAAGGCTGCCCAGCGGTCAATTTATGCAGACAACACTATATCGACAGAAATAAACACAAGCCCATGAAATTGCTGAACACTAGCCAAACAGTTCAAATATGTCTGAGTGTGTGTGTGTGTGTGTGTGTGTGTGTGTGTTGCCCCCAGTCTGCTGCAGCAGCAGTTTCAGGGTGCAATTACCTGCTAAAATGTTTTTGGCCAATTCTGGGAAATTCTTCTGATGGTAAAGCCTCCCTCCAACCATGTAAAGATGTGGCCATCAGAATGTGCATTGTATGGGTGTGTGTTTTGTGTGGGTGAGTTCAAATTTGTGAGTGAGTGTGTGTGTGTGTGTGTGTGTGTGTGTGTGCTTGGGGGGGGGCACAAAATTGATGTTTCTCGAGGGAATTGCAGTTTCTCTCTTCTCTGGCGAGTTGGAAGAAGGCCAGCTTTGATTGGTTTTTCTCCTCATCCCTCCATCATAATAACAACTTGATTCTAGAATTTCAAACGCACAAATATCTTCAGCTACACCACTAACCCTTTAAACACACACACACACACACACACACACACACACACTGCCTCACTCTTTATCTTGTCTTCCCCCGCTTTGAGTTTCTCTTTCTTCATTTTGTTGTTTGTTGTTGATTCTCCCTCTCTTCATCCATCTTTCTTTTTATCTCCGCTCAGCTTTTGGATTTTGTTTTGCTTGTCTCATTTTCTTTTCCATATGCTCATCCTCTCATCCCCACACTACTTCTGGCCTGTCCACTGTCTGTAGTTTTTTTCTTCACACCTCCACTTCTCATTTCTTCTTTTCTTGTTTCCTATCCTTTCCTCTCTTCTTTTTCTTCTCTCCTAATTTCCCCTGCTTCTTTCTTGTTTTCTCAGCCACCTGAGGTTTTCCTCCTCCTGCTGATTCATTAAGTAAAAATGTAGGTTATTAACATATTGGGCTTTTAGGCTTGTTTCTTCTTACTAAAACATTTGTCTAATGGCTCTTTTCTTCCTTTTCAGTTCATTACTCTGATGCATTTCCATGACTCCATTAAACTCAATTTAATGTAATTTCCCCTTCCTCTTAACCTTCTCTTTGTTATCCATCTCGTTCTTCCTTTATCATTTGTCCTTCTTTTTCTTTATCTTATTTCAACACAATTCTTTCGCCTTCTCTTCTCATCTCTTCTTCTCCTGGCTCTTCTCTTCATGTTTAGTTATCTTTCCTCTCCTCCATCTCTTCTCTTTCTATATGCATCATTACCTGCAGGAGCAAGGCTCCTGCTTGGATCTCACTGCGTCGATTAATAGCAAAGTTATTTATTAAGGAGCTGATTGTGGTGTTAAAGATTGATTGTACTATTAAAGTGTTGTTTACAGGCCAGACAGCCCCTGAGAGCATTTTCCTCCGTCTGGCTATTTATTTATCCATTGGCAACAGGAGCATGTCTGGGAAACAAATAGGTTTTTGCTGTTGCTGTTTTTGCTTTGGTCATCAGCTTCCCTGATCAAAGTGCCTACCTCATGCTCGCTGGAAGGTAGGGGAAGAGTAGTGGTGGTGGTGGTGGTGGTGGTGGGGGGCTGCTATGAATAAGGCCCTCCCATCTTCAGAGCTACAGCATCTAGATCTGCTGCTGTGGATCACTGTCTGCTGCCCGATCCTGTCTAATGACTGCTGCAACACTGCACTTTGAGTTTTGTTTGTGTTATTGGATTTTGTCTGTAGTTGTGTACAAGTGCTCTCTCTCTCTCACTCTCTCTTCTTCACCAACCAAACCCACTGAAGCAGACATCCGCCCACCCTGAGTCAAGTTCTGTTAAGGTGAGGCCAAAGAGAAAGAACCCCAAAGGTATAGCAGGTTTGAAGAATTTATTACAAAAAGACAAGATCTCATATTGAGTGTAACGCCTGCGACTGTGGGAGCAGCAGGCAAACCCAGGGGGAGAAGGGGAGCAGGCTGGGCAAGGCAGAGCAGGACTGCTCACTGGGTTGAGCAGGTGCCCCATGTACGGAAGCTGTGGTCCTCACTGCAGCGGCCCTGGTTCAGTTCCCTGGTTATACAGTTTATATAGTGTGACGGCCCTTGGTGTGCCAATAGCATTCTGCTGGCCGTCCTGTGTTACGCTCTTTTCTCTTTCTTTCCAGAGGTTGCAGCACATTAATGAGACACCTGGGACGGTGTCCCGCCACCCCCCAATGTCTCTCACTCTCCACCTGAGCCGTCTGTGCTGTCGGAATTAGCTCCTCGTCCACTTTATTCCTTTTCTTTAATGCATCCCACACTCCCACACTTCACTACATGTTACACACATCCAACACGGGCACCTTCACCACTGACTCCCACTGTTTTCTGATGTCACCCATCCTTTGTGGTGGCCGTTGAGTCGGGCTGTAACATATAGCCACACCCAGCCTACACACACATTTACAGGGAATGACAGACTAGATACAGAAGGACAGGGGAAGAGGCAAGTCCAGTTTATTTGTATAGACCTTTTGTTTGTCTCACAGGTCTTTACACAGCATCATGACATCATCCTCTGCCCTTAGACCCTCACATCCACTGAGGAAAAACTCCCAAGAAAAAATGGAGAAACCTCAGGGTGAGCAACAGAGGAGGGATCCCTCACCCAGGACGGGCAGACGTGCAACAGATGTTGTAACAGACAAGAAGACAATTTATAAAATGGAATAATATGGAACATGGGATTGTTCGATCAAGAGGAGCTGATGAAGGCAGCTTCTGGTGGGCAGGGAGAGCAGGCCAGCTTAATGGGAATACTAGTGGGTAGACTGGTTGATAAGCAGGGAGGGCAGGCTGGTTCAGGAGCAGAGGAAAGCAGGTGATGCAAGCGGCAGTTGGTGCAGAGGGGTGGAGCTCTGGAGAGATCTGTGGACACATGGAGAGTTTGAGACACCAAGGCCAGACTACAAGGTGCAACAGTTCAACTGTGAGACGGCTCCATGTACAGTAAGTGATGTGTCCCCCAGCAGTCTAAGCCCCTGGCAGCAAATGGTTCAGGGTTACCTGAACACACTCTGCCTGAGCAGCACCAGGTCTACACCGTCTCCTTTTGTAAATTTGAATGAACTTGAAATGAACTTGAGCAAACATACAACAAGTAACTATAATGTTACTGTCTTACTTCAACAACAGTCTGACAGGTTACATAAAGGGTTGAACGTATGACAATGGGATGAATGTCAGTGCAGTCTATGAAGTGTCTGCAGAGTCACGCATGCTTGTGCTGTGACAAAAATGACAAATGAAAAATGTGAATAGTTGGATTGCACAGTAGAGGAATGAGTTTGGCAGGTCCACATTTTAAAAGCCTTCAGCTGTCATACAGCAGAGGGGGTTTCTGAGATGAGTCAATACATCCAGGGCTGAGACCGAGGGATGCTGTTAGGGCAGGCACCATCCATTGTGTTGGTGCTGCAGGTGACAGGGTTACCGTATTGCAGAGATTTAAGCACAAGTAGCTCTAATGGTCACCCAATTTAAGCAGACCTGACAAACACACAGCTGTTATATACACGTTAACCAAACATCTACATGTAAACTGGCAAAGGTTCTCCTGCTTAGCCCAGTCAAGCTATGATGTACTTGGTCTAGCTAATTATTATCGTAGCCTACCACACATGGATAAAGAAATAGACAGCAGTACTGCATGTGCCTCTTCATTCAAGACTAAAGTCACTTTCACTACTTTCACCTGTGTAGCTCACCCCATGTTCCCTTTGATAAAGTTCCAGGTCAGGTGTGGCTCAGTCTCACTTCTCAGAGATAAGGAGGCAGAGAAGGTGGCTGCTTGTTGTGACACTGTGGGCATTTTACGTTAATATCATCCAAGATTTAACACAGATTAACCTGCCATGTGGAGGTTAGGGCCTCAGACTTTGCTGCAGGAAGCTTGTGGTTCAGTATTCAGCCTTGCTGCAGGATAGGAAATTAAATTCAAAATATTCTGAAGTGGGGAATCAAATTAGGCCATCTACCCATCTGCTCTGTCTCAAACGCCATCTTTTCTTGCCCTGCATACAACGCTGACTAAAGACAAATATGACTTTCATTACAGACTCAAAAGGGGTAAATGAGGGTTACAAGCCCTTCTGTGATGGAGAATGCCTTCTGGAGCACAGCTGAACAGTAATCTGTGTGGCAGATGCACGGAGAAACACACAAGTCATAAAAACAAGGCATCTGCCAGGGGCCTTGGTCTGAATCACTAAACGAAATGAGAAAATTATTAATAAATGAGAATTTCCTTGCTAGCGCAATCTGCGAGGATGGAGTGAAAAAGACAAATGAGCGGCATCCAGTACTTCCTCCAATGTGCCATTTACTCTGAGATTTAGCTGATGATGTCCTTAGCAATGAATGAACAAGTAGGGGTGGAGTGCTTCACTCAAAGACACTGACAAGCCAGGATTCCCTCATCAGAAAACTGACTGAGGTTTCTCCACAGAGCTTTAAGTGACCTGTTTACACAACATCCTTCTACCCAAAATACAGAGTCTCTCTGTGCCAAAGCTACTCTTATGGTTCCTCCAAAAATAACTCATGATTCCTCAGTATTTAATTTACTGCTGAATAGCTGCCATAACCGTGCTTGTTGCCAGTACCCGTCCAGCCAATCACGAGTGCAGTCATGTCTCCCGAAGATTTACACAGACCAGTAGCTCTTGTTTGACTCTCAGCACAAATGGATAGTCATCAGAACACTACAACACCAGGCTCTGAAGGTTCCCTCGAAGGCAGAGGGAAAACAAAAAGAGCTTACACACATCAGGACAACACCACGCTAACCTGTTGCTACCCGTACTGCACTTGTATTAAATCTTCCCAAAGGTGCCACAAGACAAACACAGATGATCATCCAATGAAGAACAAAAGGACAGAGGAAACAACACCGTCATCCCATTTGTGGCAGGTTTATCTGAGAAATGCATAAGAATCTTTCACAAACACAAGATCTGAGTCAGGGCACTTATTGAAATTCAACATTTCCCCCTAGAGTGTTATTGGAGGATATCACAAATTCCAAATTTTTCATTTTTGTATTTCAAATCAAAGTCACTGAAGATACCATATATAGTTCCTCACCTATCAATGGTAGAAGAGGTGCATGCTGTGCAAGGAGCATAGTACCAGAGGAAAGGTAACAGCACGGTGGAGTGTAAATTCTGCAGGAAAACACATGAGATGAGCAATCAGAAATGTCCAGCATTCAGGAAGAAGTGGGCAAAGTGTGGCAGAGAGGACCACTTTGCAGCCAAATGTAAAGCAAAACCGGACCAAAGCAGAATGTGTGACGACAGAATGTGTGAGTGATGAATATGAAGATATCTCCTGTATCACTGTAACAGAGACTGTGATCGTGGATGCAGTGGAGACAGACCCAGGCAAAGATGTGGACCCAGAGAGAGGAGAGGATGTGAAAGAGACTGACAGAGGAAAGAGACACTCAGCTTCTCTATGGTAGCATGGTGCTAGGCAAAGACATGGTCGAATTCCAAACAGACTGTGCTGCCAGTTGCAACATCATCCCCATGAACCTGCTGCACCCAGACACCAAGCTAGAACACAGTAAAAGTGTACTAGTAATGTATAATAAAAGCAAGCTGAGGCCAACGGTGACATGTAAGCTTAAAATAAGAAATCCAAGAAATCTCAAGCTATACCACTATGAATGAAGAAAATACTTTAACAGACAGCAAATATGTGTAACCCACTCACTAAGAAGTGTTGGCAGTTACAGGGTTAACTCCCCGCGAGTCGGCTGTTTGTTTGTTTTTACTTCCTCGGCACCTGTAGAAGTCCGATCCTCCACTCGGGAGTAGGGCGAAAAAGCGCGAAATAGAAAAACAACCAGGAAGTCAGAGAAACCGCATGTGGTGATCAGAGTGAGAGTGTAAGAGAGTTGCTAAGAAGAAGGAAAGAGGTTAAATGGTGCAGAATGGTGTGATGCTGATGTGTGTTTCTACTTACCGTTACCTTGACGAGGTCCGACGAGTGTTTGTTTACCGTGAAAAACTCCGGTGAGTGATGATATTATTGATGTTTACCTGCCTGCTAACGCGGCGGTCGGCTAGCACGTCCGTCAGCTACCAAGCTGTAGCGTTAGCATGATATGTGCAGTGAAAGCAAGTTATAAACCAGTCGGAGCCTTTTAAGAATGTTTTGGAAGTGGGAAAATGCTGAATTCATTATTTACCCGGTTACATTGTGGTTATAAGTTATCATTTCATATGGAAGTACTGTTAAAACTGGGTAAAGGTTAAAAATATGTTATTGTGTTATTTAAAAATGCTGTAATTTCATTGAGTGTGGATATGAAGAAGTTCATGGAGAGATTATTTACATGTTAAAGAAATTAAGTGTAAAACTTAATTCAAAGATTGAAACTGACGTGATTGAATTTATGATGATAAAATAATTTGATTTATTGTTTTGCACAATATGTGCAGACTGGTTTTTTTGGTGACCCCGGATCATCTGAGAGACGTTTGAGATTGATGGCGAGCCAGACCCACAAGAGGAACTCTGAGACGTCCTGTTAGTAGCCTGGCCAGCTACTACGGGATCCTCAGCCGGATCGTCGTGGAATATACCAGATTTCCCAGATAAGGAGACCAACAAACACACACACACTAATCCCAGGTAGTGTAATTCTAAAACACAAGACCAACCACACAAGGAACAGTGTCAGTACAAACAAACTGACACTAACTAAACAAAAGGAAGTGGATCCAGAGACATTATTTCTTTTCAGATAATTTTATTTTTTTTTTAAGAAAGAGCTCTATTTTATTTGGGGTATTTTTTGAGTCACTGTAAATGTGATATTTTGTGTTCTTCCGCTGAAATAAAACTGTCAGTTGTTTACCTTACTTATTCTCTATTACTCCGTAGAGCCTAGGCCCAAATCTATCATAAAAGTGTTACATATGGTTCTTCGTCCAGTGAAGGGTTAAACCCAGCCAGACTCTGTGGCAAAAACTGGTACATCCTAACGACAAAACACCCAGACACAAACTGAGTCATGTTGTGTCCACTGTCCAGTGCAGCGAGGAGTGCTTACAGCTTTTCATAGGTGAGACCAAGCAGCCCAGCACAGAAGAGCCAGCTCAGCGGGACAGGGCTCAGCTCTACACCCACACCTTAAGGAGAAAGGACACTCTTTAAGCAATTCCAATGTCCATACTTTGGACAGAGAGAACACATGATTTGAGAGAGGAGTGAAGGAAGCCACCTGTTTCCACCTGGAACAATGGTCCTTGAACAGAGGTGTTGGCTTATACACCATCTGTCAGCCACCTACAGTGCTGTCTTGGGAGCCCTCCCCAAACAGTCTAAGCCCATTCACACCTGGAGCCATGTGACTTTAACAAGTCATGACTCTGTGATGAGTCACACGTTGGCCCATGTGACCCTAATGACTCACACAAGGTGTAGTTCAACGACCCACAGGACCAGCCCCGAGGTTTCGTCCCCACGAAGTGTTAATTACCTGGAACTCTCACACCAGTTTTGTAGAACTGAAGAAACTTTTGGACGACAGGCGAAATGTCTTCAACAAACAAAAGAAGATCAGTTGCCTCCAATTTCAGCTCTTCACGATAATCACCAGTCAGCTAATCATATGAATCCTGGTGGTGGTTTTGGTGGTTCCCATTGTTTTAAAGCACATTCTGTCATGTAAAATAATGTCATTCAAGCCTAAAATGTACAATGATTTGATCCATTTACCACTATGCACTAGGTACAAGTGGGCCATATACGTGGATGATAGGCCCGAACGCATAGGCTGCATTGAAAAGCCTATCAACGCATAGAAAACACATAAAAAAGTATCTAGTTTGGGCTGTTTGCATTTACCTTCACTTTATGCAGGTGGGGCAATCAACACAGGTAATGACAGGAGGGAGAGCAGGGACAAGACACAAACCATGACAATTTAATCGGAATGGAAAACAGATAACTGCAGCTGCAAATGTCCTCTTCAACAATGAATACATGGAAAGTGGTTTACCTAATAGTTGATAACAACTTTTATAATATTAATGATATAATAAAGATTGGAGCTGCTGCTGTCATCTCCAGATATGCTGCTGCACCAGACTGTATGAGCATCAAGTGTAAGCCTGCACAGCCACGATGAAAGTAAATCAGTCACATATGAAAATTCTTCCAATCCAATTATTTTTGCTTTGTTTCATGTTCCTGCTTCCTGCCACCTGTGGCAGACTAACTGATTACTGAGGCTGCCTCCAGGCACCGGGGCAGAATCATTAGGAGTAAATCATCTGTTTATGTCATCAGTAAAGCACACTCTACAAAGCCACAGTTCACTGTCTGGCCTGATTGTTCTGTCAGGAGGGCCAGCCTTTGGATATGATGACATGATGATGCTTGGGAGTTGTGTTTAAGTGTATGTGTGTGTTTGTGTGTGAAATGAAATAAGTGAACTATTGTCTCTTCGTTTGAGAGCCAGGATGGAAAAAGCTAAATTGAGGCAAGTAGCACATTCCTCTTCAAATTTGGTGATAATAAAATAACCAAATGTGTGATCTGACACACCGATAGAGTCACGGCCAAGGCTGAAAAGCAGAATAATCACAGAACAAAAGAAAAATGGCAGTGAGTGGTTAGGTTTTAAGATTAGGTACAGATATCCACATAATGACTCAAGATGACTCATGATTCTTAATTGATGGCTGAGTCATTGCTTACACATCAGTATTTGGCTATTATTGGTACATCCTAACTGTCATGGATCTGTCCAACAGTACTGCATTCATTTGCCAGGTCCATGTGACCCTGGAAAACCTTTCTCCTTGAAATACAGCTGAACTGCAACAGCAAACACATTTCATGAGAAACTTCACTGGAGCCAGGAATGCTGTTAACTTATGTGTTTGGAAAGTCTGCTGAGCTGGGAGGTTGAAATTCTCTCTCCCTCATGTCCTGTTATCTGTCCACTGTTGATGGGATAAGTAGTTAAGTGCCTTAAAAATAAATGAGGAATTTATAAATAGCATCTATGTCCATGGTATCTCCATCATCTCACAAAGGTGGTGTTGAGTAGGCCCCTGTGCCCTGTCCTGAGCAGCTGTAAAAGGGTTTTGGGGGGTTCAGATGGACCTGAATGATACAAGCATTAGAGCTGAGTCCCACTTTTACTCCTTTTAGCTAAGACCACAACTAAATATATCTGACAAGCCCTAGTTCAACCTCTGTGAGAGTCAGAATGATGGGCCTATGAGTTATAATAACGGATGACAAAAAGAAAGACATTGTTTCAATGGCTACCCATTATCTTTGGTAACTGTCTCTGTGTTTGCTCTTTTGCTCTCCAGAACCCATAGAGAACCAATAAAACAGATGAAACTTCCTGTTAGAAAAAAAGAAAAGGGGGAAAAAATCTTCACTCAGTAGAATTTATTAAGAAAGAGGCAAAATGTCTTTTATCCTATCCTTAATGTTGTGATCATAAACCATTTATAATATCAAATCATCAGCTGATCACAATTATCAAATCACCTTTTTGTTTTCGCACAAAATAATATTGTCCAGTGTGCTACTGTAAAAAAGTGTCCCATTCAGTCAGGTAACTGAGTTCATATTTTTTAAACTCATTTATTGTTTCTAAACACAAAGACAATGATACTATGATACTCTGTGTCCCTCAGTCTGAGTGTTGTAAGGGGAGGCCTTACTCCATTCAGAACACTGTGCAGATTTTTCAGATCTGCAGGTCTATAGTCTACAGTGTTGTTGACAATGTAGTGAGCTAAGCTACCAGTTACTCTACATAAAATGAAGCTTCACTCCACTGAAGCTACCCACCAGAGAAATGTAGCAAGATAAGCTACAATAAAATGAAAAGAGTAGCTCAACTACATCAAAACGACTTCATTCCAAGCCATTGCTATCCAGTGATCAAGAAAAGACAAACAGATGGGCAATAGTTTATTTGAAAAAAAAATATATATTTATATATTTCTGAGTAACACACACACACAGTTCTTTGTTGTATGATGACCATAGACTGTATATAAATTGAATTGTGATGATTAGCTTAGCTGGCGATTGTTGTGTTGGCTTCGGGAAAATGCTGGGATGTGTGTGTCCTTAAATTTGTGTTTGACGTCTTGGACGTTGAGAGCAGCTTATGTCATATGGCCATGGCCAATCAGGAGATAAACTCACAGTACACTTCTCTCGCCCCTCCTCTGCCACCTGCTGCGCGATGCGCCCCCTGCAGCAGACGATTCACAGACATCAGCAGAAGGACAGGAACGTGGCACCACATGGAAGTGCTGCATTTAAGGTTTAGAAATGCCTGGGGAAATGTAGCTTCTGTGCACGCTACCTCGTTACTTGATCAGTAAAATAGCTTCACTACTGAAAAGCTATTTGATGTGGAAAACACCAACGTTACGACCACACTACTGAGAAATGTATAATGTATGTATAATAGTTAAACTAGTAACAGCGCTACTTGTAACACCGCTACTGCCCAACACTGATAGTCTATAGGAAACTTTTAAAAACAACTCGTCCTTACCCTTTACAACAGCTTGTAACCTTTCATGAGGGAGGATATTAAAGGGGGACTGTGCATGTCTGCTCGCTTTCCCACTGTTTTTCTAACCCTCCTCTGGGCCATGTGCATTTGTATTAAAAAAAAAGCAATCCATGGAGCGCTGGATAATGTTACAATGATACCCGCAGACACAAGAGCTGGGACACCGGGGCGGAGGCCAAGTGCTGCACTGATGTTGCAAGGTTGGTTTTCAGCCCAGAGACGTCAGGTGGAAGACAGAGAGCCTCCATTCTCTCTGTAAGATGTTACAGGTCATGTATGTGACCATCACAATTACTCTGAAGATGTTTAATTAAGGTAAAGAAAATCCTGCATAGTTCCTCTTTAAAGATCTTCCGAATAAACGAATAAAACAAAGCTAGCATGTTGCTACCAATGACTGAGTGTAGATGAATGAGCTAAAAACATGCAAATTTGATATTTTAAAGTGCTTACAGCATTCAAAAACATGTACACATTCTGTAACATCAAATATAGCTGTACAATAAACGAGTGTAAAAGGAAATGAATTGGAGCCAGAAAGCAGGAGCAGCCTTAACCAGAACACAAAGAATAACCATTGGCACCATTTTGAGCCACACTCGACACGTGAAATAAGGAACTCGACTGATTCACAAAACAGTATAAACATATTCTGTACCTTTTTCAATTCAACCTGACATTAACTTAAATGTGGAGCAATAACCATGTGTATTTGTACAGTTTTAAAACATGAGCAACTGTAAAAATCAGGAGAAAGACCGATACAGGCGACCGATGCTTCTGTTGCAGCTTCACTCAGTAGAATGAGGGAGTAAACAGAGTGTGTGCGGGGGACAAGCAAAGCACCACACTGCCTCCTGCTGGTGACACCAAGCAGCTGTAAGGAGTAGTGGAAATCCTACCCTCTTACCAGATGACAAAAACTGTCCTTTTTGGTTCATATTAATACAATAGGTTTTTTTTTTGTTTTTTTTCCAGCAATGACTTTTTCCAAAATAAAACAAAAATACATACATAAAATGTGACCATACATTTCATGTACATCACATGTACAACACTTCCAAACAGCTGTACAAATAATGCCCCATGTGGCAAACTTCATTTGATTAATGGTCAGCTTTCTCCTCTGCTGTCATAACTGCAATCAAACCATTACCAGTAAAACACAGAAGTGGCGTGGGGTCAGCAGCAGGACGTCCTGCCGCTGCTGTAACACAGTGTCACAGCTCATGTCTGAGGCAGAAGAGGTGCCGTTTCACACCATCTGGCTCTCAGTCAAGAGGCACATCGCTTCATTAAAGGGTACAATTAACATAGAACAGGTTCGGTTGAGTCTCCCAGAGGGGATTAAGGGCTCCTCTCAGTCAATTATACACTCTCACACTTGTATAGTCTGACATAGGTAACACAAGCGACAGGTGAAAGATTTCATTTCCTGTGAGCTGGAGACACTTCAGGTTCACTTGTGTCATGACTGAATTAGAACCAGCAATGCATTTCTTCCCCCTGCTCTGGAGCTTCCTCCGATGTTCAAGTAATATTGATGCAAACTGACAGTACGGTGAGGGAAGACAAAAGAGGTATGGCTTTCCAGTGTTAAGAGTTTATTTGAGGGACTACTGCAGCATTCATTTGTCTTCTAAATTCACAGTTCAAATAATGAAGTGGTATTGAATAGTGAAGGGTGCATGATGATATGATGCAGCAGTCAGATGGTGGGGAGAGCTCTTGTTTGACTTGGGCCTTGAGACTTTCCTACCTTGACTTAGACTTCTTGGGCTTGACTGTGAATTTTCTGGGATGTCTCTCAGCAGTTGTACTTCCTCGGGACTGGACCTGCTACTTCACACACTCACCTTGACTGGAGTTAAAATCACTTTTGATCGCTGGTTATTGAGCTCATCACTACACACAACCGTGACAGTCAATCTCCATTCAAGCCGGTGAGCGTTCACCTGTCGACATGTGCTGCTGTCAGGGCTGATCTTCATGTTCACTGATTGTTCTCTTAGGCCTGATTTGAGGTCTGATCATTTATTGGTAATTATCACTCATTAAGGACAATGAAATCAACTTTCTGTCTGTTTGCTTTCTTCATCCAACCAAGACTTGTCTGGTCCACGTCTTGGGTTTATTTTGTGTGCGTGTTTCTGATATGCATGTACAACCTTACAACGTCTTACTTGATGGCAAATTGGTCCCATTATCACTAAATTCACCATCTGTTTGGCTGGTGAGAGAATTGGAGAGAAATGTGCAGTGTCCCCTGTAGGGTTGTGTGTGTTTCTGTGTGTGTGTGTAATTTCAAAGTAAGCACAGTAGGTCTGGTGTGTGTGTGCGTGTCAGTGATGAACTAAACAAAGCCTCTGCCTGTCTTTGTCCATAGCCTTTTCACCTCCCTTTCTCTCTGAGCACCAGCAGAGACAGGCTGGACCTCTGTGCTGCCATGATACCAACACTCATAAAAACACACACTCTTTTCCTGGCACACACACACACACACACACACACTGATAAACATCCTTTCTCTCATTCTGTGCTCCACATTTCCTCTTGCTCCCTTAGGTCTAAGACATATTGTAGCTGAAATACATTAGAAATAAGGTATGAAACATTTTTCACCAATAAGTGTGTCTTCAGTTCTGTTAGAACGACTTCAATCTCAAAAGGATGACATTGATGCTTTAGAAATGCACGAATGTTCATATTTACCGATAAGTGACTGCTGTTTGATAACTATGTATTTCAATTGTCCTGGCTTTCGTCACTAACAAAAAGCCTGGATATACTGTACATGTGTTTCTTCTTCCCATTACACAGAAATACAGATACAAAGTGACATTAAGACAAAGGGCTGTGAATGATAATAAAATCTCACATTGAGGAGCTGCTTCTCTCACGATGTGATTTGCAAGAGTATGGACCTTTTATTGTAGACCACAAGACAAACTGACAGGAGACATTTTGAGTCATCAGCACATGTCATTGTGACCTTGTAAACCTGTTTTTTTTTTTTTTTTCTTTTTTAAGTTAAAGTTTTAAGGCCCTCGGTTTGAACAGTAGCAGCACTAGTTGTTAAACCGAGCTGAGATGCAATATGTTCAGGGGCAATTGTCGGTTAAAATCTTGCCCAAGGACGCTTCAACATGTGGACCGGAGGAGCCAGGGATCAAACGACCGACCCTTGTGGTTAGTGGAAAACCCTGCTCTACCTCCTGAGCCACAGCCGCCAGGTTTGCTGACACATTACTGTCATCAACAGGCCAAAATGAATCGAGGGATAGGCTGCAGCCTTCAAAGCCCAGGAAAAAAATAAGGCTACATTTCCTGGCCACATTTGAAGGAACCTTCGAAATGGAAAACCTATAGCCTCACTGTGATACAACTCATCTTGTAATGTAGACCCTGACTCTTTTCAATAAGGTTTTGAAACATAAAATGTTGTTCAAACCATGTGAAAGGATATTGGCAGTGTGTCTCCTGATAAACATGAGGTGCAGGTGATGCTGAGGATGTACTTTAAAGGATCCAGTCTGTAAACAGGGAGAAGTTTTTTTATTACATTCTTTACTTACAGTATAAACTGTGAAGTGTCTCAGTGCTGTGACTGTAACTGAGTTTGGATAGTGTTGTTTGCATTTGTTCTTTTTCTTTCTTTTCAAAATAAACAACATTTTATTCAGTTCATCCTTGTTCTGCATGACTCCGTTTGAGAGTATTCTACTTACTGGCTCAATTCTCTCACTCGACTGTATGTGTGTGTGTTTGTGTGAGCATGTGTGTGCACAAGCGAGCTGTAGCATGTATGATTGCATGTGCATCAGTGAGCAATTGCTGTTGCATATTGCATTGGTCGTATATGGTCTGTTGGCAATGAACTGAATGCTTCCTCTATAGGTTCACATTCATATTCATAACCTCAGCTGAACAATATTTATGCACACAGCCTTGCTCTGTGACAGAAACTTCAAATTTATGAGGAAAAATAGTTTGGCCAATGAGTGATGACGTTCTGTGACAGCGGTGAGAAGAGCGGTGCTGATGGTGCTGCCACCACAAACACTGCACAAACCGATATGCTCTCTGGTCACAGCTGCTGCCTCACATGTACTGTCCAACATGAGACACGTCAGTTTGCCTGCATTTCAGTAAAAGGATGAAACCACTTCCCAAACCACACACAGAGGAAACAGTTACACAGGGCTTCAAATTGAAACAGTCAGCTGACGTGACCGTGACAGTGCCATCTTCTCTTTCCTTTGGTGTCTTGTCACTCGTAATAGTTCCTGCTCTTCCTCCCATGCCTTCATCTGTTCATCAGTCACTTGACCAACTGCACGCCTGCCCTCATTCTCCTCAACAGCTGCTGGTAATGTATGAGAAGCATGTCTCATTTGTCAGATCATCAAGTCAACTTTCTGTCACAGGAACCAAGTGCTTTGTTCTCACTGCACAGAAATCAGAGGGGAGGTGGTTGCCTGGTGCAGCTCTTCAGATCTTTGACACCTCTGACCACGTTTCATGCCCACACTATGGCTGAATGTTATTTTTAACACTTTATGTGTCACTACACTTTAAAATCTTTCTGTGTTTAACAAAAAATCACCTTCACTGACTCCTCTCAGTTCACACAACCACTCAAGGTCGCAGGACGTTCTATGTTTCCTCTTTTTTTTTTTTGATAGAACATGACAACCTGCCCCATATGCAGGCTGTCATGCAGGCTATCGTCCTCGCTGCAGCCAGCCCCGGTTTGAATCCCCCTGTGTGCCCTTTGCTGCATGTCATTTCTCCCTCCTCTCTCTGCCCCCCGTTTCCTGTTGATCACTACAGTCCTGTCAACCAAAAAGCAAAATGCCCCCCCCCCCCAAAAAAAATACTAAAAAACAACAACAACAAAAAGAAACAGACCTGGCCTGATCCACGGGTGTTGAAGCCATGTAATCAGTCTATTCAATTGATTTATAACAGTTTTCAGCCGACTCTTCTGTCATTTGGTGTGGATAGTACATTCCCGGCCCGTAAAGGTCACTATAATAGATGCAGGATGGGGAAATCTTCCATGGCTAATACTGTGCTACAAGCTATAAGCCTTTATACTGCCATATCTTGTCTGTCCATCTGGCGCCGTCTGGCTGGAGATCTGGCTCATGTTTCTATATCTGAGCCTGGTATTCACACGCTGCCTTCATATTTGAGGATAGTGTTTACCTCCCACACGGCGGGGATGGAAGTGGAGTTGTGAAATCTCCCGCAGGTGGGAGAGATGTCCCAGTCTATCTTTGGCGAGCTCTTTTGCATTTAAGGACACCCTGTTGTCTCAAGGTTCACTCCAGGTTTCCTGTGGGCTACACAGACTGTGGGATAACTGCAGCAACATACACCGATAAAACAGAGCTACTGCAGTGTGCTCTGTTATATAATACTATGTTTACTAAGAGCAAATCACCAGGACAACTGTCAGGTTGAACCAGCAAACAAACAGCAGCCCTGTGTTTTGTCAGCCCATCTATCCTCCCCAGACTCCACATAATGGACTTTGTCAGTCTATAAACTATGTCATTTTATTCTGCTTCCGTCATATATACTACAGCTACTACAAGTCATGAAGTGAAATGTAACTGAGCCATAATAAGCTACTGCCCAGATGACTTCTGGGGTCATTTTTTCCACACAACAGTTACATTTTTATGATCAGTTTGCAAAGTACTGGCAGGTTCAGTCAGCTGTTGAGCCAATGCTGTAATATTGGGATCAGCTGTAATTTCTAGTCGCCGGGTGTGTTGCCGGTAACCGGTAACCTTCTTGATTTTGATTGGTCAGAGTGGGACAAGTGACATTGAGGAGCACTGCGCTGTTCTAAAAGTTGAACAGATTTCAACTTGAAGCGCTCTGAGCACCACGACAAAAACGGTCACCGCCGAGAGCATTTTTCCGCTGAGGGCGCTGAGCGCTGTGAACGCAGAACTTCATAGGATCTGTATGGAAAGTAGATGCTGTGGGCACAAAGAAGCATGTTTGCTTGACGTGGCCCATAAAGCTGCACTGTGTAACTTTATCCATTAAATGTCATTTACACCCAAGCTTTTACTAGATGAGATAACACTACACTGATTAAACCTATCAGCTCCACAAATCTCTTGCGACAGGTGTTTACGCCAGGCTGCACAAGCTAGCAGTGCCTACACTCACGCTAGGAAGTGTTTTCTCCCTCATCAACAAAGTGGTTTACATCAGACTGTGGAGAGCTTCTCAGCGTAGCGTGAGGAACAGCTGTTTTTGCATTGTCATGGAACCAGAGCACCACGTGCTGCAGTCCACCTGGAGGAGAAAATGCTACATCAAGCCGACAGAGTAACTCTGCAAGCCGGTAAGCTAACGGGAGGAAGTCTGGCTGTGGGGGAGGGGGTTCGGTTTGGTTGACTTTACTCAAAGCCAAGATGCAGATTTGCTTTGCCATGTTTTATTTGCCCTTTTGCTCACATTAACTGGAAGTGAATGTGAATATTCACCACTGCCATTCACATGTGTGACTGCAGTCTCAGCCATAGCCACGTTCAGCAGGTGATCATGCCTTGCCATTCATGTATGTGTGTATGTGTGACTGCAGATACCGCCAGGCACGATATGGAAGCACCGGCAGAGTTTGGGTCATCACAAACTAGCTCACTGAATGAGTTAGACTGCACAAAGCTACACTAAAACAATTTATTATAACCAGAACATGCATTTTACAGTGGTCTGGTTACAGGGAACCAAAAACAAAGAAGAAATAAGAACATGCATGAGGGATTAGTAACTAAGTCAGATACAGTGGTCAGACAGTCAGCCATCTTCTTCATTCATCCTAACTTCATTCCAGTTGTTATTTCTAACTCACTGTGCACAGCTTATGCCTTCTATGAAAGCCATCATGCCCTAACGGACATGCAGTGCTTTGATTGCGTTGCTGCTGGTTTCCAGCTGTTCTTCATAGTTTTTGTTTGTGTGATTATTGGAACAACTGCATCTATTATCACACACACAAAAAAAGTAATGGCCTTTTCTTGCTGTGCAAGTTAATCTTCTGTTGTCTGCATGCATTTCTTCTCTGGAAGAGGATTTTGATTTTTCTTCTATTTCAAGTTGTGAATAGGATCCAATTAGGAACAAAATGTGCTTACCTTCTGCTCCTTGTTCTTCTCTACTCCCTGGTGATTGGATGACATTTTTACCCACTAAAAAAAAAAAAAAAAGTCACTCCTCATCCTCTGTTTGTAAGTGCAACACTCATCTTTTCAAGTCGTAGCTCACTTCACCTCTTTTCACTGAAACACTGTCACTTCCATCTCTTCAAGCCCCCAGCTCTTTGGTAGACTCAGGAGGAAATCATGAAGAAGAATTTGAAAATCAGTCAGAGAAAAGCTGCAGCTGCCTCTCTCATTATTACTGCATCAACATCAATGTGTACAATAATAGGAGCAAAGTTAAGATTACGATCTGAAAGTTAAATACTTCATCTCCACTTGGAACATACAAAATTCACATTTTCATCAGGGTTCAACCAGTTTCACACAATGATATTCATATGCTATTGTCCATTTATTATTAAGCCAAAATGTCAACTTCACATGTAATATCACAGGTCGAACAGAACTGCAAGAGTGACGTAAAATCATGCATCACCTGTGCCTCTGACTGTGCTAGAAGTTCTGCTGAGGTCTCATAACATACCCAAACTGAGTTAATATGCTTCATCCAGCTGTGTGAGTGGCTTTTACTTTACTCTCTGCTCTTTTAAATAGACTCTAGAGTTTGAACAACACCATCTCAACTTAAGCCTAAAAATGACACATCTGTACCAGGACATTGTAAAAGGCATGGAGGAAATAATTATTAGTAAAAACTAAAAACAAACATCCAGCGTCCATGCAGCCCACATACATATATATGCAGCTAGTGGAGCAGCTGAGTGCTGGCCAGCAGAGGCCTGTGGTTGGTTGGTTGGAGTGTGAGCTGTGTGAATACAAAACAGGGGAGCGCTGGGAGTGAGTATTCATGCTCAGTGAGCGCTCCAGAGATGAATAAAGAAAAGACAGAGAGTGGAGATAGCAGCTCTATGTATTTTGCACAAAACACACACACACACAAAACATTCCCTTGCCCCTGAACCTCACCTTAACGTGTCATGACTGTGCACTGCGGCACTCACGGAGGTGCTGATGCTCGCCGTGCTCTGCCCTGCAGACAACATGTGGGAAGGAAAGAACTTTGACACAGTAACGTATGAGATCCACAGACGTAATGTGAAGTGAAATGCAAAGTAAGAGGGTCTCCTCTGACTCTCCCTGATTTCAACTCTAATCCTAAACACTCAAACAGACTTTTGACACGTGTCCTCATTTTCTCCACATGCCAAGCCAAATCAGGCAGTCTCTGTCAAAGTGCAAACAGGCCAGCACACATCTCTCCCCAGAGATGGTCTGAGACAGACTGAGAACCAGCCAACATGTTCAGAAATGTCTTTGAAATAACAAGTATTCAATGACTAGGTCTAAATAACTATATTCATTGGCAAAGCAAAGTCATCACTTAGCACAACCTGTCTCTGATGCTGCAAGTATCAGACTTAACTTTGCACAAATCTCCTCTGATGAATTGAGGTCTTGTCCCTTTACTGTTTACTTGCACCCTGTCATTATGATACAGACACACACCCAGAGAGAGACAGAGAGAGAGAGAGAGAGAGAGAGAAGGAGAGTGAAGAGCTCTCCCAGCAGCACAGAGTTTCATTTGATCCATCAGCTGACCAGCAGAACAGCAGTGTAACTGGATGGCTCAATGTCACAGTTTCCCTGCCGCTGCTTTTGTTCACTTTGAGCTCCATGCTGTCGACCTTGGGCCCTTCGGTAATTTGGTGGTACCGATTATAAAATCAGAATTTCGAAATGCATTAATATTAATGCCACGTCTTCCACTGTTGTTCGCCCCACATCTGATTTGGCCCACCAGTCCACAGCTATGTTAGCAGAGGGAGAGAGACTGATTTACTTTTGGAGCCAGTCTTATGTGATCATTTTTGTGAATGCTGTCTATGGTACAATAATATGTAAAGAAGTGAAGCCTATAGTTTCTTCTTCCCCTTATGACTAACATTTTGTCAGGTGTTTCAAGGACAGGGCATATTAAGGAACACAACAAGAATTGTAACAGTGAATCTGAGTTTGATTTGTGTTTTTGTTTTGTTTTGTTTTTCCGTGAAGAGAAGTTGCTGACCTGTAGAAACTTCACCTACTGTTTCTTCTCAGTTCCTTCCAAGATACACAGCTACTGTTTATGGATGTATTTTATCTTGTTTCGTAATTGTCTTATTTTTTTTATTTATTTTTTTACATTCTTTTATTTTTTTTAAGTTTATTAATTCTGTTAATCCACCACACATACTTGGACTTGGACTACAAATCCACAGTGCCTGCGGTCCAAAAAATTGAATTGAATGCACACCGTCAGTCCTTTTTCAATCACTGCACATATCACAGCCTACAGCCCCTGAGAGAGAGAGAGAGAGAGGAAGAGAGAGAGAGAGAGAGGAGAGAGAGAGAGAGGGGGAACTTATGAAAAATAGAGAGGACGATGCAGATAATGAGAAACTCGGAGACTGAAGACAGAGACAGAAAGAATGAGAGATGAAGAGGGAGGGAGAGGCCAGATTAGCGAAGCATATCTCCAGACCAGCATAATTACCCATCATCCTCCTCTGTAATACTTCTCTTATCACCGGGCTCTTTAGAGAGAAGAGATTCGGAAACTTTGGAAACTGATCCGCACTTATTATTATTCTCCTCTCTGCTCTCATTGCAGCAGGTAAGGAGGAGGTAGAATAGCTGGAGAATGAGCCAGGAATTCGGAGGGGGACAGAAGCTGGATGTGAACAAGAAGGAGAAATAAAAGGACAAGAGGAGCACAATGAGGAGAGGCTGAGGCAAAGGTGATGACAAAATGAAGGGACGAAGAGAGACAAAAGGATCCCAAGGCACGAAAGAGAGCCACGGAGATAATGGTTCATATTGAGAGGACTAATTCAATTGGTTTTCTCCAGTAAATCAGGCAGAAATACAAAGAAAAAACAAGATCCCAAGATGCCTTGCTGCATATTGAAAAATGAAGACAACCATGAAAAAATATTTTCAGGTGAAACATTAATTCACTCCTTAAGCATATAGACAAACAAACAGATCAATGTGTATTGACTCTGGAGCTGTTTCTCTCTGCCTTCATCTCTGTACCTGTGTTCTTCCTTGTGGAGCAACATCAGTCATCATTCAGGCACTGTGCAAATGAGGCGGCAAAGGTACATGACTCGTACAGACTTATGTATCCCAGAATGCATTCTGCACCAAATAGCCACAACGGCAAGTTCTCTCAACTCAAAGATGAAACAAAAAGGACTGTTATTTATTGACTTATTTATTTATTTATTTGTTATTCTTGTCTTTCATTATTTGTTGTTTATTAATTACTTTATTATGGTTTGATGGTTTGTCCAATTAGACATGTAATATTAAAGCCTGTTTTGGAAATTTGTTCAGGCTTTGTAGCAGAGGAGGTCCTGCCAGGTCAGAGTGGTGCTCTTAAAGCTATGGGGGATGTTGAGGAAGACGATGAGAAAGATTTCAAAAAAGCACCCCCCCCCACAAGCTCGTATCGCCCTCCCCATGGA
The DNA here is from genome assembly GCA_021432705.1 of Caranx ignobilis. Lineage (NCBI taxonomy): Eukaryota > Metazoa > Chordata > Actinopteri > Carangiformes > Carangidae > Caranx > Caranx ignobilis. The sequence goes on from MU269990.1 coordinate 19,474,726, forward strand.
GCCTCCTAACGACACACCCTCTCCCACAGAGCAACAAGCCGGCCGGCAGAAACCAAACATGGCGCCAGCTTTGAATGTGGACTACCTGAGACACCATTTCGACACCATCTAACGTCACAGAAAAAACTAATGATAGCTTTCACAGCCCGTAAGTCAGCACTGGCATAATAAAAGTTATCTGTGTCACAGCGTCCACAATAAAAACAAAAGACCCGTTCAACAAAAACTCTGCTGTATCAGCATTGAATTTCAAGCCCTTATCTTGGCAGATCTTTCTCCATCGGTCAAACGATGACCCGATGTTTACTTGGCTTTGAGCCTGACAATTTGTCGCATCTCCTCTTCGTCTCTGCCTTTTCAGTGGCAGATTTGCACTTTCTTTCTGCCTTTGGCGGTGGGACAAGCCTGAAACTGGTGTAGCTGAATTGCTCAGGGCCTTACAAACTGCTCATAGTTTCAAATGCGGAAGGGGGTGGGACGAGGTGGGATGAGGAGCAGCGGAGTGTCAAAATTGTGCAAGGGGATTGGATGGAGGGTACGAAAGAGAGAGAGTGCAAATTTGAGCAAAGAGAAACTCCCGTCACAGCCATGCGGGCAGGATGGCTGTGATTGGTCAATTTCTTTGCAGGTCTGCAGCTGCTAGAAAGAATGGATTTTTTTGGTTCCTTTTGCTCTTCACAATGTGTAGGTCATACTATTGGGTCATAACCACCATCCAAATAATGTTAATAATAATGGTCCATCTTTCTCACCGTCAACTCTAGCTTTAAGTGTGTTGTCTCTAATTACAATAAAAAAAACCTGTGGAGGATGAAATTTAATCTGAGTTGAAAAATAATATTGTTGCTGCTGTAGCTAAAATATGTATGTGATTTTTCTGACAGTTGACCACACTGGAAAATTTCATTTTGTTAGACTATTTTTTGCCTGAAGTGAAAAACTACAATGTAACAATATAGAATAAAATGAAAGTATAGTACTGGCAAACTGTCCAATCTGTCTACCCCACCCTCAGTGCAGATAAGTGGTATCACTGATGAATGGATGAATGGATGGATGAAAGTATACCAGATAAAAAAGTACCCAAGAAATACTAGTAAACCATAGGACGTAGTGAGGAGAAACATTCAGAAGCTTGAGTTATAGGAAAGGGTTTTTTTTTTTTATAGCTTGCGAGCCACGCAGGTGGAGGAAGAAGACTGGGGTGGCAGGAGCCATGCCACTCAGTCCAGCAGCACAAGGTAATTTCAGTGCAAAGCCTGATCATATTTTCTGTTGGCCCAGGTTGACAGTTTATGATGTTCCTGATTTCGAGGGTATTTTATGGCTTTGATTGGTGGAGAGAGACCCATGAAACCAAAATCACAAAAAAAGGCCTGACTTTTTTCTCCATACCGTGTTCAAGCACAGGACACACAGGAACACAGAGAGAGAAAAACTATCTTGTAAGGGAGCTGCCAGAAAGACAGAGTAAAGATTGATGGCCGACTGTTACTAAAACCTCTCATTTCAAGGAATTAACTTCCTTCACCACAGCATTGTGAGGGTGGCACTTACACCTGCAGTCAATCATTCCAGTGACAGACACTGTTAAACTACTATGGAAGATCAATTCTATCAGTAAGAAGAGGGTTCATATTATGAGAAAATGATGGAGGGGAATGTGGGGTTTGGATGTCCTGCAATTTCCTTTCACCAGAGGAATTGTCTGAGGTGTTGACAACAGTTGTGTACATGGGAACATAGAGTACATTAGCTGGTGAAAATCAGATTAAACAATCTGCTCTGAACTGAAAAAAAAAAATGCTACAAATAGCCTCAGTTGTTGTGCATGAGGTGCGTAATGACTGCTGGACTTCAGAGCATCCATGCACAGTCATCAGTCAGTGAATCACACAGCTGAGGCTAGCTGCTTAGCATGGTAACTTCAGTAGCAGTGATGCAAGCAAAACACTGTGTTCACATTGGTGTTGCTTTCCATGGCTGGAAAGTGGAAGGACTGATGCTTGACTCTGAACTAGAAACACTAACCCTCCCAAAATGGTAAGTCAACAGCTGTTCATGCTAATATTAGCTGTGCAGTGATAGCAACACAGATCTGCAGCGATAAAGAAAATACTGGGCGTTTGAAGAGAGGAGAGAACAGAATGTAACTAGAGAAAAAGAGGAGACCAGATGGAGGCGAAAAAGAGATGGTTGAGAAAGAGAGAAGGCAGCAGAGACACAGATGGATACAGTGGAAAAGTGATGGAGATGGAGAGAGGGAGGGATGGTAGGAAAAGTATGACATGACAAGAGATTGAAAAATGAGGAGTGAATGTTGAACAGTGGGAATGATGAAACAAGGAGAAAGGAAAAAAACAGACCAAGGGACGGCAGAGATAAACAATAGATGGGAATGCAATGTTTGTTTTGCAGATAAAAGGGAAAGTAGGGGGGAGATAAGTCGATTTAAGAGATGAACAGGAAGAAGGGATGATAAAGTGAAAAAAGAGGGTCTTGGTGAGGATGGGAGGACTGATAGAGAGAAAGGTTTAAGAATGCAGGGACAAAGAGAGAAAAAGGGGAAATGAGGGGGCATATGAGGTAGAGCAGGCAGAGGACAAATAGAGGGAGGGAATGAAATACATAGAAAACACAGAGGGATAGAGGGATATAAAATGGATGAGGTTATAGTGTTACAGCTGTTGCAGTTAGTGTTTTCCATTATTCATAGGGTGGTTGAGTTAGATTGAGGTTTTCATGAGCACTGATTCTAGTCAAGTGGGTTTAAAATTGTTTCCCTAGGCGCCCCGCATCTCCAAAATGGAAGATTGTTATTCCAAAATACTGTACATCCATCTTTTTCACAGGCCCAGGGATGTTTTATTACACAGGGTTTCCAGCTACAAATGCATCCCCTATCCTTGAAGCAAATGAATGGAGAGTATATTCACCGAGTTTCACTTCTCATGCCATGATACCATTTGAATATGGGTGGAAGTGCCAAAATTATGCAAATTAAAATTCCAGTGGTTTCCCTTCTCTTCCATATTTATGTCAGCAGCTGGTAGGCTGTGTCGACCAAGCCAGCAAGGAATCCAGAAGAACCACACGTTGGAGCCGATATCGTACCAACATTGTTTCTTTATTGCTTTGTGGTGAGACATAAGAAGAGCTGAAGTATGCAAACCTTCCATTTTTAAATATCCCCTACACAAACATTGTGACATACCATGCTACTTTGCTACTTGTGGTGGCCTTATTGTTTTATTTATTTATTTATTTATTTTACAGTATTTTAAATTATGTTAACAAAAAGACTCCAAGAGAACTTAAATTACTTAAATGAATTGTGATTATTATCCATAATCATATACATGAAATTTTAGCATTACTGCCCCGTGAAATCTTGAGCCATGGTTAAAAAGTGTTATGTGAGGTCACACTGACCTTTGACCCTTGTCTGTGTGTGAGATGTGAATATCTGTGTGAAATTTGAAGAGGTTGCCTTGAGGACCTCTCAAGATATCCCTCGATAGACCTTTAGTGACCAAAATCTAATTATTTCATCCTCAAGTCCAGATGGAGGTTTATGTCAAATTTCTGGGATGTTACTGACATATTGCGTCCATGAGAACAGGAAAGACAGAAGTATTGAGAAAGTAAACAGGATCATAGTTAGATATGCCTTACTACTGTGTCTGCTGTCTTCTCCCCCTGCCACGCACTAATGTTTAGATCAGAGGTGGCCAACCTGCATGCAGCTCTTGGCCAATGAGAATGTGGCTCTCCAACTTAAATAAAAAACAAACAAACAAAAAACTTTCAAACTGGTGCAAAGTGCATTTGTGTTGATCAACAAACTGAAGCTCTTCAGCACCCATCTTCGAAAAGGAGAATTAAAGGAGACCAGCAGAAAACGGAAACAGCTGGATACACAACACTGCTGGAACAACTTCAGGGGAGTTTTATGGCCCGATTGGAGGACCCACGACCGAAAAGGCCACAGATCGCGTTCCTCATTGACCCATTTAATGCTTATTCATGTGTGGACTTGCCTAAGTCCTGCGTGGTATTTATGTCAGTGAGTGAGTGGAATAACTGACTTGCAGTGTGATGTGAATCTGGCTGAGCAACATATGTGTGTATGTGTTGACAATAGACCTGTAGTCCTGGGATGAGCTTAAACCCATTTCTGTCAATCTCCTGTTTCATAGTGAGGGGTGTGTGACATTTGTGACATGGGTAATTGTTAATTATCTGTGTCTGTATAGGGAGAGAGGGTGTGTGTGCGTGTGTTCATATATAAATGTGACTCTTTGCAGCACCACAGTAAAAATTTTGGCTCTAAGTCCCTGGCTGGTTGGCCACCCCTGGTTTAGATCCTGTGTTACTGCCACTCACCTCTTCATACTTCATACCTTGTCTACTTGTGTAAGTGCTATGGGATAGCACTGGCATTTAAACACCAGAGTCATGCCAAAGGCTCTATCATTATACAACACATGATTATGAAGTCTGTTCATCATGATGCCTCCTATCCCAGCTGTAGTCTATGAAGTACACCGGGTTGAGAGAACCTTC